>OX375796.1:10000000-11392840 GCA_947359425.1 Lagria hirta | reverse complement strand
GAAAGAGGTCTCATTGGTTTTATAGGCTCTAAATATTTATGATACAATTCTATTGCATCAGTTTCTAACGATGTTAAAAATTCTTGAACACAATTTTTACCTCTAAAAGTTTTAAAAACAGATAAGTCATCGTTAAAAGCACATTTTATATAGTATGCGCATGAGTACGGTTCGTGCAAATGTGTTTTTACATGAAAACTTTCTGTATTTGCTTTAGAATTTAGTTGACAAGTAGCTAAAGGCATAAGTAAACACTCAAAATCAGCATATGCAACAAATGGAACTTTATATTTTTTTTGAAAATTTTCAAATTGTAAAATATTTGATGGGATTAATTTACCGAATTTAGTTTTTCTCATCTCTGTGCTAGGAATTTTTACAGCTACTGTAGTACAATCGTTTTCACAATGTCGTTCCAATATATCTTTAGTAGTAAAATATTGCAAACAACCATCACAAAAATGTTTTTTTCTTCTATGATTTGAAACTTGACTTGATACTAATTTCGATAAATCTTTAATAACACAATAATGCTGGTTGCCAGATTCATCATCATCAATCAATAATAAATTAATATGAACATTTTGTTTGAATTTTGAAAAATATAGCGGGCCAACTATTTCATATCTTTTTTTGTTATTATGAAAAACAAGTTCTAAACCGTAAACATTAATCGAAATATTATTATTTTTTTCAAAAATTGCAATACTTTCTAATTTAACTGGAAAAACTATATCAGAAAAATTACACACTTGCGTAAAATGAGGGTATGACATTGGACTGTTTTCGGGACCATTTGGCTTGATTAGTGCTGCCACAATACTCCAACCAAAACACTTGTTGTCATTATTTTGGATATTTATAATGGCTTGTTTTCTACTGATGCATTCTGGTAGTTTTATGTATGATGATGCTCGAAGAGGATTATACTTATTTATATTTATTTCTAAATATAAAATATGTTTTAAAGCCCATCCTAAAAATTTAAACTGTAATAAATGTACGTATGAAAATATTCTTACCAGAGTCTTTTTCAGCAAATATTTCCATTTTATGCTGAATATCTTCTTTAAATGTCAGCAAAATCTTCTCTAGAGATGACCCAGGTGTGATTATTTGGTTTGTTGTTTGAAACGATTTGATGTCTGTCAATTTTTTAGCTTCAATTGTGTATAAACCATGTAATTCCATATTAACTTTGAGTGTGATCATTTTGTCCAATTCTTTTTGGAGTAAGTCGAAGATTTTTTCCTTTTCATTTTCAAAAAACCCCGAAATATTCACATACTCTTCTTCGGGAATCAAACGATAGGTCGCAATTCGTTTTTGGAATGCTGTAGCAACAGTAAAAATATTTTCAGCCAGGGATGTAACACAGTTATTTTTATGGTGTCGACTTGATTGATGACTTTTTAACTGTTGGCGATTAACAAAACAATCACATGGTTCGCACTTGATCAAATCTGTAAAAGAATTATCAATATAGATGAATTTTCTAATAATGTAAATTTTACCATTCGATTCTGACAATTTTTGTTTTTTGTTTGGAGTACATGAGTTGGTCATATGTCTATTTTTATTATACAATGTGGAGAACTGTTTACGACACCAATCGCAAGTAAAATTGTTCTGAAATAAAAAATATTTCAAATTATATAACTAATTTGCTTCATTTACATCTTAGATCATTAAAAAAAAAAATTAACTTACGTTTGGCACTGGATGACTGGACATTATTACACTAAAAAATGGCAAAACTGCACCGTTAGAACACAAGTGAAAAACAATAATTGCTGGATCACTAACAAAATGGAAATGATTGTCGCGTATCGAATTTTTCTTTTTTATCTGAAAAAAACCGGGATGTTGCGGTTTTAGATAACAGTTTTTGTTTCATTTAAATTACAAAAACCACAATTTTCTACATGTCGTAACAAGTCTTGGTTAGATCATTTAGGAAAAAGGACAGGAAGCAAGTAGAGATAAAACAATGTGAAAAAAGATAACAGTTTTTGTTTCATTTAAATTATAAAAACCACAATTTTCTACATGTCGTAACAAGACTTGGTTAGATCCTTTAGGAAAAAAGGACAGGAAGCAAGTAGAGATAAAACAATGTGAAAAAAGTTCTGATAATTAAAACACTTTATCGTTTTATAGTTTTTTATTAAATTCACATATAATTTCTTTTGGAAAATAATACATAAATTCTCTCATACAATAGCTTTGATTATTGTTATAAGTATTACATATATATTTAATAATTTCTAATACAGATATATTATTATTATTACAATATATTTGAAATGCTGTTTCTAAAATATCTCTATAAAAATGTATAAAATTAAGTTTATATAAAATTTCAAACTTTTTATTTAATAATATATCCAAGCGTAAAAGCTCAATTGCATCATGTTTAAATATGAAAAAATTTTTATTTTTTTTACAAATATTTATTCCATTATAAACTTGATATGTAGTAAAGTTTTCTTCAATGTTGATAATTTGATGTGTATTTGAAAAATCTTCTTTATCTTCATATTTTTCAATCAAAAGAGATATTGCACTGATAAGGTTATGCCATTCGATTACATCAAAAGAAACCCATTCATTGGAATGATTAATCATTCGAATTGCTGGTTCAAAATTTCTAACCGAACTTAACCCCACTTCTAAAACAATGTTTTCTAAATAGAAACAACTATTGGAAATTAATTGTTTTTCTTCGTTAGTAGCATCTTCATATCTTTCCAATTGTCTATATAAATCGAAATCATATTCCACATCTACACCCGAATCGAATGACATCTTATAGAATACTGAATTAAAGATTGTTACAATTTATTTGATTTATCAATCCAAGAATTTGATTGGTTGTTAAAGCCAAGCCATTTCACTAAAACTTTGTTTTTACGTTTTTTTAAAACTTTCTCAACAAGATAGACATTGGGAACTTTAGTTTTTTGTAATTCTTCCGAGTAGAAACCACCTTTGATTGGTGCACCTTCCAAATCTTCTAGTAAATATGTTAAGGGGTTTGTAACCTGTATTTTAATGATTTTAAAAAGCTCCGTAGACCAATTGGGTGTATAGCCTTTTTCAAAAACATGTTTTGCTTTACTGATCCGTACAACATCTCCAATTGATAATTTTCTACTTTGAGGAAAAATTTTCACAAAACTATATGATTTCTTTAAAATAGTTTTTTCATTTTTCTTATCGACATTAATCGGTTCAATTTTTATTTTTGAATGCTTTGTTTTATTGTAATTATCAACGATTGTAGATAGTATATCAATCCAACGATAGCTTCCATTCAAACTGAAATATTTAAAAAGTTTCTCTTTTAATGTTCGAATAACACGTTCAACTATTGCAGCTTTTTTGTAGCTATAAGTACTATAATGATTGATTTTGTATTTATCCATCAAATGTTTGAATTTACTATTCAAGAACTCTTTGCCTTGATCGGTTTGCAGATTTTTAGGATGACGCTTTTTTTTAAGGATTGATTCAAATTGTTTAACAACTTCTTCTCCATGCTTTGATTTTAATGGTCTAGCCCAAACAAATTTTGAAAAACAATCAATCACAACTAGGATATATTTAAATTTATTATTTGAATTTGAATAGTAATCCAATTGTGCTAAATCAGCCTGCCACAAATCATCCAAACCTTTAATAATTGTACGACGTCTTTTGAAATTTTTTCGAGCAGGTTTATGTAGCTCTTCAACTAATTTTTGTTTTTCAACACTATACATTATTTTTTCTTTAATAATAAATTAGAATTTGAAGCTATTTATAGACTTCTCTACACTCTCTTGATTTTTTAAATCTAAAAGCTTTCCTTCTGGACACGGTGTTAAACGAACTTTTTTCACATCATCCTTTTGTTTATTTTCTAATGAATTTGATTTCTTACGTTTTAATGATGCTTCTTCTAAAGCTTTTATTCTTTCACCTAATTTTTCATTCATTAATTTCTCCCATTTATCATCAATCAATCGTTGATTTTCCATAATTTTATAATTAATGCTTTGTTCAATTGTATTGACTGTATTGCTAATTTCAACAACACTATCATTTATTTTTACATATTTTCCATCATTTAATGTTTTATTTTTTACAATTCGAAATGTTAATCCTTTTTCAAGATCACTACACTTATCATTCAGCATTTTTTCAAAATCTAGATTGTATTTTTTCAACTTTTCTTCATATAATGATGTGTTTTCATCAATTTTGTTACTATATATTATCCATTGTTTATTTACACTTTGCTCTAAGTTATCAATCTTTTTTTCTATTTTCTCAATTAGATTGGAATAGATGTTGTCTTTCACATCTACATATTTTTTATTGACAGCATCACCATCCAAAGAAGGATCTTTAATATTACAAATTTTTATATTTTCTAAATCTAGATCACCATGTATGGTATATTTTAATTGGTTATTTGAAGGTTGAAATTTCGATATTAAAGAAGCATTTTTTGAGGCGATGGCTGATTGACCAAACTTATTCAAAGGCATTGTTAATACTAACTTATATGATTATGAAAACCCACATAATATAACACCTTCCTCTTTCAATTCATTTAAAATCGATTGAATTTCATTGGTGTGAGATGTATTGCCAGCCGTTTCTTCTGCGATCAGTAAACGTAATCGATCAACAAGCTCATTAAGATCATTCCAATAGACATATTCAATTGGTTTTGAATTATATTTCAACAATTCCACTCCATATCCACTAAAAGTATTAAAACGTTTTCTTGTTTCCAATTTTTCTTGAATTAATGGTCGTATTATTTCTAAATATTTTATTTGATGGGTTCCTCGTACTTGTCCTTTTGGATCAAAATCTCTTTTATATACATTTGTTGAAAGTAATATTTCTTGATAGTTTTTTTTATCTTCAGTGGTATAATTAGTAGGCTGCTTTTTAAAGATCAATTCATAGAGACCTTTTGTACCTTTATAGGTTTTGTTATTGATTATAATGTTACCAGTTTGTGATTCAAAATCAATAACACTTTTACCCAACATCCATTTTTCAATTTTTGAATCATGTATTACACCATAAGTTTTATCATAAACTTTTTTCTTGTCATCGTGTAGGAATCCATCTATATAAGATTGAGCAGTTTTTGGATAATCATTCAAATAGTCTTTATAAACTTCTGGAGTGTAAATTTTTGATGGTTCATCTTCTTGTTTTTCTTCTTCTTCTTCTTCACTATCATTATTAGTTTCAAACACATCTTCTTCTTCTTTTTCATTCTTTTCAGATTTCAATAAATTGGAATAGTTTAGAATTTTGTGGGAAACAGCTTTATTTTGTTGTAAAGGTGTTTTAATAAATGATGTTGAAGGAGATTGCTTTATTGTTAAAGTTTGTGGAGATAAATATAATGATGATGGAGGTTTTTTGATTGGAATTGAAGATTTTACCGATGGAACATTTGTTTTTTGAAAGTTTTCTATAGAAGTGATGATAGGTTTATAATGTTTTTCTAAGCTTTTATCTTCTTCAGATCTCCCCAACTTTAACGAAAGATATTTCTTTCGAATATTTTTTGATAGTTTATCAATTTTCTTGGCTATATTTAAATCTTTAGAAGACATTTTTAACAATGCTAGAAATAGATTAAATCATATAATTATATACTTATCGAACCCTTTGCGATATCGACCGTTTGCACATTGAAAATCTTTAACAATGACAAAACATTCAAATCTATCTTTCCAACAATCAGCACATAAATCTTTAAACTCTTCAAAAGTCATATCTGGAGAGATGTGTTCGTTAAATACATGTTTCAAATTTATTTCATCTTGCTTAAATAATACAATTACATTGCAATTATCACGTATTAATTGTTTTGGTATTTTTGAATAAGTTTGACCCAGATATGCAGCATTAATATCCTTGTGTCTACACATTGAATAGTATTCTCTTATTTTATCCTGTTTATCACAAAGTACATCATCGAATATAAAAAAAGAGTTGTTTTTAGCATCACTAATAGGTATTACATCATCATTGTCTTTATATGGAAAATATTTTATACCTTTTACTTTACTCAAAACTTTCTTCAACAATTCATATTTTGGTTGATATAATGATTTTGAATAGACATAGACATTCTCAAACTTGATTCCATTTTCACTAAAAATCAAACTTAGAAGAGCATTTGTTTTTCCACAACCACTAGGTCCACAAAATAAAGCTCTAATTGAATTTGGTAATAATTTTCCATGTTTACTACTATTTCGTGGTTTATCATCAAAATCATCTAAATTTAAAATAGGTAATAGAGGTAGCTGTTGTTTACACTGCATCTTTATTCAATCTATATATTTATTTAAAAAAATTAATTTTATATAAAATAATAATGAATACAATCTATTTTGTAATACACAACTATTGCTAATATGTACTATTATTTCAATCACAGGAAGTGGATCGATTCTACAAATTTTATAACAATTCTATAATATTGTTTTACATCCACCTCATATGCTTAATATTAAAATATTGAAATGATTAAAGAAATTTTTCTTTAAACGATTTGAATAGATTGAAAATTTCAATAAAAAATTGTACAATTTTAACTGGATAACATCTCCACTCAAAACATTCAATTATATCACTCTCCTTATCACTTTCATCACTTTTATCTTCTAAACTTTCTCGAATTTTTCTAAGAGTACAAATACATGTATCGGGACCACAAGTAGCTTCTGGATTTGACCAAGGACAGGAATCTAAATGATCCATCTTTTAAATTAATTGCTTAAATAGTTTGATAAAGAACTTAATAAACGTTTCAATTGATTTAAAATACTTTCACTGGGACACTGTATTCCAAATTTTGACCAACTAAATGTTTCTGCACTTATAACTCTGTTGGAAAACTCGTTGAACTCATAATATATACCTTTTCTAAAAAAGTATAAGTTTCCATTTGTATATCGAAACACATGCTCTATATCAGTTGGCACACCAGGAAATCGTTCTGCTGTCAAACCTTGACTAATTGGTTTTGAAGTACATTCATCCAGTTCTAGATACAATTCATCATCATATAATATAAATGTTTTACCAGTGTATGTATTGAAAATTGCATTAATTTTTTTAATGTTTTGTCTAATACCTAAATTTTGTACTGATCTGTATTGTGAACCAGTTTTTGGTGTTAAACTTGGAAAATGTATTAAACTAAAATAGTTTTTATCATGTATTATAAAGACATCGCTATTAGGTTTTTGATAGAGATGTAAAATCTTCATATTATTCAGATAAAAATTTATATTATGTGGTTTGAGCAAATTTTTATTTGTTTCATCTAGTTTCAAGATCCAAGTTAAATTGTTATAAAATATATAAAAATGGGAATTTAAAGTTATCAACATTCGGTCAGGATATGGAATCTTGCATAAATCATGAGCTCTAACATTTTGTTCTTGAGAATGTAAAGTATTAGAGAATGATAAAGTAGAAGACAATGTACTAGCAGTAGTAGTGCTTGTTTTAACCGTTGTTGCTGGTTTTCCATATAGATTTTGAACACCTTGTATATCATCATTTGAAAGTTGTATAACATTTTGAAAATAGGGATACATAATTGCGTTTTTATCATTTGAATGATACAATCCTAAACTATGACCAATTTCATGAATTAGTACACTTAAAAGACTAGTACCACTTTTAGAATCTCCTAAATCAAAACTCCAATTTTCATTTCTATCTAAATGTATTTCTATACAACTATTATTTGATTCTGGATAATATGCATGTGCTAGAACATTACCCCTACCATCTAAAGGAAAATTACATTTACCTCGCATACAACGAATAGAGTTTTCATGTTTGTAACTTTTGTAGGAAATTAAAATATCAGGTTTTCGAATGGTATACTCAAAATTTAAAGATGTTATATTTGACCATGTCTCAAAAGCTTTTGTAGCAATTTTTTTGTCTATAGCTCGTGCTTGTGTAAAGGACCAAGTAATGATAGGTTTTTTCCACTTAAAAGAGGAAGTATGATAATATACGTTATCTGGAAGCGAACACCTCGGTTTCTTCATCAATTCCACAACTTCATTTGTTATAGCATCATCATCATCATTATTTAAATTATAAAATTCTTTAAAATTTATTAGAGCCTCATCTAAGTCAACAAGTGAACTATTAGTTATGTTTAAATATCCAAAATCTTCTAAATATTTAATCACACTTTCACTAATGTTATTAGAGTTTGCATATGTGTGTACAATCACTAATAATAAAATAGTAGTTTTCATTATGAAAGCAGAAGGTTTACTGTGGTTATTAGTAAAATAATTGTTAGTTTATAGATAGGAAAAAAGCATACATTTTTATATTTATTTATTTAATACATTGATTTTTAACCAATTATATAACAATATACAATTTGTGTTACTACAATAACATCTTCCAACATATTTTAAATGATTGAAGCAACTTGGTGACGATTTAGAGAGTTTCGGTAGATTCAATTCTTTCCATGTTTCTAAATTAATTATTTCCACATTTTTTAGATTCAAATTTAAAAGATATTGATATTTTTGATAACCTTTGACATATATTTGTTGAGGGCTTTGCAATATGGATGATAAAATTCTTGAAATTTTATTATATGCCACATCTCCATTTGAATATCGTAAACCGTGTAGTTTTTCATCAAATCTAACTTGTCTTTTATTAAGTGATGATAACTTCTGATATGCGATAGGTGGTTCTAGAAGATAATAATTTGTTCTCACTCCATCATATATTGTTATCTCTTTCGGATAGAATCTCCAACATTTTTCTTCATCTATTAAATTAAAACCTTGTATATCAACCACTGCTAGTGCCATCACAACCAAAATCACACTGATAAAAAAATGATGAGGATAGGAAGTAAAACCACAAATAAAAGTTTGCTGTGTTCTATAATTAACTCTAATATCTTTGTTTTTAAAATTATGTTAAACTACGAACAATTTCACTGAGTGGAAGGTATTCAATAATAGAGTCATGAATAATGATACAATAAGCTTTTGTATTGGCTGGAAATCCTGTCTTTGCTTCTATATCAATTTTCACATCAACAGTACTTGCTTTTAATGTTTCGTTTCTTTGTGAACAATCAATGACAAATAGTGTACGTTTTTTAAACGATGAATAATCCAGTAAAGGTTGTTTCGATAGATTCAAATCATTTCTGAAGCTGTTATAAAATTGTGTGTATTTGAAATGTGCTTCTACAAAGTTGTCTGAGGAAAAATCTAAATTCATACGTTCCGTTGGTATATGTTCACCATTTAGTATTGCTCGTATATTAATAATATCCAAATGATCAAATCTTGATACATCGCCTTTATCATTATTTCTTCTATCACTTTGAAAAGCCACAATAATGAAACGAGGACTTTCGAGAGCAATACTTGTTTTTACTGCCCAAATTTCTTTTGTAGCACCTACTGTCAATTGAGGAAGCTCATGATAATCCCATTTCCGTGATGGAATCAGAATAGGCTTATCGGATTGTATTGATGATAAAAGTTGTAATTTCAATACATCGTTTGGCACAACTGTATCTACTTTTAATGAAATATTATTGATTGTTAGCTCTCCTTTAGTTGCATCATTAAGATTTGGTACTACTAGTATAGCGTCAATATCATTTCGAGCTCGTATCAATCGTATTGTTTGTCTTCCAAAATATGCTAGCTGATAATCATTAAAAATACCAAATAAATGTTTTAGAGGAATACGTAAAACAAAGTTTTCATTGGTTACTATAGGATAGTTGGGGTAATTCCATCCTGCAATATCTAAATGATTTGAATCCATTTTATTATAGCAGAGATAACCTCTTATCGTGCTAACAATTCCTGGTTCTCGTACATTTTCAACTTCCTGACCATTTAATTCATATGCTATGCTATCAAAGAGAAATGCACCTCCATTACGTGATAATTGTACAGTACCTGTTCCTTCTGTTTTTCTTAATTTTCCTTCAATAACTATAGCAGCATCGGACATTAAGAACCAAGAATCAGATTGATTTATTGTTATTGTAATAATATCATTATTATTAAACGATTTAACATATGGATAATATGTTCTATTTTCAACTTTTCGAATTGTCTCATCGGTTTGTGGTTTCTGATAAATGTTAAAAGTTTGATTTAGCGACATTGTAGCCCAAAGATTTGAGAAATTGTAAATTTGTTTTCGAGAGTTTTTGCTTGACGAAACGTCTCTTAAAGACTGTTGGATAAACGCTTCCAATACTATATTTATGTTTTTGATTATTAAATATTAAGCCCATGATATTGGTTTCAATTCCAATACAATAATAACTTCTTCACCTCGAAAATTAACCGGTTCGAAATTTTGATTTAAAATAGTAAGTGAAATATTTGAAATTTCTCGTTTATTTATAATTGGTAGATAAATAAGATTGTGTGGTTGTTCGTCAATAGCAAATCCAGGGTCAACGCTCACACTAAACTGATAAATTGTATGAGAAGGAGATTGATTATAGAATGAACCTGTTGTAATATTACAATTTATTTGAATTGTTCGAACTTTTACAATATTGACAGGAATATCAGATTCGTGTAGTTGTTTTGGTGCGAGAGTGCGTTTTGAAAATCCCAATAATTTCCCAATACTATCATTTGATTCAAAATCTATCTGATAAAGGTCACTATAAATATTACACTTTATTGTATTATTATTTGGTTTTAAAGAGATATATTGATTGTATTGATCTTTTTTTACTGTCTCTGGAATAATTTGTTTTTGTAAATAAGCTTCAATGTCTGATATTTCATATGCTCCTGTAGGTATTGTTATCTCTTTTTTCTGTTTATTCTTTTCACTATAATAAAATTTATTTGCACCTGAATCAATATTTGGAATACTATTGTATGAATGAAAACTGATCAATGCTAAAGCATAATCTGCATTAGGATTGAGTTGTATTGGATTTATAAAGTCAACCGACAACACATGACTATTACCTTTTAATGTAAAAATTTGAGACATTGTTTAGGTTGTGAAAGTAGAAATTATACTAAATTTCATATTGAAAAACTATTGATTTTTATTGAGAAGAAATTCTAAACATAAATGACCACAGTTTATTTGATTATAATTTTGATATTGTTGATTATTATAAAAAATTTCCACATTTTTTCCTAAATATCTTACAAGTTCTTTTGGAGGTTTAAGCGCTCCAAAGCTATCAAAATAAAACACTTGATTTCTTCTTTTCATATAAGCTACCCAATGTGTACCTGGATTTTTCCATTCATCTAAATTTATTATTGCACATTCATTTTGTTTCGGTTTATGTGGTAGAGTATCACGCATAAAAACTCCACGAAAGTTTATAATTTTCAATTTTCGCGCAAATTTAATGAGATCCACATTAGAAAGAGCTCTTTTAGGTAGCTTGCTTAATAGTTTTTTTGATTTTGTTTCTTCAAATAAAGTCCATATCCATTTCTATTATTTTTTTTCAAGTATAATCCTGAACCTTGTTTTCCTATCTCTTCCATTTTTTTATTATGTCGACTATCTTCTTCCAATTTTTTCTTTGCATTTTTTGCATCAATTACTGTTTTAGCTATAGCACTTGCACCACCAGCTAAAGATCCAAGAGATCCTAATGCTGCTAGTATTGGTATTAATGGTAGAAATCCTCCTTCTTTAGTTTCAAATGGAATAATTCGTGGTACTTTTATTTTTTTTCGACCACCTGCTTTTTTGATAGCTGCACGAGCCGCTAAAAGTGCCGACTTGGAAGCTTTCCTCAATTCTTTGCTATTATTTAGATCAATATTATTAAATATTTGCTTTTTTTTAATGTAATCCAATACACCTCGTTTAAATGGAACAAGACCACGACCACATCGTAGTACTTTTGTTTTCTTTTTCTTTATACCCATACCAAGCTTTCGTTTAGTTTTCATTGATGTTGTAACAAACCACGCAGCTGCCTTTTCACCAAATTTTGCGTTTGGATCCTTAACTCTTTCCCACGCTTTGTTTTCCAATATTAAATCGGCTTTATGACGATCTTCCAAAGATTTATTTTGTGAATAAGCTATATCATGTACTTTACAAGCAGCATCTAACCCGTTAATCCCACTATCTCCTCGTTGTAATCTTTTCTCTAAATTTGTTCCAGGCCCACAAAATTGATAACCAGGTAAATGTAATTCAAATGGTAACTTATTAATTAATGTATTTAGAACACCTTCACCCTGATAGATCAACATTAAAAATGTAAATAAAGATGTAATTGATCAAAAATATATAGCAGTTTTTATAGAACAGAGCTTTGTAGTCTGGCTTCCTTTTTTACGTATCACTGTTTTTATTATGTCAGTTATAGGTAAAAAAATATTTTTATCTCAAACAATTTAAATTTTATTATTAATTTTTTTATAAATATAGATTATTGAATTTTTTACTTAGATTATAGATCTGGATTTGATTTTTCAATTCTCTTATATTTTCGCTCAACATTTTCAATCTTTTTTCAATAATTAATTTTCTAATAATAAGTAGTTTTTTTCGTTTGAGTTTCTTTTGTTGTTGAAAATATCGCCTGAAAACCAAAACATAAATCTAAAAAATTGATAGCTGATTATATATTTACCCATTCATTTTCACAACCTCCTCCCCCACTTCTAGATGATAAATAATATTTTTCTATGAAATGTCTGGTTTCATTCAAGGATAAATATAATTTACACAGATAACAATTGGAAATGTCATTTTCTTTGAAACATCCATCACCACATTGACCACAACTGATAAAGTATTTTGAACTTTGTTGAGAGCAAATGGTTTGATTTATGAAGTTACTGACATGATGATTGCTATCAAAGGCGTGTTTATTAAAACTCGATTTGTCTAATCTGCGTGGGGGTCTAATGCTGGGGGGCTGTCCGCTAATACCTGGGGGCCTAATGCTGGCGGCCTGCTGGTGGGAGCTAATACCTGGTGGGGCCTGCTAAGATTCGCGACTTGTGACTAGATCATATCTTTACATTGATACTGCTCCAATCTAATTCTATACTAAAATATGGCGCCCCCACTTAGCATGAAGCTGGTGACGTCACAACTAAGCAGCTCTATACTTTTGGTGTTGACAGTTTTTGATTATAGGTTTGTCTAGATTAGCTTATTAAATATGTCTATAAACCGTGATTTTTCAAATTATTACAGCGTCACAACTAAGCAGCCATATTGCTAGTGACGTCACAACTAAGCAGCTCTATAGTTTAACCGATAGTGGCCTACCTTACCGACAAAGTGACGCCATCTGGTAACTAAAGGATCAGAACCGATAGCTCCCTACCTTACCGACAAAGTGGCGCGAAAGTCCAAGGTCATATGACGTGAGACAGGAAGTAAAACCACAAAAAGTGGTGGGGGGAGCAACTGCTCCCTCATTCTCTATCTACTTATCACTTTGAACATTTATGAATATGTTAGTTAACTTTAAACAAAGTTTTCTTTACATTACATAAATCTACGGTTTTGATACAAACTTTTGAATAAAAAAGAGCTAATTATTGTTCGTAAAACAAAAATTATTTTCATAGTAAACAGACTTAATAAACCCACGCTAAATTTTACTTTAGTAAAAATAACCCTGGCATCTTTCATTTATTATAATTAAATTTGTTTGTTAAAAAAAAATTTTAAAAAATTAAAAATAAAAATTTTATAGTCATTTTTTGTTATATTCCATGATTGCTCTAAATTTTACATCTTCTTAAACGTTCGTCTTTTGTGACACTAAATCTAAGATCTAAGTCAGATCAAATCCCTTGCATAACTCCACTATAATAATTGTTAATTACCGTTAATTTATTATTAACACCAATCAAGAAAAAAAAATTTTTAGGTTTCTGATCACAGGCTTAA
Organism: Lagria hirta; assembly: GCA_947359425.1. Taxonomy (NCBI): domain Eukaryota; kingdom Metazoa; phylum Arthropoda; class Insecta; order Coleoptera; family Tenebrionidae; genus Lagria; species Lagria hirta. Next base: position 11,378,869 of record OX375796.1, on the reverse strand, counting down.
ATTCTGATTCTCTAGAGATTCAAAAATACTAAAATTTTCATTTTTAGTTCTTAAAGTTTGCTTTTGAATGATTTCAAAAACTTATGAGCTGCAATGTCTCATAAACTTTATGTGCTACATATTCATCTGAACGAATTTAAAGATAATATAGGTGGTTACTCCGAGGAACAAGAAGAACGTTTTCACTAAGATGTAAAAAATTTTAAAAAGCAATATTAAGGCTAGTATAACAAGAAAATATAAAAAAAAGGTTTTTAAAATAATTAAATATTAGTTTATCAGCAATTTGACTCAATTAAATAAATAAAATAATAATGAAGTAATCATACTAAAGTCGTTTTTTTTTGTTTAACTATTTTTCCCGGAAATCCTCTTGGAAACAACATTTTCCTGCTTATTTACGCGCAGGAAAATTGAGTTTTCCGGACTAGTACAGTAAAAACTTTACAAGACGCAAAATAGAAAAGATACTCTAGTAACTATAGTTGCCAACAAAATTGACAAACTTGATTTTTGGTGGAATTTGTCAAAAAAAATTCTAAAATTTGTAAATTTCGTTTCTTTTTACGATTTCCGAAAAAAATTAATACAAAACACGTCAGTAAAATCTCTTACTTGACTCGGAGCTTTAAAATACTCGGCACAATTTAGCTCCTCTTCAGTAATGTGACATTTTCCTGACTTTTATGTAAATAACTATTATTAGTAATCAATAAAAACTATATATATATTTTTTAAATCTGGAGTCTTTTTCAAATTTTTTTTTTGCCTTGTTTTATGAAAGAGATTTCTAAGCATTGTAAAATTACATATTTTAACACAAGATTAAAAAAAATATATTTTTGCTAGTTTTTGGTTTCTCTCTAGTAGCAAATATAAAAAATATATACTGGTCGAAATAAAAACTTTTTTTTATCGTAGGTTGAAAAGAAAACGAACAATATACGACATAGAATATATTACAGCTTTCTTAAAAAATCTAGAAGTAAATATCTACATTTATAGATATAATACAGTATACATCTTTTAGTGAAAATTATAAACTGAAGTATAGATACTATATTAAACAGTGAAATTTTAATTATTATTATACATTGATTTACTATTTCACTGATTTTCACACCACCTAATGAGGTACAGTTTATGGTGCGTTTGTTTTTTAGTCTTGTCTCCAGTAGGCCTAATCCACTGTCAAAATAAGAAAAAGCGTTAATATTTGCAAAATCAAAAAATTTTTTGCTACGGTTTCACATCCGTTTTCTCCCCACAGAAAACGACACCAGTCATTGTGCTCATGCTATAATTGAATATCCTTCACTATCATACTATAAAAAATAATATTAATATACAAGTTTATAAACAATTTTTATCTTTTATTTTTTTGTTTTTATTTTATTTTTGTATCTGGAATCTACTCTCATATTATTTATTGAAGCTCATTTTCTATGTGACCATATCATTGTTATTTTTTTCCCTTTTAACAAGTTTGGTTTTTTTTGCAGCTAATATTTACATGTACATATTTATTGGTGCCGCAACAAGCCAAGCAAAGTAATATTTTTAAAAAATATGCTTTTGCAATCTATTCAAAAAAGTCATTTCTTTTTTACAACGTTTTATCAATAAATACATAAGCAGCAAAAAGCATCAAATCTATATCAATGACATAACAATGCTGACTTTTATACCATGCCCTCACATAATTATGTTTGTATAAAACATATTCAAAGAGAGATCATGCCGATTTCTTCTTGCCGAAGCAAGAAACATTCGTAAAAAGAAACACTATTATACCTAACTCTTTTCTATGTTTCTTTAAATTTCTTTGCATTATAAAAAATTTGAAATAGTAAATAATAATAGCACCAAAGTTATCACTGTGTATAATAATAGTGCTCACCTACCTTTACGTTGCCATCTATGCGAGCTTACCTAAGGAATTAAATGTATAAATAGCAGTAAATAACAATATTTTGTAAAAAAAATTTATAGTTTAAAAAAACTAATCAAAATACTCTCAGTGGTATTATGCATTAACTAGTTCAAAAAAATTTATTAAAATTTTGAAAAAAAATTAAATATTTTGAAAAAAAGTTTAAAATTTAAAAAAAAAATTAAATTTTGATAAAAACTTATTCAAAGCGAGTCAGTTGTGTTACACATTAACAAATTTAAGAAGTCTTAATGTTTTTGTTATAAAAGTATTGATAATTTACTGAAAATTGTCACTCTGCATTATAAAAAATTTGGAATAATAAATAATAATAGCACAAATGTAATCACTCTGTATAATAATAGCGCTCACCTACCTTTACGTTGCCATCTATGCGAGCTTACCCAAAGAATTAAACGTATAACAGTAAATAACATAATATTTTGTAAAAAAATTTTATAATTTTGAAAAAAATTAATTAAAAGACATTTAGTGACTAGTTCAAAAAATTCTAATAAAATTTCGAAAACAAGTTTAAAATTTTGAAAGAAAAATAAAAATTTTGAAAAAACTAATTGAAAGAAACTCAGTTGTATGACACATTAACTAATTTAAGAAATCTTTTGTTATTTTAAATTTTTGTTATAAAAGTATTAAAAATTCAATAAAAATTGTTACTCTGCATTATAAAAAATTTAGAATAATAAATAATAATAGCACAAAAGTAATCACTTTGTATAATAATAGCGCTCGCCTACCTTTATGTTGCTATCTATGCAAAAAAGACCTATAGAATGGAATTTTATTATAGCACTAATCGATTTAAAAAACTTGAGAAAAATACACTTTTTCTCGTTGATTTTAATTTTCTCTTTGTTTGGAATTAAGAAAAATTTGGGAATTTTTAGTGATTTTAAGTAAGAAGGTTTTCCGGACAGAAACTTATCTCATTTCAGCAACAGAATATTTTTCTAATATCAAACTTTTGGACTACATTTTCACTTTTTTTCACAATTTTCACTATTTTTCCTCTAAAAACCGAGACACAATACTGTTGTAAATTGCGACGAATACAAACTGACCCAAACCTCAAGTCTTCTGTTTCATAACACCCTACTTGGTTTTTTGATTTTTTAAGAAATTAAATACACAAACATTCAATAAAATGTTGATATTGGCTTATTATAATAAACCTTTAATTCAACATTTTGAGATTCAAATAAAACTGCCAAACACAAAAAAGTGTTAACCCAAGAAATGACAATTATTTATAAATCAGTAGCTTCAAATCAGTATAAAGTTAAGTAAACTTAATTATTATTTTACTTATTTAATTGACTCAAATTTGCTTATAAACTAATATTTAACTACTATTAAAAGCAAATTTTTAAAGTTTTATTTTTTCGCTTGTTTTTATGATTAATTAATTGTCAAAAAAAGCATTATTAACAATAAATGGAAACTACTAATCAGATCTTGACTGACTACTAGTTTTTTACCCGTTTTAAAAAAAAGAGGTTTTTAATTCGACTATATTTTTTACCTTATAAGTTTTTTCTGAGTGAACTGATTTTGATAATTCAGTTCAATTTGATTTGAAAGTTGATGCTTTCTATTTGGTCTCATTAAAATTTGATTAAGATCTGACCAGTAGTTGTTATTATTTTTATTAATGTTTTTTTTTATATACATTTTTGACACTTACAGTTAATTGGTTATAAAATACAAGTGAGAAATCAAAAATTTAAAAAATAGTTTTTAATGATAATTAAATATTAGTTTATAAGCAATTTGAGTCAAGTAAATAATCAAGTATAAAACAATAATCAAGTAATCATAATAAAGTCGGTCTTTTCTACATTTTTAATTTATTGAATTATCTATCACGAATCTTGAATAAGAAAGACTTTTTTTATAAACAGCAAAAAATTGTCTGTTTATAATTTAGAGTAAAGTTATAAAAAAAATATATAAATTAGAGATTTAAGCAAAAAAATTTGAAAATTGTTCTGTCTACAAAAGCAAACTTTATTTAAAAAAAAAATTTTTTTTGATTTTTGGCGTAGGAGAAATGTTTAAGCAGAGCGCCATCCCTCATCCCACTTTCAGTTTGTGACGTAGGCGTAAAAGAAGGGATGAGGGTGGCTTGACCAAAGGACACGATAAGACAAACATTAATTCTTCTTTCGTCATTCAAACATTAACATTGGTCATTCAGACCTACATCATTCAACTTTAGTCCATTTATTAAACAATCATTATTCAATTAATTCATATTCATTATTATTATTGTTACTAGTTATATTATATTGTTTATTACATATTAATTAAAGAAAGTGCAAAACAACGCTTCATCTTTATTATCAGTAACATTCACGAACATATTTTGGTCCTTCGATACACATTTGAACCCGCTTGGAACACACAGTTCTTTCACATATCATCATCAGAGCAAACCCACCATCAACACATGGTCGAAACATCATCAAAATCAATTCACAAGTGAAAAAAAATCAAGAATTATCGGAAAATCATTAACCAAAACCAACTCAGCTCTACGGGATCACCTCACACACGTCAATCAAGGACTGCAAGAGGTCAAAGATCACTGGGAGAAAATTTGGCTACAAGGTTAGTACCTATTCAAATTTTTCCTAATTCCATTCAGATCTGTGCTGCAACTATTGCAATATTCATTTATTCGTAATTGAGTTCAATAATTTAAACGGTTAAAATCAAATCAAACAAAAATCATGACGGAAGAAATTCTTAAAACTTTGAAAACAAAGCGCTCAAATATCAAAGGAAATCTCACTCGATTCGTAACATTTTTGGGAATACCAGAAAACAGAATTAAAATCGCAGAAATCAAAGAACGAATAAAGGTAGTTCAACAACTTTTACAACAATTTGAAGAGGTTTCCACTCAAATCGAAGTTATTGACGAGACGCAAGTTTCAGATCAGGATAGGCTCGAATTTGAAGACAAATATTATCAAATATTAAGTCTAGCTCAGTCAATTATTCAAGAAATTCCCCACAATTCACAAATGATTCATCAAGTTGGTAACAACCAATCAAATATTCAATTAAAATTACCGGACATCAAACTACCGGTTTTTTCTGGATCATTCACTGAGTGGATAACATTTAGGGATAGTTACAAATCTCTGATTCATGAAAATCAAACATTAAACGAAATTCAAAAATTTTATTACTTAAAAAGCAGTCTCACAGGTGAAGCAATAAAAACAATTAATCATTTAACTCCATCTTTAGACAATTACAATTCAGCTTGGCAACTGTTACAAAATCGGTATGAAAATAATAGATTAATAACATATCATCACATTCGGTCTATATTTTCAATTCCATCAATTCAAAGTAAAGACGGAAAAGCGCTGAGACAAACATTACAAACAATCGTCTCCAACCTAAAAGCTCTAGAGGCAATCAATCGACCCACTCAGTATTGGGATGATTTACTTGTTTATTTCATATCATCAAAATTTGATTATCATTTAACACTTGCTTGGGAAAACATGTTATCGTCAGATTTGCCAACAATGTTAGAATTGATTCAGTTTTTAACACAACGCTGTCAAACATTAGATTCACTCGAAATGAATAAAACATCAAAGTTTCCTAGTTCTGGGTCAATAGATTTCAATAAGCAATATAAATCACAAAATATCAAACAATCAAATATGCACATTAGTACCAATTTTGCTAAAAATTTATGTTTATTGTGTAAAGACAATCATAATATATACCAATGTCAAAAATTTCTTAAAATGTCTGTTTTACAAAGACAAAACGAAATTAAACGTCTCAAGTTATGCGTTAATTGCATGCGTAATAATCATAAAACGGAAAATTGCTCTTCGGGTACTTGTAAATTCTGCGGAAATAAACATAATTCATTATTGCACCAAAATCATGCGGAACCATCTACTTCTTATGCAGATCAGCCGACTCAAATAACGGTCTTGAACAATCATTGCGCTCAGATTTATACAAGAAATGTCTTACTATCTACTGCTTTAATTAAAGTAATGGGAAGTAGCGGAAAATACTTTCAGATTAGAGCTTTACTTGACAATGGATCTCAAAACCATTTTATTACTGAAAATGCATGCTCAAAATTAGGATTAAAATTCGAAAAAGTAAATATATCCGTTGCTGGATTAGGCAATAATGAATCCACTATAAATCGGGCAACACACATAAAAATACAGTCTAATTACAGCTCTTTTAAATCAAATTTGAATTGTTTAGTAGTGCCCACAATTTCTATGAATCATCCTTTAAATTCATTTGACGCGAAACCATTAAATATTCCAGCTCATGTTAAATTAGCAGATCCTCAGTTCAACATATCTAATCCTATTGATTTATTAATTGGCAACGAAATTTTTTGGAATTTACTAAAGTTTCCCCAAATTCAGGTAAAAGGTTTATCAGGTACCATCCTTCAAAACACTCAGTTAGGGTTTATTGTTCATGCAGTAATTTCTATGAATAATTCTAAAAACATTTGTAGTTTAGTTCAACTACCTACCTTAAACAAACAATTAGAGAAATTTTGGGATGTAGAAACTTTTAATGATGGGAAAATCCCAATGTCCCAAGATAATAAAATTTGTGAGACATTATATCAGCAAAGCACTAAAAGGGACAAAGAAGGAAGATTTACCGTAAATCTTCCTTTCAAAAATGACCATATTGATCTGGGTTATTCCAGAGAGAGTGCTTTGCAACGTTTTAATTCTTTAGAGCATAAATTACTTAGAAATCCTAATCTGTACGAAAACTATAAACATTTTATTGTTGAGTATTTACAGCTAGAGCACATGGAAAAGGTTACCGACCCATCGGTACTTAGCCCAGGTAAACATTTTTATATGCCTCACCATGGGGTCTTGAAAAACAATAATCTAAACAATTTGAGAGTGGTTTTTGATGGAAGCGCAAAAGGCTCAAACGGAAAGAGCTTAAATGATAATCTATTTACCGGACCGGCTTTACAACAAGACTTGAAATGTATTTTGTTACGATTTAGAACATACGAATATGTAATTTCCGCTGACATCAAAAAAATGTATCGTCAGATCTTGATTCATCCAGATCATCAAAATTTTCAATTAATTTTGTGGCGTAATAAGCCGCATGATGAAATTGAAACATATCGGCTAAAAACGGTGACTTACGGGTTGTCAGCGTCACCTTATTTAGCAATAAAATCATTGCAAGAGCTTGCAAAACAAGAAGCTCATCATTTTCCAAATGAATATGACATTGTACTTCGCGATTTTTATGTCGACGATTTATTAACAGGTGCTAACGATCTCGACAGAGCAAAATGTATTTTAAAAAACGTAACCGCTTTATTGGCAAAAGGATGTTTTAATTTATGTAAATTTGCATCTAACTCACAAGAAGTCCTAAAAAACTTGCCATCAGAAAAAATACAAACTAATAAAATTAATTTAGATAAACAATCGTCGTCAAAGACATTAGGAATTTATTGGGACACAAATTCAGATAATATTAGTTTTTCAATATCTTTTTCTTCAAATAATACAAAAGTAACAAAACGACATATCTTAAGCTTAATATCAAAATTATTCGATCCGTTAGGACTTGTATCGCCTATCACCATAATTGCCAAAACTCTTTTACAAAAGATTTGGTTAGGTAAATTTGATTGGGACGAGGAATTACCAATTAAAATTCGAAATGAATGGTTTCAATTTGTAAATAATTTTCAAAATTTGCCCACAATTAGCATTCCGCGAAAAATTGTTTATAATAAAAACCTGAGTACACTCGAATTACATGGATTTTCAGACGCCAGCGAAACATCGTATGGGGCATGTGTTTACTTACGCACAATTCGTAACGATGGAAGTTGTAAATCACATTTGTTGTGCTCAAAGAATCGCGTAGCGCCTCTAAAGACATCAACAATTCCTCGGTTAGAATTGTGTGCGGCTCTTTTGTTAACACAATTAGTTAAACAAGTCACTGATAATATCAATATTGAAATCAATAAGTGCCTTTACTGGACAGATTCAAAAATTGTTCTTGCATGGCTGCAGTTAGAACCGAGTAATCTAAAAATATTTGTAGCACATCGGGTAGCTGAAATTCAATCATGTAGCAATGTAGACAATTGGCGGTATGTTCGTACATCAGACAATCCAGCAGATATTCTTTCTCGCGGAACCGCAACACAGGAATTAAGTAATAACTCATTATGGTGGCACGGTCCATCGTTTTTAAATGATTCAAACACTGAGTTATCAAAACCTGATACTGTGATAAAGGAAACAAAATTGCCAGAACTTAAAACAATTTGTTGTCTAGCTACTCAAGCTGGCAATGAACAATTTAATTTATTATATAAATTTTCTTCTTACACTAAGCTTATTAGAATAACCGCATATTGTATTAGATTCATAAATAAGTTAAAAACCAAAGAAACCGCTACAAAATTAACAAAACATTTAAATCAAGATGAGTTGAAACGCGCGGAAACATATATTTTAAAATTAACGCAAAAAAGCGCATTTTCAAGTGAAATTCATGCTTTATTAAAACATGGAAATATATCTACAACAAGTAGCATTAAATCGTTTAATCCATTTCTAGACGAAAGCGGTTTGTTACGCATCGGTGGCCGTCTTAAAAACGCAAATATAAACTTTGATAGTAAACATCAAATTATTCTACCAAGAAAACATTACGTGACCAATTTAATTATCATTCAACATCATAAATTGAATTTGCATGCCGGGTGTCAAAGCACCTTATCATCAGTTCGAAATAAATTTTGGCCAATAGCAGGTATCACTCAAACAAAATCAATTATTAAATCATGCGTTATATGCAAAAAAGCAAAGCCGATCTCATACACTCAAATAATGGGAGATCTTCCACACCCACGGGTGAATCCATCGAGACCATTTCATTACACAGGCGTTGACTATGCCGGACCCTTAAGTCTAAAAAATGGATTCGGTCGCACAAATAAAACCATAAAAATATACATTGTCATATTTGTCTGTTTTGCCACTCGAGCAGTCCATATTGAACTTGCGTCAAATTATACAGCGGCAACCTTTTTGAATGTGGTAAAGAGATTTATTTCAAGACGCGGCAAGGTTTTACATCTGTTTTCTGATAATGGTACAAACTTTACGGGAGCCAAAAATGAACTTTTTAATTTGAAAAAATTATTTGAACATCAAAGTTTTGATGAGACAGTCATAAAACATCTTTGCAATAATAATATTAATTGGCACTTTATACCACCTCGCTCACCAAACTTTGGGGGTCTGTGGGAAAGTGCTGTAAAAAGTACAAAAACACTTTTAAAACGGGTTGTAGGCAAAACGTTGCTCAATTACGAGGAAATGCATACTATATTAACAATGGTTGAAGCATGTCTGAATTCCCGACCATTAACCCCTTTGTCCAATGATCCATCCGACCTCCAACCTCTCACCCCAAGTCATTTTTTAATCGGAGAAGCGATGCAAGCACCTCCAGAACCAGACCTTGGCCATGTCTCCATAAATCGATTGTCAAGATATCAATTGATAGAACAATTGAAACAAAGTTTTTGGAAGCGCTGGTCTCGAGAGATCTTACAACAATTACAGCGAAGAACAAAGTGGACAAACAATGTGGACGACTCGCCACAAATAGGAGATCTGGTAATTTTAAAAGAAGACAATCTTCCACCTCTTTATTGGGCAATGGGTCGAATCACGGAACTGCATCCAGGAAGTGATGGAAAAACTCGTGTAGTGTCTGTGAAAACAATGCGCGGTGTAGTGAAACGTGCCATTTCAAAAGTGTGCTCTTTATTGAACGAAAACCAAGAGTAACTTAATCTTAATCATAATCATTCTATTAATTTTAATTATTGTAAATTGTTAACTCTATACCATTTAATTATTAGTTAAGTAATTTAGTTTATAAAATCAAAATTTTTGTCTTGTCTTGTCCAGCGACTTAATTTCATTTTCATTTTCAAAGCTACAGCTTTGCAAGGAGGGGAGTATGTTTAAGCAGAGCGCCATCCCTCATCCCACTTTCAGTTTGTGACGTAGGCGTAAAAGAAGGGATGAGGGTGGCTTGACCAAAGGACACGATAAGACAAACATTAATTCTTCTTTCGTCATTCAAACATTAACATTGGTCATTCAGACCTACATCATTCAACTTTAGTCCATTTATTAAACAATCATTATTCAATTAATTCATATTCATTATTATTATTGTTACTAGTTATATTATATTGTTTATTACATATTAATTAAAGAAAGTGCAAAACAACGCTTCATCTTTATTATCAGTAACATTCACGAACAAGAAACTTAAATTTAACATGTAAAAGCCCAACCCCAACTGTCAAATTTGCTAAAAAGTTTGAATTTAAAATTCATATCTTGTTTTATTTTGTCAACTTTTTTAAACATTACAGCATTATAATTAGCAATTAAAACAATTAATAATTTTTTAGGATTATTAATAAAACCAGGAATATTATTAAATTTATCTATTATCTATTACTAAATATTAAAATAAATATTTTAAGTATTAAATTAAACAAATTTAAAGACTATTATGTTGCTCATGTGCAACAAAATATAAAAACGCTGGTTCTCTAACCAATCAAGTATAGTCTATTTTGCACCAGGTAAACAAACTTTTGATTGACCACTGAAATGTATTATTTTTAATTATTAAGCTGTGCAGTTGTAGAAAAAGCGCTCAAAATTTATTGTCAATTTTAAAAAATTGAGAATATGTCATTTTGCGCTATTAATACACAAAGAGTCATTAAAGTAATACAAATAACTTATTGGTTGTATGAAAAAAATCTATTGAGTCTGGTGAAACATTTTAAGCTACTGAGATTTACCAGAAATATTCAAATAGATCTTATAACAGATGTAATGTAACTGTACGTCAATCTTCAAGAGAACTGTTCCAGCTTTTTTTAAATTAATTATATGTTTGGACCTTTTTAGGTAACGAAACAAATCTTATCTAATTCTCAAACTTGCCGGGAGAATCAATGTTATCAAAAGAAAAAAAAACGTTTTCAATCTCGTAGCTGTCGCAATACAACACAATAAATGAGACCGTTTCGCTTTCCTCCCTGAAAATGTTATTTTTATGCCCCTTCCAAACAGTTTACAAAACACACAAAATCTACCCAATATTTATAAACCATTTGAAACCCTGTGGTTAGTATTCACGTCATTTTCCATTTTACTGGACAGTTCGGTTTTGGTAAATTTAAAAATTGTCGAACAAAGTTATTAAATTTGTAATAGACCGAAATTTCCATTGTATGAAAATAATTTATTAGATTTTGGTAGAAAAGTAAATTGAAGTTTTTGTCAGCATAGATATAAAGAGAACGTAATCGATTTCTAATTATTTTTTCAGACGACTGCTCTTCAATGTTTGAATAAATTGGGAATTCTCTAAATTCTCTTCTTTTCTTCAAAACACTATAGGGTATTTTCAAATCTGAAACAGAAATATGAATTGAAAATTGTATAGATTTTAATGAATAATGCCAACATACTATAGCACTATTTTTTTAAGAAAATCACCTCGATTTTTAAGAATAAACAAAAAAGCAGAAAAACTTGTAAAAACACCCCCGACTACAAAGTATATTTTAAAATTAACATTCTTTAAAGATTTTGCCCTGTTTTTCCATTGGGGCACTTGAGCCCAAAAGTAAATACTGCTACGGCACAGTCCTATTTTGCAAGGCTAACGACTTTAAAAGAAAAACAATATTTATTATTAAATTAGGATTATGTGCGATTTTTTAAATTTCTACACCAGTTTGATCTTCTATTTTTATGATTCAGTGCGAGATATTTCTTTATTTGTTTGATGCAGACTTGGAAAACTAATTAATTTTTAAATCAAGTAGTGTAATATGTGTAATTTTTTAACTAAGATTATTATGCTTAGTTTTCTTGGTCATTTTTCTATTTTCTACGCATTTTTTTTCCAACAAAAGCCCGTATTTATACCCAAATATCAAAAACAACGTTAAATTTGACTTTTACCCTGATTTTTAACCCTAACTTCTAACTCAGATTTTCTATAAACACAATTTTTTTAGGAAAATGAGTCGATTTTCAAGTTTCAGTCGTTGAAGTTTGTTGAGTTTGAAAAACCACCGATGAAAGTCTGTTCAAAAACACAAAAAAATATAAAAATGAACGGTTTTTAGACTTATTTTATCTATTGAAATATTGACATCTTTCGGAATTTTGACTATTAAAACATCAATTTTTGTATGCACACTACCTTATTTTTATGGTCTTTTTAAAAATGTGAGCCAGATTTTTATGCTAAAAATAAGCAAAACTAAAATAGCAATAACTAGATTAAATGTGACTACTACTAAAAAAAATAACAAATCTTTTGATAGAAATTTCTTGTTTATGAAAAAAAAAAGAACCTCAAAACCAGTCATACAATTTCTGGCCTTCAAACTTTCACATTTTTGTTCCCGCTATAGTAACTATTGAATTTTATTATTTGGGAAAACTATGTGTGTAAAAAGTTTATTTTACAGAAGAGAAGCAATGTTCTCTAAAATTTGCAATAATGCATTGATTATTGTTTTTAAATTTAAAGTTTTAAACTAGCTAATTATTATATTTTCTTTCGACAGCGAAATAATAGTTATTTACATAAAAGTCAGAAAAATTTCACATTACTAAAGAGGAGCTAAATTGAAATACGAGGCACTTTATGCCGAGTATTTTAAAGCTCCGAGTCAAGTAAGAGATTTGACTGACGTGTTTTGTATTAAATTTTTCCGGAAATCGTAAAAAAAGACGAAATTTACAAATTTTTGAATTTTTTTTACAAATTCCACAAAAATCAAGTCTGTCAATTTTGTTGACAACTATAGTTACTAGAGTATCTTTTTTATTTTGCGTCTTGTAAAGTTTTTACAGTACTAGTCCGGAAAACTCAATTTTCCTGTGCGTAAATAAGCAGGAAAATGTTGTTTCCAAGACGATTTCCGGAAAAATTATTTGTTTCAATTTATTATTCTTTTAAAGCAATGTTTGCCTTATTAATTTAATAATTGGTTTATACCATTTGTTTTAAGAGTTTTATTAGCACAAAGAGCAAAATTTATCATAAGTAAGCGATGAGATTAAATTGTTTGTTACCACAAGAATATAAAATAACAGTTCTCCAAGAAGCAAACCGCAAGCTTTTTTGTGCATTTGTAAAAATAAATTGCAAGTCTGTTTACTCATTTGCATCAGTTATTGTGACAACATTGTAGAAACTAACGTGACAACACAGCAAACTAGCTACAAATATTTTAAAAGTAATAAAAGTAACAGACTGTCTTAACTTACTAGTAAAAGTTAGATCTACTTTGTCGTTAATTAAATGTTATTTTTTCACAGCAAAATGTCATTTTATTGTGATAAGATATAATGTGCGTTCATAAATTGTTTAGCTTTACAATTTAGCTTGACAGATGTTTGCTGTCTTTGATAGTATCATTGCAGACAAATGTCAAACAAACTTCAAAGCTCGTCTATAATATTGTACGTTTCTGCGTATAAACTTCAAAAAATAATCATACGTTCAAAATCCCATAACAAGAGTAGATCGGAATAATTTATAAAAATAAATTATAATACATTTTTTTCTAAAGAATTTGTTTAGTAATGACAATTAACAAGCTCAGACTTTTAGTTCTAATGTTTTGGGTTATGTAGCTACAGAAAGTGTTCTAGGATTCAGTAAAAAGTTTGTGTCCGTGTCAACAGTTGAGTTGTTTAGTTTTAAAAAGCTCAACAGACATTGTTATGAGTGACGTAACTGTAATATTTTGTAATTTGTAAGCAAGATAATAATACACTTGTGATTGATTGCATATGCTTCCGCAATGCACAAACTTCAATCAATTAGCAATACGATCCTCATCAAACGCCCTTTGTTATACTGTCACAACAAACCCGCTACCAAAAAAGCGACCCTTGCCGTAAAAATTCCAAAAAATAGCAAAGCTAATTTATTTATTCGCGGCACTTTTCGTCGAGTTTAAAGTTTATTACATTTCAGCGTTCAATCAATTTTAAATTGGAATTTGTTAATGGTGACTGCATCGAAACCAACGCAAATTTAATTTTGTAAATTGCAGGTGGCTTTGATATTTTCAGTAATCTTTTTCAAGGTTTTGAATTTTGCGAAAATTAATACTGAGCGTTTGTAGGTTTTCTGTTGTTGGATTATTTTGTCACACGAAAGAGCGGCTGTAGCTTTTAAAATTAATTTTTAGTGAAACAGCACAAAAGATAACTGACCAGGAAAAGCGCCACGCTGAAAAGGACAAGCTATTCTAGAGCACTTTTTCATGTAGCGACTATTGTTTATGGAAAGTAATTAAAGTAATAAATATGCGTTTGAAGCTTGCAGCTAAATTTTTTGTCGCTGGTTGAATTCATATTTTCATTAAAAGTTCTGGATAAAACAACTACAGCTTTACTAGATAGATAACTCTTTGCTGAATCCAAACTTTCAACGACATTGTTTTAACAATCTATAGACAAAACTAAAAATGTTTACAAATTTAAAACAATAAAACGTTAAAAAATCTCAGCAAACTCAATAAATGTTGCATCAGCAATTATTTATTTACGTAACACAAGTAAGCAAACAAGAAAAATGCAATATGTACACAATATTATGTGTTTAATTAACAAATAAAACATTGCCCTTTTTCTAAATAATAAAGATCTTGTAAACAAATTAAAATGAGGTTAATATTAATTTAATTTTACAGGTATCAAATCAATCGAAAACAATCCCAGCAATTAAGCCATTTTATTACATTTTATAAAAATTTTTTTTTAAAATTTTGCGTCATAGTCAGTTATGTTTATGAATTTGTGTGAACAGACCCTAATTTTAAAACAATAGTTTCAAATGTCAAAATTATTTTATCACTGAATTTCTCTTTTTTTTTACGCTTAAATTTAAAATAGTTTTTTTACAAGAACAAATCATTTTTTGTGGTGGAATCTTATTTTCGTAACGGCCACCGAGATGATGGTGAACGGTGAATGATACCGAGAGAAGATTTTACAGCCTTTCTTTGCACAGTTTCATAACGATGAAATTGTGAACAGGTACTTTCAGGTACTTTCAGCATGACATACCACTTACAAGACCTTGAATATGATACAAAAAATGTATGTTTGTTGATATATTAGCTAAAATACAGCCATAACTTATTCTTTAAGATCCTGCAACTTCTCTTCATTTGTGACTCTTTAAAAAACTTAATTTCCCAGCGCAACGTTTTAATGACCTCAATGAGTTGTGTCAGATCAGTAACGCAATTGTTCGGAAAGTCAGCAAAATGTCTTGAAGTCGATGAACAACATTTTGATTATTTGTTATAAACCATATTACTTTATTTAAGTTTATTTTTTCGTTTGTAATACCACTACAAGTGCTTTCAAGTGCTGTGAATTTAATCTCATTAACGTGTTGAACTATCGACTAAAAGTGAGGTTAGGTTCAGATGTCAAATTAATAACTGTCACTTTGATTCGATGAAAAAGGTACGTTCAAAGTTCAAAGTTAAACATTAATGGCAAACTTCAACGCCAAATTAAGAAAAAATACACATACTAGCTCTATGACTATTATTAGAGTTTTAGTTTTAAATTAATTGCGTTTTTTTTTAATTTTTAAATAAAATTTTTTGGTATTTTGGCAGATTAAACAAATTTCTATAATGCGTTTTATTTAAAACTATTTTTATTTTTTAACTATTTTAGTTATTAATTCTATGAGATAAACTTCATAGGGTGAAAAAGTTTAAATTCTACTCGTCAAAATGTACTTTATCACAGAATATAAACCATTTAAATTTTTTCTTTTTTAAATTCATTTTAAAGTTAAACTCCTATTTAATAATTTAGCATCAAACATAAAAAAACAATTAACGAAAAATTTATTCTTAGTATTACTAAAAACTTTTAAAATATAGCTGATTTTATTATAGGAGAACATTAATTTTCAAGTTTTTTAGGGTTTTTTTATATTTTTTCAATATATTTGTTAAAAATCTAAAGAAGAAAATAATAATAATAATCAATTTTTTTCAGTTATTATGGTTATTATTATTCCAATATTTAATAATTTGTGAAATAATCTGCTCTATTTTGAACTATTTGTATTTTTAGCAATTTTATCAATTTTTAGTCTTCTATCTTTGTAAATCTTTTTAAAGTATTTTGCTTTTAATCTTATAGTTGTTCCACGTATTTTTTGTTTAATTATTGTTCTGTTGTTATTTTTTACACTATGTTTTCAAAAAAATTAAGAAAAATAAATTTTGGTGTTCTAATAGAATTTTTGATTAAGGTTTTATTAGAAGAAATAACCAGAATTTAAAACCCAACTACGAAACTTATGATTGATTGCATATGGTTGCCGTTTTGTACTTATTGGCACTTTTTAGGTAAACTCAAGCTTTATACATGTTAATAATTTTTTTATTGATATATTTGCAAGTAGCCACTACCATGAGTTGTGCCTATAATTATGCAAAAAAAGCTAATTTTTGTTGTATTACTTTAACGTTTTTTAAGGTTTTTTTTTTATACAGATGCGCTTCATAAGAAAAAAGTAATTAGAATCAAATAACAAGCGAGCTAAACTAGAATTTTTCGCAAAACTATAGTCACAAACAATTTATTTTTATCGTAATCTGACTTTACGTTTCAAAAATTTTAAGTTTTTTTTTTGGTTTTATTCTGCTTTTATCTTGTGTAGAACTATCTAACTATGTTTTAATTAGTTTATTATAACAGTTTAATTTAAAAAAAAATTGCAATAATTTTGTTTACTAAATTTAAATCTATGTTGACTAAATAGCTTTAATTTCTTCACATATACTACTACTTTGCCAGTGTAATCAGCAAAAAAAAATTGATCATTTAAATAAACATGCCATTATGTACGTACAACTGACAAGAGCTAACAAGCCCAAGCCTAGTAATGCGCTATCTATATTTTTCTAATACTGAGTGGCAATATAAGTGTTATAATTCAATATTCACAAGAAAACTGATGCTAGCCAAAGAAATGATTATTAATTTATTGCAACTAAATAACAATAATTTGTTTTCGATTAAAAAGTTTAATAGTCATAACGACAATTGCTGAAAAAAAAGATTTTATAACGATACAGACTGTCTCTAACAAAAACGAGTTTATAACTCGTTTATTTTAATTATTTAAGTACTAAATTAAATAGCGATAAATAGGTTACAAAATGGCTTAATAAAATCACGTATAGCCTTAAAGACTTTAAGGGCAGAACTGTCAAAAATATTTTTTTTAAATTACAACATATATTATACTTTTTCGATAATTCTGACAGAGATTTTTATTCTGAAAACAAAAGTGTATCCACTATCCATCAATAAGCTTACATAAAAAAAAGCAAGAAAAAGTAAAAAAACAAATATAATTTATTTATTATTTTTTGCCATTTATTTTTTATTATTTAAGCTTGTCGGCCATTCATTTCCAAAACACGTTTTATTTTTTTTTACAATGGTAAATAGTTTTTTTCAAATTTTTTTCTTATGTAAGCCTATAGTTGTAAACTATTGCTGTTTTCATAATAATAATCCTTATCAGAATTACTTAAAAAAAGTATATGTTGTTATTTAAAAACATATTTTTTGACAGATCAGCCTTAAAGTCTTTAAAACTATACGTAATTTTTTTAAGCCATTTTGTGGCTTATTCATAATTATTTAGTTTATTGTATAAATGATTAAAATCGACCAATAGATAAACGAGCTTTGGAATCGTCTTTTTTTTTGAAACAGTCTGTATATATTTGCGTATGTTTAAAAACATAACCTATCAATTACCATTCTTTTATACAGCCTGGGTAATTAGAAGGAATAGAGTGTGCTACTTTTCTCAAAACACAAACATAGTTAAATAATAAATCATTTTTGCAAGTTATTTTTAGCTAACGTCAGATATCAAACAAAGACGTAAGCGTTAAATCGATTTAGAAGCTATTATCTTCTTCAAGGCGGAAACTTTTTGCTGATGTTAAAATAAATATTGTACACTTTTTAGAGAAATTGCGCCTTCAAACCTTGTTTCTTATTGAACAAACAATAGAAAAGCTTATAGATTTTTTTTACTAAATGATATACGCAATGCTTGATATAT
Organism: Lagria hirta; assembly: GCA_947359425.1. Classification (NCBI taxonomy): domain Eukaryota; kingdom Metazoa; phylum Arthropoda; class Insecta; order Coleoptera; family Tenebrionidae; genus Lagria; species Lagria hirta. The sequence continues at coordinate 11,360,643 of OX375796.1, read as the reverse complement.
ATACATACCCACATACTTTTTGTTCATGCGATGGCGTATTTAAATTAATCAATAAAACTCGCTATACAACTTTATCAAAAACAATAATGAAACAAATTAATGACACAATTAGTGACATTATTAAAATTTATTTAAATTTAAATACACTTGAAAATTACATTAATTATTGAAATGGATGGTTTTTTTGACGCAATTTGCATTAGAATAATGGTGGAGGCGCCGGGATAATTATAATAATATGATTAAATGACCGAATTTGATAATTATTGTTGAATTGTTTCATCATATCATTATTTTCTTTTTGATAAAAAAACAAATTAAATACTGCATAAATACGATATGAACAGACTATATAATAGTCTAGACGAGGAGTGTAAAATGGTGACAAATCGACATACTAATGCTAAAAATATGTGTTATGGCTCATTCGATAGGGAATCACGTCTAGAAAATTGTCCATGAAAATTGTATTAGCACATTAAAAATTTCAAAAGTTATAAACAATTAAAGATGTTGAAAAAGTAGTGCTTGGTTTTTCGCTTGTAATTCGTAAACAAATAATTTTTTTGGAATTTGGAAAAAAGATCCTGAAAGAGGAAGAAATTTCCTATAAATAACTTCCGATCACCGAAACTGTACCTCTATTATTAATAATTTTAATTAACGTTGAAAATTGCCGTCCGCGCGCCATTCTTAGGTTGCACGCATGCTATAGAAAGTCAGTAAGTTATAATAAAAAATTTTTTTCGGGTACTTAGAGTAAATTAAAAAATCTAAATAAATTATGATATCATCTAAACACTTCAAAGAACTAATTCCCGTTGGAATTTTTTATTAAATTAAATTTTCCAATAAACTAGACAATTGTTAATTAACAACATTTTACGGGATTTCTCTGAGCATTAAGAAGTAAATAAAAGTTGCAATAATTGTTCTAAAATTATTTCCTTTCGTGGAGTCCTTGCAATTGACACAATAAAAACGAATACGTAATTAAAGTTTGAAAAAGTTTAATAGTTTGTTTATAATAATTTTTTTAAATTCACAAATTACGGCGATTTTTCTTTATTTGTGGAATTTAAAAAAATTATTATAAACAAACTATTAAACTTTTTCAAACTTTAATTACGTATTCGTTTTTATTGTGTCAATTGCAAGGACTCCACGAAAGGAAATAATTTTAGAACAATTATTGCAACTTTTATTTACTTCTTAATGCTCAGAGAAATCCCGTAAAATGTTGTTAATTAACAATTGTCTAGTTTATTGGAAAATTTAATTTAATTAAAAAATTCCAACGGGAATTAGTTCTTTGAAGTGTTTAGATGATATCATAATTTATTTAGATTTTTTAATGTACTCTAAGTACCCGAAAAAAATTTTTTATTATAACTTACTGACTTTCTATAGCATGCGCGCAACCTAAGAATGGCGCGCGGACGGCAATTTTCAACGTTAATTAAAATTATTAATAATAGAGGTACAGTTTCGGTGATTGGAAGTTATTTATAGGAAATTTCTTCCTCTTTCAGGATCTTTTTTCCAAATTCCAAAAAAATTATTTGTTTACGAATTACAAGCGAAAAACCAAGCACTACTTTTTCAACATCTTTAATTGTTTATAACTTTTGAAATTTTTAATGTGCTAATACAATTTTCATGGACAATTTTCTAGACGTGATTCCCTATCGAATGAGCCATAACACATATTTTTAGCATTAGTATGTCGATTTGTCACCATTTTACACTCCTCGTCTAGACTATAATATCAGCGATCTACTGCAACTCATCTTTTCAGCGACATTTGTTAAGAAGCTGTCTCAAACGAATAATTTAAGCCTTATATAAAACGCATTCACACATAATGTACCTGTCAATAATATTTATCAAAACAATATTTGTTTACTTCAGCTTTATGGAAAGCACTTTTTGCTACGGCAGCGCTAAACTCGGTTTCAAAAACGTTTTCAATGTTTAAAACATCTGAAAAACTAGATGTTAACCAAAGAACACAATTTGAGTTAATCAGTGTTAAAAACCAAATAAAAAAAAAGTAAAAACCAGCTCATGCACAGAACCAGCTTTCTATCATAAATTTTTATTTTTAATCTTTTTAGATACAGAAAACAACAAGTAACACAAAACATGTTTTCTGATAGAAACAAGTGTGATAATAATGTATCTGCACACAGTAGAATAACTATTATGTGATAAAATCTTACAAATGTTTTTACAAGTTTACAGTCACAAGATGGTAGAATATGTTATTATACTACAGCGTGGTCAACAATGACTTTTTAGAAACTGTTTTTATTTGCCTAGTTGCAACACTGTAACCGGATACGCTTGTTTGACAAATATTTGACACAACATCTATAAAAAAATTGTAGGTTATGTAACAGCGACTAACTTTTTATCACATCTGTCAATAATGTTGTCAGTGTCAAAGGTGTAACTTGTCAACAACAGAAAAAGCTTGCAGTTACTTGAATTGAAACCGATACTACTTGAATAACTAAATTTTATAATTTTTCAAAAAGAAAACTTTTACATTATTGATAAAAAATAATAATTAAATTGTGTTTTTTTCAGATTGCATGAGAGGCCGGTGGTGATGGCATAGCCGCCACGGGCGAGGGTCGTAGAAGAGCATGGCCAGAGTGCGGGTGGTCAGATGGACTTGGATTGTGTTGGCTGGACTGTGCGCTCTGGCCACATGCGAGGTAGGTGTTGTTTTTCCTATATATTATTAGCTGCTAACTGACAATTCATCAATTACCTACACCTTCAAATTTATTAGATTTAGATTCAACTTATAGCAGTCAAATTAAATTCTTAATTAAAATTAAAAATATTTTGTTACGTGATTGTATTATTGTAGTTTCTGTTGTACTTATTGTTAATAAAACTATTAAATTAAATTAAAAATAATTTAATTAAAAAACAATTCTATTTTTGAACCGTTTGCCATATTTCTCTCTTTTAAAAAAAATTTAAAAAAAACCATTTTGAAACAGCTGATTGCCTCCTTGTGTTTAAAATACATAAATTAGAAAACAAGCTGCAAAAAATCTTAGTAAAAAAATACGTTAATTCCTGAGACAGAGTAAGTAGTTATTATTAATATTCCTTACATACATAGCTATGTAGTTAATCTTGGTTAAATTTTGTTATCAACATTTTTAACAGTCTTTTTGCACAATTATTTATTTGTCACATTCACATTTGGCGATGGAAATCAAGTAAGAGAGCAGAATGATGACAATTTTACAGCCAAATAAAAATTTCAGCACATGTCTCCAGCAACACTAAGCTCAAAGAGCACATAAAATTAAAATATCCTACTCTTTTCTCTCGTTTTGCTGTCTGTAAAAACATTTTAAGTAAAAACACGTTTCTCGTCTTTTTTTTTGTTACACGAGCGAATTGCTTTCTACGGTTAAAGAATGCTTTTAGAAACTTGCCAAAGAGAAAAAAACTGTGGTCTTACTCGGTCTCACTGTTACAATATTAAAATGAAACAAACAAAACGTTCTTTGATGTAAAAGAAAGTTGACAAATTCATACCTAATTTGACGTAAAAGCTAGAATAAAATAATAATAATAGTATTTTATTTTTTATGCGTTATACCGAGTCACAAAAGATGTAAAAATTTTATAATGCGTATTTATAACAAAAATAGTATATAAATATATAACAAAACAATAACTTTTTGTGGCGAGCCTGTGGTATTCCGCAGCCGAACGCAGTGAGACTGATAATTAAAACAAACAAGCTATTTATGTTCCGTTTTTTGACTTCTGAAAAAAATAGTTATTTAGATCACAAGTTCAGAAAATGATATTTTGCAAGTGAAAGTGGTATTGCGAAGCCGCGGCGTAGCACTTGCTAAACATGTTTCGAACGTGTAATCCACAACAATTTTTATGCCAAGCAACTTAAACCATTTTTAAAATTAAACATTTTCATATGCCACACTTAACCTAAAAAGCAATTGATTGTCCTTGATTACATCTGCATAAAGATAAACGGAGAAAATGATTTACTTACAGGTTTTATTTGTTTATATATACATTGTCTAGTTTTGATTTCTCTATTATGTCAAAGATTCCAAGCTTGTTGACATTTAGAATATTAAGAACCAATGCTGCTACCTCACTTTTAGTGAACTTTTAACAAACGTTTCTTTTGTAAGTACTAGATCAAAAAATGACGGTTTCCGGCTAATGACAGGCGGCATGAAAAATATTTTTTCATAACAAATAAGCAACTATAAACATGAAAAAAGCAATAATTTAATATAAGAACTAAGACTTATTGATTACACTGACCATTCATGTTCTAAGAAATCTAGATATTAGAGTAGATTAGAATATAATCTAGGTATTTCTAAAAATAAGTTTTTTATATAGAAAAAACTTAGTGTCAGAAATTGCAAGTGAGCGAAGTAATCTAACATGCACATTAAACCTACGATTTAAAAAAACTCTGTTATGTATATTATGTATTGTACCAAGAGAAAAACTTTGAAAAAACATCAAAAATTGCTTTAAAAATTGATCAAAATTAATTACATTTTATGTTTATTAATATAAAAATTCCAGCAAACAAACCTTGATAGGATTTGAATAAGCTTTTAAACTCTTGAAATCGGGAATATGGTTTTTTATAATTCTTTACAGCTGCAAAAAAGCTCTTTTTTTAACATCATTAGATATATAGTTTATAGCATTCAATTACTGTTCATCTACAGTCCGGTTAGCCACAAAGGCACAGTGTTTACCAATGCACTACAGCTAATCAATGTATTTTAATTGCTGATTACGTCTAGGTTTATTTGTAGAGAATCATTGATCAACCGTGGGACCAGTTAAAGCCAATTTTAATTGAAGGAAATTGGAGCTGATAATTTGTACTATAAATGCGTTGATAATGGTGATTATTTCCATACTAGAATTTTTGCATAATATGCATAATTTTCTATATCTGGTCATTCGAGCAGGATTTTATTTTTGCGTATAATATAGCAGTAAATTTTAGATGTAGATAACACAATATAACAAAGCAAAATCTGATTTTTTATCGTAACTTCATTTCTCAATTTTACAAAAAAGTGCTATACTGAGATTTAAAACAATCAAACTTTTTGCTTAAAAACCCTCATTTTTAGGTTACTTCTGTTAAAGACAAAACATAAGTCATTCGATCTTACGACAGCAACGTTGTATATGGCCCACGTTTCTCAAGAGACCGTGTCAAAATCCAAAAAATTGCTAAAACAGCATTTTCCAACGTTGAGTGCGAGGATCACAACTTAAAGTTTGAAACTCCAATTTTCTCATTGCTGGATTAAAACAAATTGCCTCAAATGTTCCTTTTTTTTATTAACGATCTTCATAACTCTTTATTAACACACCGTCCTTCGGAGATAATCTAGAGTTAATCTTACTTTATTCAACTAATTAGGGTAAAATCATGAATAAAAACAGAAGAACACTGTAGAAAAAACTTTTTGTGGCTTCTTAAACCGTTATCAGCAACAAAATCATAGCTAAGATTTTGTTTATCTACCGTTGTCTATTTTTTGTAGTCACTTTCTACACTGGCTCGCACAAAAAATGACTTTGTGTTCTCTTCTCCTGTCTTCATTTACTCTTTTTGCATACTTCTGTGTTCCACTTTCCTTTCTATCATCTCTTTTTCTTTTTTTTTTTATTTTTTATTCATTTTTCATTCAATTTCTGATTTAATCTTTCGCTCTCCCTCATTATCATTTTCATCCATTTTATTCCTTTTTCATTTTCTTTCATTACATCCTCTCTCTCTAGCATACTTTCTTTTATTTCTATGCACTCTTTCATCATGTGCTCCAATATTTTTTTCTCTCTTCCACACATTCTGCATTTCCTTTCGTTTTCTTGCATCCAATATCTGTTGTCTCTCTCTGTTGTAGTTAATGCTACTTCTATTCTATTAAAAAATACTTCTATCACTAAAAAACATGAAATAAACAAAAATATAGAAAAACATTTTTTACAAAAACAATTGAACGCAAAATTATTAAGCAAAAGAAGCAAGAAATTTAGCAATAAGATATTTTTAGAAAAGTTTTAATTTTTGAAAAAAAGTCGTTTTTAAAAAAAGTATTTAGCAGTTTATTTTTGAGTTTTAAAGCTTATTAAAAATAACATGTGATAGAATTGTAATTAACTGATATACACTAATAATGTTTTCTAATTAGGTCACCTGATACATTTTAAATTGTATTTTCTTTAAAAATAAATATTTAATGATTAAAATTATTTTCCATCGTGTGACTTTATTATCAGATCCGCTCTAAGATACTAAATAGATTAGCCGGATTGGATCTAAGATAGTAAAATTTAATTCTTTGGTAGCAAAATAAAAAAGCAAATATTGCATTCGTTGCAGATGTCATTTTCCTTCAACGTCTCTTATTGTCTGATAAGCTGGCATGTGGCTGAAGATAGTGCTTTCAAAGCCTAGTCGAATGAGTAGCCTGGGTTTGTATTTTACCCAAGCAAAAGCCTTTTTCTAAAAAAAGATAGCTTTTATGTAGAAGACAAAATAGATCAAAGAGTCGCAATTCAATATTCCTCTTAATCTTAACCTTAACTTATTGACTAATAATGTTTTTTGTCATATCGGCCTCTGTCGCTAGTGACTTTTAGCACAGTTTGGTTTTCCAATTGTTTTCTGATGTATAAAACGATAAAAAGTTAGTCTTCTTCAAAAAGCTTTTTCACTTCAAATAAGATATTTTAATTTTACTTAAATGCAAAATTTGACAGAAAACGTCAAATTAGTAGATATAAGCGCTTAAATTGTGCATTGTTTTCATGAGGTAAAGTCAAATTGATTAATTTGGTACATTATTAAGTTATTAAAGTTTTATTAAAGACACTCTGGAATAAGCTTTTTGCTGCTTAAGGTGTTTGAAGCTTTATGATTCTCCTGCTGTGAATTTACAATTTGCTTCTTTGTTATTATCTTGACATCAGAGAGCAGCTGCATCTGATTACAATGTTGTTGAAATATCCAAATACGCTCCAGCGAGATGAGTTTTCCTTTTCTAATTTTTTTTGCGCTTGCAACATTGCCAGAAGATTGACATTCTTGTTATAAAGCTCTGTCAGGCGATTCATGTTCACTCATCTGTTGATATTTGCACAGATATATTTGTTTGGAGTATTGATTCACTGCCTTTGAAGATTCTGAATCGCATTATGCTTCTAAAATAGAAAACAATAATTGCAAATCAGAACTGCATTGTAATGACCAATTTCCACTAACAAAGATCAAATTAAATTTATCAACTCGAGTATTGATTAAGCAATTTCCGTTGAAAAGCTCCCTAACAAGTGACCTCCATTTCATTAACGTATTTTCCGTCGCGTCATCATAAAATACGTGACTCTATTCCCTAGGAAAACTAAATGAAAAATCAAAACTTTGCTAGCGAATTAGACTTTTATTTCTCTTCGTAAAAGTTTTTATAATGAGAAAACACATCATTTTTGATGTTGCTAACTTTTTAAACTTCTTAAACTCTGAACACAGACCCGAGGAACATTGAACGCTTATAGTTTTTTAATGAAAAAGTGTGTTAATAAAAATAATTAATAATAATCGAGGTTGTTTAAAGCTCCAGCGATCGTAAAGAACACATTTGTTTATTTTTATGAAAATCGTGCATTAAAGAGGCATATTAACGCATCACAACTTAGTCAAAACTTGAAAGTAGCTCTTAATAATTGGTTAACAAAGAATTATTTTATTACGCTTCAAGCATTCATATAGTACTAATGAGATAGTATTTTCTATTAAATTAATTTCTTCAATATTTAAATCTTTTTAAAATTGCGACTTAGATTGACGGTTAAAATTACCAACATTTAAAAGTTTTATTTAATTTTGATTAGTTAAAAATAAACAAGTTAATTTGTGTAATTTAATAAATTTCTTCGTTTAATTTTTTCGAAAATCGTGTATTAATAAGGCATATTAACTCATCATTTGCTAGGCAAAACTTGGAAATAGCTCTTAATAATTGATTAACAAAAATTAATTTTTTTACGCTTTAAGCATTCATATAATACTAATGAGTTAGTATTTTCTATTAGATTAATTTCTTCAATATTTAAATGTTTTTCAAATTGCGAGGAAGATTGACGCTTAAAATTACCAACATTTTAAAGTTTTATCCAACTTTGACAAACACATGGACGAGTTAATTTGTGTGATTTTTCAAATTAATTTGTTTAATTTTATAAAAAGTCGTGTATTAATGAGGCACATTAACGCATCATTTGTTAGTCAAAACTTGAAAGTAGCTCTTAATAATTGGTTAACAAAGAAGTATTTTCTTACGCTTTAAGCATTCATATAGTACTAATGAGTTAGTATTTTCTATTAGATTAATTTCTTCAATATTTAAATCTTTTTAAAATTGCGAGTAAGATTGACGCTTACAATTACCAACATTTTAAAGTTTTATTCAACTTTGACAAACACATGAACGAGTTAATTTGTGTAATTTTTTAAATTAATTTGTTTAATTTTATAAAAAGTCGTGTATTAATGAGGCACATTAACGCATCATTTTTTAGTCAAAACTTGAATGTAGCTCTTAATAATTGGTTAACAAAAAAGTATTTTATTACGCTTTAAGTCATATAGTACTAATGATTTAATTTTTATCAGTTTAATTACTTTAATATTTGAATATTTTGAAAATTGTATCTAGGATTGACGGTTAAAATTTTAAAGGTTTAGTTTACTTTGACTAGCATTATAAACAAGTTAATTTGTAGAATTTCCTTAATTCATTAATTTAATTTTATAAAAACTGTGTATTAAAGAGTCACATTAACGCATCATTTGTTAGCCAAAACTTGAATGTAGCTCATAATAATTAGTTGACATTTTTTTTTATTACGCTTTAAGCATTCAAATAGTACTAATGAGTTAGTATTTTTTATTAGTTTACCATTTAAATGTTTTTAAAATGGCGACTATGGTTGACGGTTAAAATAACCAATATTGTAAAGCTTTATTTAACTTTGACTTTATTACTCGACGTTTTAACCTTACCAAGTTACATTTAAACGCTTTACTACTTGTGCACAGATTGTAAACTTTTTTTTGTCTTATTTAGTGTAATCTATAAGAAAGTTTTTGCTGTTAAAGAAAATTATCTCTTCAATAACAAAGTTTAACGACCACAAGGCAGCCAGTTACGCGCCAGTTCAATTATATCTGCCAGTTTGGGAAAGACTAAACGATATTACAGAACTAAACACCCTAATAACAGTTAAAAGTTGTTTGCTAAGTTAAACTCAAGTAACGAAACAATTATGCAGTAATTAACAAGATTATTCATAGTTATATACATAACAAGATGACACAGGAATTGATTATACAGCGTGATCAACAATGACTGTTTGAGTTGGCAACACTTTTAAAAACTTGTTTTATTTGCCTAGTTGCAACACTGTGACCGGATAAAAAAGTTGTAGGTTATGTCACAGCGACTAACTTTGTAGTTGTACCAGTTTAAAATAAAATGTAAGATTGCCAACTCAAACAGTTCTATTTGATCTCGCTGCATTAAATAAACCTTTTTTTGTTAAAAATTAATTTTGTTGTTGAAGATTCTATTCTAATTCATTTACGAGTAAAATCTGACTTATAAAAATTCTCTCAAATAGAGTCTATATATATATTTCAAACATTTTTTTTATTTTAGAGCGCTTTAGAGGTAAGCCTTAATACAATTTTTTTTTAACTGCATCAAAGCCAAAAAATTTGCAAAAAACGCTGTTAGACACAAGCTAGAGAAATAAATTATAAAAAGCAAGTTAGAAAATGGACTAAGCTGATAACGATCATTAAAAATAACACTTAGAGCTTAATCTATCAAAATTGTGACTGAGAAATATTAGATCAATTAGAACCTGCTTGGGCTGGCAACCTCACGCTGGGTAAAAACGTGATAAACAACCTATTTTCTACTTAAATACAAAAACATGATAGTTTTTTGTTCAACGAAAAAAATTTGTTAAGCGTTCATAAGTGTGAAACAAAATTATTTTTTAAGCGGTTTGGTTTTTGAAGAAACCTTTTGGCAACAGATTCATAAAATGGATCAGAGCTGAATAAACACCAAAACAAAATAAGGAAAATATGAAAAAAAGTAATAGTTCTGTGCGCTGATTATCATAGATATTGAAAACTTCTACAATTTTGTTAGCTAGAAAGATATAATAGACTGTTAAACAAAAAAGTTTTTAAATATTTCTTAAAAATTGATGAAAACTTTAGGAGAAAAACATTGTCTAATAGGTAGTACGTACGCTGTGATGTTCGCGTATGAATTATTTTCTAAGAATATTATGTACAAAAACTTGTTGTTTGAGACATTATCTAATACTCTAGATCATACAGATAAAATTTTTAATAGAAAACATAAACCAAATATTGTTCAGAGTAGAAAAATAGCTGACAAAACGAAAGCATTATTACAAACCAAAAAAAGTATTGTTTACTAAAGACTACATTGAAGAATGATAAAATCAAGCCAAATTCATTCAAACTATATCTGTAAACTTAAAGATGTTTCTTTATTATTAGAACTCTTCAGCAAGTCGTGACAGATACAAATTTGAATAAATTTGCAGTGACAATGCATCTATCAACATTGATATCTATTATTTAGAATAACGGCACAACCTTCATGCAAATAAGCGAAAATTTTATTTTTCAAAATTTCTGATGCATGGTAGCTTTTAGTAGATGTCGCTTATTTTACTGTATTACAGAAGACACATGCACTTTTGTGAATAAATATAAGTTTAATTTTGCTATTGCAAATTTATTCAAATCTTAATATGTTGCGACTTGCTGAAGAGTTCCAATAAGAACTAAATATGTTCAATTTTACAGATACAGTTTGAATAAATTTACATTGATCTTATAATGTTACTTGTTCGTAGTTAACTAAAGAAAATAGATTAGATTGTATATCATGGATACACGTTTGAGACAAACGACGCTAACGTGATAACTTTGTTGTTCAATCAGAGATAGACGTTTTATTTCAATTTATATCTATTTTCATTGATATCTATTTTAAGAGTCTCCTATTTGTATTAAAACATGGTTTTTCAAAATTGTTGATGCTAGGTAACTTCTAATAGATGTCACTTAACAAATTGAAGAATGTGAACGTTAATTTGAAGCAAAAGTTTGCCACTTGGAAGTCGATATTAGCCACAAAGTGGCTAATATCGACTAAGAAAAGTGAACACTAGACTTTTGTCAAGCCAATATGTTTTCTTTAAAACCTGAGGCTTTTTGTGTTGTAGGAAAGTACAAAACCTGCAGCACAGATGAATAATATTAGTGGTAATTTTGTGTTTTAACCGACTTTTAAAAATATAAAAAGAAAAACATTTTCAACTTTTTTGTAAGTTAGCAAATTTTGATTTAAATATATTTATAAACTAGGTTTATGTAGTTTTATACAAATTTAATCAAAATCTAACAATTGCTTTTCAAGTTATTTTTAATAATTCTTATTTAATTAACTGTAATTTTTGACACTAACAACTGATTATAAAAATAAGTATCAAATTGAAAATTTGGAAAGCCGACTTTATTTTACTTTAATTTGTGCTATTTTAAAACTTTTTTTTAAGTAAACTATTTTTAAATTTGGTGCTATGTAGCAGCGCTACACATTTTATAAAGATCAGATCAGTAGTTTTTGAGTTATTTTAGATAATACGTATGTAATTGACTTTAATTTTTGACACTGACAAGTGATATATAAAAACAAGTTAGAAATTAAAATCTTAGAAATTTTATTTTAATGTAAGTATTTATTAATTTATTAAAATGATATAAAAAAAGTGTTTTTTGAACAAATTGCTTGAAATATATTGAAGTCAATTTTTCCAATTTTTAAATTCTTAGCTGTAATATTTATAGTGTTTTTCGAAATATTTTTGTAAAAATAGAAAGTTTCTACATTTTGCTCCAAATCTTATGTTAGTCTTATAACTGTTGTTATTATTGTTAATTCTGGAAAGTAAAAAAGTAAATAACTATTTTGTAATATATGTGTTCTATCTCTAGTTTTAGCATTTTATACATTTTTATAGAGTTTTAACTTTATAATTCCAAGTGTAGTAAAGTATAGTAAGCTCAACCTCACTATACTTTACTTTACTTTTTAAAGTAGACAATTTTTTTTCACTCTGCAGATGTTTACATTTTCAAACAAGCAATAGAACATTGCAACATGTACAGTATTCGACAGCGTGCTGTTGTACTGATGGACTGAGTCAATATCTGAGGTAAATAATTGATGTGGTCCATAAAAGAAAAACGAGTTAGCAGATTCTATAGCTATCAAATAAGCAAGCTGTATATTTTTTGTGTTGACTTATTAAGTCTTTATCTATATGTTTAAAAATATTTTATTTCAATATTTTTATTTTTTAATTTATTTTACTTGTTTTACGAGTTCTCGTTTTGATTTCTATAAAAAAAATGTATTAATCAAAATCAATAGTACTATTAAATTGTACTATTATAAATACCTATATACCAAAACCTTTGTACTTCACAGGCTTTCCATGTTGATAGAGTTGGCAACAGGTTGTGCCATAATCCTACAATTTTCAATTAAAATGTTAAAGTACCACATTTGACAATGTGTCAACTTTATTAAGCTAATGTGCATGCTCCTCAGTCTTTTTTTTGTTTTAGATTTTTTTACCAGTTCTAGAAACAATAGAAAAAGGCTTTAGTTGTTCAAAAGAGCTACATCAGAAATAGAATAATAACTTATGTTTACTTTTGCTTATCGAGCAACAACCATACTTTTATACTTTAAAAAATGATTTTTACAAGAATTCTTTTGTCAGCAAACAAAACAACTACTTAAAAAACTGCGTTTTGTGGTGAACTTTGTTCCACATAATATTCTTTTGTAAAATATAGTTTTCAGAATCAATCACATTACTAATTTTTTGGCTAGTGTAAAAAAACTTGTGATAGAAAACCATCATTTTCTTTACTTGTGAATCAATCTACTATTTTATTTAAAAACTAAGGTTTGTCATGTGGTGCTATCTAAATTTGACCATGATCTAATCAGATGTTTTTAAAATAGTTTTAATAATTTGTTTTCGGACATCGATTCTTGACATTGTAAAAAACAAATATTAAATTGCCAGTTTAAAAAATAAACTTTAATATAAATAATTATTTATTTATCTGTTTAATTAACATAAATAAATTTAGCAAAGAAGAACCAATAGACCTGTTGTACGCTTTAAATCAGATGATTATGATTTGTCTTTTAATATGGTTAAATAAATCATTTAATAATTAATTATATTGACGTTTTTCTCTAATTTATAATTTGTTATATTATGATATTATTATATATTAATTTTTTTTAATGCTTTTTATTTTCGCATCAACTCTCTAAAAATTTTTTTCAATTTTTTTCTATTGTTTTGTTTATACATTTTTGTAGTTTTTTTAAGTTTTATTTTCTTTTTTGTTTTTTCTCTATCTGTAAAGCTCTTTTCCACATCTATATTTATTTCTTTCGTTATTTATACTAGTGTCGTTTTTTCTACACTTAACAAACTTGATAACATCGTTTTTGCTTTTTTCTTATTTCATTTCTTTATTTTCATTTTTATAACTTTTTACTACATTTTCTAACAGCATTTCTTTTTTTTTAAATACAGACAGCTACTTAAAAAACAGCGTTTTGTGGCGATCTTTGTTCCACATAACATATTTTTTGTAAAATATAGTTTTCAGAATCAAATCGCATTACTAAGTTTGTGGACTAGTGAAGCATAAAAGTGCAGTTTTTGCAATAAATTTATTTTGTTTTTTAAAAAATGCGTTTACGTCAACTAATTACAAGCGAAGCAGTGTACTGTGTTTAATTTGAAGCAATTACACATTGGCAGCTAATTGAACTAACCTTTCACCCTGTATCAATACATGACTAATTGAGTATTTTTCAGATATGTTTACAGATACTTTCAACTAATTTAGCATTTTTGTTTCAGTTGCAACAGCAATGTCCACAACGTACAGAGATTTCCCCGTGTTCTTGTACATTAAAGAAAAACGGCTTAGACATCCTATGCGAATTTACCGACTCACAACATATAGATAATGCCATGAGTATTCTAAAAAGAAGAGAGTTTGTCATATTTTATCTAAAGCTCCGACACAACAACTTAAGAAAGCTACCAGGATTTATATTTCTTGGTTTAGACATCCGACATCTAACAATTCATAATAGTAGTTTATCTGTTGTTGAGGAAACTTCACTTAGTTCTATAGGTAATATAACGGCGAACTAATTATTTCTAGTTGACGTAAGATAAAAGTGTGGTTCCCAACGTGAGAACGTCAAACATTTGTTTGACGTCAGCTTTGTTCCAGCTAATGATTTACTATTTATAATTGTTTTTAATTTTCAGGCAAGATGCTTACACAACTTGACGTTTCTCAAAACAGCTTAACAACAGTTCCATCAACCGCCTTCAAGAGTCTGCACCAACTTTTAATTCTAAATATGAATCATAATAAGATAAGCGTCTTGCATTCAAAAGCTTTTGATGGGCTTGATACTCTAGAGATTCTAACGCTTTACGAAAATAAGGTTACAACTGTTGAAGCTGGCGCATTTCTCGGATTGGAAAAGTAAGTAAAAATCGTTCAAAATCAATTTTTGCAGTGGAAATTTGAGCAAATAGTTTGAATTGGTTATTAATTATTCAAGCTTGCGGCGAGTACATCAGTGAAGTTTCAATATTCTTCGTGTTTATGTTGATCCTTGAAATAGCTAGTATAATAAGGTCGGTTTGACTCGTGTTTAAAATTAATACAGGCAAAAATTATATAGTTTACAACAGATTTTCTCTTTCTAATTGGGTGAGTTTGGTCATATAGTTGAATAAAGTATATTCTGATTAGAACTAGTCAGTTATATAATTATAATCTTTGTACTAAACCGTTGTTCAAACGATGTAGTTATTTATACAATATGGCAGTTTGTTTTTGTAATAGGTATTTCTTCCAGATTAAATTTTTTTTAAATTTCTAGAATAAAAGTAGTTTTAGTTTGCAGACTAAATCTAGGCAAGACTTAATCCAATATATTTTCACATAGCTTTGATGTGTATGAGTGAATACCTTCATTGTTAAAATGTTTCAAATTCTAATTGAGTTGTCTGGTAGCGTCATAATTTGCTTTGTCAACTCATTTCCTCATAGAAATCCGAATTTCCCTCGATGTATTTTCTTTAAATAAAACCTTTTGAGACTATTCCTGCTGATAACTGAGCTTTTCCTTGATCAGCTCAAACAAAACTCAAATTTAAAATTCACAACGCAAAGCTGTTTGTTTCAAGTTGTCGTTTCTTTTTTTCTTTTCAGAAAGTTGAAGAGGTTGAACCTGGGCGGAAACGGATTAACAGAAGTGCCACAAAAAGCCCTTGCAATTTTAGATACGCTGAAACGGCTTGAGATGCAAGAAAACCGGCTTACTGAAATTAGAGAGGGTGATTTCGAGGGGTTGAGAAACTTGGATTCTTTAGGTTTGGCTCATAACAAATTAAGACAGGTTCGGTCGCGGGTTTTTTCGCACTTGCCACTTCTCAATTCGCTCGAGTTGGATGGAAATAATATTGATTCGATTGACCCGGAAGCATTTGCCGGACTTGAAGGTAAATAAGTTCTACATTAAGATGTTTACAAAGAATTAAGTGCAAAAATACAAATGTTAACTTAAAAAGTTTTCCTGCTTTACAAACTTTGCTTTTCTTTATTAGATTGATAAATTTATATAGAGAAAATAACTTTATATAATGTAATTTAAATGTGATCAAGCAATTAACATAGCTCAAGTTTATTTAAAAAATCAATAACTTATAATACAATTTAAAATCATTCAAAAATTGTATTTTAATTTTTGGAGCCGTTAATAAGCGATAGATATGACAGCTCTCATTAACTAAGCAGAAGGAAACCCCAAATGATTGTTCAAAAAATTTTTGAACTGGAATTATAAAAGGTTTAAAAATTCCAGGAGTTCCTTGAGGGACTAAATGAGCTAATATATAAATAAAATTATTTATTCATCCATTAATTAATTGTTAAAGTTAACCACAAAGGTAATGCTAATGTTAAAGAAAATACCATGTGTCTAGAACTAATAAAAATATAAGGAAACAACCCTAGAAAATTATTTCCTTTTACATATAATTTTTATCAATTTCTTACCACATTGTGATAATTCATTTCTTTGTTTACTTGATGGAAATTGATAAAATTGTTTAATCTAAAATAATTAAGATTATTTATCTACACTAATATTATAAAGAGGAAAGATTTGTACCTATTTTTGTATGTTTGTAATGAATAGGCTCAAAAAGTACTGGGCCGATTTAAAAAATTTTTTTACCAATAGAATGCTACATTCTTCCAATTTAACATAGGATACATTTTATTTTAAAAAAAATTAGGAATCCTTAGTAAAATTTGAACAATGTAACCGAAGGTGTAGAAAATGAGTCTTAAAATGTCTTTCGTCGAATGCGCTGCCGAAACTATTAGCGATAGAACAAAATAATGTACAACAATATTGAAGAACATCATAATGTCTACAAAAAACTCCGCGGTAGCATATGTCCAACTATTGTAGTTATGTCACTATAACAACTTTTTTAATTTTAAACATTAATGAAAATGCTAACCAAATTCAAACCATGCTATTTATGTGTTTATATTAATCCTTATCCAAATAAATTATTTTATGGTCAAGACCATTTAACTGCCTATAAAATTGTTTCTAAATTATTTAAATTGGAGTTTCCATTCAAAAGATATTACGAATTAAAAAATTCAAACAGTAAACAAAACCGCGGTGGCCGTTGTTTGCGATGCAGTCTGAATAGCGCGCCGGGCATCGCGGCGGGTAGGGTGAAGGAGGCACTGAAATACAGGAGTGAGGCGTGCACGTCTGTAAGATAGGTATAATTAATAAATAATAAATAATAAATTTTTAATAAGTAAAAATATTTGTGAAAAAAACTGTTTTATATCTAAATTTCCAAAAATAAATAATTGTCTACCCCGTGCGAAGCCGGGACGGGCTGCTAGTAATTAAGAAAGTGAAACTTTTCTTGTTGACAAAACTTTTTTTTATTTATTCAATTTATTTACATAACCGTCAGAAATGTCTTCATTTACTTGTAGAGTGGTTTTCAGCATCGAATACACTGACCAGCGTTGAGGATTTAAGAGTTTTTACCTGCAAGAACATCTAAAATTAGTACTTGCAATAAATTTTATAAATAAAACAAAAGTTCGCAATTAAATCATTTTCATTTGTTCCTTTCACATTTTTTTCATCCATTGACAGACTTGTTTGTAAATTTTTCGTACTTCTCTAGACTTTGTAGGTAGTAAATCTGACAAAGCTTCTGATAGCAGTTGCAGAATCTCTTCATTATTTTTGCTTGATTGTATTATTTTCCATAAAAGCTTTTTCGCAAATTATTTGTTTACTTGTTGTTATGATTTTTTGTCACTAAGTAAACAAATATTTTACGCTGATAATTTTTATCGAAGGAAACTATAAACGTCCAATTATAATTGTCGTCAAGTACACGTAAAAAGTGTACATCATTTTCTTCACTTGATAAACAATCTACTATTTTATTTAAAAAGTAATGTTTGTCATGTAGTGCCATCTAAATTGGATCAAGATCTAAACAGTTCTTTTTCAAATATTTTTAATAATTTGTTTCTTGACATCGGGTTTTGGCATTGACGACAGATTGTAAAAAACAAATATCAAATCACATATTTAGAAAATCGACTTTAATATAATTAATTACCAATTCATCTATTTAAATAATATAAATAAATCAAGCAATAGACCTGTTGTACGCTTTAAATCAGATGATTATGGTTTGTCTGTTAATACGGTTAAATAAATCTTTTAATAATTAATTATATTGACGTTGTTTTCTCAAATTCATAATTTGCTATATTATTATATATTAAATTTTTTATTTTTTTAAAACTGTTTATTTTAGTATTAACTTTCTAAAAAAATTTTTCAATTTTTTTTTATTGTTTTGTTCATACATTTTTGTAATTTTTTAAGGTTTAATTTTCTTTTTTGTTTTTCTCTATCTGTAAAGCTTTTTTCCACATTTATATAAACAACAGTATATATGTTATATATACTGGTGCCGTTTTTTCTACACTTAACAAACTTGATAATATCGTTTTTGCTTTTTTCTTATTTCATTTCTTTATTTTCATTTTTATAACTTTTTACTACATTTTCTAACAGCATTTCTTTTTTTTTAATACCATAAAGCTGTTTTTGTATTTAAAGTTATTTATATATTATTTTATATATAAAACTATAGCAACCAAGCAATAAGTTCACTTTAGATTTAAAAAATTAGGTAATCAGCGGGTGCAACGCTACCAGCCAAAAAATAAGTAAAAAACTAAATTATTTATTAGTACAAAATTAAAATTATTTGTTGCAAAAAAAGTCAAGTTTTTTCGGAAAGAAATTTCTCCCATTCGCACTCTTTTCAAGTGCTCATGTAGGAAATTTCACTTTTCGAACTAGTTAGGTAAATAACTACATATTTCTACATCTATATTTATTTATTTTGCACATTATTTTAGCATTAAATCTTATATACTGGTGCTTTTTTTATACTTAACAATTGTTAATAATATCATTTTGCTTTTTTATCATTTCATTTCTTTATTTTTATTTTTATAACTTTGCAGCACATTTTCGAACAACATTCTTTTCTTTATAAAACCATAAAACAGTCTATAACTACTCTTTTACTGCATTTTCTTTTCTAATCAATTTTAATGTGTTTTTTCGAATTTTTACGATTCAAGTAACAGCATAGCTAACTGTAAAGACTTTAAATCATGCGATTATAATTATGGTCAACTCTCACTGTCTCAAAAGCACAGCAATTTTGCTAGATTCAAAACTGATTACGGTCTGTGACAAAAGTAATAATAACGACAATAGTTTTTTAAAGAATCAAGCCAAATTACTATCTCCTCACGCATCTGTGATCATATTATTTAAATTGCTAGATGTAGCATTTAAAAACATTCGAACAATATGATATGGACATAATAATGCGGCTTTCTGTATTTCCCCGAGAATTTTTAAATCTAAATCTATCTAAAGTTTTGAGATGTTTACTTAATGATATAGGTACAACACCCATATTTGAAATCACTAAACAGAACATTGTTACTATTTTTAAATTTCAAAGATTTTTAATAGCCACCGAAAGCAGCAAATATTTAGTCATTTTCGTTTTAAAAGTATATTACAATAATTTTAAACAGCAATTTTTATAAAATATGCAATTTATTTAGTTAATAATAATAATATTAATTAAAGTTAAATTAATAATTTAACTTTTAATTTTTTTAAAAATTTATTTTTTTAATTTTTATCAATTAACGAGAAAATCAACGATTTATATCAACGAGAAAAGTGATTGTTTGATAACTTCTGTAAAATAATAACTTGATTTTGATAAAATAGATTTAGAACTATCAGTAGGAAAAGACTCTTAAATAATTTATAATCTTGACCGAAATTAATATATAGCAGTGCAGATGAAATAACGTTATATAGAACTTCCTTTGTTGCAAATGGACTATCTACGGTATGGCAATTGACGAAACACCCGATATATGTGTATACTAACGGTAAATACTTGTAATAAATAAAATTAAAAAAAATAGTTATAAATTTAGGGAATGCAAAATCAATGCGATAACATTTTTATCTTAAAAAAAATTTTACATTATCTGTCTGTTGACAAATCTTGTACGGTCTTGGATAATTTGTCAATACCTTCAAAAGTTATTTAAAATATAGGTTTGAGTAATTGCATGCAAGATTGAGTTCTTTATTGTAATAAAAGATTATAAAAGCAAAATTTTAAGTAAGCCTATATAACGTTATTTCACTGGGACTATAAAAATAACTGAGTATAAAATCAAAAACAATTTTTTAAACGACCAATTGGCTTATTTAAATAGTTTACTGACAATATAAAAAAAAATACTTTTTATGCAATTATTAATTATTAATTAAAAATTTATAAATATGTTTTTTGTTTTGATATTAATTAATTTGTTGAAGAAGTTTAATTTGACTCAAATAAGTTTTATAACAAAGTGCTGGAAATGTCTTCTAAATTATCCATTTGATAAAGATAACATGTTTTAATGTAATTATCTGTTTGAAAACCACTCTAGTGTAACTACCCTAAACGACTTTTATACAGTCGTATCACGATAATTCCATCTGGAAAATGGCTTTAGATAAAAACGTGTCTTTATACTTGAACGACGCTCATTTTCACAGAAATAATCAAATGATTTTCCAGAAAACTTACAATATTTGAAGCTGGGAGATAACAACATTCATACAATCCCAACTGAAGCCCTCAAGAGGTTACACAGATTACGACATTTGGATTTGCGATCAAATAACATTACCTACATTGCTGAAGACGCTTTTATTGGTTTTGGAGATTCTATAACATTCCTCAATCTACAGAAAAATTAGTAAGTGGTTTTTTCTCTATATATTTTTTTGTCTATCTAAAATAATATAATTATAATATTTTTTATATTTATCAAAATGTATAGATTGAATTTTATAATAAATAAAGTTGACTATCAATTTGTAAATCTTTATATGAAGAAATAAATAAAAATAATTTGCTATTGGTATATAAATAACAGAGTAATAGTTTTCTCATTTTTGTTATTTTCTTTCTATAAATAAGTTTAGTTTGTTCAATTTTTTTCTATAACCTGGGTTTTCGTATTATTTCAAGGAATTTTAATTTTTCTATAAATCAGTTAATTACCTCTGCTTCTCTTTCTTTGCCAAGTTTTATTGACGGTATTTTTTTTTTCTAAAAAATATTTTTTTTTGTTGTGTTTAATGTAGCAAAAATAAAAAATACTGTTATACTATTATGTCTAATTAATTGTTTACGTTTATTAGTTTAATAAATTTAACTTTCTTATATAATTACACCCAAAAAAATGCAACCAAAAAAATGTTTTATAGATCTTCAAACTTATAGTCGACTTATTTGCTTAAAAAAAAACAAAAATGTTTATCTTGTTATCAAAATTACCATTCTATATTTCCTGCTTCTTATTCTTGTCAGAAAACAAAAACGACCAAACAAAATTGTGGCTTTTTGCCGAGTTTAGTTTATTAACTCTAGAATTCTCAAAAGTTTAATTTAATTTTTATTTGTTAACTTTGAGGTATAAACTTCTTAAAGTGGCTTTGCCTAAGCGGTATATCAATTAGAGGCAGCAGAGGGTTTATTAATGTCTTAAAACTTTGGTATTTACCAAGACAGAACAATAACTTGACACGACACAACTCTTAGGAAGGTTCTAAAACTTTCAGCTAAAACTAAAATAATAAAGACATCACATGTTGTTCGCATTAAAAGTTTAATTACACTTAATTTAATGCTTTATTAGCTTACGACACTTTTTTTTCTTCAATCTAATGACTTGCAATTGTTGATTATATTAGAATATTATACTTAAATCAATTAAAATATTAATTATCGATTTGTAGATTGTCAAATTTTGATTGTTTAATTGATTATTAATAATAATGTCAAAGCAAAAAATTTTTATGTCACAATAGTGGCATCAGAACTAAGATCGAATTTTTAAGAAACACATAGTAACCAACATGTTAAATTTTTAATGCATACATTATATTAACTTATTGCAATCATATCCAAAACTAACATTTTGTTAAACTTTTAATATTTTGTTATTTAACTAAAAATGTTCAATTGATTTTTTTTAATGGCTGTTGAGATTTGGCGTTGAAGCTTGCCATGAATGTTTAAGTTTAAACGTACCTTTGCCATCAAATCAAACTGACAGTTATTAATTTGACATCTGACTCAAACATCACTTTTAATATAATGAATCGATAGTTTAATACGTTAATGAGATTAGATTGAAAGCAGTTGTAGTGTTATAAGAAATAAAAAAATTGTTTTACAATTTCATTGTCGTGAAGCTGTGCAAAAAATTACTGTAAAATCTCCTCTTAGTATTTTGCAGCAGTTAATGTTCCATTAAAAAAAATGACCTAAAAATATATAAGCAATAAAAAAAACTTTTTTATTGGTATAAAGATTATATTTTATTTTAGCATTCGGACATTGACAGGACTAACTTTTGAAAACCTCAACTCTTTAGAAACTTTGAATTTGCAAAACAATAAGCTGATGCATATTCCCGAAGACGTAATGGAACCTGTTCTTGACACTCTTCGTGTTATAGATATAATGGGTAAATAACGTAAAAAAAAATTATACTTTGTAAAAGTTTATTTTTTATTTATTATTACAGATAATCCTCTACTCTGCAACTGCGAGTTGCAATGGTACAAAAACTGGCTTCGTGGTCTAAAAGACAAAGACGACGAAATGATGCAAAAGAAACGAACGGTCTGTATGATGCAAATAGAACATAGAGAATACAGTTTACAAAGTTTGCCTTTGGAAAAAATGAATTGCGTCATAAAGTCCTATGACGTATCAGGAGGTTTGAACCAAATTGGTTATGTTACACCGGTTACAATCGGTTTATGGGCATGCGCAGTGAGATATATTTAGCTAGTCTAAGAAAAGTTGTTAGGAAGTTTTGTTTGTAATTAAAGTTAGAACAAATAGTAGGTAGATTGTAACGTTAAATATTTTATATTTTATTGAGTTTTGCATCAAATTTCTACAAGTAGAGCATGTACGTTGCTTGTAAAAGTAGAAGAATAAGTGTGCTTCTTGTTATTAGGTCTAGATTATTACAACATTCCATACAGGATATTACAGCATCTTCATAATAAAATATTACAAATTTTTAACTATAACATCAGCAATTGAAAGAAAATTAAAGTGATTGTGTCTCTTTCTTTAAAAATTTGTAATATTTTGTTATTGTTGTTCTAATTCTGGTCTTCATACATATCAGAGCGTTCCTAAAAGGGAATGGGACTGAATTTAGTCTAATCATTACATCCACCAACAAAAGTAATGTCCCAAATATTAATTATCTATTACCTATACTACATGTATTGTCTTTTTCTCTCATCTTGATGTTTTCATGATGTCTAGTTGTAAGTACTTTTTTTCTTTAAAACGACGCACATTACACAAACATCTTAGATTGGGACTTATGGCCTACAGACATATCAAAGGTGGTTGTAAAAATTATCATATCAAAGGTGCCGCATTAATTGTATAAAGTATTTTATAATAATCTATATAAACTAAATGACTTTTTGTATTTTGTCGAGACAGCAAGTTCAAAATACAATATTGTCAAGTTTTATAAGACGTGGAGCAAAAAAAAATGCATGATATTATAATATCTACTATAATTATATAAAAAATAAATTGTGAGCTTGATTAATCCATATCATTATTGTTAAACTAATGGTAATTAAGAAAATAATTATTATCTTAGTGTAGTCTAAATTCTAGATTTAGCAAAGAAAAAAAGAAAAAAGATCATTTGTCAATGCACTCAATCAATGGGTGGGTTCAACTGGATAAAGAAAACTACCATAGTACTACAGTCTGCTATTGCGTACCTAAATGACTAGACCTAGCCCCGTATATAGCAAACCACTTTTCAAAAAAAAAATAAACGTTTCAAAAATCATAAAACATATCATTATAGAAATTACTAGCTGCGATATTTTGTAAAATTTGTACTAATGTTTTTGTGGCAATGTTTCAATAGGCTTTGCCAGACCATTTTCGAGACATATCCGGTCGAGGCTTCGCAAAGCTTCGCGTTCCTATGTAAGCTCATCATAATAAAAACATGCAATATTTTTCTAAAAAAGAGAAAAAATGAATAGTGTCAGGTCGTTATCGCATAGGAATGCGAAGAGCAAGCTCGGCCCCATTTTTTACAATTTTACTCAAAGTATATGTGTAGCACTGTAATGGAGTACTTGTCTTATTCATCATTGAAACAAATGGCTGTTGTGTTTTGTGTCATAATATATCTAAAAATATATTCAATGTTTTCAGAAATAAAATCATGTAATTCTATGTATAATGTGAAAGTCAATAAAGTTTATGCTGACACTCTATTGTGCTCTTATTTATTTTGTAATATAATAGTGTATTGCGGAACATAACAAGTCAAAAAAGCCCAAAATAAACATAACTAATTTTTTCAGAGTTAGCAAGTTGAAAGCTGCTATGACAAGCTCAAAATTCTGTAGACCATATTTTATTGAGAAGTTGTACATAGGTTTAAAAGTAACTTAAACTAGCGCATGCGCATTATTTTGTTTTTGTTGCCTTATCTTTTAAATTGTTCTTGACAGTTAAATTAATTCCAGTGCTACCAGAACACAACTCTACTTGTAGTTTAATGTGTTCTAAATTACAGTAGTTTACATCCAGAGAAGAAAAATCAAAGTTTTTGACTACTTGCAGACAACTAACACATTTACAACTCAATGATACTCATCTTTGACTTATCCACTTTCTAATTTTTTTTTAATTTTTCTACATCTTCTGTTTAGAAATAAAGTAGTAAATGAAATAAGTACTTAGTATAAGAATTTTTAAAAATATTAAGAAAACAGAAAATTACTGTGAGATTGATCTTCTGTCTATGCTATTGATGTATTAGTGTAAATTCTGTTAACAAAAAAAAATTATAGACAACACATTGTTTATCAAAAATAAAATCTCTTTTATTAATTTAATTGTTTAAAAGTAGATTTATAAAAACAGAATTAAATAGTTAATTCTCTATTAATTCGTTACGTGATTAGTTAAATTTAATTAAACTTAAAATTAACTTAAACTTAATTTTAAGTTAATTCAGGCTCTACAAATAACCCTTAATCTTTTTGTATTTTATTATGCATTAGCTATACTTCAACCTACATGTTTTTAAATTATTATGAGTATTCTTAAAATTTAATAAAAAATTTGGTTCTACAGTGTAAGCCAATAGTGGGCTGTCAAAAACTGTGGCATTTTAATGAAATTAAAATGTATTTAAGAACACAGTCAAAGTATTTTTTGTGGAGTTAATCATCAATTTAATAATCAATTTTAAAGAAAGCTTTATTAATTTTTAAATAAGTAAACTGAGGTGCAATGTTTGATAAAAAGACCAAAGATTATTATAAAACGTAATTTAAAGGTAAGTTTCTATTTAACAAAAAATGCTTTATTTGGAAAAACAAAGTTATTTTATACAAAACATTATTTTTCTGTATAAAATAATGCTTTAAAATCTGACTTTATAAAAAAATAGATACAAAGTCACTAAACCTTGCACAAAAAATTAGAACTTAAGTTATTAAGAAAATCACATAAAATAATTTTAAACTAAAGTATAGGTATTTAAAAAATGTTTAGAAAAAAATAATATTTTGCCCTTATTTATTGAAACATTGAACAATTGTTACAATACTAGATGTTCAATAATAATTAAAAAATCGAGAGAGGCTGTGCTTATTTAGCAGCAGGTCTTAAATCGGTTCGTACTAAAGCCAGGTAAACATAAAGTCGCTTACGCAATGGCGTAGAGATTTTTGTGAATTTGTATATATAAAAATCATTAGTTGGCGTTGTTTTTGAGTGCTGTAAAATAAGAAATACAGATTTTTATCCTGTTTGAAAGTCTTCCGTTTTCTTTTTAAATAATCAAAAACTCATTTCACATCCAGAAAATAGCGCAAATGCATCGGCCCGTCTCAAATGTCAATCACAGTATTGATTGACAGTTGTGAATAAACACGTTAGCTTACCGGCATAATAGGTAATTAATCAATGTTATTTTCAAAATAGAATAAAGCAATGAAAAATGGAAATATTTGATTAATCTATGTCTTTAAGAAAAATGCAAGCTGAGCAGTTATTTTACCTAATTTTAGTACGAACCGATCTAAAACCTGCTGCCAAAATAACACAGCCGCCTTTGATTCCTGTTAATATTGTACACCCGGTATAAAATTCAAAATTCTTTTATAAAAAAACTTTATCTCAATCATTAAAAACTTGATTCTCTTATTAAACGAAATATTTTTAGAAAAATTAGATAATCGCTAACAAATTTAAATTAAGTTAATAAGAAAAAAATTAAAAACCGATTTTACATTAACCCAAACTTAAACTAACCCAAAGCACTCGATGACGCTACAAAACATCAGACTGACAAATCAAATGTGACATAAAGTTATTCTCAGTAGCGACAAAGCGGCGAAAATTGTCTCTAAAAAACAATAGAATATAACTATATAACTGAGCCACTATTATCGTAAAATTTTCTCATCTAGCAGGTCGGGGTTTATACAGAGAACTATAGTGTTCTTTTCTATTAAAAGATAATAATTAGTTTGAAAGCTGCGCTGTTAAATAAATATGAAAACAAATAATTTTCAAAGATTATACAAAGAAAAATTTTACAATTGTCAAAAACATTATAGAGACAAGAGACAATGTATAATCTCCATTATTTTGATGCTCTCAAAAAGATATGATCCACCCAATTAGTACAGTCTAAACAGTTTTGGGCCTCACTGATGAGAGGTAATAAGGTGATAAAAATAGCAACATGTTTAAAAGTGAATATGTCTTTAATTTTGGATAGACTTGTTTTAGCTTTCAAGTAAGGATAGACAGTAACGGCATTTTTGAATTTCTTATTTAATTTATTCTAAAGCACCATCTAAAAAACAAAGACTAGGTATATTATCCACAGCTGCATCAAAATCCTTCCTTTGTAACGTTTTCCTTTTCGCCATCGTCATGAATTTGGCCGACTCCTGGGAAAGATGCTCCAAAAAAATCTCCTACAAATTCATTCTTTAGTCGTTAATAAAATAAACAAATAAACATTACTGTTGATTTTGTGACGAGAAACAGTGCGTCTTGACTGATGAGAAGACAGTCGGGGTCCATTTTCATTATATTCTTGACCCTGGCGAGGGGTAACCTTACAAACTTCGGCCTGTCTTTTTCGGGGCTTGTAACCGTTTCACTTGAAGCTCGAATCTCCGAGGCAGCCTCTTTGCCGCTGATTTCATCATTTTCCACATCTAGCTCACTATTTTGTTCCATTTCTTATTTTCAATTTGTTAGTGTCTCACATAACCTCAAAATTAAACTTTACCGCTAATTTTTTAAATGGTAGAGCGATAATAAATGTTAGCCAACACAAGAACATAAAATTTTAAAATACTTATTTTTAAAATGTTTTTTGATAATAATTGAAATTTATTGTGTTTTAAATTTAATTTAAAAAAATTAAACTTTATTTAGTTAACTTTTTAATAATAAATAATATAAAAATAAGTATTTTATAAAAAAATAGTCAATAAAAAATTTTAAATTTTATTTTATTTCAATTCTTGAGGTTGGCAGTTTTGTGTGTCAGAATTAGAACTGTCAGAGTTAGTTTGTGTTATGATTATAACCTCAATCTTGGAACGCTGGTCCAATTTTGCGTAATAAGTTTAATGAAGTTCATGTAAATAGTTGGCAAAAAATGGATGATGTAGCCCCAAAGAGGGGGCGTGGTCGTGGCCGTGGGGGCAGGGGTCGTGGACGAGGAAGAGGCCGTGGTCGCGGTCGAGGTAAAAAAGCAGTTAAAGTGATTGAAAGCGACGAAGAAATAGAAAACCCGCAGTTGCAAGAATCTCCTGAAGACTCTTCCCAAAATGAAAACGATCAAACGGAAAATTTACCACCGAAAAGTAATATGTTATTTAGAAGGGGTTTTTATTTAACAGTTGAATTTTCAGTTGATTTGGAGGCTGACATATCACAATTAGAAGCTCCTACATTTACTACTATTAATAGGGGGCCGCCTGAACCCATGCTTCGATTGGATTGGAGTCATAAAGTGAATTTGATCGGGGAGAAGGTTCTAAATCCGATGATCCATTGTTGTGATAAATGCTTAAAGCCCATTCTTATCTACGGACGAATGGTATGTTTATGAAACGAAGATTTTTTCAACTGAGTTGTCAGTATTCTCCAGTCTTCTATAGTGTCTCTATACTAATAATACTCATACATAATAATACTCATTGTTAAGTAATACCGTGATACAAATTCATCTTTCACAAATTGACAAGTTTGTTGCACTTTGTTTGCAATTTTCTCTCCAGTTTTCTGCTATACTTTCTAAAATTTGTCAAGGTAAACAAAGACAAAATCTGGATTCATCTGTAAAGAAAATTCGAGTTAATTCTATGTAAATGTTTACTTTGGTTTGAGACAAATTATCATCAAAACAAAACGCTACTAACGAAACAGCTTATATCAATTCTTTATCCAAAAAGCAAGCTTACAACAGGTTTCTATCTATGTCTTGTAGTTTTGAAAAGATTGTGGTCTTAAATATTGCACTAAAGCATTAACTTCTGGTTGAACCTCCACTGAGAGGAGTTTCGCATTTCTGCTTGAAACGGCTATCCTGTTCTCACCTTTATTTTATTTGTAACGATGTGGATTTATTTTACTAATTTTTTGCTAGCTTTCTAATAGTGTAATCGTTTTCCAACTTCAGTAACCTTTTTACGTTTTAACTTCGGTTAGAGTGACTGGCAGAGCAAATACTTTTTGTTTATAAAACTGTTTATCAACTCTACATTCTACTTGTTGTTTACATCTATGTATGTAACAATTTTTTTCTTTTCAGATTCCATGTAAGCACGTCTTTTGTTTATCTTGTGGGAAGCAAGAGCAGAAGCAATGTCCTCGCTGTTTGGATAAAGTGTCTCGTGTAGAACAGACTGGTTTGGGTACTGTATTCATGTGTAATCATGGAGGTACTCGTTATGGATCTTCTGGCTGCCATCGTACCTATCTTTCGCAACGCGATCTTCAAGCGCATATTAATCATCGTCATGTGTCAACTGCTATTCAAAGCATAGAAGTGACAGTTGAACCCGAACGAGTTGCAGTTCGCCCTAAAACAAACGACCCAAGATCGAATATCCCAATTTCGTCGAATGTGAGACAGCGGCCGACTTCAGTACAAAGTTCTGGAGTTCGAACTAATTTAATAACGGTACCGATTCAGGATTCGACTACAGTACCAACTGTACACGAATCAAATGCCACGCAACACAGCTACTATAATTATCAACCGACTACTTACAATCAAGGATTGCCGCCCATGCATATACCGCCACCACAACAGCCACAGTATTATACTGCTCCACCGACTTACAGTCCAGCGCAGAACTATAGCTATGGGAGTGGGGCTCCAGCGCCAGGGCAGTATGGGGCACAAGGGACAGCACCAGGACGGACTGGGCAATATGATTATAGTGCTGCGCCACCACCACAATGGACTAACAATCAACAATACTATAGATAGGTTTTAGATGAATTTATATTTGAGCATAGACCGTGGCATTGTAAAAGTTAGATAATTAATATATTATGAAACTAATAATTATGTTTAGCTTTAAATTTGTTATTTTTTTAAAAATTTAAGTTGATGACAATGACATGTAGATAATTATATAAGAAGCTGGTTTACATAAAATTTTGAACATTGAATTTGTCAGGCGAGGTTGAGTGTACAGTTTTTAGTCAGCGCCAGCTATCCTGGATACGCAAAGTATAAATACGTTGTGTAAACTTTTTTACAATGAAGTTAGTCAAGCTGAAATCTTACTGTATTAAATGGTAGTGCAAGTTATCAGAATTTGAGATATCTATCTTATATTTTATTAACGACTATATGATGCTTATGACGGGTCTATAATCTAGTGCCATAAATATATTAAGCGGCTTTCTATGGTTCGTAATAAAAAAATCAAAAAAAATTCCAACAGTAACCGCAGTTTTACAAAAGCTGCTACAGTTTAGATGTTTTAAAGATTATTAGTGGCAATGAGCTTAGTATTGTGGATGTTTAAGAATATTGGCCCTTTCTATAATTTCAAACGGTGATTCTAATTAATGTTATAGGCAGGTTAAAATTTATAACTGAACGCAACATCCATCATGATACGAGGAAAAATTAATTATGAGCGGGCCATTCTACGAAAATCAATGAATTTCCTATATTTGTCATTGTGACGACTATCATATTGCCGATAGTAACAAAAATGATATAGTATAGTATCTACTACCTGCTCGCCCCAAATAGACTAACAAATACAAAACTCGTCCTTCACAAAGCTGAAAGCGATAAAAAAAGAAGACAACAAAGGCTAGGCTGCGGGGGCGATACCTTCATTCTACCTGCCTATATTGGATCTGATTCGTCCGTGTGGTCGTCTGCTTTTGCCAGGTGTATTGAACTTGTCGCATAGGCAACATACATTACAAAGTGTTGAAATTATTTCGACAGCGTTGTCAAGTTTCAGCTAAAACAAACGCATGATAGAAAAAACAAAAGACAATCATAATATCAGATACTTATTCAAAAACGTACTATGTAAAATTTGTAGGTTACACTTTCAAAAGAGTTAATTTAATCGCAATTTGTGAATTTCTTTAACAAAATTTTCTAAAAACTATATATAAATGAAAAACAATAGCACTTAATAAAAGAAACGACGGTTACAATGCCTGGTGATCTCAAAAAGATTGAACACGTTGTGGCAGACCAACTTTAGGTTTTTACTTTTTTTTTTGTGAAAATAACTGAAGACTGCGAGTAAAATCTGCGGAAACTTTTTTGTGTGGTTCAATTCTATTTAGTATTTCTTAGCACCATAATTTTTATTAGTTAAGATAAATATTCTGCGGAATGGTATAACCACTTGTAAATTATTATTTTATTTGTTTTCAGAAATGGCAACAACTGTTAAACTCAATAAAGCGAATATTAAACATTTTTGTGTCGTTTTAGTTCTTACCCTAGATACACAGTACTTTGAAATTGTAGGATCTGCAGATATAGTAAACAATTACAAAAGCAAAAAAATATACATATATAAAACTTAATAGATTTTAAATTTTTATTTTATGATTTTAAGCTAAGAAGGCAACTGTTTGTGTATATAAGCTTAAATATGCGTTTATTTTATTCATTATTTTTCTATTTTTGAAAGTTCTATATATTTACTGATAAGGTCTATAATTGTTCATTTCCTTGATTAATTTTAAATGATTATTAACTTAATGATTTCTGTTAAACGCACATTTTTGGATAAGTGGGTAGTTATATCTTCTGGCTTCTAATGTAAAGTAAAAAACATGTTTTTTAATACAAAAATTATTTAATTTTGTTTTAAATCTAAAAAAGTGCCAAATGTCAAAAAAATAATACCTAGCCTTTAACAACAAAAATTTATTTGAAAAGTAATAAATGATTTTTACAACTACAAATAGAAACTTTAATATAGTTTTATATACTATACCTAAAGGTAAATGTTGCTGTATACTGTATACTTCTAAATCGCATTTAAAACACAATAATCTTTCTATTGGTTAAAGCAATGTTCCGTTTCCACACCACAATTTTATAGAACAGCAAAGTCAGCACTGTCAGCAAAGCTTGTCAATTTATTCAAACCTCACTTTTGCCTGTCAAACAAGATCTTTCTTCAACGACGTTTCTTTTGAAGCGCAAAGCTTCATACTAATGCGACTCTTTATAGATTCCGGTGCTTGTGTGAGGTTATGTAAACATAAACTATTTATTAACACAGAGACTTTTGAGAGTTAAATTGGCAGCAGATTTTTTAAATGCACCGAAACTTTTGCAAAATTTAACAAAGTTGCTATCAATTGTATGTTGGGTTTTTAACAATACTATACATCTACCTCTGCCGAAAAAATAGTGTATATAGAATCAAGTTTCCAATATCGCTGATTACCATATCCTGTAAAATGAGGATTTTTCGTCGACTTGGCAACAGCGCCAAGAAGTATATTGAACTTGTCGCATAGACAACTCTTAATACAACTCTTTTGTGTGTAATAAAAGGCAAAAGTCCGGATACTGGTTGCCTGGTCAGAGAGTCAGCAGAGATCGGATATTTACCGCCCGTGGTTACCCCCCTTCGAGGTGTTTGGAGGAGTGTTGGAGTTTGGAGTCGGGGAGTGAATCGGTCGTTGAGTACAGCAGCGCTGCCAAACTTGTCATTGTACCGTAATAAAATAGTAGTTTTTTGTTCGTTTACGTCGTGTCCTGCTGCAATGGTGCGTTGTGGTTGTTGTGCAGTGCCCCCCCGATTATAGTTCCGTGAGCTAAGCAAGCCCCCAGGAACGACAATGGAAAATAGTTCGCAGCAGCAGCAAACCGCTAACCCCATTCCGCAGGGGTGTGGCCCACTTTCGCAGATTTCAGTCCATGTAAGCCCCACAACTGGGGGCGACTTCTACCTCACTGTCGAGCCAGACATTACTGTTGACAATTTCAAGAAATTGGTGTCGAAAAGACTGAAGGTGCCCCGGGATCGAATATGTCTTTTGTTCCGCGATAAGTGGGTGCTTTTGATTATATTTTTACAGTTAGCTTCAGTTCTCTCTACTTTTTCAGGCAATTGCAGGATGGAAGCCTGCTCCAGCACGGGATTGGGGACGGGTCCAGAGTCACGCTACTGCCCAACGTCGAAACGGGACTTATCGTATGTTATTTTTTCTTCCTTTTTTTCTAACATAAATTGGAGGAACCCCCTCACTGATTTTATTACGTAATTTATATCAATATTATTGTGGGGGGCCTCCTCCTCATTGATTGATTTCCCAGCTGTCAATGTGACAGGTTTTATTTCATTGTCATTACAGAACATTTTTTAGGTTACGTTCACGCAATTTTTTCATTTGCATAAATTAACGCAGGCCACGAATACAAATTCTATTATTCTAAAAAAAAATCATTGAATTTTTTACTTAAATAATAATTATCATCTTCGACAATTTTTTGACTAATACATATTCTCATAATTGTAATAAAAATATCAAACAAAGGAGGCCATGGAAAAATGACATGACATTTAGGTATGCAAAAGTATGCATCATAAATTAATTGTTCATCGGATATTGATGATTTGACACCACTTCCATGAACTATTTCAATCAATATTTGATCGCATTGATTATACAGGGTGACTTTTCTAAATTGTTTATAACAAAATAACATTGACACACTCAGAAATTGTAACGTGAAACATTATATTTTACGTCAGAATTAGAAGGTTGTTATTAGACAGCCTAAAAGAATTGAAAAATACAGCATAATTCCTAATTAGCATTAATTATCAGAATAATTAAATCTAATTTTTTTTTGTGCACATTTACGCACAATTTAATGAGAATAATTATAATTAAATGCTATTATCTAATACAGTAATAAATAATTGCGACAAAAATTGTGACTTCTGATTGAAAGTGCTTTAGTTTTGGCGCAACTTCACGTGCTTTAAAATAAATGGTAGATGATGAAATTTCAATGGCTTACATAATCTAAAATAAATACAATGAACATGCTTGCTATGCATTTTGATAATTTGGATATTAGTATAGCAAATCGGACAATGATTGTCAATTATTTTATCAATTTGGACTTTTAGCTGTTCAAAATCTAAAACGTAAAGTTGTATACTTTTTATAAATAAAGCAAACTTGGAAATTGAGATTCTAGAATGAAATCATTGAATAATTGAATTTAAAATTATATTCAAGTAAGTTTTTGGAAGGAATTATTAATAGACGCATGCGCAGACCACGCAAAGATCTTGTACCTTGTAACAATCTCAGAATCCATCAACGTATTTGTATTATTACAAATCTTATTATTTGAAACCTATTTATAATTATAGAACTTATAGCTATCAACTATTCATTTAAGTCTACAATAATTGTCTTTATTTATATGTTTTTAATTACTATACAATGTTCTATTACTCTTAGTTCTTATTATTTCATTATTAGGTTATGGTGTAAAATGTTGGCTTACGGCATCACAATTCTATATATAATAGCACAGACATGTGCATTGTTGAAATTTAAAGTATAGTAAAGCTAATTTCTAGATTCTTAGAGGCTGTAATTCACACAATGAGTTGGTAGATGTTCTTAAGAGACTCGTGAAGCTATTGTGTACCGTAATATCGTATCATAAAATTTAAACGAATCACACAGGCATTGCCGTCTAGAACACCGGGTCTCAAGGCAGTAACAGTAAAAGGGTGATTTAGAAGTGAACATGTTTTTGATTAAACTTTTAGAATTTGATCAAATCAGTATTGTTTTAGGTTAGAAGCTTTTGTGTAATTTTTAATTTGTGAATAATTCAAATAGCACCAAATTGAAACAAGTGCTTCTTACATCTTAATTACATATATGTGCAGCAAATATTTTGTCAACTAAATTGTACTAGTTACAGTTACACAAACATTAATTATAGATTCTTGAGTAGGGCTGTTTTGGTTTACTTGTATTTGTAACAATAAAATTAATCAAACATTAAATTTGTAGAAAATTAAATATTGTTGCATAAAATAAAGTAAAAAATTAAATTTTTTTTTTGTATAGGTAGGAAAAATAAAGTGTGGCCTCTATGAACAGTAAATAGTACCCGGGTATCGACTGACACTATTATATACACTTGCCACCAACCTTTTGCTTACCTAACATTGCTAAATCTTAGATAGAAATGATTAAAACACCGTATTTGTCAAGTTTGAAAATATAAATAAATTTCACACGCTAAATCATTCATTATCCGTAATAGATATTTATGCATTAAGGGAGATATGAATGTTTTTTCTCCGAGGTTGACGTGTTACAGACCAAGGGCCGGAGGCCCGCGGTCTGTAAGTCTACCGAGGGTGAAAACAGAATATCTCCCGTAGTGCATTAAATATTTTATTTTTTAGTATTTCATTACTGCTTTCTTAATAAAATTATATGAAAAATAACAACATCCGAGAATGCGTGAATGTGTAATTGCTGCAAATGCATGGTAACCATGTGTTTGAGGGTGAAAAACTTTACAAAGTCCCAAGGGAGATATGAGATACGTTTCATATATCGTATCCATGACGAAAATCAACAATATCATGTCACTAAAAAATAAAATAATTTTCTATAATTTGTATGTTAATGTTTATTAGGAACTTCAAAAACCATGAATTCACTTCTACGCCGCCTGATATACGCAAAACCGCGCAAGAGACTATTGAGAATTAGTTTGTTTACGAAGTCAAAAAAGTGAAATATAATAAAGAGTATGCTACTTTTATTGGAATATGTCAGAAAAATGTATGCTTAAATGTTATAGAGAACGTCGGTTTTGGAAATACTACATGACTGATTTGCTATAGGTACAGATGATATTTTATAACTTTATGTTTTTTTGGGTTGAGAAACTGTACAACTGAATTACTGTTTACTGACTTAGGTAATTTTTTTTCTCAGTTTTTTAGTTTGACGTCATAATTGAAAGTGTATGTAACAAAATGAATGTTTATGCACCTTATCAAAATCAGCTGGCATCCGCATATTACTAGTATCAATGAGTGTTGACAATAAATAAAACCTGTCATGTTTGCTTTTGATTAGTCAAAGATACGTTTTTAAAAATTGTTTACTTATGAATGTATAATATTCTTTATATTCATTCTAGACTCAACGTCCTGAGATAGGAATAATGCAAGCCTTAGAATCTCTAAACGATACCCAAGTTAATGAATTTTTATGTGGCAAGGCGCCGTTAAATCTAAGTATGCGTTTAGGTGATCATATGATGTTAATACAATTACAATTAAGTACTGTGTCCGGTACAAAACCGCCAATTGTATCTGGACCACCTCCTCCTACTAATCCACCAAGTCTACTTCAAGCTTCTAGAAATTTACAACACACGCTTCGAAGACTTTCAGCTGATGTATTTTCAGGACGTGATAAAGGTAATGATTGATCTGGCAGATTTTTTTCTGACTCAAAAACTTTTTTTTAGGACGTCGCGAAAGTGTGTACTCCGGTACATTTAGCGGTGCCCTAAATCCTGCTTTACAGGACCCAAAAGGTCGGCCACGTCGTGATGTTGCCACCATCGTTCATATTCTTAATGATCTCTTATGCTCGGTGCCCGAGTTTCGTCGAGTGAGTAGTAGTAGTAGTAGTAGTCGGAAAGGCTCCGAAGAAGTAGTACCTGTCGCCACCGAGCAAGAAGACGAATGTGCAACGCCTTCGTCATGTAGTGAGGACCAAAATCTACGTACGCGCGGCAAACTTGAGCAACTCCGACTTGTAATGGGAGAGCGACGCGAGCGCCGTCGACAGCGGAAACAGAAACCATATTCGTTGCCGCCTCCTAGTGATACCGATACTGTAACTGCATAAACTGTTTTGTCCTATTTTTGTACATAGTTTTCAGTTTTTTTCCAAGTATATTGATGATACTGGTACGCTAAAGCTCTTCAAAAGTTTTTTAGATAAAAACTAAGGCGGTGATACATGGACTGATTAGAGAAGTTTTAAAGAGTTTTACTGTAATAAAAGAGAAAGAAAGAGAGGTCTGTAATGTGCATTTGTAATGAGGTCTTTCTTTAATTTAGTGAAATATTTACGATAGCGTAATGATTGTTTGAGTTTTTCATTTGTTGTAATTACTTTTAGAAATGAGCAATTTAAACGTTATTAGCCCAGTAAGTTATGCGTTTAATAATCAAAGCCATTGTGGGCAAACGCCGTTACTGAATTACTTTTTTTTTGTTTTTGTTCCATTTTGGTATAGAAAAAATAAATTGGTTACGTTTAATAAAGTATTTTTAAAAGATGTCTCTTTTTTATATCAACAAGTTTTTAAAGTGTTGCTTATATCGTTAACCGTTATGATCATATGTTTTACAAATTATTTTATTACAATATTAAAAAGGGGATATATTCAACATTCTAATAATTTTATCGTAGTTGTTATGATTTTTAAAAGTTTGAAAGCTCAACCACCTTTAGCTTTTGAAGCGTAAATGGAAGTATTTAGAAAAAATTGGAGGTACTGGATCTTGTGAGAAAATCTTATTTTATGACCCGCAATTTATACCATTGGAAATATAAATGGGTTCAAAATTTTAGCTTGATGAAATACAAAAATTAGCTCTAAAAGTGCTTGGCCCAATTTAGTCCGCGGTCCGCAACTATCATTTTTCGCGAATAATGGAATGAAGTGGCCTTTATCACAGGCTATGCCCGTGTTTGATTTGAGGGTAAAATGTAGTCTAACTGAATGTTATTCCGATTGTCTCAATGTAAGTCGATTCATCCATTTATGTTTCGCAAGTCATTCTTGACGATAACAGGCTTTGCTTCATGCTGTCAGATATCAGACAGCGCCTGTATTGAAACTGTAGAAATAAATATAGCTGTTTAAGCATTATAAATGAGATAATTAAACTACAGCAGAAATCTTTTAAAACATAAAATTTTTAAATATTCGAAATATTTTTAAAAAACTTGGAGGATGTTGATCTTGTTGTGAGAAAATTATTTCTCATGGCTCGGAATTTATATCAATAGAAATATAAATGCGTTAAAAATTTTAGCCTAATTAAATTCGAAAATTTATTGCTAAAAGTACTGGAGATAATTTAGTCCGCGGTCCGCAACTGTTATTTTTCACGAATAATCGAATAAAGTGGCCTGTATTGAAACTAGAGAAATAAACATAGCTTTTGAAGCATAAAAGAAAAGTGATCTAAAACTACTGCAGTAATTTAAATGAAGCATTCTACACTTTTCTGAATGTTAAACTATGTTGAATATACAGAGCAGATCCAGAAACTCTTCTAATATTACACTACTTTTTAATATTTTGACAGAGATACTTTTATCAACGTACTTTACATCAGTAAACGGTGTTGGTTTAGGACCACCCAAAACGTATGGTAAAAAAATAGATAATTTCTACCTACTGCAATTTTAACTACTATTTCTATAAATATCTTGAACGCTTATAACTTTTTAAAAATTATAAATCTTTGAAGAAACTTTAATTTGAAATGTTTGGAAACAATACTGAATTATCAGAAACAAGAAATATTGGTGTGGCTCGGCAATGGGCAGTACTGCAGATTTGCAGAAAATAATTGTGTTGTAATTGAGTGCTGTTTTTTTTTGCAAGCACTCAAAACATCAAGATTTACCTTTAATTAGAAAAAAAAGAAGCTAATCATTAAAATCAAGAACATTTATTTAATAAAACTTTGACGTTTCAGTACTATTCAACCCTTCAGCTCTCAATCTTGACAACACAGTTCGATAGACTTCAGGAGCAAAAGGCAGAATTGTTCCTCGATCCTGAATCTCGCCATCCAAAACCATTTTGGTAGCAATTGCAGTAGGATATCCAACAGTTTTAGCCATGGCTGAGTATCCATTCACATCGCCATAAACTACGAAGTTTACTCCTCTCACTTCTTTTCGATGATCCGGCCAGCTGATGCCAATTTCGTGCCGGAGAATAACCAAATCACGCTCATTTTTTTCTGAAATTACAAGATTATATTATAAACAACATCTAGGCTGGGTTGCTCACCTAGTGCTAATTTGGTTGATAAGTAATGTGTGAGAGTATCCAGAGGTGATCCACATTTGATAATTCCTTTATCATCCAGTAGACCTAGTTCTTCGAGAAGGTCAACAGCGAATTCTGAACCTGTTCTTTCTACAATTTGATTTTTCAAGTTATCGTAAAAGATGTTGTGATTTTCAAGACCAAGAAGACTACAAATTAACATTCTCCAAGTGATTTCTGGACCCTGAGTGTGAAGAATGGGATTAGGTTCAGAGTCTAGTAAACCTAAAAACTGCAACATTCTAGCAGCTTGAGCAAAACCTGTATATCTTATCGTTCCTCTCAAAACTGTTACTGCTTCATCAATTCCATAATATTTAGCATAAACGGTACTATCTCGATTTGGAAATCCTTCTAGGTTAAAACCAGGAAGAAAATCTAAAGGTTTAGTGGCATTCATTAGTTCGCCACCAGCACTAATTTCAACAATTTGTCCTTTACTAAAATATTTAGCCGAAGAAACAGTATTGATTAAGGCAGCTCTTGGAGACCAAGAAAATTTGTATCGGAGTGGATTATTACTAAACTCTGGGGCTGGCAATCCACCACAGAACGATTCAAATGATGTGATTCGTCCACCAAGGGAATGTATATCTTGTATGCATTCTAGAGCTAGTAAATGATCAATTCCAGGATCTAAACCCATCTCATTTAGAATAGTCACACCCGCATCGACAGCTTGTTTATGTAAGCCTTTCATTGCATCACTCATATAACTTGCTGTAACCATATGTGTCTTTGTTTTAATACAAGCTTCAGCTACCACATGGTGAAGGTGCGCTGGAAGAATTGACACTGCCACATCAGCTGATTCTATTAATTCTTCTAGAGCGCAAGGATTTTCCATGGCGTTGAGGTAGATGCTGTTGGTACCAGGAAAAGCACGAGCTACTTTATCACTTAAATCTTTATTGTCACAAGCTAGAGTAATACCAATGGAAGAATCACGATTGAGGTATTCTACAAGAGGCGCCGCCACTCTACCAGCACCAAAAATGACCACTCGTTTGGTTTGTGCTTGGCTTTCTTCCAGACTCATTTTATTCCTATTTTGACTAAACGAAAGTACAGATAATATATGTACATTTAAGGGATAAGAAACTTACATGGTTGATTTACGTAATTCTTGAATGTATTCGTAGTTTGGTGTCAGCTTACCGTTGCTAGCGATGATTGCCTAAAATGTGATAGAGAAAGAGAAAATCTTGAATCGAGGTACAACACGAATTATGGGAATTGTCCGACAGAGGAAAATTCTGGTATACCTGGTAAGAATAAGTGTGAAAAAAAAAGATAACGGGGCGGTTTAAGTGCGGAAATAAGGAGAGAAAGAATAGGTATTGGACGGAAGAGGAAGAGAGACTGCAAAATGTGTTTTGAGGAAAGAGAGACAATAGAGCACATGTGGAATGAATGCAGTGAGATGAGAGAGATAGAGAGGAAAGAGAGAAATACTGAAAGAAAATGGAAGGGAGATAAGGTGAACAAAAAAGATATACAAGAAAAAAGATTGGAGAGATGAAGACAGGGGACGAGAACACAAATGAAGAAGAGAGAGGAGAGGATAGAAAAAAAAATTGTGAACTGTTAAGAAATTAATTTTAAGCCTGAATAGGCCAAAATAATCGATTTTAATTGTACATTTATAGAGGCGTAAGGGCAAAATTACCTAATTGAGTATAGAAAGTAAGCAGACAGAAATATATTATTCAAACAAGTAAAAAACTTAAAGTCTTCCCATAATTTTATTTTTATTTTTCAATGAATGAAAAATTGAAAAACTACATATGTTTCGGCTTATAACTTATCTTTTGACAAGAGCCATCATCAGGTTTGAGTGGTGTGTTAACACCGAAGCTTT
The DNA here is from genome assembly GCA_947359425.1 of Lagria hirta. Classification (NCBI taxonomy): domain Eukaryota; kingdom Metazoa; phylum Arthropoda; class Insecta; order Coleoptera; family Tenebrionidae; genus Lagria; species Lagria hirta. Next base: position 11,320,054 of record OX375796.1, on the reverse strand, counting down.
AACTAACACTTTAAAATTATGGGAAGACTTTAAGTTTTTTACTTGTTTGAATAAATTTTTAAACAATCCCATTTTGAGTTATAAGATGGAACAATTTTATAAATAGAAATATATTACTTCATCTGGAATAAAAAAGTATGCGGATGACTTGATGCTGGTAGCAAAGAACAAAAAGGAAAGGAATAATCAGATATCAAAAAATGATTTTTGAATAGAAAGAATTTAGAACTGAATACAAAGACAACAAAAGAGATTTGAGAAATGAAGGAAATGAGATTACGGAAAAATTAAAATGGGGAAAGAGAGAATTAAAAGAGAAAAAGAAATCTAAATATTTCTTTACTTCAAACTTTTTTAAACTAGTAATGTTGTGCTGAGAAAAGTATGGAGAACAAGAGAAGGAAAATTTGTAGACGATGTACTAAAAAGACGTTAGAGAATATGTTTATACTCACTCCATGTACCGGTGGGCAAAAATTGTGACTTTCTAGAGGTTGCTGCGCATTGCTTTTCATAATATCTTGAGCAAAAGGAATAAGTAAATCACCGAAAAAATCTGTACTTTCTCTTGGAATTTGTGTTGGCATATTATCAATACTGCATACTAAAACCCCGGGTCCATTAAAGCTTTTTGTATCTTTATTTCGATCGGCATCATAAAGACAAAAAGGCGTATCTATAGTGGTACATTCATTCATAAACTCAATGGAGCCACCAGGATCTGCTGAAATATCACAAATTGCCAACATTCGATGAGGTAGTGCTGGAGCTCCTATTGAAGTAGGTAGCCATGGTGTATGGGCAGGTCGGAGGAGATGTTTGGCATCTGGTATAGTTAATAGTTTTGGACTATTCACCGCCCAGTAGATACCATTTATGATCATAGAAGCATATGGTGCGATTTTTTTACTGAATGTTGAAATGTAGCGCTCTGGATGCTCTTCATATTCCAGATGATCAAAGCCACCACCTTCTGCTCGTTCAAGGTAGTGTCTGCGACGTACCTCACAAGCGTAAACTTTATTAAGACTGCCATGTTCTGCAGCTTTTCGTAGCATTTCGGGTGCTACATACTCATGTGGTAGCTCTTGGAAGACGTCTTGAGAACCTTGGGATACGTTACCTGATCCTAAAAATATTAGTAAAATGAAATACTTTATATATAAAATATTAATTTAAAGCCAACCTGTAAAAACTACTGTTAAAGGTCCAATTGATTTAGGCATGAGTCCTAAAGAAATTTCATAACCTGCATCTCTCACAGCTTGTTTTGCCATACTAGCATTTCTGTAGTTATGTGCAGGCCCAATATGCATAAATGGCGTATGGTGTCCCAAAGCCAATAGCCTCAAACCTACTCCATGCAATATATTAACAGTCCCTGCAATTCCTGCCATTTTTCCAAATGCAACAACTCTTTGCCCTTTATCATCTATCATTTTTTCATAGTCTATTAATCTGATGCGTTTCTCGAGAATAGCATCCAGCAAAGCCATATTAGTCTCCTGAGCCTTAATAGTATGAGAAAAAATGCAATATGTTTTTTCTGGTATTAGCTGATTTGCTGGAACTTGTTTCACTCCAAATATTACGTTGGCCTCGGAAATGTCTTCTTGGATTATGGCGCCAGCGTTAAGGTAAGATTGCATGGGGTAGGAGCGCCGATTGCTGGGCTGGACTATTACTTTTGTACCAGTTTTTACGAGCTTGCGGACGTGGTTTGGAGAAAACGGAGCTCGGCGTTCCCAGACGCTTTGGTCTTCTCGGCGGATTGCGATAATTTTTTTGGTCGCCTACAAAAGAATAAAAAATGCAAAATCTGAAAGTGTAGCTGTTGCTTTTGGAAGATGACAATTTAAATACAGTCTAAATTTTAAGTCAGACGTTGTTCTAAAATTAGAAAAGTTTGTAAAGTGGACGATCTGATTAAGTAGTAGTTTGCTGTAGATTTATGTCACAACATTTTATTTATACACATTTTGTATCTAAAATAAACAGTTTAAAATAAAAGAGTATTTTTTCTTAACTACCTAGTCTATGTGCAAAATCGTATTGTTCAAACGTTTCTTATAAACAATCGTCTCTTTTTAGCTTTTAGCAAAAGCTTCCAAAAACTTTTGCTTTTGGAAGATGACAATTTAAAGACATTCTAACTTCAAGGTCAGACGTTTTTTCAAAACAAGAAAAGTCTGTAAAAGTAGATGATCTGATATGTCTGAAGATTTGTGTCACTACATTTTTTTTTATAAACATCTTGTATCTAAAATAATCAGTTTAACATAAAAGAGTATTTTTTCTTAACTGGTCAATAGTAAAGTGCAGAAATCGTATTGTTCAAATGTTTCTTTTAAACAAAACCAACCAATTAATCAAACAATCTAAAATGTACAATTTTAAAATGGGTTTTGAACTAGCAAGGCTTTAAACGGAACTTTTGATGTAAAAGATCTATAGCCGATTGTTGGCTGGTGACGAATTTTTGGTGACGTATTTTGTGGCGACAGGTAGCTACGCTATGCGATTGCGCGATTTTCTTTCTACTCGGTTTACTGTCACGTTCTCTCTAGCTTGGATACCTATAGTGTATACAGTGCATCTTATTGTGGTATACAAAAACTGTGATTTACTTAAAAAAATATTTAACAATAAAATATGTTGCAACCGTGAGCAAAAAAGCAAAATCACACTATATATTTTAAGAGTCAACAATCATCACAGTGGTTAGAAAATATTATTATTAATGTTATGTAAGATTTTATTAATCTAGCAGTATCAGAATGTACTAATTTTGATGTAAAACATCTATAGCCGCAGGTAAAACCGATTGTTCACGTAGCGATGCTTGCCGTGGCGACACGTCGCCACACTATGCGATGGTAGATAATATATAAACATATAATCTATATAAAATACAGCCATCATTTTCAGGAATAAATTAGTAATATTTTATTTTGTTTATACTTAGTTTCGGCCGTAATCTGTTCTTTTATGTACAAAATAATTTTGATGTTTTACATCTGCTAAGCGTCCTTAAACGGCTCACTTTTTTCTAATTAACAAAAGTTTAAACAAAACTTAAATTGTTATGAAAAACTTTTTCAAGTTGGAGTTCAAAATCTACACACCTGGAGTACCTAATATTATTAATTATGAAAAAAAGAAACTCACATAATGTCGGTTTGATGTTGAACATTGTAAGTAAAATCTAATAAATCTATACATTTTTGAAAAATTTTTCACGTTATCACATTTCCAGTCATTTGTACGTATTAATCAAAAGCAGCAACCGATAACTTAAAATAGTGTAAAGATATCTTGTATGACTTTTGACCTCATTGTTATCGAAGCATTTCTCATTGTTATTAATTTCTCGATTAAATTATCAACTAGCAACAGTTAGAATACCTACTTATTTATAAAATAGCTTAGAATCCTGCGAAGCACAAACTTCGTCTTCAAGTCCAGGTATATAATTATTTACGGCTTATAAAAACGTCTTGAAAACAATTAATTCTATTCGGAAAAAAACGAGTTTTTCAAAAATACTGGGTGTGCTAAAAATTGGCGCAGTTAATTTATCAATGAAGCAAAATTTATTAATTAATCAAATCCTCCAAACTTGTAATTGACAGTCCCAGAAATCTACAATGTGCGAATCATTTTTAAAAATGGCTTAAAAAAATTTGACACTTGGGCTTTAAACAGTTAAAAATTAGTCATTTTCCAAAGTAGTAAAATTGCCGAGTTTTTTTAGTGTTTGATTTTTTATCTAAAATTCAACTCGGCATTTGAGCAATCTTCTCGAATTTGGCAGTTTTAAGCAGTGCATTTCTATCCAATCCGAAATTGAGGGGGAACATTGCTTAATCATAATAACACCAACTCTAAAATTAATCAAAAAAATCCTATCTTTTGAGAAAATTTCCTAAAATTCATCTAATTGTTGAAAACTCGGCACTTTTTTGGGCCGTTTGTGTGCCTAAATCTTGTCCAGCAGAGGATGTTTTGAGGCATTTTTCTAAAAATGTGTTAAGCTTGGAAGATGGATTAAATTTAAGTGTCAGTTTGGAGGAGAGATATTGTGTTAGCGGTACAGATGCAGTAAAATTGGGTATACCGCAATATTGTGTCATGTAAGACCAGTTTTGGTACAGTGTGAATTTATAAAAACAGAGTATAGAAAATATATCAAATAGTTGTGATTTAATTAGCGTAAATGTAAGATGTGATTTATACCGAGTGACCATAAATGAATAAAGCAAAAAATACAGTGGCAAGACTGAGTAAGTTGGTAGCGCAACCTGTCAGTTGTCAATCGTTTTTATTTAGGTTATGTCACAAAGGAAAACAATGGAATGTAAAGACATTTTTGGCATTTGTTTTGAATGTTTGTGTCATGTGTCATGTGTCACATTACGTGTATCATGGTAACAATGTTCCCAACTAAAATATTCAAATATCTTATCAATGGAAGAAAATTAATTTTCAATCATTAAAAGTCACTCGGTAGTAAATAATCGTTTAACCTCAAAATAACAACGTTGACAAAAACGCAAAATCAATAAATGTATTTTTTCTTGCGAATATTTTGTCAAGCACTCATATGCTTATTTGTATGTTCCCAAAGAGTTGATTTTTGGTGTACAGGACAGGCGGCAACTTTTACAGTTTTTTTTTTGCTTTGAGCAGTTTCTCACTACAAAATTATAAAGAAGTCTAAATATTTTTTTTTTCTATTATTTTCGCCGGTTTGATAGTTAAAAAAATATATAAATTTACTCATACTCTTTACATCTTCTAAAATTCTTTTAAAAATTTTGGATTTGATGCTTACTATTCTGTACAGCTTAATTCTGACTTAAATTCTAACAGTATGACAATACATACACTACAAGAACAAATAATGTAAAACTAGTGAGATAATAAAGAGAAAGAAGAATAAAGGTATAAAACAGAAAAATGAAACAGTTATTAAAAATATATTTTTCCTAAATCTTAAAAAATAAATAAAAAACAAAAATAAAATGATGAATGAAAAAAAATTAAAAATGATTGAAAAGAATTAACAAAAGCAATGTATTATTATAAAAATTATAACGTAATTTTGATAATATAATTTGTATAATCTATGTAAAAAAACTGTCAAAATCTTTTAGTAATAGAATAAAAAAATAAAAAAGTCATGAGCTGTAACTAAAATAATAAAAAATTAGTTATTGCAAAAAAATGTAATAGAAATAAAAGAAAAAGATAAAAAATGTAATTGCAAAAAACTGCAAAACATATATAATTGTAAAAAACTTGAAAGCAGAAAAAAAAAGTAGAAAAAAGAAAAGAAATTGAGACTATTATATTTTTTGTTGGTTTTTTTGAATTATTTAAAAACACGTAAAAGAAATAATCAACAAACTAGAGCAGAAAGACATTGCATTATAAGAAAATAAGAATCACAATCAAATAGAAAAAACATGATTAATTTATAAAAAATAAAAACAATGAAACATTATAAAAAATTTGCAAGGGTAGAAAGAGTTTGAATCAACCAACATAAGATACAATGAAGCAATAAAAAAATATTATCGAAATAATATCAGGCTACAAAATTATTGGAGACAGCAAAAATTCTATTAAGAATAATAAACAGCAAGTTCCAACAAGTAAAAAAAGTTATTTATTTTAAAAAAACTTATGTCTTACTTTATTGAAAAAAATAAAACAGTAAAAAAAAAAATTGTTTTAGATTTTTTTAATATTTTGTCTAAAAAAAATAGTAGCTCTTACAATGTTTGTTTGTCCTACTTATTTTCTATTGTATTATATTTCTATTATTTTATACTATATTACTGTTTTTGTGGTCAATTCTCATTTTTTTCAAATACTTTTTTGCATTGACAATATCATCGGTTTTTTTTTGTTTTTTATAGTTATCTAAAGACACAACTCAAAAAAAACAGAGTAGAGCAGAAAAAACATTGTAGTGTAAAAACAATAGAAATACAATAAATAAAAACAACTTAATAAATTTGTGAGATGAAAACAATAGATCATTAAAAAACAGTCTGCAGCGGTAAAAAAACTTAGAAAAAACAAACAAAGAAGTATTAAAAAATATTATTGAAATAATATTAGACTACAAAATGATAGAAGTGTTGTTAATGGATTAGAGATTTTAGATGTAAGTATTATAAAATAATAATATATTAATATTAATATATTTATTTCTTACAGTGTATTTTACAAACGTGGTATTTAAGTTGTGATATGATATTTTATTATTTATCACCGATTATCTTATACCCTTTATGGAAGGACCTAACCTTAGGCCTCTTAAACTACTGTCTAATCTATATTCTCTCAATTTTTGTCAGTTTTTGGCTTGTCTGGACCAATGAATATGAAAGAGGCATGCCGATAACCAATCAGCTTTTTGAAACTAAATATTTTCGGAAGCATTATATAACCCCACAAACTAGGGCTCTTCCTAATATTATAGGTCTTGGTCTAGGATATGCGTTTTTTAAATGTGGTTCTAAAAAAGTTAAAATAAACAGTAAACGTAATTGGATGGATTCTTGCTGGTATTTTGATGACCACAACTGTGATTGGATGCCAAAATTTTCAATTGGAAGATAATGATTTTAATAGATTGGCGGCATCACTATTCCTGTCACGCTCTAGATCAGCTTGGACTTTGGAAATAGTCTGTATAGTCTGGAGTTGTGGAAATGGATTATAAACTATATCTTAGGATCATTGATTTTTAGAGTTTGGGTAGATTATCTTATGCTATATATATTATTACGTCATCTGCTACTTCAACTTTTCAAAAATGAGGCCAATAAAATGCCTATTTATTTTTCAAATTTTACAACTGTAATATCATTTTACTTTACTTACAGTTAGGCTTTTTAGATAAACTTTTAAAGACAGACAAACAGTTTTTGTTTCTTAAAACGCTAAAAATTTGCTTAGTTATTTGAAAAAAAATTTTGACACCGTTTGAGGCTTATAAGGTTTCATCAGTAAAACTTAACATGCTATGATCAAATCAACTGCAAACAATTAATTACAATCTTAGTTTAGTTTTGACTGACTTTTGCCATGAAAAGTAATAGTTATTTAATGTAACAAACACGTAATTTACGGGTGAATCAATTCATACTGTGTGATCTACAATATTTTAGATTAGGAGAGGCTGTGGAAAACAAAATCAGAGTCTTAGCTTAATTCAGCGCTGTTAGTTGGACATGACAAAAATTAAAAAACTAAACGTGTTGAGCCAAGCCAAGAGTCTGATTTTTTTATCTAAACAATTATAGATAATCTATTAAAATGGCTCTGATAGTTTATAAGAGGCTTATAATTTTAATTTTAGTATTCTACGTCTTTTTAAAAGCCTAACAACAAGTTGTCAAATAAGCTGCTCAACTAATATTTAACTTTTTAGATTTTTGACAGTTTTTGTGATTTATTTTGTATTATTTTTGTTGGGTTTGTTTTTACTATATTTTACGAAATGCCGTTGGCAAACCTGGTAAACAAGCTTTTTAAATTGAAACGTAAAATTCAGCCAAGTAAATAAATATGTGCATCGATGTAGTAATAATTAATTATTAAACCTTTCAATCTGAATGACGTAATGCGTCACAGCCAAAAATCAGATGACAGCGATCGGTGTAACACTAAAAAATATAAACTTAAAATATAAATAAGAATTTAAATAAGAAAATTTAATGTTTTAATTTTTTTTTATTTTTGCATTTTTAATTTAAATTTTTCATTATGTCAGTTGTTTAACCAATTCTACGTAAAAAGCTTTTCAACCGATTACAACAGATTAAAATTTAGATTTTAGTTTTGAACTTGAAGTTTTAGGTGCTAAAGTGACATTGTAAAAGCAAATAAATCTCATTTCTGTGGCTTGCCTAAATTATTTTTTCTACCAAATGCGTACTAATTATTATTGTTGGTGTGTTACCTGATGGTTGGCGATCGGTTTTTAAAATTATTAGACATTCAATGCTTTACTAATCAAAATTATTTTTCTGTTATGGGATTTACTCCGATTATCTTTAGATTGGAGCCTTGAAAACTTATAATCTTTGAGCTGAAGCTTCATTCCTGGGAATCAAAAAATAATTTAATTGTTGAAATAAAAAAGCATTGTTAAATAATTGCAGATCTATAAAATCTATCCATAAACTAGCTGTTTTGACAGATAATTTTGAAGAAAGTAGTGCTTGACAGATATATTATAGAAAAGTAGCAAAAAAACATATATTAATCTGCTGTGATAATCTAAGGCAAACACTCTACAGGTATTATAATGTTCAAATGTGTGGTTTGTGATTTTTTAAAAGCAGTTGTGTTTAAGTCTTGAAATAAACAAAAAAAAAGTATTTGCATTTTATTTTTTATTTTTTCTATCATTTTTAATAATGATCATTTTTCTGTCAAATTATTCAACATTAAAGAAAAAGTTACAAATGTTTAGGCGTAATCTTAAATATTCCCATCAAATTAAATGTGGATTTTTATTAATTTTATTTGCAAAATTGCCACATTTTGGAAAATTTGGCGGCACCGGCGGTAGATCGCCTGCAACATGCAAGATCATGGTCATTCCCGTAACAAGATGAAGTCCAAAGTGGCAATGAAGAATCCAATATCCTGGATTATCAGCCACAAAACGTATAATTGCATAACCATGGTTGGGAATCTGAATGGTATCTTTTTTTGGTGGTACGCCGTTTAGGCATCGTGAAATTTTATTTTGCCGATCAAGCTCATGGAAGTGCTCTATAGCTGTGGTACTGATGTTTTTGGGGAAAGTACCCATTGCAATAACATAGAACGTATAACCATGCAAATGGAAAGGATGATTTAAATTGGCAACACCTCCTATAAATATAGAAAACTGTTATTAGTATTAAAAAACTTTTACTTAGCTAGAAAAATTTATATTTAGAAGATTATAAGACTTAAGAGCTAAATCAAAAGCTGTGTTTTTGCCAAACTGCAGTTTGATTTAACCAACTGTTAAGTACATTTGGAAGCAGGGTTTTATTTTTTATCAGTGCTGTTTAGTTTTAAAAACTGAGTTTTTACAAAAAAAAAATTGCAGTTTTATATAGTTATAATAAATTATTTAGATCTACTCTTGTTGTGTAATTTAACTTTACAATTTTTTATTGTCTTTGATAGTATGATTGCTAACAAATGTCAAACAAACGTCAAAGCTTGTCTGTAATATCGTACGTTCCTCTGTATGAAGTAATCAAAAATTTAATATACGTTTGAAATTCCATGACAAGAGTAGATCTAAATAATTTATGAGGGCACGGTATTAGAGATTTTTTGGTCAACTTTTTTAATTTTAGACACTAAAATGCTGCTTTACTGCTGACAATTTTAATAACAGACAGATCATAAAAGGCCTACTAAAAACGCAACTTTTATGTTATAAGTTCGTTAATATTCTCGGTTCTTGTTCAAACACTGTTTATTAAAGATGGTTTACAAGACACTTACTTTCATCCACAATATATAGTTCCACTAAACTATTTTTATGAATTTCCACTATTTGAGTACAATGACAATCGTCATTTTGGCAAGACGAAGGTCTTGAAGTTGCATTGCAGATGGTGTTAGCTTGAACATCTTTCCTCTGAGTTATTAATGGGCTGCTAGGAAATTGAAATGTTATGTTGTTTATTAAGCTGGTTTGTAATAGTCTGTTGACTGTAACTGCAAAATAAACATTGTTGAAACTGAAAAATTATTATTAATATACTAAAAATAACCAAAGATGTCCTACGGCAAAATTACAAACTACATATTGTAATAATTACAACAGATCTCATTCTTCATTTTTTTTAAAAATTTGTTTGAACACTTTGAACTGTTTGTTGTGCAAAATAACAATCACACAAATTATTAACTCACAATAATTTTTGTTTTGAATGTACTTACAGAAACATTAACGTTACTGTATATGACTTGGGACTTCTTAGATTATTCTCAGTATAATAAATAAAATTCTTACAAAGTTTTTTTTTAAGTTTGTTAATTTGACTTACAATTACTTGTTTTTTATTTTTTTTGCCTAGTAAGATGTGTGAGGAGGTCCGAGAAGTAATTAGACTTTCTCGCATAACAGACAAAGATAGTAATAATTTATAAGAATTAATTGCATCAAGTTTTTAGGCATGTTTAAATTTATTTAATTATAAACATATTTTATTAGTTTGTTTTTGTTTTTAAGTTAGTAATTTTTTTTAGTTTTTTAAAATTTATTTACCTAAGAAAAAGGGTGTGTAGGTATCTGGTTTGAAAAGCTTTTCGTAGTCTGTATAAGCTTTAAACGTAAATCCCACATCTATCTTGGATGTAGCTTCAGATTTACAAATTTTGCAAGGTACTGGCTTTGCATTTTCTAATTGGCTTATGCAAATCCCATTGGGATTTTCACCATTGCAAGAAATATTCATGGCATTTAACGTCTAAAATGAAAAATACAGAATTTTACAGTTTTTTGTTTCTAGAACGCTTACATCTCCTGAAGTAAGCCCTTTATCATAAGTTGGGGTAGATGTTTGAGGTTGCTGGCAGTTGGTGCCATAACATAAAATGGCCAACTGCTGCAGTTTTCTGTTCCCACATTCTCCAAGAGCTCGAACTTGTATCCAATAGGCTCTAGAGCTTTGGTTGGCGTCAATAATGAAGTCATAACGTTCACCTAATTTCATATTTAATTATAAAATTGACAGATATTTCACTTGTAATAATATACAAAGTGCCTCAATTATAAAAAACTCTGGAGATTCTTATTTTTTAATTAAATTAATTTATCTATTTTATTTTTGATTTTTATGCTAAATTACAAATTATTTTAATTTTTTTTGTTATCACTTGTCTCTCAATAAGTTTATTATATGTTTTTTTTAAACAACAAATTAAAAATGTGAAAAATGTATTTTTGAATTGGCAATCTGTGTTTATTATTGGCGGACCAAGATATGACAATGGATAAATAATCTCTTGGAGATAAAAAAAAATGTTTTAAAAAAACATTTTTCTTAGATTTTAAAATAAGAATGTTTTTACTTGACCAATCGTATTTTAGATGTAAAATTACCTTAAAAAATATTTTTCTAACTATAGAAACAAATTTAATTGTTTATCATGTCAGTAGGTGTCATAAAAATATTTCTGACATTTATAAAACCCATTGAAAACTTGCTTTCACTTTATTTAACAATTAATTATTTAATAATTAATCATGTTTACTCCAAAAATATTTTGGTGTAGTCCTGTTATATGGAGAGTATAATCACAGTGCAACAACTACTGCTCAGGAATACGCCGTTCGTTTTTCAAATAGGGAACAGCCTATCAGAAATGTTATTTTAAAACTGATACACAGGGAAAAAAAATCTGGTAATTTAAAAGTCTGCAGAAAATAGGTTAAGGGTTCTCGAAAAACTGCAAGAACCGTTGAAAACAAAGAAACGGTTATTGAGATTTTTAAAGAAAAACCTAAAACGAGAATTTAAGTGTTGTGGCTAGAAATCTTGGTATGTCCTACACCTTCTGTTCAACGTATTCTTAAAGGCGAACAAATGCACTCATTACTAAAGTCTTACGCCAGAAGATTATCCTCTAAGAGCGGAATTTTGTACTTGGCTTAAGCGGGAACATGAAGCAAATGAAAACTTTATCAAAATTGTACAGTATAGTTTACGGACGAATCCTGCTTCCAAAAAAACGGATTTTTTAATAATATAAATTTTCTGGTTTGGGGCCAAAATAATTTGCATGCTATCAAGCAAAGTAATTTCCAGCAAAGATTTTCTGTCAATTTTTGGGCTGGAATTTTGGGAAACGCCATAGTAAATTATTTTGAGAACAACTTATAAGCACATACGTATAAAATATTACATTTTCTCAGATTGGTTGGTTCATATGAATTTTCCTCCATACTCAACGCTCAAATTTTTACAAATTTTTTAGTTGATGATTTAAATGTCTTACTAGACAAGATTTCACTAAAAAGATTAAGAAATGTCAACATTAATAATATTTGGTTCTAACATGATGCATGCCCAGCACATTTTACAAATGTAACTATTTAGATGGTAGATTTATTAATGCATGAATAGGCCGCGGGGGCCCAAGACGTTGGCTTCCTAGGTCGCCAGATCTTACTCCTTTAGATTTTTTCCTCTGGGGACACGTCAAGAATATGATGTATCAAAATATGCCCAAAAATCTCAACGTGTTAGGAAACCGCATACAAGGAGCATTTGCTTTAATAACTGCTGAAAAAGTCAGCAATGCTAAAAACAAGTTTATTTTGTTTTTATTTTGTAATTATTTATTTGATTACTATCTTGATGTTAATTTTACTATTGAGTTTATTATTTCATTTTGTTAGTGCGCAATAAACTTGTCAAATATTTTATTGATAAATACGTAACCTAAAAAATTAGGTCAGTGTAAAAACAATGCAAAATATTTATTTTAAAATCTATCCATAGTTAGAAATGAAGTAGAAAAAACTAATTTATAAGTAACTTAACAGCAGCAACACGATTGGTTAGTTTAAATTGTTTATTTTCTGATCACTATTAAAGATGGATTTTTTAAAATATTTTTCCAATTAATCACAGAAGATCATGAATTCACTATATTATTTTGGTCCGCCAGTTTTAATAAACCCTGTATAAGGTTTGTATAGTTAAATGTAAAAAATAATAAACCAAAAAACGTTGTTCTTAAAAAAATAACATCAAATGAGCTTTTATCAATGTTACAATCTGTGAGTCTTAAGGTTAAGACTATGAGTCTAAAGTAAAAAAAATAAATGAAACTATCTCAAGTTTTGTTTTAAGCACAAAATGTTGCTATTGAAAATTACCAATTTAAATGTTTACATTTGACTTTATTTTACTTATTTTGAAAAAAAAGCTTGTCAGAAAGCAGTTTGAGGTATGATGTTTTAGTACATTTTTGTTTACTAAACATTACTCTATTACCTAATTATAGTAATTTAGACAAAATAACGCAAAACTGAAAAGATATAATTTTATTACTTCACCTGCTATAAATAAAAGCTTGTTTTGAATTTGAGTCATTAATAAGCTTGTTTCAATTTAGAGTCTTTTATAGATATCTATTAAAGCACTTGTGCTCTTATAGATGTTTGTAATTTTTAGAAGATAGTATAGCTGTCAAAAAAATAATTACGTAAATGTCATAATGTTTTTATAACTGTTATATCTTTGTAGAAAAAAATTTGTATTTATCTTGCCAAGATTGTTTGGTAAAGTGGTTAGTAGTATAATTTAGAGACAAAGTGGTTTTAAACAGAGCTGCAAAAATTTGCTTGCTACGGAGACTGGAAGACCTCGTTAGTTTCAGGATTCTTTAACTACTAATTATTTATCAGATGAAAAATTTTAAGTTGTTGTCACGGTTAGTTTTAGAACTTTGAGTGCATACATTCTGTTCTTTTTTAATATTAATTTTTTGTTAAAAATTAAACCAATTATATCAAACAAAAGCGTTTAAATTAGATTTTAAATCAAATGACTTGTTGCTGTTACCAACCGCAACAAAATTTCTCAGAGCATAAAAAACATTTACGCAATTTATTATATACGAAAATATTTAAAAAATTATACAACATGTTTTATAACAGGTATTAGCGCCCGTGTCTCATAGACTTGTACTCCAAATAAATCCTTAGAAAACTAGTTTTTTAATATACTATTAAATTACCTGAAAAGGATACAATGCTGTTAACTTGAATAGGTTTAATCGGCTCACCATCACTTGCAATCACTGTTAATACATGGTTTTCAACAGTGAACTTAGCTCCACAAATAGATCCAAACGAATTGATAAGTCTAAATCTATATCGGCTACCAGGTGTTACATTGAAGATTTCTAAAGAAATATTTGTTTGTTTTTGAGTTCGAGGATTAATAGTTTGTCCTCTGCCATTAATTAATATAGAACTAGGTTGTTGTCCAGCTCCAAATCCTAAATATCCAGGATAGACTTCTACCGCCAATTGATGTGACCAATCATTCATGTCTATACGATGATCAAACTCGTCAAAATCATAGAGTTGTGAATGAATATCGTCGCCTAGAGGTTCTTTGATAATGATACTTCCAGTTATTCCATCTAACTTATGCAGACCAGTATGGCCATGCCAAAAATAAGTACCAGCTTTATCAGCAATCCATTGGTAGCGAAAAGTATTCCCTTCATGGATGGGGCACTGAGTAACAAAAGGCACTCCATCATAATATTGAGAGTTTTTTTGCAAAATTCCATGCCAATGTATAGTAATTTCATTCCCAATTGCAAGGTTTTTGACATCAATGATGACTTTATCGTTTTTACATACATAGATAGTTGGTCCAGGTATTTGACGATTAACACTCATAATTGATCTATGAACACCATCTGCTAAGACACATTGGCATTGGTTGGTCAAAGAGTTGTTGGATAATGGGGTGCAAACATTACAAGCTCTTAAATTAAATAATTGTTATCAGCAAAATACAATCAAGTCGAGTTACTTTTCAAATTCTGTCTTGGAGTTTTCCATAGTACAGAATTCTAAATGTTAATTTATTTGATATGTTTGGTTTTTTTTGGAACTTTTCTGTAAGTTGCAACACATTCTTATAAATAAATTTGCAGTAGCAGTGGTGTATTATACAAAGTGTGTAATATTAACATTAATCAAAAGTTTAGAAAAATGCTTTAGAAAATAAAACAATTGATTCAACTATTTTATTACATTTTTAGTGCCGGTAAGCAAAGCCGGTATTGCAGGTGCTTGTTTTCAACTGACATTACCATTTTAAAGCACAGTGCCGTACATAGATGCCTATTGCAGATATTTGTGCCACTTTTGAATATAAAGTAAGTAATAAATTATTAAAAAATCAAACGGTTTGTTTAACTCTAAAAAGTATTAATTAACGGCAGTTAATTAATTTGATATATGTATTCAAATTCACAAAAATCTCTACGCCATTGCGTAAGCGACTTTATGTTTACAGATTGTTACCGGCTTTAGTATTAACCGATCTAAGACCTGCTGCCAAAAAAGCATAGCAACTTATGATTAATGTTAATACTATACACTCTGTATTCACCCAAGTACTTATTACGATATTCGTAATATGATAAAAAACTTCTTTTTTCTTAAAATTATTTTTGTTAAATTGGATATTTGTCATAATAACAGCGACATGTAGAAACCTAACTTTTCGACATTGATGTACAAAGCAATTGATTTAATAAGTGTTGCTATTTTTTTCTCTCTTTCTTTTTGCCGGTTTGCTTAATGTATAAACATCTTTATAAATTTTTCAAGAAAAAAACTGTTATCTTTTACAATTACAACTTTTAAATGATTTTCATTTTCTTATAATCTTCGTCAAGATATGAATTTTTTTAAATTTTAATTGTAAATTCTCTTACTGACGTGATTACAGAAAAAACTGGGATAATCGACGTTAAAATAATTTTAAGTAAAAAGTATAAGTCAAGTAAGTATAAAGTAAGACGAATAAAGACACAAAAGTGCAACAAACTTAAGGTGTATGATAGAATTACTACGGTAAATACGAGTATTAAGGATTTAAAAATTAAGTCAAAAATTTTATATCTTGGCGACGACTAATGCCTTATATTTAATGTTGGACCAACTTCTTGATGCTTTACCTAAATTTTTGTCTATAAATTTTTTTCAAGTTGCCTAGTTGATAGATGATGTAATCACATATTAATTATTTCCTTATATTACTTGTTACTCACACATCGTAGATCGAGAAAGTTCTTTTGACCAGAATGTGGTTATTATCAGAAGCTGAATAAAAGTGAAATATTATTTGCTTAATTTTAACTGGCTTATGAAATTTTTGTGGGCTTTTTGTAAGTTGAATTATTAGAAAAAATCTGCAAGAATTTTATAAACCAGTTAGAATTAAGCAAATAATATTTTAGTTTTATCATTGACTATAGATGATAATTACATTGTGGTCGAAAACTTTTGAACAAGTGGTAAAACAAAGATTCCAACAAATCAATTATTTATATTACTTGCATTTCACAGAAATTATATGTATTTTTGAAGCTAATACAGACAATATTGTCTCTCTACCGTTTTGTTTATATCATTATTAAATTCAAAATAAATGTATGCATTTTAAAAATATTTGTCTAACGCTTTTGTATCAAAATATACCATACAAAAAAATAATACTGTACCTTCCAAGAACTGTATAAAATTCTATAGTAAAGCTGTAGTAACAAATTCTAGGTGCTTCGTTATGTTTACATTCACGAAAACATTCTAGGCTTGTGGACATTTCTACGTCTGCAAAAAAAAGTTAGAGAAGCAAGATTTTATAATACAAAGAATATAACCATCAACTGTAATTTTTGATAAAACGTTTTGCGCACAAAACAATAAAAATAGAGGAATGTATGCTTGCTTCATGGCTTTAGTACAAGAAATAAAACTGAATTCTACGTGTAAGACTTGAATCACAGAGATAGACCAGGAATAAATTAAGACACATTTACATTGCTATCGAAATTTAAATTTTCAATGCCACTAAAAAAAAATTTTCAGCATTTAGTTGCTGTACAGTAATTTGCAAAAAAAACATAAAACATTATACATAGCAGTACAACCAATCTAAGAAATATAAAAACATAATAAATATACATTAAAACATAAAATATTTTGTAAGCTTTTAAACAAAAAATTAAACCTCTGATAAATCAAGAAACTATAAAAAAACTTTTCTTTGTCTAAGTCTCACATTAATGTAAATATGTGAATAATTTTGTGTTGGTATCTATGGCATGTTCATCTTCTGAGTTAGGGCTCTCTATAGTCTAGTCACAACTATTAAGTAGTCTTTTATCTATATTTCTAAGCATCTATACTTGTAAGCATTCTAAGGGTTCTTATAAAGCATAATACGAGCTTCTTTGTTTATTTAGCGCAAACTATTTTTGCAATATGTGTTTTGTAAACCCGTTTATAGACACAGTAGACAAGCGCTTGTTTCCATAGTTATTTATAGTAATATTACTTATAATACTACTAGTACTGTAATAGTATATTTCATAACAAGTGTCGAAAGTGACTGATATCATGCGAGTGCAGTTAGACGAACGAGGCGAAGCCGAGTTCGGATAAAGAAGCACGAGCATGATAGCCACTTTCGACACGAGTTGTGAACACTATTTTTTAGAAGACTTGAACAAGAAAATAACCATTTTTTTTATCCATAGAACGTTTAAAAGCCAAATTCGGATCAAGATGCATGAGCATCTTCAATTACCATACCGATTTTACATACAGGATACGGCTATGGCTTAGCTACCAGCCAACTTTTACAAATGTAAACTGATGTTTGAACGCCTGAAACCGATAAAACACGTTACGCTATTTTTAATCCAACTACGTTGGCCACGGGCGCGTTACTATGGATTGTTTGCTGTTTTGAAAATTTCATTGTTTCGCTAGTTGGGTCACTGTGTGCCGAAAATGGATAGCGATAATGAAGACGATGTGTTATTAGAACTTACACCCCCATCAGTGGTTGAAGCTGCCAGTGAAAATACTTTGCTGTTGCTCCCAACAAAATCGCCAAAATGATTTTGAAAACTCCAACAAGAAATTAATGAATTTCAGCAACTGTTCTTTCAATAATGTAACCTTCCATTTGCATAATGAAAGGCAATAAATTTGTAAATTACTATTATCGTTTGACAAATTAAAATTTCAACAAAACCGGAGCGAATTTGTTTGATGAATTTTGGAAACGTAACCTCACTAACACTTATCATGCACGGTGCATGATAAATTTCATACCCGCACCGGTCTATGCAATTTTCAACTTTCTAAAGTAGGCTATAGTATTGATATCTGTCATTTTCGAGACGAGTCGTCTAAAAATAATATTAAAACCAACGTGTGGTATTGATGATGTGTGAAGGAATTTGACCAGCAAATCATCATGTCATGTCAGCCAAAATAAGACAACAAAATAGACAAAAACATTGTTGTTAAGCATCAACATTAAAGATTTATGACCCTTCTGAGAAATATAATTATGCTAGGAAGTGGGATCATCTTTATTATTATTTATTCTAAGCAATGAACAGTCTTGTCTTTCGTTGACGTGAAATATTTTATTGACCACTTTTATTTTATTTGCCACTGATTATGCTACATAGCTTTCCGCCAGTGTTGTCAAACTTTTTTCTTTTTCAGCCATTTTAAGTTGTAGAATGTCAGCCTTACTGTTAGCAAGAACGATGGCTATAGTTCGGCAAAATATAGACCTAGTATATTTTTCAGTATTCGGTAAATTTAATTTTACTAGAAACTTTACTAGAAAAATATTTTGTTCAACTGGCTAATTACAGGACTTTCCAATATAAAATCTTAAATTTTTTTTCTTTTTTCTGCATTTTTTGGTCTCAAACAAATTTTCTAAATAATTTTAAGCAGAGGTTTTAACCAAGAAAAAGTTTTTTTTATCTGTGATGTCGTTTATAATTATTTTACATAATACTGCTCCAACAGTAACAACAGCTCCAGCTTCTACAATTTCATCCAAAAATAGTTTTTACTTGAACCACTTTTGCAATTAATTAGTACTTAGGTAGCGTCAGTTTTCCACAAATGTTAATTTAGTTTAATTTTAATTTTTGACAGTTACAAATTTTGACATTTTTTTGTCTAGAGGTATTGATATTCGAATGATTAGAAAACCTCGGCAAGCCCCTGTTTCTCAATCGTGCAAAAGTTACATAAAATAAACTAAAATTTTTTCAATTTTTAAACAAAAATTGGTTTGGTTTGGTTTAGTCAAATGTTGTTTTTTTTTGAAAATTTTTCTATTTTTTATTTTTTATTTTTGTTTGTGGTTAATACGTACTTTATATTTTTATATTTATTGCTTTAGTGTACAGACATACTTACTTACATTTGTACAAACTTTTTTCGACAAATTTACATAGCACAAAATTTTATATATACCTCATCGATTAAACTATTAAAATTATTGATATCAAATTTTTGTGTAAAAAGTTACAAGTACAGTCTTACAAAAAAAAATTAAAAATTATAATATAAAAATACGATCAGTAAATTGTCTAATAATTATACATTTATTATGACTACCGTTACAAACATAAAATCATTTATGGATAAATTTAATTTAAGAAGGTATACTTGCTGAAGACTAAATTAGGACTTTTTTAGGTTACGTCGGTCAGGCTTGTACTCTTTGGTGAAACACGGTGTACAATGTTTAAGTGTATTATTTAAAAAAAATGATGCAGTTTTTCAATAATAAGTTTTTCTTTTCTTATCAATTTATTTAATAAAACTTACAAATGTCTTAGCTTAATCACTAATGTTCTTATCAAATAATTTGTGGATTTTCATTGATATTATTGGTAAAGTCTCCACATTTTGGAAAATTTGGCGGCACTGGCGGCAGATCACCTGCTACATGCAATATCATACCCATTCCTGTAAGAAGATGAATTGTAGAATGGCAGTGAAGAAACCAATATCCTGGATTATCAGCCACAAAACGTATAATTGCATACCCATTGTTGGGTATCTGAATCGTATCTTTTTTAGGCGGTAGAGGGTTTAGGCAACGTTGAATTTTATTTTGCCGATCAAGCCCATGCAAGTACTCCAAAGATGTAATTTTGACGTTTTTCGGGAAAGTACCCATTGCAATAACGTAGAAAGTATAGCCATGCAAATGGAAGGGATGATTTAAATTGGTAGCGCCTTCTATAAGCACAAAATACTGTTACTAACAATAGCAAACATCTATTTAGCTAAAAAATGTAGTCAAGCAGCGTTGCAACTATACAAAAGACTGAACTATTAAATAAATATTCAAAAATTACACTAGAAATTTTATGTTGTAGACATTGTGACAATAAACTCATGTCACGATTTGAAAGTACTACAAAAAATTGTCAACAATCTGTTTACACTATTTTCTATGTGTACTCAAAAAACCGTAAAAAAAAACCGAAACAATGTTTGGCGATAATTTGAGTCGTTTTGTTTAATATAAGTGTAGAAACATTATTGGTTTAAAATATTTTGCATTTTATTTAAAAAAAATATTTTTGTTAAATATCACTCGTACTTTACCAAATAATTTTCAATATCTTGGTATAAAAATTATCGGTAATTGTTGAGCACTTGCAGTATTATCTAAAAAAAATATTGTAAATCAATCATATTAAAAAAAAATGTAGTTTTGTTTCACCAACCCTAATTAAATTTAAAAACATTACCCTAATTGGTTTTAATTTTTTATCAGCGTTTCTTTGTTTTTTGACACTTTCTATTAGCTTCTACAAAGTGTAGGATAAGATTTAACTTGCAGCAGAATTCTTATAAACTGCTTCAAGAGCAAAATTTATGTTAAAGTTTGATAGTTATTGATACTATTATATTGATTGATAGGGTTTCACTTAATCACGTTCCCTTATACAAAACCTCAAAAAGTTTTTACTTTGAGTCATTGAATCATTTTTTAAAATACTCTCGGTATAAAATAATAATGTATTTTCTTTTAAGGACATAGCAGTTATAATAGACAAGTAAACAATTAAAAATTTATGATAATATTGACATGTGACGTAATAATGTTTTTAACAAATATGTTCATAAACTTTATAAAAAACATAATTTTCAGAAGCAGTTGTGTTTTTATAGATATCTTAAAAAAATCAAATTAAAAACATTTATGAAAACAACTGAAGTTTCAAAATAAATTGACGCGTCTTTGTGTTCATTGTTCAGCTGTGCGCCTAAAACGTTGCCTTTCTGTTTGCAATTTCAATTTCGATTATAAAAGTGATTAAAAAAGTAATTTCTAAAGTTTTTAGTAAACGTTATAAATTATTACATTTTTTAATAAATCGTTTTATTTAATAAGCTCTGCTCTTTGTTCAGAAAGATTGTTTTTACTAATCTGAGTGGAAAATACTTACTTTCATCTACAACATATAGTTCTACTAAACTATTTTTAGGAATTTCAACTATTTGGGTACAATGACAATCGTCATTTTGACAAGACGAAGGTCTTGACGTTGCATTGCAGATGGTGTTGGGATTAACGTTTTTTCTTTGGGATATTAGTGGGCTTGTCGGAAATTGAAATGTTATATTGTTTAATAAACTAGCTTCTAATAGCCCGTTGGCTGTAACTAAAAAATAAACATTGTCAATAAATATTTCTTTTAAGTATGCTAATTTGAGCTAAGTACTAAGACCAGAGACGCTATAATAATAAAAAAAATTAACGTATAAAGTTTTTTGAGCAATTTTTAGATTTTAGTAGATTTTAGACAATAGTATATTGTTACACGAGTTGCACAAATGTTTGTGACACGCTTCAAATGAATAAGTGCTACAGACATGTCTTGTAAAACGAGTGTAACATGCTATTTTTTCTATTTTACTTTAATTAATATGTATCAATCAATAAGATTATGAAAAAATAAAGAATCCATCTAGTGAGTTTTTCTTCTCAGGTTGGTATAACATAACAACCATAACATAACACTCATATCGTCAATGTTATTGACGTCACAAGTATTAACCCACGACAAAAGTCACTAAAAACGATTACCCAAATTCAATTTTGTCTAACGACTTTTTTTAGAAACGGTGACACAAAATCGACATTAAAAAATGTCCTTTTTTTATTATTATTCATTGTTTTTTAGTTTAAATTAAAATTTATTTACCTAGGATAAAGGGTGTGTAGGTATCTGGTTGAAAAAGCTTTTTGTAATCTGTATAGACCTTAAACCTAAATCCCACATCTATTTTGGTTGTAGGTTTAGATTTACAAATGTTGGAGGGTACTGTCTCTGCATTCTCTAATTGGTCTATGCATATCTCATTGGAATTCTTACCATCGCAAGAATTATTCATAGCATTTAGCGTCTAAAATAAAAAAGACACTATTGTACAGTTTTTTTTTTCAAGAACGCTTACATATCCTGCAGTAAGTCCTTCATCATAAGTCGGTCTAGGTGTTTTAGGTTGTTGACAATTGGTACCATAACATAAAATGGCCAACTGCTGCAGTCTATTATCGCTACATGATAATCCGATAGCTCGAACTTGTATCCAATAGACACCAGGATTTTGGTTGGCGTCGATAATAAAATCATAACGCTCACCTAATTAAAAATTGTTGAGTTTTTTAAATACAAGGTTGCCCATCGTTTTGTAAAAGTTTTCTAACTTATTTATTATTGAACACACGAATAATTTTTTTAGACAATATTTGTTCTTTTGTTGCACATTTTAAAAACGTCGTTCTTAAATGTCTTAATGTAAGACTAAACATTTTTTTGATTTCGTAAATCATAATTTCTTTTTATTTCTGCATTTTATCTTGAATTACAAATTACTTTCATACAAATTATTTTTACTTATCTGACATCAATTTTAATTTATAACATTTATTTGATACGATTTTTAAAGGGCTCGTTTCACAAAATGTCAAAAATTTTTTTTCTAAAAATAAAGTTTACTTATTTTTATTTTTTTCTGAATATTTGGTTAAATTGCAAACCACTTTCATACAAATGATTGTTGCTTACCTGTCATAAATTTTAATTTATAAGATTTTTTCAATATGATTTTTAAAGTGATCGTTTTGTAAAAAAAACTATATCTTTTAACACTTTTTAGATGTAAAAATATGTACTTAGTGTGTAAAGAGAGCCTTTTCGGAATAAAGACGCGGATTTCGTGCTAAAAAAAGCCGAATACCAAAATGACTCTTCACACTCAAAATACATAAACATTTTTATCTATGGTCTAAGATAAAAGACAAAATTGTTACTTTCTGGCGTGATGGTAGATGCGCTCTTATCTATTTTCCAATAATTTGTGACAGTTTTGAATTACAATAATAATCAGGTAGCCATGCGTAAAGGAAAATGAAACTACGTGATTAGTTCATTACGATATTGTTTATGTGGTTGCAATGTTAAAATAGTTACCAGGGAAAAAGTGTGTGAATCGCTAAATTCTGGCATTGATAGTGAACGTTTAATAGTCAGTTTTCAAAAAACAATTATTCTATAAAATTTTCTTGCTTTAAACAATAAAATCGAGTAGGCTCTTGTCAATGTAGCAAACTGTTTACTTTTATTGTAAACTAGCTGACCCGGCGAACTTCGTACAGGCTTAGCGTAAATTTGATGCACTACTTTATTTTGTATAGCTGACCTATCTTATGTATGCGTATCTATTCAATTTGAACTGGAATCTATAATATCCTCCATATAAAAATGAATACCTATTTCCCTGGTCTCGTCATACCTGAGTAGAACTTAAAAATTTTTGTTTTTATTAAATAAAAAACAAAATATATATTTTTATAATAGTGTTTATTCCGTAGGGTTCAATAATTTCACTTATATTTTTACAAATCGCTATTGAACCACTGGGCATTTTGATGTAAACACTAAGCTCAATATCACGCGCGCTCTAGAAAGCAACTAAAGCCTCTATACCCTTCACTGCTTTTCTCTATTCTAATGCTTTTTGATAAACTATATTTTTAGTTTTATGTTCTGGCGCGTAAATAAATAATGTTGATGGTTTTCTGACACGGGAACAGGCGACATATAATTGGCCATGTGAAAAACATAAATTTTCTAGGTTGATGCCACATACACTTAGCGACTGCCCTTGCGATTTATTTATTGACATTGCAAATGCAAGTTGCACTGGAAACTGTAAACGTTTAAAACTGAATGGCATATCGTTCGGTATCATAGGAATGCGTGGGATTAAAACATCTTCGCCTTCGTACTTCTCTTTCAAACATTTTGAAAGGGAAGTTAAATTGAATGGCGTTGACATTTGTTAGCGCGGTTATGTCTGTGGTGTCATAGATTACCAAAGAGTTTTTTGTTTTAAATTAAATGACGTTGACATTCGTAAGCGCTTTTTTTAAAATATGCAAAATTAAATGTATATTTTTCAATCTTTCTGAGAGATTTTTTTATTTTTTTTTCGTAAGAGCCTTGTACAGAGTATTCGAAAACAAAAAAAAATCTGCCAAATCGGTCAAGCCGTTTTCATGCTATGTCGTGACAACGGAAAACGGGTTTCATTTTTATATATATATACATAGATATATAAGTCTTAAATAAAAAAAAGTAAATCTAGCTTAATTTTTGTTTTAACCAAAAAAGTTTGTAACATTTTTTGGTTATTGTACAATACCAACCTGAATTTTTATATTTGTTTGTAAAAAAATTATATAGGTAAACTTCTGAAAAAATTTCATTTTCACTTTTTGCATTTTGAAAAAGCGCTAAATTCAAATTCTGGATCTATAAGTGAAAACAACTTCTGTAAAAGTAATTTTTAGTTAAATATAGAATATAAAAACTAAATCAATTTGAGTAGATTCTATTGAAATAAACAACTATTAGGCTGTTTTGATAATAAAGCACGCTGTATATATAATGTATATTTTAATATTTTTAAAACAATCAATAGAAGTGCAGCTATGATCGCTTTTTTATCTCTAACAATAAACCACTTTTTTGAAACCTTGAGTCGCTTATTGATTGTTTACAACTCAAAAAAAACATATTTTAATTTTAATTGAGATATATCATTATGTCAAATAAAATATTTACATATATTTATTGCTAAAACAGATGCTACATAGCTTGTAATAGTGGCAATCAACAAAACTGTTTAATTAATATTTTACATAAACATTCTAAAGTAGTTTATACACTGATTACACTGTGATAAAAAAAACACAAATCAGAGCAAGCGTTGCAAATTATTATCGGTCATGTGGTAGCGAACTAAGTGTTCAATGCATCTTGTGATGCCAAACGCTACTTTATAATAAATCTTACACGTTGGAATTGCGATGCTCTCATAAATTATTTAGATCTACTAATTACTCTTGCTGTGTAATTAGTTTGTCTTTTAGTAGATTTTTATTGTCTTTAAGAGTGTGATTGCCAAAAAATGACAAACAAACGTCAAAACTCGTCTATAATATTGTACTGCGTATGATCGAATCACAAAATAAACATACATTCAAAATTCCTTAGCAAGAGTAGATTTCAATAACTTATAAACGTACAGTATAATTAAGCATTTTATTATTATTATCTGATAATGTACAAAAATTATAGAATAACGAAGAGCTACATTTTACATTATTTGTAAGAATGGGTAAATTACCATCTTTATTACCACATCTGACCTCACTGGTAAACAGATTTTTGCTGAGTTAAAGAAACGCCAATTTTAAAGCAACTGTTTGCGGTTGTTAACCTTAAAAACTTTTTTACTGGTTAAAACAAACAAATAAAGAGTGGTCCTAGCTTTTACTCCCGTGAGCTTGATATCCAAACTGGATGAATATCAATTATCAACAAGTTCATCACTGTATTAAAATTACTTTATACGTGTGACTCAAACTAAGACAAATTTTTGGATGAAACCAAAGATGAGGTAACACTTTTGATTTGTTTTCTTTTTAATCACTTTGCATATCAAAAGCGCAAAGTGAGTTATTTCCGCTCGCAAATGATAGTTTGATACCCAATTGAAGAAAACGCCGTAAATCATCAAGTAATAAAAAGCTAATAATTAAATTGCCAGCTATAAAAATAACTATAACGTTTTGCAAAAATTTCATCATTTGTTTAACAAAATTAAAAAAAAAAAATATATATTTGAAATAAATAACACACATTAGCTCATATCAAATTGCACATTTAACGTTCCATATAAACAATTTACACATTCTAATCAGCGTTAAAAATTGTTACGATTTTTATAACTCTAAATAAATGACAACGTTGAAACAAAAAAGCAATTAAAGAAATATCACTGGTTTGTCAAATAGCAACGGTTTGTTATCTGTCAAAATAATCTAGTAAATTTTTGTAATTAAACGCTATTCTTCTAAATGTAAAGTCAAAAAACTGAGACAATTTAGGTTTATTTACCTGAAGAGGACACAATGCTGTTGACTATAATTGGTTTAATAGGCTCACCATCAGTTGCAATCACTGTCAGTAGATGACTTTCTACAGTAAGCAAAGCTACACAAGGAAATCCAAATGCATTGATAAGTCTAAATCTATATCGGCTACCAGGTGTTACATTGAAGATTTCTAAAGAAATATTTGTTTGTTTTTGAGTTCGAGGATTAATAGTTTGTCCTCTGCCATTAATTAATATAGAACTAGGTTGTTGTCCAGCTCCAAATCCTAAATATCCAGGATAGACTTCTATCGCCAATTCATGTGACCAATCATTCATTTCTATACGATGATCAAACTCGTCGAAATCATAGAGTTGAGAATGGATATCATCTTCTAGAGGTTCTCTAATAATGATACTTCCAGATATTCCATCTAACTTATGCAGACCAGTATGGCCATGCCAAAAATAAGTACCAGCTTTATCAGCAATCCATTGGTAGCGAAAAGTATTCCCTTCATGAATGGGGCACTGAGTAACAAAAGGCACTCCATCATAATATTGAGAGTTTTTTTGCAAAATTCCATGCCAATGTATAGTAATTTCATTCCCAATTGCAAGGTTTTTGACATCAATGATGACTTTATCGTTTTTACAAACTTGGATACTT
Source organism: Lagria hirta (assembly GCA_947359425.1). Classification (NCBI taxonomy): domain Eukaryota; kingdom Metazoa; phylum Arthropoda; class Insecta; order Coleoptera; family Tenebrionidae; genus Lagria; species Lagria hirta. Next base: position 11,293,298 of record OX375796.1, on the reverse strand, counting down.
GGTCCAGGGATCTGACGATTGACACTCATAATTGTTCTATGAACACCATCTGCTAGGACACATTGGCATTCGTTGGTTAGAGAGTTGTTAGATAATGGGGTACAAACTTGACAAGCTCTAAAATTAAGTAATTGTTATCAATAACAACAAGACAAATAATCAAATAATTTTAGTAGTTTTTAAATTTTTAAGACTAAATTGTAGTATAACTAATTTTGATTAATTACTTAACATTAGAACCCTTCTACAAAAAGTTTTTGTACAGGTTTCTTTTTTAAATGACGCCATGTTTAGTTAGCAATAACTTTCCAGCTAACATGAAGCTTCTCGATTTAATCTTTCAAAAAACAAATTTTTAGTTTTTGTTTTTTTCTGAGTCGGCTTGCTTAACGTATAAACATTTTTATATATTTTTAAGTAACCTTTTGCATCACATATTTTACAGAAATAAAAAAATTTATGTTAGTCTTTAAAGCTAACAAAAGTTTGTATTTCTCGCAGCTATTACATCTTTCATTATTATTTACATTTTTTGTGAAAACGGTGATGTTGTACAATTTAGTTGTTTACGTACTATAATACAATGTGCGTTTTTATAAAGCGTACTTTTGCTGCAAGTCAAAAATGATCGTTTTTTTAAAATGGTATATTGACCTACCAAATGACGTAAAACATTTGTTATGTTTATCAACCAAATAAATTATTAGGTGCTGTGTTTACGTACATCCATTAAGGAATTGATTACAAAATTATTTAAAAAGTAAAGTTAACATGATGTAAAATTGAATTAAAACAATTTTTAGAAAAATGTTTAATTTATCAATGTAATCAATTTTTTTTATCAAATTTCACCGGCACAAATTTAGCGCGTAAATTCCTATAGTCTACGTTAAAACGCACTTGCTTGTGTTTTCATTGTATTTTCTGCTATTATATAAATACTTAATGTATTTGTAAAAATTATGTTTTGTGTTCAAAAATTAAAAGCATAAAAGTAATGTTAATAAAATTTCATTCAAAACCAAAATCAGTAGAGTCAGACATGTTTTGTGCTTTTTGTTGTGGAAAAGGCGTTTAATTAGTTGTACGACCAGCAATTTTTCTTATTTGTCTGTAATATTACTTTATAGTAAACCAACATCTGTCATTGGTGACTTATAGCATTAGATTGTAGAAGCTTGGCTTATCGACTTTGGTATTAAGAGCTTCTGATAGATGTCGCAACAAAGACACAATAAAGATTATTATTCATTTATAAAACACCCGCTTCATGTTTTGCAACAAAAAACATACCATGCAAAAACTATAATACTGTACCTGCTAAGAACTGAATAAAATTCTACAGTAAAACTATAGTAACAAATTCTTGGTGCTTCATTGTATTTGCATTCACGAAAACATTCTGAGCTTGTAAACATTTTTACGCCTACAACAAAAAAAAAATAATTACGGAAACAGCATGTAATACTGTTTTACCATCAATTGTAATTTTTGACAATACAAGATCTATAATAGTAGTAAGCAATAAAAGAGGAAAAATATATTCTGGCTTCATGGCGTTACTGCATTGAAAGCAACTACTTTGAATTACATAGACGTAATTCAATAAATGAACGTCATTCTAAAATAGACATAAATAACGAATAGATTAAGACACATTAATCAATTTTTCAAAAGTACACAAAAATCATTTTAAGCAATAATTCACTGCTGATAAAGTTGCAGTGACGGCATCAATGTTAAAACATGCCAGTAATGTGAGTACTAAAATATTCCGAGCATTATTCATTTTAATTGTTTTCTTTCTGAAAAATTATTTTATGGTTTTAAGTACCTTCCTCAGATACTAAATCTGGTTAATGTTTCAAAAAGAAAGTATTTTTGATAAATTGTATTTTAACAATAGACAGCAAGTTATCTATCAGCAGGATAGGTTTTCCAACACCAGAGCAGTTCCACATAGAGTTCTTCAGGGATGCATGCTGGGTCTAACATTAATTTTTATTGCCATTTGTTACTTCAGCGTTAATATTGACAATTTTGTAGCTCAATTAATAACGACTGTACTATGATCGATGCCGAATAGTTGTCAACAACTAAGTTATCACATTAGCGGAACTCTAATCAGCCGAAACCCTTTTGTCTCAAAATTATTTCAGACTCAGTATAACTATATTAGAATTGATACAGTGACTTATAGCCTTGACATGTAGAAACTAGTTTCTAAAGCGGTTCTAATTATTCGAATGGAATTGCAATTTTTTTCATATTAAAGAATTAATGTGCGCTTGGGATAAATATAAGACCCAAATTGTCACTAATTTATTAAATAAGAATCTGTTGCAACTTTTTGAAGAGTTCTAATAAGAACAAAACATGTCCAAAGTTACGGATTCAGTTTGAATAAATTTTAACTTTATTTTTTTTACAATAACTACAGATGACATAGTACTGCTACCTTATACCAAAACGTTTAAGAGCTGCTATGCAGCAAATTATTATGCAGTATTGTTTCATAACAAAATTACCTCTAGCCAAAACTAGCTTAAAAATTCTTTTTTATGCATTCTTTAAAAAAGTTATTAAATAAACTTTACTGGAGCAAGCATTTTTATTATTCGATTATTTAATCAAATTCATAATTTTATTTCAAGCTTAGTATTTTATGTAGGTAATGTAATTGTTCTCATTATGATTTTATTTTTTTTATCTTTTTATTTTTGTATCAAAAGCGCAAAAATCTTCTTGCATGAAGGCCCTACTAGCGAGTGCACTGAGCGTATAATGAAACTCTAGTTGCGTTTTGTTTGCATTTTCAAAGGCACTCTAAGCTCGTCAATATTTTTTTGGTCTACAAAATAAAAAACAACATAAAATATAATACACTAGCTGACCCGGCGAACTTCGTACCGCCTTAGCGTAAATTTGATGCACTACTTTATTTTGTATAGCTGACCTATCTTATGTATGCGTACCTATTCAATTTGAACTGGAATCTATAATATCCTCCATATAAAAATGAATACCTATTTCCCTGGTCTCGTCATACCCGAGAAGGACTTTACTAATATTATTAAATATTGCCCCCCCAGTGACCCCTCCACCCCGCCCGCCGCGATGCCCGGCGCGCTTTTCAGACTGCATCGCAAACAGCGGCCACGGCGCTATAGCGGTTTTGTTTACTGTTTGAATTTTTTAATTCGTAATATCTTTTGAATGGAAATTTAAATAATTTAAAAACTATTTTATAGGTAGTTAAATGGTCTTGACTATAAAATAATTTATTTGAATAAGGATTAATATAAACACATAAATAGCATGGTTTGAATTTGGTTAGCATTTTCATTAATGTTTAAAATGAAAAAAGTTGTTGTAGTGACATAACTACAATAGTTGGACATATGCTACCGGGGAGTTTTTTGTAGACATTATGATGTTCTTCAATATTGTTGTTCATTATTTTGTTCTATCGCTAATAAGTTTCGGCAGCGCATTCGACGAAAGACATTTTAAGACTCATTTTTCTACACTTTCGGTTACATTGTTCAAATTTTACCAAGGATCTCTAATTTTTTTCAAAATGAAATGTAGCCTATGTCAAATAGGAAAAATGTAGCATTCTATTGGTGAAAGAATTTTTTAAACCGGCCCAGTACTTTTTGAGTCTATTTATTACAAACATACAAATCTTTCCTCTTTATAATATTAGTGTAGATTATATTTTGTTATCAACTGTATTTGTTGACAAAAGATTTTGCATAAACAACAATAAAAATAAAGAAATAATTATGCTTGCTTTGGTTGTTCAACATTGAAAGCATTTAAATAGTCTCTATCTAAAAATAACCGATATCGAGCGTAGATAACAAATAGAATAAAAAACCGGGTAAAAAAAAAATTAAAAATTTTTAAAACAACACGGAAACAAATTAATGAGCAGTTTTAAGGTTAATGTTGGAAAATTCTTTTTAGTCTGTGAATGTACATAGAAAAACATATTTTACTGCTCGTTGTAAAGTAAAAAACAAAAACAAAATTTTGAAAACGTTTTAAAGTATCAAAATATGAATTATTTAAATATATTTGCACACAAAAATACAACTTTTGATAAGTCAACATTTATATTTACTTATCTAGAGTTAGGTTGGAACAAATTTATTTAAAATTCAGGTGTTGGTTTTTCAAAAAAACGCTTAGACACGTAGATTTTTTTTTAAATTGCAGTTTTTTTGATAACAAACTCATTTATACCGGGTGAGCCAGAAATAAATTACGATCTTTAACTCTATTTTTTTTAGATAAAAACATTTGTTTTTTATTTTATTTTTGAATTTTGCATTGTCTTATATCTGTTACTAAAAAATTTTCATTTTTTTTAAAATATAAGAAAACAACAACAAAATTCAGGCGTTTGTTTTGAATTCATTTCTTTAAGTCTGGTATTTAGATTGTTGGCGGTGTTTTATTAGCATGAATAAAAAATGAGTTAGTTTTTTTTTAATGCTGATGCTTTTGACAAATGTTTGTTTTTATAAAAACTCTACAATCTTACTTCAAATAAATAATTGTCAAGTGCAATTGCAAAGAGGATAGAAATTTTGAAGATAGTTAGACAAGCTGAAGATTACTAATTGTTCAATAAAAAGTACTCGGTCCGGTCTATTAGTAATTAGTAAAATAAAATTTCTTTTTGAGAATTTGGTAATTTGGCCAATTACAAAACCAATTTACAAGAAAATCCTTACAAATCTACTAGACAAATAGCCTCAGAACAGTCAATAAGTAATTGTTCTGTTCTAAAATGCTTCCATAGAAATAAATGCCGTTCATACAAAGTTCATTTAGTTTAAGAACTTATTCAAAAAGATTTGAACCATGAAGTAGAATTTTGCAAAATAATGATAAATAGATCCGCAATTTTCAAGTAAGATAGTTTTTCCAACGAAACAGCATTTTGTTTCAATGGTTCAGTAAACCATTTAAACCAGTAGATCATAGCAACATTTTTGTTATTGGAGTTATCTCATTGGAGTGTGGAAAGTCATACACAGTTTCCACAGAAAGTCAAAATTGTGAATACTTGTAGGTTCTGTTTTATTAATGGAACATTTAACTTGGAAAAGTATTTAAACTTGTTACAAAATGACATAATACCCAATTTAACAGATCTTTACTTAAGTGGTGAGAACTTTTATACTCCGGGAGAGATTCAATATGGCTTCAATAGGATGGAGCGCCCTTGCATTATTCGCAAACAGTACGAGATTATCTTGACAATATTTTCCCAAATAGATAAATCGAAAAGGGAAGTAATATCGAATGGCCGGTTAGATCTCCAGATCTAGTTTCGTCAGTTTTTTATCTTTGGGGTTATATGAAATCAAAAGTCTATTTCATTAAGCTGAAAAATATTGAAAAATTAAACAATAGAATTAGAGCCGAAATAGAAAAAATCCTGTCACAAACGCTAGCTCAAGTAGTACGAAAATTTAAAAATTAACTTAGGTATTGTCAGAAAGTTAATGATTAACAATTTGAACAATTAAATTGATATTTTGATGTTTTTAATTTTTAAATTTTGAAAAACATCATTTTTTAAACAACTGTTAAGTTTAGGTATAGGACATTGTTTATAAAAAATACTTAAAATTCAGTGTAAAATCAAAAAATAAAATAAAACCAAATTATTTTAAAATAAAACCAAATCTAATTTTCTTTGAGCATGCTCCTCCGAAAGACCAGGTTTTCTGCAAGTTTTTCTCATCTCTTACGTTTTCCCTGGAATCTCGATAAGACAAGTCTGGACTATATTTTCTACTATTACGATGAACTGAGAACTGAAATTCAAGTGCAATTTGGCCAACTAATTAATTTTTATTTAATTTTAGTTAGTTATCTGTACGAGTAACATGGAACCGAGCCAATTTTACCCCAAAAAATCCTTAAATAATAAATTTCCTAGGAATAATTTAACAATATGATATGCACATAATAATGGTGTTTTCTGGGTTTCCGCAAGAATTTTAAATAAAATTTTAAATTTTTTAATAATAATTTTTTATAAATTTTTTATTTAAAATTTTTTTTATCTTACACTAACTCAAAATGAAATTTTCTCGTCTCTCGACAGCTGCGAAAGTACATTATTTCTAGGCTAGCCGAGAAATGATGTACTTTCTCGGCTAGCCGAGATGCTTAAGTTAATATTTGTCCGTATCTTGCACGGTATAACAATTGACGTAACACCCGGTGTAATTATATAAACTTTAAATATTTGTAATAATTGAATAAAACATCGTTGTTAAAAAGTCATCTGTGTGAGTGTCTCAACTAACCAGATTCTTAATTTGTTTAATTTGTGACTTTTGACCCTAATTTTTTTACAATTGAGCTTTTGAAAAAAAAAAAATTATCGATTTTTTTATGTATTTAAAAACTGTATTATTATTAATACTGATTTTTAATGCAAAAAACTTTTTAAAAAAATGCTTAAATTAGTTATAAACAATTAAAAATTGATAAAATTTAAATATAAATCACGTGACTATAAACGCGCTATGATTGGTCACCATGGTTTTTACGTCATAATGTTGTAGCTATTCAATAACAGTACAGCGTTGACGGCTATTACACCTGACTAGACAATAATATTGAAAATTTATTGCTATAAAACGAGTTGTTAGTTGGTTCCGATTAGCTATGTGTGATAAAGGATTTATTAAAGCAAAGTCTGATAATATTCTCGATTTTGACATATTTATGATAACCAATTTTTTAAAAAATGATGTTCGGTTTAATTCTGCTGAAGTTCGAGGTGCCAAGACATCAAGGTAATTCTGTTAAAAAATAATATAATAAATGGAAATATTCAAGTATTTATTCTCCATTAGATTAAATATAATTATTTATTTTATAAATTGTAGAGCATCGCGTGAGAGTATAATAAATATAATTTTCCATGTCATCTTTCAGCTGGAAAAAAAAACAGAAATCATAAGAATTATTTAAATGTTATTGTAACAACAGAAAAACCATTTACGGTGTTAAGAAATACTTACATCGAAATGATCTTCACAACAAAAATTCGATTTTGAAAGAACGGTAACTTTTGTGGTTTGATATTTACAGTATAAATTTGAATATTTAACAATGACAACAAAATTAAATAGATCAAAACACTGTACTTTATTATTTCTATGTCAATTTTAACGTGTGAAAACCAACATTATGACGTCACACGCGCTCGGGTTTGTTCGGGAGCTGTCGGCGTGTTTTCGGTACTGGATTCAAAAATTATTTTTATTTTCAAATAACTTTTGAATTATGGCAAAAAAAAATTAAAAAAAATTGTTTTGTTATAAAACTTATATATGATCTTTCCATTTATCACAAAAAATTTTTTTTTTCAAAAACCCAATTGATGAACAATCTTACAAATTTTAAACAAAAAAAAATTAAAAAATTATTAAAACTTATTAAACGTATTATTAAAAAAATTATAATTATTTTTTATAATAATTCAGATAATATGAACGCAAATGAGTGGGGAGATAGTGACTTGATTGATTCTTTAAAAAACAAACTTATATATTCTATTTAGCTTTAAACACACTTTGTGGTTTTTGTTTTTAAATTAATTGTTAAATTGGTTTGAATTAAGCAAAATTGCTTGAAAATAATAATTGTAGTGTTTGTATAATACAGTTTATTATACCTAAATTAGTACAGCATTTATAAAGTGCAGTTTGGAAATGCAGAAAATTTTTAGCTACTTCTCGTAGAAGCAGGTAAAATGACCAAATCTTTATGATAATGAGAGAAGGGTAGGATGAAGATTTTATTGCTTAATCCGATGATTGACAGCAGTCAAAAGTTAAGAAAAATTTAAGTTTGCAACTAACTAAACACAGTTGTGCCATGCAAGTGGTATTTTTAGTAAAAACAGTTGCTTATAAAATGCCCTAGTGAATTATAATTTGCTGGCGAGTGTACTTAATTATACATAATACAGTTTTACAGAGTCGTAAATGAACAATGAAAAAATATATCAAATAAGTGAATTGCTCAAATGTACTTTTAATTTTTTTGCTAAATAATAGATGTTTATAAGCTTTTCTTGAAAAAAAGAAAAAGGTTAAATCTATTGTATATAAATTTTTTTTTTAATTTTAAAGTATTGCTTTCTAAAAAACTAACATTTAAAATGCTTCTGTGGTCTGAACTGTTTTTTCAAATTGAACATTTTGTACTGTATTTTACATCATTGAATAGATTTTTTCAAAAATATTTTTTTTTATTAAGTTTTATGTATACTTTGAATTATACAGAGCCTAAAATTGTTAAAACTTTTTTAAAATTTAATATAAAATTTGACTGCATAACTATTTAGCCGTGAATACGGTGCTGTGAAAACGCAATTCTTTACATTGACACGAAAGAGTTAACTAAATAGCCACCTAAATCATCGGGCTTAAACCAAATACATTTTTCTGTGAGGTTTTAAAAAAATTATTGCACTAAGACAACGTGAAAGTAAGAATTTGTTGTTAAGAGTAAGAATAGCTATGAGCTAAACTTTGCTACATTAGTAAATTTTTTTGATTATAAAGTGGTTTATTATTATGTTCAACTTTCTCTTTTCCGGAAGCACAGCAATTTTGCTGGATTCAAAAATTATTACGGTTTTTGACAAGTAATGATAATGATGACAAAATTACTTTTTCAATAATATACAAATTTTTGAAAAACAAGTTTTTAGTTTTCAATTAGTTTAACAACCAATTTAAGAATTAAATTGAAATCAAAAATTACAAATTGTGTTTTAAGCCAAACAGAAAATATAAGATTGTTTTTTGAAAAATCAAGTTGAATATCTCCACACGCATCTGCGATCATATTATTATTATTATTATTATTATTTTGATTCAATCATCAACCACAGCATGTTATGACGCGTGAAATTTATTACAAGAATTGAGCATATTTTCTAAAAATAGTTGTTTTTCATTTTTTTTTTTTTTAATTATTATTTACAATAGATTTTTACTATTTTTTAAACTAAGAATTTTATTTTAAGTCCTCAGCACACAATGTTTCTAAAAAATTTAAATTGTAAAATAAATCTTAATGTTGTTATGTTTTGTACATGTTTAATAAAATAATAATAAAAAAAACTAGGTGTTTTATTTGAAAAACAAAGTTTTGCAACAGAAATATCTTAAAATCATTTTCTTTTAAATACATCTTTAAAATAAAAAAAAACTGAATTATATAGAATACCTCAAAGCTAGCTACCTGGCTTTAAAGTCCTAGAATCTTTTGAAAATAGTTAAAAAAATATAGTTTTTATCCTACACCAACTCAAAATACAATTTTCTCGTCTCTCGACAGCCGTGAAAGTACATCATTTCCAGGCTAGCCGAGAAAAGATGTACTTTCTCGGCTAGCCGACAAAAAAAAATCTGATTTTCTCCGCCAGGAGTCGCTGTTATAAGAAAAATTAGTCTAAACTCTAAACGCCTCACTATTTATGAAGGGTGTTGAAATTTAAATCACATTTACTGTTTATGAACATCAATCTTATTTTAAAAAACTACTTTTGTGCAAGATAAATTGTGTAAATCACGACAGTAAAGTAATCCATAAATTTTTGACATCTGTCAAAGTTTGACATTTTGAATTGGCGATTGGCGGTAATAACCTCAAATCAATTTTAAGATAATGCTCGATTATAAGGTAATTTGTGTAGGATAAATAATAATGTGTAAACCACGGCCGCAAAGTGATTTTCCAGGCCTTGAGAAGTTGCCAGGCTCGCCTTTGGCTCGCCTGTCCATATCTTCTCTCGGTCTGGAAAAATACCACTTTGCCGCCTAGGATTACAATATACTATTTTTGTGTCGCCAAACCAATAATAATTATTATTGTTATTTACTTCTTTACACAATTTTTTTTTATCATTTTGATCTTGAATAACTAAACTTGCTCATATAATCCTAAAAATATTTAAAAAATTGAGTTTTTACAATGTAAATTTATTCTGTTAACAGAGTCTACATGAAATCAAAAACAAAAACGTAAAAAATCAATCCTATACTAATGGTGTGTTACAAAAAGAATAAAAAAGCTCAAAAAAAAAAGATTTTGTATAAAGTATTCTAAAATATATTCAATTAAACAAGCGTATTAAACACTAAACAAGAGTGTTTAATAAATAAAAAATAAAAACAAATTATATATATAAAAAACAAATCGACATTTGTCAAACAATTGAATACGATTTTGGGCTTATTATATTTAAATTAGACCAAACTAGATATACACAAGTCATAAAAAACATTAAAAGGTCAAATAATAAAGCCATAGTTTTGTAGTAAATCTTAAAAAAAATTATATTAATTTTTAGAAAGTTTGTTGTATTTTCAGTCGTTTATGAAATACTAGAATTATATAGTCAGAAGTGAAGCAACCATTCGTAGTGGTATAGAGTGTGAGTTTCAATTAACTCAATCTAATAACTCATACAGTTTACTTTTATATTAACAAATTGAAATAAAACCAAGAAAAAGCTTTTGACAAAATTGAGCTACAGTCGTATAAAGCAAGAAAAAAGATTAACGTTTAAAACTTGAGAAAAGACACTAAAATTAAAAAAAAACTGTCTTAGATCTTATTTTTTTTTTCGGTAGATATATAATCATTACAATGTTTTAATGTAAAAATAAATTGATAAGAAATATAGTTAAATAACTAAACTGTTAAAATAAGGCACTGAGAAGTTTGTACAAGAAATAGTTGGTAAATACGCAAGTTTAACTACAGAATTCTATTATAATTAAGAACATTAAATATTTTGATCTTCTAATCAAAATAAATCAAAAACAAAGTATTAAAAACTGAGATAAGATACTACAACAAAAAAATTGACAATTTGACTTAAATAAAACAAACAATAAAGAAAGAGAAAAGATTAGAATTAAAAATGTTATAGTTTAAAAATGAGAAATAACTATGCAAAAGATGTGTAATTAAAAAAAAACAATAGCAAAAAATGTGAGAAAAATTTGCGTTTTTAAAGTGATAAACCTTTTTTCAGTCAAAATTTGTCAAGCAAATCTTAACCAGTTTACTTTTTTCAATAATATGAAAAATAATCTTAGAAGAAAAAAATTTAAGCTGTTTTTATTAATTTTTACAGATTTGTATTGCTGCAAAGTCTTCAGTTACAAGAATTAGTCGCATTTTGAAAATAATATTTTATGGCTGGAGCTACTATATACTCAAAGTTTCTCAGCTAAATTACTAATTTTAGTTTCAAAATGACCACAAGTTGGAAAGTTTGGCGGCACCATTGGTATTTGTTCTTCAGTACCAATTTGAAACGTCATGCTCATACCAATCACAATATGGTAAAGAAAATGACAATGAAAAAACCAATAGCCTGGATTTGTGAACCAAGCTCTCAGGATAACATATCCATTGTGTGGTATTGCTATAGTGTCTTTAAATGGCGGATTATGAGAATTTTGGTTTATAATATCATTTTTGTCTATATCATCACCATGATTGTTAGTATTAAAATGACCAATATTTAATATTTGGAAAACTCCACCATGAAGATGAAATGGGTGACTTAAGTTTGGACCACTCGTACAATCAGAAAGTTTTATTTCCAATAAAGAGTTTAATGGCAATGCTTGCAGATATGTGCAATCGCAAGTAACATCATTCCTACAGTTTTCTGGTCGTTTAGTATCATTACATAATATCTCTGGATTTATATCAGCTCTTTGAGATAGTAATGGAGATGGTGGATTTTTAAAACGAATATTGTTTAAGGTGGCTGCAAGAATAGATGAAACGTCTGGCGTTACTAAAAACAAAACAATTAACATTTGTACGCAATTTTGTAAAAAACAGGTACTCAAGCCGATATGATAAAAATTCTGAGCGTAAAATTCTTCTGCTTGAAAATTGTCAAACTTGACACAAATGTTTAGACGCTTGTCTGGTTTTTTCTTTATAAGACTTTTTATCTTGTTGCTTGCTGTAAGTTGGTGGTAACAAATTCCTTGTTTTGATCTATTTGTACATAATGAATAGTTTAAAGGGTTTAACACCTGAAAAAAAAACTAATCTCAGTATGAGTATCTGTAAAAAAAAACCAATAAATCTTGTTTATTGTATAAATAAAAAAAAAATTCTTAAAAAATTCTAGCAATTAAATTTCCTATATGAAGAAAATTTCAGTAAATTGTCGTAAAGTAATGGTTCAAATTTCTAGCGTTTGCTAGTACCGTTCGACAAATTTCAAAATTATCTGACAATTTTAACGCAAGACAGAGTAAGTAGAGCTTATTTGTTTTCTCTTGGCGGCTGTGACGTCACTAATCTGCGCGAACATTGACAGCTGATGGAATAAGTGAGCGCTGAAAACATTCGACCATCTTTTGAACCGCTCAAAATTAAATTAATGTAATTTATGTAATCTAAATTAAATTACTGTGCTAATATGCTGTAAGTATTGAGGTTGTTCTATTTATATTAAAGCAAGCAAGCAAAGTAAAAAAATTAAGATTTAGCTGACGTTTTTAGTTTAGTTAGTAATAGCAAAGAACTACCAATTACAGCTTCTGCGCATGAAAACGTGACCCGCCAACAGAAAACAAATAAGCTCTAGTTGCCTACTTCATCTGTTTTTCAGTTTTGTTTTCCATCAAATGTTTAATTTTTTATTATTGTTTTTATATTTTGTTTTTAAATTTTTTTTGCTGCTTCTTTTAGTTGAAGTGAATACTGCACATTTTTAGATATTTGGTATGTAGTAGTGTCATAAGAATTACAAACTTTTATGAGTGTTAATTTTTAGTAAAATCAATTTACAGATGAAAATACTGTAGGCGAACCATCATCATTTCTTATTTTTTTGTCTTTAAAAGTCAAATTTGTTTGTTAAAGTTATATGGTTTTAATTAAGAAAAATATATCTAATTATAAAAGTTGTTCATCTGTAAACGTTAAGCCTGTTCATTGATAAAATAATAAATAATCGAGTTGGAATTTAAATAGACAACTTTTTTATATCGCTTAAAAACTAAAATATTAGTTATAAAAATTAACTGTAATTAAATTTAGAGCTAAGGTGCGTTCTAAATAAATGATTGGAATAAACTATTTACATCAGCTCTTGCTGCGCAATTTAGCTTGACACACTTTTACTGTCGTTGACAGTATAATCGCGTTGTCAAACGGGTCTACCAATATTACACAACACGTCTATTTCTCCGTATGAACTAATCAAAAAATTAGCCTAATATGCTTAGAATTTTATGGAAAGAGTTGATCTTAATAGTTTATAAACTTTGCACTGTATGATTTTTATTCAACTTAATCAGCTTTAATTAACTTTAAAAAACAATATAATTACTAAGCCCAGAGGAAGTCCTTTATCATAAGAAGGTGGCTTGGATTTTGGCATTGATGGCGAATTTCCATAATGTAAAACAGCTAATTGTTGAACTCTTTCAATTCCACACTCACCGATTCCTTTAACTTGGATCCAAAATGAGCCAGTTTTGCTCGAAGATCTTTTGATTATAAAATCAACGCGTTCTCCTAAAATTTTATTTTAAAAATCGGCTGATGAAAGAATTGACATTTACCTCCAAAAGAAATAATTGTGTCGACATCTACAGGTTTCACAGCAACACCATCAGTTGCAATTATTTTTAATTTATGGTTTTCTATATTGAATTGTGCTGGACATACAGAAGCAAAAGCATTGATCAATCTAAATCTGTACTTTTTTCCTGGTTGAACATTAAAAGTTTGTAAAGATGCTTTGGTATTACATCCTGTCCAGACATTTTTAGCGTTACCTTTACCATTGATAAGTATTGAATCAGGGGTTTGACCTGTATGGTAAGAAGTTCTTCCAGGAAAGCGTGATATTGCGTACTCATGCATCCAATCACTAATAATCACGACATGTTCTGGTAAATCAAAATCGTAGAGAAATCCAGAAAGATCTACTGATTTGGGCTCGCGAATAATTAGAGTTCCACAAATACCATCTAATTTTTGTAAACCAGAATGCGAATGCCAGAAATGAGTACCTTCGTTACCGGCAAGAAACTGATACCTAATTACATTTTTTAAGTACACAAAATATCTTAATAGTAAACAAACCTAAAAGTATTTGACTCGACAATTGGACATTGAGTTACAAATGGTACTCCATCAGACCAAGGTGTTCCAGTTTGCCAAACGCCATGCCAATGAATTGATGTGCTTATGCCTTCAGCATGGTTAGTAACATCTACAACAATAGTGTCATTTTTACAAACCTGAATGCTGGGTCCAGGATATTGGCGATTTACTGTCAGCAGTCCTTTTTCAACCCCGTCTGCTATGACACACTGACAACTAGATGTAAATTGGTTTGTTGTATTTGGGGTACAAAGCTCACAAGCTCTAAAATTGGTTTTTTCAATTAACACACGTTTTAAAAAATTAATGTTGCTTATTGGATAAACTGTACTATATTTGACAAAAGTAAAGTTTTCAGTTAACCAAAATATTAAACTTGCTTAAAGTTAGAAAATTAATTTTGTTGTACATTATTTTTTATGTGCTTTATTTATACCAAACATTCCGTTTAAAAAAAAATTAGATATTAAAAAACTTTTGCAAGTTCTTAGGCCATTCAAGAGAGAATTCCACTATTTATTTAACGCAAAGGTTATAAGTATTTGTTGTTGCAGAAGGTTATGTTGAAGAATCAGAAGTTGCTGTGTGTTTAAATGTAGTGACAAATAAAATATGGTGTTTTTAAAATCTTCTATGAATGGTTATTTGATATAAAAACAAAACATCACATAACAGTAAACAAGTTGTTCAATTTCTAGACAATGTTCTACAAAAATATTGATACTGTACCTTCCAAGAACTGAATAATATTCTATTTCAAAATTATAGTAACAAATTTTAGGTGGTTCGTTTTCTTTACAATCGCGGATACATTCTAAAGATGTAGACATTGTAACCTCTTAAAAAATTGTAATACTTAATTTTTAATAAATGTGTATTGTTTTTACCGTCTACTGAACTTTCTGACTCAACATTTTTAATCAAAAACAACAGTAAAATAAGAAAAGCTTGACACTTAATCATGTTGCTTTGAAATATTTTAAAAAACGCATATATGGAAATTCGTACAAGCGAGACTTTGTACGTCATTGTAAAATATTGTGAGGAAACTGATAAGAAAGTTTTCATAATAGTAATTATTTCAATTACTGATATATGCTACTATAAAGACTGAAAAAACCATAATTATTGCACACCTCAATTATTCACAATAACAATTTTTTTGTCTTATTTTTAAAAAATAATTAAAGTTTATAAATGTGTAAAAAAAATAAAGTTTTTTATAGTGTTAATAAAAAATGGTCACGGTTAAAAAAAGGTATTTTGATAAAGTAATAAAAAAACCAAAGTTTTTTGGTTATGTATTATTATTTTGAATTCTTATTGAAATTTGTGCTTATATACAGGCTCAAACGTTTTACTTCAAAATGAAAATGAACTCAATTTTTTTTGTTACTTTTTTGTATCTTTACTAATAACTTTTATTACAGATCACTGTTCTATTATTTTTATTTATTTAAAAAAAAGTTAAAGGTTAAAAATAAAAAAAAAATGAAAATATTATTTTTTATAATGCTAGTAGAAATTTAATAAAGATCCTATTTCTATTCCTTAAGATATCAGAAAAACAGCTTCTTTGCTATTGAAAACAAAAGAATGCTGTCTATTTTATAATATTTGTAAAAAATATTTGAAAAAACATAGCTTAAATTAATATATGTAACAAATTCAAAATTTGAAAAAATCGACTTTTTTAAAGCAAACAACATATTAATTTGTTCAAATTAATAAGTTTTTATTTTATTTCACTAATGTCAATTTTCTAAATTTTTAAATTTCCTACCTGTTTTTTATAATTACTGGCCAGTGCCAATGTTAAAAACCGCATTATTATGAACTACAAATTAGATCTTTATCAAAATTTTACAAAGCTACACGCCAAGCACTAGCTTTCAAATAAAAAAAAATATAAAATTAGGTTAACTTATAAAAAATGTGTGAAAAATACTCTTAAAAAAATCTAGTTAAGAACCTTCTTCTTTCTTTAAAGTCGGTTAATAGTTTAAAAATTGCTATAAAATCTTGTATGTATTTTAAAAAAAGTAAACAACAAACGCAAAAATACCATAAACATTTTTTGTTTTAGACTTTACTACTGTACCTTCCAAGGACTCCATAAAATTCTATGTGAAAACGGTAATAACATGTTTTTGGAGATTCGTTTTCTTTGCATTCCCTAAGACACTCTAAACTAGTTGACATTATAATACCTTAAAAAAATAATAATAATATATTAAATAATATATAATAATAATGTTTTACCATTAATAGAAATTTCTGAAAATACATTTTGCATAAAAAACATAACAAGTATAAAACTATTTAATTTTTTCATAGTTTTACTTTAACGCTTCTATAGCTCAATAAATGTTTAAACATAGGGTTGACCTAAAAAAAAACCGCTATCTGCACATAATAAGTTAAGAATAAATATATGCAAGATAAGGAATAAATTCAACCTATTTACAATCAACATAAGTAAAAAAAAAAAATTGTGTGTGTCAGCTCCGACGCACGACTGGAGTTTACTCCTTAAGTTCGATAGTATAACCAAACGCAAAAAGAGTTTATTTAACTTAAAAAAGATTGATACTGTATGAAACGGTAAATTAACAAATTAATAAAAATAATATACATATTTAAATATATATTTATTCACTTCATATACACTTATTATAACTAATCGACGAAATATTTTACATTAAACATTTTACAATAGTCACTTTCAGATGTGCATAAATATATCATTAGGAATGTTGATAAATTATGTAATTATTATTATCACACTATTATCATTTTTTTAAATATTTAGTAAATCAACGTTGTCTGCATTATTAATTACAGTGACAAGTGGTTTATGGTAATTAAAATAAGACACATGGACGTTCGTAGATACGTGGTTTACAAATCTTGAAAATACCGCATTAATGTGATTAC
Source organism: Lagria hirta (assembly GCA_947359425.1). Taxonomy (NCBI): domain Eukaryota; kingdom Metazoa; phylum Arthropoda; class Insecta; order Coleoptera; family Tenebrionidae; genus Lagria; species Lagria hirta. Next base: position 11,276,153 of record OX375796.1, on the reverse strand, counting down.
CGTTAGGCAAAGCACATCCCGCAGCAGATATGTCTTCCAATGAAGAATGTGTTTGAATGTATTCATTTGAACCAAATTAGAAAGTTGCGCGACATAGGATGCGCACCAAAAACGTAACGAGGTCATTTATCGATAGATTTTACTCCTCACATTTTTCTCATACCGGGCCCCTTATATATGCAAATCGATTCTTAAGGAGTAAACTCCAAAAAGTTGTTTTTTGAGTCAACAATAAAAAATTATTGCTTATACATACTTTAACATTACTATAAAATCAACTTTTGAGTTATTGCCTACTGTAACAAAATTGAAAACATGATAAACAAGAATTAAGATTACTTGTTAAATGTTGAGAAGTACTAGCAACTTTTAGCAGCAGAAGCTGTTATTGTTATCTGAACTAGGGGCTTATATTGTCAGATTTCACATTTAAAGACATTCGAACAATATGACATAAACATAATTATGCTGCTTTTTGTGTGTCTGTGAGGATTTCAAACACATATCTACAGTTTAAAAATTGTTAGTTGAAAATATGGGTACAACATCCATATTTGAAATAATTAAAAGTAGAATTTTTACAATTTTTAAATTTCAACTAATGGTCACAGCAAAGCAGCAAATATTTAGCCATTTTTATATTAAAACTATAAATAATATTACAAGAATTTAAAACAACAATATCTATAAAATGTGCAATTAGAACAATATCCGGCTTATTGAGTAAATTTTTAAAGCAGTTAGTATTGTTGGATTTCAATACAATTTGTAATACAAATTAATCAAAAAAAGTGGAACATAGCAATTATAATATATTTTAACAATTTTCTCTAAAATAAATTTAAAAGCTCAATTTGAATAAACTATTTTTGCAACCGCGTGATGACTTTTTTTAAAAAGAAGCACTGAACTAAAAAATAAAATCTGTTTAATTGTAAATAATACTTATAAAAATAATTGTTTTTATTGTTTTGAAGAAATAAAATAAAAAATGCTAGTTTCTGTTTAGATTTCTGTCTGAAAATGACCTTATGGTAGGCCAAAAAACGCTTAAAATAAATTAACAACTTTTTGGTAATCGGAAAACTATACTGGTATAGTAGCTAAAGTAGTTTTCAGGTCAAGTCAAATCAGGTCAGGTCAACTGAAGCTTAATGTTCCACTACTTTAACAGTACATTTGTACCGTTAAGCACTATTTAGTTCTAAAGATTTTAAAAAGCAATAAATTAAATATACTAATAATTATTATTTTACATATAAAAAAAGTTTATATTTGTTTGATTTTGCATCTGAGAATTATTTTATAGTAGTCCACAAAGAGGTTGAAGTTAAACAAATTTAGTAATCGTAAAACTTTACTGGTATAGTAGTTAAAACAGATATTGATTTAGATCTAAATTGCTTAAATAATCACCTGCGCTTGTTTTCAAATCAAGTCAAATCAGGTCAAGTCGGACCAAGTCAGGTTAGACCAACTGAAACTTAATGTTCCACTACTTTAACAGCCCATATAGTACTAAAGATTCTAAAGCAATAAATTACAAGAACTTGTAATTATTTATTAAAAATAGCAATGAAATTCAACTTTGAATTTTATAAGATTGTATTATCTAACTTTTTATATATTATATGTTTATATATTTTCTATTATACTATGTTTCTGCTACTTTATTTTTTGTTTAACTGCATTGTTTATTTTTTTGCTTTCTTTACAACGAATTTAAAATTTACAGCTTTCACTTTAATAATTTATCTCATTTGTGTAAAACGTTGTTTTTTAACATTTTCTCTATAACGTTGCCACAGCTGCGCTTAAACCTATTTGAATACTCTTATGTTTTTATTGTAAATATGTATTGAAATTTTTTTAAATTACGTTTTCAAATTTTTAACATGTCATGTTGAAAAAATTTATTTTAGAGTTTATATTTAAAATTTTATTTTAACTGAAACTGTTATTTTTTTTACTTTCTGAAAAATTCTTTTTTTTTCTTCATATTTTGAGCAGCACTTTACTATCGGTTTATTTTTTATTTTTCAATGTTAGAACAGCGATTAGAACTTTAACTTTATTTTTTTTTCTGGTTTTTTTTTTGTTTTGTTTTTGATAGTGCATTAAAAAATGCTTTTTCCGGAAATCGTCTTGGAAACAACATTTTCCTGCTTATTTACGCGCAGGAAAATTGAGTTTTCCGGACTAGTACTGTAAAAACTTTACAAGACGCAAAATAAAAAAGATACTCTAGTAACTATAGTTGCCAACAAAATTAACAAACTTGATTTTTTTAGAATTTGTAAAAAAAATTCTAAAATTTGTAAATTTTGTCTTTTTTTACGATTTCCGGAAAAAATTAATGCAAAAGACGTCAGTAAAATCTCTTACTTGACTCGGAGCTTTAAAATACTCGGCACAAAGTGCCTCGTTTTTCAATTTAGCTTCTATTCAGTAATGTGAATTTTTCCTGACTTTTATGTAAATAACTATTATCTCTCAATTTGGATTTTTTAAACTAACTTATATTTTTCTGTTTATTTCTATCTAAATCTTTTTTACATATAGTTTTGTGTTTTAATTTTTTTGAATTTCTTTCAGGTTTTTATTTTTTTATCACTTTACATTTTGACACGTTTTTTTTATATATTTGTTTTCTTTGTACAGAGAAAGTGTAATTCTTGTTGATTACCAAACTGTCAAGGAAATTTCAAAAAAAAATTCAATAGATAATGAAAGTAGTAGAAAAACCACTCAAGTTTTTATTGCACACAACTAGACAAATACAATATTTATTCAAGTATAGCATTAACCTTATATTTATTTTATACATCTGGTGCTTGCTGCTTGATTGTAGGCTTAAAATGACCACAAACCGGAAAATTGTCTGGAACTTTTGGTATTTCCTCCTGAGCGCCTATTTGAAAAACTACATTCATTCCAATTAAAAGATGAGCCAGAAAATGGCAATGAAAAAACCAGTAGCCTGGATTAACAAATGACGCTCTTAAAATAACATAGCCGTTATATGGTACTGCAATAGTGTCTTTTGAAGGCGGATGATCAACATTTTTTTTAATTTTACCAGATTTTTCCAAATCATCAAATTTCATTATATTTATTTTGCCAGCTATTTTATTGCCTAAATAACCAGTATCTAGTACTTCAAAAGTTCCACCATGCAGATGGAATGGATGACTAATGTTTGGACTGGCTGTAGAGTCAACAAGTACTATTTCTACTGTTGCATCTAAGGGTAATTCTTCTACGTGAGTACAGCGACAAAACTTATGAATATCATTGCACTTGGCCGGTTTTTTACTTTTATTGCATATTGCTTGTGGATCTATGTCAGTTTTTTGAGAGAGTAGAGGTGAGCTTGGATTTATATATGTAATATTGTTTATAGCTGTCGAAAGCAGGCCTGAATCTGGTGTTTCTAAAAGTAGACAAAATTTATGAAAAATACCAAAACATAAAATATGTGTGTACCCAATGCAGTATTGTAAGTATGTGGAACGTAAAGGTGTTGTGGCGTTAAACTCTTAAATTCCACGAAAAACTTTAAGCTTTTTAATGTCTTTTTAGCATTTGTGTCTTGTGTATTGCTGACTGCTCTTAGCTGATGGTAACAAATTCCTTGCGTTGAATTGCTTCCACAAAAGAAATAGTCTAGCGGATTTAACACCTACAGAAAATAAAATATTTAATATCTAATTATAACTATTAGATTTTCTAATAAAAAGTAAATATTAAAAGATAGCACATTAAAAAGTCTAAATGCAAGACTAAAATTCTTGAGAATAAAGAAAAAATAGATTTAGATGGGAATATTTCTAGAATCAAATCAAATTATATTCTAGTTTCATACTTTTCCCAGTGGCAATCCTTTATCATAAGTCGGTGGTTTAGATTTTGGTTTAATAGTGGCTGATTTTTCATAATGTAAAATTGCCAATTGTTGAATTCTCTTCACTCCACATTCACCAAGACCTTTAACCTGAATCCAAAAAGTACCTGATTCATAGGAACCTTCAATAACAAAATCAATTCGTTCTCCTAAAATTGTAAACATTGTAATAAGATTTAATTAGCCTATTATGTATCTTTATTAATATAGATTAAAAACCTAAATAATTAATTATTGTTGTTGTGTTTAAGAATGCACAGCTTAAACTTTTAATAATATCTATATTTATAAAAAAAAGTCGTGTTAGTTACACTATTTATAACTCAAGCACGGCTTTACCGATATGGCTGAAAATTGGTGAGGAGGTAGCTTAGAGCCAGGAGACGGACATACAATATTTTTTAAAAGAGGAGTGAAAGTCAAAATTGGAATTGCGATGTCGGAAACGTTCGGTCAGGCTCGGCAAATTACCGTTTATGACGTAAGCACTAGACATACAGGACCATTTTTTCTAATTAAACAAAGAAGATTCTAGGTTTTTAGGTACGTTTAGCAACCTGATGTTTAAAAAAAGCATAAGCAATTACCTAGTTTTTGCAATAATTTTTTTTGCAATAAATCCATCCACTACCCTACCACGGACCAAAGTCGGACCGTGCGTTTACATGTTAATCGTCTTGCATGAGACAACTTCCCATATACCAACTTTGGGTGAAAGTTTGTATGGAAATTTACAAACTGATAACTGGATTTGAATGAAAAGGATAGGATACTTTTTATTAACAAAGGGATGAAAAAGAGTGGAATAGTGGATTTTGGTTTGTTTATTTTAAAAATAATATCTATGTTTAGGCGGAACAAAGTTTGGCGGGCCAGCTAGTAATACATTAAAATAAAGTTTTATTGATTCAAACACCAAAATAATTCAAATAATTACAATTTTTTAATTTAAAGATTTGAGATTTTTGATTAAACTTAATATCAAAATTTATATAACAAAAATATTATTCAATTTATAATAATTGAGGATGAGGCAATAGCCGAGTCGCGTAGCAACGACTGAGATGGTTTAAATCGCAAATATTTGAGTTATATTCACAGCTTCATTGTCGAGTAGTTTTAAAACAAACCACTAATTCTGTTTACATTAAATTAAAAAAAATGATCAAAGACTTTTCCACAAATAATTGTTTCTAACAAAAAGATGGAAGATTTTGATGTTAAACTTAGCAGAAAGTGTAAAAATAGATTTGTTGCTAGACAAATCAAAAATTCACTACCAAAAACAATATTGTACTTTTTCTGAGAGGTAAGACAAGGTACAGGCTAAGGCAAAACTTTCAAATGAGTATGCTCTTTTATCATTATGACAAAAATATTCAATGCTAAGCTTGTTTAGACCTAAAAGAAAAAATTAAAATTCACGAATATATATCAAAATAATAAAAATAAAAAAGTTGCATACTGACATTAAAAAATTTCAGTACTAAAGAAAGAACAAGTTGATGAATTTTTGAGCACATCTTCAGATACATTTTTTTTTGTTAAAGCTTGCAGAGCGAATAAATTGGTAAACATCTCTACCAAACACTTTCAGATTTTAAGGAATAAGATAGCTATTCTGATTCAAAAACTTGCTACTTTCCATCTCATGTTACGCATAGAAATGAAAAGTGTACTATTCAGCCGTGTGGAATTTTTCTTTCTAAAATTTTTCAAAAAACTGCTACTTATCTTAAACTCGAAAATCTAGCTATGTACACCGGCCACTGCATTAACAGATCTGCAGCGAGCATGCTTGTAAACGCCAGTTTACAAGCATGTTTACAGGATAGGAGTCTAGCTAATCTGCAAAAGAGTATTTAGAACAAAATCTAAAAAAAAAAGTTTTGCTGGGCAAAAAAATTAGCTCGGAACGGTGTGTATGGCAAGCGCTTTTGGTACTAAAGAATTAGCGATAATCTGTGCTGACCTGACTTATCTGGAAGAGCTTCCTACAGTGACAGCCGAGATGGATGGAAAATATGTGTCTTTCAGTTTTCATAATTGTGAAAATATTAAAATTAATGTTCAAAAATTATTTTGTACTAATATCAGTTCTAATAAATTAATACAATGAATCATATCTGGCCGTATCTAATGTATTTTGTGTAGCTAACGTGTTATGGGATCTCTATAATATTATGACCCATATAATTGTACAGAAATGTTTTCAATTATAATGACATACTTAACGATGATACGATAAAGTAACTTAGATTTTTGATTTATAGTTTAGATTTTCTTAATCCCACAAGCCGTATTTTTTTTGTTTTTACGTTTGTGTCTTTTCAGATATTTTACACCAGGTTATTCAACTTTTACTAATCTTATAAAGATTAACTTAAACGTCTATCAAAATTACAAAAGAAGAACAAAAAAAACAGTGTGATAAAAATTAGATGAGTCGTTTAGTGGCTACAGAACAACAGAACAGACATACAAGCTTATAACACTCTTTTGTTTTGCCGAGAATAAAAAAATCTTTGCAATTCTTTTTTGCAATGTTTTGTGTTTTTTATTGAAATACAACGTTTTTTTTTAACAAAGCGTTAAATTCTCTAATTAGCAAGTATTTTTTTTGACACCTTCACAACTGTGCTCTTTCAGATATTTTACCCAACTTTATTATTCTTATAAGAATTAACCTAAACGTCTTTGAAAATTTAATTAGAAAATGAACAAAAATGCTACTGTGATAGTAAAAAAAGTAAGATGAGTCGTTTAGTGGGTACAGCACAATAGACAGATACACAGATACACACTACAAGCTTATAACATTCTTTTATTTTGTCGGAAATTAAAAAGAAGAAAAATTATTATTGTTATGCAATCTTTGTAATTTTTTTTTACCAAAATTCTTCTTTTTGTCAAAATTTTGTTTTTTTATTTTTTTAAGTTATGTTTTCTTAGGAGCGCTGATTCTTTAGTAAGCAATTTATTTTTGTCAAGTAAAATATACTTGAAACTAATTTGTGTATGCAATAATTAAACAAATTAAAAATTTAGAATAAACCGACTTTAATAATTATGATTAATTTTTATATTATTTATTTAACTGTTTTAAAATAATTTCTAAATTAATTAAATAAATTAAATAACTAAAAGATTAATTATAATAATAAATAAGTCAGCTCAAAGGTTTTTTTGTATATTTTCTTTACAATTGACTGGTGCAATCAAATGTTCAAATAGCAAACTGTGTCTGATAAAATTATTGATCTAAAAGTAATTTTTAAGTTTTTTCTCAATTTTTAAGCTTGTTCTTAAAAATGATATTTATTCTTGTATCAATCAGTGCCTACATGATAAAAAAACATTATTGTAAGATTTACAAAATCTAAAAATAAAAAAAATCTAAAAATCTTAGAAAATTCTTAGCTTTTGTTTAGTAGTTATTTACATAAAAGTCAGGAAAATTTCACATTACTGAAGAGGAGCTAAATTGAAATACGAGGCACTTTGTGCCGAGTATTTTAAAGCTCCGAGTGAAGTAAGAGATTTTACTGACATGTTTTGTATTAAATTTTTCCGGAAATCGTAAAAAAAGACGAAATTTACAAATTTTAGAATTTTTTTTACAAATTGTACAAAAATCAAGTTTGTTAATTTTGTTGGCAACTATAGTTACTACAGTATCTTTTTTATTTTGCGTCTTGTAAAGTTTTTACAGTACTAGTCCGGAAAACTCAATTTTCCTGCGCGTAAATAAGCAGGAAAATGTTGTTTTCAAGACGATTTCCGGAAAAACAAATTAAGTTTGTTTAAAGTATTTGCAAAATAAAACATATATATATTTTTGCAAAAAATAAATTAAAAAATTGAAATATTGAAAGAGAATGTTTCTCAAACATTTTAAAATCATAGTACCTTATAAGTGACTTTTAAAAAAAGAAACGTATATATTTCTTAGCCACTTTTAACCCTTAAACTGATTTACAAGTCAGTATTTTTTGAACGTTTATTGTCAGCTTTTGGTTGTGTTTTAAATAATTAATATTAAAAAATGCTAATATGTTAGTATGTTTTCCACGCAAACTTTTAGAATATTCTTGATTAGACAACATTATTCCTGTATTAGATACGCCTTAAAATTAAGAGTTATTAAAAATAAATACTTACCTGAGAATGAAATAATTGTATCAACATCTACAGGCTCAACATCAACACCATCAGTTGCAATTACCTTCATTTTATGTTTTTCAATATTAAATTGAGCAGGGCAGACAGTAGCAAAAGCATTGATGAGTCTAAATCTGTATTTTTTTTTATGTCTAATATCAAACGTTTCTATAGGCGTTTTAGTTCTGCATCCAGTCCAAGGACTTTTGGTACGGCCTTTACCGTTTATAAGTATTGACTCAGGATCTTGGCCTGAGTAATATGAAGTTCTCCCGGGAAACTTCTCTGCTGCGTACTCATGCATCCAATCATTCATAATGATAACATGATCAGGAAGATCATAATGATAAAGTTGTCTAGATAAATCTGCCGATTTTGGTGCTCGAACTATTAGTTTGCCGCAAAGACCATCTATTTTTTGGAATGCCGAATGAGAGTGCCAGAAATGAGTGCCAGGATTTGCAGCAACAAACTTGTACCTAATTAAGCATACTGGAAGTAAAGTGTGAACAAAAATTTTGAAGTAGAAACCTAAATATATTTCCATCGTATATAGGGCATTGAGTTACAAATGGTACTCCATCAGACCAAGGTGTACCAGTTTGCCAAACACCATGCCAATGAATTGTTGTACTTATGCCTTCAGCAAGGTTTATAACATCTACCACAACAATATCATTTTTGCAAACTTGAATGCTGGGACCAGGAAACTGACGGTTTACTGTTAATAGACCTTTTTCCACACCGTCCGCCAGCACACATTGACAATCAGATGTAAACTCGTTTGTTTTGTTTGGCGTACAAAGTTCACAAGCTCTAAAAATTAAGCAATATTTATTATTCTATTCAGATATTTTTCAACATTTTATGAAACTATACAAAGTACCAGCTTTCTAATAAAAAAAATGTAAATTTGTTTCATCGGGAAAAAAAGATCTAAAGATATGCAAATAAAAAAATCTAGTGGATTTAAGAACTTTTTTCTGTTTTTAAAGTCGGTTAATGAGTTTAAAATCTTTTTTTTTTGTTTTAAACATTCTCACTGTACCTTCCAAGGACTCCATAAAATTCTATAGTAAAACTGTAATAGCAAGTTTTGGGAGATTCGTTTTCTTTGCATTCCCGAAGACACTCTAAACTAGTTGACATTTTAATACCTTAAAAAAATAATTTAATAAAGCAAAAGTTAATAATAATGTTTTAACCATCAACTGTAATTTCTGACAATACATTTTGCATAAAAAGCATAAAAAGTATAAAACTATTTAATTTTTTCATAGTTTTACTTCAACGCTTCTATAGCTCAATAAATGTTTAAACATAGGCTTAACCTAAAAATGAACCGTTATCTGCATATGATAAGTTAGGAATAAATTTAACCTATTTGAGATAAGTAAGGAATAAATTCTACGTATTTACAATCAACATAAGTGAAAAAAAAGATTGGCAATACATTGCTAAACGAAAGTATAAAACTTTTTTTTAAGTCAACAAAAAAAAAATATGCTTATAAATAGTTTAACAATACTACATAATCAACTTATAGAACTACAAGGATTAAAAATACGTGTAACTTTATGATTACTGGTAACTTTTTGCAGCAAAAATTGTTAATGCTATCTGGGTTAGGTATCTAGATGATGTGAATTGTCTGATTTAACATTTAAAAACATTCGAACAATATGACATAAACATAATTGTGCTGCTTTTTGTATTTCCGCAAAAGTGTTTAAATCTATATCTATAATTTTGAGACTGTTACTTAATGATATAGGTACCGCAGTCATATTTGAAATAACTAAAAGTAAAATTTTTATCAATTTTAAATTTTAACTGATAGCTATCGAAAAGAACGAATATTTAACTATTTTTGTATTAAAACTATAAATAACATAACAAGGATTTGGAACAACATTATCTATAAAACACGCAATTTTTGAAGCAGTCAGTAAATTTAGATTCCAATATAATTTGTTTATCATATTTTAAAGTATTTTTTACTAAATTACATTTAAAAGCCAAATTTGAATAAACTGTTTTTGCAACCGTTTTATGTTTTTTTTTAATAATCTTCATTAACTAGCTCAGAACCAGAAGATAAAATGTGTTTAATTGTAGAAAGTAATTATAATAAATGTTATTATTTTTGTTTTAAATATAAAAAATGTTTGGTTCTGTTTGGTTTTTAATTTAGAGTAGTCCAAAAATGACTTAAAATTTATAAAAAAAGATTTTGTAATCGTAAAACTGTATTGGTGTAGTATCTAAAATAGATATTAATTATTTGAATATAAATTGCTGACTTTCAGTTCTGCGCTTGTTTTCAGGTTAAGGTTAAGTCAAATCAAGTCAGGTGAAACCAAGTCAGGTCAAGTCAACTGAAGCTTACTGCTTCACTACTTTACATTTAGTGCTCAAGATTCTAAAGAAATAAATTACATAAACTAGTAGTTATTTATTGAAAAAAGCATGGTTTTCCAATTTTGAAACTCATAAGGTTGTATTTTGTAACATTTTTTAAAATATAATTTAGAACTGCTTGTATCTGGCGTTGAGGTGATAACCACATTAGAGCCACAGCTATCCAAGTGTTAAATTTCTCATTGGAATTCACTTCATCCAATTTACGGTCACCCTCGCGACAGATGCTTCCGATTAACAACATCTAGGAAACCTACCCTGCAGGAATTCAGTTTTAAACTGTTCCTCAAACAGAATGCAACCTCTTATTCAAATAATCCGAAATCCAAATGTAATTATTTTTATTATTATTTATTTTTCATTTTTTCTGGACAATGTTCTACTTACAGTAGTCGGTAAGTGAAAACTCTACATTGCTTATCGTTTTTTTTTGTTTAAATTATAACTGCTTTTAGTTCCGATTATTCCTGACTATTTATTTTCTAACCATCATTATCACGCCAACATGACTGTAATTTCAAGATTAGGTCCTAAAAGTTTAAGCCCTCTACAGGCCAAATATGAAGAATTAGATCAGGAAAATGGGCCGCTTGGTGCTCTATTGGCTTCTAAAGCCTTTGTTCAATTAGCCTTTACACCAGTCATGGGATATTTGACTGAAGTTTTAGGAGGAAATATTCCGCTCTTTTTGGGTTCCTGTAACATGCTTTTAGCTGCTTTGTGTAAGTATAGCTTTAACAGCAATAAAAAGTCAGGAGGTCTTAGGTCCGGGTGTGTAAATGTCAATAACTTGGCAAACAAATCGATATTTTTATCAGATATCAAAAAATAGACAACTAACGATTTGAGGACAATCAAAATTTCTTTGGCGTTTATGCCACTACTTTAACCTAAATTTTTGATTTGATCTGAATAAAACTGTAGCTGCCAAATAGACAAAATTACTTTTTGCCAAAAACTTATTCTGATAGTCTATGAGAATCACGATGTATTTGTTTGAAGTATTTGATCATTTTGAGGAAATGAAGAATAGCTACATAAAAATAAATTTGCTCAAAATGATTTTCTACTCTATTCTGCCTCATTGGTGTTTGATGGCGTTTCTGGAGACTATTTATGACTCCAAAGTTAGATGTTCTACATTTTCACTGCGTTTTACTTATAATAGAACAGTTTGCGCAGTTTTGTAATTTGACTCATTCTATTATTATTATAAGGCTAGATATTTTGTAAAAAATAATCTGAATATATTCGTAACTACATAATTAAATATCAAACAGCAATGTTAATCATTGTTTTTAGATGTAGTTAGACATTTTGTAATCCACTATATATTAGTGTACAAAGTTAGCTAATGTGTCACCTCATCTGCTATTTTACCTTACCTAAAAGACAAAATTTACAAAATAAAAAGTGTATGTAACTTAATGAATTAAAAAGCCTTATACGAACTGCATGTCTTAAAACATGTTGTAAACAGTTTGTTTTGTTGTGTTCTATTATCAGTGTTTGCCTATGGAAACTCCTACGGCATTCTAGTCATGGCAAGAGCGTTCCATGGAAGCTCTTCCGCAGCTATAGCTGTCAGTGGCATGTCTATTTTAGCTAAGAATGTCAGTCCAGAGCTACGCCCAAGAGTAATGCCTTTAGCATTTGGTGGTATTGCATTAGGAGTCCTAATTGGTTATCCACTTGGAGGAGCAGCTTATCAACTTTTAGGAAAACCAGCTCCATTTTTGCTTATCAGCTCTTTTATTGGAGTGAGCATAAGTATGTTATTATTTTTTTACCAAAATTTATATTGAGCTTTTTATCATTTAATTTTTGTTATTTTTTAACAAAACGTTTTGCAGTTTTTCAATTTTTTTACATGAGGGAAAATAAATCACTCGATGTGGACTTAGAAAAAGTAAGATGTATTCACTGGTTCAAGCTTCTTAGAAATAAGCGACTGCTAATTGCAACGTTTACAATATCAATTTGTACTTCGGCAATGGCAATTCTGGAACCATGTGTTCCTATGTGGCTCCTTGGTCATCTTAACCCACCACCCACTAGATGGCAATTAGGTGCTGTATTTATTCCAGACAGTATTGGATACCTTATTGGATCACATTGTGCTGGTAATACTGATTTTTATCTGCTATTTGATTACAAATATAATCTATGATTTTAGGATTACTACCTGTGACTCCATGGAGGATTGCCTTAAGCTCTCTGGTCTTAGCAGGCTTAAGCTGTTGTGCTATACCTTTAGCAAATACAATTTTTCAACTGTCATTTCCTCATTTTGGTCTTGGCTTAAGTGTTGGAGCTATTGATGCGGCTCTGGTACCTTTTCTAGCCACTCTGGTGGATGGAAAAGACAGCAATCAATATGGACCTATCTATGCTGTTCAACAAGTTTTTGTGAGCTTAGCCTATGCTTTTGGGCCGCTTTTAGGAGGACAAGCCGTTCATATTATTGGATTTCCTTGGCTAATGAGAATTATTGGTTTTATTAATATAGTTTTTTGTCCCTTGCTGCTAGAATTGGAGGAGGTATGTAGATGTAGACTTAGAATCATTACATTTAAATTTGCTAATAATAGAATACAGTGCACATAGCAAAATATACATATTCAAGTTTAAATTGAGAATAAACAAATGCAACTTGTACATCATTATATGTCGTGTTGCCGTTCTCGAATTACACATGTAGTCGCAAATTTGTTGCTCTAGCGGTCCACAATGTTTAAAGCATTTTTCGGGGAATCCCCCAATCCCCACCAATCTCACTATTCCTACGCACAGTCCGGCAGATTTCATTGCAAATTTTTGTGCTCTAGCGTGTGGACCCAAACTTTTGTGAATTTTTCAAAAAGTGCAGTGAAATGTCAGCTCGTTCCCAAAAACGACAAAAGTTTAAAGCTCTCCTTGAGGACCTTGTTTACAGTTCCGGTAAGTTTTGCGTTTTTTCTTCGTTTTTCCTCAAATGATTACTTTTTCCTCTTGACGTCATCTCTCCACGCACGCGACAGGACCGGACCGCGACGTTTCATCGACCTCGCCCTAATCGAAAGGCGCTATTTGAGTTCGTTTTGTCTTACACCTAATTACTAGAAATTAGCTTAGTGCTCTTGAAGAGTTAACCCTTCTCAGGTAAAATATGCCGAATTCCATCATTTTGGTTACATATACAACTCTATTGTTTGTATTTATTGAAAAATATGAAGAATTTCACCGTCTCAGACACATACAACTCTATTGTTTGTATTTATTGAAAAATATGAAGAATTCCACCGTCTCAGACACATACAACTCTATTGTTTGTATTTCCTGACTAATCAGCCGAATTCCACCGTTTCAGTTACATATACAACTCTATTGTTTGTATTTACTGAAAGATATGAAGAATTTCACCGTCTCAGGCACATACAACTCTTTTGTTTGTATTTCCTGAATAATCTGCCGAATTCCACCGTTTCAGATACATATACAACTCTATTGTTTGTATTTACTGAAAAATATGAAGAATTCCATCGTCTCAGGCACATACAACTCTATTGTTTGTATCTCCTGAAAAAGCAGCGGTATTTTATATACTTTTCGCTGTCTTGCCTGCACCACATAATGCAGACGAAGTCTTACTTCTCTGCTTCATTTCTGGAATCCTGGAGTGAAAAAAGAAGCTACTGTGTGTCTTATCTCCGTCCAGTCGCGTCATTCAACCTTGACTCAAATTTCATCATACGTTTACTAACCAGATTAAATCAATTTTGATGTCTAGTTACACCAAACGTCTTTAGAGTATCGACGCCTCTTCTCAAGAACTCAACAAAAAAAGAGGAGGGGAGAACACTTACCACCATTAGAATCACCTATAAATCAGGTATTACCATTCTTTATCTTGGCTGTCAGGATATAGGTTACCTATTGCTCACAAATCAGTATTGTTTGTCTTTACACGCGCTGGTGCGGCCATAACACAAAACGTAAACAATTTATTAAAAATTGGAGCAATTTAAAAAACTTTTTCAACAAAAGAATGATTTTTATCTTCTTTCTTTTAGCTGCAAAAACCTAACGGTTCAACCCGTTTTCTTTTAAATCTAAAGCCTCAAATACTGTTTGAGTACATTTCAACATTGCAAACTATAGCATCTAATGAACAGTCTACACACGGGTTTTGGACAACAATAGAAAAAAGACATCACATCAATGTTGAATTGTTAGCTGCTTTTAACGCTTTAAACTTGTTTGCACCTAAATGTTTTGTTCCATTCTTCTCAGAATTGCTAACACAACTACACTTACATCAATAAAACGGGGAATGTTCGTTTTCCACAGTTAAATAATATTACCCGCCACATATGGCGTTGGTGTTTTTCTTTGTTGATTCTTAAATAAAGACTAAGGACAATATCTCAGCTGAAGAAGCGTTTCGTTCTCTAGTTCTTGAGACCGAGTAAGAGTTATCTCTACACTCTTTTCACCAAAAATGCGCCCACTTTGGCGTTCCTACAATTGACCTTTTTGCTACTCAACCTCAATATAAAATATTCCAGATATATTTCTTGGAAGCCAGCTTCTGCCTCGTTGATCGTAGATGCTTTCACAGGTTGTGAAAAAATAAATATTTCTACGCTTTTCCGCTTTTTTTGTCTCATTACAAAATGCTTGCTAAAACTTAATAGTGAAAAAGCGTCAGGCCTTTTAGAAGTTCCTTGTTGGGCTACCCAATCTTTTTTCATTCAGTTTTTAGAAGTTTATTCTTACAATTTTTTTTTTGGCGCTTTTTGCCACATGAAAAATTATCCGCTTTTCATTTCAGCCAACTTCATCCCCTCTGGAGGTCTCTTCTCCTGGAGGTTGGGTTTTTTGTGCGGCAGGGGTGGTCCTGAGAAGTTTTCCTCTCACTGAACTCTCTGCTCTTAAATTTTCCATTTCTCTGGGCGCACTAAACCAATACAACAACTACTTACGAAACTGGTGGAATTTTTGTTTGCTCAGGAACCACGCTTCTTACTCTGCTATTCACTGAAACTCTTTCTTAGTTACCTCTCAGACGAATTTGAATCGAGAGCTTCATATGCAACTCTTAATTCTCAACGTGTAGCTTTGCTGCTACTTTTTTCTCTTTCGAAACTTGATAACCAATTTATTAAACACTTTCTTAAAAAAGTTTATAGTCGAAGATCCTCGAGACCACGATATCCCACAACGTGGGATACCGCTCCGGTTCTGTTCTTTTCTGAGGTATGATCTTTTAATGAAACTTGTCATACTGCTAGCTCAATTGACGGGATCCCAACGCTAACAAACATGCGTATCCCAAACATTCGCCATAATAATGGGGAAAACCAAATAGAAATTCACTTTCCAGATAAAATAAAAATTTTATCACCTAAAACTTTTGAACCGTTTCTTTTCTTACCATACTTTGCTACACAGCCAAATTTATGTGTAGCATCACCTCTAGATGTATATTTACGTCGAACTGAAGACATTCGCCCAGTTACAGAAGATCTGTTGTTGTTAATTTCCAAACGTTCTTTTCGTCCAGTTTCTCATCAACGCATAAGTAAATGAATTAAAACTACACATGCCGCTAGTGGTATAGATGTGTCAATTTTTTCTGCTTACTCTACTAGACATGCCGCCACATCGGCTGCGCTTAAAGCAGGAAATTCAATTGAAACAACCCGCAAACCCGCTGGCTGCTCAAGTAAATCCCAGACATTTAATTGTTTTTCTAATCGTTTACTAGCTCTTAATACCACTTAATTTGCTCAAATAATTGTGGAATCGGTTGTGCCTAGTTCTTAGCATACCATCACAAGTGGTTTGTTTTAACTTTATGTTAATCTTGTTGGTTTCTCTTAATAAGAAACTTTTTCTTTTCCTACTTTATAAATCTAGATTGTTTTTCTTTAAACATCTACATGTGTAATTCGAGAACGGCAACACGACATATAATTAATAGATCAATTGACTTACCTTAAGGAAAATTGATCGGAATTATATGAGTGTTGCCGTTCGAAGAATTACAACCCACCCTCGTTTTTTCCCGTCCCTTTACCTCTCTAGATTTATTGGTCTTCTCTAAATCTTGCAATGAAATCTGCCGGACTGTGCGTAGGAATAGTGAGATTGGTGGGGATTGGGGGATTCCCCGAAAAATGCTTTAAACATTGTGGACCGCTAGAGCAACAAATTTGCGACTACATGTGTAATTCTTCGAACGGCAACACTCATATAATTCCGATCAATTTTCCTTAAGGTAAGTCAATTGATCTATTAATTATTTTCAAACTAAGAATAAACTCTTTAAATTATCAATAAACAAATTTACAATTTTGTCAATACAGTTGTCATTTATGTCATTTAAAGCTGCAAGAATTTGATTGCTACGAAAATTTGGATACATTGAGAATTGTGAGGTTACTTTGCATTTATTAGGTGATACATTTTTAATCGTTGTTTCAACTAGTTCTTGAATTTTTGATAGACCACGCAAATTCTGTCAAACAACAACTTTTAAATAAAATTTTAAATTAAATGACTTATTGCTGCTACCAACCGTTAGCAACAAAGTTTTTTATAGATTTGAAACTAGAAAAATACGCAAAAACGCACAATTTACCTAAGAACGACGGAAATACAACGTTTTATTGCACGACAAGACACATTTCAAGTTTCAAAATGTTTAAAATTTTTAGAAATGATTTGACAGATTTTGGCAAATTTTTTTGACGTTTTTAAATTTGCTTACACAAAAGAATTATCTGATATCTTAACAGTGTTTTATTTAGAGCGTCACACTTTTAACACTACTTCTACAATTTATAAAAAATGTGATGTAAAGAGTTTACAAGTTAATGAAACTTTACAATCTTTGAGTAATTTTTAAAAGCTTTAAAATAGTTTTGTTTTTTAATTTAATAAACAACTGCAAGCTTTTCACATCGAGCACAGAAAGCTACGTTTTCTAACTTTCTACATTTTAATGTAAATGTGATAGTATTAAACTTTACGTGAGTAATACGTATTACATATTTGTACGTTACTAATACTTAAAAAAGCTTATTGCAGCTAGAGCAAATTTATTCAAGCAGAACTAATTTAACTGTGTTTGTTATGCATAGCTTATTAAAATCGTTTTATTGACTTATTGTCACTGAAGAGTGCTAATAAGCATATAGTGTTACATGCAATAAGTATTATTGTGCTACAAATCTTTGCCTTAAATAAGTTTTCTTATTAAAAATAAAATTAAGTACAACATTTTAAGCAGTTTAAATAGTTTGATTCTTAGTTAAATAATTGTCTGAACACTTTTTCAATTTCCAGGTGCAAAATCAACCTCTTCTGCTATCTGAGACATCAGGAAACTCGTATTCGACGCTTTCCAACTCCAACTCCTACATTTCAGCTTACAAAGAAAGCGACTGAAAGCGGGATCAGCCCCCAAAATTTCAGTATTTTTCTTCATTACAACCATTAAGATTTACTAGACCGATTTATCTGTACGAGCTGAAAATCTGATGTAATAAAAGCTTTTGTTTGAATAAGCCTTTGGTTATTTCCCGGATGACGTTCGCTAACTTCATTACTGAAACACACTCACCATTTCTCCGCCTAACACGATCTTTTTGTTTGGTTTGTAAGTTAAGAAGGATCTTTTCTCTCTTCGCTGTTTGACTTTTATTTGTACGCTTGCGGAATTAATAACCAACCGAGAAGTGGAAAAAATGTGTGAACGAAATACTAATGAAATTTATACAAAGTGATTCGAAACATTTTTAATTTATTTATTAAATATATTGCACATTATACAAATCTATGGTCGAGATTCAACTCTTCCGTACACAGCGTGTTTACATTGCTCACATTCACAAAAGCCTGGAACATACACCGGACTAGGCAGAACCGGTTGAGGATTAAATAGCGGTAAAAACGGATACAAGCTATGCATAAAAACCTTACTGCCTGGCAGCATAGCATGAGCCGGGTAAAGCTTGGTTTTAACGTTACCCACTGGTTTAAAAGCTGAGCTACTAGGCTGCTCGTCTTTAGTACTAGTTTCTCCCAAACTAGACTTAGTATTGAGGTTAAAATGTTCGATGGCTTTGAGTAAATCATGGTTGCAACGTTTGAGGACTAATTCTAGCACTGCGCGTTTTTTATTAGGGAAAAGCTTGCTCAGCATTTCGATGGAGGCTGAGCTGACTAAGATGTCTTCTTGGGGTTGGGGCTCTTGTGGAGATTTTGGTCTATCTTCCTCCGGCTCAGGAGAGGTGACTTGCATACCGTATATTCTGCCAGGGGGGAGGTAATCATAAGTCGTTCCATTTTCCGCAGATGCTAAATGCAGAGCTATGGCATCTTCAGCTGCTTGTTGACGCTTTAGAGCTACCTATAACAAAATTTATGCGTTTATTAATTTGGAAAAATTCAGCAATATTTGTATGTATAAATCACTAAAAGTTTTTCTTAGCTGTCGCATTATTGAATCATCTTTGTGGGCTCAGTGTTTACATTCGATATATTCAATAGTAATTTGATTATTGAGAAGATATCAGATTTGCAATGATTACCGATGAGAGGCTGTTTGCTTTTGGGTTACACGATACTTGCTTAATGGAATATCGATCAAACACTTCACTCTGTCAATTCTAATGTATTATATTTCTTTTTACTTAATGCCATTTATCCAGGAAACTGCTAAATTAGAAAAATTGCTTGTTACAGATCAAAGAGGCTTGAACTTCCTGTTCTAGTAATAACGTGTTTAATCATAACGTATCTAAATTGTAATTATCTTTTTATCGGGTTAGTAGATTAAATGCAGATCTTGTCTATTATTAATCCGGTTTGCCGGATCAATAATGATAATGATCAGGATAAAACAATGTAGGTAAATTAAAACTGCTTCTTTGCAAAAAAGATCTTCGAGCTAATGGTCAGCACAACGTTAAGCTAAAATGTCAACCTAAACATTTCATCGCGTTCAGGCACATGCTTGACACCAAATTGTGTTAAAATAATTTAAATTTTATCTAGGTAATTATTTGGTTTTTCTTTTGAAAGTATACTGCTTAGATTTAGAAAAATATATTATTTAAATTACACAGTTTAGCGTAGAGCAAGAAATGATAAAGAAAACGGCAACAAACTATATATAGACTCAGTAATAGACTATGCGATTGCAAACAAAGAAGTAAACAAAAATACAAAATTATTAAATTGAACTGAAATACAATATAAGCACATAAATAGTTATATTTTATGAATCTTGTGTTTAAAATAAGGCTTACATGCACCAATTGCAAAAGCTTAAGCACGAGCCAGAAGCAAGTACAAAAGCCTACACACACGTGTGTTTTTTATCTGCAAACTAGCTGACCCGGCGAACTTTGTACCGCCTAACAGTCACTGAATGTCGTGTTACTTTTTAGCTGTATTAATTTAGGCTTTGATGAACGTAAAACAATGATACAAAATAATATATTTATATAGATAGAAACAAAAAAGTATTTTATTATGATGAATAATGATGAAAACATACATACAGAATGAGAATAAAAATTAAAAAAAATAAAAAATAATAATTAAGTACTTCAAACTCATGTCAGAAAAAAATGATTGAAAACTATGTTGTGCAGATTGGGAAAAAAATAAAACTCGGATAAATTCATTAATAGGATTTTCATCCCAGCACTTTGTGGTAAACGACATTCTTTGTTTTTTGGTCAGGCGCAAGAACAAATAAAGCGGATGGTTTGCCGACACGTGAGCATGCCGCGTACAATTGACTATGAGAAAAACATGCATTTTCTAGATTGAGGCCACAAATAGTCAAGGATTGGCCTTGTGATGTGTGGATCGTCATGGCGAAAGCAAGACAAATCGGAAATTGAATTCGTTTAAACTCAAAGGGCATATCCGTTGAGATCATCGGAATCCTTGGAATAAGAACTTTCTCATCTTTAAATTTTTCTTTAAGTATCGACGCGTGCAATTTCTCGCAGATAATTGACTCGTGATATTTCTTTGCCTAATTGCATTACGGCTTCGCTGGGAAAGATTAGATCTTCTAGGACGCGGCATTGTTATTAAAATGTGCACGCGCATAAAACCACCAAATATAATAACAGTGTCTGAACTTTCGAGACATAGACAATAGCTCAAAGAGTATATAACCACTACGTATGAATAGCTTATCAAGAAAAATCATAGACAACCTATAAAAAGACATTTACACTTTTTTTAACCTGTAGATTTTTTTTCTTTAATCTTATAACCTTTACCAACTGATTTTTTTTTCCTAAAATCCGTTCCTTTCCGATGATTTTATGTTTTTACTGTAGAATAAATCTTACGTATTATTTTCGGGAATTGAAAACCAATATAACGGTACCTGAACTTTCTGGACATTTTACAAAAAATAAATTTCTGAACGCACACATGATGTCTTCAGAAAAAAATAAAGTTGTGGCCTAAAGGTCTCAGCAACCAGGCCTTAAACTCCAAAAAAAAAAATTGTTGTTACACTATTTGACAGGATTGGACAACAAATGTTTGACATGTAATAAACAAATCAGCATCTATTGAAATGATTAAGTATTCATTACACATATCAAGTTTTCATTGTTTTTAGATGTATTCTGCTGTTCGGGACGGAAACAAATCCAACAAATCAAAAACCATGGCAATCGGTCCAGCCGTTCTCGAGTTATAAGTGTTGTAACAAACACGACTTTCTTTTATATATATATATATAGATTTAATTAAAATAAAAATATTTACAACTTATTTACAAAAAAATATATTCAGTCAATTTTTACAAATTTTTACTAATTGTTGACTTTGTTTAGTTCTTTATGATAATATAAGTGTTAATATATTATTAAATTTACAATAAATTAGTTGTTTGTCAAGATTGAAAAATTATACTCCTGATTTACAAAGTTAGTTTTGTTTTTTTTTGTTATTTATTGGCGACGCTTACTTTAGAAGTTTAATAATCTTTTTTTCATTTAGTTAACATTGCTTTTTTACCTACAATTTCACACATTTATGCACGGTGTATCTAATGTAGCTTTACACATACATTAAATTACTAATTAATTAATTTATTATACAAAATGATTTTTTAAAATTTGACGTCATAGTTGGCCATGGTTATGAGTTTGTGTAAACGAATCACTGCTGCAACATACCAAAAGGAGATTTTACAGCCATTTCTTGCACAGCTTCATGACGACAAAATTGTAGACGGGTACTTTTAGCAGTTTTATTTTTTTGCTTGTTATAACACTACACGCGCTTTCAAGTGCTTTTAATTTAATCCCATTAACGTGTTGAATTATCAATTTATTAAATTACAAATAAAACTAGTTTCAGATGTTAAATTAACAACTGTCACTTTGATTTGATTTAGTGGTAAAGGTACGTTTACAGTTCAAAGTTAAACCTTTATGGCAAGTTTCAACGCCAAATTTTAAAAAACACAGTAAGAATGATTATATATAACAACTAAATTTTTCTAAATTATGAAAAAAACAATAATTACAGCACAAAACTAGCATATTTTTTTCATCTTTAAATCTTTTTTGTATTTTTATAAAAATAAGTTTTTTCATTGTTTTTTTTTTAAAAACATGTTTGACATTTCTAAAACTCTACATACAACTAAGACAATGTTTTTATTAATGTAATTATTATTATAACAGACAATTACAAGTAAACACACTTAATTTGCTGTTTTGAAATTAAAGTAACCCCACAAAAATTACTTTATTTTTGTTTATTTTTGGTTTTATTAATTTTTGGTTTTGATGTCAAACCCCAAGAGTTTGACATCAAAAAACTTATAATTTTTTAATTAATTTTATATTATTTTTAATTAAAATCACTAAGAAAATTTCTGAATAACTTTTATATTTGGTATTATGGCAATCAATATTGAACTCAAAAACAAAACATTCAATGTTTTTGAGTTTAATAATTCAGCTCGCTTAAGAACAGCAGCAATCTCAAAAATTATCAAAGAAAAAATAAATTCAAGCTATATTATGTAAAAAATTACTTTTATTTATAACAAATTATGACCATCTGACACTTAAAAAAAATTTTGATATACTTATGAGCAAAAATTTTGTTTTTTTAAGCGACAGATTTTTTTTTTATTTTATTTTATATTAGTAATTGCGAAAACTCGTCTAACTTGCAAAAATATTGCGTTTTTTCTAGATAAATTAATGTTTTTTAATAATTACCATGCTTGATAAAACTGTACAATTAATTTTAAAAAACCGTTGCTTGTATTACGTGCGCAAATCTGTTTATAATTTTTTGAGTGCATTTCTTGGTTCTGCCGTAACGTTTTTAAAAAAATTCAACATTTTTAAGATCCAAACCTTTGCTTGACGCACTTAATAAAAAAAAATTAGAAGAAGCTTCAAATAATAAAAACAAAAAAAAAACAAATTGAAACAAACAATAAACTACGCAATTTAAAAAATCTATAAAAATAAATTATAAAACGTGTAAGCATAATTATATACCAAGTTTTTTGTCTATTTTATTGAAAAAAACATTTTGCATAGCACAAGATCTAAAATAATAAAAAAATCAGACAAAGTAATTAAAAAAACCAACAAAAGAGTACGCAATAAAAAACCAGTAAAATGCTTAATATTAAATTATTGAGAACAACACTTTTAGTGTTCGTTTACTTCCAAATATTTTAATATTTTGGTATAAACTGTGCTATACAACAAGTTTGAAACTATTTGACAATTTTGACACTTGGTGAAATAGTTTATGAAAGTAATTAATAAGCATCTTAGAATTTACACTTTAAAATTACCGGTGTATAAGACACTAAAACAATGGATTTTAAATTTTGGTTTAATGAGAATGATTAGTCTACATGAACATGTTTTCTAAAATTTTGAACTTAACAAAAAAAAATCGATTATACATGTTTGACACCGTTTATATTTAATTATGAAAAACTAACATTTTTTTTTAATACAGAAAAAACTAGGGTCTTTATTACAACCGTGAAGAAACTAATTTTTCACATTCAATAGTTTTCAAAAAAATCAAGCAATTCACACATTATTTCTCTTGTAAACATTTTAACATCTCAATCACGTAAACTATAACAAAATGAAATAATCACGTAGCGTTATTTTACTTTATTCGCCATCCCATGATAACCTGATTATTATTGTAATTTGGAACTGTCAAAAATTATTGGTAATTAGGTGACGGCACGCCAGAGAGTCATTTATCTTGGACCATAAATTAAAAAGTCATTTTGGTATGCGGTTGCTTTTTTGTACCTCGCTGACGCTAGGCGCGAAATCCACATACCATAATAGTTCTCTTTACACACTAACGGCCTGATTTTAAGTTGGTTTGCGATATCGCAAAAGCTACCGTTGTCATGGTAACGTCGCAAATAGTTTGAGACCCGATTTCAAGTTCTATTTTGCCGCAACTCGAATTGCGATTCTGTAGTTAGAATTGCGACACTTACAAATGGTATCGCAAGTGTATTTGCGCATTGCAATTTGACATTTAATGAGAACCTAACCGCACTAATCGTTTCGTTTTGTTTTAAATTATAGTTCTTAACAAACGATTTTAGAGGCTTGTGCTGCAAATATAATAGTCAACTCCAGTGACAGTGACACTATTTAATTTTTCACAAATTATTTTCAAAAATCAAACTTACGATGGACGGCTCATTTTAATTATTTCAAAATCCAGCACAAATTATTTCGAATTGAAGTTGGCAGTTTCAGCTGTCAGAAAAACGGGTTCGACCAATCACAGCATAATACGATTTACGACAATGATAAAAGTTGCGACGCCGTTGCCGCATCTCTATTTTACAACTTGAAACACCATCGCAAATAGTATCGCAATAAGCTCGCAACTGATTGCGGCAATTTGCGATGCCGCACGGATTTTGCGAGGCCAACTTAAAATCGGGCCCTAAATACATAAATAAATATTATGTAATATTGAAACAAAATTGTAGATTGAAATGGTCTTATCTGTAAAACCAATTAAGTTTACTAAATTATTACCTTTTTTTGCAGTTAGTTGTAAAACGGTTAGCCACAGACGCTATAATTTTTTTTAAGCTTTACTCTTTAATTAAACAAAAAAATTATATTCTACGTCAATAATAGGTTTATTTTGCTATACCTACAATAATCACTAATTTAGGTGAGTATAATCAATCCAGCTATAATTTTTCAGACCTATTAACCTCTCACACATCAAACCAAACATATTTTTGTAATGTGCATATTTGCAGTTTTTTTAGATTATTTAATCAAACAGTATATAAAAAAAAAATTAATATTTATACAGCGTGATTAAAAATGAATGACAGTTTGCTTTAGCAAAACTTTTTAAAAACATTGTTTATTTGCTTAGTTTTGCAACTAGGCAAAACTGTAACCGAATACGCTTTTGTTTGACAAACATTTGACATAACACTTATAAAAAAACGTAGGTTATGTTACAGCGACTAACTTTTTAATTGGCATCTGTCAATGATGTTGTCAGGGCTTAAGATGTCAGCCGTCAACAACAGAAAGTGGTTGCAAGTGTTCCATTTTAAAATGAAATAAAGGATTACTGTCTCAAACAGTTTTATTTGACGCTATATTTTTGCTTAAAAACACAATAATTAGAGTTCTTTGATTATTATTTTAAAAGTTTATTTATCAGCATAATGTTTGTTTGTTTTTTTATAAATTTAATAGAATTGAATAGAAAACTAAACTGTTTAAAATTAATAAATAAGCATTTCTGTTTTTTTGAACGCATGTACAATTAATTTTTTATTTGAGTATACTTGCTTTTCAATGTTAATGTAAAAACATAATAAAAAAAATATTATTTAGTAGTAGTCAGATAAATCTTGTTTCTCACATTTACAAAAAAAACCACATTTTTTGCTATAAAACAAAAAATAGCTAACATTCATTATATTGACAATATGATACAAGTACCTAAACATTTCAAAATTAAACATTTAAAACAATTTAAATTTTTAAAAGTTGGAAGGTTTGGTAGACGTATTTTTGACTTTATTAAGTTTAAATACCTTAGCCTTTTACATGCACAAAAACATTTTATCAATTTTTGAAACATTTTGTATAATATAATTTTGGTTCTCATTTGTTTTCTGTCTATATCTAGGGTGATTTGTTATCGGAAATTAAAAAGTTTTACGATTTTTAGTAAAATTTATATTAGTATAAATAATATTTATACTAATATAAATAAATAAATAATATAGTTTTTTTTATATTATTATACGATTAATAATATTTATATTATTTATTTATATTAGTAAAAATAATATTTATACTCAAAACTTAAAAAGCTTAAAAAGTTGTTATATTTATTCAATATAATTTATATTTGATAAATTATATTTTATAAAATGAATATAATTTTGACCTTATTACTTAACATTAAAATAAAAAATTAAACTAAAAATTTTATGTTTTGTATAATATTTGATAAATAATGCTTCAAAATTAACCGGTGTCTAAAATTCTGACAAGAGGTGGTCTGTGCTGGGATAGATTTTTTTATGATAATTTGATCTAATATTTTATAACTAGCTACAGTGATCAGTAAAATATTGAATTTTATCTAATAATAAGAAAAACAATTAAATATCTATAATTTTTCCGACTTTGTATAAATATTGTTTCTAAAGAATAGAGTACATTTTTTAGAAATCAAAAAAACACTAATTTTATGAATTAATTCCAAAGTAATTTATATAATTCGAAAACAAATTCCAATATTGAATTTGTTTCTGGTTTCTGCAATAAAGTAATGTTTTTTTAAACAAAACTGCGATGGTACCACCTTACAGTGGGCAAGGTATACTATGTATGTATAGGTATATTTAGAGAGGTGGTTTGGTACCAAATACCTGCACACAACTTCTGCTCTCCTAATACCCAAGAACCATGAAACCCATAATAATGGTTCCGTGGTACCAACTCAGGTAGATATTTTGTGGTTCGTAGTGGTACCCGCTTTCATGAAGGTTCATTCTCTTATTCATTAAGAAACACCAAAACAATATCAAAATAAGACATGTTTCAATGGTACGAGTGTTATCAATACCAATAAAAAGTTAATGATATGTTTTTGAAAATAAAGTTATTATTTATTGTGTTTTCAACAATTGTACGTTTTCGTTAAAATTAATAAACTGAATTATACTTTATTTGTTTACGCATTCATTAAATTGTTTTACCGAATTATACTTAAGTTTTTTTAAGTAATAGAAGACTAATTCGAGTTTCTTGCTTTAAGACAGTTAAACTCAAAAAAGTGCCATAAAAAAATACACGTAATTTTATCAGATGCTGTTTTATCCGTTCAATTGTCAGGCAACAAAATTGTCATTGAAACGTCAAGTATACTTTAACAAAAACAAAAGCCCTCGTGTGATAATTATTATTTTAAGATAAAAAACCGACTGTTTAAAATTCAATTTTGCACCTAAATAATTAACCGTTGTTACTACACATAAATGTGTAACATTTTTAAATGTTATTGCAGTCTAAAAAATTATTTATAAAATTAAAGTACTTTAAAATAATAATATTAATCAACGTAGTCGTAACAGATATTGATAAAATTTGGATTTGAATAGATACGTTATAGATTTTTTAAGAATTTTACAAGATTTGACGGTAAAATATCTGCCGAATTTACCTGTGCTGCCATTATCCTTTGCCGTTCTTTGATAAGCCCACATTTCGCACAAGAACAATTCTTATAAATACACTGTTTTTTATGACCTCTTAGCGTCGAAATCATTCCATGATTTCTGCATCTCGCACATTTTGGAATTCTGGCGGATCTACTATTCGCCAACATTTATTTCGAAAACAAATTCCTGGAGAAAAATAGTGACACTACTCAATGTTTAACAATCTGTTGAAAGAATACAAGAATAGAAAGATACGAAAGAGGATTTCAGGAAAGTCTGAAAGATACAGCATCGGATACAGCCAATAGAACAAAGTTTAATCCTGTGGGATAGGATAGGATACGGAAACGGCCAATCGGAGAAGATTACAAACACGCCCTGACGGCTTGTCATGATATTAAAAAATAGAAATAATTGCGATACTCATCGTTTTAAGTCAATGGATTGTTTGACAGTTTAGAAGAGTTTACATTTTCATAATGTAACACTAATTGACTGTGTAACGCGTAAATAAACCAGGCTAATTTCAGAATGTTGAACTGTTACGTATTCCAACAGTTGCTCTGCTTTTAAATCTACAAATTTGTTAAATTTTTAGATTAATATTTTTTAAAATTAATAAAAGCAATATAAACTAATTTTACTGTCAATTGTAAACCGGTTTTAAAATTTTTTTTTAGGTTTGAAAGATGGTCTGATATGGTCTCCAAATAAAAATCTGATAAGAAACACTATAAAAATTAAAGAGCATTGGTAAATGCTTATGATTTTTTTTATTAGAAAGTCACAGTCTGCCTCTACTGAGTTTAATAGTAAATAAAAAATACAACATAAACTCTTATTTGGATTTGATAATACAAACGATGGTTTGACCAAAATATTTAAAAAGCGTCAAATTTTAAATTATTTATATTTTGGCTTGTAGGAGCTTGAGAAAAACTGGTTTTATAATAACGTTAAGATTGACGAATAATCCTATAGATGTAAAGATTAATGTGTATTAAAATTATCTAAAACATTTGATAGTAAAACATAAGCTGACAAATTTAATATCTTTTTAACTTATCTCTAATTTAAGATATGAAAGTTTACAAAAACAGCTGCTGACTAAACCAAATTGAAAAAAAATTTAATCATATTTTTTTATACATATTTATTTCAGTCATACTAGTAGATTTTAAATATTATTTAAATTAAAGTGTCAACAATCAATATATTCGTTGCTATGACATAACAGCAATATCATCAAACAGTCTTAAATCTATAAGTATATTTTTTCTATAATAAATAAAAGTTGTTATGTCTTACAATTTTCAAGATTAAATTAAGTAAATATTTGAAAAAATTTTGTTTTTTCTACAAGACTTTCTTGGTAAAGCCATGGTACGTACTGTGTTTTCTTTTTTATAAAAAATAACATCTCAAATTAAAGATCTTTAAAAAATATATTGGAATTTTACAGAGCCTTAATAGTATAGTTATTTATAAAAATTTTAAACAAATTAAAATGTTGTTAATTGTAATTTTATTATAATATAAAACTTGGAACTAATTTATAATCTGTTGTGTACTTTAATTTCTAATTAAAAAAATTACAAATTTTTTCGTACGGTAACTATAGTTAGATGTGTACAAGTAAAATTTTAAATTTGGTTTTCTAAGTTTTCAAGTTCTCAATTCCTAAGCTAATTCATGATTTAAAAAAAAAAATTGTTCAGCGTTATTATAGCTAGCCTATATACTTCTATATTAACTTCAAATATTTTTTTATCTAAGCCATTTGTTTTGAATTTATGTCACAATGAAAATTTTTTTTACATAAAATTAAAAATTAAACATTTAAAAATTTTTAATAATTGACAAGTCAGACAATGAAGTTCTTACATCTAACAATATCCTAGATATTGCAAATTAGACCGTTTTATCCAGTTTGTTGATATCAATGTTGTAGTAAAACAAGCGGCATCTATTAGAAGCTACCTTACAATAAACAATTTTCATAAATAAATTTGTACATGTTTTGATGCGTATATAGGTTATATTGTAAATGACAAATGTGAATGTTTATATATACAAAACAAAACAAAAAGTATATCGCTGATTGGGTAACCAAGTTATTACGTTAGCGCCTTTTGTCTCAAATGTGGTATATCAATAACATACAATACAATGTAATCTATCTTTTTGGTTTAGCCATTAACTGGTAAAATAAAAAATCAATTTTTAACTCATCAAACTACATCTGTAAACTTGAACAAGTTTTGCTCCTAGTGGAGCTCATCAGCAAGTCACAACAGATTCAGATTTGAATAAGTTTTTGCTTATGGTTGGTGGCTAACCAAAGATTCATTGATATACGCTTTGAAACAAACGACGTTAAAGTGAAAACTTGGTTTGTCTAATCAGCAATATACTTTTTATTTTAAATTGTAGCTATCAACACTGACATTATATCATTTACTGTATAAACTATTTGCATAAAAACACGTGTAACAACTTTTTTTCAAAAAAAGTTTGATGCAAGGTAGCTTGTAATAGATGTCGCTCATTTTTACACATTACAAAAGTAACAGACACTTTCGTAAATATTAACCCAAAATTGTCACTTCAAATTTATTCAAATCTGAATATGTAGCAACATGCTGATGAGTTCCAATAAGAACAAAACATGTCTAAGCTCACAGATATAGTTTGCATAAATTTGCAGTAATTTTTTTTATCAAAGTTGTGCCCTTCTGAGACTGATTTGTCTCAAACGTATATCAATGTTATACAATGAAATTTTTTTTTTAGTTAACCACCAAACAAATTTATCAAATTTATTCAAACTACTTCTGTAATCTTAAGCATGAACATATTTTGTTCTTATTGGAACTCATCAACAAGTCGCAGTCAGATTTAGATTTTAATAATATTGCAGTGACAATTTTGGGCTTGTATATACCCAAGTGTCTGTTACTTCTCTATTTGAGTATATATAAGCCCAAAATTGTCACTGCAAATTCATTCAAATCTGATTATGTTGCAACTTGCTGATGAGTTCAAATAAGAACACAACATGTCTACGTTTACAGATATAGTTTGTATAAATTTGCATTGATCTTTTTTATCAATGAGGCACAGCATTGATGTAAGACCTGAGTTGATGTAAGACTTTCTAGATGAATTTAATATTTGTCAGTTTAAGCAAAGTGTTTAGCTTTTCAAGGGGATACAGGTGTATACAGGGTGAGTTATTAGTGTAGGATTGATTTATTTTGGCTTTGCTTTTGGTTTAAAGAAATTCTGTTAACGGAATAAGATAACACTGCTAAAACTTTGGTTCTAATATTATTTAAATGTTCAATTATCTAATTTTCCAAAATCAAACTTATTTTTTGATTAAATAAAATACCTTTATTTTTTAGTGACATGATATTGTTGATTTTCGTTATGGATACGATATATGAAACGTATCTCATATCTCCCTTGGGACTTTGTAAAGTTTTTCACCCTCAAACACATGGTTACCATGCATTTGCAGCAATTATACATTCATGCATTCTCGGATGTTGTAATTTTTCATATAATTTTATTAAGAAAGCAGTAATGAAATGCTAAAAAATAAAATATTTAATGCACTACGGGAGATATTCTGTTTTTCACCCTCGGTAGACTTACAGACCGCGGGCCTCCGGCCCTTGGTCTGTAACACGTCAACCTCGGAGAAAAAACATTCATATCTCCCTTAATGCATAAATATCTATTAATTATTTTTTGTTTGTTGGCCGTATTTGTCGCTATACTACTGTATAATTGTTTTAAGTTTGTATTAACTACAACATGTTTTAAACAATTTTCAAAAACATAGTTTTACAAAACATGTAGAAAGAAGGCTTTTGCTATTAAGCTCAAAATTTCAATTTTTTGCACATAGGAAGAGAAACGCTTAAAGTGCTTTCTAAGAAAATAATATTTTTTAGAGTTTTATTGTTGTCAAAACTTTCTTTTATTTTTTCTTATAAAAAACTTATAGTCTAATGAGAAATCAAGATTGGCAGAAGAGGGTCAACTAGAGAACACCCAAAACTGCCAATTTAGCAAATTATTTTTTTTGTATGGTTGTAAACTTGGTTTGAGTTTAGTGTACGATATATCTCTCATTGATAAAAATATAAGTTTGACATAAAAGTAAGAATAGGTCAAACATTTGGTAATCATGTTTATCATAAAATTAGCAGAAAGTTAGGTTAAAACTTCGAAGACAACTTTATAGTCAATTTTAAAAACAACCACAAAATAATAAAAAAAATATTTATATAAAACTAAAATGTTATTTTTTAACATTCATGTAATAAAATAGATTTTTTCATTGACACAAATAAACCAATTTTAATTATTATTTTTATTTTATTAAATGTGGCTAATTTTAATTTTATGGTATAATTTTTATTTTATCATAAATAACTTTGGAACAGACTATAGTTATTTATTTAAGCATTTTTCAACTTTACAATAAAAAAAATAATTATAAAAATCATTTTGATAGACCGTTTATTTATAAACCTTATTGGTTCAAAGAAGCATGCAATTTGCATAATAACCAAACTAAACCTTATTTTCTTAATAAGCTTTAAGTAATAACAATTTTTTGTAGTTTTCCGCAACGTTTTGTCTATATAGGAAAAGTTTGTTGTGAATATTTTTTAAATTAAAATTTTGATTACAGGAAAACTTATGATTTTGTTATTGAATTTATAGTTTGAAAATGTGGAAACAATTTTTCCGATCAAATAGTTGAGAAACAAATTAACAGTCTTTAAATATTTTTTTCAAAAATATTGTATTGTAAAAAATTCTACAATATTTGTTCAGTAAACCTCAGGTAAAGTTGCAAAGTATAGTGCTTTATTATCTGCATATACATAATAATTAATTCAGTGCTCTACATAATAATAACATGCATTTGTTTATTATTGTTTATAATACAGCAATAAATAGTTTTCAAATTAAAAATATAATAAAAACATTGATTAACTTTAACGGTAAATTATTTTTTCTTTTTGTAATAATGCTATACACTGAAAGCCAAAGTCTCAATGTGCGATGTGTGACGTATTACTGTCAGTTCGTTAAATAAACAATAGTCCATTAAAATGTTGCTTCACACATGTCTGTCGCTCCCGACCACCCAAAACACTTCTCTAAAAAAATTAAACCAAAAAAAAATCAAGATGCAAATCATACGTTCTCCCACCTTAGAATCGTGCCTTTCTGCCATATTTGACCGCAAACCAAAAAAGTCGCAAAGTAAAAAAATATATTATCTCGATGAAACTTAAGACGCTGCATCCTAGAAATAACCCTGCCATTCCTCCAATGTAAACTAAAATTTCAATTTTAATAAATTTTAGCTTCAGTTTTCGTTTACCAAGTAAATCGGAAAATCCAAATATTACATCTCTACGTAAACGCATTTTTGGATACTCTTTTAGGCCCCATTGTAGATTTGAGCCTAAAAACCAAGGCCTTGTATCCATATCTTCCACCACATAGTTCACCTCGTCGCAGTTAGGCAGACAAGAACATTCACTGTTTACCAAAATCAGTTTTTCTTTGTGTTTTGCCAAACAGTGTAGTCCGGCAACATTACAAACTTTTTCACCATCTGATAATAAAAAATATTAGTCAACACTATACAAGAAAAAAACACATAGTAATCTATAGTAAGAAACCATATGTTTCCAACAAGATGGAGTCAGTCTTAGATTTCCTTGTGACTAATAAATATACCGATTCGCCTGTAGAAATGTGGAACACAACCACACAACTTTTTTGCCAAATCAGCTCGACAATCCATTTTGCACAACACATAAGAATAAACAGGCGAATGCTTGAGATTGTTTTCATTATAGAAACGGCATTTTCGCTGATTAACTCGCAAATTTTTTACATTATCGTTACTGAAAATGGTTAAACTTGACAAAAAAATTTGCAGAAAAAAACTGTCAGGGGAATGAATCTTCTTGCTGGCTATGTCAGCGACCTCGTAAGGGCCGTGAAAGTATACCTATAACAAATAACTAAAGTTTGGAATAGAGAAACAATTTACCATTACGTCAAATCCTGTCGATAAGTTTACAACGCTGGTAAAAACCTCGCCATCTAAAGGGTGAACGTCAAATACCGGGTGACTTTGTTCGACTAAATTCCAGCTACCTGTATCCCAATAACTATAAATAAAGTATTAGAACGCTTCCTGTGTTAATATTTTTTTTCAAATTTGAGTCTTATAAGCTTTTCGAGTCTTAATAATAAGCTTTTTAATGTTTTTAATTTGGAGTCTTTTATATAGTGCTTGTATAGATATGTTTTAAGTTTTTAAAAGGAGATACAGCATTACTGTCATAATTACTTAAAATATTACTGTTATGTCTTTGAAAAAAAAATATTTATATTACACCAAGAATATTTTAAAAAGTGGTTTAATGATTTAAATTAAAAATTAAAGTGGCTTCAAGCAATGGTGCAAAAATTGTTTTGTTACATAAGAAGAGATATTCAGAGCCATCAACCTATAAGAGCTATTTAAAATTTATCAGATAATAAATTTTTAGTCGTTGCCTTGGCTAGTTTTTAAATTTTAAGTTTAGTACACAAATTCTGTTCTTTTCTTTTACATTAATTTTTGGTTAAAGATTAAACTAGTTATCTCAAAGTTTTAAACTCGATTTGAAATCAAACGGCATGTTGCTGTTACCAACCGTTTACCAACAAATTTTTTTAGATAAAACAAAAAAAAACCTAAAAATTAAATTTGAAAGTTCATTAAAACTCATTTTATAAGGGGTATTGGCGCACGTGTCGCACTTGTTTTCTACCTTAGAACTTTTGTGAAAAATTAAACCCTATAAACCCAAAAGATATTCTATCAAAGTTTGCTACAAATTTATTGTATTTAATTGTTTTTCACAATTAAAATAAAATTTTTTTTGGACTTTTGGATGCCCGGTTGCAGAAGCTAAGCCGTTTATTAACAATTTTGATTACGAAATTCAAATTTTTAGAGTAAGTGTGTAAAAATATCAAATTTTTTTTAATAAAATTATAATATACATATTAATATCTAATTGTTTACTATAATACAAGTGTTACCATATAATTGGGCATTTAGTTCTAAAAATATATATATATTATTATTGCTTTTTCTGTTACTCTACTTTATTCGCTTTCTTGCTCAAACTTTCTCTTTTTTTTTATATTTTTATCCATTCAATTTTTTCTTTCCTTTTTTTCATTATGTTCTGTTTCCTCTCCTTGCCTTCTTTTACCTCTACACATTCTTTCATAATTTTTTTATTTTTAATATTTCAAATATGAAAATCATAAATGTGTTAAGAGACATATTAGAAAATAGTTTGCAAACGGTAATTATATAGATTAATAAGAATTACTTGTTATAAATTTATACGATTAGTGGTGATACATGTATAAATTGAGAAGACAAATTATCTGTAAGTAGTGGAATTATTTACACTACAATATTTAGTATAATATTGTTGTGTTTAAAACTTATAAAAATAAAAACAAAACAACAAATAACAACAACGTCATTTTGTTCAAATTTGGTTCTTTAATTTTCAGAAAACTGAATGCACAAAAATTGATCTTATCACATACAACTTTTACAAAAATAAATAACTTGTAGCTCCTGACGAAGCAGCCTACTAAGCTGCAAAACGTTGAGCAACAGAAAAACAAAAATTGTTTAATTAGTTAACGCCTTAACTAAGGTCTTAATTCTCGTAAAAAAACCAAATTACACTTATAAAATTGTTATAAAAAATTATAAAAATTTTGTTAAAATGTTTATTTTGGAAAAATAAATAAATTTAAAGAGTTTAAAAATTATGATTTTTTTACACTTATTTATTTTTTTTTTGTTTTTTGTGCTTTAATTTTATTCTTAAGTATGTTAAATTAAAAAATATATAATAAGTTGGTTGATATTCATGTTCAAAAGTAGCTTAAAAGAATATAAAGACAAGAAAATTGAAAAATTTGGAGCAATTTTTAAATATTAAAATTTGATTTTTGATTTTCAGATTCTTTATTATTTATTTTTATTGTAAAAAAATAAACTAATAAAAAAAACAAAAAAAATCTATTTTTGATATTTGTAAAAATTTAAAAAAATTTGGATTAGCTTTTAACAAAAAATTTAGACTTTTAAAACATTGTACACCTACATATTTTAGTACAAAACTCATAAAACTCAAAAAATCGTAAAAAGGATTCTGTGTTAGACCAAAAAAAGTACACCCTTGCGTTGGCACTTTAGTCTTTAAAACTTGGTTTAAATAATTGTAATTTGGCGTTTTTTTTAAATTGGTATGCAAGCGTGGCGCAAAGTTTAAGTCTAAAACAACGATAAAAAAAATCTACTAAAAAATTTAAAGAAAAAATTACTTACTTAGCCAACTTTCAAATAACAAAAAAATAATTTGTTGCAATAAGCATTTGTACACGCAGCTATTAAGACAAAGTCAATAATAATTGTAATGTTTAACTGTAAAGTACAGTATGTGTAAAAAACTTAAACTAATTGATAATTATTTTCACAGTATCTAAGCTAAAGTTGATTTATTTAGTTAAAAAAAAATCTAGAGACAACAAAATCTGCATTAAAATATTAGTAAGGAAACAAAAATATAACTTACTCAGGTGAATTATACACTGCTAATTGCGAATTAAAACTATAACAAATCCCCATTTCAGTTACAACTGTTTGAAATTTATACAATTTGCTATTTGTTCCCGAATTTGTGACAAACGGTTTAAATTTAAATTTTAAATCTAATAGAATATCTATATATTGTTCTTCAGTTATTCCATCATATTCTACAACTTTATCAAAACTTTCATAGCTAGCTTCAGCTAGAGTGGTTAAAAATTGTTTTAATTGTGTTTTATTTTTTTCTGCGGAATTTTTGACATATAATTCTAGTAAGTCAATATTTATTTTAAAAGTTGGACAAACTGTAGCCGCTGGAAATGTGGTATTCCAAGAAAATCGATCTCGTTCCATTGAAATAACTGTAGGATTTTCAATGTATCTGTGCAAAGTTAGAGTGCTAAGTACCACAGCGCCATAGATTGCTGATGCTATCAAAACCATCCAGATTATGGTTTCAACCATATGGTATCGTCTTGAAAGATGATAGAACCCATGGATTGAGCTCTGACTCAAAAATAATCGCACAAACAATTTCACCCCGTCCATTGCAAACCATTTACTGGAAAATTCAAATCACAAAAATCATTGTCTATGAATATTTGATGATGATATTATGACTATGATGGCCTAGATATTATGATAGAATTGTTTGGTAACAAAAGTTGTGTTTTTGTTACATTGTGTGATGTGGGTGGCCCCTTTTTTCCAACATGTGGTGCTGTAATAAGATCTACTAATGGATTTTTGTTTGTTTAAAGATGGGGATAGGTAACATGGATTATACGACTTGTGAAGGGTTCATTATTTTAAACTTGCTAATTTCAATTTAGAGAAATACGAAATTGTTTTTTTAATATTTTTCTAAAAATGATATTAGACAGATATACAATTTTCTTGCTGTCTCAAAAATATCTTGCAACTTAAAATATTCCTAATAAAATGTCATTTCATTTTTAATGCTTATAGTCAACAGTAATATAAATTTTAATGCTTATGGTCAACAGTAATATAAATTTAACTGTTTAAAACAATTGAAATAATTTTTTAGATCATTGCCCAAAAATATTTTTTAGTTATGACATAATTTTTTTTTAATTGATTGATTAACAGAGTAACAGGAGCAATAGCATTGCGATCTTTTTGAACTATTGTGCTCTCAAACACCCATAGCCGGGCAAAAGTCATCTTCTTTGTAGAAAAAGAGAAAAACATGAATGCTCGGTCACGTTCTAAACACACTATTATCAGCCACCTGACCACCAAGCGATCTTGATTGATTTAAATTAATAAAATTTTTGTCATTATCTATATATATAAAAGAAAGTCGTGTTTGTTACAACACTTATAACTCGAGAACGGCTGGACCGATTGCCATGGTTTTTGATTTGTTGGATTTGTTTCCGTCCCGAACAGCAGAATACATCTTAAAAACAATGAAAACTCGATATGTGTAATGAATACTTAATCATTTCAATAGATGCTGATTTGTTTATTACATGTCAAACATTTGTTGTCCAATCCTGTCAAATAGTGTAACAACTATTTTTTTTTTGGAGCTTATGGCCTGGTTGCTGAGACCTTTAAGCCACAACTTTATTTTTTTCTGAAGACATCGTGTGTGCGTTCAGAAATTTATTTTTTATAAAATGTCTACAAAGTTCAGGTACTGTTATATTTGTTTTTAATTCCCGAAAATAAAACCTAAGATTTATTCTACAGTAAAAACATAAAATCATCGGAAAGGAACGAAATTTAGGGAATAAAAAATCAGTTGGTAAAGGTTATAAGATTAAGGAAAAAAAATCTACAGGTTAAAAAAAGTGTAAATGTCTTTTTATAGGTTGTCTATGATTTTTCTTGATAAGCTATTCATACGTAGTGGTTATATACTCTTTGAGCTATTGTCTATGTCTCGAAAGTTCAGGCACTGTTATTATATTTGGTGGTTTTATGCGAGTGCACATTTTAATAACAATGCCGCGGAAAATTTAAAGATGAGGAAGTTCTTATTCCAAGGATTACGATGATCTCAACGGATATGCCCTTTGAGTTTAAACGAATTCAATTCCCGATTCGTCTTGCCTTCGCCATGACGATCAACACATCACAGGGCCAATCCTTGACTATTTGTAGCCTCAATCTAGAAAGTGCATGTTTTTCTCATGGTCAATTGTACGTGGCATGCTCACGTGTCGGCAAACCATCCGCTTTACTTGTTCTTGCGCCTGACCAAAAAACAAAGAATGTCGTTTACCACAAAGTGCTTGAATGAAAATCTTATTAATGAATTAATCCGAGTTTTATTTTTTTTTCCCCAATCTGCACAAAATAGTTTTCAATAATTTTTTTCTGACATGAGTTTGAAGTACTTAATTATTATTTTTTAATATTTTTTATTTTTATTCTCATTCTGTATGCATGTTTTCATCATCATTCATCATAATAAAATACTTTTTTGTTTCTATCTATATAAATATATTATTTTGTATCATTGTTTTACGTTCATCAAAGCCTAAATTAGTTCAGCTAAAAAGTAACACGACATTTATTGACTGTTAGGCAAAACAGACTTGTGAACCCTCAGTGGCGCAGTAAAGCAAGCTGACAAAATATAAAAAATAGTCTTTATAGAGAACATAAAATCAAATCCCAAACGCTTGTAGAAATATCTCACTGCGCATACGCAGAATCAAGCAGAACAAGACTAAAAATAAATACAAAGTAATAATACAAAAATTGTTTCTTCAAATAACATTTTGCGCTCTTGCACTATTAATTTTTGCCTGTAAGATGATTGTCTCTCATCTCACTCATTTTGAGTTAGATTAGAACTTTTGAAGTTCTAACACCATTTATGAACAAAACTTATACTTATTACTTAATTTAGTAAATCAAACATTTAGCTTATTTATCGTAAACAGCATTTGAAATAATTAAAAGTTAGTGTTTTCTTCAAAAGATGACGTCAAGAAAGACTATTGCTATCCGTCGTAAAGATTACAGTGCATGGGAGCGACGTGCTCCATTTTCGCCAGACCATGTACACCAATTGGTAAAATCTGGCATTAGAGTAATTGTTCAACGCAGTAATCGTCGAATCTATCCCATTGAAAGCTATCTAAAAGCCGGTGCTATAGAGCAAGAAGATATATCAGAAGCAAGCGTCATCTTTGGTATTAAGCAAGTTTCCATAGATCAATTGATACCGGAAAAAACATATTGTATTTTTTCGCATACTATTAAGGCTCAAGAATGTAATATGCCGATGTTAGACGCGATTTTAGAAAAACGGATAAGATTAATTGATTATGAAAAGATGACTAATGCTAGAGGGCAGAGAGTGGTGGCATTTGGTAGAATGGCGGGCATTGCTGGGGCAATAAATATTTTATTTGGCATAGGATTAAGATTATTATCTTTAGGATACCAAACACCTTTTAGCAAAATTGGGCCGGCACATGTTTACAAAAACGTTGCTCAGGCTAAGCAAGCAGTTAAAGATATAGGAAAAGAAATAAAACTTCTTCAAGTTATTGGACCTTTCATTGTTCTTTTAACAGGTAAGTTGTAAATGGTAAGAGTAATAATAGAAAAAATTTTTTAGGATCAGGAAATGTGTCTCAAGGCTCCCAAGAAGTTTTCCGAGAATTACCTTATGAGTATGTTGCTCCAGAGGATTTAGAAAGAGTTTCAAAACAAGGTTGTTCTAAAAAGATATATTTGAGTGTTGTTAGCAGGCAACACTATTTACAACAATTAGATGGAAGTAAATATGAATCACTAGATTTTCAAAATCACCCAGAAAAATATGTTTCTACATTTTCTCAAAAATTTGCACCATATGCTTCTATTATAATAAATGGTATCTACTGGAGCAAGCCTAATCCAAAATTACTAACAATAGCTGATGCTAAAGATTTACTACGTCTTGAAAATTCATGGCTAATGCCACATAGATTGTTAGCAATTTGCGATATTTCTGCTGATCCTAATGGTTCCATTGAATTTATGACAACTTGCACTACTATAAGCAATCCCTTTTGTATTTATAATCCCTTTTTAAACAAAAACACTACAAACTTTAGTGATCCTGGTATTTTAATTTGTAGTATTAACAATATGCCAGCGCAAATTCCACAAGACAGTACTGATTTTTTTGGAGATTTACTATATCCTTTTGTAGAAAGCATCCTAGACAGCGATGCACAAAAGCCACTAAAAAATCACCATTTTTGTCCAACTGTTTTTAGAGTAAGTTGTTTTCAGAAACGTTAAGCTTTACCATTGCAGCCATGTTATTTTAGGCTATAATTGCCAGCAACGGACAGTTAACACCAACATATCAATATATTCAAGAATTACGGAAAAAATTACGATAATTTTTTGGCAATATGATGCATGTTGTTGTTAGCAGTAAAGATAAAATAACAAAAAAATAATAAAAAAAAAAAAGTAAAAACACATGTATGACAACATGAAGCACTCGCTGTCAATTAATACAGATTTTGAGCACAATTATAATGCTTTTGTGTAATAAAGTAAAAGAAATATAAAAATTATTGTGCATCTTCTTTTTTTTTTATCATTTTTTGCTCATACAATATTTTTTTTATGTTTACAAGATAGATAGATTTAATTTTCTGTTTCTAGTTAAACTGCTTTACAGTTTTTTTTACATTCTTTTTATGTGGTCTACTCTTTCCCTTCCTATTTCTATTTATGTGGTCTACTCTTTTCCTTCCTATTTCTAAATGAAAGAAAAATAAAAGATGGAGATAGAAACACAAACAAACAAGAAAGGAAAGAAAAAATAAAGGATAGTAGAAACAATAATAAGTACTCTTTGCAAAAAAATTGCGTAAATTTAAAATAAAAAATAAGAGAGAGAGAGAGAGAGAAATATAATAGCAATATTTAGGTGCAAAAACAGAAAGAGAAAATAGATTGTAGATCAAAAAAAAGCGAAATGTGTAAAAGAAAGAAAGAAACATTACAACACATAATGAATAAATGCGTAGAGGTAAAAAAAGCAAGCTGAGTTTAAAAATCATAATTAAAATAAAGATAAAATAAAATAAATAAAAGTAATAATAAGAAAAAAAAACATTAAACAAAAATCAATAAAGTAAAGCAAATAAGAAAAAAATTTTTTTAAGTAATAAAACATGAAAAAAAAACTTAAGGAAATTTTAAACAAAATAGCTTAATTAATTACATGTTTGTAACAAACTGTCTGTGAAACAATAAACATATAACTGTATCAATTCTTTGCTTCTTTCTTCCTAAGTTACCATATGAAGAAAATGTAAGTAAGAAGCTGTGAGATAAGAGCAAAAAGTATAAATTTTAGAAAAAAAAGTTTTAGGTTTTTTTATGTTTATTTTAGATAGGCAAGAAGACCAATAGATAATATGTATGTGTTTAAAACATCAATAGAGGGTGATTTATAAAAAATGTGAGATATTTGTTAGCGCTAGACAGTGTAGATAGAATTAAGTTTCAGAAATAGATAATATAAGAATATAGAGAAACACTAGAAGAAACATTTGAAAAAATATATAAAAATACAAAGTGTAGGGTGAGAATCAATGAGAGCAAGAGCAAGCATTTGCAATACATATAAGTAAAATAAAAGAAGTTTTAGCTATAAGACAAGAAAGAAAAGTAGCAGTAGTAAAAAAATAAAATTAAAAAAATATATGAAAAACCTATGAAAATATAACAAAAATAATAGTAAAAGCCGAAAAAAAGTGAAAAAAAAAATAAAACAAGTAAATAGATAAAAAAGTTTTTTAAGAAAAAGTAGGTGTAAAGTGCTGATAAGAAAATGATAAAAAAAACATCTGTTGTGTGCAATAGTGTAGACAATAGCAAAAAAAAAAAAACTAAAAAAAAATATGAAATATAAATAATGATGTCTAAAATTGTAGTAAAAAGTGTAATGACATAATTTTACAGGTGAAAAGGGATAATAAAGATAGAAAAACTGCAAAAAAATGTGACACAAATGTTAGGATTAAACAGAACGCTTAATTAAGATATTGTAAGAGTACCAAAAAGTAATTAACAAAAATAATTAAAAAAAATAAAAATATAGCGTAGAAAACATTAAAAAAAAACCAAACTTCTTTTGGTGAAAAAAAAATCAGATAGAAACAAAAAAACTTGAATAAACAGAATAGTAAACAATATAAATATATAATTATAGACAAGTTAGCAAGATATGTGGAATAAAAAAAAGAAAAAGATAATTCTAAGATTTAGATGCAAAAATAAAAAGAAGAAAAATGCAGGATGTTGTACATAGACAAAGAGACATTCGAGATTAAAAAATAAGTAGAAGAAAAAGAAAGCGAGTAGGAATTAACAGCATAGAATCAGTAATAAAATCTTTTCTTCAATAAAAGGAAAAATATAATTAATATAAATAATATTGAAAAAATAACTGAAAAAGAAGAGAGCTAAAAAAGAAATGAAAGCTTAAAAAAAAAATACATAATAAAGTAAAGACTCTTTGTGGTTAAATGATTGAACTTAAGCTAGAAACTTCTATTTCTTTCTTACAATTGATCGCAGGATCTCTCTAAAATTCAAAGCACAGTTTTGTTATGC
Organism: Lagria hirta; assembly: GCA_947359425.1. Taxonomy (NCBI): domain Eukaryota; kingdom Metazoa; phylum Arthropoda; class Insecta; order Coleoptera; family Tenebrionidae; genus Lagria; species Lagria hirta. Next base: position 11,233,580 of record OX375796.1, on the reverse strand, counting down.
ACACAAAAACCCAGAAGAGATTGTTGTGCCGACCAGACAAGCGAAAGATTTTTTTACCAGTTTTTGTTGCTTTTCTTATCAATCACAAAAACCACATAGAGGCAAAGTATAAGCATTAATCAAAAAAATATATTAAAGAAACAAAAAAAATATATTCAAATTTGCTGTAATTAAAATGTAACAATTTGAAAATCAAATAATTTAAGTCTGTATAGGAAAATTAAAAACATTAAATAGAAAATAGTTTAATATCACTTTCTTAAATGTCACTACTATTTTTAAATTTTTTAAAAATATTTTGTTTAGTGTAATTAGGTGATTCTATCTTCTTCTATTGTCTATTGTTAACTTTTCATCTCATTTTACTTTTTATTTTTGAAATTATATTTTTGGTTTAATTGATTTCTTTTAATACTACTAGTATCTCATATGTTTGTTATTTACTTTGAGTATTGTTGTTAAAGCTTAGATTAGTCTTGTACGGTCTATAAAAAAATTGAAATGTTATCAATAACAGCAAAATATTTAATAACGAAGATGCATATTTTGGAATAAATTAATGCTTCAGCAAACTGAAACTGGCTTCAATGATATTAGAACCCGTTGTAGCAGACTACACTCGTGAGTTTCAATTTTAACAGATGCTAATGATTAGGTTATTTATAAATAATAATTAACCTAGAAATCTATAAAGCGAGATCTATGTGCAAAATCTATTAGCAAAATATTTTTCAAGTTTAATGTGAGGATAATCAAAAAAAAGTGTGTTTAAATAGAAATTGTATTGACTAGTATAAGATTATAACATCCTTCCAAAGCACTCTAAAAAATTCAGTTCGAAATGACCTAGAATATTCCACATTTCATGTCAGTGCACAAGCAACACATCCGTTCTGCAAATTTTCCATTATTGTGCAAATAAATGGTTCCAGCTCATCGTAAAACACAATGCAATGTCCTCTAAAACCTTGTAACTTTATCATTACTAATTGGACTGTCACAACAATCAACAAAATCTTCTAAATTAGGACATGTGTAGAGATCAGGCTCTTGAACTTCATTTAATCCGGCCCTGGCTACAGTTACCGCATTTATAGCGGCTATGTTAACACAATCATAAACCGGCTGAAAAAAAAATAGTATGCCAAGTACCATTAGAAAGCCATATTCCTTACCTGCGAAGTAGTTCTATACAAATCCATTGCACTGGTCGAAGGAATAGAAGGTAAGGTACTGGTAAGTTTGTCTCGAGCAGCAGCAATTGTCATAATATAAGTTCTTGGTACAAAAATAGTACCAATTAGGATACTTGCTGTAGACACCAGTCCAAAACATAATGCTGGATCTTTATAGTTTGAAGGCAAGAATACATAAGCGGGTATCCAAATACACCATACAAAACTAGTAGACATAACTGCTAAAGCAAAGTACTTTCCTTCTCTATAGTTTCTTTGACATTTGTACATTAATGGACATAGACATAATAGAAGGAGCAGCAACATTGCATTATAAGCCAATAGATATATAAAAAAATGTGATTTAAAAATTTCATCGCAATGTCGTACCGTATGCAAACTTAAAGCTGCTTGTACTCCAAAAATAAAAAGACATAAGAAAGATTGCACTGGTCCAGCAACATGAGACATAAAGCCTATCTCCTTGGCAGCTGTTGACAGTAGAATACTTCGGCTAAGTATCAATGAAAAAGCAGCAGCAAAACTTAGTGTTATAGATAACGCACGTGCTATACATAGTGTATCTTCTACTTGTTTTGTTCCTTCTAAAGACAAGGGAAGAATTGCACAATACATCAGCATTACAGTCACCAGAAGAAGAATTGTTAGAATCGGATTCCCTTCCAGAGCATTGCGGCGACATACAGCCACTAACAAAAATATCAATATTGCTACACAAAACAAAACACCAAGCAATGATATTGAAAGAAAGGCAAAAACCCATGATGCTGCTCGAATTTCAACTAAATCATAATAGCCAATTCTAAGAGGAAGCTTTGTATCAAACATTTTGCAAGTTTTCCTCTCATTAAAATTAGTCAAGTTACTAATTTCAAAATAGTTTGGCTCCAATTGTGTCAAATTATCATAAAATACATTGTAAAAATACATTGTAATGAAAGATTGCGACAAATTATCAGACTTATAGATCACATAATTTAAATTTGGTATTAAAAAGTCTATTTTGAGCAAATCAATCATCTGATTCAAATCTGGATGTGATACTGAAGAACTGGAAAGTATCTCATTTTTTAGACAATCAATTTTATAGAGAGAATCATTGCAATTGTTTGTGAGCACACGTTGTAGATGCAGAGCATAAAGCAGAATTGGTGTTATAACTTCAAATGATCTCGGATTTGGTGTATAGTTCAATTGATGAGTTTGAGGAGTAGTGATGATGTACACGTTGTCAGGAACATCTGAAACTAAAGAAATAAATGAATACGCAAAAGCAATTGAAATTCAATATGATAAAATCTGTTCTAAAAGCTGGTATGTGTGCTAGATTTTTAACTTTGAACTTGCTTAAAGCTAAACGTTAGCTTCTGGTTTTTAAACAACTAAACTTAAAACGTTTTGCTACGTAGCAAATGTATATTTTTAACTATTTTTTATTTACTAGGTAGTACTGAAAAGTGCTTAGTAGCTCGCTTTGGCAATTTCTTATTTGGTATGGTAAAAGCCATGTACTTATACAAACTTACAAACCTACTAAAGCAACTTTCTCTTAGCTAGTAACATTACTGTCTTTCTACGTAAATTACACTCTCGTTGTAACATGCATTCAACAAAAATGTTTATCAAGTTAGCGTTGAATTTTTGCAAAATGAAGATGTAAGTAAAAAGACGCTGACGTGATAACTTGGTTGCTCAACTAACGATGTCGATGTCGTAACGAGCAAATCGTATATGGTGGTCTCTAATAGATGTTGTTTATTTTTACCACATTATGGAAGTAACAGGCACTTCATATAAGCGCAACCTTGTCAATGCAAATTTATTCACATCTGAATTTGTGGCGACTTGATGATCCAATAAGAACAAAACATGTCCAAGTTTACAGATGTAGTTTGAATGAATTGGCATTGATTTTTTATTTTACCAGTTTGTGGCTAAACCAAAGAAGATAGATTACATATTACATTGTATATTATTGATATATGGTTTGAGACAAAAGACGCTAACGTGATGACATGGTTGTCCAATCAGCGATATAAAATTGATTTCTATTTGTCATTTACAGCACAAACCTTATAAGCAGAAAAAATGTTTGATGAAGGATAGTCTCTAATAGATGTCGCTAGAATTATTATTGTTCTACTACGCTCTTAATTTATAGATAAATAAACTATAAAATTATTTAGGTTTGAGAGCTTTTTTGACTACATTGTAATCATTATCAAGAAATGTACTATTGTGACCTACTTTAGCATGTAAAAATCTTTTAATTAGATGGTGATAAACATTCTATTTTATTCTACGGTACAGTTTTAATAAAATTGTTTCAAGTTTGTTTACTCTGATTTAGATAATTATAAGTTTGGTAAAATAATTTAGCTCTAAAAAGATAAATTACACTGAAATATGTCATAAATCGTTCAATATTGTAAAATGCATATTTTTGTACGAGGGTTTATTAAATATAGATAAAGATTTTTGTTTTTGAGATACCTTTTAACGTTGAACCATCAATTAACACCAGAACTGCCCCAGAAATATCTGAATTTTGAATAATTTCAGTTACTTCATTTTGTGTTCCAAAAATTATGAGACTTTCTCGTGTTGAATTTTTCAGATGTACTGTAGATCTACGAAAAGTGTTAAGGAGAAGAATTTGAGTGTTTGGAAATACTCACTCATAAACTATGACCTCATTGACACATATATTTTCTTTTCTTGCACTTTTTAAGAACTGCTCTGCAATACTTTCACTAGGAGCTAAGACAGTGACATTTTCAACCATTCCAATACTTTCTAAAAGAGCGACTGAAGCACTGATTAGATTTCCAAAGAATTTTGCTGTTTCTCGGATTTCCATGTTAAGAGCAGCGCTAAATCTTCTCAATTTTGGATCTACAAACTCATCACTGATTATACCAAAAAAATACTCCTTATCTTTTCTCAAAAATAAATCAAAAACACTTTGAAACTCTTGCTTTTCTGTACAGACTTGATTCACTTCTAGATCAATTTTTACAGGAAGAAATTGCAGATAGTTCAGCTTCTGTACGGTCCATATTGCAGAATCCACTAAAAACTCTTGAGTTGTCCTATTACCGCAATCATGGGTGAGCACAGCAAGATTAAGATCCGATAAGCTTTTAAAGATTTCTTTGGCACCGGAGGGTGCTACTAGGAATATGAGGAAAATAGGAAGATGTGCGATCGGTTTCATTGCACTGACGATACGTTATTTTGTTCACCGATTGATGTTGGTATTGTTCCGTTTCCGGTAAAGCAGTAATGCGTAACGGAAAAAAATTGGGAAAATATGTGCTTTTTTTAATGAATGGGTGGCTTTTTGGTCGGAGAGTGTGTTGTTTACTGGTGACTCAATTTAATGTGCTTAGCAACGAATCAATACAAACTTGTAGGTTTTTAAAGGGATCTTAAGCGATCGATGGGGCTTTACAAATCTTTTCAGGAAGGAATTTTAATAGGGATTATTTTATTACAGTTGCCTATGTTAAAAAATTTAATTATGGTGTATTTTAAAATTATTTAAACAAAAATAAATTTATTTAAAAAAAAATGTTTAGCTTATTAATCTCTATCACTGGGTTGCCAAGTGAAACAAAATTGATACAATTGGTGTTTTTTTTAACAGATTATTTTTTGTAATTTACATCTTTTCATCAACTTTTTCAAATAAAAGCTAATAAATGTGAAACCTCTTGATTTTAGATAATTTACTACTTATAAGTAACAGGAAAGGTAGAATTTCTTGCATATTATACAGTTAGTAAGGCGGTTTAACATAAAAACCCACTTTATCTTTAAAAATCAATTTCTGTTATTTTAAGTATTTAATGACTACATACATGCTAATAATTATTATATTTCTTTATTTCTCACACAAACCAAAAGATGCTTTTCTGACAAGTTTGACTTTGTTATAATATAACCGAAAAAAATCAAAATAAAATATAGTAAGAATATTCGGCAGTAAATTCTTTTGCACATAATGAGAGGAACAAGGCAACAATGGTGAGAAATGTTTACAACCTAAAATGTCTTCTGCCTTGAGCTTATGAATAGAACCAGCCAGAGCATTAAACAAAAAACTAATTATTGTTTAATTTTTTTATTATATATTACAGTTTTAATATGTACAACATAGGTACAATTTAAACTCACAAAGTAACAAATAAATAAAATATAAAAAAATTATATAAATTTAATCAGATTTAGATTATATCATTCATTTTATTTGGTTGTGTACTTTAAAATAAAACTCTACATTTCTTACAACTTTGCCATTTTTCTATTGTTATTAAATCTTCCTGTATAATAACATTTACAACTGCTGATAAAATTTTGAAGTTGTTACTGTTTTTTATAAATAAAATAATTATTAATACCCCCTATTATTATATTTTTTTTAAAATAGAATAATAAACTCATAAAATTTTACAACCATTACTTTGCGCCATTTCATATATTCTTCCTTTATAACAAATTTAATAATAACTGCTTTTTAAAAAAAATTATTGAAAAATTTTAAATTAAAAGCTCAGGTAGGTTTGCTGGAACAAAGGTCATTGTCGTACAATAATATTACATAATTTTATTAATAATTAGACTTATATAAAAATTTTATTTTTTAAAATATCGATGGTTAAGGGCATTTTAGCCTTTACCGCAATCAGTCTCTGTTTCAAAAAAACGACATTCGTAAGGTTTTAAAATCTATTTGAGTACTGCCCTGATTAGAGAACGGTTTCCAATAAGTTCGTTAATTTATGATTGTAATTTCGAGTGTCAAACTTTCAAGAGATTAGTGCAATAAAATTTAATGCCGGCTATAATATGTTCAACCGTTTTTACTAGAAATAATTTGACAGAACAATTATTTAATTAATTAGGCTAATTTCACACCTAATTTAAATCTTGACTTTTTTAAGTTTCATCGACGAAACCTAATAACCTGAACTATTTTATGTTAATAGATTCTTATTTTTGAATTAATTTGGTTAGTTTTTTTACTTTCTTTCTAAAAATTAAAAATCCATTGGTTTTAAATTTTTAATAATTGCATTGGAGTTGATAATTACAGTTTTATGGGAACATTTATAAACAAATAATTATAATATTTAAAGATATATAAAGATAGATAAAACATTTACAAAAATACATGTAAATGTTGAATGTAAATCAAAAAATAAAACAGAACAAAACTCTGATTTAAAAATAAATAATTATATATAGCCGATTGCTGAAATAATAAGACAACTCAAAATAAAATACTTATTGTAAATACAAGCAAAACTAAATATAAAAACATTATCCGCACACTGACAAGAAAGTAAAATTGCTAAAACTAAAACCACATTGCTTTTTTAAACAGCCAAATTATTTTCTTAATATCGTAGAACGATATATTTTTTTTTTGGACTTGTTGATTGTGAAGCGTTTGTTTATTCCTTGTCCACTGCTACGGTATCTAAATTTTTTCACATGCAGCGCTCTCATTTCCCACTTTGACTCACTGGCGCGTTGTAAAATATTTTAAAAATTATCTGCTTTTAACAGCTTTTTAAAAAAATGTTTAGTTATAAATATAGTTAGTTTTAGTAGAATTTTTAACGTCCCTGACCATCAATTGAACTCTGAGCAACCGAGTATATGTACTTAAGCTGTCAACCTCAACTGTCAAATTTTAGAATTTTTAAAACAGACAAAATTGAGTCTTTGGCTAAAAAGTTTAATACATTATTTGTGCGTTAGTCATTTTACAGCGAGCGTAAAATTTACCTACAGTTTAAATTTTAACAAAATTTTATACATCTACATCTTCATCTTTATCTCTATTTTAAACCGCTTTTAATTTTTTTCTAAAGGTGCTGCTGAGCCTGCTTGAATACTTGTGAGATGAAGATATGGTTTTGTAAAGTGGCATATGATAAAAACGCTCTTATTTTGTTTTTAGAAAATTAAAGTCAGGTTTTCCGTTCTTTTTTAATTTCTCCAAAAACACCCAAAACACCCTATAATTTTGATTTTTCAAATTTTTGCAGAAACTAATAGTTTTTTTTTATATATGGTTAATAGCGCTATAGCTTTTAATAACTGCATTTTTGCAACAAGAAAGATCGTAATGGTCAATAATATTCAGACATTTGTCAAAATTGCGTTTATGTGGCTAGTTCATAAACCGTCGTAACTCTGAAAGTTGCAAAATGTGTTCTAAATAGATAATAAATGATTAGAAATTTAGACAATGCTGGTAAATCTTTGCTTCGAATAATAATTTGGCTTTAGCTTCTAAATCTAAAAAAACTGTAGAAAATTTTAACAAATCATAATTTTGTTAATGTATGCTTTTTAAAAATTTTGCCACAAGTCTTAAACTTAAACAAAAATTTTTAAAAGAATGGTTTTTATCAAATCAGAAATCGAAGTTTCTATTTTTTTAATTAACAATAAGTTTTTCAAAATTTCTGTTATAATCAATGAGTCCTAATCACAATGATTTCATAAGCCATTGTTAGATTGTCAAGAATTTCAAGTCAGGACAGACATAAAACAGTGTGATTTTAGTATATTTGGTTTTTCTGTCAATCGTCTTCACATTATGTTTTTAAAAAAAGCTTTGCTTTGCTAATCTGAGAGTTGTTACAGTTGTTAATTAATTCACGTTAGTGGATTAAAATGCAATTGTTGTTTGTTATCCTCATTATTTTTGAAGAACAAAAAGCAATAATTAATGACTATTTAGAGTTTTTTTTATTTTAGCAGGTCTAGATAAGTTTCTAATAACGATCTAAATTTTAACGAACTTGACCTAGTAAAACTGTTTACGTTTTGTCATTAAATTTGGTCAAGTGTGCATTTTTCGAATTTTACCTAATTGCTAACGAGCTCAACCTAAAAAATGCATCTAATTCAAATGGAAAGCCGATTTTTTTCGAGATGTTCTACAACAGGTTCCATTTCTCCAAGCAAAGAAAGTCGCGTATAATAACCTGTGTATTACTTTCTCTCGGCTCAGTTTGATCCGTAAATCTGTACAATGTTCACGAGCATCTATAATCAGAGCCTCTACAATGCCTATCTACCCTATTTTCAATATATCGCTATTGCAGTGGCAATCATACTCTTACCGATTATAGGATTAATCATTTTACGAATTATATTGAAATTAACGACCGGCAGGTGCAAAAGTTTGACTTGTTTGAATGGAAAAACTGCTATAGTTACTGGGGGAGGCTCAGGTATGTTTTTATCTTTACTTTATAAGGGTTCTATATTATATTACCACCATTATTACAATTATTGACAAAAGGTTTTTCACCTCTTTCATACCTCATTGTTCTATTAAAAATAGCATAAAATTTACCGATATTTAAAAATTATAGATGAACGCATAATCCCAAGTTTTATGCAAAAAATTAATTTTTCCGGAAATCGTCTTGGAAACAACATTTTCCTGCTTATTTACGCGCAGAAAAATTGAGTTTTCCGGACTAGTACTGTAAAAACTTTACAAGAGACAAAATAAAAAAGATACCCTAGTAACTATAGTTGCCAACAAAATTGACAAGCGTGAATTTTGCGGAATTTGTCAAAAAAAATTCTAAAATTTGTAAATTTTTTTTTTTTACGATTTCCGGAAAAATTTAATACAAAACACGTCAGTAAAATCTCTCACTTGACTCGGAGCTTTAAAATACTCGGCACAAAGTGCCTCGTATTTTAATTTAGCTCTTCTTCAGTAATGTGACATTTTCCTGACTTTTATGTAAATAACTATTGTTATTTAAAAATATATATTGCTTCAGTTTTATGCCTTTTTTTTAATAGTTTTTTTAAATTTAAAATTTTGTTTTATCAATAATGATCACTAGAGTGACGATGCAGCGATGAAAATTTTAATTATTCTGTTCAGTTGACGGAATATCGCACTGTTAGAAATTGTAATTTATTGAATGTCTGTGTTTAAACAATTAAGTTTAAATTACTAGACTTTTAGTAGTCTATGCTTCTAGTCATTGTTGTAAAAAACAGAGTGAGTTTTTACAATCTACAAACATCTCAAAAATACCCAATTTAACAAATTTGACAAGTAGTAATGATAAGTTTGGCTATAATAAAATAAGGCTTTGGCGTTTGTTAGCCTTATTCTTCAAAGCAATTCTGCCGTTTGTTTAGTTTTAGTGTTTTTTTACTAAAATAATAATACACAATTTTTTTAGGTATTGGCTATGAGACCGCTCTACTTCTTGCATCTAGAGGTGCCAAAGTCATTATAGCAGATAGAGAAGATTCCACGGAATCTAAAGACAAAATAGTAGCTATAACCAATAACAACAACATAGTCAGCAAAACTTTAGATTTGACATCTTTTGCATCTATCAGAAAATTTGCCAAAGACATTTTAGAAACTGAAGAACGCTTAGACATTTTGATCAACAACGCTGCCTATGGACGAATTACCACAAAACACACCCATGATGGACTTAACAGAACCATGCAAATTAATCATTTTGGACCATTTTTGCTGACACATCTTTTAGCAGGTAATAAAATATTCTATAAAAAATAACTTTGTGTTTTATACTTTTTTTTAGAAATTTTAAAGAAATCAGCACCCAGTCGTATTATTTTCGTCAGTTCAGCTAGTGCTTTCTTCTGGACTAATCTCTCTCTCGACAGCTTAAACTTTCCTAAAACTGGCAGCTACTTAAAATCTTCTTTTGTTTATGGAAACTCCAAACTCTGTAACATCATCATAGCAAACGGTTTTGCTGATCGTCTTAGAGAATTTGGAGTCACTGCAAACTCTCTTCATCCGGGTCTAGTTCAACTCAACTTAAATTTGAAAGACTGGAGAAATAACAAAATAGCAATTTTAAGGCGTCTGATTTTCAACTCAATTTTGTATTTGTACGGCAAAACGCCAGCAGAAGGCGCTCAAACGACTTTATCGCTAGCAGTATCTCAGCGTCTGGAAAATGTATCAGGAAAACATTTTTGGGATTGTAGGACTTTTGTACAGCCTTTGACAACCTGGCGTAGAGCTTTCTGCGAAGAAATATGGGAGAAGAGTGAGGAGCTTGTTGGGCTGAAAAACACCGAGAGACTACCAATTGTAGAAAATATTAATTAATTTATTAGGTGTTAAAGTTCTTGCTTTAATTTATTTGAATGTAATACTTATGCTGATGGCGAATCACTGTTTTTTAGGCTTTAGTTGTTCACATATAAGCATTATTGTTGTTTTTGTTTTATTTTAATAAAACTGTTGACTAAACTAATGCTTTTTTTTGGATGTAAAGTATATGACAGACATGTACTGGCTTCTGTAGCCAATAAGTAATATATAAGAAATAAAACTTTTGAAAAGCAATATTACTCGAGCTAATTTTTAAGTAAATAAAAAAAACACAACAATCAAGCCGGTTACTATTTTAATGTTCTTAAATACTTAAACTCTAACAAAATAAAAAGTTAGGTCAGGTCAGATTAGGTTACGTGATTTAAAAAATATATTAAGAGCATTAGATTGAACAACTTTTGTATAGTTTTTAACAACCTGGCAAAGACTGAAGATTTTTTTATAAAGCTGAAAAATACCGAGAGATTACCAATTGTAGAAAATATTAATTAATTTATTAGATGGTAAAGCTCTTGTTTTAATTTATTTGAATATAAAACTTAGGCTGCTGAAAAATCACTGTTTTTTAGGCTTTCAAAGCTTTATTTGTTCACATATAAGCAATAAAGTTGATTTTGTTTTGTTTTAATGAAACTGTTGATTAAAATAAAGTTTATTCTTTATGTAAAATGTAATAGACAGAACCATCTACTGGATTCTATGATAAATAAGTACCAAGTCAAGTAACCAATTTATTATGCTTAAAATAATTTTTGAATATATAAATTAAAAATAACGCAACAATCAAACAGGTTACTATTGCTATGTTTTTAGCCGTATCTGTGTATTTGTGACTGTGGTTCAAAAACCACCAAACCGCTCTACCAAATAGGATTTAATTTTTTTTTGAATAAATTGTTTGAAATTATAAATAATTTTTCTGAATAAAATTAGTTTTATAGAGATCTGATCTAGTTAAAATTTGGTATTACATTTTTTTCATAATACTAGAAAAACATTGTAACTCTGAGCTGATGGTAAAACATCACAAATCCAAAGCTTTTCAATTTGAAACTAGAAAGCCATGTTTTTACGTTTTGATGTCAAAAAGCTATATGATAGATAAAGATATGATAGAAAACCTTATCAGACAATAAGAACATTTTGACTTATTGGTTGTCAATATGTCAAACGTCATTTTTTAGAAAATGTTATTTTTGCGTTTTCAATCTACAAGGTTGTCAAACCTTTATTATCTAATTTTAAATTGCAAACCTAAAACTAATAAAACCGTATTTATATTTAATCTAATAAGTGCGTGCTTGGATTTTCAAAAACTAGTTCAACATTAAATCAAAAAAATTATTAACTTTTCTGAAATCAAAATAAGGTACGAATTAGATTCAACTAGAAAATCGCACAAATGAATTAGTATTTAATTTTAAACTTATAAAAAAATGTTCTCTTAGGCCCTGATTACCTTGAAAACATAAAATAAGCAAACAGATTCAACCGCTACACATTTACATCAAACTTTTGTAATTGGTTAAAATGATGAATCCGTTGGTTCCTGGGGCTAGATTCTCGCTCAAATCTATCGGAGAAATAAAACAATTAACCAAGAAGGCAATACCATTGAGTACAATTTTATTAGTATCCGTATAAGTTTAAATGATTTCCACTTAATCTTCACGTGCTGATTTCTGAAAATCATCATAAAAGATTTTCGACTAATCAAATTCTGATTGAATGCTAAATATTAAAATATGATTGGTTTAACAGTATAAACAACAATTTTAAAAAAAAATAGTCCAGATCTAAATTTTAAAAACATAAGTTTTATTTTTGTCAATTAGAAAAAATTTTGGCATTTTTTAAAAAAATTATGTTTGGGCTTATTGTCACACTGGATTCTGATATATTATTTTTTTTAATACACTTTTGAAAGATAAATATCTCGTCTTTTCTCTAATAAAATAAAAGACTTTCTACTGATTTGCATTTGCTCAATTCTCTCATGACTTTATTTTTGTTTCTAAATTGCTATAAAATTATGTATTAAAAACTTCTTTAGTTAGTTTAAAAATCTTACAAGTGAGTGTGACATTTTATTAAAAAATACATTAGAATATAAAAATGTTATGTAATGCTTGAGAACAAGCTTTTTTACATAAATGTTTTAGTGGCCTAAGCATTCGATTCTTTACTAATTTGTCATTTCCTGCTTTAGTTGCTTCTGTCTATAGTTGTTCAATTTTTGTTCCTTATTATATTTGATTTTGAGATTGAGCATTCTTGCGACTTTTCAAAAGTTTTATATAAACAATTTCAGTTATGGTGCGACAAACCAAATAAAAGCTAGTAAAACTTTTACGAGTTTATTACCTTGTCTAAAGTAGTTTATGACTGTATTCTTCAGTACCTCACCGAGCATTAAAGCTGTCCAAACAAAGCAACAGTTAATCGCTTAGACAAATGAGCATCATAGCTTGCTCGAACAGTTGTAATGTTGATCATGACCACCATAAACTACTTGTAAATGTTAAAAGCCTTTGTAAAGTATGAGGCTTGTAAAAATTATTTACTAGCTTTTATTTTGTTTGTCGCACTATACCGCTAAATATTCTCACAGCTTTATCTTCTTTAAAAAATAAGGTTATCAGTAAAACCAAAAAATTGAAATGTTTAAATTTTTTCTAAAAATTTTAAAATGATCGCTTTTGCTTTAGAAACTTTGGAAACTTAGAGTAAAGAAGCTTAACACTTGCTTAAGAAACTAATGGTTTCTAGAATCGACATTTCTCCAGCAAAAACGTACTTAGGCAAGAAATAAGAGAAATTATATTTATGTCTTTGCTGGAAAGAATTATTTTTCATAATTTTTTAAAAATGTTATTATTATTATAATAACTGTAATGACTAAACTATTGGTTTATTAATTTCAGAAGCTTTATTGTTATTTTTAAAATAAGAAAAATAAAACACAATAATTTGGGCAGAATTAGGAGATTATGCCATGAGGAAATGTTTAAAGCTAGGGGGACGAAAACTTTTAAATTTTTGAAGGTCATAATCAACCATTTTGCCTGAGATAAATACAACGTTTTATTCTATTTTGTAATTCTAAGTAAGATTAAACAAACATTTAGTAATCTTTAAAGTAAATCAACTCAAAGTTGTGTTTGTGCAAATTCTAATGTTGTGTAGAAAGTTAGCTATTTTGATGTTGTTAAGGTTACTGCGTTTGCTTAAAAAACAATTCATTTATTGAAATAAACGTTTCTGAAGCAGAAAGCGATTATTCAGCATGAAGCTGTTCAGAGAAAATTGATTCTCCACAAATCGCGAGGATTTGCATGTGAAAAAATATGACAAGTTTTGCAAGCGGCGGCGCCCGAAAAGTGTAGGCAACATTTGCAATGAACAACCCGTGATGGCGTATTTATCTCAAATGGTAAAAAAATATGGAGGAATAACTAACATTTAGTATATTATTGTGCTTCGTTTTTTGTAGTCAAAAGTTAGCAAACTTTCGTTTCTTTGGTGTGCCTACTTTAAACTCAAGAAGACGTTGTAAATTAAGAATAACGTTGATATCTCAAGATTTCTTATGATTACTGATTATGTGAAAAGTAATTCCGTGGGCGATAAAGCTAACAAGTTTAAAATTATAATAATTATAATATTGTATAATTTTCATTAATAAATGTTTGATACCATTGAATTGTTTGAATAATTAAACCAACCGACGCTTGGCAGATTTTTGACAGATCTGTACCATAAAAGATAATTGTTTCTCTAATTTGGGTGTGTATAAAAACGATTAGACGATTTTTGACTGAAATAGATTATAAACATTTGCTACAAAGATATCTTAAGAGTTGTGCAAATGATCTTCATTTTTAATCAAATAATTTGATATAATATTTTTTTTTTGCTTTTGGGAAAGGTCTTAAACCAGTTCCTTGTGGAAGTTCTATCTAAAAAAATTTAAACTTAATTATGTGGAGCGTTTAGTCGCGATTTGAAATATTAATGAATTTATTGTTATTGTTAATTTAAACACGCAGACAAGCGGGGCAGTCTTAGCGTCTGCCAATAGCTTTTATATGTTCTTCAGTTTGAAAAGGTGCGCTGTTCTGTCAATATCAAACGGTCTTCATTTGCCAGTAAGTCATTTCTAATTTATATTATGCTATAATTTTTATTTTATTATAAAAATTTTTAATTAATTTTGATTAAAACTAATATTATTTTGTGTAATGCCTAAATTTTAAGATAACTGTGTTTTATTCTATATAAGCTATTTCTACCCCAAGCACGTACATCCTTTGGTTACGAAACCGAAAGTTGTCACCTGAATCTTAAAAGCTTCTGCCCTCGTTAACACATGATTTTTTAAATTGTCATAAAAAAATGGGCCTTTGCTGCCTTGGGCTGCTAATTAACATTAAACCTTGCCGGGGTCGTTAGACTTTGCCTACGAATTTATTGCAAAACATGAAAATTTTTATTTTATTATTTTTTTTGAGATACTTGACCGAAAACCAAAAAAACTATTTATTTCGAAGCAACTAGTGGCATTTGCGTGAGGTGTGCCCACTTTGTGTTAAGGTCATGGTTAGACCTTATTTACATTTTTAATAATCCCAATAATCTAACTGGATTTTGGGCGGTTCAAACAATGGAAATATGACTGATTGACAAGCTGTGAAACAGTGGCGCAGCTTAAATTTGCCAAAAATTGCAAATTCTTTTTGGCGGGTAGATGGCCGAAAGGAATTTGCAAATTGTTTACCGATCGACTCAAAGAATGTTTGGGATCTTCAAAATTTATGTTCGATTTTTAAATAACACAAATTTCTGTTTTAATCTGCAAGTTTTTGCATCGTTGGAGTAAATTACTACCGATAAAAAGTCATTAGCAGTGTATTTTTAGACTTAACCAATTTTTCGGTTGACCATCCTACTCGGTCTTTAGTGTTTATTTTCTTCATTAAAATTTTGTAGTAGCTCCACATTATCAATTATATTCGAAAAACTTTAAAAATCAAAAACAAGTTTTCTTTCTTTTAATAATTAGACCTAATAGAACAATGCAGATACCAAAACAACATTTTATATTTTATCTTTAATATGTCAGAAATGTTTTTTCTTCATCAGCTAAACAAAATTCCACATTGTTTTTGAAACCGAAGATAAGATTTTCTTCCAGTGGTTTTTAATATTTCAATATCGAATACTGGCTAATAACAATTATGATAGATGGCTACTAATAACTATCAATTATGTTCATATAATAACATATATGAAGACTATCGCTATCGCCCAATCAGCAAAACTGCTTTTCGAAAGCTTCTCGAGAGGAACACCTTCATACAGTATATATAAAAAAACATACAGTATATACACACTGTATACAGTATATATAAAAATATTTAGTTGAGTTAAATTAAAAAACGTTAAATCTAAATGGCATCAAGCATATGGTTTAACTTATAACAAAAAAATTAAATTTGTAAAAAGTTGACATCAGACACTATTATTACTCACCAAGACGCTTAATCACAGGGAAGACTTTATCTAAAGACCAAGCCTTCTGAAGACGAATGCTCAAAAATAATTAAAAAAAACGGTATAAAAAATAACTACTACTTGGCATTGGTCATTTGTCTCAGAATTTGAGGCTGTACTGGTTGGCAATTTTTTTTTTTTACTAAGTTGGTAAATTAGTACTATAGTAATTGGTTTGAATTTATGATCTATTTATTGTTGTCTTTTGATAGATTACAATTTTTCAAATTTTGATAAATGTCATGGTCGTAAACCCCTTCTATTGACGATTTGGTTCTTCTGGTATAAAAAGTACCTAAACTGCATTTATTAAACATGTTTTAACACTGCAAGTTTCCAAGCAACAACCAAATAAAAATATAAAACAATAAACGCATTTTCAAGGCTGTGACAAGACTAATTAGTTCCAGTAGCGGACCACTTATTTAGTAGAAAAAATTATTTTAAGTGAAACATTTTGCGTCGGCGTGTGGTATGCCTTAAAACCACATAATATGCTAATTGAGCTTTGTTTTTCGAGTGTCACGATCAGAAAATTTGTTTTTGAAGCTGTATTCTTGGAAAGTTAATCACATGTTAATTAGTCAAGGTGTTTTGTGTGGCTGATGACTTAGATAAAATTATATAAAATGACTATCGGATTAGAATTAAATAGAATATAGTTTTCTGAAAATTTATTATAATACGACTCAAAATATTTCCAATCGTTTAATATTTATCTTAATTAATTTGTTTTTGTTTTTGTATTTTTTTATATGCAACTAAGTTTCCAAAAATAACAAATTTTTCCGTTACGAGAGTTGTTATGAGAGAGAGAAACGCTAGCGTCTATGAGAAAAACCGAGAGAAATAATAAAAGTATAAACAGAAAAACAAGCAGTAAGGTTTTAAGAAAGATTGAAAACCCTGCAAAAATGCTAAAAAAAATTAAAAAATTAGAGAGAATAAAAAGGTGAGAAAAAGATAATACTGCAGTAAAAAAAATAATATTAAAAAAATGAGTGAATCACTGTCAAGAACACAGAGACAAAAAATGAAAGCAAGCATAAAAAAAAACAAAGTACAGCAGCAAATACAAAAAGATCATATCAGAAAAGATGCAAGCTATCCCAGAAATAAAAAAAACCAAAAACAAAAAAAAAATGCCCTAAAGGAAAAGAGAGAGCATTGAAGAAAAACAGAGATGATTAGAACAAAGAATCCACTACCAGTGAGTTAAAAATAAAAAAGTAAAAAATAGTATACAGACAGCTCTAAGACCGACAAAGGCACAGAACCAGAAGTGGTGGGTCTCAGAAACACATACTCAGAATCAATAGAAACATACTCAAACATAAATACACGCAATCAGAAAATGTTTAGAATTTAACTTAGAAAAGAACCATCAAAAATGTGAAATTGCAATTCACATCCATAGTCAAGCAGCCATATGAGAGCCCTAACTTTCTATACCATCAGTTCCAGAATGGCATAGGACTGCCCAGAGAAGTAAGTTAGACAAACTGGGCGAGAATAACAATCTTTTCTTTGTTTGGGTACCCTGACACTCGGGAATAGAGGGAAACAAGAAAGTTACTAAAAACTAAACTGAAACACACCTTAAACAGCTCAAGACAAACGAGCACAATAGACCAATAGATTGCAGTGCACATAACACCTTATTTCTAATCTGAACCTGAGCTTAAATTTTAAAAATGCAAATTTTTCTACAAATACAAATAGCAAAAACAAAATAAAATAAATAAATAAATGCTGAAAGAAAAAGAGAGAGTATATAAAATGTGTAGTGAAAAAACCAAAGCAATACAACATAAAATAAAAAAGTGAGACAAACTAAAAAAAAAACAGAAATTGGAAAATGATACTGAATGTAGAAAACGTAGCAATAGAATAAGACATAGGTGTCAGAAAATAAAAATGTTAACTTCAAAATTATTTTTTAAAGTCGAAGAGCAAGAAAATTATATAAATTATAAAATAAATATTAAACAAGCGACATCTATTAGAAGCTACCTTGATAAAACATGTTTTTGAGAAACATTTTTTTTTATACATGTTTCTGATACACATGATATAATGCTAGTGTTAATAGATTAGAAGGTATATCGTCAATTGGTCAACCAAATCACGTTAGCGTTTTCTGTCTCAAACGTATATCAATGATATACAATATAATAGATCTTCTTTGGTTAGTCACCAACTGGTAATATAAAGAAGATAAATAGAAATTTATTCAAAATACATCTGTAAACTTGTACATGAACATATTTCGTTCTTATTAGAACTCATCAGCAAGTCGCAACAGATTAAGATTTGAATGAATTTGCAGTGACAATTTTAGGCCTATATATTTTCAACTGTCTGTTGCTTCCCTATTTGAGAATATATAGACCAAAAATTTTACTGCAAAATTCATTCAAATCTAAATCTGTTGCCACTTGCTGATGAGTTCCAATAAGATCAAAACATATCCACATTTACACATATAGATTACATGAATTTGCATTATTTTCTTTAAAAAATATATATATTTTTTCAAAAAGTTTTTTTTATATTTATTTTTTCAAAGTTAAAAACTAGATTTTTTATTTTATTATTTGTGACAATTTCTACCAGATTCTGTTCACAGTTTATTTTTTATTCTTAAACGTAAAATTTTCTCGTCATGTTTGTATAATACTAACTTGAAAAAAAATCATATTTAATAAAAAAAATCTTTAATTAGACTTTTTTTTTAAATGTATGCGTAATAAAATTGAACGGTTCAATATAAATCTCTTTTTTTGTCGGTTAAGAAAAGACGTTATTGGCGCGAAAAAGATAATATTGATTTATAAAGAATGCTTTATAGCAATGAGATTAAAAAAAATAATAAAAAAAATTGAAGAAATTGGGAAACATAATAGAATGTATTTACAAATAGATGAAAATTTTAAGTAAAACGAATGTAAAAAGAGGCTAAAATAGACAATAATAATAAATATTTTGATAAGCACAATTGAAATAAAGCCCAAGAAAAAATTTTGCAAAATCTTAACTACGTGCACAGCGGTTAATGTTATATGAGAAAAAGTTGACAATAAATTCTAAAAAATTAATGTTATTGTGCAATTATTTAGTGAAAAATGTTATAATGTTTAGATTTAATAGCCAAAAAATTAATTTAACAAAAACAAAATTTAAAAAACTAAAAAAATGCAAGAAGGGTATATTATTCGGACAGAAAAACTGTAAAAAAGCAATAAAAGCAAAAAACCACATAGAAAAATTGAAATATTAAAGACACGTTATAAATAAAAGCAAAAAATATGTAATAAAGTACAAGAGAAAAAAGCCAAACAATGATGATTACCAAGCTGACAAAAATATAGTAACAAAGAATAATCAAAAAAAGATTTTCTCTGATTTTGATCAGAGAAAAACATTTCTTTATCATTTTTGTTTTTTTTAAACTTTTCGTCTTCTGAATCAAGTAAAAAGAAAAATAAGTGCGCAACAGATTTAAATGATAAAACAATAAAAAAATATTATAAAATTTTAAAAAAAGAATATTATAAGATTGTAACAGTTTAACTAGTTTCTAGATCAATCGTATTAAACTTTTTCTAAGCCTAACATGCACTTCTGCATTAAGTTTTATAGCTGTTACTCTTTACCTCAAAAGAAGCAAAAATTGCTTAAGACAACAATTGCTACGGATTAAGATTAGCAAAAATATTGCATTGCCATTTTTTTTATCCATAAATTCATAGCCAGACAAAAGCCATCTTTTCTTTAAAAAAAGATTTCCGCTTGGGTGACAGGCTCTAAGCGAACTATCTTCAGACACCTGGCCACCGAGCAAACCATTGCTAAATATATAACGCTTGCTTACTGTCTCAGTTTTTAAGTGTTTTTAGGCTTTGTAGTAAAAAAATTAAAACTTAACAGACGGCATACTGACATCTAAAACTACCATTACAATCTTCTAATTTGATTTTGCATTAACGTTTGTAGTTTTAATTATTTATCCTTTTTTTATCAACTTAGTTTTTGTTTGAAAAGTTTCAAATGTCAGTGCTCATAGAATAACGTTCAACTTAAGCGTGTTATAAATAAAGTGCTGTTGAAAAAGCTTAAAAATGTGTTAGATTTTGTCAATTATATATAAGTTATAATAACAACTGCGTCAGAAAGGCCTTAATTTGATCCCAATGAAAGAGTTTTATTTTTTCCTATCATAAAACCAATTAATTTCTCAGATTTTTTTTATTTAAATAAAATTAAATAAAAAGTTTGATTGAAGAATTTTAGTGATAATTATTGTTATTAATTATTTAGTTTATTTTAAATTTACTAAACTTTGTTTATTGATCAATAATGTGGTTTAACTGTGACTTTTAATATTGTTTACTTTTTCTGTAACCACTTCCTTTATTCTGTTATGACCCAAAGTCAATAACATGACAAATAAGGCAACATGACTTATGGTTTTTCTTGAGAGCAATGTGAATAAACCTATCAATAATTTAATATTCTGCATTCTTCTGTTCTCCAGTATAGTTCCTGTTAAGATGATAGTGCCATTATCAATTTACTGTTTTCTATGCCTACAATTATGCAATTTAGTACAAGGCCATGGAAGACTTATGGACCCTCCAGCCCGAAATTCCATGTGGAGATTTGGTTTTCCAAATCCCGTCAATTATAATGATAATGAACTTTTCTGCGGGGGATATGCTGGTAAGTGTCAAAAATACTATTTTTTATGTAAATTTTCAAATTTATGATCACAATATTCAAATTAACCTTTTTTGAATGTATAATTAATGCGCCTGCAAAAATAAAGATGATACCAAAGCAGCTTAGCAAAATTACAGAAATGTGTTAACCTAGTGCTTATTTATAACAAGGTATAATAAATAACCACAAATTTGAATAAAATTCATAGATTCATGTTTGGATTAAAAGATTTTTGACCCGAAACATCTTGAATTTTGTTCAAAACTTTACTAAATTATACAGTTAATAGTTTTAATTTTTCAGAATCAGAAAATATTTTTTTCTTCTTTTTGCAGTCTATGTTAAGGTCATTTGTGTGGTCTGATCAATTCATATACCGCAGTTTCTTTATTTATTTTTATCACGTGTCAAATTGCATTGGAATAAAACCCATTTTTATTATGAAAAGTTTCTTCTTTCTGAGTCGTTTTTCCCAAATGATATACCATTCTACTTTGTTTAAACAAATTTCAATCTAGATTTAAACTGCAATAAAAAGCAATTATTTAGATTATAGATTATTTAGATCACCTGCTGTGTATTTTAGCTTGACAGATTTTTTGCCTATAAAGTAATCAAAAAATTAACAATCGTTAAAAGTTTCACAGCAAGAGTTGATCTAAATAATTTATAAACGCACAGTATTATAAATTAAACTTTCTTGCTCATTCATTTTAAATTAAGTACGGTTACTTTGAAACATTTTCTTGTCTGTTTTCTTCGTTTGGAGCATTTTTTGATTTTCTGCTTTCTATTTTTACTTTGCTTAATTTTGTTTTTGTTTGTTAAAATTAAAATAGCTTGCGGTTAACTAGATTTTAAAAAACTAAGAATAATCACAATTTTTTTAGATTATTTTCTCTAAAAATTTTTTTCAGAAAAAACTGATCAAAAAAATTGTAAAGAGTTTTTGATCTGAATATTTTGTTGATCTAAAAATTGCAATGGATATCATTGATTATTTAGCTTTTTTCGTAAACAAATGTGTTGTTTCCAGTTCAATGGGAGCAAAACGAAGGAAAATGCGGTCTTTGCGGAGACCCCTATCACGTAAAACAGCCTCGTCCTCACGAAGCTGGTGGTCTCTACGCTAAAGGAGTTGTGACCAGACATTACAGCGTCGGCCAAGATATAGACATAGAAGTAGAACTGACAGCTAATCATTATGGTCGATTTGAAATTTTTCTTTGCCCCAACAATAACCCATCGCAAGAAGCTACTCAAGAGTGTTTTGATCGCTTTCCCTTGTACATCTCTGGCTCTAAAAGTTTCATATTCAACATTCCTGAAGATGGAAAAAAGAAAGTGATTTTTCGCTATAAAGTACAACTTCCGGCGTATTTAACTTGCTCCCAATGCGTTTTGCAATGGAGTTACTACACCGGGAATCAATGGGGCTCATGCCCAAATGGTACCGAAGCGCAAGGCTGTGGCAAATCTGAAACTTTTAGGAACTGTGCTGATGTTGCAATTCATACCAGTGCAGGAGCTGCTATTCCACCATTGTTTGTGGGAGCGTACAATCCCTATTTATTGTTTTATAGAGATGCGTCTAAGCCGTCTCCGTATAATGTTTATCCTTTGGTGGTCAGAGAACAAGTTTGTGTACCGAATACCTTGTATAAGATTATACCGGGTGTTGGCGATTGGTGCCAAAGCAATTGTTTGAGGTATCCACCTAATTGTCCATCGCAGATCTGTCAATGCCCGTAAGTATTTTAAATTTTTTTTTCTGGCTAACATTATGTCAAATATAAATTATTGCTTGCAATAAAATGTGAGCCGTCACGCAACGCCAGGCAGATCTTAAATTATTTTAAAGTAAAATGCTTAAAAGTAACTATTATGACAGGAACTAAATATAACTTCATAAAAAAATAAAATATTAATATTATTTATTTACACGTTTTTTTATTAAATACAAAATTTTAAAATTTATTTTTAAATGCAAAAACTTCATTGTTTTATTGACTTAGTAGTAGTTAGACTAACTACAATTGGTCGCAAAAACTGAACAAATGAAGTTTCCAAGCTCGGTCGCGCTCTAAGTAATGTTAATAGTATATTATTCAACAAACGAGTTATGCGACCAATCACTATAATGCAAGTTTTAACACGAGCGTAGCAAGTTCATTCGTGCGATTAACAGTCATTACTGGGATTAGTTCATAAATTATCATAATAGTTCAACGAATAACTTACAGAATAGTTTAGAAAATCACAAATTTACTAATTTTTTTTACTAAATGCACTATCAATGTTGAAATTGGAACAATTTGTTATTTTGCGTTATAATTAATAGTTCACAAAAATATTTTATTAGGTATAGATTGAATACACGAGAACTAGTACTTGAACTCATATTTACAAACTGATGAATTTTATTTGTTTGCAATTATTTTTTATATTAATCATGTATGTGTATGACAAACAATGATGTTTATCAAAAAAAAAACACAGGGATAGAAAAATCTTTCTTTTCTAACCTAAAAGCAATGAAAAGAGCAAAATATATAAAAATTTGAAACAAAAATACTAAACTGATACAGAACAATTAAAAATTTGACTTAAATTTTCCGCTAACTTTTAGCAAATTATGACTTTTTTTGATTTTTGGAATAAACAATACCACTACTTACAACAGCTATTTAGAACTGTTTATTATAGCCATATTAAGCAAAAGTTTTACACTCTTTTATAAATTGTTTTTTTTTTAATCCAAAGCTTTCAGTTGACGCCTAAAATAACATTTTATTTTATCCGGACTGTTTGTAGCTTTTTGGTTTTAATTATTATAATTATCTTCGGCTACTTTTCATTACAAAATAGCTACAAAAAGTTTCTTTGTTTTATAAAATAGATGATTTTTGTGTAGAATTTTTTTTTCTCTAACAAATTGTTACTTTTTAGGAGCACCTGTGACGCTGTTGGGAAATATGCTGGAAATGTAGGAGCTGATGTACAGTGTATGGACGAATGTCTCGTATATCCCTCAAAATGTCCAACTGAAAAATGTAGTTGCTATGAGGAATTGTCTACAAATTGAGTGTGTTTAAGAATTAGGCCAATAAAAAAATCTATTTTTTCATCATTTTATTTTTTTTTTTGCTTAGGATATCTTAGGATGTGAGCTTAAGCCTAGGCAACTAACAAAACAGATGCCGTTAAGTTAGCGGCCTTTAATAAGATTCTAAAATCAATCAAAAAGCTTATATACTCTGTATCACAAAAACCTTTGTGTTGGTATAATGCAGCAGTTTCAAGACAGAATTTTTTTAATAAATAAAGACTTTGCAACAAAAAGATAAATCTTCAAAAAAAATTAAACTGAAAAGCAAACAATAAAAACAATTTTGGGAATGCAAGGAATGTTATTATCCATCCCAACTTTTTTATTTATATTTTTTATTAAAATCAAAATCAAAAAAGTCTTGTGACTTTTCACAATAAATATAATATTTTTTGAGATATAAATTTAGGAAGCTTAAAAAAATATCAAATTTGGGCACTTTTGATTTGACCCATGTAAAATATTTATAAAAAACGAATAGAATATAAAAAATATTTTTTGTACTCTTTATACAATTGTTAAGTATATTTCTAACAAAAATTTGAAAAAATTTCATTGTTTATACCTGCTTTTTAATTGTTAATTTTGCTTGCTCTTAGTCTTTAGAATTGCCGTCTTTTTCTAATTCATGCTTCTCATTGTCTTAAATCATTATTTATCATTTATCTTCAAAAAAAAAAAACTTAATTAAAAATTTTAAAGAAAGCAATGTTATTAATAATTGAATTGTCTACAAATTGTTTTAAACAAATTGTCTTCTAAGACTGATTTTACAAAAGTTATATAAGCATAAAACAAAACCTATACTTAAAATTAATTTTTTATTTATTTATATTTTTTATTTGTTATTATCATAATAGTTTATGCATTTTTGTTAATAATAATAAAATATACAGTATTTCAGCATTTTTAGAATTACACTTATATATTTTAAAAGCTTTGTTATGTTATAGTGTCAAATTATTATGTTTGCCAATGTTTACTAGAATTTGTGGGTAAACAATCAACCATCTTGTTTTTTATATTTAAAAACAGAATTCTTTTGTTGAGATAATAACATGCTGATAAAAAATGATTTATTTACTAAGAAACAATTTAAAAAAAATTATGAATTTGGTATCCTCTGTAAAAAGTTATGAAGAGTCATACATAAAAAAAGTTATATAATACATAAAATTTTATCTAGTTTTCACTTATATAATTTATGTTTTTAATTGAAAAATAACATAAAATCAAAGCCAAAAAAAAAAAAATCAAGTGCTTTAAACTGATTTCAATTAGATTTAATAGAACTAACATTATTATTTATACACAATATTATACATTATATTAGCTGCTTTGCTTATTAATGAAAAAAATCAAGCAACTGCCAAAAATAATTCTAAAAAACTCAAACAGCTACTATGTTTAGTATTGTTTCCAATAAGAATAGTATATTGTTATACGAGTAGCACACGACATCTGTTTGTGACAGGCATGAGTTTGAATAATGCTTTCAATATAAGTGCCACAAACACGTCTTATAAAACAAGTGTAAAATGCAATTTTTTGTATTTTGCTTTTATTAATATGCATAATTCAATATAAAGAATGTATCTAATAATTTTTTTTATCTCAGGCATAGGTATAAGATAACAACCATAACATAACACTCAAAACAATGACAGTGATGTCAATGTTATTGACGTTACAGCTGTTAACCAAACCCACAGCAAAAGTCAATAAAAACGATTACAAAAAATTTAATTATGACTAACTGTTAAATAAAATAAAAATTCACATTTATGTAATCTATTGTTACAGTAAAGTAAATTTTGCACGCAAATCTGCAGCCAACCTAAAATCATAAAATTTTCATAGAGGTTTTGTGGTTTAACCAACATAAAGCAACAGGTAGTAAATTTTCAATAAATAAACAGCTACTAAACTGAATTTAAATAAAGAATTCATAAGAATGGTTCATAGTCAATTTAAATTTGTATTTACTTACAATAATACCAAAAGTTAATTAGTTAGCCTGTGAAGGTTTTTAAAAAACTCTAGTTTTGTTGCTAATCAATATCCAATAGTCGGTATATAAAAGCCATTTCTAACTTCTTATAGCTAAAAATAGAGATTTAAAAAATAGAAACTAATTTCCGTTTTATTTTTCATAATTTATACTAATGTCGTGTCAGGTAAAATGCAATTGTTTGGCTGCTAGCAGTACCTACGTTAAAAAAAGTATTATTGTCAATGGTGTTAAAAAAATTGTGTCGATACCGTTTGAAGACCGGCTATAAATATTTGGCAAATATGACTTTAGATAGCAATTGGCATTTCTCAATATTTTCTCAACACCCATTCCCAGTTTCATTGGAGTTTACAATCTACAAAATTTGTAGCAAGCAGCAATCCGTTTGTGGCTTTTAATGTATTTATTTTCTTAAATCTTATTATAATACAAGAAAGACTGTATATGATAAATATTATTATGGAAAAGAAAAAAGTTTTTAGTTCTTAGGTAAGTAGGAGTAAATTGAGTAGTTTTGTACGTCAAAGCACAACTCTCTCTATTATTACATTACTAAAGCTTTCCTGTAACATTACACATATTATCAACAATTCTAAATGTAGCGGAGTTTCCTTAGCAAACAAAGTTTTGCAGCTTTGCCTTGAAGCCACTTTGTCTTCTAATTTAAACTATTAAACCACTTTCCAAAATAATCTCAATAAAAAGAATACGTATTTTCTTTCAAAGATATAACAATTATAATCCAAAATTCAGAATCAAACATAATACATATTGACATTTAACGCAATTATTTTTTTGACAGTCATGTATTAAAAAATATTATAATAGCACTTGCGCTTTTATAGATATAAAAGATATATAAATATCATTATAAATAGCCATTTATAAATATCTTTAAATGTCTTCAAAGACATTTGAGCTTCTTAAAGACTTAAATTTAAAAAAGACTTTAAAATAGCAATATATATAAATATCATTTTAAATAGCTATTTATAAATATCTTTAATGTCTTCAAAGACATTTGAGCTTCTTAAAGACTTAAATTTAAAAAAGTCTTTAAAATAGCAATAATAAACCTTTAAACACGTTTTAAGTTTGCTATACACAAACCAAGTCGCTTAAAACAGCGTAAAATAATAATTTAATTCAAATTAATTAGTTTTTTTTTGTTAAAAAGACAATAATATATGACCGCTTTTAATTTATTGTCTGATAGTACATAGAACATTATTTTATAGCAAAAAATCATCAATTTTTGCTACTTTGTTCATGATTGTTTGTCAAAAGCTGTTGATACTGCTGCCAACATGAGAATTATGTTATCTATGTATAGCAAATGTTGACTTAATGTGCGTGTTTGCTCTTACAGCCCTAATTTTTTTTTATTATTTACCTTGAATTTTAAAGTTTACCTAATTTATAAAATTTTTTGTTCATTTTCCTCCGCTACGCTGCTGTAACATTAAATATGTAAACCCAACAAGATGAAGCTTTTTGTAGATCACATATCTACTGCTGAAATTAAAAAAAAACACATGTCAAAACATAATGAAACACTTCTTAAATGAAATGGCACTGACAGTTGAAAAAATGTCTACGACTTTTGTTTTCTGCGTCTTCACTAATCTCAGGAGGAAAATGGAGATGGATAACATGAATTCATCTCCATTTTTGTCTTCTACCGTCAATTTTAACAACTTTAATTTTAAATCACTTATTAACAAAATGGTAATAGATTATTAGAAATAATAAATAAAAGAAAGCAAATAAGTAATTAAATTTATTTACAATATTTTTTGATCAGTTCTCTCATTTTTACAATATCAATTAAAAATTAAAGCTATAGTTAACACTTATTCAGCTAGCTTCTATTAGTGAAAGAGAAAAAAAAGTAAAATGCCGTTACATTATTGCAAAATAGATGGTAAACAAAACAATTATTGTTATCGCAGCTAGTACAAGTACAAGCCTTGTTTGTATCGGTAGGTATAAATATCGTTCGTTACATGGTAATAATTGCACTTATTATACTTATATACTACAACACAGTTCAAAAGTCTTTTATTATTTGCCGCTATAGTGACTGCCCACATGGGAAGGTGGGCCTCGATGTTTGTACCGACTGCCTGGTCTCGAATGAACTATAGCATAATGGTCACTGTGAGACGACACCGACCTAGTGGAATTCATGGTTGAACCACCAGAAGTGTAGCCTTTGGGGTTTTGGGGAGCGCCATTTAACGAATACCTGAAACACTGCTGTGTGGTACAAAGGGTTATGAGTTTAGGAAACCCTTCGGTGTAAGGGTTAGTGTGTTCAGTGAATCTTAGTAGAATTTCATCATCAAAATTTCAATTTGTTGACAATGTAACGTTTGGAACGTTGATACTTTATTATAGAAAATAATTATCCACATCTACATGTAAACAACGTGTGAGAAATGCAAAAAGTAAACAAATACATGTTCAAGAGTATAATTAAATCACTCTTTGTAATGCGGTAAAATAGCGTAAGAATGTACACAACAACGTGTAAAAAAAAATCTTGCGACTAGACGAATCTACTTTTAAAAATCAGGGGAAGAGAAATTAAAACTAAGATAACTAAAGATTTTTGTGTTTTTTTGTTTGTATTTTTTGTGTTTTTAATATTTTATTGTTTTAAATCCGTTTTTTGTAAAAAAAATCTAAAAAACTTTAATTAAAAAGAGATTTTTCTTGAATATTTTTTGAGTTTATTTGACTGGTAAAATCCTACTTATCATTTTGAGATAACTGACTGTGTACATATCAAGCTATTCTATTTATTTTAGCAATGTATACTAGTCTAAATAATATAACGTTATATAATCCTTCCATTGCAAAAGCTAATAGCAAGCATAAGCTTGGCTAAAGTATTATTTGTCTGTATTTTTAGCAGGTATGACAATTGACAAAACATTTGGTATATTTATAATAACTGTAAATATTTGCATTTAGGTAATGCAGAAAAAATGCGATAATATTTTTATTGTAAATTTGTGATAAAATGAAGAAGCTGGCTAAGTCTTACATAAAATTAAAACCAAAATTATCAAAACATTGACGAAAACGGAAAAAGGTAAGAATTGTTTTTATTAGTTTGAAACTGCCGCCACATTAACTCTATATAGTTTACATTGTTCACACTTCAGAAAATTATGTAAATTGATCATTGTTTACATTGTTTCCATAGACAATTATGCAATATTTTACACACACACACACCACTGGTTTGAAACCATTGCTTGAAATTTTGATGAATCAAATCTTTATGCAAGAAATTTATTACTCTTATTAATAATAAATTAAAAAAACTAAATAAAAATTGAAAAGTTTGTGAAACTATTTTATTGAGATTATTAAAAGCGATAAAACTTTTATTAAAGTTGCCCCTCAATCGCAATGTCTACAAAAGGAAGAGAAATCCGATGCTGGTAAGGTTAAGTTAGGTCAGGTTAGGTTTGTTATAAACAGTTTATAAGTTTTATACTTTATATTCCCTACATACTGTAACATTTCAGACAATACTAATAATCAAGCCAGAAAACATTATCTAAATCTTAA
The DNA here is from genome assembly GCA_947359425.1 of Lagria hirta. Taxonomy (NCBI): domain Eukaryota; kingdom Metazoa; phylum Arthropoda; class Insecta; order Coleoptera; family Tenebrionidae; genus Lagria; species Lagria hirta. The sequence goes on along the minus strand of OX375796.1, from coordinate 11,204,241 downwards.
ATGCAAAACAAAATTTTTTGTAAATTAAGAAAAAAAAACAATTTTTTTTAAGCAGTTTTATCAAATTATCAGTTTTAAAATAATCATTTGTTTACTAATTTTTAACCGACCTCAAAAAAGAAAAAGGTTCCTATATTGTTTTAGGTTTTTTAAACTTTCGACTGAGTAAATCAATTTTAAAAATCCTTTTTTTATTTAAAAGCTGATGCTTACTATTTAGTCCTATATATAAAATTTAATAATTAACCAAATTAAAATTTAAAAACAATCTTGAACATGATTAATAATTATTAGTTTATTTATTTATAGGTTCAAAATTTGTTCATATAGGTTTTTGGTTTAATTTGTTTGAATTAATTAAATAAACAAACTAATATTTAATTATGTTAAAAACATTTTTTTCAATTTTTAATTTCTCATGTGTTTTTAAAAGCCTCAACTTTTAAATAAAAAATAATTATTAGAATCAGTTCACCTGGTCGAGAGTTCTAAGGTATCAAACATAAAAAAAATATCCAGTGGAATTAAAAACCTTCTTCTTTCTCGAAGTCGGTGGACGAACCGATTTCCGAATAATTTAAAATTAGATAATTTATTTAATTAATTAACAAAAAGCAGTTTGAATCAATTGAATAATCAAAATAATTATCTATCAAATCAAGTTTTTCCAAATTTTTAATTTGCTGAATTATTATTGTTTAATTCTGCACTTACGTCTGAAATAGAACAGCGTATAAAAAATTTAATTGCAAAAACAGAAATATTTGGAAGCTGAAGAGAAGTTTATAACAAGATGGTGAAAATTGTTTGAAATTTCTTTTTTTATTTATTTTAACACTTTATTATAGTTAAATATGCTATATTCTATACTATATAGAATATAGTAGGTATATATTCAATAGTGAAAACAAAAAATAAAGTTTTTTTGCTCTATTTTTTTTTTTAATTTTTTAAGTAAAATTGTATTAATTTAATATTAATTTTAGTAATATAATTTTTATGATTAATTTATTTTAATTTATTTAAATATAAAAAACTACTTCATTATTTTATTAAAAAACTAGTTTTTGAGACTTTTTCAGTCTTCAGTCATATAATAAATGCTTTACAAACAGAAAAATAACTATCACACATGTCGTCATTGAATTTATTTATTAAATACTTTAATGTAAAAATTTTAAATTTGATTGTTGATTAACTAATAATTGGAAAAAATTGAATAGTTTAATTTTTATAAAATTTAAATTTCTTAAAAAACCATTTTTGGTAGTTTTTAAATTTTCAAATAATTGAAGCTACAAGTTTTAGAATTTGACTAGAATAGAGAGTAATTAATTTCTGCAATTTCCAGTGAATTAATTGATGATTTGTGTTAGAAATTACCTGGATCCATACTGGCTGCCGTGCCACGACCTATACGGATCATAATCTTCAATAATACTAGGTTCCTTCTCAATAATCTCAGTTCTTGCGCAAGCACAAGTCATAGCTGAACACAGGAAAATATTAATAATCAACATAATCAGAAACAGCACCCCCAAAGCTACACAAAGCCATAACAGCCAACTTGGATGTACACCACCTTCATCACACAATTCTTGTACAATTGGCGCATCACCTGGCTCTAAAACAAATACACTTGTTGCGGCCATTAGCACCCCTTCGTCAGTGGTCAAAGCTCTAGCTCCACTGTCACACACTGGTTCCGGACAGGAACCCCTACACAGCCCTATATCGCACTGAAAGTGAATTTCTGTTGAGTCCGGAAACCGGAACATGGATTTCAATTGTGCGTCAGCAATTCCTTTTTTCTCGTCGTAAACGAAAGACGAGATTACATCAGAAGTGGGACAACCTTTATCGTCGATAAGAGCTGGAGCACTTGTGTTGAGCTTGTCAAAGACGAGGCATGACTTGACACGGAAACCGTAAGTGCCGTCAGGTCGCGATATTTCCGCGCGAAGAGTGTAGGGCTTAGAGTAGATAGCTTGGGTGACTTTACGGTTTCCATCCAGCAATCGTAAAGAGACTAGAGAGGTTTCATTGCGAGCATTGCGGAAACCCGCTTTTCCACAGGTGATTACGTAGAACTTGTCGTCCGCGAGCTCTAAAGTGCGATGGATGCGGACAGCTATAGGCACAGAACGTTCTTCTGTTTGCTGAAAAATCCAAAAAAAAATTAACACTTACTCAAAACTGAAACATAAAACTTCAAACATTTATTAGATAGGTAAACAGCATCAAATTCAAATTACAGCCGATTTCATCAACTAACTCTTCCAATTTTTTTCCAAATATAGGCAGCGTTTATAATCTCTCATGACTTAGATTTAACAGGCTAAAATAGTTTGAGAAGTTTGCACGTTAAAACATACATGTTAAAAATAATTCAGTTATCGTAACAAAAAGGCATTTTTTTCAAAATAGATTTGCAAGGTCACTTTGGCTATATTTATCATAAGCAGAAAAATATTTTCACTTGGTAATCAATTTAGGTTAGAATAAATAGTAAACATTGCCTTTGCAGATCAGTTTAAGACAAGTCAATTTTTAATAAAATAATGTTTATAAAAGGTTTACTTTGCAATAATTGTTACTATTTAACAATAATATTTTCTACAACTCTTAAAGGGTAATAAAGTTTTACAAATGGGGTGTTTTCAAAGAATATTGGACCATCACGTTCTGTGTCTATTTTACGTTCAACCATCTAACACTGGTTTAAGTTTATATGTGTCAATATAATATTTTGCTTTGTACAATAAGTTTGTTTAAAACTAAATAGAGGTCACTATGTTTTCTATCTCACCCTATTTCTACTGAACTTGTTAACATTTTATAGCCACTTTGTTCTAAGGTGGAAGTAAATAACCATGCTTAAAGTAACAAAATAGACACTATAACTACCATTGCAAATTATGCTCATAATAATGACAAATTTAAATCAAAGTAGTGTAAAAGTTTTGAATCATTGAAACGATTTTAACGAGGTCTATTCAGATATTCAAGTAGTCATTGTCGTAATTCTCAAAGAAACGAGCGAATATTACCACAATGTTGCACTAAAATGGTGAAATAGACGAATAAAACCTACACATTTATGAGGGCAAGCCAACAGCCCTCTCGCTTTTATAATCTTCGTTTGAGCTTTGTTCAAGTTTTCCGTCATTAGGATTAATATGAAGCTTAATCTTTATTAAAGCAAGCACATTTAGAAAGGCTTAAACACTTTGTAAATGTGAAGGTGAGCAGTTGGAAAGCACTATTTAAACAACAGTATTTATTGTAATCCATTAGTAAAAAGCACCAACGTTAAAAGGTATTGAGTTGATTAATATTGTTTTATTTACCCTGTAAATCCTAGATAGAGATAAATTTTGTATTAAAGCAGACAGTTTCAAACAAGGAACTTTGACGTCTAGTCGAGTATACTTAAAAATTATTTGAAAAAACGTAGTGGAAACATCTGCTTCTTAGACATTTAATCAGGTAGATTTTGCATTTTCTTTCTCATTTAGCAAATTTCTCCTGCCTATCTTATCTAAAAGTTGTTTTAAAATTTCAACAGCCGTTCTAAAATTGACAGACAGTACATGTTTTTTTTCTCTTTTTATGCTAAATGGTCTAATGCTAATATATTAATTTTATTTTTTACGTTCTCCCTGACTTACTTTCATTGGTAACACTGTAATTTTTTTTTCCAGTTTTTTTTTCTTTCTATCTTATATCTTGTTTTGAGTAATTGACATTCTTTTTCAGTCTTCAATCTGGTTTTGTTTTCGGCTTTTTTTGTAAATGAAGCATTTAGTTTTTTTCTTTACTCTATCTCTACTATTCCACTTTTAATGTTTATCTATTAGACTAAACCGTGTAAATTTACTGTGCGTTCATATATTATTTAGATCAACTCTTGCCATAAAATTATAAACGTATGCTTATTTTTTGATTAGTTCATACGCAGAAACAAGAGCGTCGTGTATTATTAGACAAGCTGACGTTTGTTTAACATTTGGCGGCAATCATACTATAAAAGACAATAGAAATTTTTAAAGCTAAATTACGCAGCAAGAGTTGATCTAAATGATGTATGACAGCACGGTGTAATTTAGTGTTACCTTTTGTTTAGAATTCTCTTCTGTGAGTTATTTTGTATATTTTTAATTGTGTGATTAGACTTTTTGCTTCTGTTTGATTGATTTTATTTGTATTATTAGTCGCTCTGTTTTTGCTTTTTATAAATTTTGAATTTTTTTTTAGTTTTTTCCAGCGGTAGATAGTCCACTATTATATATTTTTTTACTTTTGTATGCAATTTTGTTTACTGGGTTTTGCCACAAACTATTTGGTGAGCCGCTCTACGCTCTTCACACTTTTTGTTTGCTTGTTCTACCTTTTATTTTCTGGCATTCTTCCAGATTTTTTCTCCCTTTTTTAATGTTTGATTTTTAGTTTTTTTATTATTTTTTTTTGTCTTTCAATTTTTGCCAAATGTGTACCTATTTTCTGGATTTCTCACTAACAACTCCGTGTATAATTATTATACTTTTTATTTTTTTTTTAATTTTTTCTTTTTTCTTTTTGTTGCTGCTACTATCTGTAGTTTATGTTCATTGATTACTAAAAACTTTAAAATACTGTAGACAATAGTTTAAAAAAAAACTAGCTTAGTTTAACTTTTTTAATTTATATAGCTATTTTAAATAATATATTTAAATATTTAATTTTTTTTTAGTTTCTTAGCCTCGTTGTTGGTAGAGGATTATCTTGCAACTGAATTATAAACAGTTATCTCAAACCGATTGAGCTAAAGTTTTGCATACATGTTTAGTATGCATAATTAACTACGTGACAATACTTTAAATAAATAATAGCGCCTTGCCTTTATGAAATTTGCTTTGTTAATATAAACCAACTTTAGCAAATGAATTTTAAAACGGTTATCGTAAAACGATTATGCAAAAAGATTGTATATGCGCTTAGGTTAAAGTTAGATCACAATGTATAAAGTATTGTCAAGTTGAAAACGAAATAGACATATACAAAATATCACGTGTTCCAGTCTGTCTAACCAGCCAATCTACGCACTTTCTGCTAAGTCATGTGGTGGTTCAACCAATAGAAATTTTAGTAATCCCCAATAACGTGAGCGACCTGTATTGTGTCTTTTTTTGTTTACATCTACTTTTCTTTTATAATACATTATAATAAAAAATGACAAACCCTAAAGAAAACATTTTTGTTATTTTTTTGCACTTACATGATACGAATTGACAATAATAACAAAAATATAAAACAAAACTACTTAAGAAAAACATAAATTATAATACTTATTTTAAATTTATCAAGTTTATATATGCTTAAAATAATTCAGTTTAAATTCTCATTAGACCCATTTGCTAAACCTAATTGTAGTCTTCATAATAAATATTAAAATAAGATTACACAAAAAAAAGTTTTCAAACATTTGCATGAGGTTTGTGTCAAAATTAAAATTTTTATACTTGAAACAAAAATAATATGTTAATATTTTAACGCACAATATTTATGTTTTTCATGTGCTTGTGTTGCTACATCAAACATATATACATATTTTATAATAATTTCAAGCTTTTGTGTCTCTCCGTGATAGACGGAGGGCGCTTGTGTTGCTACATCAAATATGGATACTATATATAAATATCAAACTTTTTAATGTGCCGCAATAGACAGAGGACGTTGCCGCCTCATAAGCCGATTAACTGATTTTGAGAATCAGCTCATTTTGTTTTATTCTGGTTTCTTCTAAGTCATTTTAATTTTGATAAATTTAATCATATAAAAACTTAAATATTAAAAAAAAAAGTTAAGATTGTAAAAAATTTATTTTTTTTTTAGAAAATTGTTGTTTTATTTGTATTATAATTTAGATAATTATTTTTCTGACTTGACAATTGTTTTGTCAATTTAAAGCGGTATTATGATTATTGCTAACATCTACGCTTTGAACAATAGTTGAATGAGATAATTTGCAAAAAATTATAAAAATGTATAATACATCTTCAATTGTTTAACCATTAGATTTAAAAAAATATTTTAATAATCTGTTTAAAATAATATATAGCTTGTTTTCAAAATACAATAGTAAAAAAGATCAAAAAAAAATAATAAAATGTGAAGTACTAATAGTTTTTCAATGATTGGAACAGAATCGCCTTTGTTGTATAATGTCAAAAAGAGCTTGATATTATTATATACCTATATTTGATGTAGCAACACCAAGTCCCTCCGTCTATAACGGAACAAGACGGAAGCTGGATATTATTATATATAATATATCGCATTTGAAAAACTTTTATATTGTGCTTAAAATACATATTATATTATTTTTGTTGTCACGCATGTAAATTTAAATTTTGACACAAACGCCGTCTTATATATTTGGGTGATTTTATCAAATATTATAAGCAACAATTTTTTTTTTAAACTGAACGTTTTTTTTCAAAAAAATCCAAGAATTTGTAACTTTCAATCTTTAAAATCAGTTAAACAACTATTATGTACATTGTGAAAGTTTTAATTATCTTGTAAGAAGTTTCGCCGAAATCTTGTGTACTTGAGTACCACATGTCTTGTATCTCATCTGCAAAATTACAGTCCGAGATGTTTTATAAAAAATAGTGTTTTCTTTGTTTTTCCGAATGTTTTTGATAATTTTGTTCGATTGGTGCGGATAGTTAGATCAACAGTTGTTCAAAAGGTAGGTACGTGCATCAGGTGACACTTGTCCTCTGCAGTGAACAGTTAATGACATCAACAGTAAAGTCACGATTCAAGTTTTATACTAAAAACGCCTAATCAACTAATCAAGCCACGTCCATTGAGGTCATCAACTAGCTGCCTTAAGAATTTACATAAGATCCTTAAAATGGTCTAACGAAACAACAAACAAAGGCCATTAGTCTAACTATTAGTCCATGAATAATGTCATAGTTATTGGCATGGACAATACTATTATTATCTGGAGGAGAAGATTTGTGGTAGAAGATTTTACGGTTGGAGTCTCGCGCAAATGCTTTTGTAACTAACAATAAAAAAAAATTGTTGCGGCTGCAGTCAAGTGCTCTTTACTGTACGTAAATAAGCCTAAGGGGCTGCAGGTGCTCGCTCTATTGCACTGTCTATTGATAGGGGTCATATAGTTACAGACGACGACCGAGAGACAGCTAATTGCTTCTTCACATTCTTTACTAAATCTATGGACATTTGGCAGAAATATTTAAACGGTATCGGACTGGTTGCAAGATTTCATCTGGCAATTAGCAAAACTTACGAATACCTTTTAAATTCTATAAAAGAACATCTACTGTTTCGCAAGAATGTCTCGCTTTCTCTGAATTGAGAGTTTTTGATATTATTATCTATCTCCCTTTAAATAGTCTCCAAAATTTTTGCACAACTTGAAACCACACCCAAACTTGTTCTGCAATTACACAGTTTTTTGGAAGCAGTCGTCCTGAGTCTGAATTTTGTAGGTGTAATTACTCAGAGCCAATCAACTGGTCACCGACAAAATTAAAAATGTTGTGCTTTGAAATCATTATCAGAAGTACTAAATTTAAACTAAATTATTCACCAATGTACATCTTCCACCTAAACAGGAGCAAAACAAAAAAACAGCAACAAGAGTCATCCATTTTAAAATTGAACAATTTAAAACATGTGTAGACGCAAAACTATTCTAAAAATTTTCTTAGAACATGGCAAAAACATTTATTTATATCATCTAAGAGCAATTTATGCTAATGTAATGATTTATGATGACTTGTTATCTTGCCATCCATATCACCTGCTTTGATGCGATTTCTCACTTCCTTGACTTTTTTCTGTCACTTTTCTTGTTGAATTCTTCAACTTGATGAATTTAATTCAATGTTTTTTTGGTTTTATTTCTGTTATCATAACATTTGTCAGCTTCTTAGAAATAAGTAGAATTTACAATGTATAAAAATATTTTTTGCCAATTAGCTGAATAAGTGACCAAAAGTAGCCATGAATTATATTTGTAAATCAGTTGGAAGCGTTGAAATTTTTTACTTCATCTGAGGTTCAAAAAGCTTTTTTTTAAAGATTTGGGTGTAAAAAAAGCAACTTTTTTATGCTGACAACTCTACTAGCACTTTCACAAGTATCGAATGACAAGTATCAAAACTGAATGATCGACTTTCAAAGAAATTTAAGCAAGAAAAAGTTAGTCAATTTTCTTTTTAAGATGTTAGATTTTTTTTAGACAAAAGAAATAATAGTATGCATTCAAACTTTGGTAGAAAGTCTTTCTGCAGACTAAACCTTGCTTGTCAACTTAGTCTAAGAATGTGTGATTATTCTCCAAAATTGTATTTTATTATTTGTACTATTTTTTTTTAAACATATTTTGATTTGTTTCATAAGAACTCCTAATGCTATAGTATGAAAACTCGGCTGTCATCAGCGCATAATAACATTTTAATTGTAAGTGTCATATAAAGACTGCTTTCTACCAATACAATCTTTTATTATTAAATTATTTTAAAAACTTGCTAAATAATTTTTTTACAGTTTTAAGTTTGGTGAAAAATTGAAGTTCAAAAATGTAACAGAATCAATTCTTTTCTAAAAGACAATCTGTCTAAATTTTCGTTAAAATCTTTTCGGTTTATTCCACGTGACTTTTTTTACTTTGTACAGCTGTGACACATATATTTTTCAAAAGTTATCTTAAATTGTACTATTACAAATTATTGTTTGAATCTTGACTTTGAATCTTGAATCTAAGATTCTATTTTGCAAATCCTACAAACTGGAGCTTCAAAAGTTTTTACAAATATTATCACTTTTTTGAGATTTAATCGAAAGTTGTCTTTTTTTTGTTACATTCTCTATAAACGCTATAACTGATTTTAAAAAGAACTGGCAGCATCAAAGATTTTGTTAACATTCAAATAATTGTTATAATTTTTTAAACTTAACTTAAATTTCTCATATATAGCGGTTCATAATTAGATATTTATATAATTTTATCTAATATTAACTATTAATTTATCAATTCTTTGCATTTTAAGCAAAATTTCTGTTGACATTTTTTATCCAACATGAAAAAAATGTTTAGCTTGACTGTATTTTTTTATGTATTCTACCTCAAAACTTCTTCTTTTATTCAAAAACTGGGAGCTCTGGTGTGGTTTTATATAACTTTTCTTTGATATAACTCGTCCTTAATTTTTGACATTAACAACTGATTATAAAACAAGTTAGTAACAAATTAAAAATTTTGAAAACTTAACTTTAATAAAATTAAAAATCAAAGTCAATTATTGATTTTATTAATTTAATTAAATCTATGTTTTTTTGCTATTTATTAGATTTAATTTTGGTTTTTTTTTGATAAAAACAATTGAGATTGATTATCAAGGGTTGTTAGAAGCGTTTGAGTTTTATTTTAGCAAATATTTTGCCACATTTAATAGCCTTTTAACTACAACCTCTGCTCAGATCTTGTTGAGATATTAACAGTATTACATGTGAAAACAAAAATTCTTTTCTTTTTTTTATTATTTCATAGATAGCCTTCTAAATTTTCTTTATAACGTTTTTGCAATTCAGTCGTATCAGCCGTAGTAATGAATTGTCATGAAAACCTAATTTAAAACAAACAATATTTTTGCAGGAACCTGTAACAGAGAATAGACTATTTGCAATGTTAAAGAAAAGTAAATAGAAAAATAGATAAGATATTATAAGAAGAAAACAAATGCAAAAATAAATTGACAAAAACAGAAAAAAATTTTAATAGGTGCATCAAAAAATAAATGACAGAGATAGAACCTTTGACGAGAGTAATAAGCCAGAAAAACAAGTATATTAAAAAAATTTAAACAACAGCTGCCAAAAAATTGTCAAAATATGTAAAAAAAAGGTAAAATAAATAATGAGAAAGATGATTGCAAAATATAGATGTGAAAGTAAAGAAACTGAAAATAAATATTAGATAGAGAAAGATGAAAATAAAAATGGAATTAAGAGAACAACATTGGAACACATAATTCAAGATAAAAAAGAAGGAAAAACTTATAGAGATAACGAAGCAAAAAAAAAACAAATAAAGGCAAGAAGCAAAAATTAAACCAACTCAAGGCAGAATAAACAGAAATTAAAAAAACATTTTAATGTATAATTAAAAAATGTTGACACTATATAACAGTTTAAACATAAACTATGTAATAATAACGTTTCATTAAAAAATGAACATATTTTAGAAATGTTTTAAAAAATGGTCTAGGTTTTGCCCTCCTTCGGTGGAGGAGTGAACAAGAAAATTGCCGTTCTTATTCTCACCCCTACTTTCTTGTTCTGATGACGTCTTTACTAATGTGGAAAACGTCGCCAATCTTTTCAAACATTTCGACACCGTTTTTTTCAAAAGGTGTCAATTATTCAATAAGTTCGGTTTTTTTTCTCCAATAATGTTCCATTCATAATGAACTCAAATAAGAACAAAACTTGTCTCCCGTTACTTTTTTTTTGTCAAAAGTTGCTTATGTTTTTATTAGAACTGCAAAAAAAGTTTTAAAAAATTTTTGATAATAGACATGCCTTCTTAATGCATTTCTTATTGTTATTGATTCACTTTCAATCAGTTTAAAGTAATAAAGCCCATGCATTATTAAAGATATTCTTTGTCTACAATCTTCATAAAGAAAACATTCTCAGATCAATATCAACTTAAAACCAAATTGCTCTAGCAGCCTCTCAAGCTGTCAATATGGAAGTGTCAAAAGTGGTCTTACAGACAAAACCTTGCGGAGCACTTTTTTTTTAAATTAATGATCTCACATTGAATACAAAGGTGTAAGCTATCAATAAGTATTAACAATTCAAGGTGACAGTGTCCAAATATGTTGTTCGCGTAGGCACCATCGCCATCGTGACGTGTAATGTCTATGGGTATTTTATACATCCACGCCCTGTAGGTAAATGGCTTAATAAAGATACCGTTGTTTTGGTTTGTGCTTATTTTAGTCACGAATTTTATTTAATGTTGCAAAAATGTCTGAAGTATTAAACGCAAAAGTTATTAAAAATATTTTACTGAATGATTTACAGCTGGCGTGTACAACCTGGAAAAGTCATAACTCTTTTGCTTCAATTTTAAATAAAAACCATTCAGAAACTGCAAGATTTGTCTACTTAGACTGATTTTATCAAATTTATTTTATTTAAGCTCGATGATATAATTAAATTTATCGCCTACTTTTCACAAATGTTTACAATTTTTTACAATTTGTTTTTGGTCAATTTCATTATTCAGTGTTGTGTTTTTGTCAGAAAAAGAATGATTATACAAAATATTACTAAAATGTTGTATATATATATTATATATACATCTATCAGTTACAAACGCTGGTATAAAATCATTCGGTATACCCAGACAATTTACTAGTTGTTAAAAGTTAATTAGGGGATTGGTATATTACGCAATGGAATAAAGACTATACTTTTACGAATATTAAATTAGAACAAACACCGGTATATTATTTAATCTCAGTTATACAATAGGTCAGAAAAAAATCTTGCTATTAGCAGACACCTACGTAATTAAAATTCTGAATGTCTGAAAGCTCCAATTCGTTAAAGTCATGACCTCTCAATCCTATAAAATAAAATCACGATCTTTCGCTAAATGATGAATGGGATTCTAAACATTACTTATTGTTCGAACAGTTAATTGTGAAAGAAAAATTAGCAAAGCTGTAAGAACTGTAAATTAAAATGGTGTGCTATCGGTACGAAACAAGGTTATAGTGTTATTAAAAGGCGATTGTATCGGTGGCATGCAATTAAAATTGTCGACTCAATCTTGAATAAAACATAATTTTTTCTATTGTAATATTTTTAATTTGAAAAATAAAAAAATTATTAACTAGAAACACTTAAAAAGGGGTTTTTATCGTTTTTGAAGAGTTCTCTTTGCATTTTTGGATAATCTCAAACTAAACGAATACCGTGTGAAAAAAAAATATTTCTAAACCTATTTAAAAATTAAATTTCTATTCCTAGAAAACTAACATCGAAAACTCAAAAAAAATGCTTAAACTGGCTTTTTTAATTAGTCGAAATGTCATACTTGATTGCTTAAAAATTAGATTGGCGTGTTTTGAACATTTCTGGAATTATCATAACTACCTTCACAAATTTAGTAAAAATTGTTATTTATATTAGCTTGGTTATAACACTCGTCTCCATGAACAAATTGTAAAAAGTTTTTTGCTATTTTGGCCACTCTGCTTTGGTTAGTAAGAGTAGTTACAGTGTTTAGCCAGAAAAAAAAGTGCAAGACCAATACAAAAGTGAAAGCAGAAAAAAACAACTACATTGTTTGTCTAAAAAACTATATTTAAAAAATAGAATTTAAGTACGAACAAAAAAAGTAAAAATAAAAAAAACACATATGTAACAAGTTGAGTAGAATAAATACAAATCTAAGCTGACAAGAAAAGAGTGTAAATTTAACAAATAAGGTATAACCCAAACATATTCACTAATTATTATCAAGATAGTTGTATCTTGATATTATTCTTGTTATACATTATATTTTAATAGAGTTATTCATTTACGTTATGTTTGGTTATTATGTTTGATTTATTTATATTTTATTTATATAAAAACCGGAAAAAATTTTATAAATAATAAATAGATAATAAAAAGCAGATAAATCGGTAAAACCTAAAAAGTACACAAAATAAAAAACTTTTTTTTATTTTGCGTGTAGAATAAGGTCATTCTAACACCCAAAATGACGTCATTTCAGAATTTCAAATTAGTGGTTGATATGCCTTCTGCAACTCGTACTTCAATATACTATTAGTGTACTACTTTAGAGTACTAAAACAAGCTTAATGCAAAAATAAGAAGCAAATATGGATACAAAGCGGCGGAAAAAAGTCAATGTGATTTTTTCAAAAATTAAACATCTTTTCTACTTTGTGTACTAAGCGTATGATGGCAGAATACAAAACAAAAGTAAAAAAACTCTTTAATGAAACCGGCACAGTCTAACATCATGATCAACCTGGTAGGTGTAGAAGAAACTAGTTTGTTTATTATTTTTATCTAAAGACTAGATTTTATTTCGACGGTAACTAGATTAGCTAACAATGATTAAAAGCTTTAAAGCAATTATACGCTAATAATCCTCTAAAACAGCTAAATATTTAACCGAGTGTAGTAAAGCTGAGTAAAGATTTAGATGCGTTGTAATAACTGAAAATTAAATTTTAAACCATCGCTAACTTTCTTAAAGAATACAATTTATCTTGGGTTAAACATTAATCTAAACTCTATTGACTTTCAAGAAAGAGTGTAAGAAAACAAATGCATGCAGGCTCCACGTGATCAAACCTATAAAGTGGGAGATGGTTAACAATTTTTCGGATAAAGCAAGCTGCAGAAAAAAATGTTTATTTCATTTTAAACCAATTTGTTTTCAATTTGGTTTAAATATATTTAATTCATATTTCATATTTTTTCACTAGTATTTAAGTGGTTACGTTTAGCCTTTTTAGCTTTTTAGGAGGACTAAGGGATTAACTATGTCTCTGCCTCCGTAGACAAAATTTTAGGACAGGACAGCACACAGAAACAGCAACGAAACAAGAGCACAATTTACCCCTGTGCTTTCGAATGCCAGCTCCGCCAGAAGTCCAAGAGCTGGGTAACATGTAAACGTTATGAATGGATCACGCATTGATGACGTTCTACACACTATTTACAATTACTCTTTCTTGAATTTGAACCGACTGTTAGTAGGCTAGGTAGAACAGGCGTTACAATTTTCAGAATCTTGAACAATGAAAAAGTAAGATGTGGCAAGGTTGAGATGAAAAGAAGGTTGTTTTTGTCATTAACATAATTGAATTTTAGAGAGAGTTGCCTGACCTTCTTCCGAATAAATAATTTTCTATAAATGGTTTTTTAATTTTGCAGAAAAAGTTAAACGTTGATTGTTCGCTCCTACACAACAGATATGTTTGGCTACATTCTCCTTGACTATAGCCTAATCTTGTATGCTCTGCTGTACCACCAAAGAAGTAATCGCATTGTACAAATCAAGACGAGTCATCCTTGACAAACTTACATTGTTGACGAGTAAACCGCAGTAATCAGGGGCTCCCTGTTGCGCCAAAAGGTTGATGTCCAAAGTGACCACCTTGCCACCATCTCCATGAACCATACATGATGGAGTCCTATAGTCACGAGCGTGGATGGCACCAGCAAAACTATTATTGAACGAAACACGGATGTTCATGTGACCAGCTTTGCACGTCGCAGAGACCTGGGGAATGAAATCTGTGTCGACCAGCTGACCCCATATCTGCAAATAAATAAAAAAATTAAAATTAAAAAACCATGTTCTGTACATTCATCAACATAATTGAAATCTATTGTGATAACTTTTTGTCATAGTTAAAGTTATGTTGGCACCGCTGACACTGTCTGGCACACAGATGAAAATAAAAGTTTGTTACTTTAAACAAAACACTATAAAAGGAATAATAAAACTATTATTTTCTCAAAAAATTTAATTTAATTTAATTAAACTCCATGTTCAATTTGTTCAATAATATGGATACTACACCGAAATGGTAAAATTTTTGAATTTGTACCATTTTCCCATTTCCAGGGTTATTAAAAAACTATTTTCTGTCCTTTCATCAACATAATTGAAATCTATTGTGATAACTTTTGGTCATAGTTAAAGTTATGTTGGCACCGCTGGCACTGTCTGGCACACAGATGAAAATAAAAGTTTGTTACTTTAAACAAAAAATTATAAAAGGAATAATAAAACTATTATTTTCTCAAAAAATTGAGAAGTTTTTCTTATTTTTAACCGACTTTAACTGTATTGACGTTCTCAACTCGACTGTATTTTTTTTATGTTGTTACCTCAGAACTCTCGACTAAGACTTAATAGTTTAATAATTCTTTTTTTATTTGAAAGCTGGTGCTTTTGGTATAGTTCCATTTGAATTTGGTCTAGTGCTAACATTAGCATTCATAAGAAAACTATTTGAGTCTTAATATAATTACTCTTTAAATAATTTTTTTAACCAATTTTACCAAAAAAAAAATTCTCAAGTTGACCGTATCTATATATATATTTATTTATATGTGTTTGCAGATAGCTTCGCTCTTCAAGAATCGATTTTAATAACTTTTGTTTTATGTAAAAGCAGATATTCCAAAAGTGCTACCAAAATAAAAAAAAAAACAAAAAGGTCTTTTGAAAAGCATAGTGGCAATTGTTATTATTCAGTTTCTTTTAATTGATATAATTCAATACTAAAAGTTTGTACGAGCTTCGCACGGAAGCCACACCAGTCTATTTTTAAAGTATTGTATTATCTTTTAAATAGAATGTCCCATTTCAATAATTTGAAAAGTAATCAGCAGTCTCAACAATTTGTTTAGAAATTAATACAAAGGTATGGATCGGCATCTCTATCAACTTTAAAATGTGAAAAAGTAGTTATAGTGCGTGGTACTACAGTAGTTCGACATATTGAAATGTTCTATAATATTGTAAAACATTTTTTTATCATTGATAATTTCCGCAGCGCATGCGATTAAAACCGTTTTATTACAAATTTTTTAAACCATGAATTAGTTTTAGTAGAAATTGCAAAGAATTTAAGATTTTTTTCGAGTAATTAAGATAGCCTACGTTACTTAGTAATAATATAGCTTTCTAATAAAAAATTGCAATTGGTCTAAGTTTTTACATTTATTCGTCACTTACAAATTTTTTTCTTTTTATAGATTAATTTCTATTAAAGTCGGTTTTCAATTTTTTTTATTTTTCTGGTGTTTACCTAAAAAAAGCATTTAGAAACACTGTATACGAACTATTTATATCCAAATTTTTATATCCAAAAATGACCAACAGTTTTATTATTTTTTGTGTCGGGTGGGTGGTGATTTCTTCTCACGGGGCATACTTTTGCATAATATTACTGCCAAAACTTTAAACGAATTGCTGATGTAATAAAACCGACAGAGGACATTGTTGACGTATTATGACTAAATACTAGGTGAGCAAGTGCCAATTATAGTATTTTAGTAATTAGTAAGGCGTTTTGTCCAAAATAGAATAACATTCTGTTTATAGGGCCAAAATTGATTTGGAAATAATATTACAAAATCTTAAATTTATTTCTGATTTTGCTCTGATTTTATTCAAATATCTGATTAAGCAAATGTTACTAAACCAGCAATTACTAAATAGACTATTTTGTCTTTGCCTTGAAAGATAAAGATAAATTGCAATTCTGATTTTACCACGGCTGCCTGGCAGCTTCAGTACCAACAAATTCCATTTCTGAAAAAGTTTAAATGACAATTGTTTCAACCATCCGAAATAATTTTAATTTTTTTTTTATCTATCTACTTTAACTGGTTTTCCTTTATAAAAAAAAAATGACCGGTTCAATGACATCAACAGCCTGAAGAAGGTAAAATTTTGTTACCGAAACGTAGCTCTCAGATGAAATAAAGAACTGTAAAAAACATCTACATTTTATACCCTAAATCCTCCATAAAAAAAATTTCTTCGCATATAATATAAATTGCAATTTTTGTTACATTGGCAATATTGTCAAATTCAAAACTTTCCAAAATAATAAAGTTATTTTGATAATGGATGTAACATAAATTTAACTCACCTTATCTGGTGATTCGTTTTTGTGTTTTTTTTAACAGATTTTTATTGCATTTATTAAACATTTAGTTTAGACTCTTTTGAAAAAGAAATGTCTTTCTAAAAAGTTTTCAGATTCGAATAGACGTTGTCTTTGTTTACTTTTAACTGTAACTGTAACTTTTTCTGTTTGGTCTTTCTTTTTTTTGTTTTCTCCTGCTCTGTTTATTATTTTTATGGAATATTATAACTTTAAATAATAGAATAAAAGTCGGAAATCCTTTGAATATTACAATTTATCAAACAATAATTAAGAAAACAGCTGTTGACCAATTATGGTCAAAAAAAAAGAGTTTTGAAAATAAATTGTTTGAGCAACACTGTCTTCAGTATATTTCAATACTAATCAAATTCTTTAGCAACAATAGAACATTCCTATTGCGAAACCTTGATAGTGTTATGGGCGCAGTGTGGTCACGTGTGCACCCATTGCAATTTTCATTTGAAAAACATTAATTGTTACCCCACCTTCCATACCTGCTTATGTAGGCAGTACCTACATTAATAACATAAAAGAAAAATGAAGGTTGCCTTAACGAGATTGGGAAACGGTTTTTTCGGTTTAGGAAATGATGAAATAAAATTGAAAGTACCGACAAAGAGTGTAAGTAATGAGCAATGACAAAAAATTATATTATCTTGACCATAGTACTAAGTAAAACAATAGATTGATGATTTGTTTTTTCAGAATAATTATAAAAGCACATCTAAGCGAAATTACACAGTTTTTTTGATGTGAAGAGTTTTTACAAAGTTGATTGAAAGTTTGAGAGACACTGTTATAGAAGAAATAGAAAGTGTGGATTAGATTTAACGACCCACTATATCCAAATCTAGACTATTACATCATTGTTTTTAATTTATCATTGTATTTAGCTAATGTCGTACCAATGGAATTCCATGCAAATATTTACGAAACTCATTTGAGCTTATACCTATACACTCTTTTTAACACACCTTTTGCGCTTCGGGGCTGAAAAACCTAACATCAAGGTTTTGAGAGTAAATAATTTGAATATTTATATGTTTTTTTAAATTTTTGTAAGTTTTTTTTAAGCTTGAAGATGGCTTTTCTAGATAAATAAGTCGAAAAAATTGCTCAACAATGATGTGAGAGATAAAAATTTTAAACTTCATGAACAAAGTCAGTGACTTTAAAATTACCGATTTGCTTGCATTTGCAGCACGTTTTTTTCTTTTTTTCTTCTAACAATTTTCAGTATTTGTGAAGTGTGTTATTAATTATACATTCCACAGCATGCTTAGCACTTAGTCATGTAAATTTTTGAATTTTAAACAGGATATACGTAATTGTCATTTCCAATAATTTAAAGACTCATCTGTTTACTATTTTTGATTTGTATTTGAATTTTTTTTTGTAATAATTCTTCTCAATAAACGCAATTTTATCAAAAACCGATGAGTCGATGCGTTTATAATAACTTAAGTGTTAAATTATAAGATGTACTAGGAAACTAGAGATAGAGCCAATAGTAAGTGTTGAAATTCAAGATCATTTGGAACTGATAATTTGCAAGAAAAATTCGGTTTTGTACCGTTTTTCCAGTAAAATCCCAACATATTACAATAGAGTTTAATTATTAGTAAACCCAAGCTTTTTAATTTAATTTAATTAAACTCTATGTTCAATTTGTTCAACAATATGGATACTACACCAAAATGGTAGAATTTTTACCATTTTCCTATTTCCAGGGTTATTCCAATAACCTCTGAAAACAGCGAAAATTAGGCATTTTGCACTAAAAATTAAGAATACAGCTTTCACAGCCAATAGTCATTAATTAAAACACTGATATTTTTCAGAAAAAAATGAGTTAAATCGTTGACGTTTTGTACTCTGCCGATGAAAACATCATCAGCACAACAAAATAAAAGTTAGAACAAGCACGATAACTAAGCGTCTAAACCACGCTAGAAGCAAAACATATTTTCAATTAGAAATAAGTTTAAAATTATAAATTTAGTTTTATCAGTTCAATATCTAATTAATTGTTGTATTTGACAAACATTTGTCTATTGTTTCAAATCATATTTACACAATTTTTTATAAATCTAATAATATTTTAAAAAAATTAACATTTTAGACTACTTATAACTGAATTTTTGAATCATAGCTAACCCTAAAAGTTTTCTAATTAAAAAATTTAAAACAAAAATATTACTATTTTTGTTTTAACTATGATAAAAATCTTAATAAAGCTGATTTTTATTAGTCAAAATAATGTTTATTGCTTCACATACTGTGTTACAAACATGTAACTAATTTACTGTTCAAAACCTCTAAAATTGATAGTTTTCTTTCTCTCCTAGCTTGCTTTTTTAAATTTTCTTTTCTGTGTATTTTATTTTTGGTTTCATTCACTCTATTTCATTCACTATCTTTTAATTTTTCTCTCTTTCTTTCTATAATTTTTTTTTAATTTTAGGCTGTTATTTTGCGCTTAAGTATGTACCTTCTATTGTACCTACATTTCTTACTCCTCCCTTCTTTTCTTGCTTGTCTATTGTATCTATGTATATCCTTCATTTCTCCATGCACCTATTGACTCGCTTTTCTTTTTTTTTCGACTTCTTTTAGACAAAATTTTTATTTCATAGTACTATTTTCTTACTTTAATAAGTTTTTCTACTCTCTACCTTTCAGCTCTCTTTCAATACTCATACTGTTCTTGTTTTTTTATTCTATTTTGAAACTTTCCTGCTTTTTTTCCTGTTTCATTTCTCATTTCTTCTTCTTTATCTTTCTTTTTATCATCTACCCATGTGTCACTTTGCTCAATTCTAACATCCATTTCACGTATTTCTTCTGCACTCTCTCTATCTATACTTTTCTTTCCATCCTCAAATTTCCGCTACATATAACATTGCACTTTCCCAGTTTCAAACATTGTCATTCCTTTTTCACATTCTTCTTTAAACTTTCTCACTACTATTCACCAAATTGTTGCACACGTTTGGTTCTCTTTTTTTACTAGTTATCTTACTTTCTTACTCTGTTTCTTTCTTGAAACATGTATCCTATATACTTCCATTCCTTAACTTGCTTCATTTTTGTTTCCATTTTTAGCTAACTTTTTTCATACTTTCTTACTAAACACTATTGTTTTTGTTTTACATTTGTTCACCTTAAAACCCTTTTTTTTCATGTCATCCTTCTCTGCGTTTTTTATCATTTTGCTCATCCTTTTTTCCCCTCTTGCCATTATCACTATGTCATCGGCATACGCCAGCATCACACTTTTTTTCTGCTTACTACAATTCCTTCATCTAGTTTTTTGCTATCGTTTTTTAATTCTATATCACTCATATAGATTGTAAGAAGCAGTAGACTTAAAACACACACTTGCTTGACACTTTTTTTTGTATACAACCATTTGCTTTCTTTTGCATTTACATTCACCTTACAGTTTGTCTCCTCATATATTTCTTTAACTTTTTCCACTATTGCTTTCACTATTCCCTTCTTTTTTATATGTTCTTATCTACCCTGTCAACCGCTGTTTTTAAATCTGCAAACATCTCACATTTTCTTTCTTAACTAACTCACTCTCTGTTACTGCCTTTAAAGCATACACATTGTCTTTTTTTTTCTTTTTCTCTAAATACCGTTTAGTAATCTTCTCATTTTCTCATTTTTTTTTAATTTCTCTGCCACACACACATAGCATACACGTTGTTCATTCTATTGAAAAAAGTTATTTTCCGGTAGTTACTTTTGTCATTTTATTCCTCTTATTGTATATTGTTATTATTGAAATATTGACATCTTTTGGAAAAAACCGTGTCAAAAAGTCTAATAAATTGTCGACATTTCGATTGTCTTTATTATTTCTTCTGTCTACCTTCTACACTTTGATGAACATTTTTATCAGCTTTTAACTCTTTAACTTTCATACATTTGGTATCCTATCCGTTTTTTGTAATTTTTTTCTCTCTATTGTCTCAATGTTTGTTTTACTTTTTTCCATTTTTCACATTTTTTATTTCATCATTTATTTTTTATTTCAAACCTTTTTATTCAACCATTGCTTTCTTTATATTTAGTGCAAGTTTTTTAACCATACTTTTTTCTAGAAATTCTTATTCTTCCAATTTTTTTCTATTTTCTATCTAAGTAATTTTTTATTATTTTTAACTTGTTTATTTTAAACTCTTTTTTAAAATGCTTGTTTATAAACTTTTAAATGTTAAGGATACAAGCGAGGTTTTTAGCTGCAACAGCCTGGATTGTAAAGGAATATTAAGAAATTAATACATTAAATTTGTGTGCATATTTTTGTTTGCATAAAAACAGACTGATTTAAAGTCATATAACCTAAAGCATTGACAAATTCTTTGTCTAATTGTGTTTTTAGTTTTTTGCAAAGTCAAAATTGGACAAACAGACCCTACGGACAGAAAACTCTAAGTTTCAAAATAATTAATGCATTTTGTTCTTTATTATAAGAATACATAACTACACATTTTAAATAAAAAAATCATAACACTTGCGTGGATTATTGCAGTCAAATACAATATGTACTGATTTGGATGCGTTTGTTGAAAGATTTGAAGTGCCTTTAGAACCCTTTTTCATACATTGACGCTTTTAGCCTTAACAGATGACACATGTTGGCAGTAATACATAGATATAGATCTGTAATTTTAATATAAACAAGACAAACAATTCTGGCGCATTTGTAGTTACGTGGAATAGTTTTAAATCGATTAGAAATATTATTTATTATAAAATGTAATATTATAAAGAAGAAAGATTTGTATGTTTGTAATGAATAGGCTCAAAAAGTACGAGTCCGATTTAAAAAATTCTTTCACTAATAGAATGCTACATTCTTCCAATTTGACATAGGCTACATTTCATTAAAAAAAAATTAGGAATCCTTGATAAAACTTGAATAATGTAACTGAAGGTGTAGAAAAATGAGTCTTAAAATGTCTTTCGTCGAATGCGCTGCCGAAACTATTAGCGATAGAACAAAATAATGTACAACAATATTGAAGAACATCATAATGTCTACAAAAAACTCCGCGGTAGCATATGTCCAACTATTGTAGTTATGTCACTACAACAACTTTTTTCATTTTAAACATTAATGAAAATGCTAACCAAACTCAAACCATGCTATTTATGTGTTTATATTAATCCTTATCCAAATAAATTATTTTATGGTCAAGACCATTTAACTACCTATAAAATAGTTTTTAAATTATTTAAATTGAACTTTCCATTCAAAAGATATTACGAATTAAAAAATTCAAACAGTAAACAAAACCGCCATAGCGCCGTGGCCGTTGTTTGCGATGGAGTCTGAAAAGCGCGCCGGGCATCGCGGCGGGCGGGGTAGAGGGGGCACTGGTGGACAATATTTAATAAAATTAGTAAAGTCCTTCTCGGGTATGACGAGACCAGGGAAATAGATATTCATTTTTATATGGAGATTATTATAGATTCCAGTTCAAATTGAATAGGTACGCATACATAAGATAGGTCAGCTACACAAAATAAAGTAGTGCATCAAATTTACGCTAAGGCGGTACGAAGTTCGCCGGGTCAGCTAGTTTATTATAAAGCTTTAAAATACATACAAAAATATTGTTTTTAAAGTTAATAATAAATTTAATTGCACAAAATGATAACTCTAATGATAATAGCAAGGTTATGTTATTACCAGCAAGATGTTTAAACACTATTATTAAGAAAAAAAAAACGTATTCTTTAAAAAAATGTCAAATAATAATCGAATTGACAAACACCCAACTTTCCGATTTTAACAAAAACCACATGCGATAGAAACTATCTAATTAAGTTAAATTTTGATATAAACAACATATTTGAAAGTGTTGTCTAGAAAAAGATCTTTTTCGCTTTTTATTATCACAACATTATTTTCTTCATTTACCGCAATGACACAAGATTTGTGTCATTCAGAGCACGTCCTTTCCCTAGACATAGTTGACTATATATAAAAAAGAACACAATGCCAGCATTCTTTAGGCTCTGTCATCAACTAAATCATCCTTATTATCTGAGTTTCATTGAGAAAATTTAAAACACTTTTATTTCTTTTTTTTTCGAGACGTGTATAGGTATATAGTTTATCCAAATAAAATGGCTTTTGGGTAGGTTTAGTAGTGCAGTGAAAGTGTTTCGAAATATCATTAACCAAACCTGTTCTTTCAAGATCGCACTTACAGTTTCTTTGTTATGACAAATTTCTTTCGAGTCTTTCGTATGTTAGAAACATGTGACATGGAGATTGTACAAGCATTCCCCACATCGTTTCAAAATGGTCAACGTAATGATTTTTAATTGACTGACAATTCATTAGAAACTAATGGAAAACGTTCCACTTGATAATTTCTTATTAACCTGAGATTTGGTTTAGACAACGAGACAGGTGGAGCAAAAATTGCTAAGCCAGAAACAGTTATTTACAATTACGCACCATAGTTAGGTTAGTGTGCAAACCGTTACGTAACTTAAATTTAGATTTGGTCATGATTGCGGGAATTTAAATGTTGACTGCATCTAAAACTAAGAAGCATAAAATAAAATTGAGATAACACAAAATTTATTCCAACTAAAACGCTCTTGAGGTAGTTATTGCCAAATGCGTAAATGAAAAAAAATTAAAATTTTGGGCACCTCAAAAGCTAACCTAGCGTAAACCCTAATTTGGTGTCAACTGTTAGACTAAACCATTTATCCGTAATGTCAAAAACTAATTTCAATTCGGTGATTGCCTTGATTACTATGAGTATAGAAATTAATAGATATATAAATTGGTCAAGGCAATTGCACAAATATGTTAAAAAATGTAAAAAATGATAATAACAATCATTATCAACAGTTTTGAAGAAATTATAATTTGCACTTATCAAAATATGAGAAAATATGATAAACAACAACTGGAGAGAAATCTCTCACCAGAAAAATAAAATATAACTCACAAAAGCAAGTGAAATTTTTAAAGCAGCTTCTGATTGTCTTCTGCTTAAAGTGCACTAAAGAGTATTTCAATGGTATATCTATAAAATATTGCAAATAATGCTTTTCAACTATTTTTTGCCTTAATAATAATCATAATCTATAAACATTCAATTATTAAAGACATGAATGAAGTATCAAAGTTATGCAAAATTCGATTAAAATGTAATTTTTTTATGTCTACTTTGACAAAGACTCATCAATCATGTTTATTTTTTTTACATATTAAGATAAAACAAAACACTTTCCATTTCATGCATTTTAACTAATTTTCAAAAAAAAACTCAATATAAATGATTATATTAGGTTTGTGCATAACTTTTTTGCTGATAAACAAATTAAGTAAGATAATTGATTTCTTGTTTCATAAGAAATATTTTTAAAGAGAAAATTCGCGTTTATCTTCTTTGCGATTTAGATAACTTTGGTTTTGTTTACGAAAGTAGTCCAACAATTTGTTATTAATCTGACAAAAATCTATAAAATTTTGAATAAAAGTCATTCCAAGTCTGTAGCAAACTGCTCAATTTTTTATTTAGTAATACGGTGAAGTCGTCTGAATTTTAATTTTTTTTACAGATTTATATAGAATAGATGGAACATAAACTATTGGAGTAATAAAACGTACTGAAATTTAAATAATTGTAAAAAGTTTGATCCCTTGATTGTTTTCAATAATTAATTATATTAAAACAAGTGCTTGAATTTTTTAATTTGCTAATAATTTAGTCAATCAATAAATATAATATCATTATAAAAATTACAATTTCCAAAATATTTATTACACATAAAAATCTCATCGCCTCCCAATTGAAATAATATACTATATTATTAAAAAAATATATATTATTCACGTGTTAAAATTTGATAAAACCGTCTTCTTTTATGTGAATTGATAATCAAATAAATTAAAATAACTAGAAACAAATAATCTGTTTTCTTATTTGTTACTAGCTTTTATTAATTTTTTTTTGTTGTTTCAATGTTGTTATTTTTGTTTTCACTTGGTTGCGGTTTGTATTATTTAATAGAATTATGGTGGATTTTTTTACGAATATATTTTAATGTACATAATTAATTTTTTTAATTAATTTTTAATTTAATTGAGCTCTATTGGCATATTACACAAATCATTAAAAATAATTATTTGTTTAAATCTCTAACTGTATAACTAACGATTGACATTAAATAAATAAACATAAATAAAAAACATGGAAAATAGAACATATTGTTTGTAAAAATGTTTTTGATATTTACCATTTCAGTTTTTCAGAAAGAGTATGAAGCATGTGTAACAGATAAGAATGTATGTAGGCAAAAAAGAAGAGAAAGCAGAAAGAATACAATAAAGAATAATTAAGGTAGCAGTCTAAAGAACTACAAGAATATCTGATAAGGAAAACAAAAAAGAAATACCATAGCAAGATTTCGGTGTAGAAGTGAAGCAAATTAAAATAAATATTGGTTAAAAGGAAAAAAGCAATTTTGTAAAATGTGCTGAAAAGAAAAAAAAAAGGTTATTAGAACATTTAAAGAATTGTAAAGAGCTGAAAGATAGAGAACAAGAGTTAGATGATCAAATGAATAAAAAAGGAAGAGAAACGAATGAATAATGAAGGTGCTAAAAACAAAATTAAAATGTAAATCGAATTGTACAGTGTGAACAGACTATAATTCTTAAAACAATTGTTGCAAATGTTAAATAATTACTAAATTTTTAAATTTTTTTATTTTTAAATATAAAATAATTTTCTCGCAAAAACTGAAAATGTTTGTGAAGGAATCTTATTTTTGTAACGGCCACCGAGATGAAAGTAAATGGCAATAGTCAATTTAAGCTTATTTTCAAGAATTTCGCCAAAAACTTCGCGATGCAGTGTTGACATCTAACCGTTTTTATCATAATAGAACTCATTATATTCAACTCGTTCGGGAGATTCGTAAAAAGGATAGTGATCCTCCTATGAAGAAAACGGAAGAAGTCATCGAAAATGTAAGGCAAATAATAGAAAAAGCGCCACAAACATCTTTACGTCTACTTTTACAACAAGCTTAATTATCAATCATTTACTTGCCAGAAATAATAAAAAAAAAGATATTCACTTGTATCCCTATCGTCAGCAAGCAGTACGTCAACTCCTTCCTGTTGATTATCCTGTACGTGTCCAATACTGCCGTTGGTTTATTAACACTCTTAATTGAAATAACTTCTACTTAAATTTTTTTACGAATGAGCCCTGGTTTTGTTTAGACGTCTATGTGAACTCAAAAATTATGCAAATGTGGAGTTCCCGAAAGAGTAGGAGTATGGGCAACTACTTTAAGGCGCAGAATTATTAGGGCAATATTTTTAAATAAAACAGTGACTGCTGCATGACACCGAGAAAAGATTTTACATGAAAATGAAATTGTAGAGAGGTACTTTCAGCAAGATCGTGCCACTCTGCATACCACGTAAGAGATCTTAAATATTATACAAGAATTTTTAATTGTCAGTTGAAATGCGGCCATAACTTACACCTTCAAGATCCTAAGACCTCACTTCATGTGACTTTTTTTTGTGGTCTTATTAAATAAAAACTCAATCTTTTAAAAACGCTTAAATAACCTCAATAAGTCGCCAAAATTGATAAAATTAATAATAATCCTTAAATGTTGACAAATTTTAAGTCAATGGACGACATTTTGATTATTGGTTATTTATCTTATTTCTTTTCTAAAGTTTATTTTTTTGTTTGTTATAACCCTACACGCGCTTTTAATTTAAATTTATTATTCATTAGCCTGAGCGTTATTCATTAACGTTAATTTCATTACCATGTTAAACTATTGATTGAATAATTTGAAAATAAGGCTAAGTTAAGTTCAGATGTCAAATTAATAACTGTCACTTTGATGGTAAAGGTACGTTCACAATTCAAAGTTGAATATTCGACGCCAAATTTTAAAATAACACTTGTTATATATGCATGTTAGAAATTGTTAGCGAAAAATTGCAAACAATAAAGTTATTATTATAGTTTGATTAAGAATGCTAAAAGCAGTTTTATTATTTTTAGATTTTATCGTTATTTTTAAAAGTTTAGAAATATGTTATATAATTTGCAAATTTGTTTTAAGAATTCAGTTTTAAAATGTTCAGTTTGTTGTCATAAATACTTTTGTTTTAATAGAAATTAACAGTTGAATTGTTTTTAATGTTTTATAATATAAATTATGTCAATTGCCGTTTAAAGAACAACAAATATATGAATATACAATTTATTGCTTATCTAAGAAAAAAAAAATAGAAACAGAAAAGGGAATGAAAAGAAACAAGATGTAAAACTAACGAAAACTAAAATAAGTTTTAGAAAGAAAGAAAAAAAAATACGCAGAGAATAGCCTTGACAATAGAACATTATGATAACAGAGTGTCAGATCACAATAGAAAGTGATATTAGTTGAAAAAGTATAAACAATAAAAGAAATAAAAACTGCTATAATTAGAAACTTGCAAAAAAAATTTTCCATTTCCAATTTTTTTTTATCAATATTCTACATGTCATAAACAGTTCAAATAAAGTGTTTTGTGCCATCACCATAATTTTAGGGTCCTTTCAAAACTTATTTAAAATTTTACAGGTGATTTCTTAACTTTGTGTTTAAAATAATTGTATTTATAAATTTCAAAAAAAATTCTTATTACTAGTTGGATTAGAACCTATATTATTTTTTTGAGAATTCATAATACTTTTTGAAAATTTTCTTAGAAATATTGTGCTTTTGTACCCTACTATTATAATATAATGTGCACTGATTGGTTAGCAATTTGGTAGATTTAACATTATGGAATAATTTTTCAATTTTTGAGATTAAGGCTCTTATGAATTATTTATAATGTAGTAAAATAAGTAGTAAACAAACATTTATAATGATGTAAAACTTATCTCTGAAAATTAGTTGTTAGAAGTAACAAAATCTTTTTTTTAATTTTAATTAATAATTTTTTCAGAGTTTTTGTTTATATTTTTGTCTATAATCTCGGCTAACCGGAAGTCAAAAATTAGATTTACATTTTCAAATTCCAAAATCCGTTCTTTAAAATAAGAAAAAATTAAAATTTTTGTTTTTAAATTTTATACCGTTTTAACGTCATTCTGATATTTTGCAATAATTATAGATTATTGATAAAATCTTTCAAACTTTATTTAATTGTCCATATGAAATAAAAAACTTATTATTGCTTAAATTAAAACTTTTGTGCTTTTGACTAAACATAAAAGTTTTTTGAAGTTTTATTGAAATTATTGAAGTTTTTCACCAAACTTTTACGCAATATTTTATAGATTGATGTGTGATATGTGGTAACATGTTTCTTCTTCTGTTTGCGGAAAAACTAAATTAAATAATTAATGAGTCGGCAATTCTTATGCTTAGTTTTGCGACTAATGTAGGTTATTCTGGAAAAAAACTTTGGTTGTGTACTGTACCTAATAGTAATGTTACGTTAATTATACATGACATAGTTATGTAATGACTACATCTGTTTAATGCACTTTATACAATAAATTTATTGCAATATCATGTCGTCACAATTTATTTGTAAACTTCAAAAATTAATAGGTTTACATATGATTATAGTGATTAAGCAGTATCGTTTAAAAGAGAAACTTGGATAAAATATTGGCTGAGTCCTGAGAATACAAAAAGCGATTTTTTAAGTATTTGGCATTTTCATTAAAAAATAACTAACAAACTCAATTTCAACTTGACATTCCAATTTACAAATCGAGTATTCCAGTAAATTGTATTAGGTTTTTTATAATCCTGTTCCTGTAACTTCGATGGAGTTTGACACCCATATATAAACTACTGAAACAATCTGATTAGATTTAAATTTTAAAATACAATAGAACTCTAGGCAAGGTTAAACATTGTTAATATTGCAAAAAATATTTTGCAGTAATAAAATTCTCTTCAAATTCTCCCTTCTTTCCCCCTCGCTTCTAATTGGTATGCAAACGCTTGTGTAAAATTCTATGTAATGGAATTCAGTCAATTGAAGCTAACACGTGACATTTATTCCAAGCATTCTTCATTACTCACTATTCAAATCATAGGTAAGTAAATAAAAGAGAACAAAAAACTCAAATATGTCTGCAGGGCTTGTTCATTTACATACGAAAACACCACCCATGCTCGAACTAGACCAGCTAAATTTTCAGTTTCAAGGCTCAGGCTACTACAGTTCCTGGTTCCAGCACTAGCCTTCAAGGCAGATTACCATAAATGACAAGAACACGCAGTAGTTTTTAAAAACACTTCAGTTATTATTTTCTACTTTTCTACTTTAATGTTTACAGATATTTCCACGTTTAAACTTGTTTGAAACCTATTATAGTTTAAACTACAAAATGTTTCTTCTCCTCGCTTTAAAATAATAAGTATTTTGTTTTTTAATTAAGATAATACATTTTTTTCTTATGTTTTACCTAAATTTAAATTATAAATTTTAAAAAATCTAGCTAAAACCTCATAAAAATAAGAAGAAACAAGTTAAAACCAAACCGAAATTGCTAGCTTTTGCAAAAAAAAAATTGTAAAAAAATAATTGTATATTTCTTCATTATTATGTTTTATTGCCTTGGATTTATTTCTACACATTTTACATACTTTTTCTTATGTTTCTTTGCAATACTTTTTTTGCAATTAAATTTTGCTATTATTTTTTCAGTTTATCTTTTTGTATTTTCTTTGATTTGGTATGATGGTATCTGTTTTGTTTTAATTTTTTGCATTTTCTGTTGCTTTTCAGCTTTTTTATTTGTAGATCTCTATCTGTCTCGACACTTTTGCTTATTACAATTTCTATTATTTTGCAACCATTTTTTTCAAGTAATCACATTTTTGCATTGTTTCTTTCTCTTGTGTTTTTTCAATATTTTTTTTAGTAATTTTTACAGTGTTACTACATTTTAATATTTTTATAATTTTTTTATATTTTACGTTTTATCTTTATTTTTTAACTTTAATTTTGTCTTTTTATGTTTCTTCTATGACAATGAAGCGTTTCTTTCTCTAATTTTCAAATTCGTCTTCAAATTTAAGTTTAACTATTTTAATAGTTATTTACATAAAAGTCAGGAAAATTTCACATTACTGAAGAGGAGCTAAATTGAAATACGAGGCACTTTGTGCCGAGTATTTTAAAGCTCCGAGTCAAGTAAGAGATTTTACTGACGTGTTTTGTATTAAATTTTTCCGGAAATCGTAAAAAAAGACGAAATTTACAAATTTTAGAATTTTTTTTCACAAATTCTACAAAAATCAAGTTTGTCAATTTTGTTGGCAACTATAGTTACTAGAGCATCTTTTTTATTTTGCGTCTTGTAAAGTTTTTACAGTACTAGTCCGGAAAACTCAATTTTCCTGCGCGTAAATAAGCAGGAAAATGTTGTTTCCAAGGCGATTTCCGGAAAAATTAATTATTTTAAATTGCTGTACTTTGCTTGTATTGCGTCTAGCTTTTTCAGCTCTTTGGTTCATATCTTCATATTTTTAGATCATACATTATTGTATCTTTTGCGGTTTTTTTTTTCAACCGCCAACTCCAAAAAGGAAGCTGAGTCTCAGTTGGAATATATTTTTTAATGTGTGTTGTTTCAGAACTTTTATTTAAGTAAACCGATTTGAATATTTTTTTTTAAATTAAAGATAATATTTTACGCGTGGTTTTGTTTAAATGTGAACATGGTTTCAAAACAAGTTTTTTAATTTATTGTTAATGATTTGTTTTTGACATTAATTTTTGACACTAACCACTGATTATAATAAAAAAAACAAATGATGAAATTTTTAAATTGATTTTTATACACTTAATTACTAATTTGTTTATTAAATTTAATTAAACATGTTAAACCAAAAAGCAATTTGTTTTAATCAATTAAATATATATATTACTAATCAATTATACGAAAACCGTTTTTTCTAATTTTTTCATTTGCTATATTATCATCTGCTCTCTTTTCAATTTTTTATATCTTGTTTTTTGTTTTTTGTTAAAAATGTCTTTTATATATTCAAACTTTCTCATCTTTTAAAATGCTTCCTATCTCTATTTTCATTTTTCACCATTTTTAAGAAATTTGTTATTTTTGTGTTTACTTCTAAGCTTTATCTTTTTAGATATAATCTTGGTCGTTTAATCATTCTTTTTATTTCCCTTTTATTTTCAATTCTACGTTATACAAAACTCTTCAAAGCACATTATATGCATACTTATTAGTGCCTATTAGTCACTGCTGCTAACAATTTTATTTACTAGATTTCTTCATTTTATTTTTTCTACATTTTTTAAAAATAAATTAAAAAACACTGATATTTTTATAATGATAAATTATATTGAGCTTATTATCACAAATCTAGTTTCGTAAATCAGACTTTCTTAACACAAGTGACTATTACAGTTTTAAAAAGTTATTGACGATCTAACAAATCAAAGAAAAAGAAATCAAATAAAAATAATAAAATTTTAGACATTATAAAGTTGCAATATTATTTTATGCTTCAGAAAAAAGACATAGACCCCAAAATTGATAAAGCAACAAAACAATTAAACAATGATGTCAAAAATACTTGACAATGAATTTGAAAATAACAAATTTCGATTGACAACAAAGATAAATAAATGTTAGGTGCATAACTACTCGTACATAAAACAGCAATAAATCCGAGACAATAAGAGATAAGATTAATGTATTCTGAATGAGAAAGCTGCAAAGAAAAATGAAAATCCGTCTGCTGCAGAGGAGTTGCTACGTGTAGATATCTTAAAAGAACAAAACCATGCATGCTAAATACCATCTTCTTTTTCAGAAAAAATCGAAAAAAAGGGGAAATGGTATAAAGGCGTAAGTGGGCAGCAATTCTGCGTCTCCTTTTATGGCCAGATGCCGTAGTATTTGAATGAGCAGATATATCCTCGAGATACATCTTCATGGAAATCAGTTGGATAAGAAAATGATGTGATGACCTATTGTTATTATTGCAATTACACCTCTTTTATTTACCACAATCGTGACACTAAGTTGTGAAACTGACTTTTTTCCTTTGGCCAATTGGGATTCGTTTGCATGCTTGGCTATCCTTGACTGGGATGCTAATATCAAAAATTACTAGTTGTCAATCGGCAGCGGCGTAGTCACGAATGCACAACATTTTATTATATACTAAGAAATAAGATCTTAGAAAACATCTCATAAACAAAATTCTATAAAAAAAACTCATCCGAATAATGTTAACTAAACGACATAGATACATTTTCAACTGTTAACCGCTAAATTATGTTGATTATGTTAAATTATGTTGTGTTCTTAACTGTTAAACAATAGATTATTTACAGTAAACTCGATGTTGGTACATCTAGTAAATTCAAACTAATAAATATTATTATAATAAACTGTTAACACTGTTACTATTAAAATGACAATATTATAAATTGTAGCAAAAAAATATAAATATTATTTATTTAAATATAGCTAATTTTTGACACTTATAACAACTTTTTGAATATTAGGCGTATCGAAAAACGTTTTTCATTATATTTAGCTGTTTGTGGAACAATTATTTTTGAATTAAAAGACTTTTTACCTGCTTATTTTTATTCGCACATTGTAATTTTTTTAATTCCAGATTAATAGCTGACCACTTAAATGTTTT
The DNA here is from genome assembly GCA_947359425.1 of Lagria hirta. NCBI lineage: Eukaryota > Metazoa > Arthropoda > Insecta > Coleoptera > Tenebrionidae > Lagria > Lagria hirta. Next base: position 11,171,761 of record OX375796.1, on the reverse strand, counting down.
TTAAAAACCTCTTGTTATTCAAAATTTTTCGGCAAGAAAATAAATAGATTTGTCAAAATAATGATATACATCCCTAGTTTTACTTAAAATAAAACATATATATTACTCATGCTTCAATTTTATTTTTATGCAAAACTTAAAATCAAATTTTTAATAACAATTAAATTTCAATGCCCGCCTGCACCGACAAGTTTAATTATTTAACTAAAATTTAAGTATGTATAAGATATAATACTTATTTACTTAACGAGTTCGTAAGGTAAAAATTTTCACATGAGCACTTTGTTTGCAGCACGACTGAGAGGAGTGCTGTGCTGCATTGGTGCGAACCAATTTTTTTCCAAAAAATGTTAGGTACTATTCTTTTTGCAACGAATAACTCTAATTTTTCAATAATAAAATATTTTGTTTTTTGCTTATTTTTCGGTTGGTCGCGTTGCCCTTTCCAATTACCTAATTTTTCAAATTTAAAATAATCTCATTGTTTATGTTAATTATGTTTTATTAAAATAAAAAACATTATATCACAACCTTTTTCCTAGGTTTGGCTGCAAAGTGAAAAACACCAAAGTGTGGAAAAATCATTTTTAAGGAATCTACCGATGTTTGCGCAAATAAGTGGGAAATGTCTTACCAAAAAAGTATTTGTTTATTGATAGAAATCTATATTAAAACATAAATTTTTATAATTTAAATAATTAAGAATTTTTTTTTTAAACATTTATTTTGATGGTTTTAAACTGACAACTAAGTTTCAATTTGTTAAAATTTCAACTATTACTTATTACAGCAGTTAAGTAAATTTGCGTTAAAGTTTTAAGACACTTATAACTTTAACCGCAGTTAAGTAGTCATTTTTGTGTGCAAATTCAAATCTTGTTATTAATATAATCAAGAACTACACGTTGAATTTTTGAAAAGTATTCATGCATAAAATCAAGATATTTGAAATATGTTTAAAATTTGTTATTTAATTAAATAGTTGCATTATTTTTAATTAAAGATAATTAGTTTTAATTAAATTGAAAAAATACAAATTATTATAATATTGGACTATAATGTTTAAAACTATGTCTACTCAAGAATTTATTGTTAATTGCAATTTTATAAAAGCTCTAAAAAACAATATTACCGTTACCTAAATTTAAACAGCTACCTAATAAATTGATGACAAATATTAATTAACTGTTAATTAATAATATATTTTTTTGATTGAACATTAGAAAATTTTAATAAAGAAACTACAAAATTGTATATTAATGTTTTATAATTTGACATCTAATAATTATTCTTGTATAAATATAATTTTCTCTGCTTTTACAATTCATACAACAAATAACAGAGAAAGTATTTGGTTTATTGAAATTTTAACGCTTTCATTACAACCATATTTGCAAATTAACAAACAATTAATGAGTTATAAAAGTTCCTGATAACTGTACCATTGATGAACTGCTGACCAATTAGAATCGCCTGCTTTTACCGTTACGGAAAAATATTAATTTTCTGCCCATTTCATAAAGACATAGAGCAAAGCCTATAAATTAATTTTATTATTATGTTTGACTGTTTAATAGCACTGTTTTAATGATACAGGCTGCATTCAAAACATTTTTTTTAATTTTTACTGGAATTGCGTCATAAATTATGACACTATCCTCAGCTTGTTGGAAAAAAGAAAATTGGATCATCTTGATTAGGATTTTGTAATTCTTTGTTTCTTAATTGCTTGCGTACATTGAGAAAAAATTATTACAAAAATACTATATATGTGAAATTGGTAAGCCATGTGGAAGAATGAAATTATAGTAGTTACAAGTGTGCAATCTCTAGAAATAGGATCTTCAATGAGTTTTCCTTATATTTTACATAATTATTTATAATTAGTCTTTAATATCTATATTTAGTCTTGTATAACAAATACGCTTACATTTCTTGCATAATTCGAATAAATTTAAAAAAAGTTCTTTTTAAAATTTACAATAACATAAAAAGTGTAAAACTGAACCCGAGATTTGCATGTGTCCGTGCAAATTTTAGTGTTGTGTAGAAAGTTAGCTATTGTCATGTTGTTAAGGTTACTGCGTTTGTTTAAAAAACAATTCATTATTTTAAATAAACGTTTCTGAAGCAGAAAGCGTTTATTTGACAGAAATTTTGCAAGAATTTGAATTGATTCCCTACAAATCAATGAATTTGTTTGTGAGAGAATATGACCATTTTGTCTCTTTAGTGTGTCTACTTTAAGCTCAAGAAGATGTTAGAAATTAAGAATAACATTGATATCTCAAGATTTCTTATGATTACTGAATATATGAAGAGTAATTCCTTAGGCGATGAAGCTAAAAAGTTTAAAATTACTATAATTATAATATTGTAGAATTTTATTTAATGAATGTTTGCTACCATTGTTTGAATAATTTGAATAATTAGCCGTTGCTTGGCAGATTTTTGACAGATCTGTGTCATATATTTAAATATTTTTCTAATTAAGGTAAAAATATAAATGTATAGGTAAAACTATATATAAATACTAGCTGACCCGGCGAACTTCGTACCGCCTAACAGTCAATTACTGTTACAGTTACTTTTTAGCTGAACTAATTTAGGCTTTGATGAACGTAAAACAATGATACAAAATAATATATCTATATAGATAGAAACAAAAAAGTATTTTATTATGATGAATGATAATGGAAACATACATAGAGAATGAGAATAAAAATAAAAAAAACTAAAAAATAATAATTAAGTACTCATTTCAGAAAAAAATAATTGAAAACTATGTTGTGCAGATTCGGAAAAAAAATAAAACTCGGATTAATTCATTAATAGGATTTTCATTCAAGCACTGTGTGGTAAACGACATTTTTTGTTTTTTGGTCAGGCGCAAGAACAAATAAAGCGGATGGTTTGCCGACACGTGAGCATGCCACGTACACTTTTTTTAACCTGTAAATTTTTTTTCTTTAATCTTAAAACCTTTACCAACTGATTTTTTATTCCCTAAATTCCGTTCCTTTCTGATGATTTTATGTTTTTACTGTAGAATAAATCTTAGGTATTATTTTTGGGAACTAAAAACAAATATAACAGTACCTGAACTTTGTAGACATTTTACAAAAAATAAATTTCTGAACGCACACATAATGTCTTCAGAAAAAAATAAAGTTGTGGCTTAAAGGTCTCAGCAACCAAGCCATAAGCTCAAAAAAAAATAGTTGTTATACTATTTGACAGGACTGGACAACAAATGTTTGACATGTAATAAACAAATCAGCATCTATTGAAATGATTAAGTATTCATTACACATATCGAGTTTTTATTGTTTTTGAGATGTATTCTGCTATTCGGGACGGAAACAAATCCAACAAATCGAAAACCATGGCAATCGGTCCAGCCGTTCTCGAGTTATAAGTGTTGTAACAAACACAACTTTCTTTTATATATATATATATAGATTGTTTTCTACTGCAGTATTATCTTCATCTCACTTTATTATTCTCTTTAATTTTTTTATTTTTTTTAGCAGTTTTGCAGTGTTTTACATTCTAATATGTCTCTCAATCTTCTTTAAAAGCTTACTGCTTGTTATTCTGTTTCTAATTTTATTATGACTGTCTGTTTTTCTCATAGACACTAGCGTTTCTCTCTCTTTCATAACAACTCTCGTAACGGAAAAATTTGTTATTTTTTGAAAACTTAGTAAAAAATACAAAAACAAAAACAGTTTAATTTAGATAAATATTAAACAATTGGAAATATTTTGAGTCGTATTAGAATAAAACTTACCAAAGCAATAAACTAATTCTTATAATTAGAATTTAGAAGTTTTATTATTTAACAAAAAATAGCATCAAAGTAAAATTTGACTCTAAAGAACAAATTTCACTAAATTATTATTAATAATTTATTTTTGTATTAAGCAAATATTATAAATATTTTGGTTGCTATTAGAATACAGATAATTAACAGTTTATTACTACTACAAAGAGTTCAATTTTTGAGAGTATAATACTAGATAGCTTGAACTTCTAAAGATTGGAAGTTATAGTTATAAGGTACCTAATTATTCTTTAAAATAAGAACGTTTGAATATATCCGGCAGTAATTTATATTGCTCATAATAAGAGAAACAGACAACAAAGGTAAGAAAGATCGACAATCCAAAGTGTCGCGCACCTTGACTTTATGAATAGAACCAACCAGATAGCTGAGCACTACTCTAAATAGAAGCCGGTCTTCTTCAATTTATGACAAATTTTTTGGTGCACTAAAAATTACTTAAACGTTAAAACAAGTATTTGAAATTTGTATGTAAAAAAATAAATAATTTTAAATAAGATTTGAAAACTAAATACAATCAACATTTTTTTGGTTATTCCATAGTGCACTTAATATTTTTTCATTTTTATCGATTACTTATTGATTATTAATTGATTAGAAGTTATTTTATAACAAGCTAAACAACTCAATTTTTGGCTTTGCATTATAGTAATTAACAACTTTCAAATTATAAATTCAGATTTACTAACATTAATAATTGATAATATTTCTAAAGACCATCAAATATCAATTTAACCGTGCTTGTTAGTTTAAGCGACTGTTAAAATGTAACAGTTATCTATTTCAATGTTGATATTTAAAAAAAAATCAATTAATTATCGATGAGGTCAATTAATTTGAAACGGCTCTAACAGTTTATCGATAATACTGATTGATTAGTAATCAATAAACTAATCATAAACAACAAAGGTCTTATCATATTGTTGATAATTGGATGATACAAAATAAAAAATACATGTTCATATGAATAATTATTAATGTCAAGGTAGTCAAAGGTAGCTATATATCCCACGATGAATCTTTTGTTGAGCAAGACTTAGTTAGCACCCATTATATAATTAAAAGTAAAAGTCATAGAATTTTAAAACAAACATAGGTTGATATAGTTCATTTATTAATTTAAGGTATTTTGGCTATTTAAGTCATTTTAGTGACTAATGAATCTATGACGCAAGCAATAGTGAGTATATTATGCTGTCATCTGGATTGAAAATGACAATGTTTTAATGCTTTTCGGACCAAATCTGTTTGATGGATTGCAGTCCTCACCGGATTTCCGCCTCAGGAATATTTGCGGAAGAAATTGCGCACTTTATTTCATTTCCACATAAAAAATAAACAATATTTTTTTCAATTATTATTAAAGAGAAAGTCAAATTATAGATTACAATCGTTCCATTCTAAATTTTGATTACTATATGAAAATAAATACCTGTGTCGTTAAATATCCAAAATGAAGCGCTAAAATCCAAAAAACCGCACCAAAAACGGCACCCATTTTTTCGAAAATTTGTTCGTTTGATCGGTAATAAATGTTCACAAATCACATGTTCAAAAACACTCGTTTCTTTTTCAACACACTGTCGAACGTGAGCACACCATTGCTCGAAAGCTTGGAATGAAAGTCTCTTGGCTGTTGTTAGGTTTGTCGCTTGTGCGAGCGTTGGGATCTCCGGAAAGTAGTTTTAGCTGCGTTGGGTATAGGCAGTAGACGGGACTAGCTTCTGGATTTACTCATAGACTGACTATCATCGAAAAGATTCCGGAGAAAATTATCATAGGATTCTTAGAAAATTTCTAGTCACGAAAGCGAAAATTAGAAAAAATTGAAGATAATAATATATAATATTTAAAACAATTACAAAAAATTTATAAACGTTTAAAGTAAAAACCAACTTTTACTAACACCATATTTATAGCTTGAGTGTCAAAAATTAATTTAAAAATTTACACATCAAATGTGTAAATAATAATCATAAACATTTAAAAAAATAATAATTATTTTAAATTGGTAATAATTATAAAAGCATAAATTGTTTATTGTTCAAGACTTTTAATTGAATCTCTTGATGAAGACTTGACATTTAATTTAAATTTCAAAATCAATTATGAGAAATTCAATAATTATTATTATATTGATTATTCTATTAAATTGCATTAACCCACCGCATCTTACTTTAATAACTTTCTCGATTTTATTTTGTCCAAAATGATTAAAAATAAGAAATAAACATATGAAAAGAATTATATTTCAGTTTTTAGGTGAAAGTAGTAATTTTTTTTATTATGCATTGTGTCAAAGGTTTTAATCTAAACAGGAAATAATTTTATTTTCACCTAATCTTCAAATTCAATTTTGTACCAATTTTCTTTAAAATTTATATCTTCCAGTACACTAAAAGTATGTAAATTTACAAATTAATTCGTTTGCATGCAATTTACTAATTTGAGCAACACAAGAAGTAATTAATAGATACAGATCTGATAAGCAGCCTTAAACTCGAATTAGAAAATAAAATTAAACAATTAAGTGAAAGTGGGTCTTCAAATCCATAATATTAGCAACTTTCAATTTCGCTTTTAAAAAGATTAAATGATTACATTTTTTATAGATTAGGCTCTAATGTTTCTAATATTTCTACATCTGCTTAATTTATTGTTGAGATTTTTGGTAATTATGTAAATTATTCCAGATGTAATTAGATTAGCTTAAGAAAGATATTATTAGTCTGTTTACAAATAAAATGCTTAAATTTTGTTAAAGTTAATTAATGTAAATTTTTTTCAACGTGTTCACTAGTGAGTGACAAAAATATTACTTACAAAGTAAAAGTGGAATAAAAAAACGCCCTTTAATTAAAAAATTAAACACAAATCTATTATTTATTAGAAGCAAGAAAAGACACCATATTGCTTTTTCACCTATTAAAAAAAAAAAGAGGATTTTCAGTTCAACTGTTTTATTTTTTTTATGGTTGTTATCTCAAAACTTTTGACAGAAAACTTTTGACAGACTAAACCAGTTTTTATGATTTTTTTATTTGAAAAATGATGCCTTCTAGGTGGTTCCGTGTAAATTTGATCAAGAATTAATGACTTTTATGTTAATCTTATTAATGCGTTTTTTGTCATCAATTTTTGACACTTATAACTGCTTAAAAAACTACAAATTTAAAAAATTGGTTTTAATATAATTAAAGAATACTTTACTTATTTAATTAACAATAAAATAATAATTAATTATACTAAAATCTGTTATTATGTTCCATAGAAAACTCGCGTGCTGAGACTTGCACCAAATCAACCCAATTTCTAATTTGTTCAATTATTTACCAATTAACCAATTTAAAAAAAAAGAGAAGATATTTAATTTGACTGTAGTCAGATGTCAGATCTTTCGACTGGGTTAACCAATTTTAATTTTTTTTTTATTCGAAAGATGATCCTTTCTATGTTTTTCCATATAATTTGATCAAAGTCAATATGATAGTTTTTATATTATTCTTATTAAAGCTTTACTTGACATTTTTGACACTTATAATAAACTGATTATAAAAACAAGTAAGAAATTAAAAATTCAAAAATTTAATTTCAGTATAATTCAATATTAGTTCAATTAATAAACAATAAATCAAAAAAAAAATTAAATTATAATTAATTTTATTAAAGTCAGTTTTTTCCATATTATTAATTTTTCAATTATTAAGTAATTTAAAAAAAAAAAAACAAGGTTTTTAATTAGAGCAATTTTTTTATGTTTGTTACCTCAGAACTTTTGGCTAGGTAATTTTGATAGTTTTTTCATTTGAAAGCTGGTGTTTTTCGTGTGGCTACATTTTGTTTTGCTTCAGTTCTGTCAAGAGCATTTATAAAAAAATCATATAAGGGTGCTTTTCTATTCTTGACCATACGTAATAAAATGAAATAATAAAATAATTCCGTATAAACAAGGCTTATTAATTAAATTTTGACATTTTATTTCAAATGATATTTTAGACATAAATAAAAAAATAAATTCTATATATTTTCTAATATCGTTTAAATCACTAACTTGTGATAAATTGTTGTTAATTTCCTTCAGCTGTTTAAATATTTAAAAAAAAATATATTTTTTATTTACTCAGGCTTACTATGGATCTAACATAACCTACAATTGTCATAAATTATTGTAGCTGCCACACAGCAAGGTTGATAAATTTTTGATATTTTTTTTTGCGTTTGAAAAAAGGTATCTCAAGGGTGAGATGATAAGAGAACCAGGATATCTAATGGTGGTATTCTAGAAAAATCAAGCAGAATTTTCCAAAATCGTTGTGACAACTAGTTCGTTTGTTTGAATTAAATATATTCAATATTTATTAAAATATTAAAATCAGCTTTCAACTTTTTTGTTGCGTGTTGCATTACTTAAGTGTTTCTAGTTGCCTATCTTCAGTGAAACAATAGAGTATAGATATTTTTAAAAAAATCAAGTTTATTAGACCAGTAATTTTGACCAGAGTCAAAATTAAATGTACATTTTGGCCACTAATAAGAGTTTTTTTCACCTTCCTTGGATTCAGTATTTCTTTGACTTCTAACTTCAGATCGATCAAAGAAGTTCTTAGCGGCTTCTTTTTTACAAAAATAACAATTTTTTTAATATTTTATAATCGATCGTATGTTTTTATGTATCACTAACCGTAGAAAAAAGAGTTATCAGAGACCAAAAAGAGGGTCACTTGTACAACGTCGCTAAAAAAGAAATTTTATCACAAGACCGACATTAGAACAACCTAGCGTCAGCATTAATTTGTTTTTTTTTTGGACATGTACGGCTAATTTCAAAAAAAACTGATACAATTCTTGCTTTTAGCTCTTTGTTCGTGTGCGGAGCCATTTAAAGATTATTATTTTTGCGCGGTTATTTGTTTCTAATCGACAATTCTGACAAGTTTTTTAATTTGACAGTGACGGCGACTGGTGCCCTAGAATACACTGCTCAAATATTTAAAAAACGTGCTTTAAGAGTCGTATCAGTTTTTTTTGAAATTAGCCGTACATTGATTGTAGAGAATTAGAAGACAACGAAAAACTATAGCAGTTGGTCTCCTTTAGTGTTTATTTAGAAAACAATAAAATATTGTAGCAGACTGGAAGGTTCGAGAGCTTATCTAGACAATTCCAGACTGTTCGGTGCTAAATGCACAATAATTATAAGCAACCAGCAAGCAGCGGGGATCAGATTGAATTGAGAATACGTAATAGAGCAACCGACGACCGTCGTTAACGAATATAAATATAAATGTACAAAGTGTTTTACAAATTGTAATAATAAATCCTATCAAATAATGTAATAATTGTGTACAAATAAATTAGTGTAGAAAAGTGGGGCTACTTAAATAGGTAAATTAGAAATAAATAAACTGTACAGCTCTCACGTTACAATATTCTAAAATAATATTTCTTACCTACCTTATATACAAAGTGTTCGAATTGCAATGTTTTAGCAAGACCACGCGCTTTCACATATAAAAAAAGACAACAAACTTTTTGAAATAACTAATATCAAGCATCTTTTTTTCGGATTTAAATGTGTTAGAAATTATGTGAAAAAATTACCGCATCGCGCACCAATTTTAAATTATTTGAAACAAATCTAATCGAAAACAACTTAAAGTTTGTGCGGAATCAAATAATCTAAACAAGAAAATACGTTTAAACGTGTTAGCGAGTGCATTTTAATGCTATATCGTGCTACACGTTATTTAATTTTCTGGGAAGGTTTCAAGCAAAATTTTTGATTTTATTTTTTTACTTAAGATTGATATACCGTGTGTAAAATTTGGTTCTGAAACATGTAAAACCTAAGAATCTTATTTATTTATTCTCTTAAAAACTTTACAATGTTAAAAATTAAAAGCTATAATTTTTAATAGTATATTAAAAAACTAGTTTTATAAGGGTTGATTTTGCGCATAAGTTACCTATAAGACCCGTGCGCTAATATTCTTTATAAAACATGTTTTTAAGCTTTTTTTTTATTTGCGTCTTTTTCAAAAAATTATGTTCTAAGAAATGCTGTTTAACAGCAGCAAGTCATTTGATTTAAAATTTAATTTATAAGCTTTTGTTTGACATAATTTGTTCAATTTTTAACAAACAAATAATATTACAAAAAGAACAGAATTTATGTGTTCCACTAGCCAAAACAACGACTAAAAATTTGTTTCCTGAAAACCTAACAATCCTGAATGTAGCGAGGTTTTCAAAGCAAACAAATTTTTGCATCTCTGCTTAAAGCCACTTTGTCTCCAATTTAAACCACACTTTAAAACGATTCTGGTTTAAAATGAATACGAATTTTCTTTTAAAGATAATCGGTATGTAAAAAAATTATTACATTAACGTAATTTTTTTTAGCCAATACCAATCTCTAAAAATTAAAATCATCTGTTTGAGAATGAGTATTTTTTAGATATATTTAAAAGACTCTGAATTGAAAATATTAGTAAGCTTGCTAAAGACTCAAATTAGAAAAAAATTTTTGTACCGAAATAGTAGACAAGAACAAATTATTTTAGTTTAAATTCTGTGGGCAAATAAATCTTTATTGGCAATGTTATCTATCGTAAGAATTTCGTCTAACTCCAGCCAAGTGATAGCAATTTATTCTGTGGAAGTCTTCAACTATAGCCGATCATTTATTTTCTACACTATCATTGTCATCGTATAATGGATCTTTAGTATGTCTTCACAAAAAGATAAAGTTAAAACAAAACAAAAATTATCAACATATATTTTAAAAAAATTGATAAAAATTATAATTCAAATTTTACCTAAACAATTTTGTTTTTAGGAAAGCAAATAAATGTTTTTTTTTTAAATTTTACTCATAAACAAGTTTTAGAACCAAATTGGTAATAATTATAAAACTGAAAAGTATTTTTTGTTTAAGACTTTTAATTAAATTACTTGATAAAAACTTGATGTTTAATTTAAATTTCAAAATCAATTGTTAGAAGTTTAATAATTATTATTATTTTATATAAAAATAATTTATCAATAGTATTATATTGATTATTAGCGTATACCCGCTATGATATCATTTTTAATTGATTATTATTACTATTTTTGTGTGTTGGACTTCTTATGTCACTTGGTAAACTTATGATTAGTTTATGTTTTTAAAATTCAGTAAAAACTTTCCAAATTTTCTAATTTTTTCTTTAAAAATTGAACAATTGCAGAACAAGCAAAGTAAATACACATTAAAATTAATATTGTACCGAAAACGAACTTAAAAATCAAGAACAAATTACAAAATCTTACATTATTATTATCAACCAGTAACTCACACACTCACATCACATTAACTTATGTAAGTTAATGTTATACAATAGATATGTAGATAACTGATTGATCGAGGAATTGCAACTTCCGGCGGCGCCTCCACCAAAATGCATATTTTGTCACAAAAACAAAAACGAAAAATTAAAAATTGGCTTCTATACGTATTGCTGAATATTAAAAGTCAAAATCTAAAAGTAGTATGGAACATGTTACAAGTTATCAAAGTTGAAGTTTAACTTTGTGGTGCAAAGTACATAAAACAAGTATAAATCGCGATAATATTCAAACTTTATAATCCGTAACTAAAGTAAAATAAGTAAGAAAAGAAGAATATTTCCTGAAAGGAGATAGTGTTGTCGGAAATTCCGTAAGGGGCAGTGTGGCGGCGGTGGTGTTTGTATCGACCGCCAACTTATCAGTTTGCGCACTGAAAGGCGCCACTATAGCCGCCCTTTAAAAGTCCGCCGCACACATTTCAGTCGGTTTCAGAAGCTCGTTTCAGTTACTGAAAAGCACCCTTAAGCTCATAGAAACGGTACGTAATATTTAATGTGCCCTCTGTATATAGTATAAACTCGTTGCAGTCCTCATGTATATCTAGTTGCATGCTTTCAAATTTTTTTTTATATATATTTTATTTTGTCTGTAAGGCCTTTTTGGAGTTTAAAGAGAAAGTGAACGGAAAGAGAGAACATTCAACTAGTTTAGGTTAAACGCACTCACGACCATTGCGATCAATAGAATGTGTCTTTCTTCGTCTTTACGTAGGTGGTTTTTGTTTCTCTCGTATTTTTGCTGACCTCATTTTCAAAATTTTCTGGAGGCGGCTGAAAATTGCCTCTGTTATGTCGAAGTGGGTTTTTTATAATAAATTACTGAAGCTAGCGACAATAGCGGCTTTGCTGAATGGACGATATAGTCTAGACATAAAGGAAATTATACTCCATTCTATTAATTTCAGGGTTTTCAGACATTATTATACTTATTGTGTGTGATAACACATATTTTACAATAAATGCGTTAAAATATCCTTATTATCACTACTATTTTAGTTTTTTTACATATTGGTATTCTACTGAACGATCAACATCTTTTCTATATTTTAATTACAGTTCTCTACTAAAAAAATATATAAAAACAACCAGTAGTTAGTGCAAATTAAGATTAAGTAGTTTTAAAATTATTTTTTATTATCAGCTCTATACAGCAAAAACTGCTATTTTTATAAAAAAAAATATTTTTGACGGTGCTGTCTAGATATAACGCTGTAGCGTTTTTCTTTGTTTAATTTTTTTGTTCTACTTGTATCTCTAGCTTTTTACGTTTAAAAAATAAACTATAAAAATCAGGGGTGGTATCGTCCATTACTTTCATCTATTTGGTTAGGAATATTGAGACTACTGGACCAGGGTTGTTGTCGGCAAATAAATAAGTTAACAACAACGCTGGTCCAGTAGTTGTAATATTCCTAGCCAAATAAACTATAAAAACTTTCAAATCTCAGCAAATATCTTCCTCTTTAGTAAAATTAGAGTGCTCTATTTTTTATGTCACATGGGACGCTTTTCTGCAAAAAATGGGTTAACTCATTTATTGATAAAACTTAAAAAACAGATAAAATATTAGAAAAGTTTATGTGAAGTTTTAGACCAGTTTTTTATCAAGTGGACCATTTGATCAGCGAAAGCAGCATTTTTGTGAGTTGCTGCTTTTATTCAATTTATAAAAAATGCTATACGATTGAAAGCAAAAAAAGTGGAAAACTTGCTAATTTTAGGGCAAACAATATTCAATCCAAACGTCGCACACATAATCTAGATTTATTCTAAATTATCTTTTTTTAATTTCTAGTTAATACATAGTTCTAATAGAACTATGTATTAACAAAATCTCTCCTCGCCTCGTAGATTTTATAAAAAAATATTAGTTTTGGGTGGTCAGATGAATACAGATTTGATGCTCTGCGTTTTTTGTATAAAAGATTTTGAGATAGGTCAGCAGTCTGCTTTTCTTATTTCTTTTGTCTTCAAAGTCCGAAAATAGCTTGTTTTAATCAAGGCGCGTTTTGCAAATTTTTCAGCTTGCTTATTTGTTGCTTATTGATAGTAATTTTTCTAAAGTTTGTATACAAACTAAAAGTCAAGAATATGTTTATTTTGATGCATAAGAAAATCAATTTATAATGATATGAATTTTTAATTTGAAAGTCAAGAGCAAAATCTTCTAATTCTTCCTCATCTCGTAGGTTTTCTAAAAAAATTGTAATTATGGGCGCATAACATAGATTTATTGTCTTGCAGTTTTGATATATTATGTAGATATCTGCTTGGCATCTTGCCACATGAGAATGAGAACGTCTTGGAATGATTTTGAGGTAGGTCTGCCAACACGTCTTTTTCATATTTCTTTCTATATACGATTTGTCTTCAGAGATCGAAAATGGCTTGTTTTTCTCAAGGCATATTTTGCGAGTTCTCAGCCAGCTGCTTATTTATTTTTGTTATCGATTATATTAGCAATAAGGTCTAAAATTTGGCTATTCTTAAGCAAAAAAAACAAAACTCAATTTGAACGTTACGCGCTTTTTTTTAATTTTTTTATGTATAAGCTTTCTTAACTTTGAAGTTAAACGTTTTAGAAAAACTGTCTACAAAAAATCTCTAATCTTCTTTAATCACGTACGTTTTATAAACAAATAGTAATGGGTATCTAGTGGTTTAGAAAAAAATCGTCTTTTAAAATTTTTAAAATAAGTTGGCGCATCTACGGTTTTTATATAGCTTGTCGTTAATCTTTTGCTTTAAAGATTGGAAATGACTTGAGTTTATTAAGACATATTTTGCAGGTGTTTTGTTTAAAATATTATTTTTTTAATTTGCATCAACATTTTCTCAACCAGTTTTATGCATTAAAAAAAAAGTCACAAATTTTGTTAATTTTTAAGCAAGAACAAAACAAATTTCAATTCGAACGCTACATTTGATATATTTTATTGTTTTTATTTTTAATATAAACATGCTTAATTTTTAAAATTCAGCGTTTTAGCACTGTTTAATACGTTTTTTAATTTTTTTCCATTTTGATAGTTTTATAAAAACATAAGGGCACCAGATTCAGTATAATTTTTTTCAAATTTGTTGTCTTTAATAAATTTATAAATGTTTTCTATTTGGAGTTTCTTATAGATATTTATAAAAGCACGATTGTTTTTACAGATGGTCATTTTTTTAAAAACTGTTGTACAGGACCGTGAAAATAGTTATTTACATAAAAGTCAGGAAAATTTCACATTACTGAAGAGGAGCTAAATTGAAATACGAGGCACTTTGTGCCGAGTATTTTAAAGCTCCGAGTCAAGTAAGAGATTTTACTGACGTGTTTTGTATTAAATTTTTTCGGACATCGTAAAAAAAGACAAAATTTACAAATTTTAGAATTTTTTTTACAAATTCCACAAAAATCAAGTTTGTCAATTTTGTTGGCAACTATAGTTACTAGAGTATCTTTTTTATTTTGCGTCTTGTAAAGTTTTTATAGTACTAGTCCGGAAAACTCAATTTTCCTGCGCGTAAATAAGCAGGAAAATGTTGTTTCCAAGACGATTTCCGGAAAAAATAATTACGTCAAATGACAATTTTGAATTTTTTAATAATGAATTATAACTGATGTTATATCTTTGAAAAAAAAATACATTATTATTTAAAAAAGAAGTATTTTGAAAAGTGATTCAATGATTTAGCTGGAAAACTTTGTTTGCTAAGAGGACCTCGCTACATTTAAATTGGTTGATAATCTTCTGTAATGTGTTTTAAAGCGTTCAAATGGCAATTGCACTTATTAAAATCTGAACTTATTTGCTTTAGGGCATGAGATGACCACAGCTCATTTTAGCAGAATATCTTTAACATATCTTCTATCAACATTGATCATAATTGTATTCAATGTTTGTACTTCTACCGCTGCACCTCAAATTACGACGCCAAAAGAACATTTTTAGAAATTGTTTGCATTTTTTTTTCTTTTTAATAATTCTCATATTTCAAAAATTGTTTTCTGTGAGCGATTTTGGATTTATCACTTTATCACTTATTTGGATTTTTAGTCGTTGTCTTGGCTAGTTTCTGACTTTTTGGTAGAATCCGTAAATTCTGTTCTTGTCTATTATATTAATTTTTTGTTAAAAATGAAAGAAATTATGTGAAACAAAAGATTTACATTAAATTTTTATTCAAATGGCTTATTGTTGTTACCAGCCGTTAACAACAAAATTTCGCACAACTTTTAAATTTTTGACTTTTTATATGTAAAATTGAAAAAAACACAAATTTAAGAAAATAACTTAAATAATACGTTTTATAAAAGATGCACGTGTCTTATAAAAAAACTCGCGTTTAAGACTTGTGCGCCAAATTAACCTTTATAACACTACTTTTTAATAATATTATAAGGTTATATAGTTAGTTCTTTTTTTAAGATTAAAAGCGACATGTCTTCGTAAACATAAAGTTTGCAAGTTTTTTGCAAAGTTATTTTTTGCGTATTGTTATCAGTTTTTTGATAAAATAATTAAGATTTTCTTAATTTGCTGTATAAAACTGTAGAATTGATCATGCGTGCAACTTTGAAAATATTCTTTGCTTGGCATTTTTGCATTATCTAGAAGTTTTGTTACAGAACCTGATAGAGATATAAGATTTGACATTTTAGTTCAAAATTGCCTGCTGTAAGAACCTGATACAAGAACTTTTGCCGGCTAGGGCGCCGATAACCTGATACTACTGTGATCCGAGTAATTTTGAGTCAAAGCGGCAAATGTTATATCTTTAGCAGCTACTATTCTCAAATTATAAAAACATGCCTGTTGTTTATAAATTAAAATTCCTGTTGAAAGTCTTGGTAATGAGAAAGTTTTTCCAAGATCAAAAGTCAGACATTTTACTTTGTTCACTTTTTTCGCTTTAATCATTCCTTCGTAAATAATAATTTTATTATGTTAATTTTTAATTGCTCCTATAAAGGAATATTTAGATGCAAACAGCTTAAATTTGCCATAGTTTTTAGAAGAAACCTAATTCAGCAGTAGACGCCTTACAGCTGAAATAATGATTTTTCGAATTTCTAAAACTTTAAGTTTTTAAGATATGCTTGAAACAGTGTTTTTTAGCTACGTGCATCACACCAGTCTATATTATATTTGCTTTTTTACTTCTTTTATTTTAGATCTCTTATTTTATACCAACGGTATAAAAGCCATTTGTCATTAGATATAATTAAAATAATGTTTTTTATAACATGGTTAGCAGTTTTTAAATATCATAATATTTAATTTTATATTTTATAATATCAAAATTGTGTATTTTTAGAGCTTTCTAAACTAGATCAGATTAAAACGTCACCAAAAATTTTTATAATCCGGTCAAATTAATTAGTTTAAACAAAAATTGTAGATCAAATAATTATCTAGAAAAATTGTCTATTTTTTTTTCAAAAAGTCACCATTTTTAGAATATAACGATTCAAAAAGTTGAAAGAGTTGTAATTAATATTTTGAAATCGACTGATTAAGTAATTAAATAATTGACAACAATTGAAAATGATAAAAACAAATTAAATTAAAAGAAAAATTCTTCTGATTCATAATTTTCTAATACTTATACTTTTTCTTCTTGTTGTTCTTTTTGTTCTTCTTCTTTTCCTTGTTCTTTTTTTTCAAGATTGCAAGAAAATTGTAAAATGATGTTTTGGACAACCCTACCAATTTTGAGTGGGGTGTAAATTTTCGTATTTTTGTCAAACTGACGAATGTCAAAATTTAACGGCTTATTACTTGACTTAGAACCTTTTGTGTTAATTAATTCTCGTTTACTGTGAAAAGAACAATTTAAATTTATTAATAAAATTGTAAAAATCTGTGGATAGGTCAAAAAGAACCGTTAAATAAAAGTTATTGCAAAACAGCTTATCACTTTTTTTTTCATCCAAACAATGTTTTTAGTGCCGTCAATATAACAACATCATCCCCTATAATCATCACTAACGAATGGGGTGTTGGATTGCTCAAGTCAAGTCTCAATATATTATTTTATAGCAATACTGGCCTCTATTCCTCTTTTAGTAAAGTTATTGATCAACAACTGGATCAGCTTGGTTTAGATTCTCTTATTGACAAAAAGTTCTCCTTCTGGACCAAAACTTCAATCGTAAAAATATCAAAAGTTTTTAAAAATCGTTTCAGCTTGTGCCTGGTTTGTTTAGTAAAATTGTTATCATCATTAATTAAAAAAAAAATTACGGATAATTTGCTATTTTGCAGCAATATTTGCATTTAATCTTTCGGTACCAAAGTTATCTACTAACAGATAGATCAGATAGGTTTTGTTTCTTTCATTAACAAAAGACCTTTTTTGCTAATGGATACAAGCAAAAATATAGCCAAATCAATACGAAAATAAAGCTCTTAAAGTACAAGATTAGATTGAGTTAAAAAGGTCGACTGGTCTTTCTCGATTTCAAATTGAATTTAATTGTTTAACCTTGGTTTGATACCTTGCCAACATCAGAACCAAATTTATACTCAAAGTAGAATTGTCAATTCAATACAATTTAAAATTGAAATTGGGAAGAGTTAGTTAGTCCCTTTTAACCGAATTTGATCCAATATCGTTACTTCCTCACTCGGGTGCCAAACAATAATAAAGCAGTTGTCCTGCGATCTTTTAATTTAATATTTTTATTCATCATATTCAAATTTACTAAAAATGCTTTGTGTCTCTTTGGTCCCAATAGATGTTAAATACGAAAAAAATTATAAAGTTGAGATGCAGGCTTGTTATTAAAAAGAATAAATCACCTACCATGGTCAATATCAAAAAAAAATACGCCGAAAAATAAATATTTTTTTATTTGTTTCTACTAGAAGTTGACTAAATTGTTTCAAAACGCTCGCGTGACTAAAACGTAGTTTTTCATTTTCTCAAAAAACTAATCAAAATAATTATGTTGTCAAGTTTTTGTTTGTCGCTTTCAGTTGAGATGCATTTTTTTTATTATTTGTGACTAGTTTTACTTAATTTTTTGTGTCACGTTTTCTATTGCGATTTTTTAGATAGTTTTATGTGTGCTGTTTTGGTGTTTTATATTTTTTATTTTATCTTTATCTACACTAATATTATAAAGAGGAAAGATTTGTATGTTTGTATGTTTGTAATGAATAGGCTCAAAAAGTACTGGGCCGATTTAAAAAATTCTTTTACCAATAGAATGCTACATTCTTCTAATTTGACATAGGATACGTTTCATTTAAAAAAAAAATTAGGGATCCTTGGTAAAATTTGAACAATGTAACCGAAGGTGTAAAAAAATAAGTCTTAAAATGTCTTTCGTCGAATGCGCTGCCGAAACTATTAGCGATAGAACAAAATAATCTACAACAATATTGAAGAACATCATAATGTCTACAAAAAACTCCACGGTAGCATATGTCCAACTATTGTAGTTATGTCACTACAACAACTTTTTTCATTTTAAACATTAAAGAAAATGCTAACCAAATTAAAACCATGCTATTTATGTGTTTATATTAATCCTTATCCAAATAAATTATTTTATGGTCAAGACCATTTAACTACCTATAAAATAGTTTTTAAATTATTTAAATTGGACTTTCCATTCAAAAGATATTACGAATTAAAAAATTCAAACAGTAAACAAAACCGCCATAGCGCCGTGGCCGTTGTTTGCGATGCAGTCTGAAAAGCGCGCCGGGCATCGCGGCGGGCGGGGTGGAGGGGGCACTGAAATACAGAAGTGGGGCGTGCACGTCTGTAAGATAGGTATAATTAATAAATAATAAATAATAATTTTTTAATAAATGAAAATATTTGTGAAAAAAAGTGTTTTATATCCAAATTTTTAAAAATAAATAATTGTCTACCCCGTGCCAAGCCGGGACGGGTGCTAGTTGTTTATAAAATTGCCAAACGTATTTTTTTTGTGTCGATTACTAATAAACCTAAAGTTTAAGTAAATTTTACTGATTACTGTGAAAATAGTATTAAAAGATTCAAAAATATTTAGTGCTTTGAGTTTGGTTTACTTAGCTTAAGTAAGCTGAGCTACTACTTTGTTTTTAAGGCAGTGCAATTACAATTGTAGCAAGTAATTGCAGTAAAGGTAGCAAGCTGCGAGCCAATCTGTCATTGTTTCTTTGACTAACAAAATACGGATAAGACCGGACCTCTAGTGTCTGGTAATACTTTTATTTATAACCTGATGATAGTTAGGGGTAAGTCCCTATTGGAAACTTCTACACAATAGACACTCTCATAAAAACAAACTAGTTCTTGGACGTGTATAACGGTCAATAGGATTGATATAATTTAATGTTTAGCAAGGTATTTGCCAAAAAAGTAGTCGTTTGCAGTACATTAATTTGACAAAAAAAAATATTTTTGTTGTTGAAATGTCTGCCGAGAGCTTTAGCGGCACTGAAAGATGAGTCTTTTAATCCAAGTTATTATTGATTTGGCAAGAAGAATTTTTAGTGTACAGCCCGTATTTGTATTGAAATGTTTGCTGTCGGCTTCAACGGCGCAGATGAGTCATTTAGTCGGAGTTATAATTATATGCAACTGACAAAGGTTAACAAGCCCAAAACCAATATTGCGCCATAGCATTTCTGGATAATTTATCCTTTCACTCTTTCAAGTTAGCAACTATGTATCAAAGCAGACATGAAGCTTCTGCAGATTGAAAATGAAAGGATCAAATGAGGCCATCGCCCAATCTATGTTTGAAGCTCTTACAGAACAGTGAACGTTCCTGAGATAAGCTTAAAAGCTCGGGCTTAGTCTGAATGGGTATAACTTAAAAGATTCTTTTGTAGTTGGCGGTTCTCATAAGATATTTGACTGGAAACTGCGATAAGTAAAAAAAACCAATTTATTGGTACCTATCAAAAAATATAGAAAAAAGCAGTTTATACAATGTAAGCACTGATATTTCATTGCTAAAGTTGATCAAGCAAAATTAAAATTTAAATCACTTTAATAAACTAAATTTTCAATTGTTGCCACTACATGAGAGTTGCAATCCAATAGATTTTAAACAGGAAAGCTTTTTTAGGTAAACACTGTGTGTCACCCGATACGTGTGGAATTGTGCCAAAGTAAATCCAGTGTTGGTTTAAAAGTGTTGGTTTAAAAGTGTAAAATAGATTTTTACAATGCACTAGAATCTGTAAGAATCTAAAAATCTGCCAAATGTACAATTTATCAGATTATTTAGTTAAAATTTTACGATAATATTTAGTGTATCTAGAATAACAAATGTAATAATTGAAGAGCGGCTCGATACATTACATTAGTGTCAAAATATTTGCCTAAACTTACTAAAAAGTATTATATTGATTATAAATAAAGAGCTTTGTTATTATTTGAATAACAAAAAAAAGAAAATGATTAGTATTTACACATTAGCGAGTTTATCAAAATACCTGGCGTAAATAAAATGTTTAGAACTCGAAAGAAAAATTAGAAATTGTTGAAGTAATTAAAAAAATGTATAAATCTGTTTAAAATCATGGAAAGGGGTGTGTAAAAACAATAGATAAAGTAAAAAAAAACAGAATATGAGTGAAAATTTTATAAATCTAGTATAACAAATGATTATAGCACGAGCGTGTTATCAATAAAGACAAAAACAAAAACAAAAACAAAAAATAAAAGATTAATAATAGTAACACTATAAAGACACACGTTAATAAACTAGTACAAAAAATTAAATGATTGATTGGGATTGAAGCAGCAATAAAAGAAAGATTGCTTACAAAAATAATTAAAAAATTAAGTTATTTAAGAGTTTGTAAAACAATATAACAATGTGTGTGAAGTAAAAAAATAAAGAAAAAAGAAAATAATGTTGCAGAATAATGAAAAAGTATTGTGAAAGGGCATAATTGTTAAGGTATAAGTAAAAAAGTAAAAACAGAAAAGAAAAAATGTAGATGTAGACAAGAAAAATAAGTAAAAGTACATAACAAAACAAGAGAAAAAAACGCAGAGACACTAGATACAATAGAGCGTATAAAAAATGATGAAAAGTGTCGGAATACTTAACACAAATAAGGACAAAGTAAGAAAAACATAAGGCCAGATTAAAGTAAAAAAAAAAACAAGTGTGAATGAGTAGCCACTGACTAGAAGACGAAAAAAATATGTAGAGCTTGCTGAAAGCAAGGAAACATCTAAAAATTGGCAAACAATTGAAAGAAACGGAAAGAAAAGTGAAAGACATAATGAATAGAAAAGAAAAAAAAAACCGTAAATTGAAAAACTGCTAAGAAAAAAAAAATTAAATAAAAATAAAGTATGAAAGTAAATGGAAAAGACAGCTATATCTCTTGATAAAAAAAACCTTAAAAACAGTTATATTATTTATTATTATTTTATCTAATGTTAATTTAATATGTATTTAATTACATATTTTAGTGAATAATCAAATAATAGTCTCCACGATGACTCAATTTTTATTTGTCTTGTATCGCTAAATTGCTATTTATTGGAATTCTTTAAATAAATGTATCGCAAAGAAATTAAATTATTCTTTTGTACCAGCATCAAATATTTTTTTTTAACATTTATTTGACGAAAGATGATTAAAGACCTGCTTTTATGCAGTGCTTCATCTCATCGTTTTATATTATGAGGTTTTAATTTGCTTTTTTGTGAAATTACGTAGGATTTGAGATAAGAATCTGCAAAATTAATTACTGAGCTTTTCATAGTACGGGCTCTTTGCATTAGAAAAGTCTCTTAATAGAGGTAATTTGGAATGAAAGATAAAACTAGATTAACATCATTCTAAAAGAAAAAATCAGGTTTGAATAATCAGCAACTTTGAAGAAGTTTGGAAAGTACATATTTATTGCAACATTTTTACTTTTTATTATTAATATTTCTATTTTTTTTAAGCATTTTACCTGCTTAACAAATAAAATTGAGATTGTTAAACTACCTAGTTAATATATAGAGATGGAAGATATATAAGAGATGGGAATACAAAAAATGACAATAAAAAACAATAAATATAATATTAGAGAAAAAATAATAAAAGACTCAAAATAGTAGACTACGAAAAAAATTAAATAAAGCAACATGAAACATGACGTAGAATTTGACTTAAATATTCTATTACTAAAAAACTCAATTTAGCTTGCCACAAATTAATTAATTAATTTGGAATCTTTGGCACAATAGAGAAAAAACTACGCAAAATTTAAAAAATAGGTAAAAAACATACACATATAGTTAAAATATTTAGGCACATGAATATTGGTGCAAAACCGTAAGTTTTCAAGCACAAAAGAATCGAAAGAAAGAAATAAAAGTTGAAAAACCGCAAAAAAAAAATGTTCCAAAGAAAATTAATTTTTTATTCTACACCAACTCAAAATAAAATTTTCTCGTCTCTCGACAGCCGTGAAAGTACATCATTTCCAGGCTAGACGAGAAAAGATGTACTTTCTCGGCTAGCCGAGAAAAGAAAATCTGATTTTCTCCGTCAGAAGTCGCTGTTATAAGAAAAATTACTCTAAACTCTAAACGTCTCACTGTTTATAAAGGGTGTTAAAATTTTAAATCACATTTACTGTTTATGAACATCAATCTTATTTTAAAAAACTACTTTTGTGCAAGATAAATTGTGTAAATCACGACAGCAAAGTAATCCATAAATTTTTGACATCTGTCAAAGTTTGACATTTTGAACTGGCGATTGGCGGCAATAACCTCAATCAATTTTAAGATAATGCTCGATTATAAGGTAATTTGTGTAGGATAAAAAATAATGTGTAAACCACGGCCGCAAAGTGATTTTCCAGGCCTTGATAAGTGGCCAGGCTTGCCTGTCCATATCTTCTTTTGGCCTGCAAAAATAGCACTTTGCCGCCTAGGTTTACAATATACTATTGTTTTAAATATTTTCCAAATGTAAATCTTTTTTCACAGTTCAGTTTTTTTATTTTAAATTTTTTATAAAGATGCTTGGAAAAATTTCGATTAGAATTTACAATATTTCACTTGTTTCTAAAAATTTTAACTTTCCAAAATGTTCAAATGACGTTGTTAAGTTTAAAAATGAAATTTTGTTTAATTTAAACAATTATTAGCTCATTTAAACTATTTTACATAAGTAGTTCAATAAATTGTGCTTAACAAATTCAAGCTGGCTGTTATATTCTAGTTGATATTACGTCAGTGAAATTTTTCTAATTTTTCCAATTTAAACTATTTATTTTCAGTTTAACAGTTATCTCTATTCTAATAAACAAAGAGTAAAATAGCAGCTTTATGGGCTGAATTGATGGTTTAATGTTAGTCAAAGTAAATAGTAAAAGTCTAACGGTAAAATACTTCTTTTTATATAGTTTTTTTCTGGTCCAACCCATAATTTAAGATTATTTTAATCATCAAACTCACAAGTCACAAGATGGATTGCTTGGTGGCTAACGATAGTGCGTTTGGAATCTGGTTTATCGACGGTCGTGGTTTTGATTCTCACCCAAGCAGGAGTCTTTTTTTACAAAGAAGATGACTTTTGTCTGGTTATGGGTGTTTGTATGTTTGTAAATATAGTGAGCACAATAGATCAAAAAGTCGCAGTGCGATATCCCCTGTTAATCCTGAAATCACAAGTTTACAAAACAGCCTGTAAAACGGTTCTCTATACTGCTTCACCAACAACAAAAAATTATCTTTTATTTATATTAACTTTTTTCCGACTTTTTGGTTTTTTTTATATAACAGCAAGTGAAAAAACTTTTCAAAAATCAAAATTTGAACGCAGTTGTGGTAAAAAGAGGTTAAAGTTCAATTGTATCTTTTAGATTTTTATATCAATTTGTGTAAATAGTTGCTTTTAGTCGACTGATATTTGTTTCCTTTTGTAGAAATATTGTCGAAAATCACCTTTCAAGCGGCCGCAATAAAGGAGAAATACTTCAAAACATATTTTATGATAAGTTCAACCAAAAATTTCTTACAATTCCGGTGCCATAATACAAGTTTTAGACGTAAAAAATCTGTAAAACAAAAGGAATTATGTCATCAAAACAAAGGGGTTGCCGCAGAAATTTCATAAGCCGAGGGTTGAAATTTCATAAGTCTCCTAAGAGAAAGCTAGAAGAATAAATCTCGTAAAAAATTTTTTTAATTATTTAAATTTAAATTATATAGTTTATATTATTTTGAAAACCAAAAGTTAGCGGTCTCAACGGTGTAATTTTCTTGAATAATTTTTTTATAAACGTAGCAAATGTAACATTTTTTAATTTAAATTATATTCTGAAATGGGTAACAGGTGTATTGCGCCCCTACTTATAAAAAAAAGCAATTAAAAAATCTTTTACGAGTTTAACGTTTTAAGTTTAATTTTATAAAACATCAATTGATATATTTAGACCTGCTTCAAACTGAAGGAATTAAGCTCAACTCACGTTGCAATATTCTGAAGCAGAGAAACGATATTAAACAAAAAGCACGTTCCTTGAGAGACTGGTACAAAATTACATCAACAGATGGCGCTTATTTATTACTATCAGAGACTTTGTTTTAATGTTTCAGAGGGTAAAAGTGTAGCGGGGGTGGGCTTTTGAGCGTCGGCAAAATTTCCGAGTGTGGCAAGTACTGCGGCCCTACCGCAAACGGCCCCACCATTTCGTTCAGCAGCTTTCGACAGTCTTTCACTTCAAATGTCAATTACCTGAAAAGACGTTTCAGCTCCGGGGATCTGTCCTCGGAGTGTGAAGATGGAGAGGCTCCGGTTGATCCCTATTCGAAAGCGCCACCCGTCACCGCCCAACCGCAGGTAATGGTTTTTTTGTGAATTTTTTATTTGTAAGTGAAAAAATCCCACACATTGCTACCAAAACAAAATTGTTAACACGTCTACATTTTTTTTAATTAAAATTTTTTTTTGAAGATCTGAAGTAAATTTTTCAGCGAATTGAGACTTGTCATGTTTATGTCAAAGGTACTCAGGTTCAAAAGTAATTTCCGTCTTTAATTTTTTTGATCTTGCTCTTTGTCTTTGTGAATTAAGCTAATTAGATTCTCTATCTTAAACAACTTGTTCCAGTTTCAAACTTTTGTGCTAAAGAACGTTACACTGCAACTTGTGTTTCCACATCAGAAGTTAGATTTGTAAAAAATAATTTTTAACGTTTCATCATTTCTAAATTTTGTACACACATTTATTTTGCATAATTGTGTAAAACTGCAAAAAATATACACATATAGTTTCTTTTGCAAGATTGTTTAAAACTGCAAAAACTGATATAAAGTTTCTAGTTTTTGCAAATAATATAACATAATGAAAGTTGCTAAATTGTATAACTAAGTTTTAAGCATGTCAAAACATAAGTTGAAGGAAACTAAGTTTAGTTATTGTTAATTGTATGCTAGGAAGTAAACTACTTGACTGCTATTGATTTTCAATACACTTAAAAACAAAAAAATATGTTTGTTTCATACTAGTTAATATGTTAACGTCTCAAATGTAGACGTTTTCTTAATAAATATTTGTATACATAAAATAAAGCAAGATCGCTATAAACTAATTAAGCAATTGAACAAAAATAGAAAAAAAGTTGTAAGGAAAAAGTTTTTCCTTACAATAAACCTTTTGTTGTAAATCTAGCCTGTTGTTTAATATTTATTGAGAAAGGCGTTAGGCCAATGTTGAAATAGAACAACATTGTTGTAGAAACAGATACCAACTGACGTGCTTAGAAGAAAGTTAGAAGGAGTTTTTGACTTAAACAGCAGCTGAAAATAGCCTTAAGTACATTGTTTTTCTAAAAAAAAACCTCAAAAACATTTACAGTTCTATAAGATTTATTTATTTAGATTATTAAAATTTATACTTTCTGATTATATTTACAAGCTTGTACTTTTTTAAGAAAAAAGCAGATATTGTAATATAGTGCGTTATTAAATTATTTCAGATCTACTCTTGCCATGGAATTTGGAACGTATATTCAATTTTTAATTAGTTTATACGAAGAAATGTACATGTCAAACTAGTCAAACAAATGTCAAAGCTAGCGCTTGTTTGACATTTGTCATACTGTCAAAGACAATAAAAATTTGTCAAGTTAAATTACACAGCAAGACTAGATCTAAAAAATTTACAGAATAATGGTATTAGCTAAGCTAGTAGTAAACAAATATTTGCATAAAATGACGTTTCATAATTAAGATCAGACATTTTGTTTTGTATCTGCAGTTGTAAAATAAAAAATTACCTATAGCTTAAAACAAAAAAAAAAAAACTATGAAACTTGCATATAATATGTACTAAATTTATTGGAGAATGTAATTAAAAACAATAAGACATTTTATATTTTTGTTAGGTCAAATATGTTTTGATTTTATGTCTTTAATAATTGTTTTTTTTACTTACCTTTTTATTTTGTTCTTACAGTTTTTTGTATGATAACTGCTTTCAGTGCTATGATTAATTAGCTTTCTTTTTCTTGTCTGTTATTTTTTTTAATATTTTGTTATTTTATAGTCAATACAATCTTTTGTTAGTTAATTTATATTTTTTTATATTTTCTGATTGTTATGTTTGAGCCCCGTCTTAATTTTTTTCATACATAAATTTGAATTATTTAATAATGGAAGAATTTGAATTTTTTAGACTGAAAGTTAAAAACGATACAGAAAGATTTTTGGCGTGTTTTTTTGCCGTGAAAAATTAAGGTATTTACGTGCCTTAAAAGAAATAAGAGAAAATTTCATCAGCTAACACAATTGATTAAACTTACAGAAATTGCATTACTTAACCAACTCGGTGAGGAAGTTTCGGAAAATTACTAATTTAGCTTTCCGCTTTTTATTTCATTTTCACGACTTTTTGCTTTCTAAGCTGAACAAAAGCTTAATTTATTAATTAAACTTGCTGTCAATTGTTTTATTTGAAATTTTAGAATGAGTTGTGCGCCAAAATTGCTGGTAGGTTTTAAAAAATATCTAATTAGTTTTATAACGTTGCTTACAAGCTAATTTTCTTTTGTGGTTCTACCTATTTATTTAAGAACAATAACAATCTGGTCGAATTTTTACTCTTCAGCATTGTTATGTTTTTCTTTAGGTTTGTTGTTTAGTAATTTTTTGTTAAGCTAGCTTGCTATTTATTCTTAAAATTTTATTTAAAATATTGTTTTGTTATAAATTTATTCATTTCATCGACCTTTTTAATTTTATCAAAATTAATTTGGATTGTCTTTTCTTATAATCAGTTTTAATCTCTAAAATTTTCACATAATTTGATAGAAAAAATTGCTGATAAAAAATATTGATGTGAACAAGTGTTGCATTGTTCATCATTTTTGAGGAAGATTTATCTTGTTTAAATAATAATATACTAGCTTAAATAAACACATTGTATCCTCTATTATAAAATATTTGTTTTACATTTCAGTTTAAGATTATTTTCTTTTTTTTTGTGTTGTTACTTTTTGTTTATTTGTTTTTTTTTCAATTATTTTAATACTGACTCTTCAATTTAATTTATTGATCAACTCGTTTTCTATCACCTAACCAAACTTTATTATGTGCTGGTTTTTTTTTTCTTTGCTACACATTCTACAAGTTTTTTGTTTATTCTCCAACAGATATTTGTTTTTTTCTTTCTCATGTTTGGAGCTGAATGTTATTGTTCTAGTTACGTCTATTGATTTTTCTGAACATTGTTATTTCTCTTTTTTGCAATTTTTTAAATATCTTTTATCCTTTTTTGTTTATTTTTTTTATTTGTCGCGCTTTTTTTAAACACTCTATTTGTTTATTTGTTAGTTTTTTTAATTATTTTAATCTAATTTGGCTCTTTAATTTAATTTATTTGTCTTTTGCCAACTCGTTCTCTCTCAGCTCCTCACAGTTTATGATCATGTGCTTGAATTTTTTTTCTCTGCTACACATCCTACACGTTTTTTGATTATTATCTAACAAATATTTGTTTTTTCCTCTCTTATTTTATAGGAATGTTAATACTATTGTTATTTTTTGTAATTTATCTAAACTTACCTTTATTTCTGTTTTTTCCATGTCTGTTTTTTATTCTGCTTGATCTTTATCATATGTTTTCCTCATATTGTTTTTCTATTCAATTCCGGAATTCATTTTGTATACTTTTCTTGCATTTTTTCAATTTTATTGTTTACTCTAATATCTATACATTATTACGTTTTTAGCGACACAATTATAAATAAGCATATCTTTGTGTGTTGTTTTATAAAAAAATTTTCTCTCTATTTTGCACAAATTCTAAATTTTAATTTTCTTACTTGCTTAATTTTTTTCTTTTCTCACATTTACTTTTTTTTTCCTCACATTTTTACAAAATATTTTTATTTTTGTTTTGTTCTTATTTGCTTTTAGGCTTTTGGTTTTTATGTATTTTTTTGCACTTTTGATCACTTCTTTCGTTTCTTTTTCATTTCTTAACATTCTTACTTTTGATGAATTTGGATTGAGAATTAGTTGTTCGAGGTAAAAAATCATTCTTGATCCAATTGTTCTGTAACACGTCAGTCGATGTGAAGACAAATCTTTATTGATGATTGTTAACGTTAAAGTGTCTACAGCAAAGGAATTTGACTGTACATAAATTGGTTCGTTAAATTTGCAGTACTTAGTCGAAAGTTCTGTCAAGCAATCAATCTATGCTAATATAACTGAGCTTGATTCAACAGCCTCTCTAGTATATATCAAGCTTTTGCTAATTTCAAACCTAAATATTTAGTATAGGCAGCCACTTACACGAAATCCAATATATTCTGCTGCTAAATTGATCCATCTTGCAACATTTTCACTTTAATTCAATTAAAATTAGAAAAGAAATTGATTCGAAGCCAGGTCCACAAGATCAATTCGACTGTTTATATAGTAAAGCTTAAAGTGTCAGAATCCCGACGAAAACACCCCAAAATACCATCGTGAACCGTTGTTTTGGAATTCGTAATGGGCTGCGAACACCAAAACATTTTAATCGGGATTAAGTAAAAATAGAATGAAACACTACGGTTTTTTCGATTTTTTGTTGGTTTTTTCACATTATTGTGACAACCCGAGGAAGATTTAAAGTGATTGTAGCAAAAAATAATAATGTGAAGAAGCAGTTTTCAGGAAAAAGAATTAAATTTTTGACGATTTTCTTAAAAAATCTTTATTTAAGATAAAGTAAATGCCATCTAATTAATACTGTGTTTTACAATTATTATTCTATTGTGTTAATTGTTTTAAAATATAATTTATTTATTTATATTTTAAATCCTCATTTGTTAGCTTAAAAGTCAAAAATTAAAATTACATTAATATTAAAAAATATATAATATATATAAAAAATTAATATTGGTTTTATTAGAGCAAGCTCCAAAAGTAAAAGCTATTGCTAAAGTTTACATAAAATTTTTTTTGTAATTTTTATTTTGTCTTCTGTCAAAGTGTTTCTTTTTGTTCAACAGTTTCTAAATCTTTCTAGTTTTATATTGTGACTACAATTCTCTTCCATGTTGTCTTCTTTTTATAGCATTTGGTTTTTAATTATTACGTTTTCATTTTATTGCTGTGCTTTTATTGTTTACCATTTTTTTAATCTTAGATTTTAGAAAGTTTTCCTATAAATTACTAAATTTTTTCTTATTCTTTTTATTTACCTTCATATCTATTTTTTTTATCTTTCTATTTATTTATATTATAAATTCTCATTTGTTAGCTTAAAAATCGAAAAATTAAAATTATATAAATATTAAAAGATCTAATATGATACATATATATAAAAAATTAATATTGGTTTTATTAGAGTAAACTCTAAAAGTAAAAGCTATTGCTAAAGTTTACATACAATTTTTTTGTAGTTTTTATTTAGCCTTCTGTCAAAGTGTTTTTTTTTGTTCAACAGTTTCTAAATCTTTCTAGTTATGTATTGTGACTACAATTCTCTTCCTTGTTGCCTTATTTTTATAGCGTTTTGTTTTTTATTATTGCGTTTTCATTTTATTGCTGGATTTTAATTGTTTACCATTTTTTTAATCTTAGATTTTAGAAAGTTTTCCTATAAATTACTAAATCTTTTCTTATTCTTTTTATTTACCTTCATATCTGTTTTTTTATCTTTATTTTTGTGTCAGTAGTATTTTTTTGCGTATTAGTATCATATTTACTTAATTGTTTTTATATACATGTATCTTTTTATTTTCTTTTTTTCATTTATTTTTTTATTGTCCAATTAACAATATTTATCATTTTATCAATGACGATTGTTAAAAATTATGCAATTAATTACTAATGCCAAAATAAGCATATAATTTTGTATTAAAACTAATTTGCTGTTTCATTCTATTTTCTCAAATTTATATCATTTTTTTTTTATTTTTATTACTCGATTTTTGTTTTATAGTTTATCCTGACCTAAATACTTTTGTTTATATTCTTTTTTTTGTATGATATCTGTGTTAGTGCTGGAAGGTAACAATTATTGCTACTTATATTTAAACTTTTTCAGCTTTTTGTCTGGTTTTTCTTTTTGATTATTTAAAAATGCTTTTTTTATTATCATATTTTTAAAAATAAAAGCTAAGAAACGTTATTATTACTACTTCCTTTTACTATGAAGAATAATTGTGACCCCTGAAAAGCGGACAAGTAAAATTCTATTCTCATTTGCTTTTAAATTGAATGATTCATTAAACTTATAAATTGCAGTAAATCGTTTCCAATATTAAGTGCTCGTTACAATTGTGATCTTCATCAAGCTTCACGATCAATAAGAAGATAATAAAACGCTTTTAGTAGGTTGTAGGAGAAATCCAAGCAGAAGGAAACCACTGTATCTATATCCTGTTCCGCCGAAAACAACCTTATGTACTATAATAAATACGAAATCAGCTTAACAGCAAAAAGTTTTTTTGTAGACAGACTTATAGCTTACAGCTTAATTTGTTTAGAACAAAGTTTGGTATACAAAGTTGTTTTAGTAGCTCGTGTTTTGTCAGTTAAATTCTCAATATTAAATTTTATCAAATTTTGGAAGCTTAAAAAATGCTTTATGATTGTTGGCGCGTTTGTTAGTCAGAATGTATCTTTTTATTGACTAGACTGATAAATATTTGCTTTGCCAAGACGATAGTTTGTGGCTATGCTATGAAAAATAAAATATGACGCTGTTTGAAGCATTATAACTTCTGACCTGACCTAACCTGTCCTGACCTGACCTGTTTGTTTATTTTTCTCTATCGTGATTTCATGCCGCTATTTATTAATTTTTCTTTGTCTATTTTTTCACACAGTTTGTTCTACTACTTAATTTTTTTCTTAATGAGCACACATTATTTGTTCAGCTGATCTCACTTACGCACCTTATCATTCTTCGGTTTATCTCATTTTATCCATCTTTTGTAGCTTGTTTCTTCATTTTTGGCTTTAGTTTTTAAATCGTTTCTAATCACTCTTTTCCTCTACAATAAAGAAAATCATGTCAAAATAAATTTATCTCTTTCAATCTACAGCACGAACAACGTCATTAAAAATCGACTATTTGCCAAGAGGTAACCACTAATAAATTACAAAAGCTGTATGCTTTGTACACGTTCTTTAAAAGCAACTCATTGATTTTGTGGCATTGAATGCTTTTTAATAATATGTTTTGAAGTTTATCAGGTCAAAAAAAAAATCTTAATTTAGGGTGAATAAATTAATATTAAATAAAGTCAAGGCCTGTTATTTTTTAGAAAAACCACTGAGAAAGTTATCATAATCAATTAGAAAATAAATCCAGTAGAATTCCATTAAAAAAATTATTTGCGATAGCTAAAAAACCGTAAAATTTTAATTAAAATTTTAATAGACTCCTAAATTATAAATCCAGCTGTTATCAAAAGTGTGTTAAAGTATTCTTATATTTTAGCTTGTAGAAAAAGAGTCGCTTTTCATTATTCAGGATGGCCATTTAACCATTCTCCTAAAACTTTAAAAGATTCTTAATGCCATCACTTTTTACATTAATACAAAATTGAAATATATTTCCAGTTGTGTCATTTAATGAAACATTTAGTAATGTCAATAATGTGTCAGTTTTGTACGTTACATTGCGTCAATGAAATGGTTTCAACATTTTGTTTCTGAAAGTTTAGCATCAGCGTCACAACTAAACGTTATGAAATGTATTGACTATTAAATAAATTTTTAATTACATAATGCCTAATACAAAACACTTAATTGAATCTTAATTCTGAGATCAGAGAACATGATGTTCAAAATTTGTCAAATAGACCTCTACAAAATGCTATCAATTGTTGAGCATGAGCCTCAAACAATTAATAATGTTAATTATTAATGAATCTACTTTCAATGCGTTTAGTTTTGTTGAATGTTTATTTTGGTAAAAAAAATTATGACAATTTGTATTTTATGACAATATTTAAAATTCAATAATAATAATATAGAAGAAACATTTTTCAATTTGCGCTAACCGACTTTCTATCCGTTAAGTTTTTTAGAGTTTGATTGTGTATCTAGTTCGGCTTTCATTGAAAAACAAGTCACACGTAGTATGTAGTTGATGTTTGCATAATAAATCCAGAATGTTTTTGTTGTTATCTATCTAAAATTAAGGCTATTGTAGAAAATCTCAATACATAATAAAAAAACGTCACAACTGTAAAATATTGTCTTAATTGTCTTATCTTAAAAAGCGACAGATCACAATGAAAAAAAAATTATCAAAACTGTCCCAAATCAAAATATTTCATAATGATAGGTCACACGCCAATAAAGCGTCACAAGTCAAAAAATACTTTTTTTTAAGAATTGAAGACCTAAGTAACTCAAAAGATAAAAAGCTTGTTATCTTTAAGATAAAACTCAGTCAATCAGCTCTCTTAATATACTATTTTAAAATTTTATCTTAAATTTATACTAATTTGTTGTAATTTAAAAAAAAAAAATTTCAGACGTTATGTTTTTTTTGTCGCGAGAAAGCAATATTTTAGACATACAAAATTTACAGCATAAATTCTAGAAACTAGTATTTTCAAGATAAAGGCAAAGTCGGTGTAAACAAGAATCACGTGATTTGAGAACCCTTAGCGTCTCTATTGGTTGGGCCATTACAATACCTAGCAGAAGGTGCGTTGATTGGCTGGCTAGACAGGCTTGTCTTTGAATAAAAAACATTATTTTTACTAGCTGCTTATTTAGTGTACAAGCGTAAATCTTGAGAGGTTTTTTATCTATACTGTGTAAACGCAAATAAAAAGTTTTTATTTTTTGATAAATGAAACCAGTTTAAAAAAATCTTAGTTATACAGAGTGTCGCAGCACACACCCTACAGAACATGATGGTAGCTTACCTCTTCACGCGTTAAGCTCTCACTTTACAAATATTGACATCTTCCAGGCGCGACTCTGTATATTGGCTTTGTTACAGTCTTCTTCTAAACTTGAGTACATAATAACCAAACAATCTTTTTCTAAAAAAAAATTTTTTGACTCGTTTTTAGTTGTATATTAGTGAGAAAAAGCATGTAGCGCCATCTCTCAGTAAAAAAAATAATGTCAGACAAATAATGTGCTGTTTCTTGATGAAATTTAAGATGTATATAAATCCTTTATTGTTATTTATTTTGGTTATATTTTTCAGATATAACTTCTAGTTTTTATTATGCAGATGTAGAGTTTTGATTATCTTTTAGGCGCCGCCGCCACCGCCTCCACCTCAATCCCAAACGTCAACTGCCGCCGACTTGTCACTCAATCTCCGCACTGGTTCAAAGACAACCAGTGCTCCGAGCAGTCCAGCAAAGTCTCGAGAATCTCTGCTTCAAAGAGTCCAATCTCTGACAGGACAAGCACGAGATCAGGGAGCCTCAATCCTAGGTGCTGTTTCCAGTGCCGCCGTTTCTAGTGCCACAAGAGTGACATCATCAGTGTCAGGACGTCACTTAACATTGCTGGTCATCGATGACCAAAACACTGATTGGTCAAAGTATTTTAGAGGAAAGCGAATTGGCGATTATGATATTCGAGTGGAGCAAGCTGAGTTTAGGGAAATTACGGTGACGTCTAATTCGGATGGAGCTAGTGTGTCGATGGCCGTGTTTAGAGGAGGAACCAGAGTAGGAAGATCTTTTAGACCAGATTTTCTGCTGGTAAGTGAAAATATTGTGCAAAAAATCTTAAAAAGATCAATGCAAATTCATTCAAGCTATATCTGTAAACTTGGACATGTTTCGTTCTTTTTGGACCTCTTCAGCAAGTTGCAACAGATTCAGATTTGGATACATTTGCATTAACAAATTTGGGCGTACATATACCCAAGTTCCTGTTAGTTCCATAATATGGTCAAACAAGCCACATCTTGGCTTTGCATCAATTTTTTGAGAAAAAATTATTATTTTAAGATGAAAAATCAAAAAAAACCATAACTGAAAAACTTCTATTAAACTTCACCAAAAGACTGAGGATTGAATCTTGGTCTTTTCTAACCTACTATTACTGACTAAACTCAAATTGAATAATTTTCAATGTTTATTAATGTTTTAATTATATAAATTTTATTAAATTAATCTGTTTTATTCATTGCTCTTTTTGTTTTTGTTACTTTACTACTCTTAAGTTAGATTTTAATTTTCGTTAGTTTTAACTTAAATTTGGTTGTTTCTGATTATTCAAGTCTATGCTGCTTGATCTTGTATTTTTGACGTTTTGTCTAATCTGAGTTTTTTTGGATTTAGCATCGATAATCACAATTATATAATTTTTTCATTTTTTTAGTGTCTGTCTAGTTATCTGTTCTTATTTTTTTTGTGCTATGTTTTTTTTTGTTCTCGTTTACTTTTAAATCTTTTTTGTCATATACTTTAAATTTTTTTTAAATTTTGTACCACAATTCTGGTCGCGTCTTCATGTACAATTCACAATTTACAGTATTTAGAAAAATACTGTAAATTGTTTTTTATTTAGTTCAAGACAAGTCACTCTATTTGTTCTTCTGCATCCTTAGCTGACAATTTATTTTTCTGCGTGCTTCTTTTACTGTTTACTTTTTTCCTCAAATTCCTTGGCCATCGTTCGCCTTTTGTGTTATTGTTATTTCTGTTTTGCTTTTTTGAACGATTAAGTTCCTCAACTTTCAATATATTTTGATTCAGATAATTCAACTCTTTATCTTAGTTGTTGTTTTTTTGACAAGTCTGTTTTAAAAATTCTCAATTTTTTTTTATGTTAATTGTGTTGCTTATTTTTTAGAGTTTTTGTAAAGATTCTTTGTGGTAAAAAATTAAAAAATGTTTTCAATTATCCTTTTTTATTGCTTTGTAGCTGTTTTTTTTGTTTTATATTTTCGTATTTGATTTGGTTGCGTTCTTTACCATTATATAAAAAAAGTGTATTTAAAAATGTTGTAGTAATAAAAAACAATAAAAAATTAAATGTTTTTATTAAATACGTAACTACTATGTACAAGACTTAATGTATTAGGTACAAAAATATTCTTATAAAACATAAATTATTTTGAACGTAGGTCTCATCTAGGAATAGCCACTAAATTAACATTTTTGGCTAGATGTGCAACTAGCAGTACTTTTTGTACTCATTGACGCAAATACTAATAATAAATAATCAATTTTTTCAGGTTCGACAGAATCTGAAAGACGCAGGAGAAAACTATAAGAAATTGCTGCTGGCACTGAAATTTGGAGGCGTTCCAAGTATCAATAACTTAAATTCAATTTACAATTTTCAGGTGAGTGATGAATTATATAAAGCCACAAAATAGTTCAATTAGGAACTTTCTCCTGACCACTCATAATAATCAATTAATGCAAACAAAAACTAAATAACAAACAATTAAAAATCAACAAATGTGCCCTTCCACAGGATAAACCATGGGTTTTTGGACATTTAGTACAACTCCAACGCCGGTTGGGCAAAGATAGCTTCCCCCTAATCGACCAGACTTTCTATCCCGACCATCGAGAAATGGTAAGTTTTTTTTGTTCTTCCTCTTTTAAACATTTGGTAAGAGCTGCATTTCGAGTCCAATTGCATTTGCCACTGTTTCCCCTCAGACAAATTCCCTTTAACAAAAAAAATCTAATTTAGAATCATTTGCTCGGGCGGCTATATAAACTACTTAGAAACATATTTTACCAATATTTCTTACCTGTTGAGCATGGCATTTGCTTTTGATGTTATTTACACAATTGTTTGGAAGCTTAGGACAAGAATGCTTCCAACACGTAGTCATCTTACATGTACATCCGTGTTTATACATAGCTTTAAAACCTTTACGTTGCCGTCTGGTAAGATCCTTCCATAATATTGCCATTCCGCAAAGGTTGATGTTGGCTTTAAGGTTCCGGATTCTTCCGGAAATTGCATAGAGTTTTCCAGGTTCAAGAGTTTGACCACACATTGATTCACTGGCTGGAGTAATTAAACGACCTGATTTGAGAGCTGCTGAAGCTTTTTCAGATAATTTATATTCTTTGCGAACTCGTACTTTGTAAATGCGGTTTTGATTGATGATTTTGGAACGTTTAATTCGGGCCAGAATAACTAGAACAAAATATATGCTTATTATAAAAATATAGATGCAATAATACTGATTGATAAGGTAAAAAAACAACAAATAAATAAGCTACATATACATAATACGACACAAGAAAACAAACTGAAGTAAATACATAACATATAATTTAGGTTTTAGAAACTTTATCGGTTTAATAATAAATTAAAATTATTGTCAGTTCAGTAAGTATTCACTAATAGCCAAACAATTTTTTTTTGGTCCTCCCTGTATTTTACAGTCATTTGGTATTGTTTGACTGTATTTGTGACATATACGGCTCGTGTATAAAACCAGTCAACTCGTTTCTCTTATATCGACTACATTACCCATCACAATTTGTTGATTGACTAACTCGTTCAATTGGTGTGATCAAAAAATTTTCAGTTTATCGGTTCTTCTTAAAATAAACAAAAATATTTTTAAATTTTTATGTGTTTACCGATTGAGCCTACTATAAATGTTTTGACGAATAACTCTTTTATTCACCCAGTAATAGGTTCTAAGCTTTATTTGTCATAGAAAATTTATTGAAATTATTGAGCCTCACAGAAGAATTCCAATAAGAACAAAACGTATCTGAGTCTATAAATCTTGTTTTGAATAAATTTGCTTTGCCTTTATTTCATATATTAAAACTTTATCAGAAAATTTTAAGCAACAATTAAAAACATAAGCTATAAGCGGTTCTCTGCGCCACAATTTTCCGCCTATTGTTATCATTGTTGTCCCTTTGTGAATTTTTATTTACTTAGCCGTGTCCAACTGTCTATAATATTCCAGTTGTTTAATTCATTTACTTTCCAGAATTTTAAAGGTTTTTTCAAAAAATGGTTCACCATTCACAATTAAAAAAAAATAAAACCCTGATTAATGGTTTCCACCAAAGCAATTGATAGCCATAAAAGTATTTTAAGCTCTATCAGTAGCAATTTATATAAATGTTGAAAGGACAAATATTGGCAACAACAAAGCTCTCAAGACACACTTGCCAAATTTTATTATACAGACCAAGCGCAATTGACAAAGTATATATTTTTTATCTTAAATGTCATATTCATATCAATATAGTTTTATTAAATACTTAAGTTTAATCAGTAATTAATTTTAGATCAATAATTATAAGTGTTAAAAAACATTGAAAGTTAGGCTAAAATTATCACTTTTTTATGTAAGGCTTTACTCTTCATTTATTTCTAGTCAAAATCTACGCCTATTTCTCCGACAAAAGAGCCTATTTTTTTATCATTAAGGATTTTATTTCTTTAAAGGTCTCATTAAGTATAAGCAGCCTTCGAGACCTTCATGAATAAAAAATTTACTACTTATCTTGAATCTATTATATCCTGGAAAACAATTTGAGAGGAATTTCGGTTGACGATAATAATACTACATTGCGCGACGCAATTATAAAACCAGATTTAGGTATAATTAAACCAATTCTTTGAAGGTGTAAAAGTCAAACTAATTAATATTTACGTCGGAAAAGTGTAAAATTGTGTCTTTATGGACTTGGTCTTCAACAATAATTTTACTTGAAAACCTTGTGGTTATTATAGACAGCAGTGGGAAAAGAATAACAGTCCTGTCAAATATCGAGTAGCTTTAAAAATTCTGTTTATTATTTTATTTGTCAGCGTCAAAAATATTTTTTTTCCGAAAGTTTTTCAGTAAATATATGATTTTATTGTACAGTAGGGAGCTGTAACAAATTTTTTTACAAAGGGAGTGCTGATTCTAAATATATCTATTCAACTTATGTCAATAAGAATTGAAATACGATCTAGAAATGCTCATTTGTGGTCACGCAGTGTCGAGTTTTTACAAATTGAGTTGTGGCCACTAAATCAAACTCAAATTGCATAATAAAGGATAGACCCACAGGGATGGATGCAGTAAGTTTAGATTAAGATAAATTATTATTTGCATTTTAAAAAGCCCCAAGACAGATCGTGATTTCATTAGGTACGGAATTATCTGTTAATAATAATTTTACTATTTGTATGCTTATTATAAGCATGGCTGCATATTAATTATATTTTATAATTTTATTAAAGATTATAGAAAGATCAATTATTAGATTACACGTGATCTATAAATATGATATGGAAAAATACATCATTAAATTTACAAGCTTTATTGGCGCTGTTAACATAAACCTATACTTTACTATTAATTCTCCTAATTAAGCGATTGAGCTGTGGAGGATACATTTCACGACTAGCTTTTTACTTTATAGCCTTCACTTATAGAAACATTTCCGAAAGGCTTGTCGAAATCTCAAAAAAACTTCTTAAAACAGTCTAGGGGCTGGTATAAAACAAATTGAAAGTTTTAAAGAAGAAAAGACACATAAGAAACAAACTGAGAAAAAGTGAAAATGTAGTTTAATATGCAGTAAACCATCGTAGAAGAAAACAGCTAGAAAAAAAGTTTTCAACAGTAAATTTATAGTTTCAACTAAAAAAGAAGTAAAATCTTCAGCACTGTACTAACATTAACATAGGAAGAACGAATACATGACAATATCAACTTATAAGCAAATAATCATTGCTACAAGACTAAAACTAGAAAGAGGCTAGAAGGCCAGAAGAGAGAAAAAACGTTAAATCTGACATCTTCTAGAAAAACATCGAATGGTTTATAAAAAATGGTATATTGTAATGTAATGGTATAATGTACAATAAAACTGGTAAACTCATAATGATAAGCGATTTCAGAAAAAAACATCCACAGATATACCAAGACTATATATTAACAAATGAAGTAAAAAAAATAGCAGAAAAAATTCTTAAAGCAAAACAATGTTTAATAAAAAAACGTAATTAAAATATAAAACAAAGAAGAAGAGTAGTCAGAAAAAATTAGCAATCGTACATTCTCCTAAGAAAAACAATCAAAACAAAACAAGCTAAACGTATTGCTTGAAAATGATGGAATTAGACTTACTTCCTCTAGCAAAAACAATGACTACAGAAAACAAGAACTGCAAAACAAAGTATTGAAAGCTTTAAACACAACCAAACAAGATCTGAAATTTATCTTAACAATATTGACAAAAAGATTTGAATAACTTATGGTAGAATAACAGCGAATCAGAAACCACTGTAGATCTTGTAAACGCGTCGAAGTTTAGACGATAAACATCAAGATAAACAGACGTTTTTGCCTCACATAAAAAGGGAAAAGATACTGGAATAGACAGCGTCAACCGCAAATTGTGGAATTACAGGACACCTGAAAGTTCTACCCTTTTTTCACTATAATATGCAAACTAGCATCTTTAAGGTTCTGGCAATCAACTGAAATCACAAAACATTAAACATAAAACAAAAATCCATATTCAATAGGATCAATATTCAAAACAAAAGACAAATACATATCACGGAAAGATTTATATATTATGTGAATCTTCACTTTACCACAAATAGTTTACAAACGTAGAGAGCACAAGGAACCACACACGGTAAAGCCCTAACTTAAAAAAAGGCATAGATAATGTAAATAAGCAAAACCTATTTAAGATCAATCATGAAAGAACAAGAACATATTCAACATTTGATAAATGCTTTTAAAGACCTTATATACAGAATGTATGATATTAACATTAATCAAGGGT
Organism: Lagria hirta; assembly: GCA_947359425.1. NCBI lineage: Eukaryota > Metazoa > Arthropoda > Insecta > Coleoptera > Tenebrionidae > Lagria > Lagria hirta. The sequence continues at coordinate 11,131,334 of OX375796.1, read as the reverse complement.
GGCTTTGAAAAATAAAACAATTGTCTTGGCTTGATTCAGCTATTTTATTACATTTTAGAGCCTGTAAGCTAAGCCGGTATTGCAGGTGTCTGCTCACAACTGACATTACCATTTTAGAGCACAGTGCCGTTCACAACTCCGAATGTAAAATGAGTTTTTAATTATTTTTCTTAAACAAAACGGTTAATTTTCAGACAGAATAAAAATTTGTATTTCTTATTTTACAGCGCTTAAAAACCATAACGCAAACTAATTAATTTAATATATGGCTTTAAATTCACAAAAATCTTTGCGCCATTGCAAAAGCGACTTTATGTTTCCAGATTTTTACCGGATTTTGTACGAACCGATCTGTTGCCAAAAAAGTATAGCCTATGGTTAATGTTTATAGTATACACCCTGTATAGAGCTACTATAACAAAATTATCATGTTGTGACAAAGACAAAATACATATATTACAAGTTTCTCTAGATTGTATCGTTTACATGTTCAAAATACATACTTTAAATTTCTGATTTTACTATAGTTGACACGGTGAGTTTGAATTCTTACAATGTTAACACATTAGGTCTATTCTGAGAAAATTTCCTAAGACCATTTTCAAACTGAAATTTTAAAACTCAATTTAGTAATGTCAATAGTCTTCAAAGACTATGCTTTCAGTTTTGCTAAGTAGTTATTGTTTTTTTGTTGTCAATTTAGCCAATTTGTCAACATCACCTGTTTTGTTAATACAATTTATTATCATTACCTTTGTTTCTTAGCCAAATTGCCGCAGCTTATCAGATATTTCCTTCCATAGATTTTCCAAAGATTATCAATACAACATATTTCCTATAAATGTTGCATAACAAGGTTCACAACACCCAACCTTGTTTAAATTTGTAGAAAAAGACAATAACAATTGTGAAACCTTTTTTTTTGACTATAACAAAAGTTTGTCATAGTCTGACTGCTGCTTTACTAGTTGTGTACATAATTTTTAGTAGGAATACTAAATGTTGAAACATTTTCAAATAAATAGTTTTCTTGACTTTAAAGCTGCAATCAAAAGCCTTTCTACAATCTATGAGGTAGATATATATATAATTATATATATATATATGTTAGGCATACAATTTTTTTTGCCTTTACATTAATTTATCAATTCAAGTTCTGTTCTCTGATGTCTTTAGACCATTGACAAACCTAACCAGTTTCTGTAGTATTTGTTGTACCAGAAGACATCTAATTAGGTGTAGAAACAAGGGTTTTGCTTGACCGAAATGATCATGTGGCTGTTATAATGAGAAACTGTTCTGCTTGCCAAAACGTTGCTAGATATTTTCCGCAGATAGTAAATCTTTTTGCACTGCTTAATCATTTCTATGCTTAAGCTGCCCTGTTTTGAATTTAGTTACTTTTTGACAACCAGATGTCTTTGATAAAATACATATAGCTTTTGAAGTTTTAATCAAGTTTTTTTTATCTTTCTCTATTGTAGTGATGATTTTGCAATCTACATATTCTATTTCCTTGTTCCTTTTTTTTTTCTTTGAGACACCTGTACATAATTATATATAGCCCACTTCAAAGATAAATAATTAAGTCGTAACTGGTAGACTGTAGCTATATTTAGTAAAATAAGATTGGTAGAGACAAAAAGTTCAAGATTATTTTGTCTGCTCATAACTAATACTACAATAATCAAAAAAAAAAAACTGGACGGAATATTTAATTGAGACTTAAAATAAACCCTAAGTGGTAAGTTATGTTTGCAAAATATGTCTTTTTGTAAGTAGACTTTTGTCAAAAGCCTTATGTAAATCATAAAGATCTAACAATGTGTTACATACATATTTTGTTACAGTTTTTCAAAAGCTTTAAAAGACTCCACTGTGATTTATTATCTTTAATTAAAATTTGTGATAATTGTAGCCTAATCTATAGTTTACTGTTAAACATCAGAATTTAATGTTTCCACTGACAGGATGTTGAATTTTACAACTTGTAACATATTCATCTCAGAAAATAAATAGATTTTCCCGATCGATATAAATAGCCGATTTCGTAACCAAGTAATATAAATTTATTTATGTTTTACCTATAGCAGAACAAGTTATTTTACATCATCTCCATTCATGCTTTGCGAAAATATTTTAAGGTATTACGTCCCAAACTGACGTAATCTGCTGCTTTGGGACCAAGAGACGAAATGCGGCTTGACACAGGACTTTTTGGATTGATTAAATTCGAGTGCTATGCGAAGTAATAAGCTTATCAGGTTTACCCTGCCAGAGCCTATGCTTTGTGACATTTAACTCGGGAGTCGAAAATGAAAATAAGACCCAAATGAAATTAACTGAGATTTAATTTCAACCCTTTAATTCGCCGAAAATGATTAATATCGGTCGACAGTATTAAAGGGCAAATGACAAGGGATGCAAATTATTGTAATTATAATTTTGTTTTGCAATGACACACACGTCTCTGTATCCCCACTTGTTTAATAACAAAATCTATAAAAAGATTTGATCTAAATCCAAGTGAAAGCTAAATCTGAGCGTAATAAATTTTTTCAATCTATAAATAAAATGTAAACAAGAGCTTATTGCAATGCAATTGTATCAAATGCATTTGACATCATTTGGGCAGTAATAGAACTAAATTGGGATTCGTTGCATTAATTTATATTTTGAACTTTGACCCACCAACAACATTTATTTATAAATTAGCATTATAGTCACCCTTTCGCAAGATTATTCCCTTTATCTTTTTTTTTGAATGGTTTTAATCTAAAAGCTTTCAAAGTGTTAGTGCCTCACAAATTGCTATACCAAACACGCATGTCGTAAAATATGCACATTACGAATGTAAATCAAAAATATTGCTATTCGAAAAACCTATAAAAACATCGCAAATCTAAGATATATTTAATGTTTTATTCTGTTATTTGCAAAATTATATAGCAGCGGTCATAAAAAAGAAAATAATTAGTTGACCTTCAATTGTGTAATTCATATCAAACCCGTGACGAAGATTTTTTCTTGAAAATTAATACTAGTTGTCAAAATTTTTGACACTGTTAACTGCACCATTTTTAATTAGTTTTTTAAGATTTCGGCAGACTGTACTGCAAAGTAGCTGTTTTCAAAACTAAACCAAAATCTTATCTTATATGTTGCAAAATCAGTTTTTTCTCCAAAAGGTAAACCTTTTTTTAATCAAGGTTATTTTCTACATAGTACCGCGTGACCAACAATGACTGTTTGAGTTGGCCACACTTTTTATTTGTCTAGTTGCAACACTGTAACCGGATACTCTTGTTTGAGAAATATTTGACATAACACTCATAACAATTGTAGGTTATGTCGCAGCGACTAACTTTTCAATTGGCATCTGGCAATGATGTTGTCAGTATCAAAGGTGTCACCCGTCAACAACAGGAAGTAGTTGCAGTTGTACCATTTTAAAATGAAATGTAGCATTGCCAACTCAAACGGTCCTATTTGATCACGCTGTACTAAGGCTAACCGTAGTTAAACTTAAAATATAGCGAGCAACATCTGCAATAATGCCTGATTTTTTCTAGACATTTTTTATTTAGTTGAATGAGTCTACAACAAGGGAATTTAACTAAAATTCGGTTAATTACAATTAAATTTAAAATCAAAATGTTTGATTGGTTGGTTTCACAAATTCAGCTAATCACGTAACAAATTAACTTCAACTTTGATTAAATATTTAACCCGCCTACTATAAATCGACCCAAAGAGTATTTAAAATTAAAGTTGATGTGTTACGTGGTTGGTTAAATTGTGAAAAAAACACCCAATCAAAAATATTGTTTACAATTTAACCAAATTGTAACCAAACTAATTTTAGTTTAACTATCCACCTTAAATTATTTAAAGTTGAAAAATTGCAATATTTAGTTGTAAAAGCCGTCATAAAATTATATATAGAAAAAACTTTGCAATAAAAAAAAATGCAGTTATTGCTTAATTTACAAACAAATAAATAATTGAAAGTTAATACATTTCTATTAACAGCAAAAAACTCATTTTAGAGTATTACATTCCAATAAGACGGAACAACCCCCTGAGTATCGGTTCATATAGGTCACAATTGAACAATCGACCAGAGCTGCCAGGTCATACAAAAATTTTGGAAAACAAAAAAAAAAGTAAATAAAAATGAAACAGGATTAAAAAGCACAAATATTTGTTAATAAAAAAATTAAAAAAAAAAGAAACAGACAAGGAAAACGTGCTGACAATAAAAACTACAAAAGCTAAAAAAAATAAATGATAGAAAAACTTTAACACAATTTAAATTATTACACAAGATATGCCTGAGAAATAAGTAAGCGCAACTTACTATATGTCTCTGTATATCATTTAGTTTTTGTCACCTTAATTTTTTTTAATTATTATTTATCAAAAAAAAAATAGGAGCCGTCAGGAGACGCCTGGCAGATGGAAAACATTTCTTATTCAAAAAATTAAATATTATTTTTTCTTGTTTCTTAATTTTACGGAAACCGTTAAAGTAAAATGTATTATTTATAATCTTTCAATGAAAAAAACAATCGGTTCGATAATAAGGTCTTATTGCAACATGATTTGAAAGCTGAATAAATCCGTCTCTCTAGCAAATAAGAGTAAACGATTTATGTGATTTATTCATTGCCGTACATGTCGATTTTTAATTCGTCCCCTAGTGAGCTGCTTGCACATAAATAAGCACGCCACTGGAATCTATTGTCTCCAATTAAAAATTAATGATCGCTCATTGAAATCTTTAATAGATTGCTGTAGTTTTTTTGCATTATCATCAAGAGTGGATGGAGGTATATTTTGAGGGCCATATTTAAATTTATCAATGATGGCTTTGTGCTATTGATATTTTGACAGGAAAGTTGATGCTATTGTATTCAATTAATAAGTGACAAGTCATTTATGCAAAAAACATAGTCAACAGCTTTAGTTAGATCAACAAAAAAAAATTTTTTTTGTGCTTGTACTTACCAAAATCGGAATTGCAGTAGTGAGATTGTGGATGTTCGGGCATGCAAGAGCAGGCATTTGAATGTTGCAGGCATAGCAGGAATATTGCCGTTGCCAAAGTGAATATGAGCACGTCGCCCCTCATACCTGTAAAATATGACGATAAATCAAAGGTTTGTTATGTCTATAGCGATAGCAGCAATGGAAATGAGACAGCATTTATTATTTATGTCTGCAAATTTTTCTTCTTTAGAAATCCCATATAATATCATTTTTTATCAGAATAATGCCCGCGATCACCATATTTCGACAATTATAGATAATCCCTCCAAAAGGTAGCAACCAGTTGAATAAATCTCCTTTGTAGGCCACATACGCATCCCTCTTCTGAATATATTTAAGGGATTAGAGAAGATACGATACTTTAATAATTTATAAACTTATGACAACTTTTCTAAGGGTAAAAATGCTTTGGAATTTAAATTAACGTTGTTTTGGTGCTGTAAGAAGAAAAAGATTGCAAGAGGCACTGAGACTGTATGATATGTATTCTGTAAGCCGCTTATAAAGGGTTTATAGCACCGTTGAGAAAAATATAAGTTTCGATAAATTCACTTTAATGAACTTAGGAAGATAGGATTTAAACATTCAATGTCAATGGAGTTTTTATGCAAATTTACTTATACGATTTGTTGGCGAGACCTATTTGTGATGTATAGAAGGAAAGAGGATTGTGGGTATAATTTTACTGTCAATCATAAGCCCGATAAAAAGTCTTAATCAAATCCTCTTCACCTTAATACGATTCAGAACCGTCAAAAACATAATGAAAGATTCAATATATCATTTGTTGCACAGCCTTTATTTAAAAGAAGTGGTAAAAATAATAGAGAAAAACGAATAAAGAAAAAGAAACTTCCTAATGCTTGTATTTGAGTCTTTAATAAGCTTATTAATGTTTTCAATTTGAAACCATCTATCTGTGCTTTTATAGATAGTTAGTTATGTTTTTAAAGGTTGGTATACACAACTACCAAAAAAATTGTTACCTCAAATGTCAATGTCATTAACATTAATTTTTTTAATTACGGATTATTACTGATATATCTTGGAGAGAAAATATAGATTCATTTTAAACCTATATTTTATAACTTAAAAAGTTAGTTCAATGGTTTAAATTAGAAGACGATGTGGTTTCAATCAGAGTTGCAAAAAATTGTCAGCTAAGGAGATTTTGCTTCATTCAGAATTGTTAGGCTATTTCAAATTTATTAAATTTTTTGACGTTGTCTCGGCCAGTTTATGAAGCACATAAATTATGTCCTTTCCGATTACAATTATTATTTTCTGAACGGTAAATAAATTATGTCAAACAAAAGCTTTAAATAAAATTTGAAATGGCGTGTTGCTGCTAACAACCGTTAGCAATAAAATTTTCCAGAATATAAAAATAAAATTTGTTTTTATCTAAAATAAAAAGAAAAAGACGCATATTAAAAAAAATAACCTAAAAAACACGTTTTATCAGAGGTCTGGGTCTGTCTTGTGCGACAAACCAGCCCTTATAGAGCTAGTTGTTTAATATACTATTTTTGAATTGTAATGTTTATGGAAGTATTTTACTGATAGAAATTAGAAACTGGAACTTTCAGAGTACGATTTCGTTCATCGCCTCGACGACCCTTGTCAGATTATTGCCAAATTTTTTTGTAATCACTCTGAAATTATCCCCTTTCAAACAAAAAATTAGTGAACTAAATCGGTTCATAAGCAAAAAATTTCTGCTTAAACATCCATAAAAAAAATTGTATATACATTCGTATTTATTAAAAAATAACTGCGAAACGGAAAGCTGCAAACACGCAAACTACAAATGCAAATTACTTAATTTAAAAACAAAAGAAAATAATATAGAAAAAGCGCAAAAGATAACTGTAAAATTTTCAAAAAGCCTTATTATGCAATGAGTCATAATAAAATACTTCTGCTGCTAGTTAGTGAGACAGTTGACTGTTTTGCAAACTTTGAGTGATGATTTGAATGATGGATTATTTCCGGATTACCATTTTTTAATATGATAACAGCAACGGAATAATTACATTCATTTATAAAACCAAAAAAAAAAAATTATAATTTGTAAACGGTTGAAACTATTTTTTTTAATTATGACTAAAATAATCTCTAATAACACTGTTTTTTTAGTCAAGGGCCTAAAAATAGAAACACTGACACCTATTACAAAAAAAATGTTTACAAAAAAATTTTGAAGAAAAAAAATTGCTACAACATAAAACAAATCAGAAAGCTTTCAATAATTTTTTTACAAAATAAATGAAAAAAAAACAGAAAAAGTAGAATAGTATAGAAAAATAAAAAACACTAGAAAAACATGAGATAAAGAGTGGTAGAAGAACTTGTGAACACTAGTTTTCCACCTGAAAACAATAAAGTTCAAAAAAATAATTAAAAGTTTAACTTTAAAGCTAAAAAGTTGAGAATTAAAAAAGTAATTCTAAACCTAGTAACAAAGTATAAGGTGCTCATTTAAGACGTAGAGAACGTTAAACTTTTCAAATGACATATGGCAATAATGGCACAAAACGTAATAAAAATAAAAAAAAATTAATAGATGTGTAGAACAATTAATGAACAACGAGCTGATATAACAAAACAAAAAAAATGTTATTCAATATTGCAAGAAAAATAAGAATAGAACTAGTGCCGTGAAGAAAAAAGAATGAAAAAGATGAAGTATTGAAAATACTTTTCAACCATAAAAAGTATGTCAAAAATCACATGTAAACCCATTTTCAACAAGAAAATTAGAAAAGTAAGCGAACAAAAAACTGTTTTAAAGAGATTGTAAACAAAAATAATGCTATTTAGAAGTTTAATAAAAAGTGTGTGTTGGATGAGTCATAACATATTAGATGATAATAAAAACATAATAAAAAAAATTGGTTGAAAAAACATCTGACTATATAGTGTTGGCACACAGCGAAAAAGACAAATATAGCAAATGATTCAAAAAAAAATAACAAAATAAAAAAAACGGTAGAAAAAACTTTTATTTCAAAAAAAGATAATATAGTTAAGTCCAATGATAAAATAAAATGTTGATAAAAATTATGTAACATATTCAGAGAGAAGAAAACGACTAAAGATACCTAAAAAATTGCAAAAAGAAAATTAAAAGCAAGAAAGAGAAACGAAAACGCGATGAACAAATAAACTGATAAAACAAGGTGTACTTGAATAAATAAAAATTAAAACAAATAATAAAATGAATTTTTGATCTAAAATGACCACAAAAGTAATCAATGAAAACACATATGTACTTAAATAACATAAAAATTAAAAAAATTACGTATTTAATTTTTTGGTATAGTTAACAAGTCAATATTCACATATTTTTTCTTCTTTTTAATCTTTTTAATTTGTCTTGTAAAATGTTAAAATCAGAATTAAATATTTGAATGTAAAAAAATTTCAATTGAAATTGTGGAAAATAATTCAAATTTTATTTTCTCAAACAATTACTCACATTTTCCAAACATCAGTACAATCAGCTTCATATTTGGTTTAGAAAATTATTTCTGATATAATTATGCTAGTTGGAGAATAAATAAACTCTCAAAATAACTTATAAGATTAACAAAAGAAAATCTTTTTTTTAGTTTGTATGTTTAATATTTTTTGCCGGAAATCGTCTTGGAAACAACATTTTCCTGCTTATTTACGCGCAGGAAAATTGAGTTTTCCGGACTAGTACTGTAAAAACTTTACAAGACGCAAAATAAAAAAGATACTCTAGTAACTATAGTTGTCAACAAAATTAACAAACTTGCTTTTTGTGGAATTTGTAAAAAAAATTCTAAAATTTGTAAATTTCGTCTTTTTTACGATTTCCGGAAAAATTTAATACAAAACACGTCAGTAAAATCTCTTACTTGACTCGGAGTTTTAAAATACTCGGCACAAAGTGCCTCGTATTTCAATTTAGCTCCTCTTCAGTAATGTGAAATTTTCCTGACTTTTATGTAAATAACTATTTATGCAAAATAATGTTTTAAAACTGAATTAATTTTCTCTGCCCAATACTTTTTTTCTCGTATTTTTTCATTATTAATAGTTCTTTTATATGTTCTACTAGCTTTTCTCTCTTGTGATCTCTTTGATAATACACTGTGTATCTTATTTCCACTTTTTTTGCTTTTTTTTACAAATTTCAAGATTATCTGAACGAGACAGTTTGGACAGTTCTGTAGAGAATTGATATATTATCCATCAGATTGGGATTAAGAAGAAATGTCTTTTTTATGTTATACTAACTTTCCTGGCTTGTGATCTCTTTGATAACAATCTCTTTTTTGCTTCTTTCTACAATTTGTCAGTTTATCTGAACGAGACAGTTTAGACAGTTCTCTATTCCCCATCAAATTGGGATTAAGAAGGAAGTTGTTTTGTAGTTTTTCGGTACAACATAATAATGACTTTGATTAGCTCGTGTAGTATTTTTATTTTTTGCAAAACAAGGGAAATAATAGAAAGCAACCACTCAAAAGAGGCAAATGGAATTTTCTGCTGCAGAAGATGTAGTCGGTTGAGATTATGTTGGTAATAAAACAATTGCTACTTACCTGACCTAATCCGCGTACGGTAGAAATTAATTTTATCGCAAAACTACGTAAATATCTACTTGAAATAAAACAGATTCATACCTATTATTTTAAAGCCTTAGAAGGTATAAGTTAATCAAATTATCTCGGTCTGATTGTCTTCCGATCGTTGTAACTTATATTGGTTTGTTTGCAACTCTTCAGATTGTGGAGCCGAATAAAGAAATGAAAAGATGAGAGCGAGAATTGATAAAATCTGATATAGATGATATTTAAATGTGATCCAAGCTTTGAACTCTGTACTTTTGTTTTGATATTGGTGATTTGTTTAAATCAATCTGATATCAAGCTACCTATGACTTTTCTTATCGTGGGTTTTTCATGTATTCTTAAAAAAAAGTGTTTGTCTAGACTGTTTAATTTACACTTTACAGATTACATAATCCCACAATCTTGACGCATATATTTATCTCTTCAACTGTTAAATATGCCGGCGCCCAAGGATCGCAATCTTGGCCCAGATTATGGCAAACCTAGGTCGCGACAGTGGCGTACACCTAACCTATCAACATGAAAATCATCATGAATCATTCTAATCTGTAATTATTAAGCGTCGACCATGCAATGATTTCTTTGAACTGATAGCAATTGGTAGACGTCGGAGATTCTTCTTCGATTAATAATAAAAGACCTCTGGGCAAATCAGCGAACGCTACAAAATTAATTTTTAAGCCAGCCCCTCGAGGATAAATTCCGAGCAGTTTTGCGATTTTAATTTGTGTTGACTTTTTGACAAATTGAATTTGATTATTGATCCAAAGCAAACGAAAGATGAGAGAAAGCATTATTTTTTATTTAATTAATTTGAGAAACGCTATTTCAATTACTTAATTAAACAATTTAAAGGACTGTAGAAATCAGTATCGTCTGGAAATCCCGCGGTTTGTAACAAGTCTTAAATTGTTCTAAATTGAAGTGTTGAATAATGCGTTTAACAAGAGAATGGAATTTGTGTCAAATTTAGAGTTTTGTGCTAAAAATACACATCTCATCATCCATTTTGATATAGTATGATGAATACGTTTGGAGCGTGATCAAGAATTTCGGAATAGTGATAATGATTTTCTAAATAAATTGGTTAACCCAAAATATTTGTGGTTATTGTGAAATTTGTTTATGTTTAGGTCATTCTTATCTCAGATTTTATTATAATTAAGTTTTGCTGTAATTAAAAAGATTAGATTATTTTATTGTGATAATTGCGAAGAATTCCATTATGCAAACCAGGTTGTGTTTGCTGGTTGAGCTGTTTATAGGATGATTATCTTTACCAATAATTATAATATTAGCTTGAAGATAAACAAACACGAGACAAGCAATACCTACAACGTAGCCGAATTCCTCATCTTTAATCAATTGCCATAGTTTTATTCCGACCCATAAACCCCCATTTTACACATTATCATTCATAATAATCATCACTGAAGCATCCAACTATCGAGTAATAAAATAAAAAGTATTAAGCCCACCCTAAATTATCTTTTATTACAAAAATGAAGCCTCAAAAACGTCTCAAAGCAAAGTGATGACCTGGATTATTTATTACGACCGATGTGCATTCAAAATTTATAGCTTCCAGGTGAGCCCCCTTTTCGGACTCAAAAAGCCGATGGCGACGACGTAATTTATTTTTTTCTTTTCAAAGCAACAGGTGTTAGATCAGTTTTCATAGATTTTATACCAGATAGGTAGGGAAAAATGATACTGTTGCTTGAGGGTTGTATTTAAGAAAGGTAAATTCAATTGGAGCTGTTTGCGGTTCGGATTTGCCTCGAATAAAAGCTACCAACTTGCTGACAAGGTAATTGAAACTTGGAACTAAAAAAGCGTTTAATAAAAATTTATTTCAAGTATCACTATTTAATTGAAAAAAAAAATTAAATTAATTATCTAAATAACTGTTAGAATGTAAAGTCGCATAAATTTATTGTTTTCTTTTCATTCAATACTTATATATTCACAAAAAGAAAAGTCACACAAACCAAAACATAGTTATTCTTAAAGCCTTAAAGCCAAGGTCTTCAAGTTTGTATTTTTTCAAAAAATTTTTTACATGTTTTAGAAAACCTAACTGTCAATTAACCCTTTATAATCAAAAGACTTCAAAGTGTCACAATCTATTTCATTTTCTTAGCATTTTCTTGATTTTTTCAAAATTATAGATTTTAATCTTTAAAGTTTTTGAAGACCTTTGACCAATTCTAAGATATTTAGACCTGCTTAGAAAATTCTAGTTTTCTGGTAGCGTATAAAAATCTGTGAGAAGAACAAAATCTTTCAAACAAATGCCATAACACAATTTCGGCTTTGGGCTAATTAGCCCTTGTCTGTTACACATAATAACGAGTCTTTTGTTGCCAAAACAGCATTATATAAATAAAAGTAATCTATCGTGAGCCAATGAATAGCTGAGGTCTGGGCCAGCTAACTTCAGTTAGCCCCTTTATATTTATTTTACGCTTATACGTATATTTTATCAAAAATATGCAAAAGCGTCCAGAAAGGAATAATTTTATTGATTTCTGGCTTTCAAATTTAGTTTTCAGGTTGTGAAAAAATAACATTTACATTTAAATTTATTAAATTGACAAATTAATCTATTTATTCCCAACATACCAGTTTTTTTAATAATTGATCAAACTAAATATGTTGATTATAAATTAAATATTCAAATAGTTGATAAATTATTCAATTTAAAAAAGCTTTTTGCGTGAGCTGAATTTTAATTATTTTAGTTATTGGACTATGTTTACATGGATTTAATAGTTAAAAATTATTCTAAAAAAAGCACATTTATAAGAGTTTTGCTTTAGGCTCTATTTTTTATTTTGTTTTTCTATAATGTTAAAATTTTTCACAATGTGATATGTTTTAAATTATATGTTTTTTAAAAATTTGAGTCAAAATTGATATTATGGCGTTTTAGTTTCTTTTTCGCGCTTCAAGATTTGACGACATCGCAAAGCTGTAGACAACTTGGCCCCAATACGAGACTTGTTGCAATATATGTCAAGGGCTTTATCCAATTGGAGAATATCCAACACTCGATGAGATGATTAAGCTTTTGGAAAAGGATGTAAAATCGGAAGATATATTGCAAGGCTGAAAACAGATGAAATTTCTACTGCTGCAGCGGAAATACATTAAAAACTCTGATAAAAGTAGAAACGTAAAAAAAAAGAAGAAATAAAAGACAATTTGAAAGTGGCATTATGCAGTATAAATACATCAGATATTAAGGGTGGTATTCTCAACCAGACGGAATGAAATGATATGATAAAATTATTCCGTACGAATTGTGACATTTTATTTAGAATGGCAATTTGCAACACACATCAAAAAGAAAAATTCATGTTTTTTGTTATCACTAAAAACAACAATTTGTGATGAATTGTTGTGTGTGTACTTCAACTGTTTCAATATCTTGAAAATATAATATAATCTTTTATTTGCCCGGGGCCTCTAACATAACCTATAAATTGTCATAAATTGTTGCTACCGTACGTACAAGGTAAAAATTGTTGTATGTATTGTCAAAACCTTAAAATAATGGATAAGAATAATAAAAACCAAGTCAATGCATAAACAAACCGAGATTTACAAATTTCTTGCTATAATCGATGGTCTCCTAAGAAGAGTCAGACAGTTTCTTCTTCTTCCCCAAAGAATCTAACATAACAATCTCTGCCATTTTCTTTTTTTTTGTGATACAACATACAGTGATGTAATTAATAAACTCACAATATAACGTTAGAAATTGCAAGAAATAGTTTGTAAGTTTTAGAAAACAATTTTCTTTGTACTTATGGTAACAGCAATCCATTACGATTTGTAGCTTATGTTCGAAGTTAGATCTAGAGATGGGCCAAAAAGATAAAAGAATATATTTCTTCAAAATAATAAAACAGTCAAAGTAGACACACAAAAATTCATTACAAGTTGGTGTTTTTAGTGATATTTAAAAAAATAAATTTCATTGTTTTATTTGTGTCGCAAAATGTCATTCGGAATTAAATGTCACACTATCACTAACAAGCCACGTCGCTCGGAATAATTACATCATTTCATTCCATATGCTCGAGAATACCACCCTAAGCAGCATGAACAATTGTGCTGTTAACTCTTACCCCAAAGAATTAAACATTTTCTTACATTTTTTCTTTCACTTTCACACTATTTCTTTAAACTGTCATTTAACAATGGCAATGAAAAAGTAAGTATTTGACAAGAAATCTCTTTTATTAGTAGTAGATTAAACACATTCTCCGAAAATGTGCCATAAACCGCGTGTGCAAAATGAAATCTTAGATATTTTCAAAACTGCATAGTTGAAAATGGTTCATTTATGCCGGAAATGATACAAAGCGTGGATGCGTCTATTGAAAAAATCAAAGTTGATTTATGATATTATGTAGGACATACATAGTATGGGATTTTTTGAATTAATTTTCTTTTATGATTTGCCTTTTAAATAACCTCATTATCGATGACATAAGAGACAGCAAACTTGTCATCTGAATTGCTTTATTTTTATCAAAGAACAATAAATGGATAAATCAATGTCGAAAATGTCCGTTTCAAATCGGGACAAGTAATTAGTTTCTCTTTCATGTCCATTATTTACTATTAGATATTGTAAATGATGCGTATTAGAGCTAAATTGGCACGTCCTCATGATTTATGGCAATTTACCTTTAATGACTAGATAACTTGCCACGCCGTTGAGAGTGTTGAGCTTTTTCGTTTAATGTGGAAACCGTCTAAGAGCCTAGCACAACAGTTATTTGCTTCTTTTAAGACACAAAATTTTTAAGTACAAGATTTTACACATTTGAACTGGAAAACTATCTGAAAAACTGTTTAACATGTTAGCAGAAGTTCAAATGTTCATGTTTTAGCCATCAGTAGATGTATTCAATAGAAAATGTGTAGAGAAAACTTGACCAAGGCAAAAGCCGAGCAAAAATATCATTTTTGAGACAAAATAACACATTCACAATCAGAATCTCTTGGGAAATATGCAAAGAATATCAATTATCCCCAAAATATCAATTCAATGCCACGAAATACCCTTAAACACGTTTAGAATTTGCCAAACATGTTGACATGAAACAACATGGACAATTGTCCTGGTTTTCTCAACATAAGTCTGTAGAAGACCAAGAACGTATTATGTTGAGTGTGATGTTCAACCAAAGAAGAGCTATACGTGCAGATTTACTTTGTGGAGTTAAAAAAGTGGCAAATGCAGATAAAGATACACACATCGCTCAAGCAGTTAGTTGGTTGCCCTTAATAGCAAAAACATTACCACTTTGAACTGGTCTGCAGGAAAGCCAGATTTTAATCTCATGGAACATTATGAGTCAGATTAGAACCGCATAAGCCCTCACATTTACGACCCTCAAGTTCTATGAAAATTCAATCTTTGGTACAAAACTTGAAAAGAGTTGAATAGTTCTTCCCTGATAATTTTTAATTCGAGCATGGCAAAACGTTGTTAAATTGGTATTTCAGCCAGAAGAGACAACACGCGTTTTAGACAGTAATAAATTCCACATTTTAGGTTAAATCTATCTAAAAAAACAAATTTAATAAAATAAAAGATTCGTAACAAAATGCTTCTTTGATATAATGTTTTTATTATAGTCCTATTTACCAGTTATGGAAAAACTAGATAAAAATTGGAAACAAATACTGTTTAAATAATAGAAACAAATAAACGTAAAATGAAATAATATTAATAAATAAACCAATTTCCAAATTATTTATCTAGTTTTCAAATTTTGCACTTAGTATCAAGATGCTATACCTAGAGAAATAGAATTAACAATTATTAAATTGCGGTTTTTAATCTAATCTATTTACTTACGTTTATAAGCTTAAAAGGTTTTATTGGCGGACCTTACACAAATTACGCATTTATGAATGACAGTGAATTAATTGACTTTAAAGCATCAGACTTTTTTGCCGTTTTTTCGCATCACTACAATCAGATCTTGTTGGCCCATCGAGCTTAAAAAGTAGAGCAGCAAAACAAAAATAAAAACAACTGTGTTAAAGCAAGCAACAGTGATATCTATGCAAACGGTCATTTTTTTATCAACAGGACAGATGTTTTATTGTAAATTAATAAAGTTACCATTAATAAATATCACTAGATCAGTATAAAAATGAACATTTATAATATTTTATAGATTTTAGAAGGATTAGGTGATATGTTCTATTGTATCAAATTCACAAGTTACTTGAGTTACTATAAACAGATATCAGTAGATTAGTAAAAAATAAACACTTACATTGATTTTATAGATTTTAGTGAAAGCGTTTAAAAATGGTGGATGCGCCAAATGCAAAATTTTTGGTAAATTGTTCAATTAGGTGATTTTTTATTGTATCAAATTCACAAGGTAATTAAGTTACTATAAACAAAGAGATCTGGAGATTCAGATCAAAGAAAAAAAAGGATTTTTTAAAATGCTTGTTACATATCACCCCTCCTTATAACCTTAAATTTCGGAAGATTTAGTAAACCTGTCAAATAAAATTAACAAGCACATAGTGGTTTTAAAACCAAAGATCTACTTTTTGGCTAATTAGAGATTATAGCCCAAAAATCTTCAACAATTTGAAAAAGGAAAACTGAGCAACTGATAAAAATTAATAATCATAAAAAAACAAAATGATAACACCGAAACTAATAATTAATAAAAAAAAAAGAATATATAAAATAAATAAAAATAAAATTGTAGAAATAGCTTGTTTATGTCTATATAGCAGCATATTTCTGGATATTATAATAAACATATCATTTGATCCTTTTAAGTTTTAAAAAGAATATAGTATGATCAAATGCCCAACCTAGATACGGGGTGGCCCTTATATACCTCACAGGGTTAACAAAATTGCTAAATACAAAAAGCCTCCATCAACAAAAAAACCTACTAGAAAAAACAAATAAAAATAACACACGGAAAACTATAAAACAACACAAAATTTAAAAACAACTTAAAAGTTGAGCAAAAACTGCATGTCAGTGCTCAACGAATAAAAAGCATTTAAATAAGAAAACTAGTAGGAAAATTCAAAGTTTGCCGAAATTACTTAGTGCCTTCAAAACAGCTTAGAGCAGGATTATCTCCTAAAAACTAAATAGCCTGTATATTAGATGCCTCCCTATAATTTACAAAGGGATCGATGATACAACGAATCCCTAAGACTTTAAGAGATTACTGCTGATTAATTGAAGAACTTTAAACTTTGAAAACTTCCCGAAACTTGACTGAAATGGCAAATAAGAAAAAAACTAATTGATCCAGATGGAGAAGGCTTTGATTTTTATGGAGGATCAAATTTTATGGATCGAAAGCATCATAAAAGATGTCGGGAGATAATAAATACGACGGGTTATGGGTGCTTTATGACCAAGAGTGTTTAATTTTTACTTTCGCCTCCAAATTTCATGCTTAATTTAGAAATAAACTAATAATCTTTTTTATTAACGTCTGTAACGTAAATGAAATTCTTGGATTTTTGGCAAAATATACAAACGCCCACGTAGCTTTCCAAAGATTTAATTGCTTTTGCAGACATTTAGAGGGATTTAAATTTTAAACTAATGTGTTGCTAGACAATGGAGTTATTGAGTAATTTAATATCTTGTATAATAGTACAACCATGTTAGATTCAATAGTGGTTAATTATAAATACAAACTTAAATATCCGGCAAGGTCAACGCTAATAAATTATAGATTTTGTATCTATAATTATAGATTCTAAAAGCAAATTATTCATTCATATTATGCGTTCAATTAAAATTTTGATAGTTTTTGCTTTAAATATTCAATTTTTGTCATATTTATTATTACTTGTGAAATCAAAACAAAGTATAATATAGAAAATTGGCCATGACTCAACTTGTTAACCCCATACCTAGTAGACTTTTGATAAGAAAAGACGTCAAGATTCCCAACAACCAAGAGTGATTAACCACAATTACACACTCTATTATTATTTAAAGGAAGCTTTTATCAGCAAGAATTCTCATTCTCAGTTCATAGTTCTCCTCGAGAACCAAAGCAAATAAATATTTAGAAAAACAAAAACAAATTAATATATGCGACCATGGTAAGTGCTAAACGCGGTAGGGTTAAAGAACATCGAACTATAGGAATCTAATAAACATCTAAAGAAACCTTGAGTCTCCAAATACAGTTTAGATTTCTTCTTATTCGAAATTCGGCTGAATATTTTTTTCCTCTTCTAAACACGTGTTTTTGCTTTCTGTTACAAAAGATGTTCTTATGTTTTGTAACGTGACCAAGATGGTCACAGCTTTTTTGTTTGACTAAAAAACTGAATTGCTATACCAAAAATTTGCTGGACGAAAACAAGCTAGGCTTTATATTTTTTATGCAAGTCAATAGCAGCGGTCCTGTGGTGACAAAAAAATAGGTGTCATGTTTACCCAAATTCCAGTAAATTATTATTCAGTCAGACAAAATTTCCTAATAACAGTTACAGGGAATAAGAGGAGTAAAAAACATTGCAAAAAAAGTTGAGACATTTAAAACAATTCTTAGTTTTTTATCCAACGCTTACATCTCTTGCTATTTGTTAGCATTCATTTGTTTCTAAATATTATCACATTGTTTATTAGAACGAAAAACCAAGTTCAAAAATATCTTACAATTTTCAAAAGCAGAAAAGATTCACTTTTACAACAGACAAGAAGTAAAACTTGCAAGATCTAAATTAAAGAAAAAATAAAAAAAAAATATGCATAAACTAGAACATGAAAGTTTAGTAAGCCAAAATTTCAAAAATGGAAACAGAAAATCCCGATTTCCAGACAATATTAGAACACAAATAAGAGAAGCAAGAACCGAAAAAACCAAATATCATCTTTACTACCGCAGATTGTTGTGTGTTTAACTTTTAAAACACAAGTTTTAAAAGGATTATTACACAATTAAAACACAATTATTACATTATCATGTAATAATTTGCAAATTCTTTAATATTCTACTTTATGTTCAATAAGTTTCGATTACTGTCAAAGTTTAGTAAAACATTTTGCTGGTTAGTGCCTTTATTCACTGGTTTTATATTTTTCTAAAAATCTTGCAAGTTGCTTTTTTGCCATGGTCTATTCATGTCTTTCTAGATCTATTCAAAGGTCTTCTCTGATCTAATTTTTACACTCTTTCTCATAAACCATCTTTGATCTCCATTTATAATATTTGCCCATTCTAATGTAGATATTCTGAATTTACCATATTCACAATTATTACATCATTGCCCATTTGGTGTCAAAAAACACAATGGAAGCGCCATTTATTCATACAATAATGAATTAACTTCCCAAAGAATACGAAGAAATTGTCATTTAACTCTGTAGTGCTGTTTTGGTAAATTGAAAACACATCTTAAAAAGTATTGGACCAGTGTTTATTGTTGTTAATTTAATTCTTCAGGGTTTTAAGATGACCAAAAAATCAAAAGCTTATTGCTGGATGCTCTAGTGCACCAGTTTTCGCCCTGACAAAAAATAAAAAAAAAAGTGGCAAATTGCTTTAAAAACAGAAAACCTAATAGTAAATATTTGTTTGTGTGTAGCAAACAATGCTTGTCGTCAAATTATTTTGGCACGGGGCCAAAACAGAACACCACCACACCACCCAAAATAATATGTACCGCGTTCGCAATTGTTTTCCCATCTTCCAGGATTTTTTCTTATGCCAAAATAAGTTAATATCTGACAAAGATAATTCCATTTGTGGCATTATAATATAATAATACAAAAAACCCATTAATAGCACAACGAACCTGACGCTAATGACAGCTGACTTCTGACTGAAGGCCACAAAAGCATTGTTTTCCTTGAGATTCAGGACGCCATCTATTGCATTTGGTGTTGTCGAATTGTCAAGATTGTACAAGTGCACTACTTCTACGAAAAGTAATGTACACCTATAACATCCGCGCGAGTAGGTGCTATAGTTGCTATATTTCTGTTGATCATTACTATCCACAAAGATCTAATAAATCCTGGTTTGTTAGAATGCAGGTGCTTTGTGGCACGTTTCCCTTGAGTTTTGAAAGTTATTTCTTCTTAATCCGCAAAGTGCACTGTAAAAGACAATCTTTTTCACTTCTTCTGTAGAAGTCTTCTTCACTTCTGGTAATGTCTGACTGCAATTATTTTTGTTGCAAAAAACCTGTTGCCCTCAATTGGTATTTCCACAGTTTGTGCAATACATTGAAGTATATTTTTAAAAAATGATCAAACAATAAAATTTTTTTGACTTTTTTCAGAAAGTTTTTTGGCATTTGATGAGGAATTTTAGAATATTGGTGGAATGCTTTCAGCGCCTGAATGTAAATCTGCTTAACATTATGTTTCTTCATTACCGACGACAACTTTTTCAAGAAATAATTGAATAATTAATTAGTGTTGGGTGTTAACAACAATAATTAATATCAATTTACTGCCACGTTTTTGTTTGGTTTGTTGTTTTTTATATCGTTTTTCATTTGAGTTTAAATCTTTTTTTTTCTTGTTTTTTTAATAGCTGTTTTAAAGATTTTTTTTAAATTATTGGAAACCCAGATCAAAATAGAAAAAGGTTATCAATTTGTCTTTATTTTTTTGTGTATTATTTGTATTTTCTCGCCGATTGTGGATCAATTTTGACAATTTTTTTTAAAGATTATTTCAAAAATAGTCATTTAAATTCAAGAAAAGAATTACAAACCTTAAATTAGAAATAAGGCTTGGTTTTTTAAATTGAATATCATACCAAACTTTCCTTTTATCAAGTAGATAGTTATATTTCAGAAGTCCTAGAGCTAAAATTTTTTTGCCGTTGACTTTTTTTGACATGAAAGCTTTTTGACAGCTCATGACGAATTTTAGAATATTGGTGGACTGCTTTCAGTGCTTGAAAGTAAATTGACTCGTTGCAGACGCCAACTTTTTCAAGAAATAGTTTCTATATTGTTTTTTATATGATTTTATACTTTTTTCCCAAGCTTTTCCTAATGGCTTGCTTGTTTTAAAATTTTTTTAACGTTTGTATCTTTTGAAATTACTGAAAATCGACTTCAGGTTATCAATTAAATTTGTCTTAATTTTTTTTCGTGTGTATGTTATTCTGCATTTTCTCGCCGATTGTAGATACTTCAAAAACAGCCATTTCGATTAAAAAAAACAATTCCAAACCTTAAGTTAGATAAAAATTTTGACTTTTCAAATTGGGCTTAAAACCAAACCATTCTTTTATAAAATAGATTCTCAAAAAAAAATTGTATTTTAAAAAACTTACCACTAAAAATTAAAGAAAAAAACCTCTTAGAGTGAAAATAGAAGATGAAAGTGTAAAATAAATGTTGAAACAAGATTTTCTTTTATTTTTATGTTATAAATTTTATAGTATAAAAACCATACATTTAAAGATAAAAAATAAGAATTTTTGTCAAATACATTTAAAAAATCATACTATGTTTTTGAAATTGATAATATGTTCCAATAATTAAAATGTATTAAAACATGGAAAGTTAATTAAATCATTATTGTTATTTATTTTTTCATTTCAATCATTTGGGGCTTTAAATTCGATATTGAAATTTAACTATAGAGTTAATCATTAAATTAATTCATATTGAAAATGATTTGAAATTAGCTTTATTCGATTTTACACGTTTTATTTGTAAACTCACATAAATCAATGCTATTATTAACTTTGTGCACATTGGAAAATGCTGTTTAACCAAACAAATAAGTCCAGTTACAACAAGTTGCCTTTTTGAGAAGCACCGACCCATGACAAAAGCCTGACCTGCACAATTTGTCGCAGCTTAAGCGGAAAATATGGGAAAAATATAAAATTGATGATTTGTCCTATTTTTTTTTTTGGCAATGACATTGGCGAGATAAGATAAGATAAAAACAATAAATAATAGGGGAAAGTTAAGTGAAAATATCTATAATAAAAAAAAACACATAATAATATGTCTAGAGAGAGGCGCCGTTTATTATTAAAGTCGTTTTGTGTTGAAAAGAAAATGTAAATTTGATAACAAATTACAGTATTTACATACGTATTAAGTAAAATACTAACGGAGAAAAAATGTTGAGAAACAACCACGAAATAATCGTTTTAATTGATTGGAAAACCTTGTAGAAATACCTAATTATTGAGTTTTATTTAGTCTAGACCTTTATTTGAGTTAATAATTAATATTATCATACCGGATAATAAACACATTTTGTGAACTCATAGTATTATTATAAATTGTATGAGAACCTCGTTGAGAAAATAAAGTTTTTCGCACGGTAAGCACAATATGGATATTGAATGTCAGCATTCTGCGATAAAATTCCAACTATTTGTAAAATGTTGGTTTTCCATGCATCGTGGTTTTTCACCACTTGTGTTTATTTAGGCTCGGTTTTATTTGTCATTTTTCGCGATTTAATAACCGCCGAAAAGTGTTAAAGCTTTCCCTAGTATAAATAATTTGTTACTAGTTAAATCTGGAATCGGCATTTTATTGACAATATAAGCAGTTTATAAACAAAGGTTTTACGGTATTTTACTGTTTCCTATTGCAAAATATTTATGTTTAAACGAAAGCTAAACATAATTTACGTTGTTTTTGGCATAATAAAAGACCATGATTTATTTTTATAATCGGTCAAATATTTCATATTCATTAGATACATATTTACCGTGCTGCAAAATAATCTTCGATCATACTCAAATTATTTGACAATTGTTAAAACGTTATTTGTCAACAAATTACTGGAAAGGTAATAGCTACCAAAATGTCTTCAAAATTTCAGAAATTATTAGCTGTGAAATCAAAATGACAATGGTAAAACATGTGTTAATTATTTTATAATTGTATGTTCTTACTGATTTTTTTAATTATATCGTAGGTAAATTGAGGAAAAATAACACAAATAGTGCAAGAAAAAATCAGAAATTTTAGAAAAAATATTTTTTCTAAAATCTGTTTTTTTCTTTGATGGGGAAATCGTACTTTTTTGAATATTTCTTTTACTTTCATTGTCAGCAATTTTCAATAAATAATTTTTATGATGATTGAAATTTTTTTCAATACACATAACATAAAATTAAATTGATGTTTGTACATTTAGTAGAGAATTCAAAATTCCATTGATCAAAGTACGTCTTATAAAAAAATGGCTTAATTTTTCACCTATATTATAGTGAAAACTTCATTGATCTTGGTAGTCAACTTTATTTTTTTTAAGGTGTTCAAATTTTTTCACATTTTTAATTAAAGCTTTATTTTTAATTTTTAAAGTTTAATGAATTTTAAAATTTGTAAATGTGGTAAACTAATTACAATTTTGTAGCGGACTTTGAAAAAAAGATTTTGGTTTAATTATGTTTAAAAAATTAATATTGTCGATAATGCCTCAAAGTGCCCCAAAACTAACAAGACTATATTCCGCTAATAATTGATAAATCAAGTGACCTCAAGCAAATATTTGAGGGATAACTATATCAGTATAGTTTGTTTACGTTTTGCAATTTTGCCGCCAACACAACAAATTTAATTACTCCTTGACGCAAATTTGCCCATAGAAGAGAAAAATAATAAAAGCCTACAATTGCGCCACAAAATGAGAAATTATAGTAAATTAGGGCACGATTCGTCGCAAAATACAAAAAAAAATTAATACGTACTGTTTTGGGTAATTTGGACACTTGCCACTTTTTGGAAAAAATTTTGGAAAAATCACTAGTTGCACGTGTAGAATGCGGTAAGAATTAAAATAACACACGCTCGCACACAACACCGTTTTAGAACTGGCGCTTTTATGCCACGGGATCTTTTAGTATACTACATTGGTGTCCCACCTCAGCATTAAATGCCACAACCGAAAATTCGTTGCATTTCTGCTGTTGATGATGAATCACCGTTGCACTTTTATTTACCTTTATCATATCCAGTGTGCTATAATTAAATGTCAAAAATGATCTGGATCTGAGATTCCTTTTATTGCAATTCGAATGATTGATTATGAGAAAGTGTGCATGCAAGCTGGTACTCATCCTGCAGTGCCATTAATATTGGTACTGGACAAGGAACATAAAAAAAGCATTTTATATTCATTTAAAAACGCTTTGGAACAATTTATAAAACGACATTTTACAGTTTTTATGAAGACATTAAGATAATTGCGTATGATTATACTGTTTTTTCAAGCGCCTTCACTAGTTTATTTACTATTCTCGACCTACATACAATTCAGGAGCCCAATAAACACAAAATTTAAATCAAATTGAAAAAATATTTGTTTTTTCATTAAATATTAAGTTACCTTATTTATTGTGAAGAACTTGGAATCATCATGCTAAAATGACGCTTCGGTAAAGTAGCACCTTACGCATAAGTGCAGTAACAGGTCGGTTGAAAAAAGAGTCTTGCAAGAAAGCTTTGCCTTCTTTTTTGCAAAAAATTTCAATCTTCGTTACCAAAAATCTGCGTATTTTAATTCAGCAAAATTTATTCTTTATTTTGTATACTGCTGTTATTCTGATTTGTCATATGTTTTGTATTTTCTGTCTATTAAAGTATCATTCAATTTTCTTCCTGTTTTTTATAGATCTGACGACAAGTTCTGTCTAACTAATGTCATATTACACGAACGTAAATAAATTTCTAGGTGACGGATGAAACATTGATATTTTTTATTTTATATTTTGTTATGTAAAAGCTTAGAATCATGCAGAAATATTTTCCCTCTGGCAGTTTTGCCAATATTTTAGTTAATTGTTTATTATTATTTTTAAAATTTTTCACTTACCAAAACAAAAAATTTGAACAAAAAATAGATTTCGATTTTGTTTTCTAACCGCTCAATGTTCAATTTAAAATGTTTTAAGCTTATAGTACAAAAGAATCTAACAAGACTACTAAAAACCTTTGACAAATGTGTGGCTACGACAGTCTATCAAGAAAGATCACATGCAATGTCTTTATGTGATCACTTTTGAAGTTATTCAAAGGATGAATTCATTGGAAATTTTGTTGTTTTTTAACAAAAATATTGTTTTTTTATTTAGTTTTATGTAATTCTTTATTTTACTTCAAAACAAATAGTATACACTATAGATTTTTTTTTATTTTAAACTTCAAAAGAACCAAAGTCGGCTAGCACGAATTCTGTTCTAATTGTTTAGAAGTTGTTTTCTTGGTGTTTATAAGGTCTATTGTTTTGACTTCTGTTGTTTACAAAAGGAGAATTATAGTTTTTTATAAAAAAAGCGTTAACAATAGTCTTTTTTAGAAAAAAAATATTAATTTGAGAGGTGTAATACAATTTTCTAACTCTAAACCACAAGTTTTTTTTTATTTTATGACTTGATGCTTTTTAAACATGGTTTTTTTTCCAAAAGACATTTAGGGTTAAAAATAAATTTATAGTATTTTGTATTGAAAAAATAATTATTTTTTTTAGAAAAACGACTGAAAAATGTCGTCAAAAATGACCAAAAATTTGGGAAAGTGTGAGCTTTACATGTAAAAATTTTAATATAAATTTTTAAATGTTAAAACAAAGAAAGTTTTTTTGTGCAATTTTTTTTTGTGTTATTGTTTGTTTTTCACCTAGAAATTTAGTAATATAATGTCTTTTATGTTGTTTTTTGTACCTCTACACTCTTCAAATTTATTTTGTTTTTGTTTTGTGATGTTTTTAATGTCTTATGTATTTTTTTTTTAGATTTTATTTGAGAATTAACAATTTTTAATCTGGTTATTTTTTTTTAAATTAATTCAAACAAGTGCTTATTGTTAAACATTCCAGTTTTTAAATTTACAAATACATTTGGTACATAGTTCTTTTTTTTTAAACTATTTTTTATATTTTTACCTCTATTTGCTTCCCATATACCTTGTACTTTTTATTCTTTTTATTTAATTTTGTTGTATATTTCTCTATACTTTTCTTTTGTCTTTTTCTGTATTTTTTAATCTTTTTATTATTATCTTCTTATTAATACTTCGCACTAAATCAGAAGTAAAATAAATATTCTTAATACAAGCCTGTGTTTAGTCAAAACATCCATCAACATACTTCAATTTAAGATTAAACATATCAACAAATAATTGAATTAAAATTAATCAAATTATTTAATAAAAGTTGGGCAATGTGACCGAAATCTTGGCAATCGCATTGTTTATTAACTTTTAAATAATGGGATAGGATAGGACATTGGAAAGAAAAAGAATTGCTTTTTGAATAGCCTTTATAAATATTCAGTGGCTATTAGAAGTTTTGAATTGATTTTGAAAAATTGGATTAATCTTAGAATACATTATAAGAGTAAATAGATTATAAATTCGACGAAATACAAACAGCAAATAATTAATTTTAGATATTCGATCAACCAAATTTGACAAATGATTGAGTAATGCAGTGAATAATACTCAAAAGTTGCGGTTTTCCCTAAAATGATTTATTTTTATTAAATATATTATATCTATTTTTTCTCACTTCTTGTAGTTAGTTAATAAGGATTTCCAACATATATAAATCTTCTCAAAATGCCTTCTGGGCTTTCAAGA
Source organism: Lagria hirta (assembly GCA_947359425.1). NCBI lineage: Eukaryota > Metazoa > Arthropoda > Insecta > Coleoptera > Tenebrionidae > Lagria > Lagria hirta. Next base: position 11,105,058 of record OX375796.1, on the reverse strand, counting down.
TGCTCATTACTGTTGAACATAATTTATAATAATATTAGAATAATAAAATTTTGCTCACTCAAGGATTACGTGATTAGAAACCATTCTATTTTCTATATTATTTTATTTTTGTATTTTTTTACAGTTATTGCTTCTATGAAAAATTTATCATGCCAGATTGGCTCATTACATATAATCGAATCACTTCAGCCAGATGGCGACCGGAGAGCCATTTTCCTACAGATTTAGGTCATCTGCAGCAGGAATTTAAATTCCTGTGATTATTGATGAATAAAAAATAAAATCCTGTTGCGTAATGTAACACGTAGGACCTTCAATGCCAGATAAAAATAGACGGTTAAATCGGGAAACAATTGGATCAATTCTTATTATTTTCAAAATGAAAATGGTAAAGCTGGGAGGCAAGTCAGAGAAGTTTTGAAGCAGAACCAAAAGTTTTCAAGCTGTAAAAAAACGTTTTTATGTATAATACATTTACAGATAACTTCTGCTATTAGAATGTTTTAGAAAAAAATTTTGTTTTTATCCTTCAATACAAAAAAAAGGTTATATTGTAAGTGGTTATATGTGTATCTTTGTGTCTGTCTCTAGCATCATACTTCCTGAACGGATGGATCAATTAGTGACCTTAACTGTGACTCTAAAAAAATTATTTAGCAATTTGAAAATAGTCAGTTTTTTTCTGATTGACGTAAGCATGTTTCAATAGCTTGATCAAGTCGAAATTTTAGAATTTTGTTACAAAATTATACGATTACCTAACATTGTTAAATAAACATAAAAACTATAAACTGTTGCTGGTTACACGCTGTTATTTTAAAATAATTAAACATTCTGGAGTAAAAGATTTAGTAAATCCAATAATATTTAAGCAAAAATAGTAATGTAAAAGAATAAGTACAAAGTAAGTAGAAAGATACAACAACATAAATATAGTATATAAGTAAAAATATACTTAAGTAAACATAAAAACAACAATAATGTTAGCTGAAACAGAACACAGTTTATCGAAATTTAGGCCAGACATTTAAAATAAATTTAAACAAATGAAACAACTTTAATAAAATTCAAATTAACAAGACTAAAATCTATATAAATTGTATCTCAAAAAAAATTAAAAATAAAAAAAAGATTTTTAGCTAAAAATTATTAATAAATTCCGGTTTTTGGAAAAACTGTGACAAAAAATTTAGAAAAATAGTCGATGTTTTGCTTATAATTAGTAGAGACGTTAGCAAGACAGGATAAATAAAATTGCTTTTAATTGGCCTCGAAAATAAATCTTGTTTCTAGCGTGATTCACTTTTGAATATCATACCCTGTGGTTTAGATAATTTTACGCCAAATTCGTCTAATCGCCCGTCTAGTGACTCCTCTAGCCAGTAGTTCCAGCCAAGAATATCAGCATAGGTCAACATTTTAACAGTTCTTTGACCTAAGACGTTCAAAGTTTTTTTAACATATAGCAAAAATATTTTTTTGCATCTCTTACCTGTAAAATGCTTGAACTCCAACCCCTACCGACATAGCGTAACTTTCCATTTCAGAAACAAGTGAGCAAAAAACCGACCAAAAGAACTTAAAGATGAAGTTATTAAAGATGAGCCGTGACAGAACTGTCACATTTGAAAAAGCGTTTATTGCTTCAAAATATACTTTCTATTGCTGTGTAGCGTAGACGCCGTTCGGCCTACATTGTACCTACTTAAATTTTTTATTCACACTCGAGTAGTTCGAATGCAATCAAATATGTATATATATTTTATTTTTGTGCAAAAAATAGCATACGTATCTCGTGCGTTAACAAAATTTATTAAACAATCTGTTACCGCACTGTAAACGTAAATAACTATTACGAGTTAAAAAAGTTTTGTCGCTGGCATATAGCATCTTAAACGTATTGGCTATTATATACAAAATGTGATCGCAAATCATTGATGTAAATAATAATAATAATAATAAGTAAAGGTCTCAGCACTAAACCTTGAGGAACACCAACTTTAAGCTTAACACTAACATATATACAAAGCCGATAAATTATAAAATGCACTTGCATTGAACAAATCACATAATATAGTAGATGTTACTTCAGAGCTTTCAAAAGCATTCGAATTGGAACAAATATCAGTCCGAGTTTGTGTGGTATTTTGACCTAATTTTTGCAAATACTCTTTTTAAAAAGAAAAATTACTATTAAAATTTTAAAGCATTTAAAAAAAATGCTTGAAATAAAACCAAGATTTACAAAGTTGGTAACCACATTGGGCTGGTACTAGTAGTATAAAAATCTATTACGTTAGAGTCTTTTAATGATTTAATATTATTAGGTACTAGTAGGTATTTTTTTAGTGAAACAAATAATACTCCAAGATAGTCTTTCCAAGCAAATATTCAATAATTGTGGTTTTTCTTTTATTATCGACAATAAACGAGTGTTTGAAATTTATACCTGTGTGTCTGTCTGTCGCCTTGTAGCTGCTTAACGGCTTAACCGATATAACCGATATAACCGATTTAGATATAACTTTCTTTAATTGAAAACTAAGTTGTTTAAAATTGTTTTTAAAAATTAACAAGCTTTTTTTTAAGAAACTGATTTTTGGCAGGTCTGACATCTAGTCGAAGTTTTGATTCTGCAATTATGTTTCTTTTATTATTATTATACAAACAACCTAAAATTAAAACTAATGCTTAAACATCACTCGGAATTTGCAACATATGCAACATCCTCACTAACTTGCAACCGCAACGGTATTAATCTTTAAATTGTGAATAAATTTAGCAGTTATAATTCTCTTTGATAACTATCTGTTGACGTCATAGTCAGTAAGCTGATAACCGTATTTTGCACACTTGATGATTCTCGACAACTTCAAATTAAGGAACCTTAGAAATTTCAATTGATTTAAGCATTTTTTGTTATTATAAAAAAAGTAATAATAAAAAAAGATTTTAAATGTATGAATTTTTTTGTGTTAATAGGGTGGAATTCTTGAGCATACGTAATGAGAAGAGATGATAAATTAATTTTGTATGGCGCATCAATTAGATTGTGACTTTTCTTCGAATGACCAATATCCATCTGACAACTTTCTGAAGCGAAAAACGTAATGCCGTCAAAGCCTAAAAGTAATACGTAAGAATAGAAAATTATTTTAAAACTAAGTTATTGCATACAACAATTTATGACAATTTGCAGGTTATGTTAGTTCTATTTATGGCCCAAGTAAATAAAATAATCTATTTTTTCAAAATAATTAAACAGCCGAGGTAGACCTATAAAAATTTATCATTTTGCTTGTGTTTTAACACTTTCTTCCATCTGTCGTCTGAAGGAATGTCACAATCTAATTGATACGCCCGGCCTATACGGAATTAATTCATCATCTCATTTATTACGTATGCTCAAGAATGCCACCCTTAAGCAGTGTTTTGATTGAAAGAGTTGTAGCTCTAAGTATACTCCTGTTGTACAGCATGCGTAAAATAATTCTAACTTTTATCTTATTTTTTTGATGCCAAAAGTTCAACAAGTTGACCAAAATAAGCATTTTATAATTGTGTCAATGAATGCTTAATTCTAGCAAGGCAATTGAGTAGTTTTGTATGATTATCAGTTTATGTGGTTTTGTAATAGTTGACAATGGGCTTTGCCTGTCGCGTGGTGATAATAATGTCTGAAGATAACATTTTGCTATATATAAAAGTCTAATGGTAGGTCTCCTGTATCCAATACTGACCATTTAAAGCGTGATCGTGCTTGAAATTATTGTATAATTTCAACATTAAAAGAAATAATCAACGCAAAATCTTTGTAGAGACGCTAATTAAGTTTTCCTTTTAGTCATTACCTTATCAAATAAATGCCAGTTTTTTTGACAAATATAATCATTATGATACTTCAAATTTAAATTTATTTTGAACTGGTAATTATTGTAATTCTATTAAAATAATTTTTATGCTTTATGAGCAACGATGCAATTAAACATTCCAATGCATTTAGAGATAGCAAAAACCGATATAGCCGTGGCAATGAATACATTTTTTCATTAATAATTAATTAATTTAAAGATAAAAACACCATTTGCAGTAAATTTAGTAGGCGTTGCTTTTAATGCAATTTTCATAGAATTTTGCCTCTGGTGATAGATGTATTACTAATTCACAGCAATCTGCAAATCGAATTTAAATCCATTTAGAAAACATGCATTAGATGATTTTTTTTCGGAAAGATCAAAGGCTGCTATTGGTTATTTTTGGATTTTGTTGGCATTGAGAGTGAAGACGTATAAAACTATATTTATTTAATAAATATTATGGCACACATTTATGAAAAGTTATAATTAATAATTCGATTTGGTTTGTGATTTTTTAAGAAATTTTGTAATTTGTGACAAAAAATGTTTTTTTTCTATTTTTCTGATGGTTTAATTTGTTTGTTTAAGCATTATGCAAAAACTGCGGGACCAAACCTTGATAAAACTTTTCCATTTATAAGTTTATAAAAAACTGGTGCATATTTTTTCATTGGAATGCCTTGAAGATGATATTAAAACCATATTTTTTGCTTTCTCTGTGGGGAACTCTGCGTTGCGTGTTGAGCGCCACCGTGAATCAAAATTAAAACATTGCAATTAGCTTAATTTGTAGTTTGGCACAATTTAAGACCTATTATTATCTAGGGAGTATATTACAAAGGATATTGCACTACGGCTCTTATGATATATTATACTCCCTACATTTACAAACATCTACGGTCTTTTTTCTTTGGAGAAACACCTCGCCTGAGTGAGAATCGAATAAGAATAATTCTATATTTTTTATGATTTTACTTCAGCTGAAAGAAGTAATAAAACTACGCTTTAATTAAGTGGGCTTGGTGGCAGCACTCGAACTGGCAGCGGCAAAAAGTTTTCCGTCCCGGTTTAGCTTTTGGAGAGCGTAAAAGATTGCTACTTCTCTAGCAAAATTTGGAAAATCATAACGTTAACTCAAAATAGGAGCACCACACTCACTAAATTACCGTCAACCAGTTCGCCACTAGCTCACAAATTAAGTCAAAGCTGCTGAAGACAAACGCAACTAAAGAAAAAAAATGAAAATTAATAAAAAAAATCTAGAAAAATATAACGGTCAGAAAAATAAAATTTTTTTTTGGAGTAAAAGTCACAATTTGGAACAATCATGTGACAGTTATGTAACAATTTGCAATGATCTCTAGAGCGAGCAAACAAAGTGAAAAAGTATACACATCTTTTGAGTGGACTTATCTAAGTTCTTTCTTATCCATACATTAATTATTCATCTATTCATTCTAAAAAATAGATTAGCATATCTTGGTCCGCGATGTAGTAATGTGATGATTTTAATATTGAATGATTTTAGACACCAACTAATTACAAGTAACAAATCAAAAATGTTTGTGCAAAATTGAGCAAAGAAACAATGTGCTATTATAACAAATAAATTAACAATTAGTTATATTAAAAACAATTTTATATTTCTTAATATGTTGGTTGTTTCTGAAATATGTTAAAAAGTTTGAATATTGTTTTTTATTTTTTATAATAGTATCTAAAGTCACTTGATTATCTGCATATCTATTTTTTTTATTTTTATCTAGTATATTTCACTTGTACATCCTACTTTTTGATTATGTGTTTTTTCTTTTTTTTTTCTTAATATAATAAGCACGCTAAATAATTTTGTAATTTTTTTGCATTTGTTTTGATTTATCTCTTTCTTTCTTGCTCAATATTCTTTATGTTTCTTTTACACTTTACTCTTTTAATATTTTAATTTTTTTTAATGCTGGTCATAATGTTCATTTAAAATGTTTCTCTTGCAGTTTTTCAACATTTTTTTGGATTCTTTACTTTTATTTTTTTATCGCTTTTTTTCGTGCTTTTAAACTAAATGTTAGTAAAATACATTTTTTATAGTTTTTATTGTGACATTATTTTACTTTTACTTTATATAAATATTATTTGAATACGCTGATTTCTTGTTCCTTACAATATGCAACACGTTGTAATATTGTCACCAAAGTTTGTCGACTCAATGCGCACAATAAATCCGAAAACACATTGCTTTATCTAAAATTGATTAAACCAATTTTCTGATTCCATTGTAAAAAAGTCAAAGAATGCGCCTGCCTGTTCAGGCTGTTGAGATTTTCAATTTCGGATCCGTCTTGAAAAGTTAAATTAATTTCCGTAGTTTGAGTTTCAAACAACGCCAAATACGGTAGCTGTCCATTTTCGGCTCAATAAATAAAGGCAAATTCTTGCTTTCTAAATTAAATAAGTGAAAAATCGCTTAAATAAATACGGTTTTCACACGTAAACACTTGCTGCTGTATTTACTGTTATTTACCAATTCAAAAGCGAAAAATAAACATAAAAAAGTTAAAAAGTTATCCTGTTACCATGAACTTTGGAGCATATGTTTATTTTTTGATTAGTTCATACGCAGATACAGTTGTGTCGTGTATTATTGAATGAGCTTTGACATTTGACGGTGAGTTTATATTATAATCAAAATGTATCAAGCTAAATTGCGCAGCAGGATGTGATCTAAACTAATTTATGAAATCACAGTATGTATACCATGAATGGAAATGATTAGAATGAAAATGATATAATCGTTTAATAATTATTATTGTAATATTTTGATGTTAATAAGTAATAAAGTATCAATTTACTGATACATTACTATAAAATAAATAACTTCCTAAGCCTCAATTTTCAAATAGCAAGCTTTAGAACTATGGAATCAAATTTATTCAAATAAATAAAACACCACAAGCGTTATAATTCTACGCTCTTGATCGGTATGCTCGCTTTGGAGCAGAGACTATTTATTTTAGATTTATTGTACTAATAAAATTTACTACTAACTATAGTAATTTATTAACTTTTAAATTAAAAATACCAAAAGCATAGAATTATATTTAACCAAACGTAGCTGTCAATTTTAAACCAACATTTACAAATTTAGAACGCATCGGTCAAGCCAAAAATCATCTATCAGAACCTACCTTGAGAAATCTAAATTTCTACATGTTTTAATGCATATAGGTCACTCTAAATAATATATCAATTTTGATAGATACAAATTGAGATAAAACATACATCGCTGATTGAACAACCAAGTTATCACGTTAGCTTCATTTATATCAAACACATATTATATGTTGCGTATCATTAGGTAAGCCAAAAATGCCTATTTATTATTTTTTTATTTTAAAACTAGAAAATTTAAAATTTTTATAAAATTTTCACATAATGTCTAAATGTAATAGTGTTTTGGATTTCACAGATAAAAAAAATGTTTCTTTCACTGAATGTCAAAGAGCACTAAAGGTAAATAAAATAATTGTAAAACTGTGTATTAAAACTAGAAAAATTTATATTAATAACTAGCTGACCCGGCGAACTTCGTACCGCCTAACAGTCAATGAATATCGTGTTAATTTTTAGCTGAACTAATTTAGGCTTTGATGAACGTAAAACAATGATACAAAATAATATATTTTTATAGATAGAAACAAAAAAGTATTTTATTATGATAAATAATGATAAAAACATACATACAGAATGAGAATAAAAATAAAAAAAAATAAAAAATAATAATTAAGTACTTCAAACTCATGTCAGAAAAAAATGATTGAAAACTATGTTGTGCAGATTGGGGAAAAAAAAATAAAACTCGGATTAATTCATTAATAGGATTTTCATTTCAGCACTTTGTGGTAAACGACATTCTTTGTTTTTTGGTCAGGCGCAAGAACAAATAAAGCGGATGGTTTGCCGACACGTGAGCCTGCCACGTACAATTGACCATGAGAAAAACATGCATTTTCTAGATTGAGGCCACAAATAGTCAAGGATTGGCCTTGTGATTTATTGATCGTCATGGCGAAGGCAAGACGAATCGGGAATTAAATTCGTTTAAACACAAAGGGCATATTCGTTGGGATCATCGGAATCCTTGGAATAAAAACTTCCTCATCTTTTAATTTTCTTTTAAGTATCGACGCGTGCAATTTCTCGCAGATAATTGACTCGCGATATTCCGTTGCCTAATTGCATTACGGCTTCGCTGAGAAAGATTAGATCTTCTAGGACGCGGCATTGTTATTAAAATGTGCACTCGCATAAAACCACCAAATATAATAACAGTGCCTGAACTTTCGAGACATAGACAATAGCTCAAAGAGTATATAACCACTACGTATGAATAGCTTATCAAGAAAAATCATAGACAACCTATACAAAGACATTTACACTTTTTTTAACCTGTAGATTTTTTTTCCTTAATCTTATAACCTTTACCAACTGATTTTTTATTCCGTAAATTCCGTTCCTTCCTTTCCAATGATTTTATGTTTTTACTGTAGAATAAATCTTAGGTATTATTTTCGGGAATTAAAAACAAATATAACAGTACCTGAACTTTGTAGACATTTTACAAAAAATCAATTTCTGAACGCACACATGATGTCTTCAGAAAAAAATAAAGCTGTGGCTTAAAGGTCTCAGCAACCAGGCCATAAGCTCCAAAAAAAAACATAGTTGTTACACTATTTGACAGGATTGGACAACAAATGTTTGACATGTAATAAACAAATCAGCATCTATTGAAATGATTAAGTATTCATTACACATATCGAGTTTTCATTGTTTTTAAGATGTATTCTGCTATTCGGGACGGAAACAAATCCAACAAATCAAAAACCATGGCAATCGGTCCAGCCGTTCTCGAGTTATAAGTGTTGTAACAAACACGACTTTCTTTTATATATATAGATTAATTTACTGTTTAGAAAGAATCTAATCAAGTTAGCCAAGATTATTATCGTACTTTTAAATTATTCTATTAAATTGTTAGAGTTTTGTGAGTTTTTTATTCTTGCCGTTCGAAGCAAATTTGCATCTTTGATTGCAAATGTGAATAGTATGTGCTATTTTTACATCTCATTTTTAAATTTTGCAGTAATGATACTTTCAAAACAAAATTATAAAAAATAGCCTAAATAATGAAGGCAATTCTGTTTGTTCTCCTTTCTCTCTTTCATTCCATTCTCCTCAAATAGCTGTTTTCGGAGAATATTCCACTAAAAGTTGTCATTTTCGTTGTTTAAACATTGTAAACAAGCCAAAATTGATCAATAAAAATGCACATAAACCCTCCTCTTCAAAAATGTAAAATTGTCGGACGTTCGAGCGTTTTTGTTTTTATTACAAAAGCTGCATTGAATCGTTTATTCAACTTTTTATTTTGCATTTATAATAGTAATTTACATATTATTATGTTGGCATGGGATTGATGCAGGATTTTTTCTTTGAGCATACACCCATCTCGTAATTTGATAAATTTGATGACGCATTTTTCTAAATTCAATTAGATGTAACGGATTGGCGACATCTAAAATGTTGATTACATTGACACAAACACATTAGGTTTGCAAATTTTTCCAATTTAGAACAACGCCCTAATATATATGTTTGTTCTTTAATCTTTTGACAAGTTTATTGCCAAGAATAGTGTCTTCTGAAAAAATGCTTTTATTTCGAGAACAATTAAAGATAAAAAACAAAACAACACAAAAATGCAAAGTAAAGCGACATAAAAATGTGCCAATTGCCAGTACAAAAGTTCAGCTGAAAACTAAGAAATAATCGAAAAATATAGGTTTTAGCAAATTTATTCAACATCAAGAATTAAAAACTCATCAGTGTGACTTAACAGTTAAGATTATTTCGGTTTTTTTTTTGAATAATATCACTGAATCACAGCGCGATATGGATATTTCGACCACCTCACTGGTATAGAAAATTTGTGAAAAAGTATGATCTGTGTATCAAAATCATAAAAATTTATTATATAACAACAAAACAAAAGAAATCATGCAAAATTTGTTTACTTAAAAAAATTAAAATTATACGAAACAAATTTGACAATAAAAATTGTTTATTTTTTAGTGACATGATATTGTTGATTTTCGTCATGGATACGATATATGAAACGTATCTCATATCTCCCTTGGGACTTTGTAAAGTTTTTCACCCTCAAACACATGGTTACCATGCATTTGCAGCAATTACACATTCACGCATTCTCGGATATTGTTATTTTTCATATAATTTTATTAAGAAAGCAGTAATGAGATACTAAAAAATAAAATATTTAATGCACTACGGGAGATATTCTGTTTTTCACCCTCGGTAGACTTACAGACCGCGGGCCTCCGGCCCTTGGTCTGTAACATGTCAACCTCGGAGAAAAAACATTCATATCTCCCTTAATGCATAAATATCTATTAATATTAGATCAACGCAAGTTCATTTGAAAATGTTAGCAAAATAAGCCGATACGTATACTTTAACTTAAGTGGCCAAATTTACACTAAATTCCAATTTAGACCATTGAATATATTTACAAATTTCTTTCTTTCAGATTACCGCACCTCGCTTTCCAGTAGTCTTAAAAATCGGGCACGCTCATGGCGGTCTTGGTAAAGTGAAAGTGGACAACATAAATGATTTTCAGGACATGGCAAGTGTGGTGGCCGTAGCAAATTCTTATTGTACTGTCGAGCCGTACATCGACTCCAAATACGATATTCATGTCCAGAAGCTTGGCACTAATTACAAGGCGTTTATGAGAAAATCAATCTCTGGATGCTGGAAAACCAACACTGGTTCGGCAATGCTGGAGCAGATTTCCATGCCTGAGAGGTAAATTATAGTAGATAATTGGTTGAGAGAAGATGTGAGCCAAAAGTATCAGTTTTCAGACCTTCTTGTCATAGAATATTTAATTCGATGACTCAAAACTTAAGAGTTAATTTAAGGTTATATATGATAGCTCCTCCAATTAGTGGAACTAATTTTTATAATTCACCATAAGATAGATTCATTATACTCAAGGTAAATGGCACAAGCGGCAAACATCCACTATATAATAACACACGATTTGTGTGTCTAAAGTAAAAGTCATCTTTATAATAAGCTAATAATATCCTTTCCATCACGATTACAAACCCATTTTAACTAAATAGCCAAAATCACACCTTTTAACTCAAAAACATTACAGCCCAACCCAATAATTGTCTTTTATAAACAAGTTTTGTCCATTAATAACACCACATTATGATATCAGATACAAATCTTGGATTGACGAAGTGTCCGACTTGTTTGGAGGTTTGGATATTTGTGCTTTAGAAGTTGTCGTTGGAAAAGATGGTCGAGAATACATCATCGAAGTCAATGATAGCGCTCTCACATTACTTGGAGATTCACAAGAAGAAGACCGAAGACATATTGCTGATTTAGTAGCAGCTAGAATGCAAGCGATTTGTAGACCAAGAAGTCCAGTAAACGAAGAACCGGTACCACCTCCTGTAGGACCCAGAGGAATTTTAGGAAGTTTAACAAGTCTTACCCATTCGGAGACGCCACCACCAAGTGCTACGGATCACCCATCGTTAAGTAGCATTGGAAGAAGAGATAGTCAAGGTACAATATCTCGAGTAAAATGTGGCAGACAATATTAAACTCTTAAAAGCTATAGTATTTTCAAGTTAAAGACGACGTGAAGATTAACGATATCACGTGCTCTAGTCTGTTCAACCAGCCAATCAGCGCACTTTGTGCTAAGTCTTGTGATGGTTCAATTAATAGAAACTCCACAATAACGTGTTTCTTCTTGTTTACATTTTTTTGCCTTTAACTTGAAAATACTATTATAGTACTTTCTAAAGTTTATCGGTTTTGGTTGCACAATAATTATAAAAAAAAATTATTATTTTTGCATTCTATTGTTTTTTTTTGGTTTTATTTTTTTATCTTTATCTGTCTATTTTTGTCTCTGGGAATTTTTTAGGTGTTTCTGTCAATCACTTTTTTTCTGGCGCCACTTTTTCGCGTTTTTAAATTTTATACTTTTTACTACTTTTATTGGTTTTTTTAGCTAGAACGTTTTTTTCTGTATTTTTAATTTGTATTACTATCTAACTCAGTATTTCTTAAGTACTGCATTTATAATATTTTGGTTTGTTTTCACTATTCGATGGTGGACTCGATAAAAAAAAATGTATTTCTATCAAACTCAGTATTTCTTCAGTACCGCATTTATTAATTAATTTTATTAATGTTGTAAACTTTGTAAATTTGGTTTTTTGCGATTTGCGGAAAAAATTAATACAAAACATGTAATTAAAATTTTTTACTTGACTGGTAGCTTTAATAGTATGTTGTAAACCTAGGCGGCAAAGTGGTATTTTTCCAAGAGAGAAGATATGGACAGGCGAGCCAAAGGCGAGCCTGGCCACTTCTTAAGGCCTGGAAAATCACTTTGCGACCGTGGTTTACACATTATTTTTTATCCTACATAAAATTACCTTATAATCGAGCATTATCTTAAAATTGATTTGAGGTTATTACCGCCAATCGCTAATTCAAAATGTCAAACTTTGACAAATGTCAAAAATTTATGGATTACTTTACTGTCGTGATTTACACAATTTATCTTGCACAAAAGTAGTTTTTCAAAATAAGATTGACGTTCATAAACAGTAAATGTGATTTAATATTTTAACACCCCTCATAAATAGTGAGACGTTTAGAGTTTAGAGTAATTTTTCTTATTACAGCGACTCCTGGCGGAAAAAAACAGATTTTTTTTTCTCGGCTAGCCGAAAAAGTACATCTTTTCTCGGCTAGCCTGAAAATGATGTACTTTCACGGCTGTCGAGAGACGAGAAAATTTTATTTTGAGTTGGTGTAGGATAAAATGTTTGGATACTTGGCTCAAAATATTTGACCATGTATTTTAATTAAGTTTCTCAGTAATGTTAGATTTTCTTTTTTTTTGTGTAAATAGCTACTACTTTACTTTATCTATTATTTCACAATGTATTTATTATGGCTATTTCATTTTTGTTTTTTGTTTATTTCTTGTAGCATTATTTTTTTTTATTTCGGCGCTTAGTATTTCTTTGTTATATATGTTGTATCTTTAACAAATAATTACTTGCTTGCACACTTTTTAGGCAATCTTGGTTATTATTAGTAGACGCTAACATTTATATTTTTTCTACTACCAACTTGCATCCTTTTCTTAAATTGTTTTTTCTTTAAGCTTTTTGTTTTATTTTTTGACTACAAAGTTGGTTTTGAATTTATACTTGTTTTTGAATACTGGTTTGTCAAAATCTATAAATTTACATAACTTTTTTAGTTTCTCAAACAAGTAGCGTAAGTAGCAGCGGCCCCAGTGCCGGAAGACTTCCAGAACCACCCCCTAGACCATTTCAGCGCCAAGGCAGTCAACAAGCTACTTCTGAAGACACAGAAGACACAATGAAAAATCTTCGAAAAACATTTGCTGGCATTTTTGGAGATATGTAATCAATAGCAAAGAAAAGCAATACAAAAGTTGACGCGTTATTCACTGCCTAGGGCCAGGTACCCGACGGTACCTTTTGTTATTACCTTATGTTAGCCTAATTGTTAAACTAAATGTATTATAAGTTAGAATCTGTGTGTTATATTATTTTTTAAGGATTGAGGTGGATTTGGCAGCAAAATTCACATTCTTTCCGGTTTTTTAGCACTACCATTTGTAAAATGACAATATTGTAACCTTATCCGCACTGTTCTCTTGTAATCGTTTTGTGAAAATTATTGTTAAGTAGTGGGTTGGTTGTTCATCGATTTTTAGAGCAACGAATGTTTATAATACCAGTGGGTTTTAAAACTTTTTTGTTATAAACTAAAAATTCTACAAAAACGTATTCTAGAATGAAAACAACAATAATTATGTTTTTCTCAAAACTGTAAAATGAAATCAAGCAGTCAATCAGTTGACATATTGACATAAATTGATTGCAAGCTTTTTCTGACTAGAAGTACTATTCTACACCCAGTGCCAGATCAGCAAAAAACAACTCAATGTAAGTACTATCTTTGTAGAATTTTTACTTTTCAAAAATTGTACAACAACATAATAACTATAATAGATTTTACATGATCTGTAGATTAATAGTGTTGTAGTACCGTTGTCTCCATGTTATTTAAGCCTTACTGTAAAGATTTTTTATATGTATGTAGCTGGCTACAATTGCATTGATTGTTAATATTTTTTTAAAGCGGTTTTGCATTGAATAAGCATAGGCATATCAATATATTAAATAAGTTAAAAGAAATATTGTCGCTCAGTGTTGACTTTGCATATCTCTATGTGTATTACATATTCAATTTTTGTTTGGAGGCAACAAAAATGAGGTTGTGTAGTAGCTCAGCTTAAACATAATACGTTTTGGGCATTTGTATAGTGTTATGTCGATGGAAATACAATAAATAATTATACAGCTTTTTGACTATCTTTCTTGCGTCTATAATAGATTTAGAATTTTTTTCGGAAAATATAGAATATATACCTTATGCAATTTTATAGCAAAAGGAATAAGATTTTAAACACTTATAAAATAAGGCTAATTATAGAAACACATGATTGTAAATCTAATAGACATTGGACCAACTGCCTAAATATTTTTTAAAAATAAACCCAAGTAAAGATTTTTTTTTGCTTTTAATAGTTGTGATTGGTGGTTAACTTTTTTGTGCATGGGTTTTCGAATATTTTGTCTAAAACCTTCTAGTGACATAAACCACAAGAAAAAAAGATGAAACACAAGTTTTAAAAAAGTAATCTAATTTCAAAAAAAAAAACAGTAAAAAAAATATTGCATTACATCTCAAAGATAAAATCAAGTTTATCTATCAAAAAAAAAATTGTTTCAAATAGATGCAGATCGTTCTGTTGAGAGAAATTATTAAATGGTGAAAATATTTATTTAATTAAGAATGCACAGTTTTTCTAAACTCAAACCTGTTGAAACTGATTATTAAATTTATGCAAGCTTTACCATTTGATTTATGACTCAAACTTATATTTTTGAGTAAGACAAATAGAATTCTCTACATTTTTATAAGTTTAAGTATACTCTTTTTGAGAGACTTTATTTATAATTACAAAATTATTTACGCAATAAACGTCTGAGGTTTGTTTTGGAACTGCTTGACCAAATATAAAAACAAGCGAAACACTTGAACGCAAGATAAAAAAGCTATTTATTACACAGAGACGCTGAGGAAGATGATAAATAAATGAAACTGCGTAAAGTAGGCGATTAAGTGTCTTTAATTGTGAGATTATTAACTGTTAACATTGAAATAAATTAACATTGTTCTCGTTCGTTGATAGTAAATTTTTAATTTGAATCTAAACATTTGTATTTTATTTTACTTTATTTGACACAATTAACTTGAAATGTTCAACTTAATAAACTTAAAATATAAAATACATTTTTTTACATTGAATATCGTTATACAGGGTGTGCCCTAATAAGCACTATAGACTTATTTCTATTGGAAACAAGTTGTGCGATATTTATGAACTATATTGCAAGTTTTAACAATATATGTAAGACTTTTTTATTCTAATCGTGCGTTTTGCCAAATCTTAACAATTAAAATGAATTAAATAACAGTTAACTCTTTCTCCATAATAAATTTGTCAGGATGTCTATGTTCTACAATTATTACCCTTAATTATTCACTCGAAAACAGTGTACAGAATAGCAACAGCCAGCTACATTATCATCAACAATCTACTTCAACACACCCCTCTATATTCATTGTTAGAGAAACGCTTGAGCAGTCAGACGGATCAATTGGGCGACACATGAAACATATTTACACATAATGTACCTGTCAATAATACCTGTAAAGTAACTCACTGGGGGCTTTTCTCCTCCTCGCAGGATTCTCTTCCTCTCGAACTGATAGTGGAAGACATCACAAGGCTCATTAGACTTGGACAACCACTCCATGGACTCGATTGACTCAATCTTCACCCCTTTTCTTTAGCATCGTGTTCTCAATGATGTCTTCATTGTTTTGGTACCCCAGGTATTAAACTATAGTTTCTGCCGTGGATATTTCATAATAACCTATTTACTCATTATTCCTCCAAATTCAGGGAGTCAGCACTGAATTCACATTATTCCTCCGAATTCAGGGAGTCAGCACTGAATTCACATTATACCACAAAACAACATATGATCAACACGTTAACTATCTTTCTCTTTCAATAAACAATTAACAGTTTAAATATTTATAATACTGCCCGTCCGACCGCTGTGACTTTTTGATCAACGGTCTTACGCTCAACCCGCTCAGTTTACTGACTGGACTCCACCCTTTCAGGGATGCTAAGCCCATGTTCTCCCTCTTTAACCATGATAGGGATGCCATATCGTTCTCATCGAGATCATTAATTATACAAGCGATTTAGCGCCTTATTGGCTTATTTTTACTTTAAAAAATAACTATAAATTATTATAAAATCAATAACTCTCACATATAATTATTTGCAATAGCAATTTTGTCATAAAACGCTTTACAATTAATTATTCTGAATGCCTGACAATAAGAAGTGTTATAAGTTTGTGTGTGTCCTCCTGTCTGTCGCCCTTTAGCTACTAAACGACTTAACTCATTTTGAATGTAAATTAAAAAAACACAATATCTTCCCATAGAAGATATTCTGTTTTTTTAATTTACATTTAATTATTACAATCCCATTTTGTGTCAAAAAGATGGAACATCTTCACAAGTTAACTCATTTTGATTTAATTTTTAAGAATTCTTAACCATAGTTAGAAAGAATGAGTCAGTTGTTTGAAATATAATTTTTTTTTTATTGAAAATTTGATTTAGTCAAAATTTGGTATTAGTTTTTTTTTATAATATTAAAAAAATAGTATAATCTTGAATTGATGGTAAAACATAGTCCCGAATCAACTTCTTCACTAACTTGAAGCAAAAGAATTTTGTTTGAGTTCATTGCGACCTTTTCAATTAATTAATGACAATCAAAATATTATTTTTGAAAAAAAAGTTATTAAATGTAAATGTGATTATCAAATGAAATACAAAATAATATGCTTTATTTATGACTTTAAAATTACAAAAATCTAAGGCAATCTTGTATAAACTATAGATTATTGAATGATATATTTTCTACGTAGTGCTAATTTCAGCTGCTATTTACGTCAACGCTTAGATGTAAGCTTTATTTAACTACTATTTTAAGTTGATCAAAACTGATAAGTGATATCAACATTATTCCTATTTGTTGATGTTTTCTTATTCCTACAGCATTAGGCTTAACGCCAACCTTCAAAAATAACTTTTTACAAAGTATTATAAACACTTTAATAAGCAAGGTTACTGCATAAAGTATTCCAGAATAATAAGCAAAAAATAATCCGAAAGAAATTATTTATTTTATACAAGTGCTCTTCATTCTTGCTGTGTAATTTCGCTTGACAGATTTTTATTGTTTTTGATAATATGATTGCCGACAAATGTCAAGCAAACAACAAAATTCATCTATAATATCTACGTTTCTGCGTATGAACTAATCAAAAAATAAACATACGTTCAAAGTTCCATCGCAAGGCTTGATCTAAATAATTTATGAACGCATTATATATTATATAGCATGCGACCAAGAAGCTCTTCTATCAAATAGGCGTTGAAATATTCAACGTATGTCGATGATAAACCTGCGGAAAATATTTATATGCTATAATCATTGAGTTAAAAAAAATGCAAAATAATGTTTAATTTAATTTCAAATTATTTTTGCCTTGAAGTTGACCTGACCTGACGTGTGTCAAACATGTGCTGTTTTGAGGTCAAGTGTTGTTTATTTATTACCAATTAATAGCGACTTATTTTAAATAAAATATTTCATAACTTTAAACAAATGAGAAAGATAAAACCTGTGAGAAAAGTGAGGTCAAAAAGACCATCATTGTCCCTCAAATTAGTGTTAAACCACCGGCATTAAATCATCTTTGACTTTGAAAGATGTTTTTTTTATAATACTTTAAATATTGTTGATGTTCTCTTAAGACTTTCCACTAGGTCTGCCACTGCGTGGACGATATTGACGCTCCCAGTCTTATTAAATAGTTTCACCACAAATTAGATAATATTCAGTAATTAATTATATTGATAAATTATATCCTGCTTACGATACCCTGTCTGAAAATCAGCAATACCTGCAAGTATTGCAGATTTGCGGCAATTTAGTCTCCATTTACCGAACGAATACAGTTACGGTAATAAAATTTTATTAAAAAAACTGTGTTCACTTGTTTGGACCATTTTGAACAATTTAAACTATTTTAAACTTTAAAATACTACTTTTTGTAATTTATTTTTTTACATAAGTAAAAACTGTCGTTTTGACATACGTTTTCTATTTTTGATTGAAAGAACTTTCGATCGCATACAGTATATCTATATATATAAAAGAAAGTCGTATTTGTTACAACACGGTCCAACCACGGCTGGACCGATTGCCATGGTTTTTGATTTGTTGGATTTGTTTCCGTCCCGAATAGCAGAATACATCTTAAAAACAATGAAAACTTGATATGTGTAATGAATACTTAATCATTGCAATAGATGCTGATTTGTTTATTACATGTCAAACATTTGTTGTCCAATTCTGTCAAATAGTGTAACAACTATTTTTTTTTTGGAGCTTATGGCCTGGTTGCTGAGACCTTTAAGCCACAACTTTATTTTTTTCTGAAGACATCATGTGTGCGTTTAGAAATTTATTTTTTGTAAAATGTTTACAAAGTTCAGGTACTGTTATATTTGTTTTTAATCCCCGAAAATAATACCTAAGATTTATTCTACAGTAAAAACATAAAATCATCGGAAAGGAAGGAACGGAATTTAGGGAATAAAAAATCAGTTGGTAAAGGTTATAAGATTAAGGAAAAAAAATCTACAAGTTAACAAAAGTGTAAATGTCTTTTTATAGGTTGTCTATGATTTTTCTTTATAAGCTATTCATACGTAGTGGTTATATACTCTTTGAGCTATTGTCTGTGTCTCGAAAGTTCAGGCACTGTTATTATATTAGGTGCGAAATCTAATCTTTCCCAGCGAAACCGTAATGCAATTAGGCAACGGAATATCGCGAGTCAATTATCGGCGAGAAATTGCACGCGTCGATACTTAAAGGAAAATTTAAAGATGAGGAAGTTCTTATTCCAAGGATTCCGATGATCTCAACGGATATGCCCTTTGAGTTTAAGCGAATTCAATTCTTGATTCGTCTTGCCTTCGCCATGACGATCAACAAATCACAGGGCCAATCCTTGACTATTTAGGGCTTCAATTTAGAAAATGCATGTTTTTCTCATGGTCAATTGTACGTGGCATGCTCACGTGTCGGTAAACCATCCGCTTTATTTGTTCTTGCGCCTGACCAAAAAACAAAAAATGTCGTTTACCACAAAGTGCTTGAATGAAAATCCTATTAATAAATTAATCCAAGTTTAATTTTTTTTCTTAATCTGCACAACATAGTTTTTAATCATTTTTTTCTGACATGAGTTTGAAGTACTTAATTTTGATTTTTTATTTTTTTTATTTTTATTCTCATTCTGTATGTATGTTTTCATCATCATTCATCATAATAAAATACTTTTTTGTTTCTATCTATATAAATATATTATTTTGTATCATTGTTTTACGTTCATCAAAGCCTAAATTAGTTCAGCTAAAAAGTACCACGACATTCATTGACTGTTAGGCGGTACGAAGTTCGCCGGGTCAGCTAGTATTGTTTATATATTTGACTACAGTGACGTCAATGTAGTCAAAGATTTTACAAAACCTACTACTACTTTTGTTTACATATTTGCAAATATTTTGTTATAGTGAGTTAGAGATTTGGACATTTGTAGAATGAGTAGAGAAATATATAATGATAGTGATACAAACAATCTGTTGCTAAATAACTTGGTATTTGATCCAAGCCAGGTATTTTATTGTTTTTTTAATTTTTACTGCTGTAAATTAATTTTACTATTAATTGCATTGCTTTATAAATAGTTTAGCAATATTATAGTGTTTTTAATTATTTTTTTTGTTGACTGACATTAAAAAGATAGAAACCTAGAATTATTATTATTGATACATTCTGAAGTATCTTCTATGAAAAATTAATTGTGTCGTTATATAAAAACTGCAAAAAGTCATGCAATTTTCACCTACTTATGCAAAACTGGGTGCGTTGGAAGATCATATCATCAAAATAATGATTCACGTAGATGCAGGTGGGCTCAAACAGTTTATCAATTACCATTTGAATCATTTTGACGTCATCGATGAGCTATCCTCTATGATGTTACTTGGCGACGATCCAGACGGAGTGGCTTCGGTGAAAACTGGGTTCAAAGAATGCTAATAACAAGCTGGCAATTGTTGCAATTTCTAAAAATAAGCACCATTTGCAAAGCGCAAAATGCCAAAACTGGGACAGTTCTGGATTGGATTATCGACAAGAGAAAGCAAAGTATAATTAGGAAGAAATATTTAGGTGGATGATCTAAAGTTCTAAAATTAGGCAACTTTTTTGAAGTTTTTGTCGAAATATTTTTCATGTAATGATTATCAATAAAGCTCTTGTTTAAGATAATTACGAAATAACGTCACTTTAAAGATAATTTGATTATTTATTAGGCATGAAAATGTGACATTTTCACTTTGTCAAAATTATTTTCTATCGGATGAAGAGTTTTGATAGTACAATCTTTGACATAGATTGGACCTTCACCTAGAATAATAGTTATTTACATGAAAGTCAGGAAAATTTCACATTACTGAAGAGGAGCTAAATTGAATATTTTAAAGCTCCGAGTCAAGTAAGAGATTTTACTGACGTGTTTTGTATTAAATTTTTCTGGAAATCGTAAAAAAAGACGAAATTTACAAATTTAAAAATTTTTTTTTAACAATTTCACAAAAATCAAGTTTGTTAATTTTGTTGGCAACTATAGTTACTAGAGTATCTTTTTTATTTTGCGTCTTGTAAAGTTTTTACAGTACTAGTTCGGAAAACTCAATTTTCCTGCGCGTAAATAAGCAGGAAAATGTTGTTTCCAAGACGATTTCCGAAAAAATTAATTTAATAAAATACCTCTCACCCAATTTAATAATTTATTAAATTAAGGCGTTTTTAGCGCCTGCTATATTCTTAAACATTTCTATTGAAAGCCAAAAACTAATATAAATTTTTAACTTTCAACTTACCTACCAATGTTTTTTATAATAATCCAAATAACTTTTGATTTAATTCAGTAAAATTTACTTATTTAAACCATTTATTAAATTTTTTTCCTTGATGCCATTTTAAACATTTTCAACAAAAATTATTAAATACTAAAAATGTCTAACTCTCTACTTATCTATTGAATTCTTTTTCTAAAAACTTAAAAAACTTTTAGAATTAATTTAATAGAATCTCATTTCTTTAAATAAATAATTCAAACATTTCTATCAAAAGCTATAAAATAATAATAATAATGTCAAGCTTTTTATTTTCCTACTGACTTTTTTTATAATAAATTGAATAACTTGATTTGATTAATAGAATATTTCCTAATTAAACAATTTATTAAAAGTTTTTCATTTAGCTTTTCCATTATTTTTAAACATTTCTAAGAGTATAAAATAATATAAATGTTCAACTTTTTCAACTAAATTTGTTTCAACATAATTTGAATAATTTTTAATAATTCAATACAATTTTACTAAATTGGACAATTTATTAAAAAAATTTCGTTTGACGCTTTTCATCATTTTTAAACATTTTTGTCAAAACTCATAATATAAATGTTTAAATTTTTAGTGATCTACTGACTTTTTTTTTCAATAACTTAAACAACTTTCAAAATTAATTCAATAGAATTTTACCATTCAGCTCCTGATGATGACCACTTGGTGATCGGAAGAACTATCAAGATCTAATAAAGAAGTTTTTTGGCAAGAGGTAAAACTGTGTGTATAGTTTATTGTGCTAGAAATTTTAAACCAATCAATTAAGAATCTTACGAATTAAACAATTTATTAAAAATTTTGCATTTAGCTTTATCATGATTTTTAAACATTTCCATCAAAAATTTTAAAGTAATATAAATGTTTAGCTTTCCAATTTTCAACCGATTTCTTTTCAAAACATTTTGAAAAGCTTTTCAAATTAATTCTATAGAATCTTACCAAATTGAACGGTGGCTATTTATTTGACGCCTCTCATCATTTCTAAACATTTTTGAATATAAATGTCTAACCTAGTGATCTACTGTTTTTTTTATAATTTTTTAAATAATGTTTAAAATTAATTTAATAGAATCTCTTCTCATTGAAATATTTATTAAAAATTGTAAATTTGGCGTCTCCACTATTTTTAAACATTTCAAAATCTAAAAAGTAATAGAAATGCTTAACTGTCTATTGATCCTGTTTTCTTGATTTGACTTATTTTCATGCCTTTAACTCAAATGCCTTTTAAAATTAATTCAAATAAATCAATAAAATTTAAAATAAAAATTAAACTTAAAAAACGATTTATGTTAGGTTTTCTACTGAAACTAAAGTTGGTAGTAAATGAAAGTAAACGATTATAAACATTTTTTTAAGCAAAAGCTTAAACTATTATCTAGAAACTCTGCGACACAACTTTTGATGTTTGTTTAATTCAAAAACAAGCTGTACCTATTTGTTACACTAATAAAACAATTTTTTTTTTCTACGACATCAAACACTAATCTCTCGTGTTATTAAGAAATTGAAAGCATTTCTCAAGAAATTGCTTTCACTTTTTTCAAAAACCAAATAGTTAACAATTCGAACAAAAAACTTGTTGTACTTAGCTATAACATAACAACATTTTTTGCTGTGGTAATTTTGTTGTACTAGCTGCTGTTACAATAAGTTTTTGTTACGTTTACAAACATGTTTGTTGTTTTTACAAATTTAAGTGTTGTTGCAGTTCGATAATCTTTATTTGCGTTTAGTTACTTAAGTTTTGGCAAATCAAATAACTAAACTTAATTTTTTATAAATTAATTTGCCACAACACATTTATTTTTGTTTTTAGACATAAAATGTTTTAAAAAAATTGTGCATTATAAGCGGCAAGTATAAACCCAAAACTTACAGTATTTCTGCTATTTAATAAATATCAACACACTATCAAAAGATTAAAAATAAATTTTCTAGTTTCTACCTGCTTTTTCATGTTTTTTTTATCGCAAAAATCTTATCGCTTTTACTCATACTTTATTCAGTGAGCGGTGTCCAGCTTTGTGAAAGCTCTTGCAAAGACAAACTCAAAGTTTGTCATTAATGTTTCAAAGCTAATCCGGTCTATGTTGTCGAAAACCTTACGAAAGCATCACTCCAGTTACAATATTCAGTAAAGAAAAACATCGAATGTCACAAGAAAATTAGGAAACCGATTTAATGATTCAATGTGGTAAATAATTCTCACGCAATTTTTCTTATTTTTTCAAGTAATAAACACTTTCTATGCAATGTATTTTATAAAAAGCAAATATCCAATTTTTGACAAGAAAAAAAATTATAAACACATCACTATTTTAAGAGTTAAGTATTTTAATTTAACGTATATTTTTAATTTTTCCCAATAATATTGCATTAAATTATTGCTCATAATTGCAAAAATTTTTAAAATAGGTTTTGCAGAACCTAGAGCAGCGTTGTTTTTTTTTAACTTACTAGCTGGTGTACAATAATGCATGAACTGCAAAGCGCTTATTTATTTTTAAATTTCATATATTAACATTGTTATTTTAGGGATGACTACTTTTAGGTTTACTTTACTAAACCGATCGACTAAACGA
The DNA here is from genome assembly GCA_947359425.1 of Lagria hirta. Taxonomy (NCBI): domain Eukaryota; kingdom Metazoa; phylum Arthropoda; class Insecta; order Coleoptera; family Tenebrionidae; genus Lagria; species Lagria hirta. The sequence continues at coordinate 11,081,249 of OX375796.1, read as the reverse complement.
ACCGATGTATGTAAAAATCAAAAATGTTTTAGGTTATCTTCCACAATCAGCCCTTTTACTGCAATTTTAAAGTGTTTTTTTTGCATTTTATCATTGAAATGGCACCGAAGGTAAATAAATTATAAAAAAAATTTGTATTTTAATGTAAATCATATTTTTTTTTATGAAGGAAAGCGGCAACTTGTATTATTGTATAAAATGTTACATAATTATTGTTCATAATTGCAAAATTTTTGAAACTTTATAGAAAACTCAAAAAATCGCTGATTGGTTTTATTTTATTTATCAGGTAGGTGTGTTTCAAAGCTTTCAGCAATAAAAATTTTGATATATCAATTATATAAATAAATTATGAAAAATATTTTCATAATATATTGAAATTTTTATTTTATACTATGTGTGATTTTTTAACGTTTTTTTTTTATTTTAAATTCAATTAAAACAAAAAATTAATTATTGATTTCGTTAAATTGAATCTGATTGAATCATTTTATTAAATTATTATTAGTTCCACTGTACAAAATTGTGAGAAAAATGCTCAATTATGACAGCAATTAGAAAAATTATTTGTTCTCAAGTTTGCTGCAACTTTGTAGAAAATAAAATATCAAAAAATTGCATTTTTTTGCTAAAGAAATAAAATACGTATTTATTTTAAACCAAAATTGTTTTGAAAAGTGGGTGATGGTTCAAATTAGAGACAAAGCGGTTTTAAGCAGACCTGTACAAATTTGTTTGCAACGTAAACCTCGCTACATTTAGGATTGTCACATTATCAGATAATAATATTTTAAACCTTGTCTAGGCTAGTTCTTCAATTTCGGATATAGTACATAAATTTTGTTTTTTTTGTAATACTAATTTCTGGTTAAAATTTAAACAAATTAGGTCAAACAAACGCATTTAAATTGAATTTTGAATCAAATGACTTGTTGCTGTCAGCAACCGTCAGCAACACAATTTTTCAGAGCTTAAAAATTCAATTGTTTTTATATAAAACTAGCTGACCCGGCGAACTTCGTACCGCCTAACAGTCAATAAATGTCGTGTTACTTTTTAGCTGAACTAATTTAGGCTTTGATGAACGTAAAACAATGATATAAAATAATATATTTATATAGATAGAAACAAAAAAGTATTTTATTATGATGAATGATGATGAAAACATTCATACAAAATAAAAATAAAAATAAAAAAATTAAAAATAATAATTAAGTATTTCAAATTCATGTCAGAAAAAAATTATTGAAAACTATGTTGTGCAGATTGAAAAAAAAAATAAAACTCGGATTAATTCATTAATAGGATTTTTATTCCAGCACTTTGTGGTAAACGACATTCTTTGTTTTTTGGTCAGGCGCAAGAACAAATAAAGCGGATGGTTTGCCGACACGTGAGCATGCCACGTACAATTGACCATGAGAAAAACATGCATTTTCTAGATTGAGGCCACAAATAGTCAAGGATTGGCCCTGTGATTTATTGATCGTCATGGCGAAGGCAAGACGAATCGGGAATTGAATTCGTTTAAACTCAAAGGGCATATCCGTTGGGATCATCAGAATCCTTAGAATAAAAACTTCCTCATCTTTAAATTTTCCTTTAAGTATCGACGCGTGCAATTTCTCGCAGATAATTGACTCGCGATATTCCGTTGCCTAATTGCATTACGGCTTCGCTGGGAAAGATTACATCTTCTAGGACGCGGCATTGTTATTAAAATGTGCACTCGCATAAAACCACCAAATATAATAACAGTGCCTGAACTTTCGAGACATAGGCAATAGCTCAAAGAGTATATAACCACTACGTATGAATAGCTTATCAAGAAAAATCATAGACAACCTATAAAAAGACATTTACACTTTTGTTAACCTGTAGATTTTTTTTCCTTAATCTTATAACCTTTACCAACTGATTTTTTATTCCCAAAATTCCGTTCCTTCCTTTCCGATGATTTTATGTTTTACTGTAGAATAAATCTTAGGTATTATTTTCGGGAATTAAAAACAAATATAACAGTACCTGAACTTTGTAAACATTTTTCAAAAAATAAATTTCTGAACGCACACATGATGTCTTCAGAAAAAAATAAAGCTGTGGCTTAAAGGTCTCAGCAACCAGGCCATAAGCTACAAACAAAAAAATAGTTGTTACACTATTTGACAGGATTCGACAACAAATGTTTGACATGTAATAAACAAATCAGCATCTATTGAAATGATTAAGTATTCATTACACATATCTATAGATTAAAGAAAAATGACGCAAATTTAACAAAATAGCCTAAAGCAGACATTTATAAAAGGTATTGACGCACATGTCTTTTAGTACCCTGCAACATTTTCACCAAATCAACTCTTATAAAACTACTTCTTTAATAAGAAATTTGTGATCTATATATATATATATATATATATATATATATATATATATATATATATATATATATTATGTAGTTTATTTTAGTTTACTTTGCAGTTATTGACAATTATTTTAAGTGTGTTAAGTGATTGTTTTTCATGTTTTGATCTTATCGGCTTTTCTTATTGGCGCTGTTTTAATTTCCTCTCAGTACTATCTGCACTTAACACAAACTTAACCTGGCTTAATTATTTCAGATTAAAGTTTAAGACTTTAAGTCGGGGTTATTTTAAAAAGATTATATTTTTATTTTGATTGCTTCGTAATTCTTAACCGTACTTTCGCTAGGGTTAAATAATCAACCGTTGCCGATTAATTTTTTTCGTAGTGTACAAGAAGTTTTCACGCGATGTTTCAGCTATTTTTAATACGCTTTATGTTAGTTATAAAATTAGACTTTAATGCATTTTGCTAGGCGACAATAAATGGTTCTTTTGTTTCTATACCATAGAACAATGCATATTTTGCTCATAAACATTAAAGAAAATGATCGAAAATAAGGAAGCAGCGTTCGAGTAATTAATTTTATCTTTCGCAGAACATATATTGTGAATATTTAATCAATATTGTATATTTTACTAAAGTTATTTAAGAAAAAGTTCCTAGAATAATATACAGGTAAGTTATGATTTATTGCAGGTATTTGGAGCAGATTATGGTTTGTTTGTTCTCTTCTCACAAATTTGGTTCGATAAGTGCAAATATTAATTAATTAGTCGATTAAACAAAAGCTTTTTAATTATCTCTATCGGACATTAAGTCACAAAAACAAGTCTACAAATCAATTTTGATTATTTTTTTATGCTTTCAGATAAGGTAAATTGAAATTTCGCGCCGCTGCCTACTTGCTGCCCCAAATCAGACTTATTAAAATTGCACATTATCTACAAGTACCGGATACACTTTTATCGCTCAACAAATTAAAAAACCACAGTGCAGCAACAATGTCACTAAAAATACGCCAGTTAGAGTCGTGCAGTCGTGAAATGTTTGGTGATATGATCCTCACCTGTCAAACATCTCAACAATGTGAGAAAAATCTAATCAAATCGGTACCTATCACAATTCCAAGTAAATCAATGGATTTTGCGATGAAAAGTATGAATTATGGTGATTATGAGAAGAGAAGAGCTTCAGATTTGATGGAGGAGCTTTTAATTGATATTTATAGTAATTTGAATGGAAGTGATTACAATTCGGCAACGTCAGTGAGCAATACAAGTAATGCAAGCATTCGAATTGAAAAATTAGAAGAAAAAGGTAAATTTTTCTCAGTATTAGCAGTAATAAACAGATGGTCTGTGCATATTAATATAGTGATAACATAGCAAACTTAGCATTTTAATTAACAGGGTATGGGGCTACAGTAGGTAATTTCTGTTCTAGATTTACACCTGCTTGTGTAAATTAAAAACATATAGGTACGGGTATTTCGAACAATAATTGTTAAAGTGATTTGTTTCGCTCAAATATTAAAATTTTCATTATAAACTGAATAATATTTTGGTCAAACCAAATTTACATCGAATAAGCTATAAGTGTGTTTTTTTTGACAATCTGTCAAGTAAAACTTAGAATCACACTAATATTCAAATTGTACTCACCTTGTAATAAATGTTAAATCGCCCAATTTAACCAAAAGCGCTAGAAACTTGAGCGGCAAGTTTAAAAAAATTCTATAAAGCAAGAGATTTTGAAAATACTGTTTGCAATTCCTACTTTGTAAGTCAACTTTATGAGACAAATATTTCACACAATGCTTGTTTTCATAGTTATTTTTAGTAACATTTTACAGTACTACTAGTACTGTAAGTAATATTAAATAAAAAGGTGTAGTATTTATTATGCGTGAGAGAATTTGACCAAAGAACCCATCTCATGATCAAAAGAGCCAAAATAAGACAATAAAAAATTTTAAGCGTCGTTTTTATTAAAATTTTTATGAAATTGACAGTTAAACATTGTATTTATGTTAAACATTGATGTTAGAGATTTATGACCCTCTTGGTGAATATCTTCCTGTGTTATTGTTTCTTTATTCACGCATGACATCGATGCTCATTCCGGATTATACAAGGAATTATCTTTGATATTATTTATGTCAAGAAATACATATTTTATCAACCACTTCTGTTTTATTTGCCACTGATTCTGCTACATAGTTCTTCGCTACTGATGACGACTTCCATTGTCTAGCTTTTTTTAAGTTGCAGAACGTCAGTTGCAGCAGGGATTTTAACCAACACAGTTTCCATTATCTGTGATGTCGTGTCGTTTATAGTTATTTTACATAACTTATCTTTGTAACAAGTACCAGCAAAATTGATGACTACCACTTGCTTCATAAGATATATTTCGTCAGGTACTTCTAATTTATAAAAAAATTTTGTAGGAAATATTTTGCTTTTTATTAAACAGTGGGCTGGCTGTATTCTAATTCTTCAAAATGTTTACAACTTTGAATATTTGGTGATATCGACGTTATCGTTAAGAAAAATTGTAGGACGAAGCGTATTTTTTAGAAAAGTCTAGAAAGTTTTCATCTCAGGCGAGCTTATGGTGTGAATACTCAAAAAAAGAAAAACTTTCTGCAAGAATCATGAGTATTCACACCATAAGCTCGCTTGGGATAAAAACTTTCTAGACTTTTCTAAAAAATACGCTAACAAAACTGACTTTTTAATATGATTACTAAAACTTGTTTGCTTTTACATCATTTTTGAATCAAATGATAGGTCATTTTGCACTTGGTTTTTGACATGCTTTTGCAGCAACACTTGCAGCTTCTTTAATTTCATCCAGAAAGTAGTTTTTATTTGAATTACTTTTGTTATTAATTAGTAATATTCCATTACGTATAATTTTAAGCTACTTTGTGGTTTTTTTGGAAAATTTACAATTTAGTACTTTTAGTGTATTAAATTTCGTATCCCTAAAACGCTTGAAATTCTAAAAAATTTATGTTTTTTGCACAAGCAAAGGTTAATTTTACAATGTTTATATTGATATCTATGGTATCTCTGCAGTTTACTTTAAAATGCTTAGCTTCATCTTTTAGTGAAATTGTCATATCTTGATAAACTTTAGCCATAGAAATAAGATTTAACAAACTTTTAATATTAATAACTTTTCCGGAAATCGTCTAGGAAACAACATTTTCTTGCTTATTTACGCGCGGGAAAATTGAGTTTTCCGATTTGTAAATTTCGTCTTTGTTTACGATTTCCGGAAAAATTTAATACAAAACACGTCAGTAAAATCTCTTACTTGACTCGGAGCTTTAAAATAGCAATCAATTTAGCTCCTCTTCAGTAATGTGACATTTTCCTGACTTTTATGTAAATAACTATTAAAATACTATCTTTAACACCTTATTTGTATAAAAAAATATTACTAACGCATAAGACTACAATCACAAAATTCCGCAAGCTTTTTCTTATTGCTTTGTTGCTTTGTGTGAGAGTACTATCTCTAATTTTTAAAGATAGATGTACAGATTGCTTTATTTTTTATTCGATTTTTTTCTAAACTTTTAGCTATTGTTATTTCTATATTGAAATTTATTTGTATTTGTTTTGCATATGCTGCTTTGACATGTTGCTGTTCTAATCCTGCTTTTTAGACCTGTTGTGGTTTGTGACTCTGTTTCATTAATCTTCATAGATAATATAGCTCCAAATCTTCTTGAATGTGTAAATTCTTGTCAGGATTTTTTACCAAACATGAAATAGTAGAAAGACTTGTTTATACCCAAATGTACTGATTTTTTCTTTATTAATCCTACAAATTTGAGTTCTTTTGTCTTTTTACTCATTTCGAGGTATCAAAACCTTTTGACTGCGTAGCTACTATTATGTTTTGGATAATATAATTTGATTTTTCAGCCATGATTCAGACTTTGACCATGTTAAGCTATGCATGGTCTCAATTTTTATTTTTAACATTTCTTCAGCGGGTTTACTCTGAAAAGCCATCAGAATGACAATTTTCTTTCTAATCCATCTTTTTGTTGATGAATGACTATAGCAGGTCTCACACATAAAGAAAAACACGCTCTTTTATCATGATTGTATATTTTTTGCTTGTTTTGTCTAGAAAGCAATCTGTTTATTCCCGCGCAGTAAATAGCATCATTGGTACTAAATACTTTACTAAAATCTATGAAATCCACCAAAAAAAAAAACCTAAATCGTTTATAATAAGTTTTGCCTGCAGGTTTTTTATATTGCCTGCAAATTTATAAATCGTTTTGCCTTTTTTGTTTTTTTTTAATTTTTATTGCATTAACAGTTTTTTTTGATTATATTGTAAAGTTGTTTTATGTTAACAAACTTTGCTTTTAAAACCTACAAAAAATACTACGCAACAAGTTCTAATCTAATATATTATACAAACGGTTATACTGTTCTGCTGTTAACGCAGCAAATGTGTAAGAAATTCTGTTCTTTTTTTGTTTTGAATTAAGCTTCAATTATCACAAAATGTCAATCATCGTGTAGTCTAGAAAACATAAGCAAATGAAACATTCTCTAATAAACGGTAAGAGTACTGCATTCTAAGTCTAAGCTACAATATCTAGATTTTGCATTAGTGCAGTAATAGTTATTTACATAAAAGTCAGGAAAATTTCACACTACTGAAGAGCAGCTAAATTGAAATACGAGGCACTTTGTGCCGAGTATTTCAAAGCTCCGAGTCAAGTAAGAGATTTTACTGACGTGTTTTGTATTAAATTTTTCTGAAAATCGTAAAAAAAGACAAAATTTACAAATTTTAGAATTTTTTTTACAAATTCCACAAAAATCAAGTTGGTCTATTTTGTTTGCAAGAGTATCTTTTTTATTTTGCGTCTTGTAAAGTTTTTACAGTACTAGTCCGGAAAACTCAATTTTCCTGCGCGTAAATAAGCAGGAAAATGTTGTTTCCAAGACGATTTCCGGAAAAATATATAGTTTTGCAATCAAAAATATCATCATTGTGAGTTTTTTGAGAGTAAATATGTAAACGGGTAACGTTTTGAAAGCAATACGTTTATGACAAATTTAAAATTCTCAAAAAAAAATATTAAATTCAAAATACTTTTAAAACTTTTTGTCAAAAGCAAAAAATTAGTGTCAAAGATTAGTCGAGTTTCTCTGTTGACTAAATCTTGCATATGACCTTTGAGGTAGGTCTACGAAAAAAAGTCACATACTGTTAAATCAGGAAAACGAGAAGTTTATGTAAATGCTCCATAGTGAGTAAAAAAAAAAGCCATTTAGCTGTAATGACTCTTAAAAGATGAATAATGTTTTACTGGATTTTAAAAAGCTATTTATTTATTTATATAAAATTGTTTGTTAGAGCTTTTATTGACATTGGACAGTGACTTTAAAATGGTTCGGATTGCTACCTCACTCTGTATATTGTAGGTTAAAGATATTGAACTAATGATGTTCTAAAACGAAATGTTCTGCATTTAGCTTAAAGATTTGGTTTACTTTCAGATAAATCCGAATTGGTTTCTTTAAGTAGTTATCTCGAATACCATGTGGAGCGCGCTGGTAGTATTCTAGTGCGCCAATTGAAGCGTCGCGATGCTTTGCGTCGTCAGCAGGACGCACATTCGGACGTCATCAGCAACCAACTACTAAAACGTGAGTACCAAAATCAATACGAATGAAAATCCGGGAAGGGAAATATGTTCTATTTCTATTTCACTTAGTTTCGAAAAGATGAAACGAGATAGATAAGGGATATTGTTGTGTAGTGAAGCTTTCAAGCAGGCTTAAATCGAAAAGCACATTTGATAAATCAGTTGGTTTCTAGCAATGATTACGTGCAGAACATGTCCTCATGAGCGGGTTTTTGAGCTCTTTTAAAACGAAAGCTATCCATGCTGGTTCGATGGTGCAAAGAGGAACGGGTAAGACTTAATTAAAATCTTAGAAAAAATTTAAAAATATATATTTATTTGAAATTGTCCAGTCGTTGACCCTCAGCAATATTTCATTTATTCATATACTTATACTTAATTATATCGTTTTACCTACTTTTCCATATCATTTCCTGTAAAAGTAGATTCTTAAACATAAATACCATGCTATAAATTAATAGATAACCTGAAACAACTGATAACTATGTTGTGTTGTTATATATTAAACAGATAAAAGCTTTTTAAAATAATATTTTAGGACTTGTTTCATTTAAAATAGATAATAGCCTCAACTTGATAAACTAGGCTATCTTAGCAAAGAAGTAAGTTACTTAACTAAAACAATAACTAACTGTATGCTGTGTTTACGTTATATCTGGTTACTTAATTGTTTAGAATTAATGCAGGTTTAGTTCTTTTTTCTTTAACTTCTTTGTTTATTTCTACATTTTGTGGTCTATTGCTACATGTTATCTAGCCTGCTAATTATTTTTAAATAGCTTTTTTCTAATTTCTTGGAGCGTTCAGTATTAGGTACAGTTTTATCTAGGATGGTTCAAATTGGAATCTTTGCTAATGAAAACTATGAAACTTAAGCAACTTTGAGAGTAATGTAGGTCACTAATTTTTTTCTACATATTAGGTTTCTGCTACAACATTGGGTTATCATGGCATTTTCATAAAATTTTTGAAAATTATGTATGATCTTTCTTGCCTTACTAAAGGGTTTTCGTTTGTAATGTAAAATATCTATACAAGGGTTTCTGCAAAAAGTGTCATTCGAAAAATTGTAACTTGATTTAAGTACCTGCTACAATACATTTTTAAAATAGATATATAATTTTCCTATAGCCTATTATATGCATGGAAATAAAAATACGCCATTACAAGTCTAGAAACCAAATTTTGATATTAACTAACGAACAAAATAGTTAAAAAGTTTAGTATCATGATGAACAATTTTTTGCTGATATGTGGCTTTTATAACAAATTACTTTTTTCTACAGCAGACAACTTTTTTTATAAAAATTTATTCAAAAATGGTAAAATATTATCAAATTGAATCGAGAAATACAAATATAGAATACAAAATTTTATTAGTCTATAAAATTTTATTATCTTATTTCAATAAATACATGAATAAGACAATCAAATTCATAAGAAATCCAATACTATAACTTGTCTAATATTTTTAAAGAATCTGCATTATCTTGTAAATAAAAGCTTTTTTTTTTTAAAGACAGGGTGTACCAAATTAACATGAATCAAGGGCAACTGTGCTTTTTTGGCAGCAAGTCTTAGATCGATTCGTAGTAAAGCCGGTAACGCCGGTACCAATTTGTAAACATAAAGTCGTTTACGTACTGGCGTAGAGATTTTTGTGATTTTGGTAAACTTTTCTTTATCTAAAAAGTTTAGTTTATCTTAAAATTTGTGTTAAATAGGAAAATGTGTGTTTATAACTCATATAAGAAAAAAAAAATACAATTTGAGACCTGTTTCACTCTTTTTTAGGTTCATTAATTACGTATTTATAGCTTTGCTTCAATGAACAAAAATTCGTCTAATATTTAAATTATAACAAATACTTATTATAATTTAATAAATGCTACAAACGTTTTGTTTTCTTTGTATTCAGTTAATTTAATACAAACTTGTCTATATTTGAATAACTATAAGAAATTGCACATTGTGTCTTTAGTTAGTAAAAAGAAAACCATACATACCTAACTGAACAGCTCAAAAGAGAGCAAAACACGTATTAGGTGGTTTGTCTTTGTTTTTACATAGATACATTATATTTCATGTTTGTGGCACTTTAACAAAGATATCAATATTAATTGAAATTTCAATTAACTCACACGGAAATCCTGACCACTCATTATAGTTTAATCTAGGAAAGGTAATAATAGGCGGGACATTTTGGTGCAGAGCCATACTAATTGTTTGAACAAACAAGCTCTATCGACTAAACTTCGCAAATATAAACTTTATAGTTACGTTTGCAACTAAAATGTTTTGTGCGTTCTTTTTTTGTTTGATTATTTTTATTTTGTACAAATCTAAAATCGGCCAAATATACGTCAGAATAATCAATTAGGCTAGGTAATTGAAGCTCTCGACGGCTATAAAAAACATTTAATTTTCATTAAATAATTAACAAAACTTTAAGTTATTTCTAAATTATTTATAAAATTATTAAATATAAAATAGCATATTTATAACAAATTTTAACTATTTTAAAAAAAATTGAACAAATTTAAAATTAGGGGAATTTTGATTTTAGTTTAATTTGTTTAAATTAATTAAATAAATAAACTAATCTTTAAATTTATCGTTTTGACAAGCAATTGTAAGTGTCAAAAATATGTTAAAAAAGCATTATTAATAATACCTTAAAAACTACCATCTAGATCTTTTTTAATTTTATATGGAACCACATGGAAGATATCAGCATATAAATAAAAAAAAAACGTTAATATCGGTTCACCCAGTCAAGAAAATATTCTGAAGAATAAAAAAAAAATTCAGTTTAATTGAAAATCATTTTTTATGAATTCGTTTAAAAATGAAGAAGAAATTGAAGTTTTAACAAGTATCTATCTATTTAGGTTAAAAAATGATTAGCGGTTTTACCATTTATCAATTTTTTTTTTATATTTTAAGCAATTTTTTGATTTAAGGCTTTAAAGTGGTTGTGATGTAGTTACCTTTGAAAAAATATATAAATCCAAATTTATAAAAATGTATAAAGCGTTTTTTTCTGTCAACAGCTTTATTAATTCAGCAAGCGATAAAATTGCGCAGCGGGCTCTAAAACTAAAATGTAGTACAAATATTTATAAAATTCTTCAATAATACCAGCTTGAGAAACAAAAATTATAATTAAATGTCACTAACTTTTGTTAGTGACATGTCAGAAATCTTTTTATCAGGTAATATAGAAATGTTGAGTAATGAAGTTATTACGCACATTATCATGTATGGCGCGCATGAAAAATATGCAAAAAAAAACCAACAAAATCAAAGCAAATTTATTCAAAACAGATTCAAAATAAAAATTTTTAAAAGTATGTTTCAAATGAATTAATAATTTCTGAAACTATAACTTAAAAATGTTAAACAAATAAGAATTTTATTTTTATTTATTTATACTAATTTTATTAATGTTTTAAAAACGGGAGACTGAAATAAAAGAATGAATAAATAATAAACAAAATTTTCGAACAAAAATTTTTGGATTTTTACAAATCTTCAAAACTAGAATGTTTTGAAATTTGTCTACTAAAGTTTAATTGGTTTGCTTTATTTGATATCATATTGACATTGTTGGCATTTTTTTGAATATAAAATTGTACACGATTTTATTATTAAAAGCTGTTGATATTTATGATTTGAAATTGTTCTTGTGCTTTTTGACTCAGAGGTATTTGTTATTTATAACATTTTATTATTTTTAACCGTAATCTGTTAAATTACAGTAAGTATAATTTTCAATTTTTTTTTTAAATTAGTATTGTATTCTTAAAAAAATATTTTTTGTGAAGTGAAAACTCAAAAAAATAAATAAGTCTCATTTAGATGATGTTTTTAAATTAAAATAACTGTTGATTAATTTACCTGCACTTCTCTATTATAAACATATTTTAAACACAAATCCTGTTGTTGCAAGCAAACTTTAATTTCCATTTATACAGCATTAATTTGGACTGAGGCAATTTGTTTGATCACAAAATTGTCACTGGTTGAGAGAGTCGTAAAAAAATTGGCTAAAAGCGTTTCAACTGTACAAAACAACGTTAAATGAACAAAAAGTTTCACAAACAATATTAAAGCAAAACTTTTTTTTGTATTAATTATGCACACATAACAATAATTGAAACATAATTTTACAGAAATACAGGTCAGAAGTTTTGCTTAACTTGTCTTAAACTTTAGTGTAAATCAAATATACATATATCAAAAAAAATTTTTTTTATATACTCAAAACTAAGCGATTGTGACAAATTTAAAATCATTAAATGTGACATCAAAACTCTTATAGGTTTTGCAGTAGCCGTTACTCTACAAATTGCAATTACATACTGTTGTTAAACTGCTAGAATTACTTTTTATGCCGCCAGCCATTATCAACCGTTTTGCAGAAATCAAAATCGGCCGGAAACAGCAATTTCCCGGCCTAGTACTTACAAAAGTGACCCATAAGTGGGGCAGAAGCATTAATTCTTAATTGTCTAAATGTTAAAGAGCTTGGCAACTTTGGCATGAAAAGTCAGCTTTTATTTTTTTTTTATTTAGTTGGTAACATTTATACGCTATATTTTTTTTATTGAAACTGTAAAACATTTTTTTGTGCCTTGCGCCTGCAAAACATAACTTTTAACGTGTCCTAAGCGGCCCGCAACGCCGTCTTGCCAGCCTAGGCTAGAAAATGATTACTATGACATTTGCTGTCATTGTCAGACATTTATCAACGACAACTAACGGTTTCTATTGTATAATGTTACAATTAATGTATAGCCCCCCAAAGTTCCTAAGCCGTAATGTGTGCTGAAGTATCGATTTTTTCAGAAAACAGCAATTTCACTTTTTAAGAACGCAAATAGGTACCTTTGAAATGTCAAAACAAATATTTTTTTTTAATAAACAGGACATCTGGATTTTTTACTTAGCGTTGTCATAACATGAAAAAAACTTTTTTTAACTTAAAATAAAAAATCGGCAGCGGCACAAAAAATTTTGTGAATCACACCTCCGAAAACGCTTTTGCAAGGGCTCGTAGTTTAAGGGCCTCGGCTTTCGGTCTTGGCCCCCAAAATCACTCGCCTTGCAAAATGCCTGTTTCCGGCCTTGTGATTCAAATAACTATTGTTGTCGTTATAATTCTGTTGTTAACTTTTTTTTTTTAATTTTTCAGTTTCTCAAGTACTTTATTAGATATCCTGTATTTTTATTTTTGTTAAAAATCTATTACTTTTATTAATTTTAGTTTGTTGTAGTCTATTATCATTATTAAGAAAATAAAGTTTAATTTTTTGTTTCAATTTTTGCGTTGTTGTGGTTTTTTAAAATCGCCAAGTTTTTTCATTTTATTTTCTACTCTTTGATGCATGCAATTTGAGAAACTGTAGTTTCACGCCTTCTTCTAATCTTTATAATTTTTTCTATCTCTCGTTATATATAATTTTTTTTATGTATGTTTTCATTTTATTACTTAGTTTTGTTTTGTGTTATTATTTTTCTAAAATTAATTCAATTCTCTTAATTATGTTTTGAAAGTACTGTTTGACTTTTAAATAGTTTATTTTTTTTGTTTTTTGTTTTTTTGATTAAACTGCTTATTTTTATTTTTTAGCTCAAGCCGACTTTATCTTCTCTTTTTCTATTCTTTTTGCCGCTTTGCAGCTTTTATAAGCTTTTCAGCTTTTTTGTTGCTTCTCAAAAGAAGACTTCTGTCTCAATTTAAAAAACAACTTCAAAGATACAACAAAAGTAATTTTATCAAGACCGTTAATATATTTAGACAATTTTTGTTTTCTTAAATATGTTTATGTTGCAAAAACATTAAGATCACCACGGCAACACGTTGAATATGGTTTAAGATTTTAAGCTTAAAGCACGGCTTTTCGGGAAAAGGTCAAGTGGAAATTGTTTGCTTGAAGTATCAAAAGATTTTTGCTTTTATACTGGAAATACATTAAAAGCAATTAACCTTGGGCTTATGTTTTCAAAAATTTTCAATAAGCTTCAAGTCTTTTCCGTAATTTACTTTTGATCTAAACAATATCCAGACTGGTTAGCTTACTTATGACAAAAACTAATTTAATTAGTATAATTGTATCATTGTATTTAATTAAATTAATTGCCAGGCGCGGGCCTGAGGGATTTCAAGTTCGGTAGTTGTAGTTCTCTCCAAAAGGTTAAAAATATTAGTTTAAGAACGTTCAGAAAGTTAGGATTTAGCCATTGATAGGCTGTACCTAGATGCAACACCCATGGGTTTTATGGTGAAGAATCCAATGATTAAACATTTATAAAATACTGCTAATTGCTGGCACTTAAGTGAACAATAAAACGAGGCTAGGGAATGTAATTCTAGGGAAAAATGCTGCTGAATTATTAAAAAAAAAAAAGAAACTTTTTTTTATAAACTTAATTTTTAATGATTGTGATTAGTTTTTAGTGGTAATCTAGTCTTCTTTGCCCCTCCTACCGCTTTCTCTCCCTCGCTTACCATTATAAATCTAAGCAGCAACGAAGTCTAGCCAGAATAAGTTTTGCCTCTAGAGTGGTTTACACGTCGGGTTACCGTGCTTGATCTCACTTTTATTTGGAGCGCGAAACGTTGACAATTTTATTGAACCTTTCGACACGGTCTTTTCCGAAAGATGTCAATATTTCAATGACTTCAGACCGTGAAAGCCTTTCTTCTTCAATTGTGTTTCTCCTTATATACGCCAAAAGCTAAAATGTATTCTTGAAAGTATTTAGACACAAACTATCTGTTGTACATTTTTTATTAAAATTGGGCATTTTGGTCCAAAATCGCCTTCAATGTAAACCTTCTGTCGAAACCTTTGTTGGTTACTGCAGCCGTAATCTAATACTGTTGTAAATTTAAGCGGACTGCTGACTTTTTTTATATATATATTTTGAACTGAATTGACAGATTTTATAATTATTTCAGCTACTAGACTACCTAGGCAATGTATTTGCCAAATGATGTCTATCAGACATTTTTGTAAAATCACATAAAATCCAGCGGTTTTTTACAAAAGTAAAAGCTTAAAAGCATCTAAGTTTACTACAGACTTTCGCATCTTGTGTACTATTTTGCATTTTAAAGTGTCACTTTAAGCACATTTTTCTCTCCATTTGTTAACTCTTACTTTTCTATATGTTTCATCACATTTTTTTCTCATGTGTTTTATTTTGTTTCTTATTTTTCTACACTTTTGTTTCTCGTATACTTTAGCAGTCTTTATTTTAAGGTTTTTCTTCAATCTTGCTTCTGCAATTATAACTTTTTTCTTGGTAGTGTATCTATTTATCTTATTATAATAATTTTTGATTTTTCTTACTTTTCTAATTCTTTTTTTCTTTTAGAATTATTTATAATATACTCAAGTGTCATAAAGAGTGTAACTTTAATGTAATTTTAAGTTAAAATCCGTAATAAATTACGGATAACTATACGTAATAAATTACGGATAAAATAACTAACAGAAAAAAACTTGATAACGTGTCAAACAAAGAATTGCGTTTCAAAATGCATTCGTTAACACGTTTTGGGATTAGCATAAACTTCTTGTCGAAGCAATTGATTCCAAGCCATTTGAGTTTCATATTGCAGCTGATTTAAAGCGTGTGGAAAGCAGTAATTTGGTCAGTTTTTTTTTTCATCAGAGCCCCAGCAATTTTCGATGAGGTTTAAGTCCGAAAACTTTGGAGGCTGCTTTTTCTTTAAATTAATGATGTTTTAGCTATATGCGGACGCGCGTTATTTAGCTAGAGAAGCTGTGAGGTGTAGTACAAATTCAGTTAAATTATTTATGTTTAGTAAAAAAAAATTAAGTATGCCAATTGATAAACATTGACAGTTAATTTATCAAACATGCTTGGTTTTTAATTGCTTGCGCAAGTAGATTATTAATTTAATAATTTTTTCTGTTTTTTAAATTTTCTTTCTGGTAAATTTGAAACACGAACATATTTTCATCTATCCCAAAGCTTAGTCGGTCACAAACCGGACAATGTTTCACGTCATATTGTA
Organism: Lagria hirta; assembly: GCA_947359425.1. Classification (NCBI taxonomy): domain Eukaryota; kingdom Metazoa; phylum Arthropoda; class Insecta; order Coleoptera; family Tenebrionidae; genus Lagria; species Lagria hirta. Next base: position 11,065,137 of record OX375796.1, on the reverse strand, counting down.
CTCTATAAACAATCAGCAAAGCATGAATTGAAAGCTGAATTTCTCTTTATCAGTTTACATCCGTCTATTTATACATATCGATTTTTACATTTTATTCTCTTTCCATTTTATTCAAGAGATAATCATATTTTATGTTTACCAAAATACATGTAAACTCCTACACAAAAAGCTCTGTATTTCTTTCCGCACCAGTGTAAAATACTATTTTAGTCGTATAATTATAGAACATGGAGTTTGTTTTTGAAAAATGAGCTTAGAAAGCTTTTCATGAAATGAAAGCTTCTTGCGTAAAATTTTATGCTTCTCTAATAGAACTATTTCTGTAACAGAAATAGAAAATATGAGCTTTGCGATTGATTATTATCAATCAAATGTTATCCAAACAACTCTGTTTGCTTTTGATGGCATTATTATAGCAACAAAAATCAAGATTCAATTCACAATAGAGAGGTCATCAATTGACTAAAGCCATTTGGGACGGAAATGGCATACTCTAATGATTTTAGCAATCGTTAAATTAAATCAGATTAAGCGTTAAAACAGTTAGCACTAATTATTCAACATTACTATGTACTAATTCTTAATATGTCCATTTGAACAATACTGATTACAAAATGATAACATTACGTGCTAAAGCAATATAAAAAACCTTGAATTTAAAAACACTTGCAAAGACACATGAAAAAAAAGCATTTGTCAAACAAAAAAATAAAAGAAAACAAAAATAGATAGACAACGAAAAAGACTGCAATAATACAATAAGAAGAATAAAAAAACAGTTAACTTTGAAAAAATAATGTTTAGAAAAAAATTAGAGAATAATTGGTAGAATGTGTAGAACTGGGAGAGAAACAATAGGGCAGCTAATAAAAGAGTGTAAGGAGATGAAAAAAAAAGAGTTACAAATCAGAATGGTGTGGAGAAGAATTTATAAAAGCGATCGAAAAAAACAAGAAATAAAATGAAAAAAAAGCATAGTTAATACAAAAAGGAAAGTGACATAAAGAAAAGGTCAAAAAAGAAACATTGGCATTGAAAAACATTACTACATGATAGATAAGATTAATATAGAAAAAAACAAAATTAACTAGTATAAAAATGCAAAAAAAAACATTTATTATGTTGTTACTATAGTGTAAGTTATTCAACAAAGATTTAAAGTTTAAATTAACTTAATTAAAATTAGCAGATCTTTAAAGCTTATTAAAATAGATATAAAGTCCTACACAAAAACATCTGTGTTTTAATGATGTATAAATACAGAACAAAAACTTTGAGACAAAGTTTGTTTAAAAATCAAAGAAACCTTAGAATGTTTTTCATAAAGTCTGTAGTTTTTTTTATGATTATTTCTCTAATGGAACTATTTCTGTGACAGAAATAGAAAATATGAGCTTTGTGTTTGATTATCAATCGAATGTTGTTCAAACAACTGAGTTTGCTTTTGATGCCATTGTTAAAGCAACAAAAATCTAGATTCGATTTACAATAGAGAGGTCATTAAGTGACTGGAGCCATTTGAGTCTGAAGCATGCTCTAATGATTTTAGGAGATGTCAAATTAAACGTAATTATAAGTAAAAAGCTTTTAGCTCAATTTAGATTCTAATTTTAAATTATATTAAGCTCTTAATAATTATACTTTTCTTATAGAAATTAATAAAAGCTTATTGAAAAGAAACATTACGAGTAAGAAAGATTTGAGATAGATTTAATTTACTATATATTATATATTATAACAGTTGTTTTTTTAAATTAGGCGTCAAAGCTTGCTATAAATCAAACTGCTAGGCAAGATTTAGAGAAGGGAGGGAAACTATTGATAATGTATACACCCTTAGCTAAGAATAAGATGAAAAAAAGGTAAGCTGTATGCACTATTCATAGATTTTATAGCAGCGTTCGATAAGGTAAATAGAAAGAAGATGTGTGAAAGTTTAAAAAAAAAGGGAGGAGACAAATGACTGGTGAGAAAGGTAGAAGAGATATACGTAAAGACCAAAAGCAAAGTAAGATCTGGAGAGAAAGAGAGTGAATGGTTGGTTACAATACAAGTGTCCGCTCAGCTCCTTGTTATCTAGAAGTTACATAGCACACATGCAGCAAATCCTTAAAAAGGCGCAAGCTGGGGGATGTGTGGTAAGAAAAGAAAAAGTATGGAGCCTGCCGTTTGCGGATGATGTGGTAAGGGCAGCAAAGAGCGAAAGGAAGATGGAAGGAATGATGAAGAGTCTAAGAAAGTATGTAAGGAAGAAAAGACTAGAAGTGATTGTAAATAAAACGAAGATGATGGTGTTCAACAAAAAGAAAAGGAAGGATGAACGAAGAGACGTGTGACAGAGACAAGAATGATTGTAAGCAAGAAAAAAGAAAAAAATCAAAAAATCCAGGTACAACAGGGATTATGAGAAATGTATGACATCAGAAATTCCGATGTACCTGAGAAGAGAAAGTGGAAAAGAAAGAAAGATAATAGCGAGGTTTAGGTGCGGAAATAAGAAGAGAGATAGAATAGGTATTGAGCGGAAAATGAAGAGAGACTGTGTAGGATGAGAGAGAGCAATAGAGCAAAAAAAGAGAAAATACTGAAAGAAAATGGAAAGAAGATAAAATGGGAGAAAAGGAAAACAAGGACGGACGGGAAAGAACACAAAGAAAGAACAGGGAGAATAGAATAGAAAAGAAAACGTTAAATTGTGTAATAATAATGTAGATATTTTAAGCCTGTATAGGCAAAAAAAAACATTATTAGTAGCTTGGCATGAATATTTATCTTTGAACTCTGAATGTAGGCAAAAAAAACATTATTAGTAGCTTGGCATAAATATTTATCTTTGAACTCGGAATGTACCTTTACCATCGAACCATAGTGACAGTTATCAATTTGACTATTACATCACTTTAAAATTAATGAATCGATAGTTCAACACGTTAATGAGATTGAATTGAAAAGCACTTGAAAGCATTTGTAGTGTTAAAACAATCGAAAAAATAAACTTTATAAAAAATAATCAAAATGTCATCTATCGACTTCAAAGCATTTGCGAAGTCTTTGAACAGTTGCATTTGGCAACGCAACTCATTGAGGCTATTTAAGCGTTGTTAAAAAAACAAATTTTTCAAATAGAACCACAAAAAGAAGTCACATGGAGTGAGGTCGCAAGATGTTTAAGGGTAAATTATGACTGTATTTTGACTTATAACTTGACAATCATAAAATTCTTATGTTATGTTTAAGGTTTTGTAAGTGGTATGTAAAATAGCATTGTCTTACTGAAAGTACCCGTCCACAATTTTATCGTCATGAAGCTGTGCAATTCTAAAATCTTCTCTTAGTATCTTGCAACAGTCAATGTTCCATTAAAAAAAAGTTAGGCAATAATTCTGCGCCTTGAAATAGCGGCCTATACTCATACTTTTTTGTGGTGGAGTAAAACCTCTCCAATAAAAAAGCGTTATAAACAAAGTTTTAATATTTTTGCAAAATGAAGATGAAAAAATAGAAAATCAATTAAAGTGTTGCAATTTTGGGGTAAATTTATTTTTACGTTACGACAACTATCTGTAAAGAGCTTCATTAAAATCGAGCGAGAAGCCATGTTTCTACATCTTTCACTACTGATGACGGATAATGATTTAAAAAAAAAATTGAGGTTTAAAGAAAAATTAAAGAAATTGTTAGTTGGGCGATCAAGTTTTCTACAACATATATCTAATATTTGCAATATGTATTTTTTATTCTCGGATTTGTTGCCAAAATAGCAATAATGTCAAAGCAAATTTATTCATAACTATGAATTGTAGACTCAGATATGTTTTGTTTGTGCTTTTTGGGACTTCTCAGTAAAAGTCAACAATTTTTTGCTTGAATAAATTTGTAATGACTAATGGATTTTATATTTACTCGATACTGCTGTGAGTTGTAATACGTGACGACATCTATCTATCAGAAGCTATTTACATTAAGGTCAAAAACTGATGTCTTCACATTTTGATGCTAAAAGTCACTACGTATTACAGATATTGATTTAATAGAAAATAAATTTTTGAGACAATAATAATAGAGCTTTTTCCCTACGCATCAAAATTGCTGTAGTATAGCTACTAAATATTTAAGAGCTTTCTTTAAGTTCTAAGGTTATTATTAGGATTATATACTGATAAAATTACGGCTAATCTGAAAGTATATTATTTCAAATATATAGAAAATTTTCCAAATCGGTCTTTGAATGTCTGAGATATAGAGGAAATGAACATTAAAAGAAAATGAGTCTCTTCCTCTTTGTTGAAGTCTTTAAAAATACTCCTAAACTCAATTCTATTTAACAATATTCAGATTTTTTTCTCAAAAAGAAAGTACTTTTCTATTCTCCGGTTATCAAATTCGTTTTATATAAAATGTCAAAAAGAAAAAATTATTATCAAATGATCTCACTGCATTACAAGGCTCTTCAAAGAATGCACCTTTAGATAATTGCGTTTAAATTACCGTCATTATATAGCACGATCGATAAGAGATCTCTCTTTTTTAACATTATTACAAGTCATTTAAAGATAACATATTTGAAAGCAAGTCATTTCCATTGAAAAGAGATTAAATTTAAATATATTTCAAATTTTTTTTTGTGCAAACCATCAAGCTTGAAAGCCTTTAAAGTTGGAATTCTTCATATTAAATATTGCTCAAGTACCTACTCTGTTTTTAATTTTTTTTTATAAGATCTAAACCAGTCTAAAGTGCAAAATTCAAACATTTATCAATAATGAAAACCTGGGCTTTATGCTGATATGCTTATGGCCCAGGAGTAATAAGAAAACCTACATTATTCATCATTCCATCAAGACACACACAATCTCCTAAAAAATTAGTTAATCAAGAAACTTAAATTATATATGTGTTTGAGAACATTTTGGTCAAAGGCCTCTACAAATTCAACAAATGTCTTATCCGACACCCTACCGATAGACTAGAAACGTGACACTGAATTTCAAATTTGTGTTAATTAATTGTGTGAATTTTCCTCTTATTTGACAATGATTAATTACACGTAGCACCCTATATAATATGCTTTTCTTGGAAGCTTTTACTGTGTAGGTGGGTGGCAGTAATAAATTCGCGTGACCTGTATACAGGGTCTTCCACAAGAAGTAAAACATCTGACATTTTCTCTAAAGCAACTTACTTCACATTCTACATTTAATTCTAAACTTTTTTTTCATGTAAATTAAGCACAGTACATTAATTTTTGAAGTAAAAGCTTCTTAAAGCACGTTTGATACTTTTGGAAAGAGGAGACAGCACTGAGTTTGTGTGACCATCAGGCTAAAATACATAAATAAACAAACATTGTGAATTTTTCTGCATATTATAAAAATTTGTAACTATGATCATAATTAAAAAATTGATGGATATTATTTATCTTTAAACATTTTTTCACTAAATAACTATTATTATTTGAAATAGTGTGGAAAAAAATGAATTAATCAATATTTTATAAATATATTGACCATGTTTGATAAAAAAAATTTTTTATAGGTAAATTTTATTTATGTATCAACATGATAAAAATGCAATATTATTATGTACGGCATAAAATTAAGTAGTTAAGCATAGGAAAATATACGTAAGACGGCTACTTTTATTTAAGTTGGAGCATTAATAAAATTGTATTAATTTGACTATTTATATTATCTTGTGACATTTTTAGAAAAATATAATTATGTGTACAAACAAATATTATTATTTGATCAAAGAAAAGCATAATTAAATTATGCAACTTAATATATTATTATTATTAATAAATTGAGTGAAAAACATATGAACGAGTACAAAAATACAATTCGCAATTTTTATTATAGTGAAATTCAATTTGAGTATGAGATCTTAATGAAAATTAGGAAAAGATTGATGCACTTAAATAATTAAAATATAGATTTTTTTATTGTGGATATATAATATCATATATACACAATATAATTAATAATTAATAATAATATATAATAATATCAAAATAGCATTTTAAATGATAAGAAAAATTATTTCAATTTAACTTGTTTACTATAAAAATGGTAAAGAGAAACAAACATATTTTCTCGCACATTGATAAATGAAGAATATATGTAGGTACATATACTTTTCCAAATGTTAGTTTGCGGAGAGTACATATTAGGAAGTCATAAATAAAAGTCTGACCCGGTAAAAGCAAAAGTACGATTTTATTCGGAAGCGTATTACATTATTCTACTGATAGGTGTATTTTTTGCCTATACAGGCCTAATATCTACATTATTACACAAAATACAATTATACAAAATTTTCTATCTTACCCTGTTCTTACTTTGTGTTCTCTTCCCTCTGTATTTGTTTCCCTTTTCTCCTATACCTCTTTCATCCACTTTACCTCCTTTCCATTTTTCTTTAGTATTTCCTCTCTTTCCGCTCTCTCTCATCTCACTGCATTTATTCCACATGTGCTCTATTGTCTCTCTTTCCTCATAACACATTCTACATAGTCTCTCTTCATTTTCCGCCCAATACCTATTCTCTCTCTTCTCATTTCTCCACCTGAACCTCCCTATTATCTTTTTTCTTTCGCACTTTCTCTTCCTAGGTGCACCGGGATTTCCTCTGTTATACATTTCTCATAATTCCTGTTGTACCTGGATTCTTTGATTCTTTCTCTTCTTTCTGGCTTATCTACATCTTTGTTTCTGTCAGACGTCTCTCCGTTTATCTATTTGCCTTCTGTTCTTAATCTTTGTACTTCTTTATTTGTATATCTATTTCTTCTGTAATATTTCTTTCTCTCATTTATCTTTGTATTTATTCTCTTTTCTTTCCAACATTTGTTCAATATATTACATTATTTTCTTCCCTTCATTCTATCTTCAAACTTAGTGGCCCTTTTTCCCGTCTTTACTCTCAGCTTGTTTCTCTTACTTTCTTCCCTTACAAGCGTATTACATTATTCGAAGAAGCAGTAAAATTATACCAATATAGTTATATACATTTTTTATTAGTTTACCTAACCCTCCTTGTCTCGGAGGCGCACAGCAGTCTGGCTGAATTTAAAAATCATTACGATCTTTGACAATGACAATATTATTTTTTCAATAATATAATAATTGTTGACAAAACAAGCTTCCAATTATTCCAAAAATTAGTTGAAGAATTAAATTAAAAACTAAAACTACAAATTGTGTTTTAAATTAAATACAATAAATAAGTTTGTTTATTGAAAAATCAAGCTAAATTACTATCCTCCCACGCACCTACGATTAGTATATTATTTGATTTCTCAGATTTAACATTTGAAATTCATAACATGAACATAATAATGCTGCTTTCTGTATTTCCACAAGCATTTTTAAATTTAAATCTAAAATTTTGAGACTTTTACTTAACGATATGGGCACAACACTCATTTTTAAAATAATCAAATTAGTTATGATTATTTATTATTATATATACATAATCATACATAATCTAATTAGTTTATTATTATAAATAAATTGTTCGTAAATGATTTTGCAAATATGCACATTGCACATTTTCTGTGCAGTTTTGGAGTCGACTGATTAAAATTTTATTTATGACAGATTTGTTTACAGTTTGTTACCACAAAGTCAATTGTGACTGTACAGTTATAAAAGCAAACTAGCATTTCGATAACTATAACTAAACTTCCCAGATTCTACAACAGTCATAATTTCACATCCAACATTTTGATTTTGTATAATAATTTAGTGTTAAACAATTTTTATTATGTACATATTTTTAGCTCTGAATTTTTATTTTCTACATAATTTTAATTTAATAATTCTGAATTTTTTATTATGTACATAATTTTAATTCTGAATTTCTATTATGTACATAATTTTAATTCAAATTCAATTAAAGTTCGAAATTAAATTGCATTCAAACTTAACCAACATTTATAAATAAATATCTATCAGCTTTATTTATATCGCGGCATAATTTTAATTTACTGTTATTTAATTATTTTGTTCCATAATAATTAATTTGAGTATTGACATAAAATTAATTCACTTTATTTCAATTATGTCGCCACATTATGATCACTTTTTTTTTTGTTAAATAGGAAAACTATTCTACATGTAGAATTGTTTTTAGAAATAAATTAATATATAATTATATTTTATTTAAAAAACAACTTTAAATTGTGATTTAAATTGTTTTTCGCTAAAATAGACTGCAGTCGGTAATTGTTGAAACGAAAAATAAAAACAGTAGTTTAAAGCCCGTTGGAAAATTTAAAAAACCCTAATTTTTAATCAAAAATTTATGCGGCAAAGTATCTGCTTTTTTAAAAAAGTTAAATGTTTTTTTTAATCATTATGTTCAATTTTGAGTTTTACATTTATTAAGATTTGCCCTTTACTTTTAATTATGTACTTGAAAAACTAGAATCCCCTTTATATTGTTATCGTTAGATTTGACAAACCTTCCCGATTCTAGTAGATCTTCGAAATCTTCAAGACCATCACCGTTTTGGTCTCCAATATAATTTTCTGTCTGCATTTGTTTTTGATCCATAATTTCATCAGAATCATCAACTTCCTAGAAGGTTTTTTTTTCTACATTTGATCATTTTTCGGAACCATGACAATTTGTGCATTTTGTGCAGCTGCTACGAAATACATAATACATATATAGTGCACTCAATCAAACCTAGCTCAAATCTTACGTTTTAATATGTCAAACACATTATAATTTGTTTTATATAAAATATTATTTTTTTTACCTTATTTGGTTTTAATATCGAAAAATCATCTTAAATTTCAATCAAAAATTTTTGCGTAAAAATATCTGATTTTTTTAAAAAGGTTTGTAAGCTTTTTGTTCGTTTCAATCTATACTTGTTAAAAATAAAAAAAATACATTGCCATAGAAAATGCAAAAAAAACTCGTGACTTTTTTTTTAAATCATTATTTACACTTTTGATCTATTTATAATAATTACTTTAAAAAAACTAAATTTCATGTTACATTAATAAACAAAAAAAATGCAAATTAAAATATACTATTATAATTAACAACCAAAGCGTAATTAGAAGCGTAGATGCCTATTTATTGCTATTTTAAGATAATTTAGATACCTGACTGACCTATGTTTAGTTCATAAAAATGTATTTCATAGAGAGTTGGGAAAGGGCAATGAGAATCTGGTCCTTACTATTAGTGCGACAAACCAAAGACGAGCTAGTAAAATTTTTACAAACTTAATACTCTATATCAAACTATTAACTTGTACAGGTAGTTTATGACACATACAGGTAGGTCATATTGAACATTACAGCTGTCCGAGCAAGCTATGGCTCTTATTCATCCGTGCGACAATTGTTGCCTTGTTTAGACAGCTTTTATTTTCGGTGAGGTACTGAATAATACAGTCATAAAACCATCCTCACATACTTCACAAAGTTAAAAGGATATAGGGTATTAAATTGGTAAAATTTTTACTAGTTGTAGTTCTGAAGTAAGGTAATACTTTTTTTAATCTTAAGAGCTCATCCTCTTTCACTTTCAGACCTCAAATCGCCCATAATTTTTTTTTATTTTTGTTGTATTGTTTTTATTTTTTAATTCTACTATTTTTTTTTACTTTCTACCATTTTCAAAAGCTTCAGCACTGGTGCAAGAGTTTTAAAAAATTTAATAATATGTTAAGGTATAAATATTTGTAGTAAAACACGCTGTTGAATATAAAAAAATATATATACCTGCAAAAAAATTCTATCAAAGTTATATTTGAAAAAAAAAAGATCTAGTCTAGTAAACTACCTGTTTTTTGCATTCTAAAAATCAACCATGTCAAGATTTAGGCTAAAAACTTACAGATTTTAGTAAATTAGATGATTTCTAATACAGACCTGTTGTTAAAATTAAATTTTGGGTTACTAGTAAGACGGCACCAATGTAATAAAAGCCAAAATTTGGCTTAAGAATGTTATTTTAGACTCTATTAGTATTATTATAATTTTTAAGTACTGGAGGGCTAAAAATTTTCAAATGTTTTTTATTAGAACAAAATATTTTAACACCTATAAAATGATGCTAACTTTTAGGTGAACATTGGGACCAAACTTCTGATTAGACCTCTTAGGCATTAGACCTCTTGTTCAACAATTTTTTTTAAAAAATTGGTTCAGACATTATTTTTTTTACCTTTTATGGTTGTAATCAGCGTTTATTTCTAATATTATTTGTGACAATATGTTTCGGTTTGCGTTCTGCGTTGTTAAATCTGTTATAAATTTTTTTTATAACATATTTTTATGCCTAGCTTTCGGTTTGTTTTTAGCTCTATTATTGAAAAAACATAATTTTTGCTTTGTTAAAAACTAAAAATTTTTACGAAATATTGATTGACGTCTTAGCATTAATTAACGTGAAATAGCTTTTTAAGTTTAGCTGTTGAACTATAAAATAGCAAATGAAAACAGAGTGTTTAGACTTTTTTAAAGATACATTTTTCTGTTTTGGACGAGCTTTACCCACTAAATTTACAAGATTTAAACTTTTTAAATGTAATCTGACACTAAATGACAGTGAACGATTCAAACTGTTCAATCCAACGCAATTTTGCTCATACGTGACGTTCAAGACATTAGCAAGAATCAGCGTCACCTTCTCAAAGCTTCGTCCGTATCCTGGCTGATGCCCAATTTGAGCCTCTCAATCAATCTTGGAAGCTCTTCAAGTCAATAAACCCAAAAGGGTTTCAATAAGCCCAGCTTGAGGCACGTTTGGTGGCTTATAGGTGCAAATAACAAAAGGTATGCTGTTAGCTGGAAGCTATTACGTTATCTTTCAAACGTAATGACTTGAAGCTAAGTCTTGCCAGAACATAATCTTATTATCTTTGTGATGAAGATGGATAAACTCAACCAATTTCCATAAGCAACGCTTACAGTCAAATTTAACGGTTACTACTTTTCTCATATGACATTCTAGAAACATCTTTTTGGAAAAAAACACACCAGAGTAATGTTGTTTTATAGAAATCTGGCCTAGTATTTTATCGCGTCGGGCATTTCGCACAATGTTTCTTTGTATGAAAATCAGAATTTTTAGGCATTGCTGAGTAGAAAGTAAAATAGTTATTTACATAAAAGTCAGGAAAATTTCACATTACTGAAGAGGAGCTAAATTGAAATACGAGGCACTTTGTGCCGAGTATTTTAAAGCTCCGAGTTGAGTAAGAGATTTTACTGACGTGTTTTGTATTAAATTTTTCCGGAAATCGTAAAAAAAGACGAAATTTACAAATTTTTTGTGACAAATTCCACAAAAGTCAAGTTTGTCAATTTTGTTGGCAACTATTGTTACTAGAGTATCTTTTTTATTTTGCGTCTTGTAAAGTTTTTACAGTACTAGTCCGGAAAACTCAATTTTCCTGCGCGTAAATTATTATTCTACTAGCTGCGCTTTGAAATTTTATCTTGCGTTTGTAAATAATTACTTATGGTGTACCTAACTAAAACTGAAGAAAAAAAAAATCAAATTTTTTGTCACACACACGTTATACCTTTTTACGTGTTTGCATAAAAATTGTTCTTCAAACAAAGAAAACTTAGGAAAGAAAAGAAAAACTACTCATAAAACCAAGAAAATGTAATTATTACGTTCAAGTTCTGGAAAAATGTGAACTTTATTTAAGTTTTATATTTCTCTTATATTTTACATGTTTTTTTTTTCCAGGAAGTGAAAGCGCTGAAATGCGTTTTTCCATAAACCCAACACCGGGTGAATCGGGTTTCTCTCAATGGTCGGCCGCAATGAAAATGGTGGCTCAACTGTCCGGTGGCATACCAGCAGAGTTTCGAAAACGTTTATGGCTCACCTTAGCTGAGAGACATCTAGCAGCACGTGGTTGTGATTGGCCTAAAATTGAAAAAGACTGTTTCAGTGAATGGTCACATCCTGCAGATTCAGAACTTGGAGTGCAAATTGTTAAAGATTTACATCGGACCGGATGTAGTCTGTTTTGTGGAAAAGATGGACAAGAAAATCAAGCACTTCTCAAAAGAGTACTCTTAGCATATGCTAGATGGAACAAAGCAGTTGGTAAGTTAAAACTTCAATAATCTACTATAAAGATCATATTAAACTACAGTAGACTATTAATTTATTAAGTAAATTTTATAAAATAATTTTTGATATAAATGTGATGGTTTAAAATTTTTTTTTATCAAATTATGTGCATTTTGTCTAATTTGTTGATTACTGTTTCAATTGTTTGTAGGATATTGTCAAGGGTTTAACATGCTGGCAGCTCTAATACTACAAGTGACTGAAAAATGTGAGACTGACGCTCTTAAATTGATGATCTATCTAATTGAAGGAGTTCTTCCCGATTCGTACTTTGCCGATAGTTTGCGAGGCTTGTCAGTTGATATGGCAGTTTTTCGTGAACTTTTGCGTTCAAAATTACCTAGATTATCAAAACATCTCGATCTTTTGCAGAATGCAGCTAAAGATGGTACTACGAGCTATGAGCCACCACTTACTAATGTTTTTACGATGCAATGGTAAAAATTAATCTTAACCAATTAATTGTATAATAATTCAAATTTATTTTAGGTTTCTGACACTTTTCTGCAATTGCCTCCCTCAGCCCACAGTACTTCGCGTCTGGGATTTGATTCTTCTTGAAGGAAATGAAGTTCTTTTACGTACAGCGTTGGCAATTTGGCAAAACTTAGCCGATCGCATCATAACAGTTCGTAGTGCCGATGAATTCTACTGTTTGATGGGAGCCTTAACTCAAGAACTTCTTGAATTTGAATTGATAGATGCCAATACATTAATCAAATCAGTAGTCACAATTGGTCCGTTAACAGAACTAAAAAGCCTTCGAGAGCACTATTTGTATAATATCAATCCATGGGGTGCTAGTGTTCCAAATCTATTTCCTTCAAGTATCGATAAACAAATGAAATTATATACGAAAGATCGTCTAGTTTTAGATATAAACGCCCTTAAAAAGCAATACGTAAAATTGAAACAACGCCAGCGACAAGCTCGAATTATTTTTAATGCAGCTATATCACGGCAACCGGCACCTAGTGCTCCAGTAGCCATGAATCATCTTCTTCTAGGAAAAAGTGCTTTGGTTTCAGCAAAACGTTTAGGTCCTCCTAAAGGCAGTATTCCTCCAGTAAGAGTTCCTCCCAGCACTCTTCACTGGAAAGATGCTCCTGCGACAAAAACTAGCGATAGTTCATCATCGTCAGATACGGAGTTATGCGATGAACCAAGTGCATCTTCAAGTGACGAAGATGAAAACAAACAATTGCCTGATGACAATCTTATGATAAAAGACAATAAATGTGAAGAAAAAGTGCAAAGTGATATTTTAGATAATACTGCTTCAACTAGTGTTAATCTCTTTCAAGAATCTGATGATGATAGCGGTGATTTTGAAAAGTTTTTACAAGACCGCGTTCGCTGCCTTGAAATCAAAACGCCGGAAGAAGAGGATAGCGCTTGCAGAATTCAATTTGCGCGTAGAAATAGCGAGCGAGCATTACAAATAATTCAAGAAAACTCGTTGATATTGCATAGAATAATGCAATGTCAGTCTAGACTGTCTCCGCCTTTTGTAGAAAGCAACAATGTAAACGATAACACAATAGAAATAGAACATACTGAAGCTAGTTTCTGTGACACAATTTCAAGCAGTATTAGCAAACATTCTCTGGAGCTTGACAAAGATACTGTCTCTATTGAAAAAAATCAATCACCTGAATATGGCTCAAGATACACTAAAATCATAGAAAAAAGCCGCGATTTAGATGAAAAATTTAATAATCTTATTGTAAATGCAAGTGTTAATTTGAAAACATTTGATTTAGATCCAAGTCCTACTGATTCTTATAGAATTCCAACAAAGCAAGAAAATTCTTATAGAATTTCTCCCCAAGAAACTGTACCTGATTTCAGCCTCGGTATTCACAGACTTGACGAGGAAGCTTCTTGGTCTAAATCACCAACATCAACACCTCTTAAATCTTCTCCCAGTTTAGATTTTAGCGACAAATCTCCCAAATCCCCTAATAAAGTTTTTAATCCCTTTCCCGTCTCCGTAAGCTCTCGTCAAAACAAAGAGGTACCTCTCAAGCTAGGCTTGTACAAAAAATGACAAAACAATTTTTTATTATTGTTGTGCTTGGAATAAAAGAAGACTGTGCATTATGGTCTCAAAATTATTGTTGGATGATCACTTAAATATTGTACTTAATTGCTAAATCAGGACGCCATCGGTTCTTGCGGTTAGATGATGGTGTGTAATATATAAAATATAAGAACCTCGTTGACTATTTTGCGCTGTGCCAGATCCGTTCTAAAATTGTAGCAAATAATATATTTCCTTAAAAATTGTTATAGCGTTGACTCAATAAAAAAATTTCTTATTGTTTCATTATTTTTTTGTTTACACATGTTTTATTTAAACCCCATACAATTTTATGGTATTATTGCCATATTATACACTAGAAAAGTACGCTTCCTCCTCGTAAAGTTGCTGTCTTTTGTTAAAAGTACCTATCCTCACTGATTAGAAAAAACGAAAATGTCGTGTCAAAAACAAGAAAGACAGTTCACATATAACCCCAAAAACTAGTGACGAGAGAGAGAATAACAAAAAATTTATTCTATTATAAAAAAAACGTTTTTAAATAAAAAACATTGATATATGAAGATAACAGACAAGATATAAAAGTTAAGTGATAAAAATGATCTTGTTTGGAGCGTTAACTTTGGTTTAGTTTATTTGCATTTCAAGTTTTATGCAGTGACAAAATCTTTTTGAATTGAGGCTGGAAAGCCCAACTTCGACGTTTCAATAAAGCACTAATGAGTGCTAATACACACAAAACATGTCCGAGCTTAGAAATCTTCAATTTGTATAAATTTACAATTACAACTTTATGACGACAAACGCATATAAATATGAAAAAATAATAATTTTTGGAGGTCATGACACACAGTCTTTAACCCACTCTATATTTAACCACTTGGTATGCATTGAGTACTGCACCATTCTTGTCATTTGTTAGATATATTATAAGTGCTACAACATTATAACTGTTTAATCCCATCTGACATTCTTATGAAAAAATAGGTAAATTGTTAAATACAGTTTGACAGTTTATAAATTTGCATAAAAACTTGCTACTAATTTTGATTTTTAATGATTTGAACAACTGCACATATATCAATAAGACTTATAAAATTCCGCAGCTATCGAGAAAAAGTTATCTCTTAATGGCACTTATCAGGATAACATTTTTGACCTTATTAATATATGATTTGAAAAATAATGATCAGTACTTAGTAAACCATGTATAAAATCATATCCCGCGCCAAACCTTTTTCTAAAACTTGTCGTTTTCTAAGTGCTCTGAAGTCTGATGGGCCTCTATTCCCGCATAAAGAAGAGTTCCCGGATAGACACATCGGGCCAAGGAATATTGACATTATTTCCATGCTAGATACATTGGGATTTAAGGTACAATTTTTACATTTCTACAAATTAATTTACCTAATCAAAAATTTTAGAGCCTAGATGAATTAACAGATAAAGCAGTACCAAAAGACATTAGTCTTAAAGCTCCTTTGGATATTGAAGACCCAGTTGGTAAGTAAACACAGGTCAAATGTGAGATGATAATTCACAGCAGGAGGTCAATTGTTTACAATTTCATAATTTGTTTGCTTTAGGAGAATATGAGTTAATTAATAGAATTCGAAAAATAGCAGAGCGAAATCAAATATGGCGATCTTATATTGGAATGGGGTACCACAATTGTTGTGTACCCCATACCATTATGAGGAATATTTTTGAAAATCCAGGCTGGACAACGCAATACACGCCATACCAGCCCGAGGTAGCTCAAGGAAGACTTGAAGGGCTTTTAAACTATCAAACTATGGTATCGGACTTGACTGGATTAGACGTAGCAAACGCTTCTCTTTTAGATGAAGGTACTGCCGCAGCGGAAGCTTTGTCGCTATGTTTCCGGCATAATAAACGTCGAAAAATGCTACTGTCAGATAAACTGCATCCTCAAACCATTTCAGTGGTAGAGACACGATTATCTTCTCTAGGTCTTCAAGTAGAAATAGTAGATGTCCTACAATGTGACTTTTCAAATAGAGACGTCGCGGGAGTTTTGGTTCAATATCCAGACACTCATGGCAACATTCTAGACTTTAGTAGTGTTGCCGAAAATGCTCATTCACATGGTACTCTAGTTTGTTGTGCCACAGATCTTTTAAGTCTAACACTATTGCGTCCACCAAGTGAATTTGGTGCTGATATAGCAGTTGGTACGTCTCAAAGACTAGGAGTTCCATTAGGTTATGGTGGACCTCATGCTGGGTTTTTTGCTTGCAAACAATCGCTAGTACGTTTAATGCCTGGAAGAATGATTGGAGTTACAAGAGATGCAGCAGGACGAGATGGTTATCGATTAGCTCTGCAAACTAGAGAACAACATATTAGGCGAGACAAAGCCACCAGTAACATTTGTACAGCGCAAGCTCTTCTGGCAAACATGTCGGCCATGTTTGCTGTCTATCATGGACCACAAGGACTTAAAGACATAGCGACAAAAGTGCACAACTTGACTTTGGTGAGCTTTTTTTCTTGTTACATTAAGACTATTTAACAATAATTGAGTACATTCCAATAAACCAGAACAAGATATACATCAGCTGCAAGCTGGTGAAGAGGTTGAGTGCCTAGGCGATGTTTCCAAAGTTACTACGTTTTTCTAATTTTATTAAACTAACTTAGTGTAAACATTTAATTTCATCAGACCTGTGCAAGATGATATCTACCATCCAACCGATCAAACAATAAAAATTTAATAAATTGATTTATTAAATAACAAATAACATGTTACAATTTGCATTCATTTTGATTTATTTTTCAATTTTTGTTTCAACTTCTTATCATATTTCTAGTCTTTTTATCTTTCCACAAATGTTTTCATTTTCTTTTTCCACATTTTTTGTAATAGATTTTTTATTTTTTTGTAAATTATCTTAAAAATTAGATTTTTTGTTTTTTGTTCATGTTTAGACATAATTTTTTGTCTGTTTTAATTTTTCTTTCTATATATATATTTTTTTAATTAGGTACTATACTTATTACATTATTTCTCTTTTCTGTTAGTCTTAACTTTATTTCTCGTTCAGGTTTTTAACACTCTCTCTTATCATATATATTTAAATTTTTTTTTTATTAGTTCTATTTTTTATTAGGTTTTAAAACATGGTTTGCTGGAAGATGGAAACACTTTAACCAACGAATTGTTCTTCGACACATTGCGCGTTATACCAAGACTTATTACCATCGACGAAGTGCGAAAAAATGCTCAAAATCATAAGATAAATTTGCGGTATTTTGATGATGGCGCCGTAGGTATCTCACTAGACGAAACAGTCACTTTTGCTGACATAAACGATTTATTTGACATTTTCGGCAGCAGCCACACTATAGAGAATTTAATTAATAGTTCAAAAGTACGTGAGAGTTCAATTGGAAAAAGTTCTTTCAAAAGAACATCACCATTTTTGACTCACCAAGTTTTTAATTCCCATCATTCGGAAACTAGGCTTGTGCGGTATATGAAGATTTTGGAAAATAAAGATATTTCATTGGTTCACTCAATGATTCCATTAGGTTCTTGTACAATGAAATTGAACTCTACAACTGAAATGATGCCATGTTCTTTCAAGCATTTTACTGACATCCATCCGTTTGCTCCACTAGATCAAACGCTTGGTTACCATCAATTATTTGCAGAGTTAGAAAAAGACTTATGCACTATTACCGGCTACGATAAAATTAGTTTTCAACCAAACAGTGGAGCTCAAGGTGAATATGCCGGCTTAAGAGCAATTCAATGTTACCATGAAGCACGTGGTCATAAAAATCGTGACGTATGTCTAATACCAGTGAGTGCTCATGGAACCAACCCAGCCAGTGCTCAAATGGCAGGCATGCAGGTTGAACCCGTACGAGTCAAACATGATGGATCTATAGATGTAGATGATCTTAAAACAAAAGCAGAAAAGTACAGCTCAAGATTATCCTGTTTCATGATCACATATCCATCAACCAATGGAGTATTTGAAGAGACTGTTGCTGATGTTTGTGATATCATCCATCAAAATGGAGGTCAAGTTTACTTAGATGGAGCAAATATGAATGCACAAGTAGGCCTGTGTAGGCCCGGTGATTACGGTAGCGATGTTTCCCACTTAAATCTTCACAAAACTTTTTGTATCCCACATGGAGGTGGTGGTCCTGGAATGGGTCCCATTGGTGTAAAAAAGCATCTAGCACCATTTTTGCCCGGTCACCCAGTGGTCAATCCTTTAGGAGATGATACACTTAACTACGGTGTAGTTAGCGCTGCTCCTTATGGTTCATCTGCAATTCTCCCAATTTCTTGGGCTTATATCAAAATGATGGGACCACGTGGCTTGCGGAAAGCAACACAAGTAGCTATATTAAACGCAAATTATATGTCAAAAATTTTAGAGGGGCACTACATTACGTTATTTAAAAGTCCCACATCAAATTTAGTTGCTCATGAGTTTATTATTGATGTACGAGAGTTTAAAAAAACTGCAAACATTGAAGCAGCTGATATTTCTAAAAGATTAATGGATTATGGATTTCATGCCCCAACCATGTCTTGGCCCGTAGCCGGAACACTTATGATTGAACCTACAGAATCCGAAGATAAGCAGGAGCTGGATAGATTTTGCGATGCTTTAATCTTTATTCGACAGGAGATTAAGGAGATAGAAGAAGGCAGAATGGATGTAAGAGTGAATCCTTTAAAGATGGCTCCTCATACGCAAGAACAAGTCATTTCTAGCGATTGGGAGAGACCATACGCCCGAGAACAAGCCGCATTTCCTGCGCCTTTTGTGCGGCCAGACACTAAAGTCTGGCCCACTGTTGCAAGGATTGATGATATTTATGGCGATAAGCATTTGGTCTGTACTTGTCCGCCAATGTTAGATGAATACAATTACTAGTCACTTTTACACATTTACATATTTTAATAAACTGTTAATAGATTGTGTTTAAATAAAGAGTAAAATCAATGGCAAAGTTTGTTTAAATAAATTGTTAAAATAAACAGTCAAAGCCAGTGCTTCATGATCTTAACTTAAATCAAAATTTTTAATTCCACACCCAGTTTGTTTATTAGCCAAAGCCAATTTCAGGATAAACTAGTTTCGTCTAAGCACAATCAGTTCTCCCTACAAACGATAGAACGAATCAGTATAACCTAGACCTAACTTATTTATCCTGTTAATGAAAGAATGAACTAGTTTAGTCTAAGTCAAATGGGTTTATCCTAGTTAAAATTTACACGCTTTAAGATAAACTGGTACGTCTTAGCCTGAACTAATCTAGACTAGTCGGAATTGGTTCAGATTAGGCAAGAAACTAGGTGAAATTAGGTCAGACTAGGATGTACCAGTTTATCCTAAAGCTTGTAAACTTTAACTAGGATAAACCGCATGTAAACTCTAACTAGGATAAACCCATTTGACCTAGGCCAAGTTTGTTCAGCCTGTTAATGATTTAATTAACCAGTTTAGCCTAGGCTGTACTGACTGATTTGTCAGTACAGCCTATCGCGTGAAGGGGAACTAATTTGGCCTTGACGAAACTAATTTATCTTAAAATCGGGTTTAGCCTGTAACAAATAAGTAACAGAAACAATCTTCAGCGCAAAAAAATATTATTTCAGCCTCCCCTCGCTGTAGGTTGGTTTGTTCGTAGAGAGAATAAAAAAGAGTAGTAAAACATATCGTTCTTTTATATTAAATCAATGTGTAAATGCGCAAACTGTGTCTTACACAGTTTTTTAGTGTAATCTCTAAATGACGCTTTTTATTACAAAATAACTGGTTTTATTTAAGTTTAACTAAAGGACAAAAACAAGACTCTATTCTCATCAAAGTCTTTACTGCTGTTGCATAGAGAGGTTATAATAAAAAAATAGTTATCTTTCTTGATGAAATCTATTATATAAGCATAGTAGCTACTATTAATTAATAAATTCTTACACTACAAGTTTTCTTAGACAAAACAAAAATACTGTTTAAAATCAAAACTATTTTTATCGTCACTGCTTAGTAAAGTTGTCTAATAAGACTAATATCTCTAATTGTGTCCAAATGAGTGTCCTGTTACAGGTGTAGTTTAACCTGTTAAGTCGCGCTGATAAAAACCAATCAATTTAAAAAATGTGCTAGATGATGTGCTTTGACTTATTACGCAGTGTATTAAAGAATTTACTTGACTAAAATTTATAGTAAAAGGCTTTTATTTTAATGTCCAAAAGAGTGATGCCCCGGAATAAATAAGTCTGACAATCTGTAACATAAAATTTAGTTGAAAGTTGTTAATTCAAGGAAAACATACGCGTACGCCCATATTATAGTTGACCATAATGTTTTCAGAAAACTTGATTTTTATGGGTTTCACAGTGTTACACAAAAAAATCAAAAATATTTTTTTATTTTCGGCGTTCCATGTATGCCACCTAGAGGTTGTCAAATGCCAAAAGAACTGCTCACTCTACCAAACTTTAGGTAAGTATGGAACAAATCTACTTTTAAAATATATTACCTACCTCATTTTCAAAAGCTTGACCCGATCCAATGGCCGTTTTCATTAAACCAAGTAGAGTAATTGCGAATAAAGTAAAACGGTACCCACTTAGAACATTTCCATTTTCCATAGTCTAAGAAATGCGCGTTAAATTATATAAATAGAACATTAATTATATATTAATAATAGAAAAATTAATAGTATTAAAACAGCCTTGTTGGACAACAAAAGCTCAAAACTTTAAGGGCTTTAATAATCATAATAAAATATACAGAGTATCTCATATAAAAATTTCCAGCCAGCACATCTCAGTAGATAAATCTTGTCTGAAAAAATCCTAAAATACTTCAATTTTGTTTTCCAAAAAAACGAGATTTTGACAATCAGATGCTTTTACTTGTTGGGGGGTGGCCAATCCCACAAGTGACGTTTCATTGGAAATCTTCTGCCACTAATTAGCACAGTTTAGACCAACATGTAGGTATACCATTGCAGAAAGAGTTGAGTTGATGATGCTGTACGCCAAACACAGAGATTATGCCAAACGAGCCGTTGCAGTTTTTAATAAAAACCATCCAAACAAAAATGTAGACCACAGTCACGTGTCATACAGCACGTCTATACAAAATTGAAAAAATGATAGAGCAGCAACTGTTGCCATTAAAGATAACCAAATTGAAGTTCTGGAGACAGTGGCTGTAAATCCTTAACAGTCTGTACGGAGTTTGGGAAAAGAAACAGGAATTAGCAAGTCAACTAATCACAGAACACTTAAAAGGCATAAATTTCATGAATACAAAATCCAGTTAGTTTAGAAGATAATCCCGATAAAAGATAAAGAATACAGTTTGCGGAAAGCAATTGTAGCCTTCTTAGCTGCTACTTTGATCTCATCACCCAATTATAATTAAATTCAACTTTAAACAAAAAACTGAATTAAAGAACATCTCCGTGCCATTAAAGCAAGGTATAATTGGTAGAAAAATGTTTGGTTTATTAATAAGCTTCTATCAAATTAGCCTGCAACAAAGGTAAACATAGAGTAAAAATTATAGCGAGCAAATCCTTATTTTCTGCGTTTGAAAAACGCACTGTATAGGTATAGAGAATAAAAATTGTAAAAAAAAAATTTCGAAGAGAGGCAAAATGGTCAATTTTCTTTAGCAATTAAGAGTTTGAACAATCAAAGTTTTTAAAAAATATTTTAAATACAGTATGTATACACCTACCTAAAATGCACCAAGTTTTGAGTTTATTGTTTATTATTGTTATTTAGCAACAAATGGTACGACAAGAGAGATATGATAAAAGAATTGTTTTAAAAAGCTGCACAAGAGAATAATATAGATAGTGTACAAACAATAAAAGAGCTTAATTTGAAAAAAAAAACACAATATAAATAATGCTAGAAAAATGCATCACAATAGAATAGAGACGAAAGGCAGACCAAAATCTGTAATTTGGAAGAGAATCTACATAGAAGTTACAATGATGTTGAAAAAAACTATTCTTTCATCTCTTGATAATGATTAATTGGTGGTCGAAAAAGCTCTCAAGATTTATTAAACAAACTTTTTGGTAAGTGGTACAACTATGTGAATTATTAAATAATACATTTGAAAACAAAAATAATTGAAAGAAAAGACAGTTTCTTCGAGAAAATTGGGTAAGAGAAAAGTAGAAAACATAAAAAATAAAATAAGTAAAGATATAATACATAGAATAGATAATATAGATAATAGACAAATAAAAGAAAGTGCAATTGACATAATTATGTAATTGCAGGGTTTTTTCATTTCATATCTTACAAAACCTTGGATTCAAAAAGCATTAGTTTAAAAGCTGCAAATAATAGTTCAACAATTTTTATGTTTGTTACAGCGCACACAAATAGATCAGAAATACCAATTTACCTTAAAAAAAGAAAAGACAATACTCATTCCTAAACCAACACCACATCCAGAAAATGGTATTATGTAATTGTTCATTAACTTTACAGATTTGATTGATCCGCTAAAACAAATTTATCAACAAGGTAAATACGTACCAAAAAGACTTCACTGGGTATAGCCTGCAAAATTAAAACTCGTTATATAGCGGTCGTAAAACTCTGATCTTCATAATTGGGTAGCTGGCCACTTTGAGTACAAAAGACCGGCGGTGGCAGATTGTCATTTCATCTGTTGTGCAAATAAGCGTTGTTTTGTACCAATGATCGACTCTTCTCACAAAAGAAGGCAATATAACAAGTATTAATTTGGCAAACTATACTTTAAAACTATAGCGGAAAGTAGACTTCTTGTTAACTTACAGTAAAAATTGAACGTGTCTTGCAATGTGAAATTTAAGTCTAAAATTAATTTCTTTTTGATAATTGCTATTCGTAAATAGTTCATTATCTTTGACAAATTCCCATTCTTTTGTCAACTTTTTAATAAATTCGTTAAACATTATAAATTGAAACCTATAATGCGCTGTACAATAAAGCACTTCACCACAATGCGAAATGATAGAAGCACCTCCCAAAAACTGCAGAAACTTAACCAAAAAAGTACCAATTTTTTTAAAATTACTGTCTGTTTGAAATAAAAAATGTATCCATAATTCCTCATTACTAGCTATCCGGCATGCACTTAGAATCAATGCTACAACTAATTGAAATACAATAAATCTGTTAGAGTGCTTAGCCAAATTTAATAGAGTTTTCTCAATATCTGATCCAGTTGTGTTGATTTGCCATAGTTTAAATTGTTCTAATACCTTGTCAGTCATTCGGTTTTCAACCAAAAGTACCAAAATGGTCAAAATTGCCTAAAACATTTGAAAAAAACGTTATTTTATTTTTCTGTAAGTCAATATATATTTTAGCAAAATATTTTTAAAAAAATTGTTCATACAAACAAATCGTAGAAAAAGAATTCTCCTTTGTGAACGAAATTGCTGAGGGTTGTTTTTGATAAAACATCAATAAATGTAAAAATGAATTGAAATCCTGTGTTTACCACAATCATTCCAAGCAATACTTTAATTGCTTTTTTTTGATAAATTTTCATCGAAATAAAATTCAGTAAATGCATACAATCGCCTAAAAATTTATAATTTTTACTGTTGTCCATATCTACACTAATGTTACCAGTCATCTCCTCTTGATAATAAAAATCCATGTTTTGGTTTCAAAATTAACAGGATAGAACATAAAATCCGCTTTTTATTGACGTAATAATTGGGAATATTTATGCTTTCTGAAATATATATGTCAATTACCTAAATTAGCATACCTTTAAAAAAATAAAAAAATTAAATAGTAATAAATGCGTTATTAAGTGTATTATACAAAAAACTACTAACCTACATTACATTCATCAGGCAACGCAGAATATCATATTAGCACTTATTTTAATTTTCATCTGATAAAAAAATCGTTTTGCACAACAAAAAAGCTCACCTAATAACAATTTTAAAAATAAAAACTTTTAAGTAAAATTTATGTTAAGCAAAATGCATTCTAGCTTTTTTAAATATTGAGGTGAATAAGATTTTTAATTATAGTAACCTAAATGGTATAACGTTATATGGTTCTTTCTTTGTTGCAAAAGTGAATAGGCTACCCAAAACCTTATAAATCTTCAATTTTGTCCCTTGGTACATTTTGAGATTAGGTGTATTGTCCAGTTATAGGAAATAATTCGGTTTGGTGTTAAATTTAGATTTATTTTTAAGCACACAAATATTTAATAAGACTGTTTTTGTTTCAATTTAAGTATAAACCAAATTTATTTCCAATAACACACCAATTTAATGACTAGAAATATTGAATTCAACATGGTTGAAAACGCCAGATTGACATACTTATCTATCATAATGAAAAACGATTCGTAAAGCGCACAGAACTTGCTCAAAAACGAGCTGAGAATTAAAAATCTTGAATTAAAAAAATATTTTTAGTCTCTTGAATAACTTGTTTATTTCCATATTTAACACGAAAAATAGTTATTACAAAAGTTGTAGAGAGAATAAAAAAGAGTAGTAAAACATATCTTTCTTTTATATTAAATCAATGTGTTAATGCGCAACCTGTGTCTTATTCTTAGCCGCTTTTTATTACAAAATAGCTGGTTTCATTTAAATTTAACTAAAGGACAAAAACAAGACTCTATTCTCATCAAAGTCTTTATTGCTGTTGCATACAGAGGTTATAATAAAAAAATAGTTATCTTTCTTGATAAAATCTATTGCATAAGCATAGAAGCTACTATTAATTAATAAATTCCTACACTACAAGTTTTCTTAGACAAAACAAAAATACTGTTTAAAATCAAAACTATTTTTATCGTCACTGCTTGTCTAATAAGACTAATATCTCTAATTGTGTCCAAATGAGTGTCCTGTTACAGGTGTAGTTTAACCTGTTAAGTCGCGCTGATAAAAACCAATCATTGATTGGTTTTTATCGGGGCGGCGGGCGGGGTGGAGGGGGCACTGGGGGGGCATTATTTAATAAAATTAGTAAAGTCTTTCTCGGGTATGACGAGACCAGGGAAATAAGTATTTATTTTTATATGGAGGATATTATAGAATCCAGTTCAAATTGAATAGGTACGCTTACATAAGATAAGTCAGCTATACAAAATAAAGTAGTGCATCAAATTTACGCTAAGGCGGTACGAAGTTCGCCGGGTCAGCTAGTACAATATATAATTAACTAATTCTTTTAAATAAACATTTTATATTTCAAGAAATATAATTCAAGTATTGTGACCACATTAAAATTTTGTGTATTATAATATAGGAAATTTAAGTAAAAACTATTCAAATAGTTTAATTAATTTATTTCCATAAAGGTTTGAAAAAATTAAACTCGATATTTTTATTTTCGGAATTAATAAATTTATGTAGTTTTTTTGAAGAATTAAAAATATTTTTAAATCATGTATGTCTTTTTGATAACAGAAACTTTTATTGATCTATACTAATATAAGTCGTTCTTAGTGCAAAATTTATAATTCTAAGAAAAATATAAATATTTTTATATATTACTATAGTATATAATAAATAATATATAATATATGAGTAAATAAAAAATAAATATAAATAAAACATAATAAATTTTTTGCAATCAATTAGTTATTCTAATTCTTAAAAAATAAGATATCAAAACTATTAAAATAAAATTTAAGTCATAGGGCGGCATTTTCTTCAGTGCCCCAGGGCGGCACAAATTTAAATCCGGCCCTGCCAATCAATTTAAAAAATGTGCTAGATGATAGGTTTTAATTTGATTGAATGTGCTTTGACTTATTACGCAGTGTATTAAAGAGTTTACTTGACTAAAAATTTATAGTAAAAGGCTTTTATTTTAATGTCCAAAAGAGTGATGCTCCGGAATAAATAATTCTGATAATCTGTAACATAAAAATTAGTTGAAAGTTGTTAATTCAAGGAAAACATACGCGTACGCCCATATCATAATTAACCATAATGTTTTCAGAAAACTTGATTTTTATGGGTTTCACAGTGTTACACAAAAAAATCAAAAATATTTTTTTATTTTCGGCGTTCCATGTATACCACCTAGAGGTTGTCAAATGCCAAAAGAACTGCTCACTCTACCAAACTTTTGGTTACTAATGAACAAATCTACTTTTAAGATTACTTACCTCATTCTCAAAAGCTTGACCTGATCCAAGGGCCGCTTTCATTAAGCCAAGTAGAGTAATTACGAATAAAGTAAAACGGTAGGCATTTAGAACGTTTCCATTTTCTATAGTCTAAAAAATGCGCGTTAAATTATATAATTAGCTGTTTATAAAACAGCGTTGTTGAACAACAAAAGCTCAAAATATTAACAGCTTTAATAATCATAACAAAATATACAGGGTATCCTATATTAAAGTCCCCAGGCAAAACATCTCAGTTAATAAAGGTTGTCTGAAAAAACCTTAACACACGTCAATTTTGTTTTAGAAAGTATGATGTAAGAGATTCTAACAATCAGATGTTTTTTACTTGTTGGGGGGTGGCCAACCCTACAAGTGACGCCTCATTGAAATTCTTCTGCCACTAATTAGCACAGTTTAGACCAACATGTATACCATTGCAGAAAGAGTTGAATTAATGATGCTGTACGCCAAACACAGAGATTATCCCAAAAGAGCAGTTGCAGTTTTTAATAAAGACCATCCAAACAAAAATGTAGACCACACGTCAAAAGTGTCAAAAAACTGTCTATACAAAATTGAAAAAATGATAGAGCAGCAACTGTTGCCATTAAAGATAACCAAATTGAAGTTCTGGAGACAGTGGCTGTAAATCCTTAACAGTCTGTACAAGAAACAGGAATTAGCAAGTCAACTAATCACAGAACACTTAAAAGGCATAAATTTCATAAATACAAAATGCAGTTAGTTTAGAAGATGATCCCGATAGAAGATAAAGAATACAGTTTGCGGAAGACAATTGTAGCCTTCTTTGCTGCTACTTTAATTTCGTCTTCTAATTATAATTAAATTCAGCTTTAAACAAAAAATTAAATTAAAAAACATCTCCATGCCATTAAAGCAAGGTACAGTTAATTGATTTTATAATTAATTTCTATCAAATTTGCCTAGAACAAAAGTTAACATGGGGTAAAAATTTTAGCGAGCAAATCCTTATCTTCTGCGTTTAAAAAACGCACTGTATATAGAGAATAACAATTGAACAAAACAAATTTTGAAGAAAAGCAAAATGATCAAGTTTCTTTAGCAATTAAAAGTTTGAACAAAATTAAAAAAAAAAAAATTCAAATACAGTATGTATACACCTACTTAAAGTGCACCGAGTTTTGAGTTTATTGTTTATTATTGTTATTTAGCAACAAATAGTACGACAAGATAGATATAATAGAAGAATTGTTTTAAAAAGCTGCACTAAAGAATAATATAGATAGTGTAAAAAACAATAAAAAAGCTTAGTTTGACCAAAAAGCACACATAGATACGTAATGCTAGAAAACTGCACCACAATAGAATAGAGACGAAAAGCGGACAAAAACCTGTAATTCCGAAGAGAAGCTACAATAGTCGTAGTGTTAAAAAAAAACTATTTTTTCCTCTCTTGATTATGATCACTTGGTGGTCCAAACAGCTGTCAAGATCTATTAAACAAACTTTATGGCAAGCGGTACAACTATGTGAATTATTAAATAATACATTTAAAAACAAAAATAATTTAAAGAAAAGACAGTTTTTTTGAGAAAATTGAGTAAGAGAAAAGTAGAAAACATAAAAAATAAAATAAGTAAAGATATAATAGGTAGAATAGATAATATAGGTAATAGACAAATAAAAGAAGGTATACGCATTGACATAGGTAATTGCAGGGTTTTTTCATTTTATATTTTACAAAACCTTAAATTCATTTAAAAACATTAGTTTAAAAGCTGCAAACAATAGCTTAACATTTTTTATGTTGGTTACAGCACACACAAATAGGTCAAAAATAACAAATTACCTTAAAAAAAGAAAAGACAATACTCATTCCTAAACCAACAGCACATCCACAAAATGGTATTATGTAATTGTTCATTAACTTTACAGATTGGTTTGACCCTCTAAAACAAGGTAAATACGTACCAAAACGACTTTACTGGATATAGTTTGCAAAATTAAAACTCGTTACAAAAAAACTCTGCTTACAAAGAAGGCAATATAACATGTATTAATTTGGCGAACTATACTTTAAAACTATTCGCTCAGTGCGAAGCCATGGTGGGGAGAAACTGATTTACCGTCAGCGCTACCCGTGGCTATATCCGATACTACGGGGGGCTGTTTTTATATTTTGAATTAGCTAAATATACAAGTGAATTGTTATTTAAAATTTATTTAAATAAAATAATACAAAATGAGTCACAAAAGTTGTTGTGTTGTAAGTTGTAAGAATACAGGTAGAAAAAGTGCTTGTCATTTTTATAAATTTCCAACAGCAAGTTGGAAAATAAATCAAAGGAAAAAATGAATAGCCGCTGTTAGGAGACAAAAGTAAGTAGAATCATAACCTTACTATCCGTAACAATAAAAATCTTGAAAGGAGTAAAACTTAAAAAAATAGTATGTTTAGAAAATGCTAGGAAATATTATTATTTAAAAAAAAAAAAATTTTTAAACATTTTTAAATATAGCACAATTATATATTAAAAAATAAGATTAAATTTTTTTATTATAAACTTTTCCTTAATTATTTAAGATTAATTTACTCTTTGCCACTTATTATATTAAACTGAAAGATTATCCATTCCAATGATTATAAATTTTAAGTATTAAATATTAAAAATTTTCGATTTTCCTTGCAGTATTGATGGCTCATTGTGGACTCCAAAGGCACATGATTATATTTGTAGTGATCATTTTATTGAAGGCCAAAAATTTGATTTACATATTTGATTTCAGTTAACCTATCTTTATGTGTGCTAACTTCTATGCTACTTTTTCGATATTAACTATACTTACATTTTATTTTTTAATGCACAAGAACACTTTACATTAACAAATATTTATTATAAATATTCTCTCTAATTAAAAAAGCATTTTTTTATTTATCATTCGATATTATTATTACAATACTTAGTAAAATATATTACAATAGCCCCCTGTAGTTCAAACGTACCATGGCGCTGAAGTCGCGCACATAGCGAATAGCGGAAAGTAGACGTTTTGTTAACTTACAGTAAAAATTGTGCGTGTCTTGCAATGTAAAATTTAAGTCTAAAATTAATTTCTTTTTGATAATTGCTATTCATAAGTAATTCATCATCTTTGACAAATTCCCATTCTTTTGTCAACTTTTTAATAAATTCGTTAAACATTATAAATTGAAACC
This sequence comes from Lagria hirta, assembly GCA_947359425.1. Lineage (NCBI taxonomy): Eukaryota > Metazoa > Arthropoda > Insecta > Coleoptera > Tenebrionidae > Lagria > Lagria hirta. The sequence goes on along the minus strand of OX375796.1, from coordinate 11,035,601 downwards.
TATAATGCGCTGTACAATAAAGCACTTCACCACAATGCGAAATGATAGAAGCACCTCCCAAAAACTGCAGAACTTAACCTTAAAAGTACCAATTTTTTTAAAATTACTGTCTTTTTGAAATAAAAAATGTATCCATAATTCCTCATTACTAGCTATCCGGCATGCACTTAGAATCAATGCTACAACTAATTGAAATACAATAAATCCGTTAGAGTGCTTAGCCAAATTTAATAGATTTTTCTCAATATCTAATCCACTTGTGTTGATTTGCCATAATATAAATTGTTCTAATACCTTGTCAGTCATTCGGTTTTCAACCAAAAGTTCCAAAATAGCCCAAATTGCCTAAAACATTTGAAAAAACGTTATTTTATTTTTCTGTAAGTCAAAGCGTCTGGAAAAATATAACTCAAATTGATATTAGTCACTTCCGCAACATTTATTTCAATATATATTTTAGCAACATATTAAAAAAAATTGTTCATACAAACAAATCGTAGAAAAAGAATTCTCCTTTGTGAACGAAATTGCTGAGGGTTATTTTTGATAAAACATCAATAAATGTAAAAATTAATTGAAATCCTGTGTTTACCATAATCATTCCAAGCAATACTTTAATTGCTTTTTTTTGATAAATTTTCATCGAAATAAAACTCAGTAAATGCATACAATCGCCTAAAAATTTACAATTTTTACTGTTATCTATTTCTACACTAATGTTACCAGTCATCTCCTCTTGATAATAAAAATCCATGTTTTGGTTTCAAAATTAACAGGATAGAACATAAAATCCGCTTTTTATTGACGTAATAATTGGGAATATTTATGCTTTCTGAAATATATATGTCAATTACCTAAATTAGCATACCTTTAAAAAAATAAAAAAATTAAATAGTAATAAATGCGTTATTAAGTGTATTATACAAAAAACTACTAACCTACATTACATTCATCAGGCAACGCAGAATATTATATTAGCACTTATTTTAATTTTCATCTGATAAAAAATTCGTTTTGCACAACAAAAAAGCAATTTTTGTAATAAAATTTTTTAAGTAAAATGTATGTTAAGCAAACATGCCATATGTATAGAACTTCTAGCTTTTTTAACTATAAATATTGAGGTGAATACGATTTTTAATTATAGTAGCCTAAATGGTATAACGTTATATGGTTCTTCCTTTGTTGCAAAAGTGAATAGCCTACCCAAAACATTATAAATCTTCAATTTTGACCCTCGGTACATTTTGAGATTAGGTGTACTATCAAGTTAATTGTCAATTTTAAGAGAAAAATTGTAATAAACCAATTTGTTTAACATAAATTTTCCTACAATTTTGACATTCATTAATTTTTTCGTAGAATCGATATTTTTCGATTTAACCTGAGAAGAGTGAGGGTAAAATCTTGTCATTGTATTGTCACGTTTATTTTCAATTTTATGCAATAAATACCCATTACAAAAGTTGTTTAAAATAACATTTCCTACAATTTTGGTTCTTATCAATTTTTTTGTAGAATTGATATTTTTTACTATACTCGAGAAAAGGAGGGGTTAAAATCTTATCATTGTATTATCACGTTAATTGTCAATTTTAAGAGAAAAATTGTAATAAACAAGTTTAAAATAAAATTTCCTACAATTTTGATTTTAATAAATTTTTTCGTAGGATGATATTTTTCGATTTATACCTGAAAAGAGTAGGGTTAAAATCATATTGTATTATTATTGATGTTGTACTATTATTTTGCTTTCTGTTTTTTTTTTTGTTGATTGCCGTAAATTTGATGCGTCGAAACTGATCGATAAACAAAAATTCACCCTTTTTTTTTCGAGTATAAATTGAAAAAAATTAATCTTAGAAAAAATTTGATAACCAAAATTGTAGGAAATTCAATGTTAAACAGCTTATGTAATAACTATTTTGAAAATAAACGAGTTATTCAGGACAAAAAATAACCCTTTGATTCAAGATGGCCGATGACTGACGCAACAAGTCTGGTATCACTACATTTTGAATTTTGACTAACAGTGACCCTCCCCAACGAATTCCGAAGGAAAATGGCTGCTTGGAACTTTTGTAAATCTAAAATACGAATTCGCCTGCGCTATTAGACTTTTTCCTGCATTGTGGAACATAAGCTCAAAATTTGTCACCATGCCCATTCTTTTTTCCTTGATAGAAAAATTTGATACCACTCATTTAAATACAACGTATTTTTATTTTTTCATAAAAAAAATGTTAAACAAAAACAAACTCTTTCAGTTTCATATTTTATTGTCTTAAAGGAAGAAAAAAACAGCAACAAAAAAAAGATTTTTAAATTTCTAAGTCAGTTTATAATTTTTTATTAAATAAAAAAATGTTCGAAAATTTTGTTAACAGACTGTATTGCCAAGGTCTCCAAAACCTTGTTTATTATTAAAATAAATATAAACTACAACAAAATGACCGAACACACACACACCCATCTTGTACAGTGTTCAATGACGTAAGATAAGTTTTTTTGATCAAATGGAATTCCATTCTCACCTCTCTAACATTCACAAAAAAATCTAATGCAAATATACAATGAAAAAATATAATTATTACTATTTAGTACAAAAAACGGCAGCTTCGTCAATTAAGTGCCGTCCCATACAATATCAATCGGCACAATAAAGAGGTAAAAAACACTAAAATTTGACAATTGCACCAATTGACATTGTTTACAACAACAAAAATATAATAACCACATATCATACGCCACTATTTGGCGCCGATATCAATTAAAATAGTAACGCACCCATACCGCCCATTTCACTTTGTTCTTTAACAAATATTTCAAAGTATTGGTAGATGATGGTCACAGCCAGCAAAATACCAGTACCAGAACCAATAGCTCCTAAGAAATCAGCTAAAACGGATAGTGCACCTATACACAGTCCTCCGAAAGCTGCCGCGGTTGGAATATATCGGTTAAGTTCGTGAATCATGGAGTTATCACGATGACCGCGCATCACCATTTGTTGTTCTTTGAGCTGTTTAGCGACATCTTTTGCTGAACTACCAGAAACTTCAATCCACGTCTTTGAGAAGAAGGCACATGATCCCAGCATGAAAAATATATATAAAAGAGCATGGACTGGATCTTCTAATATATGTCCAACACTTTCTGGTGGAGATAGATAATAACACAGACCGCCAATTGGATATGATCTTGCAGGCCCGCCCCCACCGACATCCGCCCATACTCCTAATAGATTAATTAAGAAATTTCCTTGGAATTTCACAGCTAACATTTGAGAAATAACGTATAAATTCGATACGAGGGCAGATTGTAAAATAATTGGAATATTAGAAGTATAGAAAAGTTTGATAGGATAACTAGAGTACTGTCCTCTATATCTAGCACTCTTAATTGGAAGATCAACTCTAAATCCTTGGAAGTATATTACTATAGCAAACACAAAAACTGTTGCTAATAAATTCATCAAATTTGGTAAATTTTGACGATAGAAAGCTTCTCTTAATGCTCGAATTTTATCTTGTCTTGTCGTCAACAAATGGAACAAAGCGATTACAGCACCTTCAAATTCTGTTCCACGTCCAGTATTGACCGTAGCTGGCGAAAATGCTTTCCAAATTATCGTCTCGCAAATATTCGTAGCAATAAACAATGAAATACCCGAACCTAAACCATAACCCTTCTGTAATAATTCATCCAAAAGAAGAACAATGAGACCAGCCACAAATAATTGAATAATGATCAAGAGACAAACACCAGCTCCAATTTCAGCTGGATCTCCATACATGCCCGTCATTACGTATACTATGGCTTGACCCACTGTTATTACCATACCGAATACTGCAAAACAACATTATGACTTAATAATTATTTCTCCAGCATCGCATAAGGTTTTATAAAAACAAATTTGATAAAACCTTATTATATAAAGGCACATTTTATGTTAGACAACTGGGTTTGATTTAACAGTAGCTCATATCCTTACTAGCTTCCACAATTAAGTAAAAATATGAGTCACTGCATAGTCAAATTATAAAATACCACCAGTTGTACATGAAATATTAAATTCTTACATTTTTGGGCACCATTAAATAGCGCTCTGTCCTTCGGCGTATCTCCTACTTCTATAATTTTTGCACCAGCCAATAACTGCATTATGAGACCTGAAGTCACAATCGGAGAAATACCCAACTCCATCAAAGTACCCCGATTTGATGCCAAAATTACACGAATCCAATAAAATGGATCGGCGGAATCCGAACTCATTATACCGAATAGTGGAATCTGAAAGAAAGTTTTTATAAATAAATTTATAATTTTAATTGTTTATATTTTTTATAAACAAATTGATTGAATACACCCATATGAAATTTCAGTAAAAGAGCAAAAATAACCAAATTGACAAACACTATATGTAATTATAATGTCCATCCAAGCAAACATGAACTCTGAATATGCGTGACCTGAGAACGCTTTAGCTTGCATGTACATCGTACTTCAATTTTTTTAGCTTCTGATTGGTTAATTTAAATTTATTCCGGAATTTGCTATTTACAACAGTCCATAAAAGTACCCTAGTTTGAAAATGCTTTAGTCAAATTCCAACCAATAAACAATACTTATTCATAAATGACTGAGTATTTAGAGTAAAGCAATCACGTACGGGCTTATGTAAAACCACGTGATCCGCTTCTCTTAAAATATTCATCGACTATTAAAAAAAAGTTATTTGTTTATTGAATTTTATTCAAAGCCAATCAATACAAAAATAAAAATATGATTAACCTAAATATAAGATTATTACGGCTTGAAGACGCAAAATATTAACATAATTTGACTTATTACAGACAATTTCCATAATCATTCTCTACCCTAGATAATAACATAAATAATGACAAACATTGTTAATTGGAAATCAATATTGATTTAGTTCGAAAAACACCAATTAAATAAACCTTAATTTTAGATAATAAAACATCTTTTAGTGCACATATTTCTTAAAATCCGGTCTTGATATTCAATTAGAAGTAAATCTAAAACTATCTTATTGAAAAAACTCAAATTTCAATTATTACCACGTATTTTGGCAAAAAGATATATATAGTCATCCAAAAACTAGTTTGTTTTTTATGAAAATGTCTATTGTGTAGAAGTTATTAGTACATATTTACAATAGGTACTTATAAACTGAAGTCTGACCAGATAAAAGTAGATGTACGATCTTACCCAGAACCGTATTACATTATTCGAAAAATCAGTAATATTATATATATATAAATATATTTATATATTTATTTATTATTTACTGTTAGTTTTATATAATTGAATAAGTTTATTATTATGGATTACCTGTTCGTCAATGTTATGCAAATAAGCACATTTAAGATTTCTAAATTTATTATCTAAATTATTATTATATAAATTAAAAATCCCAGGTAAAGACGGTACAGTCTTTTAGAGCCGACTAATTAGCATTTGATTTATGACGGATTTGTTTACACCTCGTTACTACAAAGTCAATTGTTATTGCACTGTCATAAAGGCAGACTAGTTTTTGGATAACTATACACTAATTTATTTTTCTTCAAAGTTAAAATATATTTTTTTTTGTAAAATTACCAGAGTTACACAGAAAGAGCAAAACAAGCCTGACCGTGCCTCTACATTGAAAAATGACCATAGTATAAATGTGCCGTTTTTAGTGAATCGCACTAAAGATAGAGTTAGATAATCACACTTATTTGCTGAAGTAACTATCAATATTTGGTAAAATTTGACATCATCAGTTTTTTTTCGGTGAAAAACTTTTGCTTTCACTGTATCAAATCTATACAGTATGGAATCAAAATCGGATTCGTAGCTTAAAAACGTCAAAAAAAAGCTTAAAATTCCAGTTGATTACTAAAAAATTCAGTTTTTGGGATATATGTAACTAAAATTTTAGTTAAAAATCGTTCAAAGGTCCGCAGTATTTGCACACCGTTCAGAAAAATTCAGTTTGACAAGCAAAAGTGAAGTTGGAATAAATTGACAAGCCCTGCTGACACCGCTGTTTCATAAAATTGTGTTGTGTGAATGGGACATTGCATTAACCAATACAAAGAGAGTGTTTTTAATGCGACTCCGAAAATGCCCGATTTGTCTTGCCAATAGCCGAAACATAATAGTTTGTGAGACTAATTAAAATAGTTTCCGACAGCTACTGAAGCAAAATAAAGTGTAAAGTATAGTTTTAAAAGTTAATTTACATAATGATAAGATGTTTGCAAAATTATAAAACAATCACGACAACAAACTGATTGTGATAGTTTTCCATGGTCTTTAAACTGCACAAAGTGTTATAAACATTAATTTCATAAATCTATTCCTGTAAAAGCGATTAAATTAATAGAAAATAATAAAGAAATAGCGCAAAACATAATAAATTGAGATAAATATATCATTAGCGCCATAGATTGAATTTTAAACGTCATAAATGTCATTTGTATTATGACATTTGGGCAATGCATGGCCAACTGCATTAAACACCCCCATGACAAATAAGATAGTAGAAAGATTGAATTTAATAATGAAAATTGTTTCATACCTGACAACAAACGAGGAAAATGAATAGGGTGATAGCAGTCCATAGTACTTTCTCCCTAAATTGAATCTGTAAGCAAAAAAAAGATGCCACATGTTATAAGTTCATAAGCCTCACAGCTGTTGCATTCCATGAATGAAAATATCCAAATAATCACTTTTTCCCTTAATTGAACAAAAGTTTTCTATAAAGGAAACGTTATTGGATATTATCAGTCTTACAATAAGGCCCAAGTCCAAGTAAAATTCAGAAAAACTCACCTTTCGTTCCGGTTTAGCAATTTCTGGCAGAATACTGCAGAATGGCTTTATAACTTCTAAAAATTTAACTGAAAATGGAAAAAACATCGTATCATTAGTAAAACAGTAGGTCAGTGAAAAAGGCCTAAATGGGTATTTAGGGAAATATTTAGAAAATTAAATAAATGGATTAAGGTTAGGAATAAAATACTTACTGCCCATGGTGCTTTTTGGACACTTAAATCATTAAAAATTGATCACAGTTTTATTTTGAGCAGCGTTTTTCTACGCTGTCACGTCGAATATGTGGCCAACAAGGTATTTACGGTACTTTCTCAAAGTGATTTTTGGAGTACACGACGACACGTAGCAAGCAAAGCCGGTCACGTGACCGATGATGTTGGCTAAGGTTTTTGTATTTTGCCAGAAGGGGGTGCTTTAGTCGTCTGTTTTTTTGCAATTTTTAACATTTATACACAAATTATTGTTCAAACTGCTATATTTGCATTAATAAACATTTAAATAATGTTTTTTTATTATTATTTGTAATTTGTTACTGATTAAATGTACTTTAAAATCATTTTAACAATGACAGTTTATGCAATATAGTGTGATCATAAAACATTCCTTCTGTAAAGCCGCTCCGATATTATTATTTGTAAAAAATTTACCAAATTTTGCATAAACCTTGAAATTTAATCAAAACTAGATATCTATTTTAATCTTATTATTTTTTTAAATAGAAAACCGAAATCGGCTTCTATTAATATATTACACAAAAATGATATTATAATCGCTTATATTACATTAAAATTGAATCAACTAACGTACATAACATTGTTAAAAAGTAGCAATTTCATATTTTTAAACGAAGATGTTACGAAATACAGGGTGTTTCAAAGGTATGGAATAATGCTTCTACAGCGTAATCGTACATTTTATTACAAAACATTTTGGACTAAAGCTATTAGACAAAAAGAAGACAGCATTTTATTGCACCAACCTTGAATAAAGCTAAAATACATTTTTTGTCATTATAAAAAAATTAATTTTATCGATGTTTTAACTACAAAAGCTTATATAGGTTATATAGAAACGTCTGTTATTATGACAATTAAAATAATTTGTTGCAAATAATAGGTTATCTCTTCTTGCACAACTAAATACTAGCTGTACGCATAATTTTTGAGCGTTATTAGAGTCAATTGGTCTTAGTCAAACTTTAAGATAAAGTTGTGAAACATATAAAAATATAGTAAAATTATAAGATAAAAATCCATTAGGTAACATTTAACTGTAACAGTACAATGCCATTACGAGCATAACACAGTTTATTACATCTAACGTCAAGTAGCTACATTATTCAAAGGTTTAAAGCGATTTTAGTATTAAACATTTCAAAATTTGTCCAACTTACGACTAGAATGTATTTGAGCGTAACTAGTTAATCATAATATGCAACAATTATTTTTCTAGATTACAAAAAACTTAAGTATTGATAATTATCTAAGATCAAAATAGTTTTTTTGAAAAGTTAATTTATTTTATTATAAAAAAACTGTATTAGATAACTTTGAATAAAATTAAAGAATAGCGTAACTTTGTTAGTGTGCAATCACAAATTTAAAAAAATGCAAATGCAATCTACAACTTATGTGTAATTTGTCTACCGCTTACAGCAAGACTAGCTGTAAAAAGCTGGCAACAGCGCTTAGCTACGCGTTCTGACATTCTATGGTTCACAATTTAAGGTTATAAGTTCAATGTCTATAACCTCATTTTTTTGTTGTATCTGTACTTTTTAGAATTGTTTGAAATAATGAAAAATAAGCGTGAAGAAGTATCTGAGAGTGATGAATCAGATAATAATAAATCTCATAGAAGTATTATCAAAGATTCCATTGGAGAGAATGATGATGTATACTTGCTAGAGCTTCCTAAGGCTATAGATGTCTCTTGGTTAGTAGGAAAACCTATCAATTTTGATGATATTACAAAATTGAAGTTATTTAAAAAGAAGTATTTAGTTGAGTCAATCAGCGAGGGTTCACGAGAAATAAATCTTCAGACGAGAAAATTACGATCAGTGACTATCCGTAAAAGTTTTACAATTCGTGAATATATAAAAAAGAAGCGTTCAATTGAAAGCAGTCTAGAAAGTCATGCATTTAAATCAAACCTTCCAGATAATTTAAAAATTCGACATCCTTTATTTGGAGCTGATTATAAAAGTAAAGTCGTTTTAGAAGATTATGTAATGGCCAAGTTAGACGGTTTATTGCAAGAAGAAAATAAAAAAAAAAGCAAAAAAAAGAAGAATAAAAAAACCAAACCTAATCGAGAAGTACCTGTTGCAGATGTAAATGAGTCCATATTTGGTCTATTGGAAAGTCACTTGACAAGTTAGACAATAGTTATTTGAATCACAAGGCCGGAAACACATTTTGCAAGGCGAGTGATAACGAGCTCTAGCAAAAGCGTTTTCGGAGGTGTGATTCACAAAATTTTTTGTGCCGCTGCCGATTTTTTATTTTAAAAAATAAAAAGAATTTTTTATTATAAACAGTTTTTTTTTCATGTTATGGCAACGCTAAGTAAAAAATCCAGATGTCCTGTTTATTAAAAAAAAATATTTGCTTTGACATTTCAAAGGTTACCTATTTGTTTGCGTTCTTAAAAAGTGAAATTGCTGTTTTCTGAACAAATCGATACTCCAGCACACATTACGGCTTAGGAACTTTGGGAGGCTATACATTAATTGTAACATTATACAATACAAACCGTTAGTAGTCGTTGATAAATGTCTGACAATGACGGCAAATGTCATAGTAATCATTTTCTAGCCTAGGCTTGCAAGACGGCGTTTCAGGCCACTTAGGACACGTTGAAAGTTATGTTTTGCAGGCGCAAGGCACAAAAAAGCTATTGAAATTAAGTCCAATATAGTTATTTTAATCTATGGTTTTGCCAAGGTTACGATCTTGTTTATATGTAGTGAGTAGAATTGAAATAAATTATGGCGTTAGTTGTTGTTTTTCCTGCGTAACTTTTTTTATAACAAAAGCAACCAGTTCAACACTACAATTTTTTTTAAAGATGACGCAGTTACGACGTTTTACCGTACCAGTTTTTTATAAATGCAATAGTACACAGTTATATTCAAAAAAAAAGACGTGCAATTGCTGTTACCAATTTAAGCAAAACTTTGTAAAAGTAATTAGCTGTGTTGAAAACAGCTTTTTTGCAAAAGTAGTGTTGTATCCTAAAGAATGTTTAAATTTAAAAACATAACTTTTATTTTTATGAGATCTTATACACAACTAAATACTAGCTGTACGTATAATTTTAGAGTCAATTGGTCTTTGTCAAACTTTAAGATAAGGTTGTGAAACTTATAAAAGTATAGTAAAATTATAAGATAAAAATCCATTAGGTAACATTTAACTGTAACAGTACAATGCCATTACGAGCATAACACAGTTTATTACATCTAACGTCAAGTAGCTACATTATTCAAAGGTTTAAAGCAATTTAGTATTAAATATTTTAAAATTTGTCCAACTTACGACTAGAATGTATGCATTTGAGCGTAACTAGTTAATAATAATATGCAACAATTATTTTTTTAGATTACAAAAACTTTGTAAACTGATAAAGTTATTGATAAAAATTGGATTTTAAGATACAATAAAGTATTTGATAATTATCTAAGATCAAAATAGTTTTTTTTGAAAAGTTAATTTATTTTATTTTAAAAAAACTGTATTAGGTAGATAACTTTGGATAAAATTAAAGAATAGCGTAACTTTGTTAGTGTGCATTCACAAATTTAAAAAAATATATGATAACGGTTTTTTATTAATTTTTTGTACTTTACGTTTACTTCTGCAATCTACAACTTATGTGTAATTCTACCGCTTACAGCAAGACCAGCTGTAAAAAGCTGGCAACAGCGCCTTGCTACGCGTACTGACATTCTATGGTTTACAATTTAAGGTTATGTAAGTTCCATAGATAAGTTCAATGTCTATAATAACCTCATTTTTTTGTTGTATCTGTACTTTTTAGAATTGTTTGAAATAATGAAAAATAAGCGTGAAGAAGTATCTGAGAGTGATGAATCAGATAATAATAAATCTCATAGAAGTATTATGAATAATTCACAACAAAACCATCATATTAGTTCTTCAGATGAAGAGGTTACACGGACCCCCCAAAAGCGTGTAGTATAAATTAAGGCCTTAACTGGTGAATAATTGTAATAATTAATTGTTATTTTAGGTAAACTTAAGTCCGATAAAAGAATACAAGCAGCAGAATCGGGATTGCACCACTTATTCCTTGGAAGATTCCATTGGAGAGAATGATGATGTATACTTGCTAGAGCTTCCTAAGGCTATAGATGTCTCTTGGTTAGTAGGAAAACCTATCAATTTTGATGATATTACAAAATTGAAGTTATTTAAAAAGAAGTATTTAATTGAGTCTATCAGCGAGGGTTCACGAGAAATAAATCTTCAGACGAGAAAATTACGATCCGTGACTATTCGTAAAACTTTTACAATTCGTGAATATATAAAAAAGAAGCGTTCGATTGATAACAGTCTAGAAAGTCATGCATTTAAATCGAACCTTCCAAATAATTTAAAAATTCGACATCCTCTATTTGGAGCTGATTATAAAAGTAAAGTCGTTTTAGAAGATTCTGTAATGGCCAAGTTAGACGGTTTATTGCAAGAAGAAAATAAACGAAAGAGCAAAAAGAACAAGAATAAAAAAACAAAACCTGCTCGAGAAGAACCTGTTGAAGATGTAAATGAGTCCATATTTGGTCTATTGGAAAGTCACTTGAAAAAGAAACGAAACATCGACGAAGTTGACTTATCACAAGAATATGAAATTGATCCTGTTTCTACTAAATCTAATAACCATAAAAAAATTGCTAGCCATGCGGAAATTGCAGCCGAAGACAACTTCCTGTATTCTAATAAAACAGATAAACACAAAAAAGATGATAGCCATGCGCAAATCACGACTGAAGGCAATCAGGTGTATAACAAACCTAATAAAAGAGAAAAGCACAAAAAAGATGATACTCATGTGCAGATCTCGTCAGAAGTCAAGTCAGTGTATAACAAACCAAATAAAAGAGAAAAACACAAAAAAGATTATCGACATGCGCAAATCGTGACGGAAGACGACACCGTCTCTAGCAAACCTAATAAGAGAATAAAACACAAAAAAGATGATAGCTACATGCCAACTGCGTCGGAAGTCATCTCGGTGTATAACAAACCTAATAAAACATTAAAGCTCAAAAAAGGTGATAGCTATATGCAAATAGCGGACGAAGACGAAACCATGTATGACAAACCTAGTAAGAGAGAAAAACACAAAAAAGATCATAGCCATGCACTAATCGCGTCGGAAGACATCTCGGTGTATGATAAAGTTAATAAAACAGTAAAGCACAAAATAGATGGTAGCTATACGCAAACAACGCAAGAAGACACCGTATATAACAAACCTAATAAGAGAGAAAAATCCAAAAAACAAATCATAGCGGAAGAGAACTCTGTGTATAACACGCCTAATAAATCAGAAAAGCAAAAACAGAAGAAGTCTAAAGAAAGACCTGTGCAAATCAAAATAGAGCCTCCATCTCCACCGCCATATAAAAAGAAGAGAGAAAGTACTCTAGGATTTGCCAATAGCACCGTTTTAAATTTACAGTTGCCATTGTTCGATGTTGATTTAAGCCAAATTGATAATAACCCTTCAACATCTTCTGGTGGCAAGCCAAAAAAGGTTAAAAAGGAAAGGCGTTTCAGTCAGAGTTTTAGCGAGTTTGAAGATGATTTTCCGAAAAATAGAATAAATATGAAGAAAGAGAAGATGTTTGATAACCAATCGAATTATGAAGATGATGATACACAATTCGATGACAGCATCCAGCAAAATCTCAAACTGAAAAAAAGTAAGCGGAAATTAGATACTTCAACGAGTGAATTTCTTAACCATGCTGATACTGAATCAAGAAACATCTCAAATAAAAAGAAAAAAATTAAATCTGAGTATATATCTGAAGCGGAAGACGAACAACCAAAAAAGAAAAAACGAAGAGTAAAAAGTGAATCGCAATTTCGGCAAGATGATGATGAAATGATGAATAATATTCTACAAAATCTTAAAAGTGAATTTGGAAAATCATTTTAATTGTAACGTTAGGAATATTTAAAACAACTTTATTTTATAATATATTTTTAATTTGTAATTCAATAACAAAAATTATTAGAATTCATGCTACAGATTTTTATTGTCTTTTATCGTACGTTTCTGCGTATGAACTAATTAAAAAATAAACATATACGTCGCAAGGCTTGGTTTAAATTATAAACGCACTGTGTTGTGATAGCCTAACCTGACCATGTAAACATTTTCAAAGAGTCGATCTTCAAGCAAAGATTACAATTAAAATCATCGGATGATTTTGAAGAAAAAATTTTTGGTGCTAACTGAATCTTTAGCGAGCAAAGTCCCTAGACTATTATAAATCTAGGGACTTTAAATGTGAACGTTTGGTAATGACATCTATGTCCATTTTTAATACTAAAACAGTCAACAAATAAGTCTATAAGATAGAAATCTGTAAAGGAAGATGATGACGTCAATTAACTGCGCGAAAATCAATTTGAAATAAAATTTACTATTTTTTATGAATTTAAATTTGATCTGTATATATTAAAAGGTTGATGTTATTTTAATAAATAACGTAAAAAATTATTTAAGGTTTTGTTTATATTTTGCAATGCAAACGCATGCGTAGTCGCAGTTGCTAAGGGCAAGATGGCGGGTATTCGAGTGTTGTCTGAGTCGGTAAGCATTATTTAAATAATTACGGCCATTGTCGCTATGATTCTTCAATTGCGGTCCAATTAAGCCAAATTTGAATTTTACTCCTTTTGATTTTTTTTGATTGTGGGCTGTTATGATTAGTTTTTTAATGAAAGGAAAAGTTCCAATAGCCCAGTAATGAAGTGATCTAGTTTTTGCATAAAATATGATGCAATCTGCCACTGGCCAACTCTTTAGATTATTTGACCTTGAGCAAAATTTCGATAAAATTAAGCATTTGCCGGCGATGGTTCCACAGAAATTTAAAAACTACGCAATTTTAGATTAAATTTGCGGTTCTCTTATCATTTTTGTTGTGTAATATTTATATTTGTTTAGGTTGAAAGGATGTCAGAGACTTGTTTTGTTGTTGTGGTCAGGGGCGGCGGGGATACAGCCTCATTTTGCTTTTTTTTATGTCGTTCCCTTGACAGGTTGCTGTTTTTATTAATTTTATTGTTATCGTTGATACTTTTTAATAAAGCGTAGTTTTTTAATCATATTGCTGTTATTTTAAACTTTTTTTTAAATGTCATGCAATTGACAGATTGTTGTTTACACTGCCAGCTTGCTTTGAAAATTAAATTATAGCATTTTCTACACGCAAAGAGTAAAACAAATTTTTTCTTTTTTTACGTTTACAATGACGATTTTGTGACACTGTTTTAAAAAAAGTAGTGAACAAAATTGAATTTTGTGCAATCGTTTTTAGGGACTTTTGTCGTGGGTTGATATAGTTAGTAGTTATGATGCCAATGACATTGACATTACTGGCATTATAATAATTAATATTAATAGTTATATCTGTCATACCAACCTGAGAAAAAAATAAATAATTTTAAAATAAAAAATTTTCATAATCTTAAAATTGAATTATTTATATGAATAAAAGCGAAATAGAAAAAATAACATGTTACACTTGTTTTGCAAGACATGTTTGTGGCACTTATTCATTTGAAGCACTCGTTGCTGCGCAACTTGTGCTTCAAACCAAACAGATGTCTTGTGCAGCTCGTATAACAATATACTATTGTAAATGCATAATAAAAATAGTCTATCTTATTTTGCTCTATTTTTTTTATACATGGGACAGTTTCTAGTTCAGAAATGGACTTTATGATGTTCTAGTTTGTACGGCAATGGTTCATGCCAATTAAGCAAAGATAAATACAGCGTGGTTAACAATACCTGTTTGAGGTGGCAACACTTTTAAGAGTCTTTTTTATTTGCCTAGTTGCAACACTGTATTGGGATACGCTTGTTTGACAAATATTTGACATAACACTCATAAAAAAATTGTAGGTTAAGTCACAGCGACTAACTTTTTAATTGGCATCTGTCAATGACGTTGTTTGTGTCAAAGGTGTCACCCGTCAACTACAGGAAGTGGTTGCAGTTGTACCAATTTAAAATGAAATGTAGGATTGTCATCTCAATCAGTAATTGTTGACCACGCTGTATTTTGGCACTCATCGCTCAAAGATCGGTAGTTTCCGATCGTTCAATGCAGCGAAAAACAATTTTTTCACACTCGGGCTTTTTACTTTGTAGCCCAAACTAAGGGAAATTTTTCTAAACAGTGTTTTTTTATTTTAATAAAACCATAGCTACTAAACAATGAGACCAGTTTAAATTTAAACAATCAGGTGTAATTGGCGGGAGCAACGCTACCAACCGAAAAATAAGTAAAAAACTAAATCATTTATTATTAAGAAATTAAAAGAGTTCTTCGTTGCAAAAATGATTTTTTCGGAAAGAAATCTTTCCCATTCGCCCTAAAGCATGTGCTCATATGGCAAATTTCACTTTCCGAACTCGTTAACTGGTAAAGTGACTGTTTGGAGCGATATTGTTGTTAAATTTTATTGTTTTGTAGTCGAATTATTATTGTGTAAGCAACCCTATGTGAATGGTTTTTAAGAATTTTAAAGCATTGTTATAAAAAGATTTTAGGATAAAAATAATTAATTTCTTATACTAGAAAAAATAAATAATTTAATTTATTTAATTTTTTTGTCAAGTGCACGGGTACACCTTCACCGATAAGACTTGTAAAAGTTAACGTTGTCGTTAAGTTCAAGGTTTCATGTATACTAGCCCCAGTGAAATAACGTTATATGACCGTACTTACTTAAAATTCTGCTTTTATTATCCCATATTACTGGACAATACACCTAATCTCTTAACCAGTGCCGTTTGTCTGAAGGGTTAAAGCTGGAGATTTATAGTGTTTTGCGTAGTCTCATTGTTAGGCTATAATGTTCGGGCTACTGTTATATTTCACAAGTTTTTAATTATTTGTAACTCATTGTTACTTAGTTTTTTAAAACAAGAAATTTAATTATGATGAAGATTTTTTGTTTTTAATATGAACTATTTGTTACAAATGGAAAGTTTTGTATAAAGCTGATTTATCAATGTTTCCAATGTTATTGATTTTCCCACCATTTCCCACTTGCAGTTTTAAGGGTAGTATTTTATTCGCTACGAGAGTTAAAAATGGAATAAAGCGGAAGATCACAGATTATGACTTCCTTTCGACATTATTTACTTATTTCAGGGTTTTAAAGTTAATTATTGCACTTGAGAGGTTTACTTTAACCTTTTCTAACACTTTTATTTACAAATCCTATTTAGTAATCTGTTAAACATGATTGGTCATTTTATGATACTTACTATGTAAAGAATTATTAACCTTCAGTCATTTTTTGGAGTTTTTTTAATCTTTTAAATACATAAATATATTATTGTCAGTGTCATTAGGTTAGTGGACTCATTTTGCATTACAAAGTTTATTCAAACACTTACTTACTTGAAGTTGAGTTTATTTAACCTTGAACGACAATTTGATAAGACCACCTGAATGTTTTTTAATAGTCTACAACGAAATTTTTATTTTTATTTCGTCAGATGCACGAGCTGTGGAGTTCTTATATCGTTTCATTATGTAATAGTTTATTACTGGTGGTTATCAATTGATTAATTTGGTTTTGTGTCAGAGGTGGTGGACTATTACTCTATATTCTATTACTAATGCTAATATTATAATTATTATAATATTATATTTAATGGTAAAGTTTGGTTGGATTTTGATTTTTCTTTCTCTTGTCTAGAATAAAGCTTTTATAAAATCACACTTTAAGTTTAACTTTTAGTATTAATTTAATGACAGTTTCAATAAAAAATACTATTTAAAAAAATATATGTTTTTTTTTAATAATTAGTTAAAAATTAGAATTGTTTCATACTACGATTAAAGTACCAATACTGTAGTATAATACTAAAAATTCTTCTGAATGGTCATACCAAAAATGACTGCATTTACGTTTTACAAAATGTAGGGACTCTTTAGTAACTTCATAGGTTTGTCCTAATTTATCAGGGAGAGAATGTTCAACGTAACCTTCTTCTACATTGGAACATATAATGTTTCACTAACATTTTCTGGTTATTCTTTACAATGTAGCTTTTACTAAATTATTTTAAACTTGTATGTCATATAAATGTGATGTTTTGGCGACTATTGAAATAAATGTGATAGAAGTGGACGATAGAATAGCTTTGGAGGATCGTGATATAATTCCCAAAAGAGATCATAATTGTCATGAGAAACCAATAAGACTAATTTGTCTAGAAAGCAAGCGCATGATGGAATCAGATATAACGCAAAAAGCGATTGTTACAAGAAAATAAAATTTAATTCTCTACCCTAAATAACTTATTTCTACCCATGCTTTGCATTTTGGACGATTTCTTGTGAACACTTGATATATTTTTCATGCAATTATTGCAATGAAATATAACAATAATAATAATACTGTTTTAAAAATAGACCTTATCAACATTTGAAAAGCTTTGTTAAATGTTTTGCTATGAAAATTGTTCCAACTTTGTCAATATTTACAACTCGAAAATAAAATGTTATTGAGTATTTGAATTTCAACGTATATTTTTTTTATCATGATAATACGTAATAACGTTATTTTGCTAAATAAATTTGATGTCCTTGACATATTTCTTATATAACATTTGATAAACGAATAATTTTACAGAATGGAATAACACTCGAATCATAAACAATTTTATTAGGTTGATAAAATACCTAAATTGCGATTGACCTGAGTTGCTCAATAAACTTTAACAATTTGATGATCCACCTGTCTTAGAAATTTGCATAAGTATGCCATTTTAATGATTATTGCGTAGTTTAATTGCATAAAATTATACAAATGACCCAGCTGATCGTGGTTGCAAATTTTATTATCAAAAGCTTTTGTAAAATCTGAAACTGCAAATTTGGTTCTAATGACGATTTTTTTAAATAGTCGAATGTTTTTCTATGTGATGTTTCTGTTTTTGTTTGAACAGTTTGGTTCCCAATAATGGACAACAATGTAGAAGAATGAAAAAAACAATGCCGCGGGGCAGTGTGATAGGGTCAATCTTTTTTATAATTTAAAAAATATTGGAAATGAAAAATAAGTACAATATCTGGTGAATTATGCTGATGATTTGAAGTGTAATATTATTTTGTTAATACTTTCTGTAGTATTTTGTTATTTTTTTGTCATCATTTGTTTCTAGTTTTTTTTTCTATCATTTTAATCATCTTTCTCATTTGTATAAAAATTCTGCTTTTCTCAGTGCGCCTTCTTTGACTTTTTTTATGCGCTTTATGGTTTCCTTCTCCTTCCTACATATTTTCCTATTTTCTTCTAACTCTATCAGCTTTTGTTTTATTCCTCGTCATTCATGCGTTTGAATTTTTCTGTTTTTTCGTACAAGATACCTAAACAATAACTTACTGTTAAGCATACATTTGATTTTTAAAAATTAATAAATACTGGTAAATTTTATTAATATGTATTAAAAAAAACTATTTTTGGTACACATAAAAGTCTAATATTTCTGCTGTTATTCCTAAGATAGGGATAATTTAAGCAACTTTGACAGGTCGTAATTTTTGAGCAAAGTTTCTTAGTTTAAAACTGTCTTTCTTCTTGTTGGGCACTTCCTTAAAACACTTCTCATCATAATTCTTTGTTTTTTTTTCACGATTGGAATATATTATGTAGCTGGGGATTTTAATAGCACGAAAGTGATAGAGTAGCTTGTAAAAAATTTAAAACAGTTAAAATAGTTATTTACATAAAAGTCAGGAAAATTTCACATTACTGAAGAGGAGCTAAATTGAAATACGAGGCACTTTGTGCCGAGTATTTTAAAGCTCCGAGTCAAGTAAGAGATTTTACTGACGTGTTTTGTATTAAATTTTTCCGGAAATCGTAAAAAAAGACGAAATTTACAAATTTTAGAATTTTTTTTCACAAATTCTACAAAAATCAAGTTTGTCAATTTTGTTGGCAACTATAGTTACTAGAGTATCTTTTTTATTTTGCGTCTTGTAAAGTTTTTACAGTACTAGTCCGGAAAACTCAATTTTCCTGCGCGTAAATAAGCAGGAAAATGTTGTTTCCAAGACGATTTCTGGAAAAAGCCTTTACTTTATATTTGGTCTGTCATGCCAACTGTGAAGCTTTAACAATATTTGCTACAATATTGTCAAAATGCAAATTTGATAATAATATAAACGTCGCTCTAAATAGCGTAGCCTACACAGTGACATTTGTGTAGGCATCAACAAACTGCGTTATGTATTTAAAAAAAATTAAACTTTTCTTGATACTAAATTAATGAGGCGGAAAGAATGAGGTTTGATTTATGTGTTTTTGCATTGTTCTTTGGTATATTTATATCGATAAATGTAATAGATTATTAATGCCAGCTTCTATTGCCATAATTTTTAATTAACTATATTGACAAATGTTTTTCCCGTTGCTGATTTTTGCATAGGCTTTAATCTACATTTAAATTGCGTGCGAAGGTGCACTTTTATCAGAAATTGTTTATAATATTTTGCAATTTTTTTTATTTATGAAATGTGAATCTATGGCATTGAATTTAGAACGACATTTAGTATTTGTTAGGTTGAAATTTGTAACATTAATTCAAACGAACATGGTGGCTGATAAATGACAGAACATTGAGACATCTATTAGAATTGGAAACTCTTCATATCACAGTTGAAAAAGAAGGTTTCTACATGTCGATGCTAAAGGCCACTCCAAATGACAGATATCAATTCTGATAGAAATAATTTTAGATCGGACAACCAAATCATATCAGCGCCTTTCGTTTGAAACTCATATAGAAAAAATGCAATATTAATATCTATCTACTTTGCTTCCTACCAACAAATTTGTTGCGAGTTGTTGAAGAGTTCCAATAAGAGAGTAACAAATCCAAGTCAACGGATCTAGTTAGACTGAATTTGCGTTGAAATTTATGCTCTTATTTTTGTTATCAATTTATTAGTATTTTGGCAAAATGTCAGTTATGCTTGTGTAAATGGGGTAGTGGATGAGGTTTCAAAGCGAGAATCAAAAAATGCTGCTTTGATTTCACTGAGAAAAAAGTGCTGCCCGAGGCCCTGATCTAATATTTTAAAACAAAAGAGTATTTGTCTTGAATTGTCGAATAGAGCTTTTCGGAGTGAAGACTTAATTTTAATTAATTAAAAAATTTAATTAATTTCTTAGAGGTTTTGTTTATTTGCTATATGGTCTCAAAGCGGCGTTGGAGTTATTACGTCTGCTAAATTATAAAGATTTTTTTTACAGAACATGAATAATCAACAACAATCAGGGAAGTAACATTTTGTTATTTATAAAAGCTGGGCTGAAGCTTATACAAATTACTTTAACTCTTTGTTTCTATTTGTAATCTTATAAAACTGCACTTTTCGTATTGCCAAGTCAACTGCGCACAAATGTCATGTATCTAAGTTCAGAATTAAATGATTGTTTTTGTGGATTTATGACATATGGCGCCGGCTTGTTGGAATCACATTTATTTAAGTGAAATTTTCTTAGATTATGTTAACTGACTTCATTTCTTATTAAAAATAATGTATAAGAAAGCGACAAGTATTGCCAAGGACAAGAAATGCCCTAAATTTAAAACGTTATAAACGTCTGAATTTGCAATAAAAAAAATAGAAAGAAATTTGAGCTCATTTCTTTGTATAGGTTCGCCTACACGTACCTGAGTACCTTACGTCAATTTCAAAAATGACTTTCCCGACACATTTCCGAAATAGAAATGAGATAGTGATTAGCCTAGAAAAAAAAGTATTTCCGCATCCGCCATCCAAAATGTCGTCAATTTCGCACTAGTATTTATAAAATTTACGGAAAATCCGTTGACCTCCGCGTTAATTTTGAATTTGAAGTTGTGCCAAATTGGCTTCCGTGGTGGTGGTGGTGTGTATTTAAACATTTCTTTTTTGAGGGAGGCAAATTAGTGGGTTAACGAACCCTTGCATTGGTACGACAAAATGTATTAGAATTGGACAAATGAAGTATTGTTCACGGTTTTCTATTTTTAAACTGATAAGATAAGAGAAATGTTTTGATTTTGAATAATGTAATGCGGTGTTTTTTCATTAAAAAATTTTCGTAAATAGCCAATTGGAAAGATCCACGTGGAAACCGGCGTAGAAAAACGTGGCAAACGAAAATACACAACGATGTGCGTTGTAAGAGGCCAAAGTTTATTATCGTCGATTTTCTGATTTTGATCCAAAAATAAGAGCCACGCTTTTTTTTAGTTGTAAAGACGTGTAAAAATAAAAACCACGTTTTTGATGGCAGAGATTAAGCTATTATTACAGCTATTAATATTATATTACCATAATAATAGTTATCATGCTGATACACGGATGGTCTGCTAATCAGAGGCTTTTAGACTTTTTTGTTGGATCTGAAGCCAGTTTATCATTTTCATATTTTTAAATAATGAAAAATAAGTGAGCCAAAGTTTTCCAAATTTTGAGTTCTGGGAAATATTTGTCAGGTTTAGTTTTAAGATTTTTGGAAGTAATTTGTACCTATCCTCTAAACTTGTTGTACTTTAAAATAACAAAATGTTAAAAACAATTATAGTAACAGTGTAAACATTAATTCACACTGTCCATTATCTTACTCTTATCAAATACCTACGAGAATCTAATAAAGTGAGAAAAACCGAAACAAGAATCACATGTAAAATAGAGCAAAATAATTCATATGTTTAGTTTGAAAAGAAGATTTTTTTGGGGCTCACACGTAAATTATGTTATTTACACACAAAAATCTTAACAGTTTTATCTATTAATTTCAAGTACTTTTTATCGCGTTTCCTGTTTAAAATACTTGTAAATATTTTTATTTTTACAGTTTAGGAAAATCTGGTGGCATATTCATTCTGTCGTCAATTAGTAGGCTGTCAAAAATATCCATGACAATATAAATGGGGGTGGGCCAAAGTTCCGCAGAGTATGATTCAAATAAAAAATGTTAGGAATAATAACTGACTGTCATCGTCACTATCACCACGCTTGCCAGTGTCACAAATTAATGATGCCAACACATAAAACAAAAATCACATTTACTACTTTTGGCGCTACCAACCTATCTTATTTTTGGCGGATTTTATATTGACAAATTTGACTATAGTAACGTTTGTTCTAAAGCAAATGCTGTTTCTGGTGGTATTTTACAAAAATATAAAAAAATTATGTCAGTTTATTCTTCTTACTTTTTTTTAAATATTTCTTAGTTATTTTTTTGGCTTTACTTTGGTTTGTTATTATCTTTCTGGTAGTTTTTAGTATTTGTTGCATTAATAGCAATCTAATTACCTTTCATGCTCAAGTGGATTTGTTGTTTTTGTGAAATTTGGGAGGTTTTTAATATGCATTTGATTTAATATGCAGACTTTTAAAGTTTTTCAGAGTTTTTTTTTGAATACTGTAACTTTTAGTTTGTATATTTTATTGCTTTTTTAATAAGGGTTTTATTTTACGAAAATAATACATAAATAGTACATTATATACCGTTACGAAAAAGCGTTGCATTTATTTTTTCATATTTTCATGGTCGTTCTGAATAAAAAAAACAGCAAATGCTGGGCTGTACTGAACTTGATGGAAAAAATTGACATTTTGAAGTATTAAATTGATGTAAAACAATTGAAGAGTAATAGTAAAATCATAGATCGTTGCTTGCGGTTTGGTGCTTAACGACGTCGTATCACAGATGAGTTATACCAGATCGCTCACTTAGAAAAGAAAGCTTAAAAAAGAGAGAGATAGAATATTAACCAGGTTAAAGGTCCAGCTGACGCATGCCCAGTAGAAGTTTATTTCACTGTAAGCAAAGATACACTCGGAACGCTTCGAGATGATTGTATGCAGTGTCTAAATTCACGATTTGGTCCGATGTCTGTCCGATCCAGTTTTATATGCCTCGTGGTTTTATCCACCAATTATAAAACGGCCCACCCTTAATATCTTTCTTGCTGTTGAAAATATAAAAAATCGAAAAGGCACGTCAATCTACCATTTTAAAACGTGACTATTTGGAAACCTCGAGACAAAAAACAAAAAAATCTATTTTAATGCATTTGTAATTATGTGAATAAAGTAGGATATTTCTTAAAAAACCAAACGATTACCTCCTAATTATGCTTAATTAGTAATATTAATGTTTATTACACATGTTTTCTTCAGAAAACCTATGATGTGTCAAGTAGCTCCAGGACGACACTTTTTGGCAACAGCGCATTTTCTGTAGTAATTCTGACAAAAAACTGCGCGCGGCAACACTGCTATTAACCAATTTAAAGGGACGAGAGACGCCAAGGTCATAGAAACGATGCGCAAAAGATCAAAGATTTCGAGGCAAGTGAGCAATCTGGTATAACTAATCTGTGGTCGTATGGTGTAATTAAGTAAGCTAGGTTTTTTCGCTTAAGAGAGGGAAGATGCACATTACCTACCTTTTACAATACATAATGATTTGGGGGTAAAAGTGTATTCACGTATCATAACTAAACAGAAAATTTATTGTTTAATTAAAACAGGAACAATAAACAAAGTGACTCATCATCGAATGACATAATTAAAAAGTGAATGCCGTGTTGTTTATTTATCTATCGAAACTATACCAAACCAATTATCATAATACAAAGCCTAAAAGCTGTATTCTAGAAACAATTTTACAATTAATTAATTTAAAGTTTGTTTTTATGAAGCAATATAGTTTAAATTTTGGTTAACTAACAACAAATTTAGTGTTCCATGGAGAAACCTTGACTGTTATGAGTCATAATTAATATTATGTTTGAATACACTTTTTAATTTATTTATGATTATTTTTTACGTATTAACATTTAATTTTTGGTAAATAGAAGATTCATAATTTATTAGTAAGTCATTATTTTTTTAATGATAGTTTTAAAAAGTTTACTAATTTATACGTGACAAACAAAACGCAACACAAATAAATCTGTAAACGGATATGCTAGTTTTGTCTTTTATACATACAGTATTAAATAAGCAAACGTAAGGGTTTGGTGTAAGAAGCTTTCGTACGTATTACTTCAGTAAATATAAACCTATTCTAGTCAAAGCCAATTTATTCAAGCAAGATTGAGTCATTCTACTGTCTTATTTATGCACAGCTTCACAAGTTTCACTGGTGAGTTTTAATGGGTATGAAACATGTCTGAGTCTAGAAATCTTTGCTGTGTTATAAAAGTGATCACCTTTCATATTAAAAATTTAGTAATTGAATGAGATCTCAAAAATCTTATAGGCCTACTGCCTTAGGCTAGGCTGCCCTGTGTTTAAAATTTTATCTCTAATAGACAAATTGATATACCACTTTTTTTTACCTGCTTCTATTGACAATTTACTCAATACCTGCTGTATATGAATGAAATCAATAGATTCACTTTTTTCGCCAAGTGGTTGTTTACGTCCACCAGCTTTACGGTAGAAGTCTGACATTTTTGTTTGTCATCGTCTAGGGGTATTACTAATTTTAACAATTTGTTGAATCACATACTAACCATATCTAATCATTGTAAACAAAAATCCCATTATGCAATATTTAGCTAAATAAAATAAGCCAAAATATTTTCCATCGCAACATTTGATGTCAATGAAATAAAAAATCAGTCATGACTTATCAGTCAAAAAAATGACATACGGTTGGGGTTTGTTGTTAAAAGTCTTTGTAGACAGAAAGGATAGAATATGGGTTTTTAAGTTTTGTAGGATACAATGGCTGGGGCTCACGCAAAAGCAGGTACTGTTTGCATCATTCACTTTTTATATAGTCATAATATATTGATAAACGAGAGGAGATAATGTCAATCGGGGTTACAAAAAAAATTGTAAAATTTAGATTACATTTACTTTTTAGGTTTGGAGATAATTAAGAACGTGGCAACAATTAAATATAGTGAGTTTACATCTTAAAGTATATAAGTATATATAAGTTTAAGTAATTTTGCAAATAGAGCTAATCAGATAAGCATACTATTTTCACATTTATATTTTAGCAGTTTTAAGTTTTGGAAATTGATTTAGATCAATTTTTTTCTGAAACGGTGTTTACTTCAGCGATATAATAACGAGTTGCACAAAACATTTTGTTGCCAAGCGAAAGAGTACGACGTGTTCAGAAGAAGTGATCTTAAAAGCGGGTCTGACAACGTGCCTTGAACGATAACATGGTATTTTTGTTATTTAATAGATTTATTCCATAATTTTTAAAGCAACATTTAATGGAATAACTGACAAGATTTGACAAATTTGTAAAGGTTTTTAACTAATTTGAGTTCCATTTCTTTCATGTGTTTTGGCTCCCATTAGAGCTCATCAGTCGTATGTTCCTGTTATCTTTCTAAGTTTCGTAGATACAAGTGAACAAGCAACGTGACTGAAATATTACAATTTTGATTTGAGCATGATTCTAACATCTTGATCATGTTTAAATACGGTTATTCGCAAACTTAATCTTATATTTTACGTCCTAAGGTTTTTTTTGTTCTCAGTTATAATTCAAATTATAATTGTTATGGTTATTATCTTACAATATTTGTAAGATAATCTGCATTTGTTATTCGTATCTCTGCAGGTAGAAGGAATAAAACCGAGCACAATTTGAGTGTAAATTTGTTGTCGAGAATGATTATATTCTTTTAATTTCTGTAAGAATTTTATAGACTGTCATTCTAATGACGATACTTAACACTCTTTATCTACTATTGTTAAAAGGATTCCTGGACTCACAAAGTGATCTTAACGTAAACGGTAAAGCTGATTGCATCTATGGTCGCTTATTGTTATACACCATTTCACTTTTATACTTTTTTTGTTTTTTACAGAATTTGAACTACTGTAAATATTGATAACTTCTTAAATAACGTTCTATTGCTGTATCCCTCTAATAATAAGTTGATTTTGTTTGTAAAAGAAAAAATGTATTTTTGTGTAAATGTTTTTTTTACTAGTGGAAAAGCCGTAAAGTAGGCTCAATCGGTAAGAGCTTTTCCTGCGACTATTTTTTTTTATTTAACACCATACGTGAACATTATTCTATTGCGTGCGCAATCTGGTTGTATTGGAGGCGGACAATAATTGAACGAGGTAGTCAGGAGACAAATTGCTATTAGTAATGTGGTCGATATAAGAAAAACGAAATAGGCGGTTATAAAGCCGGAAAATACACCAGCAGTATATGTTTTGTACCAACAATACATATATATACATGTATTTAGGTATTTTGGTTACTAAGGCGATTATCGCCCTCTAGCCGTTATTTTTTGGCGATAGGGCGATAACAATTTTAATTGTCACACCCTGCGTATATAATCTATTTTATCTCTCACTTACTTTTTCTTAATTAATGGTTTGGTAAATTTCTGCAGATCATAAGCAAGTTCTACGTGAATCAAGCACTTTATTGGATTATGGCAAATAAATCATGAAACTAATTGCAATTAACTTTCGATACAGCTTCTCTAAAACCCATTTTTCATTTAATTGCTACGAAATTAAAAAATAAGCTAATTAACCTATTGGAAATTAACAATTAGATTTTAGGCTATTTGGGATTGGTGATTATAGCATCATCAGATTTAATTGCAATCAAACGCATAATTGAAATTCAAAATGTTATTTACTTTTTTGTATAGGTTATAGGTTTATTGAAATTTTCAACCGCTCGGTGGCACAGCTAACGTTATTGTCATATAAAATTAGCACAATTTGTTTTTCTGTAATATTAACATATTTTTGGGGTAGGTATCCAAAACAGGTGATAATTTTTTGTTTTATATTCTGCCAGAATGACTTTAGTACGGTTTTTATTGCTTGTAAAGTGAGCAAGCGTTATGCTCTGGATACTGGATGGATACAAAGACAGCTGATTTTTCGAGAAAATATAGTACATGCTTTACGTACCACTATGTGCAACTTTATTCACCCCTTTGCAACTAAAATTAATGATTCAAGTCATCCCAATAGCTTGAAAAAATAGTCGCAGCTGGTCGTTTCCGGTGTTTTGCGAGGGGGATCATTAGTTGAAAAAAGTCGTTGAAAATTTAGTTGATATTTTTTTAATCTACATAATTCGCACGAATTAGTATTTAATATAAGAATAGTAACAAATGGTCTTTTCCTAGCATAAATTATTTATATAATATGATAATTGTTTTGTTTGGTAAACACTTAAACACTAGTAAAGCAGGCACTATGATATATTACACTCTTTTTTTTATTATTATTGCGCAATTCGGTTGGGTGCTTGGTTTGGGGCCTCCTGTGGTTTCCGGTTGAAATAGCAAATCATCAACAAAATAAATTGTTTCACAAATTAGAACCATAAATAATGCATTTTGTGAAGTAGCCTTGGCCTCTTACATAACAATTTATTGACTTTTGGCCTTCAAATGATGTTTTTAATAGTTTTTATACAAAAAGAAATTTCATTATCGGTGAGAAGCTTGAAGCTTAATAAGACATGAACAGACCAGTACTGTAAAGCAACCTAGCATAACTGGTTGTTTCTAGAAGATTCTCGAAGTCGTCAAATATTTTCAATAAGTGTATCAGATCTGACACTTTTTTTCTTAATTTTTGGTCTTCTATTCTAGAGACGAAAAATTAAGGAAAAAAGATTGAGCACGGGAATTAAGGAAGACTCTTGTGCTATTTAGCTTTTTTTATTTCTTGAAATTTTTTTTTTTTGGCAATAAAATCTTATTGAAGCTGTTTTTTTTATTTTACTGTTTAAAGTCGTTAAAAAATTTTGAATTTTTTTAAGTATTATTGATCATATTTAAAAATCAACACAATGTTCTTCTAATTTTGTTGCGGTGTAGTTATACTAAATTATAGTCGATTTTTTCAATTGTTAAGCAGTTTTCATGTTGGCAACGCCGTTAAAAATCAGCTGTCATGGGCGTGATTTCCACGGTAATGAAGCAGGATTGTAACATAATTTCAGAATTTTTGACATTGACAATTGATTGAAAAAAAATTAACTGTACATTACACAATATTTCTGACAACATTGAATATGAACGTTACTATTTTGAATTAAATTGACAGTTCACACTTTTAATGTTACATCGAAACTCATGTAGTTGAAATTGAAATTATTTGAATAAGTGATAGCTAAACCGTAATAAATGCTTATTGCATTATTTGTAAATTGATTTTTTTCAACAAACGACGACTGGTACGACATTTTGTTTGTACAGATGTTAATCATGACGTAACGGAAATCTTTTGTGACTTAAACTGTACGTCTGCGTTTAATGAAATTTTTACAGATTGTAACACAGGAAATTGAAAAGACTAAATTTAAAATAAAAAATTGTCAAATTTTGAAAATTGTAGGCAAGCAAATTCTCAATAGCTTCTTGAGCGGGTCTGCGATGTAGAGGTAAATTATTCTTTTTTCCCGTTCATACACTGAACATTGGCGCACAAATGGTAGATATCGAATTGGTTTTACGGCTACTAGATTATTTTTAAATTTAAATCTAAAGAGTCAATGTCATTACCAACTCACCCACGCAAAAGTATCTAGTAATAAGAAAACTTGAGCTGTAAAAATTTCAAAAATTAGTATAGATATAATAGTAACGTCTTGTCACAATCGTTCCTTAAACATACTCTTGTGGCAATACAACGTCTTATTGAACTCATGAATACTACTATTTTCATACTTCCTATATCAATTATTATTATAAATTAAACATAAAAACCAGATCTTGGCTTGTTCACTTCCTATTTTTAGTTTAATGGCTTGATAGGATGTATCCAAATTTTCTTTTTTATGTTTCGATTGACGCTTAATATCATCACGAGTTGACCTTGTCCCTGAACCTTGGAAACTACGTCAAAACTTTTGGCTTTTCTCCGATTTGTTCCTAATCGAATTCAGCGAAAAAAACCTAATAATGGAAAAATAATCATTTAAGATGTTTCTAGAAAGACAATTAAATTTGGGCGAAGCTTAGCCTACTTTGAAGGTGTATCTTTGGAATTGGAATGAGTAAATTGAGGACACAACTCGGTACCCGGATACTATTTTCATGTTCTATTCATACCCTCCTATACTTTTTAAAAATTAGAACTAATTTTTATAATGGTTGTCTAAAACCGCGTCCTGTGTATGTCACACACACACACATGAATTGTTCGCTTATTTTTATTCGCATTATTACAGTCACAACAACAGCAACAAAAAAAGCATTAATAAACACGATGACGTCAACCGCATGATAAAAACATTTGTTGCTATAATAATATATACTTGAAAATATGACCCGTCTCGAACGTTTACTAGAGAAAAACATTATGCGGACGATTTACTGCGTAAATGAGAAGTATATTTTGGGCCTTTCCTTAAATATTTGATTGCTAAATAGAAAATATTGCTGCGCAATTGCTTCATGATACTAATTTTTTTATTATTTACAGGAGGCAGACTGTTGTAATAAGAGATATGCTACAGCCAGGAAAGGTAGGTTCATATTATCATCATTAAAAGTATACCTAATATTATGTTTGTTTGCGGATGTTTATGAGGTAATTATGGAAACTTGTTTTGGTCTTTTAAATTTTTAATTGGGCTTAAAAGGGTGAACTTTTATCATTGAAATGTCTCTTTGACGTCCTTGAAGATTCTTATTACGCAGGCACAGATGGAGATGATGACGTCTTCTTCGGAGTACTTAAAGGCATTTAACACTTGTAAAGTTTTTGTGTTTTTTTATGGTTTTTGAACTATAATAGTTTATATTTATCATTAAGAACAATACATAGCAATAAAGAATTGAAATATAATTTATGAGCAAAACTAATAAATTGGAGATTGGATCCTTATTAGAAAAGTCAAATTTGGTACATAGTTTCTGTCTAGACTTTTTGTATTAAATTCAATAACGATATAATCTTTAAACGTTTTATATAATTAAAGTCAGGATTTTTTTATACTCAGATTTTACAAACCGAGTTTATATTTATGTAATAAAATTGCTTAATTATGACATCTGTAGCTACACTACTTGCTCCAGAATTCTGCAAAACGTTTCTAAAACTTTATGAGTATAAATAATAATAATTTATGTAGTTTTTTATGTAACATTAATTTTGAAGTTAGCTTATCTTTGATACTTTTTTTTATTCTTTTGATAATTATTTCAGTTTATAAAAGTTGAAAATGTCAAATCTCATATAAAAAAAATTCTAATTAACAAATTTTAATAAATATAAGCACTAACTGGCCTGACTAACACTATGCCAAACACTAAAAAATCTTCTAATAAGAAGGTTATGAAAGGTTAATATGAGTTGCTCATTTTCAAATATGTATGTAAAAATTATTTTTGAAAATTAAGTTTAAGGTTTAATATGGGCTAAAAGTTTGTTTAAAATTTGTTCATGCATAAACCAGTTGACCTAGAAACATCAAAATTGGCACAGGAGCAATTAAGTGTCCACCATTGGCATTTTTGTTGTTATTGAACACACAGAATTATTTAAATTACCAAATAATTACTGTGTTTAACGCTTTTTGAGATGAAAGATCGAAATAAAAAACAATTGAGCAGAATTCTTGCAAGGAAATATTCTTTTCAAAACTGAATTTTTTATTATATATCATATATTTTAATTTTTTTGTTACAACTTCAACATGAAAAAAACTTTTTTAGCGTTAAATGTGGCCTTGTTTTTAAAGGTATTAACAATAAAAATAGTGAGAATGCTATGAAACCTGTTACAATTTGGTGACAATTGGTTGTAATGGTTTTCATAGCTTTCTTACTATTTTTAAAGCTGATGATTAAAAATTGTAAATCACTATTGTTTTTGACTTTAGGAGAAAACTCTTTTCATGCTTGACGCTTACAGCAGAATCAATACATAAAATGGTTGGGGTTTTTTTATTCGTTAAAAAAACGTTAAATTTTGTGTAAAAGCCTTAAAACGCCAAAATTGTAATAACAACAAGATATTTGTATTGCAAATTGCAATATATTTTGAATGAAGAATTTTTATTAAATTCTTGAAATTTGACATTTAAAATATACGATACAAGACACAATTTGATGACTGTACAATTATGGAAATATTAATTTAAAATTGAAAACGAAACTGTATGTTTTTATTATTAACAGAATATTGTTGATACTTCTTGAATCGTCGGTTTTTAACATTGTTGATTTTTTCAGGGTCTGAATCAGCAATGTTTTAAGATGTAAACAATTTTCATCGGTTAGTTTTTAAATTTTTTGTTCAAATTTTACTATTTTACTAATGTAAACATTTTAATAATAATCAGTGGAAATAGACATAGAATATATCAATATTTTAAGCTAATCTCAAAACGTGTAAAGGTTGTACTTATATCCTTGAACTGTCCTTCTGTTTCGTGTTTACATTTTGGATTTATTCCCACTTTCTTTAAAAGAATCTCTTGTTTATTATTGTTTTAATTTTAGAATGTTCCTATAATATTTTGGGAAATCTGCCGTTGAACAATATTGATTGGTTTCAACATTTT
This sequence comes from Lagria hirta, assembly GCA_947359425.1. Taxonomy (NCBI): domain Eukaryota; kingdom Metazoa; phylum Arthropoda; class Insecta; order Coleoptera; family Tenebrionidae; genus Lagria; species Lagria hirta. Next base: position 11,003,907 of record OX375796.1, on the reverse strand, counting down.
ACTGTGGAAATCTACTTTGACGTTTGTTGAAAAAAAAAATCTATTGACTTTTATACAATGAGAGATGAAGCCAATCCTGTTCAATTACATCACTTTGAAGCAAGCTAATTTGGTTTGTTTACATTCTAGAATTTTTATTCTTCGATCAATATTGACAGATTTTTTTCGTCAACCAAATGCTTATTTAGCTTTAATTTTAACGCAGTTGACCTTGTTGATAAGCTTGATTAGTGTCAATACCATCTTATCGGTGATATTCAGATATTACAAAAATAGCTAAATTATGTAAAAGTTTGTACGTTATTGATTGCAACAACGTTCAGTTTGCAACATTGAAGCAATTTCTTTCAATAATTAGATAATATATCCAGTGTGGTAGGTATAGTCCGAACAGAAATAAGTGCAAATATTGTTTGTGGGTCTTACCTGCCTCCGACGACCGCAGTCAAAAAATTTCCGTCATAGTTACCACAGTCATAATTACCACAAAATAAAGCCAATACAATACATAATTTGAATTTATTCAAAACAAAGATTTGCAAACTAAAATTTGTAAATTTGTAGACATATTTCGTGCACATACTTCATTCAGTTAAATGAACAAATTTTGTTTGAATAAAATTTCTCTGACTGGGATGGACTTATATTTACTCAAGTGCTTATTTCTTTCATAACATATTGTGATTTTACCATAGTTTAAATTAATTAATTTGCAAAATATGGAATTTTATGTTTTATAAAGTAAAAAATGTATTGTTTTTAAATTTTGGTTTTTTATGACTGACTTTAGAATAAATGACGAGGTTTTTAATTCGACTGTATTTTTTTAATGTGTGTCGTCTCAAAACTTTTTTTTAGATAGATTTTTATGATTTTTCTTGTATTTGAAATCTCGTGCTTTTTTCATATAAATTTGATTAAAATCCGAGCTGTAGTTTTTGAATTATCCTTAATTAGTTCAGTAAATCAGTGAAATCGTTTTAAAAACATTACACTTTAAAAAAAAATATCACATGGGCTCCATAAATATCTACTGGAATAACAGATAATGTGAAATTTGTAAAAATTCTCAAATTAATTGAATAGATAAATAGTTAATATATTATATCGGAGTCGGTTTTTAAATTTTTAATTTGTTACTTGTTATTTCAATTTTTTTTGTTTTTTTTTTGGCACTAACTATTATGTTTACCACTTTTGTTATGGTTTTTTATTGACTTATTAACTTTAGGAAAACTCACTTTGGTACGTAAGATTTCGCTTTAACCACCATCAAAATTATTGTCTACCGTTGAGAATTATAGACTAGTTTGAAAGTATGTTTAGGATATAATATAGTTTTTGCTATATATAAAACTGTCGTTTTTATCGACTTTATGAGGGAGGTTTTCTCCTGGGACAGTGTTCGTTTAGTGTTTTTTTTAATTAAATTTCTCTATTAGTAAATGATTACTATTAAACCTCTTATTTTATAGTTTTACTAGTTTTTAGCATGTATAAAATATAATTTTGAAAAAAATTAAGAGGAACGATACATAATAAAATGAATACAGAATCAAAAAGATTGGATAAGAGACAAAGACGAACACAAGACGTGTTTATTCATTTATTATTTTACAGCGCTCAAAAACAATAACCCAAACTAATTGAATTGATATATGCAAATTCACAAAAATCTCTACACCATTGCGTAAGACCTGCTGCCAAAAAAGCTGCACAGCCGCCCTTGATTCCCCTTAATATTGAACACCCGGTATGAAATAATAGTATAATTTAATTGTTAGATTTTTTTGTGACGGATACATACAGAACGGGTAATAATGGTAGTGACAAAATCAATTAAATTGCTTTCGAGATCAGAATTATTATTTCAGAATGCCAGTAAAGTCAGAATCTTAAAATAATAATCAAATTTGTTGTTTATACCAGTATAAAATTTCATTTTTCTAAAAAAATAATCAGAACGATAATCAATACAGCACAACAGTCTTTACTATGCGCATGCTTCAGAAGAGTCCATTAAAGAAAATGTTCAAGGAACAAGTGAATGAATGAATAATAGACCTTTTACAAATTTGATGGCATATGGGCTGGAAACGAGTTTTGTTATCAACAGCATAAAGGTTTAATTTAGAAGTCAAAGCTTTCGCTGCTTTTGACAGTTTATTTTGAATTTTAAATTGATTACAGTCTACAATATTTTTCACTCTTTGATTTCCAGCATTAAAATTATTTTAGATCTATTTATTGATCTAGATCTAATTTTTTTAGTCACAATTATTATTATAGGCTTAAAGAATATTTGATGGTTTTTGAGGCAGAATTCTGTTGATATGACAACCGTGATGCTATTATACAAAGGGGTGCTTATATAAGTTTGTAGTCTGTGCTGTGTGTTGTCTGTCGCTCTGTAGTTACTAAACGGCTATACCGAATATGGTCTAACTTTTTTTATTTGCAAGTTGAGGTAATCAAAAGTGTTCTTGACAATAATTAAAAAAAAAACGGTTTATGAAAATTATTAATGTTTTTCAGCTTAAAAAATTAGTGTCAACATTTTTCACCGCTCTGCTTTAAAGGAAATTTGGGAAAAATTGAGAAAAACTTCAAAACGATGCTAAAACATCACCCAGAATTTGCAAAAAACACAACTTTGATGTCACTAAATTGTACTGTTTATTAAACTTGATTTGTATTATTATAGATCGAGCGGTTTCTGTAGTCCAATAAATAACTGTCTTAATTAGTAATTGATCTTAAATTACACGTTTGGTATCTATCAGTGTTTCAACAAGTAAATAATCGATTGTTCTAACTTATTCAGTGAAATCGCGATAATAGTTATTTACATAAAAGTCAGGAAAATTTCACATTACTGAAGAGGAGCTAAATAAATTGAAATACGAGGCACAAAGTGCCTCGTATTTTAAAGCTCCGAGTCAAGTAAGAGATTTTACTGACGTGTTTTGTATTAAATTTTTTCGGAAATCGTAAAAAAAGACGAAATTTACAAATTTTAGAATTTTTTTTACAAATTCTACAAAAATCAAGTTTGTCAATTTTATTGGCAACTATAGTTACAAGAGTATCTTTTATATTTTGCGTCTTGTAAAGTTTTTACAGTACTAGTCCGGAAAACTCAATTTTCCTGCGCGTAAATAAGCAGGAAAAAGTTGTTTTCAAGACGATTTCCGGAAAATGGAATTATTATAAATTAACACTCGAATGTGGAAAATATTTAAATTTTGTATTTTTGGGGAATAAGCACACAATTGTCTGTGTTGATTAAATGATGTATTTTACGTAGAGATTTGTGAAAAGGGTATCTTACAATAATTACAACAGAAGGCAAGAACCATAGACCTAACAAAGCAAGGATAATTGACAATAAAGGAGTTGTCTAACTAGGTAAACATTAACCGAAGGTTGTGAGCAGGTAAAAGTATGGGTGGAAGGAACATCAATCTTGGTTCTACATTTTAAGAGGATTACATGAAATAGATACAGTTTACTAATTCTATAAAAGTAATGAAGAAGATTAGACTCAAAATATTTTAAAATTATTACATTTACCGAGAATATTTTGTCATTTCAGCCTACACTTATAGATAATTTAATCAGTAGTGCGGTTTTTCAGGTTTCCTTATATAGTTGCGTCTAATTTGTTGAATGATTACAGGTTTTACATTCATGACAAGAGAAGTTGTTTATAAAAATATAGCAAATGTTGTATCATGGCAAAGCTGAAAAAATAAGGCTTCCACATAAGATGCACATTTGCCAGCGAATTTTTTAGATTATCCATTAAAGACTAAAAGTATTAATGAGTATTTCCACCGTAATGATTATTGGCTCTGATTAAAGTACGATTAAGCTATATGTAGTTGTCTATTAAAGGTTTAATCTGATTTAGATTAACCGTTTTCAGCTCAAATGTGTATAAATTTATATAAAAAAACTTAAGATTTTATTATTAAAAAAAATAAATCTTTATCAGATCTCAGGAAAAACAATTTTTTTTTGGTTCTCAGCTTTAAAAAAATGGAAAAGTGACTTTAAAACTTAAATAGAAGATTATCCATGAGAACCGCTATTTGTTTTTTTTAACAACTGTTATGTCTTTTGAGATATAATCTATTTAATAAAAAAAATGTTTGTTGTGATTTTTTTTTCAAGTTTAAATGGAACTATTTTTGAAATAGGACCACGTCTAATCGCTAATGAATTAAATGTTAAAATCGGTTTGCAAACCGATTAGCAAATTGGTAGAAAGTCTTAGAATAAGAAAAACTTTTGGAACTGAAAATTTAAAAATCTGAAATGCATTAGACTGCAATTTAACATCAATTAATAGTAAGGAAACAATGAACCTAAAGCACTTGAATTGCAAGAACTTTTGAAAATTTTTAAAATCACATTAAAACCCAAATTTTGAAAACAACTTTTTTCATAAAATTTTCAAATTTTTTTCTAATATTTTAGAATGTTCATTGATTGTTACTTCATTCTCTAGAATGTTCTAGAATTGGGTATAAGCTTAGGATCTGCGGTCTCTTTTCTTTGGTGATCCTTGGCATTTAGCAGCCACAAGACAATTATTGACTGGAACTATCTCAATTTTACCAAATATTGCCAATATTTAATAAAAGAAAAATGTTAAGAAACCAATCAGCGTTCGATTACATTTTCTTGCATGAAATAATAGACAATTTCTGAAAATATAATTTTTATTCAATGAACAAATATAATTGCATCATGCGTTCAATATTGCACAACTTTATCGAAAAATTACATGACCAAGTTTCCTTTCGAGTAATTGTTCATAATTTTTAAATTAACGATCAACAAGTCAATGATCTTGTGAAAAGTTTTGATTATTTTTATTAAAATAGCTGTGTTTCTGTAATAAAACACGATTCTTATTTTTATTATTACCTTTAAAATCTGATAGGATTCGGAAAAGATGTGTTTTATTGCCGTTAAGTATGAAAATAGAAATATAACATCATTTGTTTGTAGATTTCATCATCTCAGGTGACTGGGGAAAGGATTGAACTTTAAATGAGTTCAATTTATTAGATTGAAGTATTTAATTAATTAAAATGACATTTATACACAAATGGCTAATTTCTTAAAAGTTGCGAGTTAAAATGAAAATTTACTAATAAATCAACATTTTATAAAAATAAACTTTTATCAATTAATATAGTTTATAAAAAAGGCATTTTGACATTATTTATACCTTGATCTTTATTTTTAATTCTTTTAAATGAATCTCAAAGCTACTTTTACCTGAATCCTGTTTAAAAATTAATTGTTGGATCATAAAGTGACCATGGAACGAAGAATAAGGAAGGCATAAGATGAATTCACAACATGGAACTAATGGGTAGGTAAGATCTACATAATAAATAAATGAATCTTTGAGAGTGTAAATATGAGCATTTGATTCATTTGAAGATTCTTATCTGATTTTTGGAGAATAAATTTGGCTAAGTCTTGTAATGACTAATGATCTGGACGAGATTTTATCTCTTTAGGTTTTCCAAGGCGGTTATTTTAACCTTGCCCTTAAAAAGTATTTCCGCAAAAAAACACATAATCTCTGAACGTTTCAGAAGTCACGTATTTTTTCTATTTACTAGGAATTTTTATTTCAAGGGTTTTCAGAAATATGTAAATAGTAATTTGAAACAAAGCCACATAATGATTTTTTTAAATTACAAATTTTATCTCTAATAAATAGCACAGAAATTAAAAACTAGCGTTATTTTTACTCTCCAAGTGATTTTTATCAATCAAACTCAACGCAAAATTTAAAAAACAGATTTTTTAGCTGAGCTAATCAAGTTTCACGCAAGTAATTGGAAGATTACAAAAGTTCACATCTGCAAAAGATCTAGTTGAATCGTATGAGCTTTTTCTCAACTGGTTTCTTTTTTGATTTGCTTTTTTATCTTCTTAATTAGAACGTATAACCCAAAGTCAATTTATTTATAATCAATGCAATACATAGACTTATATGTTTTTTGAGCTTATTAACTCTCTTCAGTGAGACTTAACAGGTTAATAATGATTCAGTCGGAAATGCAGTCTCATCTTTTTCTGATTAAATTTTGCTTCAAGAGCTGATTGCTAGGTATTTTCTTTTTCAGTCGAAAAAATCGTCTATTCTAATTTTTAAAATTGTTTTGACAATGCTGTTGATAGAAGCAGACAAAGACCATAAAATAATTAACTTATTTTTTGTATATTTTCTGCCAGGCGGCATTGCTGTTTTTCATGCGGAAAACTGACTTAGGTTAAATCGGTTTGGTTTTTTTTAATGCAAAATGTATTTAAAATCAATTATCTGCAGAATTCTCTCTTCAGAAGATTAATGATTATACAATTTATTTTATAGATTATTTAACATCAACATGTAGATGATTTTTACAATAAACATAAGAGATGACGTTTATTTATATCTTAAAGGTTTAGTTAACTGGCAAACTTATTGCGTTTAGTGTTCAGAAGACTCACATCAGATGATTAAAAAACAAATTCATTCAGAACGGGTTACTGGACTAAATTTCACTTATGTTTCCTATTGTTTTTTAACGTTGTTTGCTATTTTTTTATATACTTTAATAATTATACCTATTGAAATAAATTAAAGAGAACAACTTGATCGTGGGTGAATAGCAGCAAAAAATTTTATGATGTAGGTGTCAGAAATAGATGTAAAATACAAAACTGTTACAGAAAGGATAAGAGTAAGATATGTGTCACCGAGAGGATGATATACAGAATAAATATGTGTAGAAGATAAATGAAAAGTGTATAAGAATATCTCGACTTATCACACAAAAGTAAAAGAGATTTAAAACAAAAAAAGATAAGAGTCTGAAACCGGACAGAAAATTGCAAAGATCACGCAGTATAAACGTGATTTATCATGGGGACAATATTAAAAACAAATAAATGGGTAGTTTTAGCATATAAAATAAATTTGTTGAAGAGGGAGGATTAGAGCTGATACATTTTTTATTCTTTCTTATTTATCCTAAATATTTTTATCGTCGCATTTGTGCTAGTGTAGTTATTCGATACCATCTGTTTGAGTAATTTTTTTGCTACTTATTATGTTTGTTTTTTAATGTGGTGTGGCTATTTGTATTATGAATCAGTTGTTTTTTTTTGTTTGAACTGCAATTGCGTGTTCTTAAGTAAATATTTCTTGTTTTCTAATTGTTTGGAATATTTAAAACTTTTATGATTTTTTCATATTGTTCGATGACTTTTTCTCTATCAGTACTTTATAATTATGTTGAATTATTACTATATTTTTTTTGTGTTATTATAAATTTCTTTCTGTTCATGCTATTTTGTATTAATATTTTTTTTGCTGTGTGTCTATATTTTCCTGTTAATGCTTGATTTTAGTAGTAGCTATCGTCTTGGTCAAATCTTGCATCTGAATTTTAAAACAGTTTTTTTTGGCAATACATGGTTAGTCAGTTTTACTTTTCATTTTTCTACTGCTTTTATTATTATTTTGTGCAAACTTTTGTGTTCTTATATAATAATATTATCTTTAGTAATAACGTACTCAAAAATTAATCAGTAATTTTACGGATGGCATGGAAATGAGAAATAGTGAAATAATGAGCGGTGATGTTGCTATGATACAAGATCTCATCAAATTCGAATTTGTGTTTTGGGTCACATTAACCTGTTTGTTTACATGCAAGCCAAGGGTGTTCTAAACTTTGCCACCGGCAACGTCCTTTATTTTCCGATACGTTTCGGGAGTCACGTATCTTTGTTTATGCTTCACTCGATTACAAGACCTCAATTCCCTCGTTTTTGACAATTTAAATAGAACATCATGTAATCAATCAATCTCTATTCTAGTTTTGTGTTTTTTTTTTGTTTTATAAAGTTGTATTTGTCGATTAGTCACACATACCTTAACATTAGTAATTTTCATATACTAGAAATTAATACTATTTTTTAACAACTGTAGTTAGATTGGCAATAATGGGTTGGCTACTATCTCTAATTCTTGCCCGTATTGTAGAATTTTAGAAAAAAAAAACGGAGTTAAGATAAGATGTCCAACACAGTTACTAGTTTTTTGGTCAATTTTGCCCAACAATGCAAGTATTTTACCAAATTTCAAAGAAAAAAAGAGTTGATAAACTAGTTGTTTATGTTATATGATAAATGTCATGTGATTAATGATAAAAATTTAAAAAATCTCATATCCTAGTACAGAATCCTGCTGCACACTAGTATTTATAACTTACGATTCTGACGACTCGCTTCTTTGTGTGCTTTAAATAAGTTTAGACGTTTGAAAATAAAAAATAATATATTGCCGGTATTTCAGTGTCACGTTTGGCAGTTTGTTGTTTTTTTCAAATGTTTTCAAAGTATGTGCATACAAGTGCTTGATAATGATGCGCAATTGTGAGAAAAGGCTGGGTACAGTTTATTTAAAAAAAATGTCAAAGAGATTGTAATTTTTTGGAACAACCTACAGAATTTCTGATCTTTGTCGTAAGATATCCTATAGTTAGCTTTTTGCGCTCTTTAGGTATCAAGATAGAATGCTTGATCAAAACATAAGTTATGACACTTGTGTAAATAATTGAAAACTTCTTGTCTATTATGGAGATGATACTTGTTGAGTAGTTATAACACCATGCGACAGGGAACAGACATAAACTTAAATAGTTGAACTACACGTTACTGCATAAATTCCACTTCTGATTTTAAATTAAAATATTTGAAACATTATAGGAAATCAAGGAAGTGGTCCTTTGTGTCACGAATATTCCTGAAACTGACAATGAAAATTTAGTTTAGATTTATTCTAAGTGTTACGTATGGTTCCAAATGGTTTTGTTCTCATACCAAAGCAGAAACGTTGTTGTTGTTGAATTAATTTTAAGGAAGACAGAGAACACTACAAGTGAAATAAGGAATAATAATGATTAGATGTGTTTTCAGACTGGTAGAGATCTCATCGAATTCTAATCAGACTGTTCTCTACCAACCTGTTAGTTTACAAGCAAGCCAAGGGTGTTCAAAACCTTGCCACCGGCATCGTTCAGCGTTCTTTATTCTTCGATACGTTTCGGCAGTCACGTATCTTTTCTGTGTATCCTCCAATTCAAAAGATTAGGAGACCCAATTTTTGACAATTTAAATAGGATTAATTAATTAATCTAAATTTTAAATTATAGTTTATAGATCTTGTGTAGTATTAATCCAGCTAGATAATTTATGAACATGTCATTCTATGTATGAAAAACAATGTTTATTATGATTGTTGTTTTATAATAACGTAATTCCAATCGAGGATATCCTGGATCTTGAAACTTGAGGGAATAGAGGGCTGTTAGGGATTTTAGAGGGGTTGTTTGATTTTTGAATAGGGTGAATATTCTGGAACGTTTGGCTTCGCTTTCGATCTGAAAATTTGTATTATACCAAATTGAACGAATAGGGCTTGAGTTTTGAGTTCGTTTTTGTTCCAGTGCTGCCAGGTCTCTTCAAAGGCCGAGAATTAGAAAATAGCGGTATATTTCAAAAATTGAGGCAATGTTTTTTATATTTAATTCAAAACAAAGATATTTTTTTTGATTTATAATTATTGAAGTTAAACAAAACTATGTAATAATAAAAAAAGCATACGTTATCTCACGCAGACAAATATACATACAAAGTGTATTAGGATAATTATTGTCGTCTCTTAAGACGAATAAAGGAATAAACCGATTCAGTTGAAAATTTATATCTTATAATAGCTGAAAATGGTCTATCAAAAAAATTCCGATAGCAGTGCCACTTAGGGGTATACTTTGCTATTTTATATACAACAGTACAATAATTTTTATTAACCGACTTCAAAAAAAAGGAGGAGAATCTCAATTTGACTGTATTTTTTGTGTGTTATCTTATAGCTTTTTTCTAAGTGAACCGATTTTGATGATTTTTGGAAGTTGGTGCTTTCTATTTGGTCCCATATAAATTTGATCATGATCTGACTTGTAGTTTTTAAGTTATTTTTATTAATGCTTGTTTAACATTAATTTTTGACACTTTGCATAAAATTTTACAACTTTTAATGTTAGGTTTTATGTGCCCCTATCTCTTACTCACCATTAGGAAAAGAAAAAATAATTTTGTCTTGTGACAACAGAAATTTTAACTTATTAAAAAAGTAATTTTGCGGACAGGCAAAACTTGTGCATTATTTAGAAAAGACAATGTAATATATTTTTCATATTGAACATTTTTTAAATCTCATTAAAGGCCGTTTTACTCAAAAAGAAGATGTTATATCAGCAAATAGAAAATTGAATTTTGTATTGACTGAAACGGTAAAAAGACCTAAATAGTTGTAAATTAAAGTCAAATGACTTTTTACAATTTTGCATTTTCTTGGCTAGTTTTACAGTTTGACCTACCTACCTTACAATTGAATTTTGCAATGTTTATTATTAAAAATGTACTACAATGTCATGTCGACATAATGTTTAAGTTTTGTCTACACGTTTTAAATAGTTGTTTTTAATTGCTGTTGGACGAGCCTAATATTATTGTTTTTTGTTTAGATAGACAACATTAAATGTTTGCATGCAAAACTTGATATTAAAATAAAAAATTTACCATTGTATCTAAAATGACAGTTTTGATAACTACTTTTGATATAACCGGAAATGATATTTCTATAAATATGTTTTTAATAGATAGATCATGTTCAGCTGTAATGAAATTTTTAAGTAAATCGGTTTTTTCGATCTTCTGACTTATTCTCTAATAGATCTTTATTATTACACACTCTGTACATATTGGCGCGTTTCTCTAGTTAGTTTCTTTGGATTAAGTTGGATAAAATAAAATTTTACTATGTTTGGGTTCAATAGTAAATTATTTAATAATAGTTGAGAATTTTTTACAACTAATAAAATAACTTTGAAATATAATTTGGGCGGTATCAATCGGCGGTTCAGAACTTTTTTTCAATAAGTTCAATAGTTATATTGATAATTTTTAATTTTTTTACAAGATCTTCGCTATAGACAATAATTTGCCTCATATAACGTATGCATTATTTGCATTAAAATTCCTAAATAATAATATAACAAATTTAAAATTGTATTAAAAAGACTTTAATATCATTGATTTGTTTAATTAATTCAAAAAAAAATAATATGTTTTTGCTCAATTTCTTTAAATTAATTAAATAGATGAATTAATAATTAATTATGTGAAAGTCGATTTTTCAAGTTTTTGTTTTGATGACAATCAGTTGATTTAAGATTTGATTTGAACTGAAAAACTACTATTTAAACCTATTTATATGGGAGAAGCGTTAACTTTCAAATAATTAAAAAAATATCAATATTGATTTATTTAAAAAAGAGTTCTGAAGTAACAATCACAATAGTCTTTTTTTAAATTTGACCGAAAAAAAAAACAGATAAAAAAGAAGAGCTATGTGATTCACGTGACTTATTTTGACCAATCAAGTCACGAAATACAGGGTGCTCTTTATCCTCTTATTCATTATGCTGCTGATACTTAAATAATTCAGTTTTTTTAATTATTATCAATGTATTTCGAATATTTGGCATTTGAGAAGGAAGTCATTCCATATTTTAACTTTCCTAACTACATTCAAATGTTTAGGATGTTTATAGTTTACATACCTTAAAAATATGTAAAGTTTAAAGATAAGTAGAGCATCTAGCGGAATCTAATATATTTTTGTGTATAGTATTTTTATGGTAAGCTGTAAGTGACGTCAGACTTAATCAATTATATTGCCAAACAGCAAAGCACAGAATCACATAAATCACTCTACTTAACAAGCCGTGAACAGCGAAATGTGGCAACGCTGCCAGTGGGTCTATGGGCATTTACTTTCAGGTTTCAAGTGTGTTTATTAATTTTTTCTTGTGACAATACTTTTAATTCAAACTTTAAATGAGTGAAACTGTTTGTGGTTTATGTGTATTTTGTCTTTTACTGTGTTTAATTTGTTACTTTATTAGTGGGTGTATGACAAATTGCACTAGTAATAGAGGCGAATTTTTTGAGGCTAAGGTGCGGTTAGTCGCATTGGTGTTTTATTTCGCTTACACCACAATAGTTTGTGGTGTAAGCGGGATTACAAAATTTGTACAGTGACTTAGGTAAGTTAATGTGATCTGAAAGTCACACCTATCTGCTTTTACTATGCTACTCTTAGCTGAACCCACTGCCACAATAGACCTACCAAGACGGGTGTGTAAATATTACGTTTTTCTTAGTGATATTATTTTAAATATTGGCTACACTTTGCAGCGTTGCCAATGTCAATTAATCCAAAATATTACATGAGATACAGTTTAGCTAAACAAATAAAAAACAAAGTTTAGGTAAAAGCCGACAGATGCTCTGTGACTGTCGTCAGCATGGGCCGTAATGAAAATTTTACTTTGACTAAATTTCACCATGGCTTCCACCATTTTAACCATATTCGATACGTTTTGACTATGAATAGGATTCGAATTGAATAAATCAACAAATAAATTTTAACTTGTATAGACAGCAATACCAATACCGCACTAGCAGGTAGCGATACCGTTCTAGGGTTGATTCCTTGGCTCTTTTGAGTAATTATTTATTAGTAGAAGGAATTATTATTAGTCCTTCTTTATCTTTTCATACCCATCTAAATAATATTTATATTATCTAATAATAAATAAATCAGAGTCTGGATAATTAATTGTAATTTAATTGTTATCTTTAGTAACATGCAGGCGAAGAAAGTACAAGCACCCTGAATACGACGCTGGCGCTGTATTCTCAAGATTCTGCATAAGCCAGAAACCTTGCGGTGAACTCTCATAAAGATTAGTGAAAGTTGAATTGCAATGAAACTATATTCGCACAAAACATTCAGCCAAATATATAACTTGATTAAGAACAAAGCCATGATCAACAAAATATTTAGTAGCCGTGCACAACATTATTATTTCTAAATCAGTTTGTTAAGTTAATGAGAACACAGTTCTTCTAATAAAATAATGTTTGCTTTTCTGGATCTCAAGGAACCTAAAAATTATTGAAAATATTTCTTTTTGTTTTGGGTTATCAGAAAGGCATATCATTATCTAAAGTAGAACAGCTTTTTTGAGGTTATGTTTTTTTGTTCATAAATTTTTATTGACTCTGAAATTTAACAATTTTTTGATTATTGCAATAGAACAACTAGTTAAATTAGTTTCTTTAGTTTAAAATCTTGTCTTCCTGTAAAAACAGTATGACGGTGGTATATTTTCCGGAAAAATCGTAGATCTGGCAGCAGTGGTTGTTCTACACACATGAAAAGAATCATACGATCCCACGTAAGCTCGTAAACGTCACGAGGCGCAAGCGTAGAGCGAGTGTCCTACTCCTTAGTATACGTGACCGAAAGATGCGGTAGCCAGCAAGCCAGCTACAACCTACAACAAAACGGAGGTAGTCGGAATTTAACATCAGTGGAGTGCGGATTGCAAGATGGGAAGATAGAGTGATTTAATTAAAGAAAAAAAAAACCGATAAATTCTTTTCTTTGTGCCTACTGTTTATTAAATATAGCATCATCTCGAAACTTAAAGTATTAGTGACACCGGCCTAGTATCGGTTCAAATATTGAGTTAGTTCTTCAATCAAATAGATTATAGATTTTTTTCAAAGAGCACCTTCAAGGAAATCATCAGCGAAAATGGTTGAAAGGATATTGGAAGAATCAGACAACTACGAGACAGGTGTGTATCTCTATAATATTTTCACTTCTTTGTTTGAATTTTTCAAGCCCAAATTTATTGATATTCTCGCGTAGGTTACGTCATTCTCCAGAATATAAACTGTTTAACCGGTTTCTTTGACCGGTAACAACAGCAACAAAAACAACAGAAAAGAAACACCATTCACTTCTCATCACAATCAATTATAATAATAAATACATCCCAAAATTCAAATTGAATTATTAAAAAAAAAATACACGCTTGAATTACTTCGTCATTTACACAACACAACGCTTCTTATTACGAAATTTTTGTTTGTAAAGGTTGTTGCCTTTTAGTATTGCAAAAAATAAAAAACCAGGTGACAAATTGCATTTGTCATTGTGACTGACTATTCTTATTAGTGCATCTTGGTCTAGTTACCGGTGAATTCATGCAAAAAGAAGACGTTTATGATGACGTCACTCAAACAATGTCTATTGATTCATTTTAGAAAAATGCAATTTTTCTTTGTTGTTTATTTTAAGGTCATTTTTGGCAAGGTTCTTGGGGTTATCGGCTTTTGGTTTTATACACTGTTTGTTTTTTAATCATTTTTAGACTTGTATACCATCCCGGTATAAGGTAAGTTTTAGTGAAAAAATGTCCGTTTAAAATGGTATCATAATTTACAATTTTATTCATAATATGCAAATTTTTACGTTTTTCTATGTTCTATTTAAAAATTTCAATAGGTACATCATCGGTTAAATAAGCTATAGTTTTTAAATAAATAAATAAATAGGAATTTTCTAATGCAAAAATACTATAATATTCTTTGCGATTTATTAAGTTTAAAATTTTTATGAGACTTTAAATACCTAAAATTCCGGAAAATGAAGAATTTTTAATGAATCTACATAATTGAAAATTAGAAAGAATTTTTTAGGTATCAGAACTTTTCTACACTTTCTCATTATTATCAGTTATAATAGGAAAAAAAAATGCTCCTAATAAATTAAATATAGAGGGTGTTTATTTAAAAACTTTTAAAGGTGCATCAGCAATTAAATAAGCTATAGTTTTTAAATAAATAAATGAAAATTCTCAAATGCAAAAACAGTATATACATCGTATTTTTTTAAGTATAGACCCTAGATATTTTTAGTTTTATTAAGTTTGAAATTTGATTTAGATTCTAGATACCCAAAACCCAATTTTTAAAGAACCTAAATAATTAAGATTAAAAAGACATTGTTTTTTTATACTATCTCATTTTATCAGTTTTAATATAAATAATTAAAAAAATGCTCCTAAAAAATCAAATATAGTGTTCATTTAAAAAAAAATAGATGGCTCAGCGATTAAATAAGCTATAGTTTTTAGATAAATGAAAAAATTGGAATTCTTTAATTCAAAAATATTATAGTACTTTTTGAATTATATCCCCGGGATATTTTTGGTTTTATTAAGTTTGAAATTTTGGATACCCAAAACCCAATTTTTAAAAATCCTACATAATTAAGATACAAAAAACACTTCTCAAAACTTTTTTACACTATCTCATTATCAGTTTTAATAGAAAGAATAAATAATAATAAAATTATGCTTCTAATAAATCAAATATAGAGGGTGTTCTTTAAAAACATTAATAGATGGCTCAGCGATTAAATAAATTATAGTTTTTAAATAAATAAAAAAATTGAATTTTTTTTAATGCAAAAATATTTTAGTATTTTTTGAATTATAGACCCGAAATATTTTTAGTTTTATTAAGTTAGAAATTTCAGATACCCAAGACCCAATCTTTAAAGAACCTAAATAATTAAAATTAAAAAGACATTTTTGTCAAAACGTTTTTACACTATCTCATTATTATCAATTTTAATAGAAATAATAATATAATGCTCCTAATAAATCAAATATATAGGGGTTTCCATTCAAAAACTTTAATAGGTGCCTCAGCGATTAAATAAGATAGGTATAGTTTTTAAATAAATAAAAATTCTCAAATGTCAAAAAAAAGTATAGTACTTTTTTAATTATAGATTCGAGATATTTTTAGTTTTATAAAGTTTTAAAAAAATTGAGACTTAGGTATCTAAAACTCCGAAAATATTTTTTTAAAGGACCTATAGAATTAAAATTGAACAAAGTTTCTTAGGAATAATAATAAGTAAATATATTCTTTATAAATGGAGTATAGACGGTGTTCTAACGTTAAAAGTCATATAACTTTTTTGTTCCTAAAGAAATAAAACTTTTGTTTTTAGATTGCAGATATGCTTCTGTTGCACCTATTTAAAATGCAGTGTGCTCAACAATGACTGTTTGAATTGGCAACACTTTTTTTTATTTGCAACACTATAACAAAATACGCTTGTTTGACAAATATTTACATAACACTCTTAAAAACAGTGTAGGTTATGTCAGAGCGATTAACTTTTTAATTGGCATCTGTCAATGATGTTGTCGGTGTCAAAGGTGTCACCCGTCAACAAAAGGAAGTGGTTGCAGTTGTACTATTTTAAAATGAAATAAATAATTGCCAACTCAAACAGTCATTGTTGACCACGCTGTATTATGTTTTAGAGATATACAAAGTGTTTCCATGAGCAAAAAAGTTGTTTTTTTCTTAAATAGAATCTACCTATATTTATTTATTTTTTCTCATTTTTTGTTAAATTACAAATCACCTTCATAACACAGTTGTCTTGACTTTTAATTTTTACGTTTAATTTTCATAATTTACAATTTTATTCATAATGTCTAAGTTTTTACGTTTGTCTTTGTTCGATTTATAAACTTCAATAGGTGCATCATCGGTTAAATAAGCTATAGTTTTTAAATAAATAAATCAATCGGAATTTTCTAATGCAAAAACTGTATACTATTTTAGTTTTATAAAGTTTAAAAATTTTTGAGACTAAAATTTAAAGTTTTTAAAGATTTTTTAATTTTAAAATTGGAAAAAAAACTGTTTCGGTATCAAAACTTTTCTACACTATCTCATTATTATCAGTTTTAATAGGAAAAATAAAATAATGCTTCTAATACATCAAATATAGAGGGTGTTCAAAAACTTTAATAGGTGCATCAGAGATTAAATAAGCTATAGTTTTTAAATAAATAAATAAATAAGAATTTTTTAATGCTTTCTTTATGGTACTTTTTGAATTATAGATCCGAAACATTTTTAGTTTTATTAAGTTTGAAATTTTTGGTGAGATTTTATATACCCAAAAACCCATTTTCAAAGATCTTAAATAATTATGATACAAAAAACACTATTCTCAAAACTTTTTTACACTCATTAATATCAGTTTTAATAGAAAGAATAAATAATAATAAAATTATGCTTCTAATAAATCAAATATAGAGAGTGTTCATTTAAAAACATTAATAGATGGCTCAGCTATTAAATAAGCTATAGTTTTTAAATAAATAAGATTTTTTTAATGCATTATAGTACTTTTTGAATTATAGACCCAAAAAATTTTTAGTTTTATTAAGTTTGAAATTTGTGGTGAGATTTTAAATACCCAAAACCCAATTTTTAAAGAACCTAAATAATTAAGATAAAAAAGACATTGTTTTTTACACTATCTCATTATCAGTTTTAATAGAAATAATAAATAATAATAAAATAATGCTTCTACAGAGGGTGTTTATTTAAAAACTTTAATAGTTGCATCAGCGATTAAATAGGCTATAGTTTTTAAATATATAAATAGATAGGAGTTTTTTAATGCAAAAATTTTATTCATAGTACATTTTGAATTATAGACCCGAGATATTTTTAGTTTTATAAAGTTTAAAAAAATTAAGAGAATTTTTAGAAAAATTTTGTTTTTAGATTATAGATATGCTATTGCACATTTTGAAAATACAGTATGCTCAACAATTACAAATCACCTTCATAACAGTTGTCTTTACTTATTTCTCATCAGTTAATTTGAAAATTTGTGGCGTTTTTTTTGCTTTATTTGCACTGATTTGTTTAAATATTCATACTTTCTAAGATGTTTTAGATATGACAAAATGTATGTCAAATGTTTATTTTTTATACGTTTACTCAACAATCTGCTCACTCTTCGTAAAGTTGGCCCGGAAATGATCTAAGCGAAGGGGTAAAACGTCAAATTTTAAAAGTCTTCACGATTCCATGTTTAAACTACAAATTAGTTCGTTTTCCCTCCCAAATTTTTTTTGAAAAGCATTAAAAATTTAGAGCTCGGAAATCTTGCCGAGTCGGAAAGTAAAACATCTCATATGAAAAGTCTTCAATAAAAAAGAGTTTTAAATGTTCTAATTGACAAATAAGCGTCATCCATCCTTACGGAACTACCTTCAGATTTTATCTAACCTTACTTTCGACCTACCGAAAATCTGACCATCAGAAACAAAATAGAAAAGAAACTAGATAGAAAAATTCGGGTCAAGTTTCTCAGAACGAAAATAGTATTATACTTGGATCGATTTAAGGGGGCTGAAATTGATGGGACTCATCCTAATTAGGCTCTCTTACGATTTTACCTAATCTTACTTTATAGTATAAACCGTTTGAGAAATACATACCCGGCAGTAAATTTTATTGCACCAATCTCTCAGAAAGTGTGACACTCGAAACCACAGTCATAAATTAAAGAATACTATTCAGAGTAGTAGTCAGCTACCTAGTTGGTGCTATTTATAAACCCAAAACACGCAACTCGCTGAGTTGTAAGTTTTTTTTTATTACTGTTGCCTCGTCTCTCATTATGAGCAATAAAATTTACTGCCGGATATATCTCAAACGTTTCTACTGTACTGACAACCTGAGTTTCAAAAGCAGTAGATTGAAAATCTCGGGCTAAGTTTCACAGGACGGAAGTAGTATTTGAATGCATTTATAAGGGTTGAGATGGATTCCAATGGCACTGTTTTTAGATTTTACCTAACCTTACTTCGACCTGACCTGACCTAACCTTACTTGGACCGATAATTTGAGTATCAAGAACATAATAAACTAGATCGAAAAATCCGGGCTAAATTTTTCATAACTAAAATAGTATTTGGCTGATCGATTTAAAGAGGTCGAAATAGATTTGCCCATTCTTTTGAACTTCCGCTAAGAAAAAAAAATTAAACTACATTATTTAAAAAAATTACATGTCTTAACTTTGGTTTGAATTCGAATTCTAAAGAATGCTCACTGTTGTTCACTAGAGTATAATCAAAGAACCCCGGAGTCTTATTAGAGTTTCTTTTTCATCAGATTAGGTAAACGTCAAAATATTCTCCAGAGATTTTAATTTTTTGAAAAGATGAACTATAAATGTGAAGATGAGAACACTTTGAGAATGTTTCTTATTGAAAAACCCTGGAGAATCTCATAGTCTTCTTTCACTCATATTAGGCAATTATTAAAATTTTTTTCTTGGATTTATAGACCCTTTTTTGAGTGATGTAGATAAATATGATCAAGTTCAAAGAAAAAAGTCAAAATTAAAAAAAAAACATGAATTTTTTGCGGGACACTTGAACTAAAGATGCTTATGATGTGAGACGTTTTATCGCTCTCATCCGGCAAATTTTCCGGACTTTTAACGCTTTTTGGAAAAAAGCAATAGAAGATGAAGCAGGCATTTTTATAGGGCAAACAAGGACTAACGAAAACTTTTCGAACCTTTCAAAACAAATTTCTGAGATCAAAGCCTAAATTAAAATGACAGTTTGGATAATATAAGCAGCTAAAGCATGCCAAATTTAGAATATTTTTATAACGGTACAGTTCCTGATTTTTATGTACCCTTGATTTTGATAATTCACATCAAACTGATCCAACTTTTAGTATAGTTATAAAAGACTTTTATCATATTTTTTTTGTTACTATAGCACCAAAATAAGAGTTTAAATTGCGACGCTAACTTGTCGCTTTAACAGTTTAGATTTAATGAGATTTTGGTACTTGAGAATCGTAATGGAAAGTACCTTCCCTAAAAGGAATTTATTCTCTGGAAACTGGTAATGTATTGGAAATCATAAAAAAAGCTGACAAAAAATGGAAAGCAGTAATTTATTCATATGTTAGTAAATGTTGCGTAAATTTTTCGAGAAGAGATTATTAACTACATAGTTGAAACATTCACTTGCAAAAAAATCAAAGATTAATCTATATACCTGAATTATAGGTACGGTTTTATAATTTGCAACACTCCTTGGATCGTTACGAAACAACTATTGTAGAGGTTGTTGCCTTTTTCTAAAATCACGTTTAATTATTGTTTCCCCTTTAAGAAAAGAGAAACGTGAGTAATGAAATTTACCTGCTTGTTGGAGATGGCTTTTTCGCAAGCTATTTTTAGACTTTTTGTTCCATTTAACACATGTCTAATCCTGTAGGAGTGCATGACATCATACGAAAATTTGCAATTCACTATAGAATTCACATTTTCTTTGTTGGCTAATTTTATAAGACACTTTTGGCAAGGATGTGGGGTTATCGTCTCACTTTTTAAGGTTTTTTTGCCAAGACTTGTAATGGTCTATTTGCTTGTTGAAGTAGTTTTTATATATTTTTTGTAAGTCACTCAGTTTACTGTCATTTCTTTTAATTAACCCAGTAGCCTTGAGTTTATTTTGCGATTAATTTTGATAAGATCACATATGGGTGTGTAAATGACTGCTTATCGTATTATGGTAATTTTTATACTATTAAATAAAATTTTTAACATTTTAAGTTTTTTTTTTCAAATTGTCTATGTTTGATAGGTGGCAAATTATTATTCCGATTAACCCAGTTTGAAAATTTTGCAATTGGCAAATATACAGTTATAGTGATAAATTTGATGAATTTATTTAAATACACTATTAAAGTTTTCAAAAGTGCAGGAATTATAATTTTACCACTTTTATTAGCTGAGAAATTTCTGAAAAAATATTTAGAATTGCGGAAGACATTACTTGTGTGTTCTATATTTATTTTGGTTGACCGTTAGTATAAGAATTTAACCATCTATAAATATACGCTTTAGGTAACATGAATAAAAACTCACGTACGAGATTTTAATTATCTACGACTCAATATTTCTGAAAAATATGACACTTCTTTCAAATTTGTGAATCATAATTTTTTTGTTTTGTCATAGCATTTTTCTATAATCTATGCTTCGCTTACTTTTAAACGATGATTTTTGTTTTATTCAAATTTTTATTACATCCGTTTCATAATTGCTCAAAAATTATTAATTTTCCACTACGTTTAACAGTTTTCTCTAAATTTATATTACAATATGTAGTTACTTTTTACGCATTATACGAATGACCATAATATTATAATAAAACTTATTCGTAGAGGATGCCGTGTTTCATCACTAATTTAATCAAAAGGAAAATGTCTTGTAAATCTTACTCTTATCTCGAATTTTCCCTAATCTGTAAAGGATGCTTTTTTGAAATATTTTATTAGAGGTAAGATGAATAAACAATTTTTATTATTTTAGCAACAAATTATCATTTTAAGTTAGATTTCTTTTAAAAAATTTTCTTAGAAACAAAGTAATTAGCTTTTTTACCAGATTTGCTTTATAAAATGTAAAACATTATCAATTTGATAAAGAAATTCGGAATGTAGCGCTTTTTGTGCGCTTAAGAGTTCACAACGAAAAGAAAACTTTTTGACAGCTGACTGTTTAGGGTTAGTGAATGGACCACTACACGACAGAAACAGAATTGAACAGTACTTAAAAAATAATGTAAGATTTGCAAAATGTTGTACCAAATATGGTCGAGGTTATGAAAATAGTAATTGAAAAATTAAATACAATTTAATTTTCAATCTGTAAGAAAAATTCAATAGATATTTTCTGATGGTACACTTTTTTTTTTATCAGAATTGGCCTCCGAGATTACGTGATTTAACTCCACTAGATTTTTTTCTATGGAGCTATTAAACATCTATGTCAATAAGCCTACAACCATTTAGTAAACTCTTTTTCTTCAAAATAATTATGTAATTTTTGACAAAAGAGTTTGTATGTGTCAGCAAAATGATGGAAACTATTTGCCCGATGTATTGTTCTATGAATAACCTTATTCTGTATAATTCGTTTAAATAAATTGCAATTGAAAAAAATATATATTTTTTGATTAACTTGAATTATATTTAAATTTTGGGTCACGTTTCATACGATAGTCGTCGCAATCGCAAAATCCTGAACATTACCAATAAGGAAGGAATTTATATACATATAAATAAAGTTTAATAATTGGTGCAGAAAGTAGATAACAAAATTATTATCCATTTAGGTATTTAACTACACAATATTGTATTAATATCTATAGTATTGTATTAAATTTAGTTATGTACGTCTATAATTATTTTTTTATAAATGAAAATAATTGATTTGTATTTAGTTTTAGAAAACTTGTTTTTTTTTTTTAATTTTAAACTGTTTTTTTTTTTTTTTTTTTTTTATTGAAAAATTGGAATAGATTGAGGTTTTCATGAAACTTTTCTTACAGTTTGTACTGCATTGCCTTAAGTGTTACACATTTTTAAAAATAAATTTCACTTTAATGAACCAATAATCACATAAATGAGAGCAAAAGTTCTTTGTCATCAAAATTTTTATGACATAAAATAGTGTACCTAGTACTGTGCCGGCAGAAATAATGGATGTCTATATTTCCAATTTATTAGCAAACGTTTGTTTTTTTGTTTCGATTGTTCAATTGGCGATCTTCTCTTATTGTCTGATAATGTTAGCTGTCATATCGGCATCTATCGTTGGTGACTTTTGACATTGACATTTTTGATAGATGAAAAAGTTTTTCTTAAACTGACATTAGTAACGTACTTTTGAAATTTAGAGAGAGTTTAACTGTTTAACATTTGCGACTTTGATTGACAGAATATATGTCCGCTGGTGTTTTTTCTGCTAATACTCTGTATCTTTTTTCAATACTAAGGCAAGTAAATGGAAAATTGGAGAAAACTTTTTTGTTTGAAAGATGTTATTTAGGGCTAAATACCTAAAGCGATACCAAATGGCAATGTTTTATTAACTTAATTTTTTCCGATGACGGCTACTCATGCTTTTAGTCTATTCACCATGTTAGTACTATATCTAAAAGAAAATAAAGCACTTGCAAATTTGTTTTATATTATAAAAATAAATGATTGTTATAAATAAATATATAATGTGGTAGAACTTTTATTATAGATAAATAATGTAGTTGAAGCGAAAAGTTTTACTATTAGTTCAGCTGCTCGATGAATAAATTGTTTGAATTTGATATTGCGTCTTTTGTTATACAGGAGTATTAATGTTAAAATGCCAGGTTTTATGGAATTTCAAATTAAATGTTTAGTTTTTAATCATTTAATTATATATTATGTGTGTTTAGGTCAAATTTTGGAAGCTAAATGTCTACTGAAACCCACTACCCCTTATCCTAAACAGTTGAATTTTTGTATGTGGCTTCAGTGTCGAAACCATACTGAAATCGGTTGATTACTTTGCTAGTTATAACGTGCTTCAAAAAAACACGCTTCAAATTTTTGAATCTTTTTTAAAAAATATGATTGAAAGTTTGTTTTTAAATAGTCTATTAAAGAACTAGTTTTACAAGGGTTGATCAGGGAAGACACGTGCCTCAATACGGCACACGTGCGCTAATACCAATTATAAAACGTGTTTTTTAGTCATTTTTTTTTAAATTGCGTTTTTCTTTTAATTAGATGTTCAGGGATTTCTTTTGTTGTTAACGGTTGGTAACAGCTGAAGCCATTTGATTTTAATTCAATTTAAAACTTTTGTTTTACATATTTTATTTATATTTTACACAAAAAATTAATATTATAGGAAAGAACAGAATTTCTATACTTCACTAAAGATTCGGGAACTGGCCGAGACAACGACTAAAAATTTATTGCTTTTGCGAGGCTCTTACTGCACAGTAAATTTGTATTTTCTTTTAAAAAACTTAACAATAATTATTCGTAAAAAAAGCAAGGATAATGACATTGACATAATTATTTTGTTGACAGCTCTGCTATACCAACTTTTAAAAACATATCTATAAGTGTACTTGTGCTTTTATAGATATAATATATCTATAAAAGACTCTAAATTGAAAACTTCAATAAGCTTGTTAAAGACTATAATTGGAAAAAAAAGTTTTTACATCTATTTGCTTTTCCATGTGATCTTTGTTGATTTAGCTAGAACAATTGGGGGATTAATGTTGTGTCTTAGGTAAGAAAGGTAATTAGAGCTATTGTGGGGTATTCTGCTAACTTTTAACTGAGACATCTTGTATCTACATCAAACTAAATCATAATAATCGCTAGCATTTGTCACCCTAGCAACAGTAGATCTCATTTTTTGTTTGCCTTGATCGTAATACACACCATAACAACTTTAATCTATATGATTTATGTGGGTATTTAAATAATTGAATGGCCTACTCGAACTGAGTCAGCCAGATGGGATTATTAGCAGTCTATAAACAAACAGAATGCAATTACCCACACTCAATAATCTAATCTCGTCAAAATTTGCTACTTTAATCGTCAAAACAAAAAGATAATTAGATATGGCGTTGGACTATTTAATAAAAGAAATAATAATAATAATAATTTATTATTGTTTAGTAAACAAAATATGTATGTATTAATAAAAAATACTATTACACATACAACTTATGAGTACTACTAACCCCTTTCCAAGAGGTGAAGAACCTCTCTTCATTTCAACAATTAAAAATGGGAAACAACCACATTGTTTATTGTTTTATTTGCTCGGGTACAGCTTGCCTACGATGAAAAGCAAAGATAAACACACAGTTCAATGTAAATAGACCATTACATTATTTAAAAAAACAAATTTCTGGTAACTATAGTTAGATTTTTTTTTATCTTTAGCCTATTGTGACTAAAATAGGTATTCGAAAACTAAAAATAAGATTGGATAGATTTCCCGTTATGGATACTGTAATAGTACATAATCGAGAAGGAAAAAATTTTGTGTGGAAAGTGTAGAGTTTTCTCTTACACACCTATAGTAATTCTTGTTGTGTTAATTGTTTTTCAAAGTGACGGGCTGCCTACACAAGTGACATTTACTAGAAATTCTTATAGTAAAGCCAGTTTCATTAGATTATAACAGTTGTTTATGAACTAAAGCAAATCGTAGGTCATGTACACAACGCTAAGATAAAATAGCAATAGACCCTGAGAAGATCCTTGTCGAAATTAATTTTTTTCTCTTTCATTTTATGCTTATTAACCATAATATTTTGCTGACACGTGTTTTTTGCTTGTCATCATAATATTTCCCTTTGGCTAATTCGAAGAAAATAATTACGACGTTGTAGTAAATATTCTTGGCATCGTTTGTAGGAACGCAGTATGTAAATGAATTTTGTTGACAATACTTATTATTGAATATTAATTACATGAAATTGGACGATTTTCTCTCTCTCACTAAAGTTGCAAATGGTAATAGATCTATCAAATGTGTTATTTTTGGTTTTTGATATGGAAATTGAACTAAATGAACAGCCCCTTGAGTGCTGTTCCACTTTCTTTTGATTAAATCGAATCGAGTTCGTGGACGAGTATACAACTCCTACACCAAATAGAAAGTTGACATCCATGATACATGACAAATGCCCATAATACAATATGTAAATAAAAATTTTTATTGTTTAAGCATTTAAATGACATCAGCATTTATTAACAATCAGCTCTACACGTATCGCATAATAATAATAATCATAATAATTGTATGGTATTGGTCGCCCCACTTTTTTTTTGTCTTAAATTAACATCCAAGGCCTGCTTTCTTCCTATTTTAACACCTGCTCTCATTTTCTTTTTATTATTTTCTCCTTTATAATATCAAATGGCAATAAGCCAAGACACGTTTATAACATTTGTTACTTTTTTTAATTTTTACTCAAAGAAAAAATTAAATATGGCGTTACTTACACGAGGTCATTGTTCTGGGCGAGGCGGTAAACTACGATGCATTTCAAATACACACACTGGTAGCATTTGTTTTCTCAATTGGGCTTGACAAGCAAATAATTTTAAGTCGTTTATAATTAGAAAAGCTGGGGGTTTTAATTTGAAATGTTTGAGGGTTATGTAAGGTTGGTATTAGATAATTTGTACCAGGATATTTTATTTTTGGTAACGGACATAGTATTATTTTTTTTGTCAATTAGATTTTAACTCATAAACTGCTAATTGCTTAGAGGAAGTGTGGGCAGTGGGCACTATTCAAACAGAATTCTGTATTTTCTTCCTATCTTACGTAGGAACTGTTATCAAGATGGACATTGAACACGTTATCACTTGCCAAAATGATTTCAATGACCACATGTTTTTATAATTTGTTTTGGGACACTTTTGCTGCTTGGAAAAATTCAGACCAGCTCTTATAAAAAGCCACCCATACTACCTAAAAAAAATATTAACAGTGAAACATGTCTAATGGGAAAACTGTTTAAAGCGAAAAAATTTGTTGGGCCAAAAATTCGTTTTTTGGAATTGTTTTGTTTTGAAAAGCCAGTATCGTAGCCTGCTAACACTCTTTTTGCACAGATTTTTTCATAATAATGAATATTATGGTTGAGTTTATTAAAGGAATGTCAAAAAAGGAATTTTCGGCTTGCCGCATGTCAGATGACATGTCTTATTGTTACTTTAGCAACTTTTTGGAACCTTTAAATGCTAAATTCAGTTTTCCAATGTTTGAACGTAAAATAATAGTCTAAAAAACATGTTTTATAACGAATATTGGCGCAGGTGTCCTATAGAAAACCCGCCTGCTACTGTGACTTATTTAGTTTTTTATTTTAGAATTAGTTTTTTAAAATACTATTTAACAACTATTAATTTGTTTTTCTTTGGGCCGGTTTAAGATTTATAATATTGATGGTTTTTCTTCTTCATCTTTAAAAAAAAAGCAAAAATCAGTATATCTTATGCTGTCTTAAATTTGAATATTTTTGAAGCATGAAATATGAAGGTAGCTGTGATATTATATATCATTAAAGTAGCTAGAATATTAACAATGATCTTGTGAACGAAAAATTGGAGAATTTGTTTAAATTTTTTGTTTTTGTTCCAGAATGCGGTGGTGGCGTTAGCAATGATAATGTGAGAAGTTGTACAGGAGGTGGCGGTGGTTCTGCCTCTGATAGTGGAGATCAAATGGATGCCGACGCCCGTGCCAAAGAATTAGCTCGTCGTAAGGAAGAGGCGAAACGTAAGCGTCGCAAGAAGAAACGTACCGGCTCATCACTTGTGACATCTTGTTTCCAAGGTATTTTCAATGACGTCATTTACTGACTCGTTTATTGAAAAATAGTACATACGGTCTATTATCATTTGTTGCTATGGTTTTATGTTAATAAACCACCTTTTGCTGATGCTATCATTTACAAATATCATATTTTTGTTGAATAAATACGAGAATAGAGGAAAATATAAATGGTTTATTCAAATAAACACGTGATATGAAGTGTATTTATGAAGGTAAACAGAGATTTGTTTGTTAACACTATTTAATTGCTAATTTTAATTGGATGTGGTTCAATGCCGCTATAAACAATAACAAATATTCTACGGCGCCATTGGAGAATAATTATTGAGCAATTTGCTAGTTTTTAAAAGGGACAAAAGGCTTTTGATTGTGTTACCTGATTTGGTGACGTTTCAAATGTTTTTTTTTTTTGTTATGGTTTGGTAACTAATCCAAAAAAACAAACCTATGTGGTACCTCTTTTTTCATATTCATAAAATCATCACTTTCTTACCTTATCAATGATAATGCAATAGCAATAAATTATTACAAAGTAATAAAATGATAATCAGATTTAGATTGGAATTGTAAAATACACAATCTAAATATCAATAATTGCCTCAAGGGAATATATTTATAGGCGAAAAAAAAATGCCCAGTTTTATGGATTCTGTCGCAAAGCATGGCATTTACATTGAATTCTAGTGATATTTTTTTAAAGATAAATTATGCAATACACCTTTTGAATCTTAATTGAAAACACACACCATAACATACACACACCTTTATTTTGCGTAAATTATGTAAGTTGGAAAAACGAGACAATCTTATAACCGGTGTCTATCACCACTGGTTTGCAAATGAGTTTACAAATTAGTAAATCATAGGATTTTTATTATTTTGTCGAAATACAAGAGAAACATCTCATAGCAAGACTAATTAAAGTACCAAGTGAGAATATTGGGTAATAAATAATGTCTTTGTCGTTTGTGGGTATCCTAATCAAAAAGTTTAATTTTATACACAATGCCTACTGCGGTTTTGAATAAAACACTATTGAAAATGGGCGTTTGATTGGTAAAGTGAACCAAATCTCTAGAAGGGACTCTAATCTAATCTAAATAAACAAATGGTGACCACTCTGAACCGTATTTGAGTTGTGGGCGAGGTTTTAAATACGATTGGTTATTAGAATTAACAAGCTGGTACATATTAAGTATTGGTATTCTATCTTTCTCTAACGAACCTAGCACAACCATAAATTTGAATTTCTTTGATCATCGGTAAATGGAAGCAGAAATGCAACACTTGATAATATCCTATTGGGAGTCTAGAAATAATAAAATCTATAAGAGTCTCATGCCAAAACGCAATAAAGTATTAGACGCAGAAAGTTAGCAACAGCTGTTGGTTTTAGATCTGCAGGAAACGAACTAAATCAAGAAGATGTTTGAGATAGTGCTGTGCAACAAGCATGGAGTGAATTGGATGATTTTGAAACAAGCACGTCTGAATTGAGAAACATATACACAGCAAAAGCTGGAAATTTGCAGACAACGTGATATTGCTTTAGAAGATGTAACTACTTTTTCTTATATATTATATTATTTAAGTGATTTTTTTTTGTAGAAATTGTCATCTTTGTTGTCATCAGATGATGAAAGAGAATTTTTTGTTTTAATGTGTAGAGTTCATGTTAGAAGCTGACAAAATGGCGTTGCAATCTGAGCGTGAGCGATTAGTTAGGCAACATAAACTGTATTAATTCTGTTAGAAGTCTCAGAAATTGTTAGGTTTGGGATCTTTATAAACTATATTATAAATAGCTGGACAGAAGAGGGTGTATTTCTTGAGACCCACTATGAGACGCATTATTTTTTTGCAATTTAGTCAGTTAAAAGGCATGAAGATAGATATTTGATATCTATTGATTGATATTGAGATTGAGATGAACATTTTCATAAGAACATCATATTTTTGAGAATATGAACTTACTTTTGTAAATAATTATGTTTAATTTTTTTTTCTATTGCTATTTCTATTTGTGACATCCACTTTATTTCGGTATCTTAAACTTTTTCAGCACTTTGTTTTCCAAAAGTTGTATTTTCCGGTTGCATTTTTGGTTTTATCTATCTTTTTTATATATAACAGGCAAAAGTGGCAAAATTATTATTTGGAAACTGTTTCGACCTAATTTTTGAACTAGATTGTTTGCGTTATCGGGTTTGTATGAAATTTTGTATGTCTCGAATATACGTTTCAGCTTTTAGCGGTTTATGTTTGAATTTAAAATATACATTGTATGAATATGGATTTATTAAAAACATACAAAATTACATTTAAGCGGTATATTAAAATCGCACTGTATATTATTAAAATTTATGTTTGTTAGCTTTACATTTCCATTCATCTTTTGAAGATATCTCATAAATTAATCATAGAAAAATAAGGAAAAGCTATCACAGACTACAAATAATGTTTAAATCTTCTTTGACAAAATGTTTACGGAATAAATTTTTGTTTTTGAAGGACACACACACGAAAAGGTTGTTACACGTGGCAAACAACGTATTAAGAGGAGAGGTGATCGTCTTTTATATAATTCAACATTATTTTTAAAATATATTCAACCTTGAAATTTTTCAAAAAATCAATTTAAGTCTCAATGACACTTTTATTTTTACAATCTAAGCCAACTGGAATAAAAAAAAAGATTTTTTAAAATTTATTCAAGGTTAAATTATAAATAAAAATTATTAATATGCTTTATATTTATTTCCGGCATATTTATATACTTTAGTAAACACGTTTTACAATGGCGTAGTAAAATATTTGTTATTGTTTTACAGTTAATCAACGTCCAATTAATATTTAAAATAAAATAACAATGTTGTTTTCTAATAACGTCAGAATTTACCCTTAGGCTTGACAATGTTTAAACCAAATTCAAATGAAACTAAATCATGAAAGTTTGTATATTCTCTAAGATGCTTTCACCTTAACATTTCTCTACAAATCTGTATATATTATTATGTTATATATACATATATATGACCTTAAAAATTGTAATTTATTTGTTCCAGATTTATATAAATTATCAGGCGAGATTTTGGGCGAAGGGGCATATGCCAGTGTACAAACTTGTGTGAATATGTATACTGATCAAGAATATGCTGTCAAAATTATTGATAAAGTACCAGGCCATGCGAGGGCGAGGGTTTTTCGTGAAGTTGAAACCTTCCATCACTGTCAGGGGCATCCGAATATTATTCAACTCACCGAGTTTTTCGAGGATGAAGAAAAGTTTTATTTGGTTTTTGAAAAGGTAATATTTTCATAAAAGTCAATTACTTTCAAATTCATATTGATGTATTATATTAAGAGGTTGAAGGTCTTTCACACAAAGACATTACCATTATTGAAGTTTAGTGCATTTTAATACTATTGTTGTATATGAAAGTACACACTTTCGCTTGTTTGTTTTGATAATATTGTAATAATTTTGTGCTAGACTTTTTTTTTTAATCAAGTATATTGTTTTTATCATTTATCGTACAGAATAAATAAAACTCTTGTAATAATAAAGTCAAGACATTGTGACGCGCTTTAAAGTGATAAATATATAATTTATTATTATCAAGCAGCAAAACATATGGATTTTATACAAAAAAAGATACAGATAGATACTCTTCGTGTTTATTTCATAAAAGATTAAGAACAACTGATTTTGAATTCATTGTTTTGAAATTTAAACTGGTTCCTACCTGTCTGTTCCAGTGTTTGAACAATACAAATCCGTTTCACAATAGATCTATATCGATCGGCATGATTTGAAAAAAACGTGTCGGTACTTGTCAAAAATAAAAACAGCTTGAGTGTACTTTGAACATGGAATGCTTTTAATTTATTTATTTTTGATTTTTCACAATAATTTACCTTATTTATGATTTTTATCTATATTTATTGATGATGAATGTTCGAATCGCAACTTTAAAATTATCATAATTAATTAATTCGTGAATAAAAATTTATGTATAGATGAATAATTTAATTACATATCAGTGTATGAGTTTATTGTTTTTTTCAAAACCGTTATTTCTTGATACACAACTTCACAGCTTTGCCATGTCAAGATGACATTTTAAGCACTATCACCGTCAAGGTAATATTTTTTAAAGGTTGAAGTGATAGATAGGAAGGACTTTTACTTTAAAAACAAAACAATAAAAATTATTTCGATAACAGAATCTATGACAAAAAATACCTTAATTATATTGCAAATATCAAAAAAAAGAGAATTATATTAATCGGTTTACAAAGCTTTACTTTTATAGTTTGTAGTAATCTTGTAATCTGTTTGCAAAAAAAAAAAAACATGTAAAAACCAAATTTTGTTGATAACGTAATTTTTTTTTGCTTTGTTTAAGCCATCAGTATCTCTATTCAAAACATTTTTTTTGTAATACAAACGGCTGTAATTATATATTTTCATATTATGTACATATTTTCATTACATAATTGCCTACATGTCAAACAAAATAAACTTTCTTATTATTATGCCTAAATCTTCCTGTCTCGGAGGTACAACCATTTTGCTGGATTCAAAAATTATTACGATCTTTGACAAGTAATGATAATGACAATATTAGTTTTTCAATAGTATAAATTTATAAGCTAAATAAATAAGCTTTCAATTTTCAATTAGTTTAAAAATCATTTAAAAATTGCATTGAAAACAAAAACTACAAATTGTGTTTTAAGCCAAGAGAAAACATAAATTTGTTTTTTTTTTTTGGAAAATCAAGCAAAGCTAGTATCTCCACGCGCATCTGGAATCATGTTGTTTGAATTGTCGAATTTAATTTTTAAAAACATTCGAACAATATGACATGATTTTAATAATGCCGCGTTCTGTATTTTTGCAAGGATTTATAACTCTGAATATAAAAACAAGCGTCAAAGCTTGTCTATAATATCGTACGTTTCTCTGTATGAACTAATCAAAAATTGAACATACGTTCGAAATTCAATGGCAAGAGTAGATCTAAATAATTTATGAACGCACTATATTGTTATATTTTTTATTATAACTGATAATATTGAATGGTTTTTATTTATTGTAGATAAATGGTGGACAATTACTGAGGAGGATCCAAGAGAATAGGTATTTTAGTGAGGCAGCAGCAGCGGAAATCGTGAGAGAAGTGGCTTCAGCCTTGCAGTTTATGCACGGTAAAGGGATCGCACATAGAGATTTAAAACCTGAAAACATTTTATGTGTGAATATGGATAGTTTATGTCCGATCAAAATTTGCGATTTTGATTTGGGATCTGGAATCCGTTTTCAATCCAGCGTATCAAGTCCGTTGGCTACTCCGCAACTTTTGACACCGGTAAGGCATTTGATACCGTTTGTACTTCGTTCAGTTGTAAATGCAGGAATTTGTATCTGAATGGTTTCGATCTTTTTTGGTTTTAGAGATAACTAAGTATTTTATAATTTTTTTTCAGGTCGGTAGTGCCGAGTTTATGGCTCCAGAAGTTGTCGATGCATTCATTGGCGAATCCGACTCAGTGGCGTACGATAAGCGCTGCGACCTGTGGTCGCTGGGCGTAATAACATACATTTTGCTTTGTGGTTATCCTCCATTTTACGGAAAATGTGGTCGTGATTGTGGTTGGGAACGTGGCGACAATTGCAACGCTTGTCAGGAATTACTTTTCCATAGCATACAAGAAGGCAGATACGATTTCCCGGACGCAGAATGGGCACATATTTCGGACGAGGCTAAGGATCTCATTTCATCGTTGCTGGTCAAAAATGCCAGTGAGAGAATCAGTGCCGAAAAAGTTTTAAAACACCCGTGGTTGAAATGTGCCAGCGATTCGGCTAAATTGACGACACCAACGGTTATTAAAAAAAATAATTCCGCTAGGGAATTATCCCAATTTGCGGAAAGCGCCATGGCTGTGAACAGGGTGGTGCATCAGCACTTCAGCATGAATCTGGACTATTTGGAACGGCCGAATGTTTATCCCATTGATGCAAAAGCTACACCTTATTCTGCAAAGGTAACTTATTATTACAATACAAGATTTATTTTTACTGGTCAGAGTCATTATGTGATGTTGCAAAATTAATTAATATGGCGAATATCTTATCTATGCATATAATTAAATCTTCCCACAAAAACCAAGGCTAAGATTCAGAATTACGTGTTACAATTAAAAAAATGCAATAGATGATTCATTGTGACAAAACAACATACGATTGTGAAGTCTTATCATTTACACATTACAGGAAATCAACATTACTTAAAACAATGACAATACGACACAACAAAGGCACTCACCCGCGCAGCAATGATACTTATTACGAGTCTCAACAACAATGTGTCCTTCAGTTAGTAAACTATATCGTAAACATGTCGGAGAAAAGACGAATATAAATTATTTTCAAAATTGATAATAAAAAATGCTATTTTATTGTTATTTGCAAATTTTGAATTGCATCATTTTTTTGCGTAGGAAGCAAGAAAAGTTGACATTTAGCTTAACTCATTCGGTGCTGCATCGATTAACATTTAGTTTTTGTTATTGTTTAAACCTGAAACGGTATTATTTGTGATCAGATTTGTTGACCTAAATGAATAAAAAAAATCATCTAAAAATAACAAGGATGAGTAATGACATACATTTCCTAATTTAGAGTATTAATCTTATCAATTAATAGTGTTTTATTGTTTTTAGGAAATAAAGGTTTAATTCTTTTGACGGATAATAATCATCTAAATTTTTGGACAGTCATAAAAAAAAAATTTTTATTAGGTTGAGTAATCTAAAAGATTAGACAGGCGATAAAATTGTGTAAAATGTATTTATATTTTATCAGAGAAATTTTAATATGGCAGAATCAGCAGATATTGACAATCGGATTAGGAATATAAATGTACTCGCATCCCAGGTGTTTTATATTATGGTATTTTTGAGATTAAACACCTTTGTAAAATGTCAAAAAAAAAAAATTTAAGTTCTTGTCATTAATCTATTAGTAAAATTACAAAATGGCAAATTTTTTTTTTTTACTTTAATTACATAATTACGACAAAACACTATAAAAGTGATATCATATCCTTTGTTTTCTTCTTGTTATTAGATACAGTTCTTGGATTTTTTAGATTAATAACTTGGAAATAATGTTAAATATAAAGTTTTGGCAAGTTGGGACGACTGAGATAATTTTGTAAGCTTTTTTTTAAATAGAAACACTTAACACTAAATTGGTCAAGCTATACATAATTCAATAGTTCACTAAAGCTACGTAGAATGTCGTTTTAGCACATTTTGACCTAAGGTCACTAGATTATACGCTACGCTATAAAGATAGCACCAACCAAGTTCAATTTTTGTAGAGATAGCTTTCAAAACTTATAAGAGGAGAAAAAAAAAATCTGTTTCATTTTTTTGACATTTCAAGATTACTTTAATTTTTAGATAAAAAAGAAAATGACTAATAGCGCTACCTTAATACGTAGTGTGTTGATCGAGTGACTTTAATCTGTTATTGTTGATAATAGTACAAGTTAATTGACTTTTGGTGTAACGAAACTCTTTTGTTTCAGGTGTTTGGGTTGAGCCCGCCAAGTGAGAGCAACTTGATGCAGAGGCGCTTAAAAGGGCGCTCTTGTCAGTTCCTGTTACCGACTCCAGCCCCCGCCATTCCCAGTCCAAGCGGTTGAAGGCTTTGCGCAACCGATATTTTTTTACAAACAAAAATTACATTTAGAAGAAAACGTGCGCATTAACAAGCGTTATTCTGTACTACTTCTTTCGTTCTTACTATTAATATTGGGTATTTTCTACTTCCAAAAAACAAAAAAAAACTTCTTTCTTAAGTTTTAGTAGTGTGTTTTCTTATCAGAAAGTCAAAGATTATGTTTAGTTTCTTTTTCTCAAAAAATTGTTTTTTTCTCTCTCTATCTCTCGTAATTGTTAATCTCCGAGAGAACGCCACAGTGTTTTTGTATATTACAAGAAGTTGAGGCTCAATTGCTTTGTCAAGACATCGTGTATCTGAAGTTTGTCGACATTTGGTACATAATGGACAGGATGTCTTAGACAGGTCTGGCGTCTCTGGCCTAGTGTTAGTTTTTTCGGAGCTTTTGTTTTTTTCATATACTTTCTTTGTTTTTCTTTTTTTTTTTATTGTATGTGTTGGGTGGACTGATGTGGTCAGTCTGCATTGTGATATAAATAAGCATCTAAGCGTGCGAACTAGCGCACGATAGACTGTAGACAGCGTACCTGCTTTATGTTCAGTAAGATACAGAACATTTAAATTTGGGAACTTTGTGTTCCGCCATGTACTGACAGTCCATTGTATTTTTAAGAGTCCTAAATAAGTTTGGATATTTTTTAAACGATTTTGTAATGCTCAAGAATAGTAGTGCTAGAGAGGGGATGAATAATGTAAGTAGATGTGAAATTTCCAGCTTTTTTTGTCTTTCTATTCTACCCAGTCAATTTATAAAATTGTATATGTGCTGGAGATTTGACATTGCTAGGCTTCCAACACTCAGGGTTGTCTGTTGTGTTACTAAAAATGAGGCGAATCATTACAAAACCTGTGAATATATATCATCTCTAAAGGGCTCGTTACGCCAGAATGAATGAGTTTGTATGTGATAGGGTGAAATTCCCACAGGAGCAGATCGGACATGATTGGAGGAGTATTCTTTTTTTCTATGCTTATTTTTACGGCATTTATTACATTGTACTCTAACGGTGCAAGTCATGTATTTTCCAATCATCAAATCAGTTTATACCAAAAAAAAAACAAAATAATATTAAAAAAAAAAAATCTCACAAAATCACTTTAAGTATAAAAAATCATTAAAAAAAATATTGTAATAAGTCTCTGATTATTGTTTGATTTATCTCTTTGGAAATGTATCAGCACTTTGGGGTGCCATCAAATCATGTTTCTATTTGTGTTATTATTATAATGAGCGATCGAATATGAGAAATTTTGGATTGATTATTCACCATCTCTTCTCTTATTTGATCGTTTATTCATATGAGTTACAGAGAAATTTATATTGTTAATACTTATGACGTATTTTTTTTACAACCGAGCAGGCTAGCATTGAATAAATTAGTGATGGAAATTTATGTACCAAGTGTGCTTTAATTTCATATAATAAAGACCGATTTTTTTATCTAACGATTTTCATTTCTTTCATTTGACCCAGACCCTTAGGCCGAGAGTTTTCGCAGTAAAATTAAGAAAATCTGGTGACTAGGCATCAAGATGCTCTGTTATTAATTAACAGCGTTTTCTGGCGACTCATGAACATTAGTTAAAAATGTCAGTATATATGCAATAGTAGAATCTGTTAATTAATTAATTTAGTCTAACGTTACAGTCTGTGGAGTAGGAACTGATGTTTTCAAATAAACAAATCAATGTAGTTAGTTGTAAAAGACAGTTGCATTAAAAACTATCGTTTAACATTCGATTAGGTTTAGTATTTGGGCCTGTCACAAAAATGTTGCTAACAGTCCTTACATTTCTATGACATAACCTAACTTGTGTGCTTAGAAACATTTAAGCTCCTCTTAGATACGTCATCACTTAGGTAGTCTATTGAAAGTGACTCATTAACTTTTATGTGAGCAAAACATGTCTGTCTTTATTTGTTATTTCTTTAAAATCAAATTTTTGACAAAACATTGTCAATGAGTAAGTCAGAAATGCATCAAACAAATATAAATAAATAAACATTGCAATCAAAATGTAGGATCAATACAGAATAATACATAAATTTGTACAAAAAGTCACAAAACAAAAAAAAATTAATCTTTTATTATACAACAGAAAACTAATAAATGATTTTTTGGTACAATTTGTTTATTTATTTTGACAGACAAGCTAACATTAGTACTGCCAACATCTTGATACTGACATAACTTAACCAGAGTTTAAAAAAAAAGAATACGCTTCAGCAAGTGTCTATCTAAGAAAACAAAATAAAAGCGTCTATTTTTACGGGTAGGACCAAATTTAATAGCACAATAACCTAGCGTATTAATTATTATACATATATACATTAAAAATTTTGTTGGAATAAGTTTAAATTTGAAAAATACTTAATAAAAAGTTCTGTTATCCCATTAAAATAAATAAAAATAAATTATTGATTGAAATAATAGGTAGTTAAGAAAGTGAGATATTTGTATATGGAAGATATATACTACTCTAAATAAAATAACGTTATATAAACTATTTACATCAACGAGTGCTGTGAAAATTTCAGCTTATGTTCATGCTACTTTCGCTCTATTTGTTGTTATTATTATAGTTTAATAAAATACACAGATGCAATATTAGTTGCATACATACTTACGTAAGTTTCAAAGAGTATAAATATGCTCCGAAACTCAGTCAACTGACGAAACAATTCAAATAATGCAGCTTTATTCTAGGTTCTACAGAGACAACACTGTTTTGGATCACTTTTCTGTTAAAAAAAGTTAGCAAGCGCGTATGCATGAACATATGGTTTGACTAACATTTTGTGCAAATTTGGTTTTATTGTTGCTTAACCTTCGCTAATCATTATGAGGATTTACTGCAGGATTTCTTGCCAGTGAAGAACCTTGAAGATACTGCACTAGGGCCGTATTCAGGGTGCTTCTACGTTCTTCGCCCGCATGTTACTAAAGATAACAATTAAATTACAATTAATTATTTAGACATAGATTTATTTATTATTGGATAATATAAAAATTATGTAGAAAGGGTATAGAAACATTAGTAATTTAAGAATATATATATCAAAGTCACTGTTACTATCACTATTAACTTGAATGATTAGTTCTGATAACATTTTCAAGCGGTAGAAATGTTCTTTTTCAATTACCTAACAAACATAGTTTTTTCAACTTGACGGTGGAAATTAGTTCTTCTAAAATTTTCATTACAGTCCATGCTGGCTAGAACCACAGACGCATCTGTTGGCTACCAGTTATGACAGTAATCGCACTGAAACCTCAGCTAAACTAAATAGATAATAAACGGTCTATTCTATATGATCTTTTCTTTGTTGCATGTTTCTCCTTATTGTTATCAGGTATCACGATTGACAAAACACCCGGTATATTTGAAAAAACTGTAAATATTTGTAATAATATTAAATGAATAAAAAGGAAATAGTTATGTATTTCGCTAAAGCAAAAACGATGCGATTACATATTTTTATCTTTCAGAATCTAGATCTTTTCAAATATCTGATTTTATTTGTTTTTTTTTTTTTAATTTAGACCGGCTTTAAATAATTTGTTGAGATCAGGTCTCGGGTTTTTTACTTGCACAGGTCTGATTAGAAAATATTGAGTGACTTAATCAATAATTTTCAAAAGCCCATTGTTTGTAGTAAAACCAGTGACGGATTGAAGCTTGCTGCCGTCCTAGGCCCCGTTCAATGTGCCCCCTTTAAAAAAAATTATTTTATTAATTTTGATCTAATAGTTTTACTTAAAAATAACTTTATTTATTAAAATAGAATTTTTATTAGTCCATTGAAATGTTGCATTTTTTAGGCCTTACCTTGCGTTTTTTAGAGGACGCAATTTTATTTTTTTGATGTGTAGGGGGGTCAGTGTAGAGCTAAAATTAAGTTTGTGGGGTCGCCACCGTTGTCCCACGGCCGCCATCTTGAAAATTTAAAAATAAGGATTTAAATGGTTTTTACGATATATCTCTTAAACTATTTATTTGATAAAAGAAAATTATTAACATTTTTTGTTGCAAATTAAATTTTCTACAACTACTTTAGTTTACTAACTTTTTGTCGTAGAACTATAAATAAAAAAGTTATAAGCGAAAATGTTAAATTTATATTTTTTAATGAAAGGTTTTTTATATCATTTTACGAAAAAATTAAAAAAATGAAACTTTTTTGTAGATCGTTTAGTCAATAGCTAAGGTTTTACAGCACTCCAAAGTAAGTACTTTTTTTCAGCACTCTTGACTGAACCTGACCTGACCTGACTTGACCTGACTTGACCTAACGAATTCGGAAAGTGAAATCTTCCACATGAGCAATTCGTTTGCAGCACGACCGAAGGGAGTGCTGCATCTATTGCGAATGGGGAAAATTTCTTTCCGAAAAAGTTAGGTACAATTTTTTTTGCAACGAATAACTAATTTTTTGATAATAAATAACTAATATTTGATAATAAATAATTTAGTTTTTTACTTGTTTTTTGGTTGGTAGCGTTGCCCACGCCGAGTATCTAATTTTTTAAATTTGAAATAGTTTTATTGTTTTGTTGCTATGGTTTTATTAAAATAAAAGAGCATCGTTTTAAAAATTTATTCCGCCATTTTCTTCTGCGAATTTTCGTTTCAAATTTGTAAATATGAGCAACTCCGATAGAGAAATTTTAACTCCACTTGAAATTAGAGAATCTGCAAATAGAGTAGTATCAAATTTGCTTCCTGAGAAAAGCCGCTCGAGGTACAAGCGGCTTTTAACCATACAACAAATTTTTAGATTGGTGCAAAACAGGAAAAATCCAAAATTTCACCGAGAATTGCTTATTGGCATATTTTCAACAACATGAAAGCAAGAAATCCCTTTGGTCTGTTTACTATATGCTTAAACTTTGCTTAATGGTAAAGAATAACGTAGATATTTCGAAATTTTATAAACTTTTTGGAACGTTGTGTTATTAATCAATTACTTACTATTTTCAATCGTTTTCTTACTTATTTGGCAATAAATCTTTTGTGTTGATTATTTACGTATGTGATCAGAAACAGTGATTTTGTAGAATGGTTGTGTGACAATTGACATTTTGACGTGACGTTTCTGGATTTCAATACAAACTTGACTAAGTCATTTCCCCTAGTTTCGCTTGCAAAGGAAAAAACACCGCGGTGTGGAAAAATTGTCTTTACATGCATTGGGAACGAACGGAAACTACTGATGTTTGAGCGATGAGGGCAAAAAATATTATACGTGTGTACTAATAGTAATAATGCGTCATCAGTTATTGTTTCTTCTTATTTTGTTAATTTTTTTAATTATTAATTTTGCAATATTAATAATAATTAATTATTGACTCTCAGAATTAATAAGTGACTTTAATGATGAACCGCCGACATTAACACCCTTTCTTCTCCAGTTCTCCCACTGATACTGATATTTAATTCAGAAAGCCAATCAGATGCTGAACCGCAGCCTGTTCTATCGAAAAGACAGAACGGAGTAGTTCTAATTAAGAAAATCACCGTGGATTATGCCTATTGGGGATACCACGTAAAGAAAAACGCGTCTCCAGACTCTACCTCGTGGGTGGTGGGGAAAAGATTCAATTATTAATAATACTGCAAAATTTATAATTAAAAAAATTATAATAAAAAAGTAAATAAAAAAAAACAATAACTGATGACACATTATTAGTACACACGTATAATATAGGTATAGTTAAGAGTACTGAAAAATAGTA
The DNA here is from genome assembly GCA_947359425.1 of Lagria hirta. Lineage (NCBI taxonomy): Eukaryota > Metazoa > Arthropoda > Insecta > Coleoptera > Tenebrionidae > Lagria > Lagria hirta. The sequence goes on along the minus strand of OX375796.1, from coordinate 10,963,340 downwards.
CTTACTTCGAAGAGCTGTAAAACCTTAGCTATTGACCTAATAAAAAAATGTAGTTTGTGAAAGTTGTTTCCCAAAAATGGTCTAATATTATTTTTCCGTAAAATATTAAAAAAAAGTACATCAAAAAATATAAATTTTTTTCTCAAATTTTTGAACATTTACGCTTATAACTTATTTATTTAATGTTTTACAATAAAAAGTAGCTAAATTAAGTTCTAGAGAATTTAATTTGCAACAAAAACTGTCAACAAATTTTTTCTCTCAAATTGATAGTTTAAGAGATTTATTGTAAAAAACCATTTTAACCCTTATTTTCAAGATGGCGGCCGTGGGACAAAGGTGGCAACCCCACAAATTTAGTTTTAGCTTTACACTGACTCCTCCTACAAATCAAAAAATAAAATTGCGTCCTCTAAAAAACGCAACTCCAAATGTAACATTTCAATGGACTATATTGACTTTTTTTAATTCAACAATTAATTTATAATACAAACAACAAATAGAAAATTTAGAGATTTTTTTGTATCAAATTAAGCAAGGAAGAAATATATTTGAGCTATTTAAATTGTAACATTAATAAATAATTATTTATATTGAATCTAATTTTTCAAAAATTATTAACCTTTAACGTTTTTTTAAATTTATTTTAATAAACTATAACTTAAATTAATTTGATTCTTAATTACTTAAAATAACAAGTTGTGATAGATAATAATCCGGTAGCATAAAACGTTTTGAGTGTTTTGTATATTGTAGCATAGTTTGGCTAAACATTTTGTGCCAATATTGTTTTATTGCTACTTAACCTTCACTAATCTTTATGGAGCTTACCGTAAGGCTTCTTGCCTGTGCAGAATCTTGAAGATACTGCGCGATGGCAATATTCAGGTTGCTTCTGCTTTCTTCGCCTGCATGTTATTAAAGAAAACAATTGAATTACAATTAATTATCTAGACACGGGTTTACATATTATTGGATAATAAAGGGTATCAATTTAAAAACTTCCCACCCTCAATATCTTTGTTGCAGTTGAAAATATGAAAAATTGAAAATATAAGTCAATTTTATTTGTAAGGACACTTAAAATGAGTATTTTTAAGCGTTTTGTTTTAACCCATTAAGAAGGGTATATGTCACCCTTAGAATCTTAAATAAAAGTAAGGGTCAAGTAGAATTTTAAGTACAGTCGTTTATTTGGCAAAGCAAACAACCCTTAATTCTTAATTATTGACAGCTGTAAACGGTACTTTAGTCTTAATGCGGTTAACTATGTACTAACTATAATGTTCTATTTAAATAAATAGTTTTCTGAATTATTTATGAAAAAAAAACAATTAACAACAAAGAGAAGACGAAAAGTCAAATAAGCAATACATCATATTACCTCCTTTTAGTTAAATGCCATTATAATGTCATTTCTTAATCCGGAAGTTTAACTTGAATTAGTATTTCAAGAAAACAATTAGCGAAATTCCTTTCTTACCTCTCAAAATACTTTTCAAATTCCTTCATATTTTTTTGTATTAGTTATCAGTTTTTCTTAAAATTGGGAGGCTAATACTCTTATTCCGGCATTTTATCACTATTTTGCGGTTTTGTTTCCAAATGGCGGCGATTCAATACATGCCGCTGCACTTTTTGTAATCGCTTGTCGGATTCTTTTTTATCATGCTTTTTTTTCTTATATGTTTTTTGTTTAAACACGTTTGATTTGAATAAAAAACTGTTAGATTTTGTTTTTTCTTTTAATGTTGAGTTGCTCTTAATATATAGGTAACCTATATAAAAATTAATGTTTGTCTGTATGTTCTTTATAGAATCGTAAACTATACATTTGATCATTTGATGATCTTTAGCAAAATTGTTGTGCATGAGTCCACAAAGGTTTCTAAGTTGGAACAAATAGATTAATTAATTAATTAATTGGTTATTTAAGTTGGTGGCGTAGCAACGCGCGCAAGGTACAGCTATAATAGTAATATATTAACTTAATATACGTAATATTAAGTTAATTATTTTTCTTGATAATTTTGAAAACCAGCTAAAAATGACGGTGACTTTTGCAGAGCCTAATGTTTAAAATATTTTTTATTTAGAAAATAGGGAAAAAATGGTAATAAATAAATAAACAATCATTTGTAAATATTTAAATTTCAATTTTTAGACCAATTTTTAAAATGCTTATGCTGATATAACCAAGAAAAAATAGCGAATCACATTAAGTTTAGACTCTTAATATTTAAACAAATAAGCAAAAATCTTATCAAAAGTTTTACATAATGTCTTGTAAAGTATGACCGATAGTAAGTCTATAACGTAGTCAAATGTCAACACCCATTTGTTGTTTTTATATAAATTAATTTTGACCTATGTTTCACAATTTAAGGGTAATTTGATAAAAAATACACAACATATATTATTGTAATCGGCTATTTTAACTTTTTCTTGCTTCTAATAATTGAATACAGAGTGTTTAAAACAAACTCCTTCTTACTATCCAAAACTTAAAGAAAGTTTGATTTATATTATAGGTAGGTATAGGTACATATTTATATTATTTTTCAATTCCAGAAAAAAATTAATGTACCTATAGTCGCAGGTCTCTATATTTGAGACTTATTATAAAATAAGCCGGTTGTAGCCGTAAAACGACAATATTAATAATTTATTTTATTTGTGTGCTGATGTTTAATATAGACCTTAAAAATGATAGATTGACCTTAATGTTGCCTGGCATACGCATAACCGTTCAAACAGTCATTGAAAATTTGCTGCTAAAAAGTCAAAACCGGCAGACATATTGATTCTATCAATTTTTGAAGTACTTTTGATTTAACAATAAATCGGTTTATAACGCATGTTAGATGAAATTTTAAATATTTAAATTAAGTTGTCAATTTATTGGCCACATTAGTGGTAAATAAATTATAAATGACTTTGGTAACAAACATCCGGTTGTCTAAGAAAACAGGTGTCAGCTTATAAAGGATTTGACTGTATCCTAATCTTTTTCTAATAAAGCCGAAAAATGCATTTACACTTCATGAGGTTTTATGCATTAAATCTCACTTAAGGTGTCATACCATCTTTAATAAAGTCAAGCATTGAAACACCTGGCAGTTATTTGTTTTGACTTTTGTTAAATTGCCATATGCTATGTGTTCTTTTTAATTAAATTTTTTTTATTCTCAAATTATATGTAAAAGACTAAATTTTAGTCAATTGAAGCTTGGGAAAATTTTTGTTGTTAATTAACAAACGCTAGAGCACTCTTTGTAATAAAAGTCAATTATAAAAACGGTTTTAAGGCGTTTATTTATGTAGAGATGATAAAATTTTAGGTTAATTACGCACAAAACATTTTCTATTAGTGAGAAAACTTAACAATCAAATAAGACGGTGCTGCTAAATGTCTAAGAAGTGTCCGACAACTTTAAAACTATTCTTTGGAAAATAATTGCATAGAAAAATTAAAAATCTTGAAAGGTAGACTATTTTAGACATTTCTACCTACAAAGCACTGACTTTTAACATTTTAAGGTAAGTAATTTTTTCCAATAATACTCATATGATTATTGTTTCAATTGTTTACTCTGTATCTCAGAAAAAAATAAAAGACAACATTTCTCGATAACATCATCTAACAGTCGTAGGTCTCTATATTTGAGACTTATTATAGAATAAGCCGGTTGTAAAATTAAAAGCAACAATAAAAATCCTAGTGGGTTTTCTATGGACTGGCTCTAGCGCAAGGAAAGGATTAAAACAGCTTTATGTACAGAACCGTACCCATTTCGAAAGCGGTGTCAATTTCGAGAAATGGCTACCTACTTGGAAAAACCAGCTGAAGTAAATAAGTTGACCCTTATAATTAGGTATAGTTTGGTCAAAGCCGGTGAATCGAAACGTTTGTAGTTTTCTGATTAGTGATAATAATTACTATGAGGCGACCATAATAATCATAATAATAAATTATTTAATATTTTTTAAAACGGTCCTGGCAAGAACTTTCAGGTGCTGCAATTACATTAAATAATTTATGACCGCAAAGCTGGGTAAGCTTAAAGGCTTAAGCCTCCTTAAGATTTTGCCAATCCCAATTATCGATAACTACGACTATACCTGCCTACTTTTCAGCACTATAGATATTGTTTTTTGTTTGATAGCGATTAAATAAAAATAATAACAAATTCAACCCTGTGTATTTTTATACATCTATGTTGTATGATGTATGTCACTTTTTCATGTCTTGTCAGTCACTAAAGTAGATTGATAAGTAAGTATGTCTATACAGGCATATAAACATCTGAAAAAACTATACCCAGATACTAATTTGTATCTATATCTATAAGCGTTTTTTAGCAGACCAAAATTGTAGCTAATTATCTTATTTATTAATATCTTAGTTATTGGCAATTTAGTTAAAATTACATTTTTAGATTTACTCAGATACTGGTTGTAGTTAATTGTCTTTATCAATATTTTATCTGTTAGAATGTTTTTTTTTCAACCTTAAGTATTCATAGTCAGATAAAAAATCTTTTTATTTTTTAATTTAAATCAACAAAATCTGTACATTTTCTGTAGGTAATTTCTTACATCTACAGTAGAAACTATTTTTAATTGAGTATTACTCATTAGTTAATTGGTTCGCACTGTAGTTTTTTAATTTTCTCACATTGTTATGAAAATATGTCCCACTATATTCTACCTTTACGTAAATTCTCTAACACTAGAAACATAAAAAATAAGTTGGGTAGTGTCTGACTCTAACTCATGTAGTTAAAAAAAGATAAAAAACACTAACTCTCTGAATGTGAAGTCGTCTGCGATAAAGCAGATACTTTCGTATAAAACCATTACCTGCTGAATAAATCAGCAACAGCCACAACAAGAAAAAGGTTTAAAAATTTAAACTAAAAAAATAAAATAAAAACTTATTTTATTATCAATTTTTTTGTATCAAAGTAAAATTGCAAGACTCGTCTAAATTCATGACAGTTTTCGTTTGATGACTTGATTTCTCTACTTGTGGTAAAGCCTTTGCAATAATTTCTGATTTTTTATTAATACAAAATGATTGCGTCTATTCCACTCTGCTGATTTGAATCAGAGAGAGACAAAATATCCGGCGCAAACCTCGATACAGTGTTTCCAAGCAAACATGAGCCCTCGAAAATATGCAAACTAATTTAGTAAGTTCAAACTGACCAATCAGAAGCTCAAAAAGCTTTGATGCGGTGTAAAATGACACCTACAGCGCTCTCAGGCAACGCCTCTCCAAAGCTCATGTTTGCTTGAAACTACTGCAGTTTACTACGATTTTATGATAGAGTTAATATTAGAAAAAAATTCCTATAAGTATGTAAATTTGTACAAATTGAAATTTTTCACCAATTACTTATTCAAAGTACTTTATATTTGAAATATGTTTAAGAAACCATTTTTTTTAAGTTATTTGAGAGAGGGAAATGTGGGCGTTACGCCACTCCCTTCTTATCCTATGAGCAAGCTTTTGTGCGTTTCAACTGAATTTATTACTGAAAGCTTCAACATTCGTTTTTTTGGTTTTGCCTAGAAAACAAGTGAGTGAGTGAACTCCAGTGATCAAACACGTGATAAATTTTTTGAAAAAGCTGATCTGCTTCATCATGCCATCAGGTACGTAAAGAAACTGATTAAAAAAATATAACATTAAATTACGCATTACATTATTTTGTGTTAATTTTTGAACAATAAGGCACAGTGCAAACTATATTTGGCTGTGTGAAGCCCGTTTTTAGTTACAACGCTTTTTCTCAATTCTTTTGCCTATTCATTTGTTAAAAAATTGAGGAAAACATATTTCACACTGTTTGTTTTATTATTTAAAAAACACAAATTTTTTAGAAGAGTTTTATATTTGACTAACTAAAGTATTAATTTTAAAAAGAACGCTTGCGTGATTAGCTGAATTTGACAACACAGTCAATCAAAAATTTCAAAATTTACTATAATTAACTCTATTTTAGTTTAATGTCTGATTTTTTATACCAAGTGAATGATAAAAGAATTATCTAGGTATCCATCTATGTATTTCTCTAATTTTTTTGTGTGTTTTGGCCGGTTGTTTTCAGGTTCTTCTGTTTTTTTTTTTCACTTATTATCTATCTTGATTATTCTTTCATTTTCATTTATTTAATTTTGATATAAGCTATTTCTGCTATCTACACATTACTCTCGCTTACGTTCGCACATTATGTTACCATTTATAAAAATTTCTCTTTAATTACAATTCATTTTTTACATTTTATCTTTTCTTCCTCTATCTAAAATTTGTTGTCTCTGTATTTCCGCATCTAAATTTAGCTACGATTTTTTCTTATTTTTTTACATATACTCACTTGTAGCACTTTTGCAAGTAATTAGTTTTTTTCTCATTTTAATTTGCATTTTTTTTTTATTTATCACATAGGTTCCTTCTCTAATTAGCGAGGATTTTTAATACCATAATTTTTTAATACAACAATTTTTTAAAACAATAATAGGTAAAACCTTTTTTAAGCAGTTATCCTGGCAAATAGATTTTCGCATCTGTATCCTTTTTGGAAACCATATTAATTATCGAAAAATACCCTTTAAAACCTACATAACATATTAATATTTTAGTTATTTTGCTAAGAAATATTAACATCTTTCAGAAAAAACCGTGGCAAAAAAGTTAAAAAAATAAAATTTTGGTAGAGACGTCTTCAAGACAAAGAAATAAAAATCCCGGTAACTCAACGAGTGAACCACGTTAGATGCAAAACTTATTCTTATTTTGCCAAGGTTAAAGAGTATATATACTTATTAGGGTAGGTCAAAAAAATCGAATAATTTATTTTTGACTTTATACTCTGAAAAATAGGTTCGTAGAGACCTAAAAAGAATTCTCTTCAAGTATGAGCTCTTAATTATAACGGGAAGGTCCTCCGCTTTGCGGGTTTCTATTGTTTTCGAATAATCAGCTAAAAAAATTTATATCTCGCTTCTAACTGCTTGGAAAAATATTCCGTAGCATAGACTTTGTAAGAAATTGAATGCTTTACAAAAAAGGTTTCTTATGATTTTTTCAAAAACTCAACTAATTAAAAGATATTCATAGTTGAAGTTTGGCTATTTTAAAGAAAATATTCGTTTTTATTATAAATTTTATAAGTCAATGAAAAAAATTATTTCGAATTGCAAAACTTATAATTTTGTAGGAACTTTACTGCTCTACAAAAATGGTCTTTTATGATTTTTTGATTAAGTAAAGCCGTTACAAGATATCCAACGTCAAACATTAACGTATATCAATATTTTCAGTTTTTGATCAATCATTCGATAAATTTCAATTTAAATTATTAGTTTCAGGAAAATTTACATAAATTTGAGTTTTGATGGATAAAGAAATGTTATAAACAATTTTTTTAATATTGTTTTCAGTCTTGAGCTTGTTTGATTGCATTAAAACAAGAAATTAGAGCATTTTTTTCGACATATAGCCAATGATTAGTTTATTTATTTGTCAAATTTAATTTGAAAAGTATTAAATCGAGTGAAAAACAACCAGTATTTATTAATACTGGTTTCGTCCTGAAACAAATAATTTAAATTGAAATTTATCGCAAAAACTGGAAATATTGATATTCGTTAATGTTTGACGTTGGATATCTTGTGACGGCTTCACTTAATCAAAAAATCATAAGAGACTATTTTTGTAGAGCAGTAAATTTCCTACAAAATCACAAGTTTTGCAATTCGAACTAAAAACGAATATTTTCCTTAAAATAGCCAACTATGAATATCTTTTAATCGGTTGAGTTTTTAAAAAAATCATAAAAAACCTTTTTTGTAAAGCATTCAATTTCTTACAAAGTCTATGCTACGGAATATTTTTCCAAGCAGTTGGAAGCGAGATATAAATTTTATTATCTGCTTATTCGAAAAAAATAGAAACCCGCAAAGCGGAGGACCTTCCCGTTATAATTAAGAGCTCATACTTGGAAAGAATTCTTTTTAGGTGTCTACAAACCTATTTTTCAGAGTATAAAGTCAAAAATAAATTATTCGATTTTTTTGACCCACTCTAACTTATTGACCTATAGTTTACTTTATCACTTCTAGATTTACCAGGTTTTGGTAGCATTATAGTTATTGCTTTTTTCTTTCAGAAAGGCGATAAGTTTTCAAAATTTCATTACAAATTTCTATTATTTCTTAAACTATATTGTTTGGTAGAGCCCTAAGAGCTTTATTTGAAATTCTATTTCAGCTTGGTGATTTTATCGAATTTGTTTTCTTACTTACTTAGTTTTCAGTGGCTTCTTCTAGTTTTTCTACAATTTTTGTTTCAATTTTCAATTATGTTCTTGATTATTTTATTTGTGATAGCTGGTTCTTTCTATTTGTTTGAACAATTGGTTAATCGGTAGGATAGAATTAACATTAAAACTAATCCGCTGTATTCTGTATATATATTACCCATCGTGTATATAATAAGGAAGTCAAAATAATCTGGAGATGGATAAAGAAATATAACACAATGTTATGACTACGTTTCGATCTTTATTAAGCCTATAGAGAGATAATTATCAATAAAACATGTCAATACATTTAATATTTATATTTAAAAACTATTGAAATTGGACGTAGTAAGTCAGTGCTTACCGAATCAACGTGATGGTGTTGATTTTTTTTTTGTAGAAATATTTCGTTATTAGTTGGTATATTATTTAATTATTGTTTAACGTGATGGATATCATTAGCGATTAAACATTGTCGGATTGCGTTGCGATTCGCAATTCTTAAACCAGCGCCCATATAATCCAAATTAAAATATAATTACCTAATCCAACCAATTAAAATATAATTACCAGCTTGATAATATGCGAGACGATAACTATCAACATAACAGCGAGAATATTCCCTGGTATTAATCGCGTTTTCTAACTACGGATTCTGAGCTTATTACTTGCACAGGTCTGATTAGAAAATATTAAGTGACTCAATCAATAAATTTTTAAAAATTGATTGTTTGTAGTAAAACAATATAATATTATAGCTAAATCAAGGAAGCATCTGACAGCAGTGATTATTGACTCATTCATCACTGCCGTGATTAAAAAAGAGCTAATCGACGTATAATGGGTACATTATGCTAAAGTTGTAGAAAACAGAATTACTGCTTATAATGCTTAGGTCTATCGTAGTTCTTGATAATTGAGATTGGCAATATGCAGGTTTTTAATCTTAAGGAGGCTTAAGCGTTTAAGCTTACCCAGCTTTGCGGTCATCCGTCATAAATTATTCAAGTTATTACAGCAACCGAAAGCTATTGTCAGGATTGTCTTGAAAAAATATTAAATAAATTATTTTTATTATTATGGTCGCCACATAATAATCCTGCTTTAATCCTTTTCCAGTGGTAGCCAGTCCATAGAAAACCCATTAGGATTTTTATTGCTGCTTTTAGTTTTACAACCGGCTTATTTTATAATAAGTCTCAAATATAGAGACCTACGACTGTAAGATGGTCGATATTGAGAAATGTTGTCTTATATCTTTTTTTGAGATACAGAGTAAACAACTGAAACAATAATAATATCAAGAATAATAACAAGATTTTTAATTTTCCTATGTAGTTGTTTTCCAAAGAATAGTTTTAAAGTTGTCGGACATTTCTTAGACATTTAGCAGCACCGTCTTATTTGATTGTTAAGTTTCCTCACTAATAGAAAATGTTTTGTGCGTAATTAACCTAAAATTTTATTATCTCTACATAAATAAACGCCTTAAAACGGTTTTTATAATTGTCTTTTATTACAAAGAGTGCTCTAGCGTTTGTTAATTAACAACAAAATGCTTCCCAAGCTTCAAAGGACTGAAATTTGGTCTTCTACATATAATTTGAGAATAAAAAAAATTTAATTAAAAAGAACAGTTAGCATATGGCAATTTAACAAAACTCAAAACAAATAACTGCCAGGTTTTTCAATGCTTGACTTTATTAAAGATGGTATGACACCTTAAGTGAGATTTAATGCATAAAACCTCATGAAGTGTAAATGCATTTTTCGGCTTTATTAGAAAAAGATTAGGATACAGTCAAATCCTTTATAAGCTGACACCTGTTTTTCTTAGACAACCAGATGTTTGTTACCAAAGTCATTTATAATTTATTTACCACTAATGTGACAAATAAATTGACAACTTAATTTAAAAATTCAAAATTTCATCTAACATGCGTTATAAACCGATTTATTGTTAAATGAAAAGTACTTTTAAAATAGATAGAATCAAGGTGTCTGCCGGTTTTGACTTTCTAGCAAGTTTTGCGTATGCCAGGCAACATTAAGGTAAATTTATCATTTTTAAGGTCTATATTAAACATCTGCAAATAAAATAAATTATTGACATTGTTGAAGTCGGTTAAAATAAATATGCTTAATAACTAAGATAATATAGGTACCTATAATCTAATTAGTGCAAGGAACCGATTTGTTCCAAATTAATAACATAATAATTTTCCAATTTGAAAAAAGTAATGCTATTCCTACATCATACATTACAACATTAATTTGATGAAATTAATTGAATTTATTATATCTAATCGGCATTTCTGTAGCTTTATAAAGATATCTCTTCAAAACTTTAAGAGGGTTTTGAACCCGTGATGAAAACAGTGTTTTAGAGGTTTAGTAGAAATCATCCCATTGCGTCAATCAAAATGTAGCTAATTTTTAACAATATCTTCATCAAAGATGTCTTCATAGACTTAGCTCGTTTTTTTTCGTGTTAAAAACTTTAAAATGCCTTAAAAGCAGTTTATGACTTTAATTTAAAAAAATATTTTATTGATAAATACAAATCTGATGAATACAAAATAAACGAGCTACGGCAGTGTATTCAAGTGGTTTCAACAATTGGCCTTTTCAATTATTAAAAAACTAGCTGACCCGGCGAACTTCGTACCGCCTAACAGTCAATGAATGTCGTGTTACTTTTTAGCTGAACTAATTTAGGCTTTGATAAACGTAAAATAATATATTTATATAGATAGAAACAAAAAAGTATTTTATTATGATGAATGATGATGAAAACATACATACAGAATGAGAATAAAAATAAAAAATAATAATTAAGTACTTCAAACTCATGTCAGAAAAAAATGATTGAAAACTATGTTGTGCAGATTGGAAAAAAAAATAAAACTTGGATTAATTCATTAATTGGATTTTTATTAAAGCACTTTGTGGTAAGCGACATTCTTTGTTTTTTGGTCAGGCGTAAGAACAAATATAGCGGATGGTTTGCCGACACGTGAGCATGCCACGTACAATTGACCATGAGAAAAACATGCATTTTCTAGATTGAGGTCACAAATAGTCAAGGATTGGCCCTGTGATGTGTTGATCGTCATGGCGAAGGCAAGACGAATCGGGAATTGAATTCGTTTCAACTCAAAGGGCATATCTGTTGGGATCATCGAAATCCTTGGAATAAGAGCTTCCTCATCTTTAAATTTTCCTTTAAGTATCGACGCGTGCAATTTCTCGCAGATAATTGACTCGCGATATTCCGTTGCCTAATTGCATTACGGCTTTGCTGGGAAAGATTAGATCTTCTAGGACGCGGCATTGTTATTAAAATGTGCACTCGCATAAAACCACCAAATATAATAACAGTGCCTGAACTTTCGAGACATAGACAATAGCTCAAAGAGTATATAACCACTACGTATGAATAGCTTATCAAGAAAAATCATAGACAACCTATAAAAAGACATTTACACTTTTTTTAACATGTAGATTTTTTTTCCTTAATCTTATAACCTTTACCAACTGATTTTTTGTTCCCTAAATTCCGTTCCTTTCCGATGATTTTATGTTTTTACTGTAGAATAATTTTTAGGTATTATTTTCGGGAATTAAAAACAAATATAACAGTTCCTGAACTTTGTAGACATTTTACAAAAAAATAAATTTCTGAACGCACACATGATGTCTTCAGAAAAAAATAAAGTTGTGGCTTAAAGGTCTCAGCGACCAAGCCATAAGCTCAAAAAAAAAATTGTTGTTAGGATTTGACAGGATTGGACAACAAATGTTTGACATGTAATAAACAAATCAGCATCTATTGAAATGATTAAGTATTCATTACCACATATCGAGTTTTCATTGTTTTTAAGATGTATTCTGCTATTCGGGACGGAAACAAATCCAACAAATCAAAAACCATGGCAATCGGTCCAGCCGTTCTCGAGTTATAAGTGTTGTAACAAACACAACTTTCTTTTATATATATAGATATTCAAAAATAAAGAAATGGCATGTATTCTACACATTCTCTGTCAAATCGAATTTTCTGAATTTTTATTAATTTTGTCAGCTGGCCCAGAGTGGTCGACGTGCGGCCAAAAACATAACATCTAGAGGATTTTCGGAAACGGTACCGTCTAACGGTTGTAAAGTTTATAACTTTCTTTTACAATCAAGTTACTAGTGGATCTACAGAACGGTACTCTTAGCCCGTTTGGAAGTCCTACTGGACTAATATAATATACTACCTAACATACAATACTTATAACTAATCCACCTCAAATTTGTTTAAACAATTGCAAGGAATATTTATTTTATACCCATCCAGTTTTTTTTTTATTCTTTATTAAAATTTAAATAAAAAAGAATTCATGACTTTTCTTGTGAAAGTTTATATTTTTGGAGATATAAATTTGAAAAATCTTAAAAATATATAAAAACAAAGCATAAAATATAAAAAATATTTTTTTTGATTATTTATACAATAGTTAATACTATTATTAAAAAAAATTTAAAATGTTTTTAATGTTTATATCTTTTTTTTAATTTTAACTCGCGCGTAGCCAAGTATGTACTTTTCAGTGTCGTATGAGTCTCTTTCTTATATGCTGGGTTCTCTTGGTTTTAAATAATTATTTATCACTTGGGTTCATATATTGTTCATTTGTAATTAAAAAACAAAAACAAACTAGAGTACGTTTTGTAAATTGTTAATTCTTTTCGGCAAAAGAATCGTACCAGCTCAGGTGCCATACAGCTGGTATCAGTTTCAGTGCGGGATCTCATGATTATCCGTGTTTAATAAGATTTATCGCGAGATCACAAAACGTAGTCCAGGCAAATTTCTAAAAAATTGTATAACAAAAAAAGAAAAACTTTATGTCAACCGAAATGTGCGACAACGTCTTTTTCTTGAATTATGTAAAAAAAGGAAACACTACGCTGAATCTGATAGAGACCAGATCTGATACGGCCCAGAGGCGGCCTTGCCAGGGGAAAGAAAAAAACCAGAACCGCTTTCAGAGTCATTTGAGGCAAATAATGACGATTTAATTAAATCGTTAAAAAAACAACATCTGAAATTACAAAACTATCGGACAAAACAGTAGTCGATTGTAGAAGGATAAAAGATATAAGAGGCTAAGGGCGTCTTCATTTGTGAAAATTTGCAAAATGCAACGTTCTACTTCTTATGCTTCAACTGTGTAGTCTTTTTTATATAATAAATTTACTGACAGTACTGCCACTGATTGGGGTAAAACCCATGACCAAATGTTTGGCTTTCTCGGGGCATCTCCAGATGGTCTAGTTGAAAATGATGCCATAATTGAAATTAAATGCCCTTATTTGATGCGAAATTTTACACCGCATGAGTTTATAAAAGAGGCTATAAAAAAATAAAAAGTATACATTATACAATAGACAGAGAAGAGAATATAAACTTAAAAACAAATGCAGACTACTTTTACCAAATACAAGGGCAGCTACATATAGCCACAAGAAAGAAATTTGCTATTTTGTTATTTGGACTCCAGAAAGAATGTCTATTGAAAAGATATAAGTTTTAAAATGCAGTAATTGTGTTTAAAGCAGTTTTCCTTAATTGATTTGTTTTTTTTTGTCAGGTTTATAAAGATGATTCTTTTTGGAAAGAAAAAATGGAACCACATCTGATAGAATTTTACCATAAATGTATTGCGCCGAGGTTATTATATCACCAGCATCCTAAAGAACTTTATTATTTTATATTATTTTAAAAATAACTTTAATTATACTAATAATTATGCTTTTTCTTCTTCAACCGCAAAATTTTTCATCCTTATCACATTGTATGATTTTAATATATCTTTTTCTGTCTATATTAGAATTACTCAGGTTTATCAATAAAAGTGTTTATTATTTGTTGATTTATATTAGAGCTCAATATCTTTACATGAACGATAATATTCAACTCAGCAATGAACTAGAGCAACCTTTTTTTGCGGCAAAAAAATTTTGTTTGCGCCTGCAGTTCTTATTTGAGTGAATGGTAATATTTACTGTTGAACCTTGGTATTACAGAATGAATATATCATAAAGTATTTTTATGATATCATTTCAAACGGTCGGTTTTCTTCAGCTAAACAGGGTGACGAGAAAAAGACGAGTAAATGACTGAAATAAAAGATTTAAGCTCCGCCCCTCAGCTGACGTGGAAAAACACGGGAGATAACGCCCTTAACCCTTTTCAAATGCTAAGCCTCGCCTCTCTAATTTCATTGGCTTTCTTCAGTAACAGTTTTCTACCTTCAGCTGTTTTCTACGAACAGTAAGATTCAAAACTTACAGTAACGTGCTTGTAGCAGTTGGAAAATACAGAAAAGAAGAATTTTTTTTTTCTGATTTATACTAAATTTTGTTAACATAATCATCAGTTTTTTCTTCAATTCATTATGTCTTTAAAGGGTGGGTACCTAATAATTTCAATTTTATAATTATTCATTAGTTTTAAATCTTTTTTAAATGAACTGTGTTATTTGCTTCAGAAGTGTCTAATGAAACTGGAATGGAAATGTTAAAAGAACGAGGAGGTGAAAAACGTCAGCGTACGACATCGTCGCCTCGTTTTCATGGTAAGCTTTTTCTACTATGTATATGCATGTCAACAATAAATTACTTCCCGAAATTCAATTTTTTTTCGAAAAATTATCTTATTAATGCTGCATGTAGCAAAGATTTTCAAAAGTTATTTAAAATGTTAAAGGTTGGGTAAACTTAATCTTGACAGTTAATGGTTGACGGATTATCTGTCAACAATTAATTGAGAATTTTTTAACGCAAGGTACAAAATCAAAAATGAAATCAAAATCATCTATTAATTAGCGAAAAAATAGCGATTTTCCAATGTTTCATAACGAATTTGCTGCATTACATATTGAAAGATCTGACTTTATCGAAAGACTAACACGAATATTTTTCATAAGTTAACATTGCTTTGATACAAAATACACTTTTTTAGTTTATTTTTGCATAAATCAAGCTATAAGAAGTGCTGCTTTAAGACTAGTTTAGCAATAAATTAGTCAGACTAATTTTTTCCGTGATACAAATATTTCATTTTATAATGACAAACGTTTTATGATTTAATAATAATTATAAACAATATTTAATAATAATAGTTTTAATATAAGCCAGCTTAACCTAAATTGTTGACATAGGTATAATATTTTTTGTTTTTTAAATAAATTTCTAGAAATTAACGTATCGAAATTTGTGGTATTTATAAATAAAACGTCTATCTTGCTTTTTTATAAATTATCTTGTTATTAAAACAAGCGCGACACAAGCTTACACACTTAATTCGTTATCTTGACTGGCATCGTTTACAAAATAATTATTAATAACTTTATATTTTGTTTTCATTCAATTATACTCTTTAGTATGTAATTGAAAAAAATTTAATTGATGTTACGTACAAGAAAATCAAATATTTTCGATTTTGTGTTTTAAACTTATTTTCTTCTTAAAACTCACTTAAAACTTAAAAACTCACGGTCGAAAACATAAGGTTAGACCAGGTTAGGTCATAAATTATCAAATTTCAAACATCTGCTCTACGAAAGTGTTATTGCGGTTGAGAAAAGCCACAAAAGACATATTAAAATGTGAAAGTCGGATTTTAAAAATATCTTTAAGAATTAAACACTTTAGGTGTGGTTTTCTACCTGAATTCTAAGAGAAATAAGAAATTCAGGTATTGAGATTTTTTAAAATAGAATCTTTGACTACCTAGCGTCTTCTTAGACATCTCTAAACGACCATCATTTCTAATAAGCAGCTTAAAGTTTTAATGTAATTGTTTTGCTGTCTTGTATTTTGATGAATTGCACTACAAAATACCGGATACAGGTATAATAGTATTCTCGATATTTGAGATCGGCAATATGCAGGTTTTTAATCTTAAGAAGGCTTAAGCCTTCCAGTTTACCCAGCTTTGCGGTCAATCTTTTCCCTGCGGTAGCCAGTCTATAGAAAGCTTATTAGGATTTTTATTGTTGCTTTTCTTTCACAACTGGCTTATTCTATAAAGATTCTCAAATATAAAGATCTACGATTATTGTCAAAATGACTCTTAATGCGTTTTTACAGACTAGCCTATTCATGCATTAAGTTAAAAATAGAAATTTAAGCTCAATAAAACATCCAATGTCATTTTAATTTATTCAATTTTCTACCTAAAACTTTAAAACGTTTATTCAATATTGAAAATTTTTGTTACAAATTTGGAATTAACAGAAATAATCAAATTGTACATAAGTTCAATATTATGTCAATAAAAAAAACATTTTTACGTAATGGTTTGACAAAGTTTCTATAAAGTCCTAGGTACAGACAGACTACTCGAGATTTTTAGTTCAAACTTCAGATATCTTTTTGTTTTTAGGGTTGTCCTTCTATTTTACTATTTTGTGTATTTTTTATGTAGACATATATCAATATTTTGATTTACAATTTTTGTTTTTTTGTGTTTCAGACTTTCCTAATCAGTGTGACATTAAAAAGAGAAAACTTCAAATCAAAAAACGCATCACTAATTTCTACGGTGAGTAAACATTTTTTTTTTCGAAACAAACAATTTTCGAATACGTGCATCTTGAAATAAACTTTGCTAATTAAAATTTTAGCATTTTCTTAAAATTTTTTATAAATAATGTGTGTTGCTAAATTATTGAGCTACAAGCTCTTTTTATTGGGTTGTAACAAGAGGAATTAAAAAATCTCCATAATACAACTTATATATAACATTAATATTAAAAACTTCAATTTTTTCATTTTTTTTCTTAAAAAATTAAAATTGTTAAGGCGTTTCTCAACAAAGTTTTGAATTAGATAACTTTTCTGATTAAATCTTATTTTATATGAGTGTTTAAATATTTATTTTAAAACTCTGATAAAACTAAGTTAATAAACACCAATCACAACAATGTTTCTACATTTTTAATGGTAGACTTACATATAAGTACAGGCAGTTTTCTTAAATTTAAAGCTGCTTAATATCAGACAATATATAGTTAAATACTCACACAATCATAATTTTTTGAAATATATGTCGCATCAAACTCTATAAACCGATATGAAATTAATTCAAAAACAATAATTTATGTCTGGTAAAAATTTGACACCTTGCTTTATATTAATTTAAAACTTTTTTAAAATCAGCAATACCAAAGTTCTTAAAATGTTTTTTTTTTGTTTTAGATTTATACAAGCTGACAACGGAGACTTTAGGAGAAGGTTCTTGCGCCACGGTGAGAACATGCATTAACATTAAAACAAACCAAGAGTATGCAGTGAAACTTCTCCTAAAGTCACAAAACCGTTCTTCAAAGGTAAAACGTGAAATTTTGATGTTTCGACAATGCCAGACGCATGCGAACATTACCCATCTGGTAAACGTTTTCGAAGATACGGAATATTTTTATCTGGTTTTTGAAAAGGTAAGATTTTGCATATTTTTTTTTTAAAGTAAGCCATGTAAACTATTTTGACTAAACTTCTAACAAATTTTTTCACTGCTTGTCTTTGATATCTAAAAACTTCAGATGAACAGTTTTTTAGACAATTAAAGGCGTTTTTCTTCTATATTCTATACAAAAAGCAATAATAATTGATAAGATTAATTTACAATTAACTATTAATTTTATAATTGAAATAGTTAATAGATGATAAAACAATTTTTATTTACTTGGTTAGGCAGCCAGGTAAAGTTATTTATTACATTTCTAGAGAGAGATTAGAAGTGTTTAATAAGCAAATTAATTAAAAATACATTTAAAAAAAAATAAATGTAAGATAAACTATTTTAGCAAACGACACATTTATAGTTATTTCATAACGAATAAACATGAAAGGAAACAATTGAAATACATTTGAAAAATTTAAAATAATTTAATAATCATTTAACTAAAAAATATTTTAATTATGTGAGCGCCGTCTCCTCGTTGCCGCCATCAATAAAATATTTAACAAATATTTGCTGACAAAAGTAAACGTGAGCGAGAAACAGAAACCGAGCTTATGGGTTTTTTCAAGACAGTCACCATGACGGTATTTTTACCAAAAATAAGGAAACTTTCAGATGGAACTCCAAGAAAGGAGACTCGAGTCTTCTACCACACATATTGCAGAATCATCTCGCGAAATCAACACAACTTATATTCAGTTTCCTTCAAAGTTTATTTAGAAATTTTTTATTAGAATAAATATATTATTTAATTTAACTGTATAGTATTGATCCCCCAAATCACTCACCTCAATTATAATTTAAACTTTTGAAAAGTAGAGATAAAATGATTTGTAAGTAGGTACTTACACTACCTACCTACTCTTAGCGCTTAGCTTGATTTTCTCTCTTTTACTCCTGAACCCTTATTTGAATAATTGTTAAGATTTTTGATTTATAGACTTGTAACATTTATTTTTTTTGTTATAGGTGAAAGGCGGCGAATTGCATAAAAGAATTGTGGATAAAGGTGCCGTGGATGAAGCAACCGTGGCTGAAATCGTGACGCAGCTAGCATCAGCATTGCAATTCATGCACAAGAGAGGAATGGCACATCGCGATTTGAAGCCGCAAAATATTTTATGTGTTAATGTGGACAGTTTGTCGCCGGTCAAAATCTGTGATTTTGATCTGGGCTCTATAATACCCTTAGAGTCCAATTCACAGCCATCTAGTTCACCGGAGCAGTCGATACCAGTGAGTATATTTAAAAATCTAGAAATAGTTTTCATCTTTTTGATTGCAAATGCTTTTATTAAATTTTCATATTTGCACCTCATGTTTTAGAATATAAAATTTATCTAACGAGTACATTTGCTTTGTGTAGGTGGGCACTATAGAATATATGGCACCGGAAATCGTAAAGCATTACGACGACCTTACGCTGACGTACGATGGACGTCATTGTGACCTATGGGCACTTGGTGTTATCACCTATCAGATGCTCTGCGGTCACTATCCATTTTTGGGAAAATGTGGCGAGCCTCAATGTAGATGGGACGATGGCGAAGAATGCGACAAATGCCAACAGCTGGTGTTCCAAAGCATTTTAGAGAACCAAGTTGATTTCTCAACGCTTCAATGGAAGAGCATTTCGAGTGAGGCGAAAAACTTGGTGTCTTCATTGTTGCTTGATAATCCCAGTGAGAGAATCAGTGCGGACCAAGTATTGGAACACCAGTGGCTGAAGAATTGTGCTAGCGGTTCTTTCTGTCGACAGCAATAAATGGTTTTTTTTTTTTGGAAAACCGTTTATTGCTTAATAGGACATCAATTCATGGGATTCATTCGCTTCAAGCAGTTGATCAAGTGAAATAACTGCCATACCATGCCGTCAGGTATCTATTAGAGATTTCTACGCAATATCTGTCAACTCTATTGATAATATAACTTACAATTCTTTTTTGTGTTTTAGACTTTCCCAATCAGTGTGCCATCAAAAAGAGAAGACATCAAATAAAAAAACGAATACAAAATTTTACGGTAAGAAACCAAAATTTTACAAAACAAACACGGATACGTGCTTCTTGAAAATTATAAAGCAATAAAATTTGCTAAACAAAAATTTAACACAAGTTTTTTTATAATAATATCTAAAAATAAATTTAATAAATTTAAAATGTAAAAAACCGACTTTAATATAAGTAATTATTATTAAATTATTTTATATAAATGCCTTTTTGCTAAAAATTTTTTAATTATTTATGTAGGTAAATAATTTAACCTTTGCTACATTTTTCTGAAATGTAATAATCAGATCTTAATTTTGCTGTTATTGTATTACCCTTTTAACAAAAAAAGAATGGTTAAAATCAGCTTAGAACCAAGGAAGTTATCCAAACAGAATAACAAACGCGCTAGAAGGCACTACAATTTGCGAAGATTTTTCTAGGTTTTCATTATCAAATTTTAATTTTCTTAATATGGTATCTTCTTTACAACTTCAAAAAATTATTTAAATCAGTGTTTAAACAATTAAGTTATCCGCGAACACAAAAAAAAATATACCTACATATTTATATATACGAGTAGATACGGTCGAATTGAGAAACTTTCTCTTTTTTTGAAGTCTACCTCTTTAAAAAGTCTGTAATGAAATTGATGATGCAAATTAAATTTCTAATAATTAAGCAGAATTTTAGTTACACTTTTTTAAATTTATATTCAAGTGATAAATTAACACACCTAATATACATTTTTATACAAAATTTATTTCTCTACAAAAAAGTGTTGCAAAGTCTTTTTTTTTAAGGTTAAATATAATTTTTTTTTTGTAAATCTATCTTCAGCCTTATTATGGAATATTACAAAAATTTTAAAAATATTTTTTGTAGAACACGTTAAACTCTAATGTGTGTTGGTAAATTATTAAGCTACAAGCTTCCGGTGTTATTCTTTTAATTGGGTTGTTAAAAGAGATATTAAAAAATTGCTATAATACACTTATAACATTAACATTGAAAACTCAAATTTTCACAATTATTTTATTAAAGAAACAATATTTTTAACTCTTTTTGTGTGTAAAAAAAGTTCTAATAATTTTTCCGATACACTCTTTGTTTTATAATAATATAAGTGTTTAAATATTTAAAACTCGCATAAAACTAAATTAATGATCACAAAACCTCGCCGTTTTAAATTAAGACAAAATTTTATAAATTGAAACCTTTAATTGATTTTCTAATATTTTAAATAGTGGAAAAATAATAGAAAAGTGCATACAATTTTCTTGAATTTAAAATTGTCTAAATATCATACAATATATTGTTAAATGCTCATACCATTATAGTTTTTTTAAATATTAAGCGCATTAAACTCTATAATAAAACCGATATGAAATTCAATCAAATACCTATAACAATTTGTGTCTGGTAAAATTTTGAAATCCGGTTTTATAATATAAAACTTTTATAAAATCAGCAATACCAAATTTTGAAAATGTTTATTTTTGTTTTAGATTTGTACAAGCTTACAACGGAGATTTTGGTAGAAGGATTTGAGCCCCACGAAGAATATGCCGTCAAATTCCTAATATAGCTCACCTGGTGGTGAACGTTTTTTAAGACAAAGAATATTTTCAACTTGTTTTTGAAAAGGTAAAGTTATGCTACATTTTTTTTATGTAAGTTTCAAGTAACTTTTCTAGTTTACATTTATCCATGTAAACTAGATTAACTAAACTTCTACCAAATTGATTCACTGTCTTATGATAGATCTAAAAATTCCAGATGAATAATTTTTTGAAAATATAAAAGTTTTGCTCTAACATCTAAAAAATAATCAAATATTGATAAGATATTAATTTACAATTAACAATTATTAATTTTAATTATTAATTTTATTCAGCCAAATTAATAGGCGGTCACCATTCTTCACCTCTCTAAAGAGAGATTAAAAGTGCTTAATAAGCAAACTAATTGAAAATACAATATTTAAAAAATTAATAAATGTAACATAAACAATTTTTCATAACAAATAAACGTTCAGAAATAAGAATAAATTTAAAAAAAAACTCTTGAAATAATCTTTAAAAATTTAGATAAATTTTAAGATAATTTGATAATTATTTAACTAAAAAGTATTTTTATTATACTTTACATATTTTAAAAATTTACATAGATACCACAATAAACATAATAAATATACTATTATAAAAATATTTGTAAAATATTACGAACAGTATGAAATATTAGTGGTAAATTAGATTTTTACTCTCAAACACTGTAAAAACCGATTATTTGAATTATTTTTAAGGTTTTTTATTTATCGTTTTTTAACATTTATTTTTTTTATAGGTGAAAAGCGGAGAGTTATTAAAAAAAATCGTAGGTAAAAGTGCCTTCGATGAAGCAATCGTCACTGAAATCATAAAAGAGCATTGCAATTCGCGCACAGAAAAGGCACATTGCGATTTTAAAACCCCAAAATATTTAATAAGTGAATGTGGACAGTTTGTCTCAGGTCAAAATCTGTGATTTTGATCTGGGCTCTATAATACCTCTAGAGTCCAATTCACAGCCATCTAGTTCACCGGAACAGTCGATACCAGTGAGTGTATTTAAAAATCTAGAAATAGTTTTCATCTTTTTGATTGCAAATGCTTTTATTAAATTTTCGTAGTTGCACCTCATATTTTCGAATATAAAATGTATCTAACGAGTACATTTGCTTTGTGTAGGTGGGCACTATAGAATATATGGCACCGGAAATCGTAAAGCATTACGACGACCTTACGCTGACGTACGATGGACGTCATTGTGACCTATGGGCACTTGGTGTTATCACCATCAGATGCTCTGCGGTCACTATCCATTTTTGGGAAAATGTGGCGAGCCTCAATGTAGATGGGACGATGGCGAAGAATGCGACAAATGCCAACAGCTGGTGTTCCAAAGCATTTTAGAGAACCAAGTTGATTTCTCAACGCTTCAATGGAAGAGCATTTCGAGTGAGGCGAAAAACTTGGTGTCTTCATTGTTGCTTGATAATCCCAGTGAGAGAATCAGTGCGGACCAAGTATTGGAACACCAGTGGCTGAAGAATTGTGCTAGCGGTTCTTTCTGTCGACAGCAATAAATGGTTTTTTTTTTTTGGAAAACCGTTTATTGCTTAATAGGACATCAATTCATGGGATTCATTCGCTTCAAGCAGTTGATCAAGTGAAATAACTGCCATACCATGCCGTCAGGTATCTATTAGAGATTTCTACGCAATATCTGTCAACTCTATTGATAATATAACTTACAATTCTTTTTTGTGTTTTAGACTTTCCCAATCAGTGTGCCATCAAAAAGAGAAGACATCAAATAAAAAAACGAATACAAAATTTTACGGTAAGAAACCAAAATTTTACAAAACAAACACGGATACGTGCTTCTTGAAAATTATAAAGCAATGAAATTTGTTAAACAAAAATTTAACACGTTTTTTTATAATAATATCTAAAAATAAATTTAATAAATTTAAAATGTAAAAAACCGACTTTAATATAAGTAATTATTAATAAATTTATTAAATTATTTTACATAAATGCCTTTTTGCTAAATTTTTTTTTAATTATTTATGTAAATAATTTAACTTTTACTCCATTTTTTTAGAATGCCATGATCAGATCTTAATTTCGCTCTTATGGTAGTACCCTTTTAACAAAAAAAGAATGGTTAAAATCAGCTTAGAACCAAGGAAGTTATCCAAACACAATAACAAACGCGCTAGAGGGCACTACAATTTGCGAAGATTTTTCTAGGTTTTTATTATTAAATTTTAATTTTCTTAATATGGTATCTCCTTTACAACTTCAAAAAATTATTTAAATCAGTGTATAAACAATTAAGTTATCCGCGAACACAAAAAAAATATACCTACATATTTATATATACGAGTATATACGGTCGAATTGAGAAACTTTCTCTTTTTTTAAAGTCTACCTCTTTAAAAAGTCTGTAATGAAATTGATGATGCAAATTAAATTTCTAATAATTAAATAGAATCTTAGTTACATTTTTTTAAATTTATATTCAAGTGATAAATTAACACACCTAATATACATTTTTATACAAAATTTATTTCTCTACAAAAAAGTGTTGCAAAGTCTTTTTTTTTAAGGTTAAATATAATTTTTTTTTTGTAAATCTATCTTCAGTCTTATTATGGAATATTACAAAAATTTTAAAAATATTTTTTGTAGAACACGTTAAACTCTAACGTGTGTTGGTAAATTATTAAGCTACAAGCTTCCGGTGTTATTCTTTTAATTGGGTTGTTAAAAGAGATATTAAAAAATTGCTATAATACACTTATAACATTAACATTGAAAACTCAAATTTTCACAATTATTTTATTAAAGAAATAATATTTTTAACGCCCTTTGTGTGTAAAAAAGTTTTGATTTAGATAATTTTTCCCATACACTCTTTGTTTTATAATATATAAGTGTTTAAATATTTAAAACTCTCATAAAACTAAATTAATGATCACAAAACCTCGCCGTTTTAAATTAAGACAAAATTTTATAAATTGAAACATTTAAATGATTTTCTAATATTTTAAATAGTGGAAAAATAATAGAAAAGTGCATACAATTTTCCTAAATTTAAAATTGTCTAAATATCATACAATATATTGTTAAATGCTCATACCATTATAGTTTTTTTAAATATTAAGCGCATTAAACTCTATAATAAAACCGATATGAAATTCAATCAAATATAACAATTTGTGTCTGGTAATAATTTGAAATCCTGTTTTATATATAAAACTTTAAAAAAATCTGCAATACCAAAGTTTGTGAAAATGTTTTTTTGTTTGTTTTAGATTTGTCCAAGCTTACAACGAAGATTTTGGTAGAAGGATTTAAGCCCCACGAAGAATATGCCGTCAAATTCCTAATAAAGCTCACCTGGTGGTGAACGTTTTTTAAGACAAAGAATATTTTTAACTTGTTTTTGAAAAGGTAAAGTTATCCTACATTTTTTTTAACGTAAGCCATGTAAACTAGATTAACTAAACTTCTACCAAATTGATTCACTGTCTTATGACAGATCTAAAAATTCCAGATGAATAATTTTTTGAAAAAATAAAAGTTTTTTTTTAACATCTAGAAAATAATCAAATATTGATAAGATATTATTTTACAATTAACAATTATTAATTTTATTCAGCGAAATTAATAGGCGGTCACCATTCTTCATCTCTCTAAAGAGAGATTAAAAGTGCTTAATAAGCAGACTATTGACAATACAATATTTAAGAAATTAATAAATGTAACATAAACAATTTTAGCAAATGACGCATTTACAGAATTTTTCATAACAAATAAACGTTCAGAAATAAGAATAAGTTCAAAGAAAAACTCTTGAAATAAACTTTTTAAAATTTAGATAAATTTTAAGATAATTTGATAATTATTTAACTAAAAAGTATTTTTATTATACTTTGCATATTTTAAAAATTTACATAGATACCACAATAAACATAATAAATATACTATTATAAAAATATTTGTAAAATATTACGAACAGTATAAAATATTAGTGGTAAATTAGATTTTTATTCTCAAACACTGTAAAAACCGATTATTTGAATTATTTTCAAGATTTTTGATTTATCGTTCTTTAACATTTATTTTTTTTTATAGATGAAAGGCGGAGAAGAGTTGTTAAAAAAAAATCGTAGGTAAAAGTGTCTTAGATGAAGCAATCGTCACTGAAATCATAAAAGAGCATTGCAATTCTCGCACAGAAAAGACACATTGCGATTTTAAAACCCCAAAATATTTAATAAGTGAATGTGGACAGTTTGTCTCTGGTCAAAATCTGTGATTTTGATCTGGGCTCTATAATACCTCTAGAGTCCAATTCACAGCCATCTAGTTCACCGGAACAGCCGATACCAGTGAGTATATTTAAAAACCTAGAAATAGTTTTCATCTTTTTGATTGCAAATGCTTTTATTAAATTTTTGTATTTGAACCTCATATTTTAGAATATAAAATTTATCTAACGAGTACATTTGCTTTGTGTAGGTGGGCACTATAGAATATATGGCACCGGAAATCGTAAAGCATTACGACGACCTTACGTTGACGTACGATGGACGTCATTGTGACCTATGGGCACTTGGTGTTATCATCATCAGATGCTCTGCGGTCACTATCCATTTTTGGAAAAATGTGGCGAGCCTCAATGTAGATGGGACGATGGCGAAGAATGCGACAAATGCCAATAGCTGGTGTTCCAAAGCATTTTAGAGAACCAAGTTGATTTCTCAACGCTTCAATGGAAGAACATTTCGAGTGAGGCGAAAAACTTGGTGTCTTCATTGTTGCTTGATGATGCCAGTGAGAGAATCAGTGCGGACCAAGTATTGGAACACCAGTGGCTGAAGAATTGTGCTAGCGGTTTTTTCTGCCGACAGCAATAAACGCTTTTTCTTTTCGGAAAACCGTTTATTTAATCAAACATCAATTCATGGGATTCATTCGCTTCAAGTAGATGATCAAGTGAAAATGTTTTGAAATAACTGCCATACCATGTCGTCAGGTATCTATTAGAGATTTCTTAGCATTGAACTACGCAATATCTGTCAACTCTATTGATAATATAACTTACAATTCTTTTTTGTGTTTTAGACTTTTCCAATCAATGTGCTATCAAAAAGAGAAGACATCAAATGAAAAAACGTGTAACAAAATTATACGGTAAGAAAAAAAAATTACAAAGCAATACGTGCTTTTTGAAAATTATAAAACAATAAAATTTGTTAAACAAGATTTAACCTATTTTTTATATAATAGTTTATAAAAATAAATTTAAAATTTGAAAGACCGATTTTAATATAATTAATTATTATTTATTTTATTAAATTGTTTCACATAACTGGCTTTTTGCTCAATGATTTTTGAATAATTTATGTAAATAATTTAGCGGAACGCACAGTCGTTACTACATTTTTCTGATATGCCATAATCAGATCTTAATTTAGTTGTTATGGTAATTGGTATTATCCTTGAGGTACCGATCTTTAAAAAAAAAGAATGATAAAAATCAGCTTAGAACCAACGAAGTTATAACCAACGCACCAGACGCCACTACAATTTGCAAAGATCTTTCTAGGTTTTCATTATCAAATTTTAATATCCTTATTATGGTATTACCTTTGGAATATTTTCTTTTTAGCAAAAAAAATAATATTGGAATCAGTTTATAAACAATGAAGTTATACGGTCGAATTAAGAAACCTCCTCTTTTTTGAAGTCGGTTAAAAAAGCCTGTAAAGAAATTGATGATGCAAATTAAAATTTGAATAACTGAATAGATTCTTAGTTACATTTGTTTTTATTTTGTAACTAAGTGATAAGTTAAGTTAACACACCTATACTTTTATAGAAAATTTATTTCTCTTCATAAAAACTGACCTATTATTTGTTGCAAAGTCTATTTTGTCAATGTCAAAAATAAATTTATTTAGTAAATCCATCTTCAACCTCTAATAGAAATATTTTTTGCAGAACATGTTAAGCTCTTATGTGTGTGGCTTAATCATCCAGCTACAAGCTTCCGGTGTAATTCCTTTTATTGGGTTGTTAAAAAAAGGAATTACAAAATCCCCATAATATACTTTATAACATTAACATTCAAAACGCAAATTTTCACAATTATTTTCTTAAAGACAAAATATTGTTAACGCTTTTTGTGTGTAACAAAAGTTCTGATTTAGATAATTTTTCTAATACACTCCTTATTTTATAATAATATAAGTGTTTAAATATTTAAAACTCTCATAAAACTAAATTAATGATCACAAAATCCAGCCGTTTCAAATTAAGACAATTTTATAAATAGAAACATTTAATTGTTTTTCTAACATTTTCAATAGTGGAAAAATAGTAGAAGAGTGTATACAATTTTCTTAAATTTAAAATTGTCTAAATATCATACAATGAACTGTTAAATGCTCCCACCATTATAATTTTTTTAAATATTAAGCGCATCAAACTATAATAAAACCGATATAAAATTCAATCAAACATAATAATTTGTGTCTGGTAATAATTTGAAATCCTGTTTTATATATAAAACTTTTATAAAATCAGCAATACCAAAGTTTTTGAAAATGTTTTTTTGTTTGTTTTAGATTTGTACAAGATTACAACGGAGATTTTGGTAGAAGGATTTGAGACTTATCAAGAATATGCTGTCAAACTCTTAATACAGCTTAAGAAACATCTTAATATACCTCACCTAGTGAACGTTTTTGAAGACAAAGAATATTTTTCTCTTGTTTTAGAAAAGGTAAGGTTATGCCACATTTTTTCTACCGTGAGCAATGTAAACTAGATTGACTAAACTTCTATCAAATTGATGCACTGCCTCATGATAAATCTAAAAATTCAAGATGAATATTTTTTTGAAATAATAAAAGTTTTTCTCAAACATCTAGAAAATAATCAAATATTGATAAGATATTAATTTACAATTAACAATTATTACAAGCCAAATTAAGGCGGCCACCATTCTTCACCTCTCTAGAAAAAAATTAATAGTGTTTAATAAGCAAACTAATTGAAAATACTTTCATAATGAATAAACATTTATAAATAAGAATAAGCTTGAAGAAATACTCTTAAAATACACTTCAAAAATGTTGAATAATTTTAAGATAATTTGATAATTATTTAACTAAAAAGTATATTTATTATAATTTAAGCTTTTTTAAAAAATTACGTTTATACCACAATAAACATAATAAATATACTACTATAAAAATATTTGAAAAATGTTATGAACATTATAAAATGTTAGTGCTAAACAAGATTTTCTTTTTTTTTACTCTTAAACACTGTAAAGATAGATTATTTGAATTATTTTTAAAGTTTTTGATTCATCGCTGTGTTTATTTTTTTAAAACATTTAATTTTTTTATAGGTAAAAGGCGAAGAATTGTTTAAAAGAATCGTAGGTAAAGGTGTCTTAGATGAAGCAATCGTCACTAAAATCATAAAGGAGCTGCAACTTGTGTACAGAAAAGGCACATTGCGATTTAAAACTTTAAAATGTTTTATGCGTAAAAGTGGACACTTTGTCTCCGATCGAAATTGGTGATTTTGATCTGGGTTCTATAATACTCCTAGAGTCCAATTCACAGCCATCTAGTTCACCGGAACAATCGATACCAGTGAGTATATTTGGAAACTAAAGATGGTTTTCGTCTTTTTGATTGCAAATACTTTTATTACATTTTCGTATTTGCACTTAATGTTTTAGAATATAAAATTTATCTAAGGACTTCATTTTCTCTGTCTAGGTGGGTACTAGAGTAATGGCATAGACCAACGATTAGATTTCTCAACGATTTAATGAAAAATCATTTCGATGGAGGCAAAAAACCTGGTGTCTTCATTGTTGGTTAATAATGCCAGTGAAAGAATTAGTACTATCGAATATATAGCACTAGAAATTGTAAAATATGATGAGGACCTGACGCTGAGCTACGATAGACGCTATTGTTACCCATGGGCACTTGGTGTTATCACCTACAAGATGCTCTGTGGTCACTATCCATTTTTAGGAAAATGTGGCAAGCTTTTAATGTAGATGGAACGATGGAAAAGAATGCGACAAATAGCAACAGTTAGTGTTCCAAAGTGTTTTAGACGAGTTGATTTTTTCTCAACGGTTCAATGGAAGAACATTTTGAGTGAGACGAAAAACCTGGTGTCTTTATTGTTGGTTAATAATGCCAGTGAAAAAATTAGTGTCTACCAAATATTAGAAGACCGGGGCTAAATAATTGTGCTATTAGCGGTTCTGCGAATTTTTGTCGACAACAATAAACGGTTTTTTTTAAACCATTTACCAAACATTCCCAATTATTTGATGAAATTAATTTGCTAATTATGACTAATTTGCATTCGGAAAGATTATAGAGCCTTCTTCAAACCTCTCAGGAATATCAAGAAATCAAGTTGAATTGTCAACACTTCAATGGAAGAACATTTCGAGTGAGGCAAAAAACATCTATTTTTTTTACTGTTGGTTAAAACTGTCAGTGAGAGAATTAGTGGCGAGAAAATTTTAGACCGTATCAAAATATTTGAAAAAATGGTCGACGTTCCGCACACTATTGGTGGAGGCGGCATTAAAACAAGAAAATAACTGTAAAAACAAGCACGGTAAAAAGTCATCTTCTGATAGCAACTATCTCACAATAAATACTGGTCCTGGAACAAGAATGACACTACATCAAAACTAACACTGTGGGCGCCGTCTTCACCGCCGACGGCGTCTTCACCAATAAAAGTAAATTTTAGTGTCGACAAAAAGTGACGTGATTAAAACAAACTAACCGGGCTTAAAGCACAACCAAGACACTGTGGACGCTGTCGTCGCCGCCACCAATAAAAGTGCATTTTAGTGCTGACAAAAGAGAAAGAGACTAACCCGGCTTAAAGTTACAGCCAAGACACAAAAAGACTCTAGAGACAATTGTCGTAAACTTTATGTTGCAGGATTCCCAATATAGACACCAGATGAGGAATAATTCCACGAGTTTTTTTTTGGGTTTTACCGAAAATAAGGAGACCTCCAGGTAGAACCTCTAGATGAGACACAGTCTTCTACCAGTCTTGACCGAGGACACATCTCGCAAGACCACTACAACTCTCATCCATTTCTCTCAATTATTATTCGAGTTATTGTTTGACTATTATTATTCAATTTATTAAATAAATATATTACTGTTGAACCAACTGCATAGCCTAATATCATCCAAACACCAACAAATCTGAAAGATCTAAAAAAAATGTGAACAACATTTAAACAAACAAAATGAGATAAATTTGGGACAATAAACGACGTAGAATTAATTGTATTGGCAATTAATTCTAAACAACTCTAGACAGCCTAACAGCTCTAAAACCGAAGGGCTGTATACCGCCGTAAACGCACTCAAATATCAGCCTGATCTGACCTAACCTGACCTAAAAATTATGGCAGTATTTGAGATTGTTAACTGGTTTGAGTACTTAGTATTCTTTGTTACAAAGACAGGATTGGACGAATTGTTTGGGAAAGATGTCTATTGCACACCGGTGTTCTTCCCGCTTGCGTCAGAAAGGAGGCGTCTTTGACTGGAAAAAGTTTTACACGATCTTTAGACTTACCCATAGCATCGTAATATTGCAGAAACATGTAGTACTGCCTGAACGGGGTACTTAACGTTAAACAAAGACTAAGAACAATAATCAATAAACAAACAACAAAGAATCCATTACGGTTAGAACAGATATTCTGAGCAGAATTGACTCATGATGTCACCGCACTCTTTCAAATAATTTAAACATGTTTTAGAAACTGGAAGTACCACATAATATAATTGAGGCTAAGACTAAAACAATTTTACAAGGTTTAGCAGAACAGTTGTACTCCGGAAAGTTGCCAGAGTTCAACAGTTCTTTGATAGATTCCGAAAGGCTGTTGTCACAGCCTGACATAAAGTCGTGGCATGGTAGTACCATTTTGTCTTTTCTGTTACTTTCATGCAAGATGGTTGCAAGATTTGACAGATGAAATCATAGGCATTCTTATAACACTCTACATCTAGTAGTTTCCTAAAAGTGATGACATTTTTATGTATTCCTTGTAACGAAATATCAGGATCAGGAGTTTAAAATCTTGCAGACAAACTGTTTTAAGGAGATATGCAACTGCACAACCAGCTTGCGTCTAGAAGAACAAAGCCATGACGTGTAAAAGTATGCTTAATCTTACTATACATGTGGTACTATTTGAACGTAGTACTTGACGTCAAAAATTGACTATGGACAATGGTCAATGAACAAAACTTTAGACATATCGCTAGGAAAACTTATTGCCGAAGAAAAAATTAAAAGTTTTCACTATTGCGATAGATAAACTAACTGAAAAACTTAGCAAGAAAGACCTTGCGAATTCATCACGCTTAGAACAGATATTTTGAACAGACCATTATGAAGAGAGCTATGAAGCCATAATTCAGTAATGTTATATCATAAGAAAGCTTACACAAATTTAAATAAAAATCATGCGTTTTAGTGCGCAACTTTCTAGTGTTTTGATAAAAAATACTGAAAAATTTGGGAACTTTGCTGGGCAATCTTAGTTTAAATTTACGTTAGAATAATTAGACATGGAGTCAATTGTTGGAATTCTAGTTTAGTTTTTTTTCACCATTTTTTAATCTAAAACTAGGTTTATTTTCCAATTGGTGAGCATTACGTAACGTGTTTGGCTGTGGAAAAACAGACTTTGAGACGGCGTCATCTTTTGTTTATATTTAGTTTCGGAAATATATTATTACTGATTTGAGTAGTGTCCAAATTCAATTGATCTATATTTGTTGCCAGAGTCTTCCTTTAAACCAAATATAACGGTGTTAGACAACCAATT
Organism: Lagria hirta; assembly: GCA_947359425.1. Lineage (NCBI taxonomy): Eukaryota > Metazoa > Arthropoda > Insecta > Coleoptera > Tenebrionidae > Lagria > Lagria hirta. The sequence continues at coordinate 10,931,049 of OX375796.1, read as the reverse complement.
TTTTTAGTCATTGCAGATTTCTTAAGTGAAAAATATTTAGCTTGAAGATTCGTTATAGTTGCTTCCCAGATATTGACTCAATCAGTCAGTATTTTCAATTCATTTGAATTAGTTCTTTAATTTCCGCTTTTCATTCAGATTTAAATAGGGCGAACTGTTGCTTTATGACAATTTCAATGAGGGGTACCAAAAACTGTTTACCCCTATTAGCGACAGGTTTGCATTTTTGACAAAACCAGGATTTTTCACCTTGTGAAAGAACTGCATAGTAGGCGAAGAAACACATTTAATGTGAAATCTTTTTTTGTCTAAGGTGTATTATAGTGCTACTATTTCACACTAATTCCTACGGAAAACCTTAGAGTTTGGAAGAAAAATGTATGACCTCTTATCTACCAATAAAAAAGCATTGCGATAAGCAATTTGCACATTCAGGAAGAAAGAATTATGCTAATTTTGATGCATTCAAGATGGCAAAAAAATTAAAAAAAAAAATTTCTCTACATCGACTGGACAATGCACTATGAGATACTGCCTCGCACAACAATTAATTTCAAGTTTATACATCCAAAAAAACACTGGATTTAAGCAGCAATATACCCGGCACACATTGCACTCACTTATCACTCACAAATTAGTACAGTTTTTATATTATCTATCAAAACTATACAAATAACCCTGTAACGTGTTGTAATAGAACACTCCAGATATTAATTAATGGTTATTTGAATCACAAGGCCGGAAACAGGCATTTTGCAAGACGAGTGATTTTGGGGACCAAATCCGAAGGCCAAGGCCCCTAAACTACGAGCTCTTACAAAAGCGTTTTCGGAGGTGTGATACACAAGATTTTTTGTGCCGCTGCCGATTTTTTATTTTAAAAAATAAAAAGAATTTTTTATTAAAAAATGTTTTTTCTATGTTTTGGCAACGCTAAGTAAAAAACCCAGATAAGCTGTTTATTAAAAAAATATATTTGCTTTGACATTTCAAAAGTTACCTATTTATTTGCGTCCTTAAAAAGTGAAATTGTAGAAAATTTAATTTGCAACAAAAAATTTTAATAACTTTCTTTTATCAAATAAATAGTTTAAAAGATATATCGTAAAAACCATTTCAACTCCTATTTTCAAGATGGCGGCCGTGGAACAAGTGTGACAATAAATTTTATTTATTTTATTTATTTTTTATTTATTATTTAAATTTATTAAATTTAAAAAACTAAAACTTTCCTAACATCAGTTTCATCCTGATTACTTATGTCCAGTCTAGGATTTGTTCCAATCATTGTATTATCAAAATCATCCTCTGTTACATTAACATTTGTCAAACTTACATCTCTATTTACATTTTCATTTGAGTTTAAACTAGGAACATCATTATCATAATCCTTTACATCTGAATCATATTGATCTTTACTATGAGCAACTTTTGGATTCAGTTTATCAAGTTTTAAATAAATTTTATTTCGTCTTTTTACAATTTTTGAGTTATTTCCCTATCTATATTTTGTCACTTTGAATATAAACACGCTGTCCCTTTCCTAACGCTTTGAGGTTTTTAGAGCTATTATCATAATATTCTTTATAGTTTTCTTGTTTTTGAAATAAAAATTTGCGTTGTCTCCTAGAATTAATTTTTAACTGCTCGAATCTATTTAATTTCATAAGAATAATACCTCTAATCTTTCTAGTAAATTCAGCTAGAAACAAAATTTTGTTTGAAATAGGCGTATTTTTAAATTCAAGAAGTGCCACATCTAAATTAGTATTACTATGATTACATTTTTTAATCATTTGTTTAATAGTTTGAATTGCACGCTCTACTAAACCATTAGACTTGGGATAAGGTGGACTAGACGTTTTATGATCAATATCCTATTCCTTTACAAAATTTTGAAATTCTCCAGATGCAAACTAAGGACCATTGTCAGAGGAAAACACTACAGGAATTCCGTGTCTACTAAATATACTTTTTAAATGATTATTAATAATAGCGTAAGACGTTGTAGATTGTAACTTTGCAACTTCCACATATTTTCTTTTTTCAACTACTTCAAACTCATGTCAGAAAAAAATGATTAAAAACTATGTTGTGCAGATTGGGAAAAAAAAATAAAACTCGGATCAATTCATTAATATGATTTTCATTCAAGCACTTTGTGGTAAACGACATTCTTTGTTTTTTGGTCATAAAACCACCAAATATAATAACAGTGCCTGAACTTTCGAGACATAGACAATAGCTCAAAGAGTATATAACCACTACGTATGAATAGCTTATCAAGAAAAATCATAGACAACCTATAAAAAGACATTTACACTTTTGTTAACCTGAAGACTTTTTTTCCTTAATCTTATAACCTTTACCAACTGATTTTTTATTCCCTAAATTCCGTTCCTTCCTTTCCGATGATTTTATGTTTTTACTGTAGAATAAATCTTAGGTATTATTTTCGGAAATTAAAAACAAAAATAACAGTACCTGAACTTTGTAGACATTTTACAAAAAATAAATTTCTGAACGCACACATGATGTCTTCAGAAAAAAATAAAGTTGTAGCTTAAAAGTCTCAGCAACCAGGTCATAAGCTCCAAAAAAAAAATAGTTGTTACACTATTGGACAGGATTGGACAACAAATGTTTGACATGTAATAAACAAATCAGCATCTATTGAAATGATTAAGTATTCATTACACATATCGGGTTTTTATTGTTTTTAAGATGTATTTTGCTATTCGGGACGGAAACAAATCCAACAAATCAAAAACCATGGCAATCGGTCCAGCCGTTCACGAGTTATAAGTGTTGTAACAAACACGACTTTCTTTTATATATATAGATTTTAACGTGTTTCTCTTTAAAAAAAAATGACCGGTTTAATGACATCAACAGCCTGAAGAAGCTAAAATTTTGTACCGAAACGTAGCTCTCAGATGCAATAAGGAGCTGTAAAAAACATCTACATTTTATACCCTAAATCCTCCATATAAAAAAAAATTTCTCGCATATATTATTAAAAAAAAAGGGTGATAGCTTTTCTAAATTATGGATACCAGAGGAAGTCTTTTATTATGTTGCTCTAGAGTCTCATCCCAAACTAATATATCATCAATGTATATATCCATACCTTAACATTCTTTCAATTTTCTTTGAAAAACCTCTGACGCACTTTTCCAACAATATGGTAATCTCATAAATTTATATCTTCCAAAAGGCGTATTGAATGTACAAAGTTCTGAACTTTTCTTATCTAACTGAATGTTCCAAAATCCATTTTTGGCATCTAGAATTGAAAGTAATTAGAATGTTGCAATCTAATAGTAATATCTTCACAAGTAGGAATTATGTAATGTTCTCTTAAAATCGCTTTATTTAGATCCGTTGGATCTATGAAAATTCTAAAGTCATTATTAGGTTTATTTACAATTACCAAAGAATTTACCCATTCAGTTGGTTTTGTGACCCTGATAATAATTTTACTTTTTTCTAAATCATTTAACTTACGTTTTTGGTCTAACATTTTCATCTACTCTTATTTTATGTTTTCCTGGTAGACATCCTATGCCCTCAAATACATCTCCAAATTTTTGCTTTAAATCTCCACTATCAACACCACAAATCATTTTAGCAATTCCTAATTTACCAATTGTACGTCGACCTAAAATAATTTTTCTTTTAATTACAATGTAGAACTCTAACCTATAGATTTTGTTTTTAAATTTACACGGCAAATTAATAGATCCTACAATTTTAATTTGTCCACCTGTAAAAGTCAATAATCTCGTATCAGTTTATGCATTTTTAGCTCACCAAAATATTTTTTGTAGTCATACAAATTTAAAACATTTACATCTCCCTAATCAACATCAAAACTAACATTTTTATCATAAATGTTTAACGAAACTTGCCATTCATCCTTCTCGATATTTTGAACTTTCTTCAAAACTTGACCTATAAACAATGATTTATTGCTATTTGTGACACCTTCAACGCAATCACTTTCTATTAAATTAACCAATTTTTTAAATTTGAAGCACATTCTTTTTATGTGGTCTCTTTTTTTACAGAAATCGCAATTTTTTTCACTTTTTTCACGGGCGATGAAGTCTTGTTTATGCAGGTGTTCATATCTATCTCGCTTTGAATAGTTGGCTTCATTTTTTTGTTGCGTTTTTGTTTCCTTGGCTTTTGGTATCTTTCTTCTCTGTTTTTTGTCACTTTGAAGACTTCTCCATCTCTATCCTCTTCTAACAACTGCTTTTGTGATGAAATGGTTTCCAGTTGTATTTTTGTTATCTCCGATGTTTTACATATTTCTATGGCTTTGGACAAAGTGAGATTTTTTGTCCTTAATATCTCTCTTTCACACTTGTGTATTTTATCGTTGATGTCTCTTGTAAAAAATAAATACCTCTCAAAGGTTTAATTTTTTGTTGCTTGAAAGTAATCTTCAAATTTTTTCAGCACTTCTGTATATTGCATGGAATGGTCTTGTTTATCAAATGTAAAAGTATTGAAGATTTTCAATGCTTTATCACTAATATTATTTAATAACTACTTTAAATTGCCAATGATTCTTTACCAATTAATTAATTGGTTTCTTAGAAGTTAAAGTGAGAAATCAGAATCTATGTGTGATTTGCAAAGTCTTCAGATTTTACAGCCTTTTGAAGAAAAGTTGCTAAAAGTTTATATCGTACTTTTTTTAAAATAACATAAAGAGAAACCTATTTTAAGTTACCAAATAATAGAAAAAAAAAAGCTTAGTTTAGTTTAAAACACCACCGCTTTAAATAAATTTTCAATAAAATATTTAATATTTAGCCCATGACTTTGTCCTCTAGATCTAGACAATTTCTAGGTCTAGATATTTATTAAACCGCCGCTTTCAGTTTTTCGTTCTGTAAAAACAAATAGAATACCTAATAATAAAGTTAAGTGCCTCTTAGACCAAGATGTGCACTGAAGCTCACAACCTACAACAATAATAATTTTCAATTAAACATCCTTAAATTTCGAAAAAAAATTTTGTATAAAATTATTAACAGATGAGGATGAATGTTAGATCTGTTGAATTTCTAAGATAGCCGCTAAAATTGTTGAGCATTATTTTTTTTAGAACATTATATAGTTAGTAAACCTAATAGAAGATATAATAATAATTGTAACTAAGGCTTTTTTGTATGTATAGAAATCAAGAAATGGCTTTGAACAATTTAAGGCAGGTTAAAACAGTATTTTGTCTGATAAAAATATTAATTAATTTTGTAGGTACACGGTACGATAATTAATTCTTTGATGTATTTAATAATTACAGCACTAATTTTGTTATGTTAGCAATTGCGTTTGGTTCCTGGATAAAACTAACCTCAACAAAGTTTATATTTGCTTTGTCAATATTACTCATAGTGCATGATTTGAAAAGGGTTCAGTAAATTGTGCTTTGGAGTGAAGGGAAGGCTTTTCAAAATATTCGCACATTTATATAAAATTACTTACACTTTGCGTTAGTTTTCAGTGCTTCAGCTGCCCAATAGTATGGAATGATGCTGATGACTAACTTTGTGTTTTTAAGTGTCATTCGTTTTGAATTAACATTTCTTGTTGTGTGCTATTCGACTTTTCTAAAAACTTATTTATTGCTGTTAGTTCAATAACATTGCAATAAACTTCTACTTTGAGTGTTTATATGTTTATAGTTTCTATAGTGCAGTGTTGTACGTGTATTATAATATACAGTGAGATTTTTGTTTTATTGAACATAACGTTATAAAACGCATGTTCAGTTTTAAAAAAACCATGTCAATACATTGTCGCTAGGTAGGTAACCAAATTAACAAATATTTTATTGTGACACATGAGTGACTTGACAGAACAGAACTCTGAAATTTTATTCAAAGGTAAGGAAGGTTATGTTACGTCTTAATAACAAGTTTAAAAAGAAACTTTTAATCAAATTAATTTATTAAATGTTCAAAGTGACCACCTTCTTGTTCTAAGCAATACGCCAAACGATTGTAAAATGCTTGTACAGTATTTTTTAAGAAAACTGGATTTATTTCGTTGCAGGCGGTGAGTATTCAGGCGGTGAGTATTCTATTCTTTAGTTCTTCTGTACTCTCTATTACGGTATTGTTGTAGACTTTAGATTGAAGATAACCCCAAAGAAAGAAATCGTTTGGTGATAAATCTGGTGACCGAGGTGACCAAGCTATTGGTCTAAACCGTTCAATCCAACGATTCTGGAAGTTTTCATTCAGGAAACGTGTAATAGGGCCCGTGGAATGTGGTGAAGCGCCGTCTATTTGAAACCATGCGTTCTCAAGATTCAAGTCTTTTAGTCGTGGCATTATGTGTCTTTGCAGAAGTTCCAAAAACTTGGCGGCATTTAGGTTGCCATCAATAAAAAATGAACCAATAAGGGTACCGTCGACTATTCCAGTCCAAACATTAACTCTGCTATTATACTGAGTGTGTGTTAAATTTTGAACATGTTCGTTTGTACGTGACCAATACCTGTGGGAATTAGAAAGAAAGATAGGAAAAAAAAGGAAAGAGGTGTTCAATACAAACTGATTGGCATTGACCGTGCCATTTAAACAAAAGGATGACTCATCAGTAAAAACTATCTTGTGTAAAATATCTTTATTTTCATTTATTAAATTAAATATTGTTTCACAAAAATCTGTTCTTTTTATTTTGTCAAGAGGAAAAAGCTGTTGGTAATTTGAAAATTTGTAAGGTTTGTATTTATACCTTTTGAAAGTTTTAAGGACAGAGGATTTTGAAATGCCAAACTCGTTTGCTATTATCCGCGACGGGGTAATGGGGTTTTCTTCAGCATAACATAATATCTGTATTTCTCGTTCTTCTGTCAAGACGGGACAAGTTCTTCTTCTATTTATGTGTGAATTTATTACACAACCTTCTGTTCTGTTCTGTCAAGTCAGTCATGTGTCAAAATAAAATATTTGTTAATTTGGTTGCCTATCTAGCGACAATGTATTGACATGGTTTTTTTAAAACTGAACATACGATTTATAACGTTATGTTCAGTAAAACAAAAATCTCACTGTATATATATACATAGTGTAGTGGTAGTGTATATTTATAGTGTTGTCCATAGTACTCACTGTTAACTGTATAGTGTTGTATCTATACATATTTGCCTAATCGCATAGCTACAAGTGTAGTTATCTGAGTATGAACCGGAGGCGTTCAACAAAAGGGATGAACAAACTTCGTCTAAGCGCTAAAAAAAAAGCCTCTTCAAAAATTAAAATTTTTTTACAGAAAATATATGGTCGTTTACACCATGGTGATAAAAATTAGCAGCTTTTTTAGAAACGTTTCCGAAACGCGGTATGCATTTGCAATAGGTGTTGTTTCCTATAAAAAATTTAGAATCTGAGATAAAATTTGCAAAACTGCTTTTTGAAGATTTTTACAAGTTTTTTTTAGATGGTTTTCTGTTCTCAATTCACCAAAGTATTTTTTAGACGAGATTTGGCGTTATTAGCATCGGTTTCAAGTACTTCTCAAAATGTGGCTTTATTGGAGCCCTTATCTCATGTTGAACCACTGTCCTCACAGAACGCAACATTTTCTTGGTAATTACTAGCACTTCTATTCACATAAATTTATGATTTTTTTTGGACTAATTGACGAATCTGTTGAGAAATCACTGCTTCTATTGGGTTGCATCGATTCTTCTGTCACTGTCACAATTGTAATAAGCTGACATTTTATCAATCACGTTTTTGACAAAGTCTATTGCTTAAATTTATTATGCAATTTCTAATAAACAAAAGTTTCTAGTAAATATTTCATACTTCTAGAGCTTACCCAATATAAAAACTATTAAGTGAGTTTAAGTTGATACATACGTGTACAGTACATAAGGAAATAAGTCTAGATAATATATACATTTTTTTAGAAATACCAATACAGAAAAAGATGACCACAGCATAGTATGTATTTAAAATCTTTTAATTTTTTTTTATTGCAGTTATTGTTTTTTCTTTTAAAAGTACTTACCAAGAAAATTTTCAACGATACAATTTTGAAGAAACTAGAACACTAGGAAGAACGAACTTTATGGAAGGAAATAACTCTATCCCTATCATACTCAGCTATAAACCACAACCGATTTTTCAATTTTTCAATAAGATACCTCTACGTATTATCCTCTATACCTAATAAATAATAATTTTTAATTTTATATATTATAGTCAACAAAATATTAAACCTCAAAAACTAGTCTATAGTTGTAGTCTAAGTCGTGCGTACACTAATAAAAATAATGTTTTGAATTTAAAACATTTATTCATTTCTTATTTTGTTCTCTTTGACAATCAAATTTTTTGTCAAATTTATATGGTACAAACTTTGAAGAATATCTTATCCAGTAAAAAAAGATTTGTTGTGAAAAGTTATGCGGCAGTATCGTTTCACAGCGTAAAAGGTATTAGTCGAATTGAAAACATTTTTTTTTTCGTCTTTAAAAATATAAAATAATTTGGCGGTATGTTCTACAAACAAATTCATAACAATTAAATTTTTCATCTATATATATAAAAGAAAGTCTGTTAGTTACTCCACTTATAACTCAAGAACGGCTTTACCGATATGGTTGAAAATTGGTGAGGTGGTAGCTTAGAGCCAGGAGACGGACATAGAATACTTTTTATTCCAAAAACCACCCTCTAAAAGAGGGGTGAAAGTCAAATGTGAAATGCGATGTCGGAAACGTTCAGTAAGGCTCGACAAATTACCGAGAAATTTGACGCAACCACGAAGAAGCGTTTACATTAAAATGTATTTGACGTGGCTCAAGAAATTTTCCCAAACTTGGATTTTTATATCAATTATAGTTTAGAGCCAGGAGAAGGACATAGGATACTTTTCATCCTGTTCGACAGCATTCCCGTGTGACTTGACATGAAACGTCAGTCACTATAAAACGTGGAATAACAAAACGCAAATGACAGCTATGTAATTGACGTATAATGACAGATATGTAATGACGTATGGATGTCAATTTGATATTTGTAAGAAATCAATAATAAAACTATTTCTATTAAATAAATAATTAACAATTATAATGTAATGATAGTGCCGTTGCCCATTCGTAAAAAGTGAAGTGAACTATAAAACTCGGTATGGTTGAAAATTGTAGTTTTTAGGTGAAGTGAAGTTTAATTAATAATGCCGCGACCAAGACGATCAAATCTTTCCCGACAAAGCCGTGATGCAAGAAGAATACGAAATACTGCAAATGAAGGGACTGAAGAAGAACAAGAAATTGCACGTGAACAGCGCCGCGATAGTATGGCTCGACTTCGTGCTTCTCAATCACGAGAGCAAAGTGAAGCAGCTCGTGAAACAGCTCGGTTGGCAATGCAGAATTGTCGAGCGAACAACAGAGGTCAACAAATAGATAATTTGCAACGCAGAACAAGATATTTATCAAGTGCTGATTTGAATCGAGCAGCGAGTTTATTAATATTAATAAATATTTAAAGATATTAATAAAATTTTTAATTAAATGTTAATAATTATTTTAATATTTAATTATTAAATATTTAATAATATTTAATAATTTTTAATTATTAATTAAAAAAAATTAATAAAACTAAATAATTATAAACAGCTACTTTTTATTAACAAAGGGATGAAAAGGGGAGGGATAGAGACAAAAAATGACATGTATCAATATATAATTTTCAAAGATTTTGGTTTGCTTATTTTAAAAATAATATCTATGTTTAGGCGGAACAAAGTTCGCCGGGCCAGCTAGTATCTTATAGATCCAAAATATGTTACAAATGTACCAAACAAAAATAATGGATTGGTGAGTAATTATTTGAAATCGTGTATCGTAAAACCAGATCGTCTTACATTAATAATTATTCTGTCAGTTTTATCAGTTCCCACCGCGCGGAAGGTCGGCATTATGCGTGTCAAAAAAAAGTTAATTTTACTGTTTCGGCCGTTATTTTTTGACAACATTTAAAAATAAAAAAAGATTTATTGTCAGGAGATCAGTCTTCACATGCCTCTTTAAGCCGATTTTTAATTTCTTTTCTTTAAACATAAATTAAACTAGTAATTTCATTTTTTAGAAGAAAAATAAAAAAAATTAAACGTTGCAGAAACTTAAAATGATATTTAAAAACCCTTAGCATGAAAAAAATTAAAATTGGTTGAGCACTTTTTGAATAAATCGAGAAGTACTTTTCCGATAACTGTCTCTCTCTTGCACACTTGACCGTCCAGATTCGCCTTAAGCTTTTCCATATTAAAAACAACTCTTTTTTGAAATTGTAGCGCATTTTATTGAATAATTTCAGCATTAGTGTGATCCCCAATTATTTAGATAAGAGAAGGTTATGCAAAACAAAATCAGACTCTTCATTTGTTTCTTGGCTTCTGTCATGTCAAACTAACAGCACTGAATCAAGCCAAGACTCTTATTTGGTTTTCCCTAGCCGCTTCATATATCAATTTTTGTGAATTGTTAATCACACGGTACATCTATGGAAGATTATAAATTTGAAATGCGTGAATAGTTTAAATAATTAATAAAACCTCGTTCATCTGGTTGGCTCCGCCTGCACTATATTAATTTAAAGCCCCTTCCTGTTATTGGCTGCAAAACACTCCAGCTGCGAGACCGATGCTCTTTTATCTTTAATCTAGCCAATCCAAAGGGTTTCAGTTTTAATCGGTTTTAGGGTAACATTTTTCTATTCTAAGATTGAATTGTTATCAATGTTGATGTCTTTTTAATAAAACAATACCGATCATTTAATAATTTTGTAAAAAAAGCTTATAATAAATAAATAAATTGACCAATTTCGCACCTATATTCATTTCAAAAACAAAAAATGGCGATGTAGTCATTTGCTTAAAAAGTGGAGAATTTAAGTGTGCCTTGAAAAACAAATGCAATGCAAATAACTTCTATTAGAGCTTATTTGTTTTCTCTTGGCGGCTGTGACGTCACTAATCTGCGCGAACATTGACAGCTGATGGAATAAGTGAGCGCTGAAAACATTCGATCATCTTTTAAACCGCTCAAAACTAAATTAATGTATATTATGTAATCTAAATTAAATTACTGTGCTACTATGCTGTAAGTATTGAGGTTGTTCTATTTATATTAAAGCAAGCAAGCAAAGTAAAAAAATTAAGATTTAGCTGACGTTTTTAGTTTAGTTAGTAATAGCAAAGAACTACCAATTACAGCTTCTGCGCATGAACACGTGACCCGCCAACAGAAAACAAATAAGCTCTACCTATCTTCAATAATGCAATTAAAAAATTACATTTGGATATAAATTAAGTCATTAGAACCTGTATTTTCTAGCGAAATGTGTCATTCTATACCTATATAGAACCACATCCTCTAGGTGTGGTTTGTTTTTCTTTTCCGATTGGCTGCTGACATTATCCCCTCCTCACGCTTTAACTATACTTAAGTCAGTCCGCTATTTTCGATAGATTTCCACTCCTAGAAAACTAATGAATATTAAAATTGAGTCAATTTATATAAATTCAGAAAAATGCGTCTATTTAGAGAACAAAACATAATAGAATATTTTGCCAATCACTTTTAATAAGTGTTCTCTTTGGCTTATAATTCACTCATGCTGTAAGTAGTTATAATTTATAAAGCAAATCTAGTATCTATACTATTTGCGATAAAGATGAAGCTGGAATAAACAAACAACACTGCATGATCACCTCGTGTTTGGTATCCCATGGTGGGGTGGTACAGAAATTATTGGATGGAAGGCGTAGTTTGAGAGACGAGACAGGGCCTGACTAAGTATTTTTAAGTTATAGTTCGATTTTGTTGTGAGAAACGTTATCAGATGACGCATAACATGAAGAGCATGCATTCCTTGAAGACAGCCCTGTAAGAACAGACACGTCTGTTCTGGTGAGAGATCTCGTAAACCGCACGTGATAGTGTTTATTCCAGCTTCATCTTTAATGTGAATACAGAATAGTGTTATATAATATAGACGTATCTATTAATACATCATAAATTTAAATGTCAAATGACGTTTTGGATATAATTTAGTAATTAGAAGTTGTATTTCTTCCCGAAATGGATCACTCTATAAGTCTATACCTATACCTAATAGTTCTTCTGGGTCAAATTGCACACTCCATATTGAGGCTTTTCCATTCTGAGACTTCATTGGTTGCTTGCAATTGCCTATCATTCTGAGTGTAATTTGTCTTTCTCTTCCGATTGGCTGCTGACATTATCCCCTTCTGACGTGTCTAATATACCTATAATAGTTCTTCTAGGTCAAATTGCACACTCCATATTGAGGCTTTTCCATTCTGAGACTTCATTGGTTGCTTGCAATTGCCTATCATTCTGAGTGTAGTTTGTCTTTCTCTTCCGATTGGCTGCTGACATTATCCCCTTCTGACGTGTCTAATATCTCAAATTAGACCACTATATTGAATAGATTTCCACTCCTAGAAAACAAATGAATATTAAAATAGAGTCAATTTATATCAATTCAATAACTCATATAAATTTATATAACTTTCAATGAGTGTTCTCAGTGGCTTATAACTCACTCATGCTGTAAGTAGGTGCAGCGCGCCCAAGCAAACATAAGCCCCGAACTAAATTAGCAATCTCAAGAGTAAATTGAAATTAACCAATCAGAAACTCAGAAAAGATAAGGTGTGGTGTGTAGGTGTACATGAAGGCTAAAGCGCCTTTTCAGAGCTCGTGTTTGGTTGGATGGACAGTATATTTCATTTGTCAATTCATAATACATCCTACCTCTATCTGTCAATAGCTACTTTGTTGTTAAAGACAATAAAAGAATTTTTCTTGTGTTGTTTTTTTTTAAATTTTTTGTTAATTAGTATCAACAATTTTTTCTACCGGCTATTGTAATTTTTATCTTTTTTGTTTCTTATTATATTCTATCTTTGGTTTTTTTTTACATGTTTTTTGTTTTTTTTTCAATAAGGGTTGTCACTGATAAGTTCTAAGAAGCACAAAGGAATGTCAAAAAATGTTTAGAACTGATAGAAATTATTTTCTATTGTAGACGCCATCGCCGCCACCGCGTCGCCGTCCATAAGGGACGCGAACGTGACATATACAAGGTTCCCCAACTTATCTTTAGGATACCTATCAGAGGATTGACCGTGAGAAAGTAGAAAAGATGGAGTGGTCAACAGATGAGAAGGAACATCGGAAGATTCCCAGAGAAAGGACCGTGGGAACTATCGAACGATCCCCAGATGGAAAGGAAGATCAGGAGGTTCCGAGGGAGATGACAATTTCCTCAAAAAGTAGTTCTTCCACATCCCTCGACCGGACAGCATCGTAATCGACACCAAGCATCAACACTCCGACATTTCGATACTTGCGCCGATCCTTCAACAGTTCAATAGTTAATCAATTTTTATATAATTTATATTTTTGTTAGTGAATAAAGTTTAATTTATATTAACCGAACTACTAATCACATACGCCATTCAAAACATCACTCACCCACACTATTGTGATGTAAAAACTTTGTTGCTAAAGACAATAGAAGAATTTTCTTGTGTTGTTTTTTTTTAATTTTTTTATTTTTGCTAATTCTTATCAATCTACAATTTTTTCTACACGTTATTGCTATTTTTTTATATTTTTTGTTTAATATTATAGCACTTCACTTGTTATTTTCTTTCTATCTTTTGTTTTATTTTGTTTTTGTTTTTTTTTATTATAGAGTGTGTCTTAATAAGCACGAATAATGCTTAAAAATTTTTAAAACTGATAGAAATTAATTTCCGTCACGATGTAGACACTTTGTTGCTAAAGACAATGAAAAAATTTTTCTTGTATTGTTTTTTTATTAATATCTTTGACTTTTTGTTAATTAGTATCAATCTTCAACTTTTTCTATTCGTTATTGTTATTTAAAGTTTTTTTATTTAATTTTATAGCTATTCTCTTGTTATTTTCTTTCTATCGTTTGTTTTATTTCATGTTTTTTGTTATTTTTTTTTCAATAAGAGCTTTTTTTTACTGGAGAGTCCTAATAAGCACAAAATAATGTCTAAAAATTTTTAGAACTGATAGAAATAGATTTTCATTACGATGTAGAAACTTTGTTGCTAAAGACAATAAAAGAATTTTTCTTAATTTGTTTTTTTTTAATTGTTTGATTTTTTGTTAATTATTATCAATCTACAATTTTTTCTACACGTTATTGCAATTTTTAGGATTTTTGTTTAATATTATAGCACTTCTCTTGTTATTTTTTTTATCTTGTGTTTTACTCCATGCTTTTAGTTTTTTTTTTAATAAAGGTTGTGTTACCTAAAAAATTTCAGAGCTGAAATTATTTTCTGTTACAATGTAGAAACTTTGTTACTCAACTTTCACTCATTGAAAACAATAAAAGATTTTTTTTGTATTGCTTTTTTAATTTTTTTTTTAAAAGTATCTACAGTTTTTTCTACTCGTTATTGCTATTTTTTGTTTAATATTTTAGCACTTCTCTTGTTATTTTCTTTCTATCTTTCGTTTTATTTCTTGTTTTTTGTTTTTTTTTTTCTCAATAAAGGTGTGTTACTAATAAGTTCTAATAAGCACGAAATAAGGCCTACAAATTTTTAAAACTAAGACAATAAAATAATTTTTCTTCTGTTGTTTTGTTTTCAATTTTTTGATTTGTATTGTATTATTCTACAATGTTTTCTGCCAGTTATTGCTATTTTCAGCTTTTTGTTTTTTGCTCTTGTTATTTTCTTTCTATCTCCAGTTTTATTTAATTTTTTGTTTGGTTTTTTTACAATATTTTGTATTTTATTTTGTAATTGGATTGTTTTGTTATGTAAAGACATAATACTTTGTTTTGTTTTAATGCATGTTTTATTTTTTGTATTTTCTTAGTATTTTCTTTATTTATCCTGCTTTTTACATTCTCTATTTTTTTAAACATTTTTTATTGCTTCTTATGTCTTTTTTTTTTATTTTGTATGCTATTTATCTATTTCTTTGTTTTTCTATATGTTTGATTTGTTTGTATCAGTTTTTATGTTGTTTTATTTTTTGCGCTTTTTGTTTCATTTTTTTTCTTTTTTTATTTTTTGTTTGTTTACGACAAATGTACCAAGTGACTTTTAATAATTGGAAATTATTTTTTTACGTTAGTAAGAAATTTGAATTCTTTACTTTAGGACAGACGTAATGTGATACATGAACCAAAAATTAAAATCAAATGTCAAAAATGTTTTTATTTTTTGTTGTGACATAACCTAGGAAGAGGCAATTGACAACTAACCGGTTGCACTACGAACTTACTCAATCTTGACACTGCATTTTTTGCTTAATTTATTTATAGTCATTCAGTGATTTTTTTTTTTTTAAAACAATAATAGAAACCTTTTGAGAAGAGTTTGAACAAGCTTACGGTCATTTTAAATCATGGATTATAAAGTAATCATTGAATGTGCTCAGGTCTAGATGTAGTATAATTAAGATGATCAGGATATAGTAGACCATAAACTCAGTGTGTTATTTTAAAAACATTTATTTTCAAATATGCAACGTTTCGTTCGTGTTATTCGAACATCTTCAGGCAACCTATGTGTACAAACAATCATGAAAATTAATAAATAATATAATACGTTACTTACAATAAATAATTACAAACAAAAGTAAATTTTATATATACCTTGAAATGTTAATATATCACACATAGTCCCCAAATTAAATCATACATCCGACATTTCGTCATCAACCTGGAGTCTAATAATTAAAATATTTGTCAAGAACAAGTAGTCAGAAATATTCTAGATCTTTTTCAAACACTGTCAACCTCAATATTACAATGCATAGATTAAATAATGCCAAGTTAAAAATTAACAATATCTAACCTCCACATAAACACGAGGTTACTATCGAAACCCAACGAATACAATACCACCAAAATAACTATAATGTACCTCCCGACTATCATAAACTACCGAAACTCACCCACAGATGGTGTCAAACGTTCATAGACATTTTAAATTTATCAATTAAACCCAAATACAAACAATTAAGATTCTCAGTGTCAGTTTTACAATTAACAGTATTATGCAAACAGATTTGAATCATCTCACTATAATTTCTTTTTAACTTTATCGACTCATTATCTAAAATCTTTACATTCTCGAAATCAAACTGATGACCTGTTTCGAAATGATGAGCCGCAAGCGCCGTGAGATCCTTTGTTTTATTCTTGTCTCTGCAACTGTATTGATGTTGGTAAATCCTCTTCTTCAAATACTGCGTAGTCTGGCCCACATACGCCAAACCACAACTGCACTCGATTTTATAAATTATATCTGACCTGTCTCTTAATTTCACTGGGTCTTTTAATTTAGAATATATGTGACCAATTTTCTTAATGTTATAAAACGCTGGCTTCCAGTCAGATTTTCTAAAACATCTAGTGATATTCTGAGATAACCCTTTTATAAAAGGAAATCTAAATCTATTCTCTTGTTTATCAACCGCATTTACCGAGTTATCATCCAGATGTGTCTTCTTAAATCTTTCAATACAACAGTCCACGAACTCACTAGGATAGTTGTTACGTTTAAGAATATCCTTAACTATTAGCAGATTATCTTTATGAAAGCAGCTACTACTCAGTTTAATAGCTCTATAAATAAGACCTAGCGCAACACTCGTCTTATGAGCCAACGGGTGATGTGAATTAAAATTAAGCAGCCTCCCAGACGAAGTTGGTTTTTGAAACCACCTTGTCTTCAAGCTTCCATCCACCTTTCTAATGACCAACGTGTCTAAGAACGCCAACTCACCTTCAACTTCCAATTCCATTGTAAACTGTATCTTACTACAAAAACTATTAAAATGATCCAATAACAAATTTGTACTATCCTTAGGGACTGCTAACAATGTGTCATCAACATACAGACACAATAACGGAATAGCAAAAGGTAGTCTCTCAAGGATTTTCCTCAAAACATGTTCCATAACTATGTTCGCCAACACTGGACTAGCTGGATTCCCCATACTAGATCCATCCAGCTGACGATAGAAACTGTTGTTATACTTAAAATAGCTTGTCTCAAAACATGTTTTAACCAAAACCTCCAGAATTTCCTTAGGCACCTTCACCAAACCTTTCATCAAGTCCCATTCATCCTGTATAATTCTAAGGACTAGCTTCTTCGGAATGTTTGTAAATAAAGAGACCACATCTAACGATACCAAGACATAATCTGATGGAAGTTTAACATCTTTCAGAAGCTTCACCAACTCAGTTGAGTTTTTTATATTAAATTTATACGTGTCCACCAACGGAGTTAAAATTCTATGTAGAAGCTTTGCCAGTTTATAACACGGAGACTTAATACAACTGACTACAGGTCGAAGTTTGCACCCTGGTTTATGTACTTTACGTAATCCATATAACCTTGGTGGTAAACCATTATGAGTCTTCAAATATTTAACTTCCCAGTCCTCTATGATATTCCTCTGTGCCAAATCATCCACCACTGCGTTGATCGTGTCCTGATACCCTGCCGTAGGATCTCTCTGTACTCTCTTATATATTAACGGATCATTCAATAGTTCAAGCATTCCAGTTTCATATTCCTTCTTTTTCATCAACACTGTAGCTCCCCCTTTATCAGCACGCATAACCAAAATGTCATCTCTATTTTTTAAAAAAATGCTGAAATTAAAGTGACCCATTGGAAGTTGTCCAGATTAGAGTCGGAAAGAAAGCGAATGGAGGAAGAGTTAATGAACTCAGTGCCAGCTGATATGTATTGTTGGTGTCTGAAGATTAATAAAATCAGGTATGAAAAGATTTTTAGGAAAATTAAGAAAAAGAACCAAAATAAAATAATGGCTTTGATCAAGGATGTTACGCCTGTAGTTCCAGATGTTTCAGCTATTAGTGATTCCAAGGTCTTGTATAATTTTTTGAATGAGTCTATGCCAGAATTTGTGGAGAATGTGTTAAAATTGTCGCCTAATTTTGGCATTGAACTTGATGGGAATAAACTTCCTATACCAACTTTGATAAAAGACCTGGAGTTTGGCATTTCCAGAGTGAAAGATCAGACGCTAGATGAAAGAGAACTAGAAGTTTTTAGAAACAACATCAGACTGAATGGAATTAATACAATAACGAATTTTTATAATTCGAGCCGGAGGCGTATTAATGTAGCTGATAAGAATCTAAAGAAAGATTTAATAAAAACGAAATTGTTTTTAAAAAATAGAGATGACATTTTGGTTATGCGTGCTGATAAAGGGGGAGCTACAGTGTTGATGAAAAAGAAGGAATATGAAACTGGAATGCTTGAACTATTGAATGATCCGTTAATATATAAGAGAGTACAGAGAGATCCTACGGCAGGGTATCAGGACACGATCAACGCAGTGGTGGATGATTTGGCACAGAGGAATATCATAGAGGACTGGGAAGTTAAATATTTGAAGACTCATAATGGTTTACCACCAAGGTTATATGGATTACGTAAAGTACATAAACCAGGGTGCAAACTTCGACCTGTAGTCAGTTGTATTAAGTCTCCGTGTTATAAACTGGCAAAGCTTCTACATAGAATTTTAACTCCGTTGGTGGACACGTATAAATTTAATATAAAAAACTCAACTGAGTTGGTGAAGCTTCTGAAAGATGTTAAACTTCCATCAGATTATGTCTTGGTATCGTTAGATGTGGTCTCTTTATTTACAAACATTCCGAAGAAGCTAGTCCTTAGAATTATACAGGATGAATGGGACTTGATGAAAGGTTTGGTGAAGGTGCCTAAGGAAATTCTGGAGGTTTTGGTTAAAACATGTTTTGAGACAAGCTATTTTAAGTATAACAACAGTTTCTATCGTCAGCTGGATGGATCTAGTATGGGGAATCCAGCTAGTCCAGTGTTGGCGAACATAGTTATGGAACATGTTTTGAGGAAAATCCTTGAGAGACTACCTTTTGCTATTCCGTTATTGTGTCTGTATGTTGATGACACATTGTTAGCAGTCCCTAAGGATAGTACAAATTTGTTATTGGATCATTTTAATAGTTTTTGTAGTAAGATACAGTTTACAATGGAATTGGAAGTTGAAGGTGAGTTGGCGTTCTTAGACACGTTGGTCATTAGAAAGGTGGATGGAAGCTTGAAGACAAGGTGGTTTCAAAAACCAACTTCGTCTGGGAGGCTGCTTAATTTTAATTCACATCACCCGTTGGCTCATAAGACGAGTGTTGCGCTAGGTCTTATTTATAGAGCTATTAAACTGAGTAGTAGCTGCTTTCATAAAGATAATCTGCTAATAGTTAAGGATATTCTTAAACGTAACAACTATCCTAGTGAGTTCGTGGACTGTTGTATTGAAAGATTTAAGAAGACACATCTGGATGATAACTCGGTAAATGCGGTTGATAAACAAGAGAATAGATTTAGATTTCCTTTTATAAAAGGGTTATCTCAGAATATCACTAGATGTTTTAGAAAATCTGACTGGAAGCCAGCGTTTTATAACATTAAGAAAATTGGTCACATATATTCTAAATTAAAAGACCCAGTGAAATTAAGAGACAGGTCAGATATAATTTATAAAATCGAGTGCAGTTGTGGTTTGGCGTATGTGGGCCAGACTACGCAGTATTTGAAGAAGAGGATTTACCAACATCAATACAGTTGCAGAGACAAGAATAAAACAAAGGATCTCACGGCGCTTGCGGCTCATCATTTCGAAACAGGTCATCAGTTTGATTTCGAGAATGTAAAGATTTTAGATAATGAGTCGATAAAGTTAAAAAGAAATTATAGTGAGATGATTCAAATCTGTTTGCATAATACTGTTAATTGTAAAACTGACACTGAGAATCTTAATTGTTTGTATTTGGGTTTAATTGATAAATTTAAAATGTCTATGAACGTTTGACACCATCTGTGGGTGAGTTTCGGTAGTTTATGATAGTCGGGAGGTACATTATAGTTATTTTGGTGGTATTGTATTCGTTGGGTTTCGATAGTAACCTCGTGTTTATGTGGAGGTTAGATATTGTTAATTTTTAACTTGGCATTATTTAATCTATGCATTGTAATATTGAGGTTGACAGTGTTTGAAAAAGATCTAGAATATTTCTGACTACTTGTTCTTGACAAATATTTTAATTATTAGACTCCAGGTTGATGACGAAATGTCGGATGTATGATTTAATTTGGGGACTATGTGTGATATATTAACATTTCAAGGTATATATAAAATTTACTTTTGTTTGTAATTATTTATTGTAAGTAACGTATTATATTATTTATTAATTTTCATGATTGTTTGTACACATAGGTTGCCTGAAGATGTTCGAATAACACGAACGAAACGTTGCATATTTGAAAATAAATGTTTTTAAAATAACACACTGAGTTTATGGTCTACTATATCCTGATCATCTTAATTATAAAGTAATATTATTATATAATATATATTTTTTTACAGTACTACTACTTACTACATTAATGTAAATATTAAAAATTTTAAGTGTGTAAAACAATTTTTTGTTTTTTAGTTATGTTTTATTTTAAAAAATTATGTTTTTGCTACAAAATTTTTGATTTTTGGGCTAATTTAGGAGACATACTGTATAACATACTTAGAAGCTGCGTAGTTTCTGTCACGTTTCTACTGTTACAAAAAAATAATATTAGTTTTTAATTAAAAACTAAATAAAAATTAAAATATTTTTGTATTAAAATTTGACCTGATTTAGCTTGACAAAAAGTTTATAATTATTAAGAGCCATACGGTATATTTAAATCTTGTAAAATTCAGTAAAGTTATGTTTTCTACATTGGCAGCATTGTTTTGGTTCTAAAGTCTGCCAATCGCAACACAGCATTTTAAATTTCCGTTCAACTTCACAACTGTCAAATTGTGGAGCGGTCGGTGAAAATAACGAAGCTTCGTTGAGGTTCTTGTTGTTGCTGTTGCACATTCCCTTCAAGGGGTAGTTATTATTTATGTGTATTGTATTTTTTAAAGAAGATGAATTGCCTGGAGAAGATTATGAGGGATCTGGATGATCTCACAATTAATACTTGGGACTTTCAACATGTGGAGGATATTTACAAGGTTAGTGAAAACACTTTTTTTTAATTAAAAAATCTTAAATAATGGTTTTTGTAGCAAGCAGAAAATCGGGCAAAACAGCTTGTTGAAGGAATTAAAACTTATAGAAAGAAAGGAAAGTGTCCAAAATTAGAAGAATTGCAGGATTTTAAAGTAATCGCAGAAGATGCTAGGAATTCTGAAGGGTCTGAAGCAAGTAACTCTAATTTAGGTAAACAAGACGTTTTTTTCTCTTTTGGCTCATCGTTATTATAGTATTATGGTCCATGGTTCTTGTGATCTACTTTCAAAATACTTGTTGTTTTATCTCAATATACAGTGTGATCACTCAGGGTCGGCAGCAGAATTATTCCTACATAAGTAACCGTTTACATTCAAACTTTGTTTTGCTTACTGAGGGTAGCTGATATTCTTTAACTAGCAGAGTGCTGCTACTAAATACGAAAAAACAGGTTTTATTTAAGTGGAGCGGTACCATCACTCCAAATTTCCAGTGGCGCACTATAATTTTTTTGGCACGGGTTGCTGAGAGTAAATGTGGCGCAAATTCGTACATTTTATCAAAAAGTAACAAGTCAATCATAAGTACATTTTAGCAAACGACAAACTTGTCAAAACATCTAATTAATATTAGGTAAATAAATTGATTTGTCTATTTCACGTTTACAATGGCGATTTTGTGACACTGTTTCTAAATTGGTTAGGTTGGAAATCATGATATTTCAAGTAGAAAACAAGAATATCGTAATAGGTTTCTCATTCTGAAATAAAATTGTTGTGCCACGAAATAATACATAGTTGGATGAGCAAATAAATACCTACGTTATAATTTTTAGTAAAATTGTATGATTTAGGAAATCTGCATTAAGGTTCGTTATTTTTATAAAAAATATTCGCGTTAGTTTTTCTACCATTTCAAATCATTTTAAATGTAATGCAATGAATTCCATTAACATTTGCAAATCGCTAATTTCACGCGAACTAGTAGATGTTTTTGATTTTACAATTAATTTAGTTTTCTATTTAACTTGCGCAAAAAATCTTTCAATCAATAGTTGACAGATAATACGTCAACTGTCAAAATCAAGCTAAACCAACCTTAAACAATCAAAATTACTTTTGAAAATTTCTGTTACATGCAACATTATTTTGCATGATCTGCTTACTAGAGTCTTTGACCATTGACGAGTTAAGTTAAAATCACGAAGAATACATTACGCAGTACATGTTAAAAATGACTTTTGACGCGTTTGACATTATGGGAAAATATCAACCGATGTTATACACATGTTATGTGACGTCGTGCGTCAGTATTTACATGTCCAAACCGAAAAAGTAATGATAAATATTTTGAAGATGCCGACTAAATCTGTTATGTTGTATCTTTCGATTGATTAGCTAAGCTGATATACAGCCAGCTATACGTGAATTTAGATTTTTTTTAAGTTTACCTATTATTGGTGCGCTTGTTTAAGTTTAAAACTATGTATAACGTTTAATAAATTAATAATTTTTTTATTTCTTATTTATTTCTGTAATAAAATAATTTTTGTTTAGAGGATTCAATGAAAGAAAATGTAGAACCCGCCTCATCTGTGAAGCTACGCTCTAAAAGAACAGCTGCTAAGAATGCGATTTTAAGCATACAAGATCAAACCAGGCTGACGTCCAATAGTTCTAAGTTAAGATCAACAGATTCAATTTCTCGAAAACCCTATGTGAAATTAGAAAAAGTAAGTCTTGACGGTAGTGAAGTATCAGTGGCTAGTGTTGCCGAAATGCCTCCACCATTAAAAGTAGTACCATTGAAGAAAAAAGGTAGACATGCGAGGAGTAAAGTGCGGGTGAAGAAAGAGAAGCTTAGTGAAATAGGAAGAGAATCGGATTTGATTGTAGAAGAACCTGAAGTTTCTGTTGTGGATTTGGTAGAAGATAAAGGAGACGTGGTGGATCATAGCAAAAAGAAGAAACAAATAAATAAGCGAAATCGGTCAGAATCGTCATCTGGTCGCGAATCGGAGCTTATTAAAAAAGAGAAGCGATCTATTGTAGATGATCAATCCGAGACGAATGCTTCCGGGGGAACAGTTTATGAAGATGCTATTGAAGGTCAGCCTCTTGCTGACGCTACATTTATTGCAACTTCATCTCGTCCATTATTAAATGAGACAATCATCATAGAAAAACCAAAATTGATAGAAGTTGCCAAGCCTATTAACAATAATCACGCAATCTTTAAAACTGAAAAAAAATCTACCGTAGCGTCGGTTTCTAAAACTAACGCAGCTGTCAAGAATCAAGTGTTCAGTCCTTTTGAAAAAAGTCCTGTAAAGAAGAAAGTTGAAGCTTTTGAGCGTTTAAGACACGATTCATCGTCTTCAATTCCAATGAGAGTAACGCGTACAAAAACTAAACCAAAACCAAAACAAAACTCCGAAGAAGAACTTCCAGAACAAAGTAATGTTAAAGAAAAAGCTAAACTTTTTACACCAGGATCTACAAAATTTTTACCTGGTGCATCTAGTAGTACTACAAAACTCCCATCGAAGAGACAGCTCTCACAAAATGAAACATCTCTTTCTGCAAAATCAGCTAGTGCCTTGAAAGCTGCTCAAGCTGAGTTCCGAGAACGGGACAAACGGCGTCGCGAAAAAGAATCTGAAGCTGCCAAAAAACGCGACGCGTTACTGTTGGCTCAAGCAGAAGAAAAGAAACGAAAACGGGAAGAAAAACAATTGAGAGCACAGCAACAAAGAGAAGCACTAGAGATAGAAAAAATGAAGGCATTGGATATCCAGCGCTTAAAAGATGAGCGGCATAGACAGATAATTGCTGAACAGGAAGAAAAGAAATTGAAACTAAAAGAAGATTTAGAAAAGAAAAGAATGGCTGCTAAACTAAAAGCGATTGAAGAAAAAAAGAAACTGGAAGAACAGCAAAGACAAGAGGAACAGCAAAGACAAATGAAGCCATCTGAGTCAGCTCAGAAGGAAAAAACACAGCGAAACTTACCGGTCTATCTGAAAACACTGCCACCTTTCCTTCCTACTGCTCACTGCTTTGATTCTGATGACGAAGACATGGCAAGAAGGGAGATGCCATCAGAACCAGACTGGGTTAAAAACATTAAATATACTTTACAATATATGGAAGCGTCTAATGAGAAAGCCAAAAATACTTTCTTTTCAAGAAAACCACAAACAGCTGATTTGACTGCAATTTTTGAAGTTATTGATGCAAGAAAATTGAAGAGGTCGTCGAGCGCTATTTGGCATCAACCACCAAGATATACAACATATCAAGCGGTTTTAGAAGATCATGATGAGACGGCTGAGTTTTTAGAATGTGATGATAATTAATATTGTAATTGTTCATTTTAATTTAATAACAATTGATTGTAATATTTTTATTAGTATATTTTAATGGCCTTATGTTTGTTTTTGTAAATGGCTTTGAGAATTGTGAACAGCGTTCAATTTGCTTACCATTTGATGGAGTAAACTTTTATTTACGATGTTTTTAAATTGTCTTTACTTTTCTACGGTTTTAATAACTTTAATAAAAACGAAAATTATGATTATTTTTAATTTAATAACTTGAAAAATTTACGCTACTGTAAAAATTCCCAATTACTATTAATAGACTAAAAAAAACAAAAAAAAATGCTTAAGTATTTTTAAACAACCTTAAACATTGTGAAAGAAAACTAGAAAAACTTACAAACATAAGACTTTGTAAATTTTAAGATGCAAATAAAAAGTTGTAAGCTGTTGCGGTCCTAAACATTTTTTTTGAGGAGATAGACCGCTGTCTTAAAGCGCGGTCAACAATGACTGTTTAAGTTGGCAAAACGTTTTTTATTTGCCTAGTTGCAACACTGTAACCGGATACGCTTGCTTGCTTGACAAATATTTGACAATACTCTTGAAAAAAATTGTAGGTTATGTCACAGCGACTAACTGTTTAATTTCCATCTGCTAATAATGGTGTCAGGTGCTTGCAGTTGTACCATTTTAGAATGAAATGTAGGATTGCCAACTCAAACAGTCTTCTTTGATCACCCTGTACAAGTTGTTTTAGAAGCGGCTTTGTGATAATAGGCGTTTCAAAACTAGTAAATGCATGAGTTAATGTTACTTTCTTTCTTCTCAGATAAATAAGTAATGTTTTTGGATTTCTGGTAGCAAATGTTTTGTCAATTCTGTAATTTTGATGACACCGTCCAATACTTGTTATGCCTTTCGGATTATTCATCAATTACATGGTGATTTTGATGTAGGGATATTTTTTGTTGGTGATAAAATAGTTGGCAATTGCAATTGTATTTCTGTCAAGCGTCATAAGTATAAACTTATATGACTTATATCTTATATGTCATTTTTGTACCGGCCATACATCGCGAAAGAAAAGAAAACAATTGAGCATCATTTTTTCCTGGCATAAACGAGTTATTATGCAAATAATTCTACAAAATTAAAGGCAAATTAATTTAAATAAAAATGGCCGATTCGATTGATGATTTATTCCAATGTTTTGAAGAAACCCCTTCGGAAGAATCAGCCATTAAAATAGACTCCGATGAGCCGTCAACCAACAGGTAAAATTCTTGTTTGACTTGACCTAACCTCAAAGTTACACGTTAAAGATTTTTTTTGTAGCGATGCTCGGCCGGAGAAGCGTAATATGGGGCTGGATGAGGAAGGTGGGAATGAGGCAAAAAAGATTAAGAGTGAGGAAGAAATTGTTACATTGGATAACATAAAGTGAGTTGTGTTGTCTTTTGTCTAGGGGGGCTTGCCAAAATTTGTACACTTTAGAAATGACCGACAAGAAATTATTTTTTTATGTGTATTTATCTAACCGATAATACACAATGCATCTTTGTCTTTTTACAACAACCTTGAAAAATATAGATTTTTTTTTGCTAGGTTTGAAAGGAGTTATCGTTTTTCAGTCTCTAATTGATTCTTTTTTGTACAGCAGTACAAATTGAAATTAATTATTATATCAAGTGTATTCTTGTTGGTTCTAGGATGCGGTAAGCTATCAATCTAGTAAAATTTCGTCTTTTTCATATTTTTAGATTCATAGCTAAAAATCTCATTGGAATTATGCATTATTTTGTAATGCGCTATGGTTTTTCATTCCTTAAAAGCTCAAATAAGCCCGTGTTTTTATTTAAATGTTATACGGCGCAAAGGATATGAATTTTTATTTCAATTATAATGTGAATTGATTGACAGTTACGACCATGTTTTCAGTTTTTAAAAATCAAATTAGAATCTCACTGTGTTTCTCTTTGAGAGAAAGCAATTGTTTTTTCAACTTAGTTAACTGGATGCCAACCTGACAAATTGACAATATTTCATCGATTCGGATCTGCAGCGACCACTGAGTCCGAGTTATGAGTTACAAAAAAAATTTGTAAAAATTGTTGAAATTTGTTAATCACAACCTGTTAGATATATCAGCCTGTTCATTCCCGTAGCTTGACTGCAACGAGTTGCCAGTCGCGGTTAAATTTTAAAGAGGTTCCTGTGCCTAGACGTGGCCAATATTTTCTAAGAAAAGACAGACTTACAGTGGCAGTCATTAATCTGGAAACACAGAGACACATTAAAGGCGGGTTGACAGGTTGCATTCGCCAAAACCAAAATATGGATGGTTTTGTATCAATAACCCGTAAAATTAAAATTTTCTGACGCCATCTGCACAAAATCGCCTGAACTGTGAAAGCTATTTTCTTAAGTAATTAAACTGAGAATTTTTGTTCTACACAATTTTACCTCGAGGAATAACAATTCTATTTAACTCATAGCTCTGTAGGAAACTACTAATTCGATAAGCTTTCTATTCATTTCATAAATATGTATTTCGGTTAATGATTATATCAGGTTTTTAGACGTAAGTATAAAATTATTTGTTGATTTTAAATTGTAAATCCAGAATTTTTTGCCGCTATAATGGTTTATTTTATGAACGCAATGCAATTATTTCTCTTAACCGCTTAGCAAATGTTATTTAAACTAAAAAAAGTTATAAAGCATCGTTTGTTTTTGGCAACGGCGTCTAGACTTTTAATATCTCAGCAATTTATTATTACATAAACAATTGCGATTATGCAAGTGCGCTGTGATCAAAAAGGCATCAGGTAGGCCATGATATTTGAATGTGTGCAAGAAAGAAAGGTGCCGTGACCCATATGACACTTCGAGGCGAAAATAATTTGAAATTATTCTTTTTTTTAACATTTTCACATACATATAAATATTTTCCGCCAGTTTATCATCGACATACGTTCTTTATTTCAACGCCTACTTGATAGAAGGACTTTTTGATCGCACAGTAGAATCAAATAGAAGAATAGTATTAAGTAACTTTGAAAACATCTTCTCGTGTCTGTTATTTGCTTTTTGTCAAATATGGCTTTAGACAACGTCTCGTTCTTGCTATGTTTGACAATTATTGTAAACTTTGTATCACAAACATTTTTATGTTAATGTATCATTCATTAATTGGTTATGTATGACAATATACAGGATGTTGATACTTTTTGTATTTAAACTTATTTGAAGGCTTTATTAATGAGTAATCAATAAGTTTTCTTTACTTTTTACAGGAAGCGCCACATTTCGATGTTGCTTCTCCCCCTTCCATCTTCTGCTTAATTTATTAAAGAACTAACACCTACTAATCATAATGGCATCTTAATGTGGTTTTCAATTAATTTAAAACTAAAATTTTTGCTTAATATTTACTTGGAGATAAAATTAAATTTATTTTTACAGTTTGGAAGAGCTAAAGAATCGAATTGTGATACACACCATTGAAAGCATGGATGCTTGTACACACGAGGTGGCGTATCCTCCTGGTCAAGAATATAGTCCGCTGGAATCGGCAAGAGGAGAACCAGCAAAAAAATACCCTTTTGCTTTGGATTCTTTTCAAAAAGAATCAATTTTATGCGTAGACAATAACCAATCCGTACTTGTATCGGCTCACACTTCAGCTGGTAAAACTGTCATAGCAGAGTAAGTTAGTTTGACAATAGGCAATAGAGGAGCATTAATTGCATTTCATTTTTTGTTAAATAACAAGCAGCCTCAAATCTTTGACTTTGACCTGTCAATTATTAGTATACATATATCAATGTTATTTTAAAATTAGTTACAAACCGAAAAATATATGTAGTAACTCAGGGACTTAGAGTAGAACCATTTACGATGACTAGGTAGACTTGATTTTAATTTAATTTAAAATATAATGTTGATAAAGACCAATTAAATATTAGTATACTAGTCTTAATGAACTAACGTTATATGTTCGCACTTAAAACTTTGCTTTTATAATCTCCTATTACTGGTCAATAAACCTAATCTCTCAACATGTGCCGTTGGTTTGAAGAATGAAAGCTAGAGATTCATAGTGTTTTGAATAGTTCTATTGTTGAGCTATTGGCTTTAGCAACAAAGTAAGGGTTACATAACGTAATTACATTTGAACTACTATAATTATATTTGTTGGTATTCTATAACAAAAAAAGGGCTTGGGATTTTTCATGTTTTTCTAGTTTATTTTATATCAGTTGATAAAAGAAGAGTTATGTGTTCTTGTGAAAATGTATACTATTTACAGTTTTTGATAGTAGCTTGGCTTTTATAGGAATTATGTAATTCGACACTTGTTGCTCAGATAATTCTCATATTCGCGGGAATAGGTTTAGGAAATTTTTTTATTTAATTTTGGCCGTTTATTTTTTTATTTTATATAAAATTCAGTTAAAACTTTAAATCCTATTAAAAATTGTTGTGAAAAAAAGTGTAGGGGTATTGTTTCATATTGGTCCTATCTAAATAAATTAACACTCTGTGCATGAAAACAGATTAAGTAAAGTTATATAATCGTTCGTCGTTTGCGCATCTTTTTTGTTTGTCTTTTTTTTTTCAACTTTGAATTTAAGTGTTATCTTCAGAGGTAGTAAAATTAACATATTGCATATTATGTAGACTCTTATTGAATTAGAATAATTGCAAATGAGAAGGCTCATAATTTATTGTGTTGGGCATACTAATTTTGTCAAATTGTGAACAGACTAGCCAATCAACTGCCCTGATGGCGGCACATAATTTTAACGGATACTTTTTGATAATTGGCTAACATATATTACTTTAATTTTGATTTGGCTAAAGTTATATTACACTCGGGTTAGACCGCATAAAATAATGTCTGAAATTTTTTTAGCTTTAAGTAATGTAACAAATTAAAATAGAACTGATTTATTTATCACATTAGTAATTGAGTTCATTCAGATGTAGCTTTACAGATTTGACGTTTATTACGTTTGACAATTGGGCCGAAATACAAGATCTTTTGTTGCAAATTTTAATGACCGTCTTGATATTGCTTACTTTGTATCATATATCACAACTAAACTGAAATTTGCGAAAACGGTCGGTTTATTGCTTTAATATAAATAAACATAAGATGCATATACGTAAGCAATTGAAAAAAATGGTCAAGCTTTAAATTTTCCTTATCATCAGAATAAATAGATTACCTAGCTTTGTATCAATATTTTTTTGGGTAGTTTTGAATCTGCAAATTTTTGCTTATACTTTCAC
This sequence comes from Lagria hirta, assembly GCA_947359425.1. Taxonomy (NCBI): domain Eukaryota; kingdom Metazoa; phylum Arthropoda; class Insecta; order Coleoptera; family Tenebrionidae; genus Lagria; species Lagria hirta. The sequence goes on along the minus strand of OX375796.1, from coordinate 10,901,274 downwards.
ATGTGAAAAGTAAAGAAAGAAATACAATTATATTTGTTTTTACTTTTTAAGACAATGTATTTAGTGACAATCTTCATGTAGTATTCAAAAATGCACGTTTTTTGGATTTTGTTGAAGTAATTAACTATTGATCATAGATATAAGTTAAACGATAGAAGCAATATTTTCCCGGAAATTGTTAATTCTATTTATGTTGTTGATAAGGGTTTTGTAATTTAGTCTTGTGAGACTGCACTGGTGTAGCTTACACCAGTGCAGTCTCACAATAGTGTAACCAATACCTGTATATACATAGCAGCTGCGCTTATATAAATATATGATTAAAGTTTTTCTTGGAATTCAGATGACACAATGGCTTGTTATTTATTAGGGTGTGGTGGAGTTTTAATTATTAAATAGCTTATAAAAAATGTGACATTTTTAAATTGATATTTGCGGAAGTTATAGCATATCTTGGACATAGATATTATCAATTGTTGCTGCTGATTCGTCAATGATTCAGTGAGTAATATTTTTGGCATGAGAAGAAAATACTTAATTCATAATGCATAAACTATTTCAATTAGTATTTTGCAACCTCATTGAATGCTTGATAAAAAAATATAAACAAGTTGTTAGTAGACTTAACGAGATACTGACTTAACTTCGTGAAACCGAATGATGTCGGATAAAAACGAGTTCATCACTAGTACAGTCATACATATGGATGCATATGCGCATGTCAATGATTAAGTTTTCTATAAATACGCTCAGTCTTCAGTAAATTTCATTATTATTGAAATATACGTTGTGATTGTGACAGTTGCCATAAAGTTGTATGTAAGTAAGTTTTGAATATTTTTATAAAGTTTTTGAATTTTAATTATTTTTGATAATTACATATTTGAAGAAATGAATTTGCTAATTAATTTTTTATTAATTGCAAGCAAGTTTTAGTATTTTTGTGTGTCTCTTACTGACTTTTTTTTGAACTTTTTATTTTATTTAAAGGTAAAACTACATTTTAATGTTTTTTTAACAAATTTTTTTTTTAAGTTTAGTTATTGAGGTCTAATAAATTGCCTAAGAAGTTTTTTTTTAATTCCCTGGTTTTATTATGAAAATATGTGTTTGTTAACTTGTACAGTCATGGCGTTTTTTGTAGTAATTAACAATAAAATAGTTACTTATTGAACTGTTATTACACAAGATTTTTTTTTTTTTTTTGGTTGAATAAAATAAATATTTTTATAAAGTTTTTGAATTTTAATTATTTTTGATAATTACATATTTGAAGAAATGAATTTGCTAATTAATTTTTTATTAATTGCAAGCAAGTTTTAGTATTTTTGTGTGTCTCTTACAGACTTTTTTTTTGGACTTTTTATTTTATTTAAAGGTAAAACTACATTTTAATGTTTTTTTTACAAAATTTTTTTTGAAGTTTAGTTATTGAGGTCTAATAAATTGCCTAAGAAGTTTTTTTTTAATTCCCTGGTTTTATTATGAAAATATGTGTTTGTTAACTTGTACAGTCATGGGGTTTTTTGTAGTAATTAACAATAAAATAGTTACTTATTGAACTGTTATTACACAAGATTTTTTTTTTTTTTTTTTGGTTGATTAAAATAAATATTTTTTTTTATACGAGAGTTCAGTTGTAAACTATTAACAAAAAAATAACGAATTTTAAGAACAAGTTTCTTTATTTGGAAATATAATAAATGATAGAGTTTATAATAAATCCAAGCTTATCCTTGCTTATTAGCCATTTACGATAATGTAGTTTTATTGTCTTAAATTAATTAAAAAATTACAATTATGTTATATACAACTGGAATTTTTTTGACTATATAAAAAAATATTATTATAAAGTTTATTAGTGATGAAATTAATAAAATAATGAGTTGTCTTGATGTAGACTATCAGTTTGTTACATTGAGTAAAACAAAAAGGATTAAGTACGATAAAAAAAATTTTTAGTTTTTTTTCATCTTCAATCGCGAATAACTTTTGAAGTATGTTTTTTATGAAAAAGTATTTATTATCAGACTGTCTTGTGTAGAATTTAATTTCCTTCAACAAACATTTTTTGTAAATTCTCACATATGTATTTATTGGTTTGTTTGTTAAAACATTTGAAAGTAATATCAACAAAACATATCAGTTTTTAAAGGATTACTCGGAGACGGTTAGTCTGCCGAAAATTAATCGAAACAATTAAGGTTTATAGAATTTATTAGAATTGGGCAATTTTAAATTGTTTTAGATATGCCGTTGCTCTTTCGTTAAAAAATAACCAACGTGTTATTTATACCACTCCAATTAAAGCATTATCCAATCAAAAATACAGGGAATTTTTGGATGAATTTAAAGATGTTGGATTAGTGACTGGAGATGTGACAATAAATCCAAGTGCTTCATGTTTAATTATGACAACTGAAGTAGGTGTCATCTGATTTAAATTAAATTATTATAAATACAAATAATTTTTAGATTTTACGTAATATGCTTTATCGAGGTTCCGAAATTATGCGTGAAGTTGGTTGGGTAATTTTTGACGAAATACATTATATGCGCGATAAAGAACGAGGTGTTGTTTGGGAGGAAACTTTGATATTGTTGCCGCATAATGTACATTTTGTTTTTCTGTCTGCTACTATACCAAATGCAAGACAATTTGCAGAATGGGTAGCTCATTTACATCAACAGCCGTGCCATGTAGTTTACACAGATTACAGACCTACGCCATTACAACATTTTATCTATCCTGCTGGAGGTTCAGGAATCCACATGGTTGTTGATGAAGCTGTATGTATGAATAATGTTTCGAAATAATTTACTATAATAATTATTATATAGGGAAATTTCAAAGAAGATAGCTTCAACACTGCCATGGGTGTGTTACAAACATCAGGAGATGCAGGAAAAGGCGATGAAAGAGGACGAAAAGGTGGAATAAAAAGCAAAGATCCACAACAGACAGATATTTTTAAAGTTGTGAAAATGATTATGGAAAGAAATTTTGCTCCAGTCATTGTCTTCAGTTTCAGTAAGAAAGATTGTGAAACATATGCAATGCAAATGACAAGATTGGATTTTAATACGAGTGAGTACTATTTTTTTTCGTGTTAATTACTACAAATAAATAACTCATTATTGTCTGTTTAGCTGCTGAAAAACAATTGGTTGATGAAGTTTTCAACAATGCAATGGATGTTCTATCTGACGATGATCGAAATTTACCACAAGTCGAAAATCTATTGCCTTTATTACGAAGAGGAATTGGTATTCATCATGGTGGACTTTTACCAATTTTAAAAGAAACTATCGAAATTCTTTTTGGAGAAGGACTAATTAAAGCTCTTTTTGCTACGGAAACTTTTGCAATGGGCTTAAATATGCCTGCAAGGACTGTACTATTTACTGGAATGAGAAAGTTTGATGGCTCTGAATATCGTTGGGTAAATTAATATTTTTATAATTTATTATTTATTGACGAAGAGTAAATACAATTTTTATTTATTCGCAAGAAATTGATTGTTTTGGAAATTTCAATACAACCTCTTAAATTGGAAATTTAAGACATGATTTTATTGATAGATAGCGTGTGATCTGCAATTATTTGGATAATGGGAGGCTAAAAACAAAATCAGGCTTTTAAATCTTGACAGAAGTCGAGAAACGAATGTCAAACTAAACGCGCTGAATAAAGCTAAGAGTCTGATTTTGTTTTTCATAGCCTTTCTTTATCTAAATAATTATGGATCACACGGTATTATACCTGTGAAATTCCAACTTAGGATAGAAATAAAAAACAAAAACATAATTACTTAAGTTATCCAGAAGTGGTTTTTGTAGTGTAGTGGTACGAGAGTCTTATATTGAATAATTTCAGTTGAAATCTTCATATCATTTTTATCATTTAATTTTGTACAAGCATTTGATTTGGTTTTTCCTCTCTCATAAGGCTCGTCAACTTGTTTTTAATAAGACATTTTGAGGATTTAAATGTATCGTTAAATAATTGTTAAGAAGCTATATATTATTTAAAAAAATCCAGTATTGACTTATTGAATATTTTAAAACTTCAAAATCTTTTTGATACTTATTGTTGTGTATTTTTCTAATAATTGTCAGTATAATAAAACTAAATTTAATGAAATGAATTGGGCGAGATCTTAACGCAAATGTGTTAAAAAATTTGATTTTTACAATTTAATTGAAATAATTTCAGCTCACTTCTGGCGAGTATATTCAAATGTCTGGACGTGCTGGACGTCGTGGTCTGGATGATAAAGGAATTGTAATTGCAATGATTGATGATTTGTTACCACCAGCTATTGCAAGAAATATTGTAAAAGGATTACCCGACCCAATAAATTCCGCTTTCCATTTAACATACAATATGGTGTTGAATTTGTTAAGAGTTGAAGAAATTAATCCAGAATACATGTTAGAACGGTCTTTTTATCAATTTCAAAATCAAACTGCAATTCCTGGATTACATGACAGTAAGTTTAGTATACCAATAATAAAGGCATAAATATAATAAAATGTTGTGTTCTAGAATATCAAGAAAAATTACTTGAACTGGAGAAGTATAGCATCGAATGTGAATCTGAAATTGCATCGTATTACGAAATAAGGCAAGCGTTGGAGCAGTTGGGAGTGAAATTTAGAAGTTACTTGACGAAACCTAACTATTTGATACCATTCTTACAACCTGGGCGTTTAGTTAAGGTATGTAGAATTTTAATTCGAATTTGAGTGATATTGATTTTTAGCTCAAATAATTTGTTTGCTATGAAAATAGATAAAAAACTTCTCCGCGAAATTAATTTTTAAATGCTTTCTATTGTGATTTTCATTGGTCATTGCTTTTGTCATTTCTTTTTTCGGTTTTTTTCTTTCGGAGCTTTAAGTGTTTGGGACCAACTAAGATAAAACTTTGAATTGGGGTAGAATTATACAAAAATTTACACGGTGTCTAATTAAGTACTTGTGCTGGAACATCTTTGCAGAGTTACTAACTTAAAACCTTCTTAAAAACTTAGTTTTTAAGCTGATTAGTTCACATTGTCTCCGTTTTTCGAGTAGTGTGAACTCTTGCTGAATTCAAACGTTTTGCATAGATGGCCACACAAGTTATAACTTTTACGTCTAACTGAGATTTGGCTTCCACTTTGCTCTATACGGCCCAAAAAATCAGAATATTTTGTATAGAAATAATAAAAGTTTTAGCAATTTTCAATTATTACTTTCTCAATTTATGCAATTTGTCTTTGACTAAACCTTAAATAGAAGGAGTCAAAAAATCTTCGATGTAAAACTCTTTTGCTTCCTCAGGCAGTTGAAGAAAAATGTTGAAAACGTGTAAAACTGGTTGCATACTTACAATTATAAAGTTTTAGAACTTAAATAAATTAGCGCAAACCTGTATTTTGATAACGTTTCACCACAGTGTGAAACTTTGTTGATGGAGAAGTCTTTAGTTTGGCAATAATTAGAAAAAAAGATGGCTTAGATCTGGAAAAAACAATAAAAAACAATTATTTGTTCTCAGAAAAAGTTTTGCTCTTTTATAAAAAAAAAACACCAGGTTTGTGTTATCATTTTTAATGCGCGTTAGCACCAAATATCATATTATCTTACATCATTCAATTAATATATGTTTCTATTAAGAAATTGACAGAAGTCTTATTTTCACTTATTAGGGTCACTCAGATATATAGGTCTCAGTGACAACAAGTGAAAGAAAGACTTCTAACAATTTGCGGTTTGGGTGGAAAGGGTTAAAGGGCGGTAAAATATAACTGTACATCATTTTTGCCGTATAAATACCTATATCTTTCTATATAATTGTAAGCTAAAAATAATGAAACAAAAAACAATCACCATCAAAGCAATTCCGATGATTTATTGTTTTACAATGGCGTTTTTCTCACACATTTTAAAAACAGATCAAATTATAGCAAAATCTGTAAGAATTAGAAGCAGCTAACCTTCTATGAAAGTCGAGAAACCAAATTAGGCTTTTTGGGGGCGATAACCGTATACCCTTGATTCTCAGAAGTAAATATTCGTTGAAAATAACAAGTGTTTATCTGTACTATTGTAATACTTCCGGTATTAAGAAAGCTAATGCAAATTTCTAAGAAATTCTAGGTAGTGGCAGTTGGGAAAAGAAAGATTTTAAAACGCCTTGATTATATTTTCAAATTACCAATGTTGCTTCTATAAAATATGAACAATGACCAAAATTTTAAAGTATTCAAGACAAGTAAAAGTAAAGTTCATGAAAAGTACACTTCATGGACGTTATATAGTTGGAATGGAACAATAGACTATGCAATGCACATTCGTATACCTGGCAACAATAAGAACAGCGGGGTATTGTAAAATCCGTTATGTTTTAAAATTTTGGAAAGTTTCCAACTCAAGAAGAGAGCAGGTGTATGTGATGAAGAATTACGAGCTTTTACCTGTCTAAACTTGAAAATTTTAACAAAAAGCAAAAATAATTACATCATATATTTTGCAACCAAAGATGGTGTCTAAAGTTTCTATCTTTCTATAAAATTGCCAGCCTAACTGACTCATTAATTTGTTTGAAAAAACAAATGTAGGAGAGCGGACCAAAATGTAATCGAGTAATATTTTGAAATAAAGCTGCTTTTTAAACGCAAGACTAAATTAGCTATTTCGATAATTTTGGAAAATAAATAATAACGTTACTCAAAATACGCATTTTGGGAAATTCTGAATTATTTTAGTACATATTTCTACTTTCCATATTTAAGGATGGTTCGATTATATAATATTATTCTGATTGAAACTGTCAAATCTATAGTGTTGTAACACGATTTCTAAATCAAATTGGTTAAATTGCTTTTTTTTTATATACCTAAAAAAATTTATCAATATTGAAAAAAATTATATAATATGATAAAGATGTTTTGTTCAGAATGTGTCATTGCTCTATAATAATCTGATAATTGTTTTTTTTTTTACTTTTATAACAGGTAAAAATAAATGACGCAGATTATGACTGGAGTGTAGTGGTAAATTTCCGTAAAGTGTCAGAAAGATTACCGGGCGGTCGTTCTAAAGGCAAAATGAATCCCGCCAAAACTTCTACAAAGGTAATGGTTGATTTATTACTACACGTTCTGCCTGAAGAATGTACAGATGACAAAGGCGTCATTCCTAAGCCCTGTTTAGATGGACAGGTACTTACTATAATAAAATTTGTTTGTTTCCACGTTTATTTTTTAAATTATTTTTTTAATAGAAAGGCGAAGTGGAAATTGTTAGTGTGGAATCAAATGTTATCACACATATCTCATCCGTACGATTATTTTGCCCAAATGATTTAAGACAAAAAGATACAAGAAAAGGTGTCTATAAATCGATAAAAGAAGTTAAAAAACGATTTCCGGAAGGACCACCTTTACTTAATCCAATTGATGATATGAAAATTACTGAACAGGAATTCGTTGAAGCTGTTAAAAAGATTGAATCATTAGAGAAAAAGTATTTTGTTTTCTATTATTTATGAGTCAAATTAAATAGTGGATAATAACTTTTTGAAATCAAAACGTCTGGAAATTTATTTAACAAATTTGATAGGGATTTTTTTTCGATGTCATATTCGGGTTTCTTTCTTTAGTATTTGGAAAATTTAGCAGTTTTTTGTAGATTAAATAATAGTTTGATAATAACTATTGCAAAGGACTTAATAAATGGACAGTCGAGAAAAATTTATAGAGAAAAAACAGATTTATTTTTGTTAAGGAGACTATTTGCATGCCTAAATAACTAATTTTGATTTATTTAGTATTCTGACCTTATCTAATTTGACTCTTCGATCTGTTTGATTTTTATTTTTTTTCGCAATTTTTGTTAGAATGTATAATCATCCAATGCATGAACATTCTTTACTGAATACTGAATATGAGAAATATGAAACAAAAGTAAAGTGTAAAGAACAATTATCAGTGGCGCGGAAGCAATTACTTGACGCCAAGTCGGTTTTACAATTGGATGAACTCAAATGCAGGAAAAGAGTTCTAAGAAGGATGGGATTTTGTACGAATACCGACGTTATACAGTTAAAGGGTAGGGTAGCTTGTGAATTAAGCAGGTACATATTGAACTTTTACAATGAAAAATCAATGAAACTAATAGTTTTTCAAATATTTTTGCAGTGCTGATGAGCTACTAATTACCGAAATGATGTTTAATGGACATTTTGGTAACCTAACACCAGCACAGGCTTGCTCTGTTTTAAGCACCTTTGTTTGTGATGAAAGATGCAATGAAATGCCGAGTTTGTCCGAAGAGTTATCAGGGCCATTAAGACAACTACAGGTAAGTTATTGACCAAATCTTTCCGGCACCTTGTTTTTTTCCATTATTATATGACTCGTTTTACGACTGTTGACGACACTGTATTTTCAGACTGTCAGTCAGCTTAATGAAATTTGCCATTCTTTTGTAAAATGTAAAAGGTTCGGAGAAAGGAGACAGTAAACCATTTCTAAACCCTATTTTAAAACCTTGCCTGCAGGGGTTTCAAGGGATACTCGGGCTAACGTCTTTTAGAGACAATTTAAAAGCATTTTTATATTATTACCAGTTTTTTCTATTATGTTCAGTGTTTATGCTAGTTTATAAAAAACTGTAAACGTTTTAACAATTGAAAAACAAAATAATACAAAAATTGTTTTTTAGTTCATAAAACTGTTGAAGTGTTGATGGGATATAAAAAATAAAAACATTGATTTAAAAAAAATTGTTTACATAAACGATACCTTTCAATTTAAAAGTTTTTTATGAGATATCTATCGTCTTTTTTTTCTTTTGAAATATTTATTGATTCTGGCACTTTATACATTTTGTCTTTCGTCTTATGTTTTAAATTTGTGTTGAAAATTAAATAGTAAATTTGTTTTTTCATTTGTTTACATCGTCTATTAACTACTGTTTTATGGTTTATTTATAGTTTTTTTTTTGGATGCGTTTTTTATTGCGACAAAAACGGTAGAGAGTTAATTTTCACCGCGGCAATAATTTCGCTTAAGCAACGTCGCAACCTTCAATAAATCAAACAGCTTTTTTTTTAACAATAAAGTGTGGTAGTAGTGAACACGAGGAAAAAAGCAATTAAAATTATTTGGTAACTGTAGGTTTTTTAGTGAGTTTAAATTGATTTTTTGCTTGATGATGTAAGAATGCATTACTCGTCATTCAATTTTTTTGAATGTTTACATTTTTTTACCGACCACTTTGGCTTTTACTATGTCAGCAATCCTTAATAAATCAACAACACGGCTCAGTCAGGGTCATGGCATTATTTGATTTTGACCGAGTATCACTTATTTCAAATCAGTAGACTATAGAATTTATTACAATTATTATTTTGATCCCAGTTTAGAAAAGGTTTACAGTCAATAAAAAGCTTGGTTATAAATCCTAAAAACTTTTTTATTGATTAAACTAATTTTGGTGTTAAATTAATCATATAATGCTCAGTTGCAGATACTTTGCACTTTGTACGATTGAGAGAGTTAATATAATGGAATTACTTGACAAATTAATGTCTAAACGCCATCCGATGATATGAAATAATAATTATTGTTATCTAAAATACGTTTTTTTCGTAAACCACTGAAAATTTTCTAAAAAAATCTGATACTGGAGGTCAATTAATAGTTATTTACAATAGTTAGATTTTTTTTTCTTCAAGGAAATTGCTCGTCGTATTGTCAAAGTGAGTACCGAGGCTCGCCTCCCTATTGATGAAGACACCTACATCGAGCGGTTTAAGCCATTTCTTATGGATGTTGTTTTTTGCTGGTGTAATGGTGCGTCATTCAAGGACCTTTGTCAAATGACTGACATTTTTGAAGGGTCAATAGTACGATGTATGCGACGATTGGAAGAATTATTGCGACAAATGGTTCAAGCATCGAAAACGATAGGAAGCACCGACTTAGAGGATAAGTTTAATAGTGCTATTCGATTGATTAAAAGGGATATTATATTTTCGTCGAGTCTTTATTTGTAAAGTTATTTTGTATTATTTTATCTCCGAATAGTCAGTGGAATAGCGAATGAAAAGAGATTTTTGTATCTCAAATAAATGAAACTTATAAACATTTACTATAAATGTGGAATGTTATGTTTTTTTTTCCTTGCTTGTTGAAATTTGTTCTGTAGTGTAGGCATTGTTTTCCAACACCACCCTCTACCGGTTACTCCCTCCACCCCTACACAATAACTTCTTTAAAACCAGCTACAAAGTCCTTTTACTAGTTAGTTTCCCGGGTCTTTTTCTAGCTATAACATCGCCTTTGCAAATGTTTTTTTTTTTGTATAGTGTATAGTTTCTGTAATAAACACCCAAAATGCGATCTGTTCTTGGTTCTCTTCTACTATTCAACTGGATGAACATTTCGGATGCTGTGTGTTTAGTTTTTTAGTGTGTATGTATTTTTTTTGTGAGTAAACTTTGAAAAAGAAAAATTGTCGTTATCTCTTGGGGGTTTTTCTTCGCCTGCTTTTAAAAAGGAGTAGTACGGAGAAAAACTCACAATTGATGGCGGTATTAAACAACATTAGAGGTTATTAAATGCCTAGGTAAAAAATAACACAAGTGAGAATAATGCTAAATTGTTTAACAGTTTGCTTATTACTTTCTCTTGTTTCAGTGTATTCTATCGGGTCTTTGGTGATCTAGCCGTGTGATTGTTTCGTGTTTCACGCGGTTGGATTTCCAAGTCTTGATGGTGTGCTTGTCCACCAACTGGAGCAACTTCAATGGCGGCTTTATTTTTGAAGTAACTATGGCGTGATGTGTTGTTTTCTGATCATATCACAGCCATTAGTTACTTTGAAAAAATTGCTTCAACTCTGGAAAGAATACATCGGGAAGCGTTTGAAGCTTCTTTTTCAGCGAGTGTTTCGGTTTGGTCACATGGTATTTCATGTGTGACTAGATCGAACATTCGCTGAACGAGTAGCTAATGTCAACATTGTCAACTAGCAAGATCCATCCTGCAGAAGACTATAGTACTAATAAAGCCAAATCTACTCAGTTGCTGACGTAGCTTTCAACAGGCTTTTGAATGTTAAAGCTATGTCAGCAATTAAGGATGCATTGGTTATTCTCAGACTAAGGTTTAAGGATTTTTTAATTCACTTTTTTTATTGTATAATGTTTTATTGTTTGATATATTTTTTATCGTATTTAATTTTATTTATTGTTGAAAGGTTTTTTATTTAATATTTGTTTATTGTATTTAATTTTTTTTTTGCTTAAATGTTTATTATTTAATTTTTTTGTATTGTATTTAATTTTTGTATTGCTTGAAATGTTTATTATTTAATATTTTTTTATTGAATTTAATAAATATATTGAAGAGATTTTTGAATTTTAATTACCTTGATTTGAGAATATTTTTCAAAAAGACTAACTGAGAGAATCAATGTGAAAAGTAAAGTATTGAATAAAAGTTACAGAAACAGTATTTTTTTATTTATTTTGGGCTTAACTACTATTACGCTGCAGTTTAACTGAGATAATAGCGAGTGATAATGCTAATTACTTAATAAGTAAAATTTCAAGCAATGCAACTTTGTCTTCTGTTACTCATTTTGCCATCAATCATTTATAATAAGGAATAGTAAATTATTTTTATGTTGCGGCAAGCTGTAAAATGTGCCACCTTTCGGTACGTTATTACGTACAGAGCTTTTAAGGAAATGATTAGTGATTAATTAGTACATGCAAATTGTTGATGCAATGAATTGTTATTCAACTGAGCATAAAGCGGCTAATTCCTTTATGAAAAATTAGCAATGCCATCTTCATGTTATAATCATTTATAATACCCCTTTATAACTCAAAGTCATTATAAATCTTCATTAATTATACGATGTCAAATGAAATATAACTATTGTTCAGTGACTATCATGTCCTACTTCTACTAGAGGCACTAGTTCTCAATATTGTACGCTAAATTTCATATTTTATTCCAAATTTTCTAAATTTATTACAAAATTTAATGGCAAATGAAAACTAGCATTTGCCGCGATTGAAAGTTTTTGCCGAGAAATTGGCCTCCTTTTAAAAAATAATTGAGAAATTTTGGCAATATATATTATGTTATCACTAGAAAACCAATATACAATTTTGCAATAGCAATTTAATAAATGATCTCCTTGTGTTTATGCATTCATAACGTCAAATAGATTTAATTTTTTTGTTTTTAATAATTGTAAATAGCAATTTTATGTATTATATTATTTATAACAGTTTTTTGTTGTTTTTTTTTAACTTATTAAATAAGCATTTTATACAATTTATTTATTTTTATGAATTATTAGTATTGTTAATATTTTTTTTTTATTTTTACAATTTTAAATTATGAAAAGGTTTTTATCAAGAATTGGTTGTTTTAAAGAGACAAAAAAGGGAGGTAAAAGAAAAAAGTGGATAGTTAGAGGTTGGAGGAGAGAAAAAACAAAAGTTAATCATACATAAAAAGATTCTTATCATTGAATAGATTAGTTGTTTTGAGGAGGCAAAAAAAGAAGATAAGAGAAAAAACTAGACTGTTAGAGTTTGAAGAAGAATGAGAGTGTTTTCCAAAAAAGACGTTTAGTTTAAAAAATTGATCGTAAAAATTCTGTTTTGGACATTATTTAGTAAAGTTACAGTACAAAATATTTAGGAACAGTCAGTTTACCGCCGATTTATTTTATTATAAGGGAATATTGTATCATAAATATCGTACAATTTTTAATTGTACTTATTAGCAAAGAATATACGAGAAAAATTTCAATTATTGCAAATATTTATTCACAAAATAAATGAATAATGTTTATGGTTGACATATCGTAAATTATGGTCACTTTTCAGTAGTAAAGTATTGGACCAGGACTACAAGACTTTTTAGTTTATAGGTTGAAGCGTACAACATCAAAATATATGAAAATTCTTGCTATTTCCCGAAGATGCATAGCATTTTTTCAGCAAGAATTAGGAACAAACTTAGCCGCTGCAATTAAAAGATAAGTAGATTTATATTTAATATATTTTTTTAGTAATAGGCTTTAGAGTTAATAATATAAGCTCATCTCAGTCAGCGCAAATATATTCAAAACAGGAATGATTTATTCAACTACTGCCTTACTGATGTGTTTGAGTTTAGAAATTATTGTTTTAAATAAATTTGTCTTTGCTTTTATACTTTCTGGTTTTTTATAAGCATACTAGTCTATGGGCATACTAAAAAAGAAAATTTTAATATATTTTTGATATGCGTTTCCGACGATAGGCGCTAATGTAAGAACTTGCTTACTATTCCTTATTGTTTTCCATTTGTCGTCAGTGACTTTTGATGTTGAAACGTAGAAGCTTGGCTTTTCATTTTTGATAAGAGAAACTTGCAAGTCAGTTTTTATTAGATTTTTATGCAAGATGATTTTTTACCTAATAAATCTGTGAAGAAGAAAGGTTTTCTTATTCTTAAGAATAAGTGTCGCCTCTAACGTGGTTCACACGTCGAGTTGCCGTGCTTATTCTCACTTTTATTTCTCTGTCCTGATGACGTCTCCACCGATGGTGCGAATCGTCGACCATTTTATCAAACTTTTCGACACGGTTTTTTCCGACAGATGTCAATATTTCAATAAAACTGTGTCAAACCGTTTTGTAAGATAGGAAATACAAACTTTCCACATACAATAATGCAGGAAACAATAGTTGAAAAAAAAGAAAGCAAACTGTATTAAATATGACTCATTAGGTTCTCAGGTTTTTCTGAATACTAACCATATTGCAAAGTTTGTCACTGCCAATTTATTCAAATCTGAATCTGTTGCGACTTGCTAAAAAGTTCCAATAAGAGCAAAACATGTTAAAGTTTTGCTTACATCTTATTATTGTCGCGTATTTTGTTTGTTAATTGCCGAATTCGTTTAAATTCGATGAACGCGGAGGCTAATTTAAAATGTCTTGTACGCAAATAATTCTTTCACTAAAGATGTCGCGTAAAAAAGCCATTGTATCTCTCACAGCGTGCGTTGTAGTTCCACCCTGTTGAAACCATACTAGCAAATGGTTTTTTATGGCTGGTTTAAAAAATTTTCCACTATTGCCTGATTTTTGTGATGTCGAAAACTTGCACCCTGACGGTTTATTGTGGACTCACGGTCAAACTCCCCACATTAAAATAACGACAATATGCACGCTGAGCCAAAACAATAGACCAATGATTTGATGAATTAAATTCGGTCAGTCGGGCGCGTTGTTCAATTGTTTAATGTTTTATTTTAAATTGTCTAAGTTTTCTTTATAAAATACTAAGTTATAAGGGATTTAAACCCTTTTAGTAATTTTGGGTCACCTCTGTACTATGATGTAATTTCACATCAATCTCTAGTTTCTACAGATACATCTATAAAAATTTTAATAAATCTGCTAAAAAAGATAATGATACCTTGTACGTTCAGTTTTTTAAAAATTCCATCAAGTTACCAACCAAGAGTTAAATTAAGAGTTTCAGCTTTAGAGTTTTGTTACTTAGAAATGAATAATCTCAAGAGTTTTGTTAAATTTTTTATTTAAAAAAAATTCTTTTATGGCTGTTTAGGTCGAGGTGTTTTTGTTGGAGCGATTTTGTGACTGAAACAGTAGTGAATCAGTTGATAAAATATAGAAGACACAACATTTTGGTATTTTGACTGAAACATTTTGTATTCTAAAAGTTGAAGACCAGGCTTTTTACTTGATAGGTTTTTAGTTACAATTTAGGTTTTTCTCAAATCTCAAGTTAATAAACCTATTTTCTAACTGAAAAAAGATTGAGTCTCTTCAAAGGGCAAGAAAAGAAGTGGAGTTTTCTCCGACAGTTAGATGATATATTTACTTTTAATTTACAAAAATTCAATGCGTTTTATGCTTTTTGATTGCAAAGCAGCTTTTTGAAATAGCTTAGAAGAAATTGATCAGATTTGTTAAAATACCGAAGAAACAAAAGAAGAAAGCACACAGTATCACATAATATTTGATGCGTTATCAGGCGCTGAGTAGATTAAAAAGTAGATTAAAAACACGACTAATATTTTCTGGAGACTTGCTAATTTGAAGAAAATGTGTTTCAATTAAAATTTAAAACGTTTTGGATTGTGTGGCAGCTTTTAGGAAGTTTTAGGTTCTTGAAACTGGCCGACAATTCAAAAGGTTTTGAATACGTCTTCAAAACGCAAAAGAAGAAACAAAAGAAAAAAATTCATTCTGTTATTGTTGCTATGTTTATCAGTTGCTAAATCAGTGTTATACATTTTTATTTCAAGATTTCGAACAATTCTCTTATGTAAGCGGATTTAAAAACTTGAAACATTTTTTTTTAAACAATACGTCAAATTATAAAGATTTTGAACATTTTGGAACTTGCAAGGTGTTGTGTCGTGCAATAAAACATTGTATTTCACTCGTGCTTGTGTACCTAAATTGGCGTTGTATGTATATCGTGAGCACTAAACGCCTCGTGGCGCACTAGTGATATAATACGCCAATTTACACAAAAACTAGTAAAATAAATATCTATTATAGGCTAAAACGGTTTTTTTTATTAGACTTTAACACGTTTTAAATTGTAAAACTGTTTTATAGCAAGAGATTCATTACTAAAGCGGTTTTGTGGCTGAAAACGTGTTAAATCAATCATCAAAGTATTAAATTAATTGAAATTACCTTTATCGAAAACTCGAGATTATCATAACAGCTTGTGCCAATATAGGTTTTTACGTGCGTTTTCAGATTTAAAAGCAATACTTTTTGAGAGTTTGGATTAAAAATTTCTAAGTCTACAGTTCTTCAATTGTGAGATTATTGTTTACAAATATTTAAATTTTTTTAAATTGTGCCAAATTTAATTATTGGTTCACTATTTTTTTGTATGTAAGAACGCGGTAATGAAGTAAATTATATAAATTCGGGAGTCTTGGAAAAGGCACTTGAAATCTAATTGTTAATAGAACACTTTTAATTGCCTGTTGATTCTATTATCACGTTTACATCTAAAAAATTGTTGTTAATTTTTGCTTCAATTATTCCTTGTGATCTCCAATAACTTATGAATTATGATGCAAGGCTATATTATAAGAGTGAGCTTGAAATGTAACAAAATTAAAATTTTATTTTGAAATATGTTAAAATTTTTGATAGGGGATTCACCTAAACTATTAATAGGTTTATTATGTTTTGGCTCCTTTTCCAGGCTGCTGTGTCAGCATTGGTACTTTTCAAATTGCTTATCTCAACGAGCTGGTGTAGTATTTTGTATATTTTTCCTGTTGGAATGACTCAGCCTCTCAGCTTCTCCTTCTATCTTCTCACATTTTGTTATATTACTTGATTCATAAGACACGTAAATATTGAGTCTTCCAGGATTTAACTCCTTCACCTGTTTTTTACACTAGTGCTGATTTGATTAAGACAACTGATAAATAAGGTACGTGGTACGTCTTTATTGTACTTTGTATAACATTTACATTTTCAGCGCAAGAAGCAACTCGGCAGCAGTGATAGTACAGAATCAATCTTCAACTTCAAGCAAGATTACAATACTTTTGTCTACCGTTCGACGTTGTTTTTTCTAATAATGGTGAGTACTGTAGCTTTAAAATACTGGAAAATTTTGTTGGCTGTATTACGGCAAATGTTTTCAGTTTTGTTTTTACGGTATGTCTGCAAATCAAATAGAGTTAACAATAGGGAAAAATATATTTAATTTTACGACAAAATGTTGATTAAATAAAAGTTTCTGCTTGTCAAAAAATTAAATTGCAATAATAGTTTGACATCGGATGACGTACACAGTGTTGATAAATTATGAGAACATACAAATGAAACTTTTATTTGAACAACATTGACTACATATAAGTGAACAAAAATCCGATACAAAATTAAAGTAAAAACTAAATTGTTTTTTTTATTAACGGTTTTTTTGAGAAAAATGCGATTAACTATAAACTATAGATATTTATTAGAAGATTAAGATTTGTGACGGTTATATCAAATATTTTTTTTACAATCTCAAATTATACATTATTAAAATAAAATCTAAGGGATTATTATCAATTTTGCATTGATAATATTTTTTTTTCTATAAACTTTTTCAGCTCTGACAGTGCTGCCGTTTTGTTCTACGAATGTGTGCATCTAAAAATTGTCCTATATTAGGACAATTTAAGAAAAACGTTTTTTTTTTAAATTCTGCTCTAAACAAAGTGAATAATTGTAATAATAAATCTTTACAATTTTTTCTAAATGCTTATCAAATGAACAATGAAAAGCATAATGCTCTTTGTAATCTACAATAAAAATTTAGCAAATGTTGAAAGTGATGGCT
The DNA here is from genome assembly GCA_947359425.1 of Lagria hirta. Lineage (NCBI taxonomy): Eukaryota > Metazoa > Arthropoda > Insecta > Coleoptera > Tenebrionidae > Lagria > Lagria hirta. Next base: position 10,883,869 of record OX375796.1, on the reverse strand, counting down.
TTTTTCTTTTGTCAAGTTGTTCTAGAAACATTGTTTGTAACAATGCTGTTGTTATTTTTTCAATAGCTTGACGAATTTTTTTTTTTGATTGTGGCTTTTTTTGTACGAGCATTGATTAAATATACCTTAGTCTATGGTACGAGTCAAGCTTAGGAACTTTTAGAGAAAATATTTTATTGATGTAAGGTGAAACAAGCTTGCTGGCCAATTAGCTGATTTACTTATCCGGAAATGTATTAGTTGAATAAACTTATATAAAAATGTACTAGTTGGAGGCTATATTTTAATATTTAGATCTTTGAGCATGCGGTTATTATTTGACAACTATCTTAATTGACATCTTTTCTTCATCTTTTTTTTTCTCTTCTCTCTTGTTTCTTCTAGTTCTGTCTTCTTGCTTCTCTCTGTTTTTATATAGGTACTTTCAATGATATTGAAACTCACTGAATGGAATGACGGGTAATTATCAAAATTTATTTTAATGTACACTACTCGTTATTTTACCCTGTGGCTCTAATACTACCCCATTTATCTAAACTGCTTCAATGATGTCTTGATATAGTTCAACGTTTTTTCTAAGACTAATTATTAAGTAATTATTTTCATCGTAGAGTTGCTTTTATGAAGACCACTGACGTAAAGAAAACTTAATTTAACCGTAAAAAAATGTAATTTTTTTTGTCAAACACTAGATTCTGAAGAATTGGATTTGATTGTTCAACATTGTTTTCTTATAATGCAATGCTAAATTATGATAGTGAGCTCAAAATATAACGAAATTAAAAAAAAAGTTCGTAACATATGACATATTTGTAATTTTATTTAATTTACAGGACACAGAAATTTCAAAACTTATAAAAGGAGTGGAGCAATTATCTCTTTCAACGGTTTTTTCCTGTAGTCCTGATTTGATTAAAAAAATTGAAAAACAAGATACGTCTTTATTGTACTTGTGTATGACAGCTAAAGTTGCAGTGCAACCAGCAACTCGTCAACGGGTAGCACTCGAATTGATTTCTAAAGGTGCTAACTTGAACGGTACCCATGGATCTTCTCCACTTCATTATTGCATCGAGAATAATTTGAATAAGTTGGCAGAACTGCTAATTAAATTAGGTGCAAATGTGTGTCAATCAATTTCTGGAAAAACCGCTCTTGCGTGTGCTATTGAGAAACAGAAAATACCTCTGATTAATCTTCTCTTAGAACATGGTGCTAATGTCACACTTGCTAGTGCTTTAACCAAAGCTGTAGCTGTCCAACATCAACAATTAATTCGTCAGTGTAACAATAACATAACTATTATCAATTCTAAAGAAAATAGTTGTAACCGTGAAGTTACACAAGGGGAAAAGGAGAGGAGGGAATAAAGGAAATAGGAAAACTCGAGGACAGGCTAATCTCGGCTAGCTTTACCTTGTTCAAAATTTGCCCGGTAGTTCAGCCGTAGAGGCGTGAATCTAAGAACACAGGTGGTGGATATAGCGCCACTCAACCTAGCACAGACAATAGCCGAAATTAACCTCCCTTTAGCCTTTTAGGGGTCAAGACCTGCAGGCTAAACAAAAGCTCCAGTAAAATAATATTAATATATTGAATAAATAAAAGAAAATACAACAAACAAAAAAAACTAACTGATAGCAATAAGTGATATTGGCCTCAAAATGAAATATAATAAAAAAAAAAACAAATAAATCCGGAATGTTCAAATAATTAATTAATTCTAAATAATTCAAATAAAATTTTATCACAATTTTCACACAATTAGACAGGACTCGATGCAGTCTGAGTTAGACAAGACAATTCCCTTGTAGTTAACTCAAGCACCCCTTACAGGTTGTCCTGATTACCACAAACAATAAAGGCAATAATTTGATGAAACACAATATAATAAAAAGAAGGTTTTTTTTTTCACTTTAAAGGTGTCGTTCAAAGGCTTACTAACGTTCACACATTCATTCGACCTTTCATAGACCTTGAACTAACCTTATCTGCTGTTTCCGTTGGAGATGGTTGTTTTTGCGGTGCTTTACTCCTCGGAAGCTCGATGGTAGATAGTTGGATAACAGGAGGAAAAGAGATCGAGTGCCGCAATTGAGTCGTCTTTTGACCCTAGACTCGCCTAGCCCTACATGACCCGCGAAGTAAAACCGTTAGTGGTGGAATTAATGAGACTGTTTAACTTACCCCTTCTAACGTCACGTAATCGCGAAAATGGTAAAGTCGTTATCAAAACGTGGCTTCAAAGCCGTACCAATTTTCTTGTCAAAAAAGTCGTGAACACACGTAATACCCACTACCGGGTTTATTTGACTCACTACTTTGGCGTAGAAGGGTACATTAACACTACGTACGGTGGTGGACTTAAAAATGCAACATGGGCGCTAACACCACTTCTATATATAGAGTCGGTATCTTTCCCGCTTAAAATCTGGTAAATTCTGCTTTACTATCGGATTATTCTTTTCCTATCCGTTAAAAACTACCTGGGTTTTTTCCCTGGCCAATAAAAAAAAGTTAGCTTGCTTTACTTTATATACAGAGTGTTCAGAAAAGACAGTTACTCGAAAGACATAAATTGTCTTAAAGGCGTCGGGTCTTCGCAGTTCTAGACTAAATCGATGACAGCGAATTCGATCGTGCACAAACTAGCGTCATGCAATGAGTAGTTTACCGCAAAATGGCAAGAAGGCGCTTATTAATCGTAATTTTTGGCGTGTGCCGCAATTCAACCGTTACATAGTTTTACAGAAAATGCCCCTAATAGTAGTAATCCAAATTTGGTTGAACTCATTCTTCAAAAAATCGAAGAAGCCGAATGTCCAAGCAGCCAGATGATGAAAAACAAAGCTTTACTTAAAGCTATAGAACTTGGTAATCTACAGATTACACAAACTCTAATTGAAGCAGGGGCCGATTTGAATTTCAAAGACGACTGTGGTTCTACTGCTATCAGTACAGCTGTTAATTCTCAAAAATTTTTTATTTTGGATTTTATTTTTACACACAAGCAATATACGGCTAAAAATGAACATATTAATAATTCACTCATTTTACAAGCATTATCAAATCATGATTTGTGCACAGTACATCGGCTGATTTCTGTTTCATCAATAGATCTTGCGCCTATCATGAAAAAAATGGAACAAATGGCTAAAATTGACGAGGACGTAGCCACTCTATTGTCTGATTTAATTTTACATTGCAAAATGGGAAAGATAAGCCCTTTTTAAAAGTAATTTTACTCTATTATTTTTATTGCCAAATTAATAATTAATTTATTTTGCAGTTGGTGAAGATGAAGATTAATAAATTTGTTTTTACTATTATTTAGATACATCAGAAGATTAAGATGTTCTTTTGCTTTTTCAATTAAATTTGTTCAACAACAATCAGCTGTATTTTTGTCAACAATCTACTATTACCCCCCTGCACTAAATTACAGTTTTTAAGAGCCTCAGTTACAATTGTAACTGCACCAGTGTGTAAAAAAATAAGACACTCGTGCAGTAAAATCTCAATTTATACATAAATAATTGGAGCTTTGATGGAGAGCAGATTTAAAGAGAATCATTAAAAATCATCAATATTTATTTAAATCACTAATTTATTATTTGCATCAAAATACTTCTGCTACAAGGTGATAAAAGAATTATTGGATGTTTTGCTAGTTTTAGATGATGTTTCAGCGTTATTCCACGGTTAAAATGTTTTTTCAAAAATATAAAATTAATTTTTGACCAAATCAGAGACGCTTACGTTCATTTACCAACCAAATTCAAATTAATAATTTTTGAACCGGTTTATTATGGTTGAAAACACTCTCGATTACCCCAAATTTCAAATAGGAAAAATAGATCAAAATCGGTTTATCCGTTTGGTAACCACAGAACAAAAGCGATATACACTAAAAACTCATTTTTTTCCCACACACAAAAAATAGATGGTAATATTGCTTTAAAATTTTATATCCTTTTTAAAAATATAAAACAAAAGAAAGAACCTGATGACTTACATAAAAAAAATAAAATATCAGATTTAAATATTGAGAAATTCTTTATGAATTTAATTTTTAACTCTAATAACTTCTGGAAAATTGAATTTATCATAACTTTGGGAAAATACGAACGACTTTCTTAAAAAAAAGGAAATGTCTGGACTGGCTATTTTAGTTTGTTGCCAAGTAATTATAACATATCAAAAACAAAGCTTTAATGTTTATATTTCCATTAGTTTATATGTTAGTGAGACCAAACGTTGCATTTAACGATTTAATGTATTTTCTATATTTGGCGTCAAAAATTGTTTGAAAGTTTATTAATAACTTCAGTTAAATCAATTACAAATTAAAATTATTTTAATCAACGTTAGATGGATAAATAGCATCAGGTAAACAAAATAAAAACTAACAATTTTGACAACTATAATTTTTTAATATTTTTACCTAAGTGTATTAGATAATAATTGAAAAAATGACAATAAAGTGATGGAGTGAAGAAAGAATTCCAAACATTTAAGAGATAATAATTCGAATTTATTAAAGATGTTTGGGTTCTTACCAATTTCGATTGTTTCCTAGATTTTTCTGTCATCGAAAAATCCCAATCTACAATGATGAATCTTAAAAAAGATTCATCAAGACAAATTTGATAATGTTCAGCTAGTGAAAACTTTAATCATAAATCCAAATTTATGCACCATTTATGTTCAGAAATCTTGTGTTCAAAAATGATGGTCTTGTTTCTCCAATGTAAACTTAGCCACAATAGCACGACATTTTAAAAACACCTTTCGACAACAGCGAGTCCAATCTGTTTTTTGGAGATGGTACATTTTTTAAGATTTTTAAGGTGGTTTAAAAATCATCATTCTGTCTGATCTATATAAAAGCTATAGTTTTTGAAATACCCTGACCTGACCTGACTTGACTTGTTTCGATCGAAAAAATGATTTGCCGCCACAACGTCGAAACTAAATAGAGACCTCTTATTACTACCAGACTGGGCACAATGCTTATGGTTATGGCAAAACCCACCTATTACATTCAATAAGTTTCTGGTTGCAGAACAGTTTACGCAAATTCGAAAATGTTTAAGCAAATTTGCAACTTAAAAAGTATTGAAAACATTTCCACTACACAGTAATTTATGCTTTTAATTAAGCAAAGAAATCTTTTGGATACTTTGTTATAATTAATACGTCCTAAAGACAATCATTATTTTTATATAATTTGGCATTCAACAGTTTTTTATTATAAACCAGCTTAGAACAATAATGTATAGCAAAAAAGCTGGTTAGTGTTGACATTAATTAGGGTTTTAACACAAACTACATTTTTATCAAATAGAGCAAATTACAACAAAACAATAATACGAAATCTGAAGCAACAGAAACAATTTAGTAAGAAAAGAAGAAACAAAAGAAGAAAGCCGTACTTTGTAATTTACTAAGATATCACCTTGTTTTAAATACCAACGCCATTTTGTGATAAAAAAAATAATTATTTTTGTTCAAAACTTCAAGGAAACCAGTCTTAAAGAAAATAAGTTTTTCTTAGAAGTTAACACGTTTTGAATTTAATAAACAGAGTTTATTGTGGACTCTAACGGTCAAACTCCCCACATTAAAATAACGACGATATGCACGCTGAGTCAAAACAATAGACCATTGATTTGATGAATTCAATTCGGCCAGTCGGGCGCGTTGTTCAATTGTTTACTGTTTTATTTTAAATTGTCTAAGTGTTTTTTACAAAATACTGAGAAAAAAAGATTATTGAAAAGTTATAAGGGATTTAAACCCTTTTAGTAATTTTGGGTCACCTCTGTATTTTGATGTAATTTCACATCGATCTCTAGTTTCTACAGATAGATCTATCAAAATTTTAATAAATCTACCAAAAACGATAATGATACACGTTCAGTTTTTTAAAAATTCCATCAAGTTACAAACCAAGAGTAAAATTAATAATCTCTAGCTTTAGAGTTTTGTTACTTAGAAATAAATAATCTCAAAAGTTTTAATAAATTTTTTATTTAAAAAAAATTCTTTTATAGCTGTTTAGACCGAGATGTTATTGTTGGAGCGATTTTGTGACTGAAACATTTTGTATTCTAAAAATTGAAGACCAGGCTTTATACTTGATAGGTTTTTAGATACAATTTAGGTTTTTAACAAATCTCAAGCTAATAAATCTATTTTCTAACTGAAAAAAGATTGAGTCTCTTCAAAGCGCAAGAAAAGTGGAGTTTTCTCCGACAGTTAGATGATATATTTACCTTTAATTTACAAAAATTCAGTGCGTTTTAGATTTGCAAAGCAGCTTTTTGAAATAGCTTAGAAGAAATTGAGCAGTATTGTTAAAATACCGAAGAAACAAAAGAAGAAAGCACACAGTATCACATAATATTTGATGCGTTATCAGGCGCTGAGTAGATTAAGAAGTAGATTAAAAGCACGACTAATATTTTCTGGAGACTTGCTAATTTGAAGAAAATGTGTTTCTATTAAAATTTAAAACGTTTTGGATTGTGTGGCAGCTTTTAGGAAGTTTTAGGTTCTTGAAACTGGCCGACAATTCATAAGGTTTTGAATACGTCTTCAAAACTCAAAGGTAGAAACAAAAAAAAAAGAATAATTCTGTTATTGCATTCGTTAGGTTATCAGTTGCTAAATCAGTGTTATATATTTTTGTTTTAAGATTTTGGACAATTCTCTTATAAACAATTTTTTTAAACAAAACGTCAAATTATAAAGATTTTGAACATTTTGGAACTTGCAAGGTGTTGTGTCGTGCAATAAAACATTGTATTTCACTCGTTCTTGGGCACCTAAATTGGCGTTGTATACCACTCGTGAGCGTTAAAGCGCCTCGTGAATCACCAGTGATATAATTCGCCAATTTACACAGAAACTTGAGAATAAATAACTATTATAGGTTAAAACTGTTTTTTTTTATTGGAGCTTAATACATTTTAGGTTGTAAGACTCTTTTATAGCAAGAGATTGACTACTAAAGCGGTTTTGTGACTGAAAAAGTGTCTAATCAATCATTAAAGTATAGAAAAAAATTTAACATTATAAGAAGATAGCCGAAGAAGAAAAGCAGGTAATACTGAGTTCTTGAACTACGGCTTGTACATTTGTTAAGCCAAAACTCTTGAAGTTAACTTTATCTAAAACTCAATATTATGTGGGTTTTTCCTACACGCCACTGTCAGCGTTTTCAGAATCGAAAGCTATCATTTTTGTGAAGTGTGACATAAACCAACAGATAACCTAAGTAGAAAAATTAACCGAAAAAGAAAACTCTTTAAAGCATTAATTTTTCAATCAAAGCCGTGAGCAATAATATAAGTAAGCTAAATTTTTTAATTTATGTAAAATTGCATTTTATATAATTGCATTATTATTATTATTATTATGTTCAACTTTCTCTGTTTCGGAAGCACAGCAATTTTGCTGAATTCAAAAATCATTACAGTCTTCGACAAGTAATGATCATAATATTATTTATCAAACAATATAGAAATTGTTGAAAAACAAGCTTTTAATATTTAATTAGTTTAAAAACCAATTTAAGAATTAAAAACAAATACATACCACAAATTGTGTTTTAAACTAAATAGACCATACAAGTTTGGAAATTTGTTTTTTGAAAAATCAAGCTAAATTACTATCTCCTCACGCATCTGCGATTATATTATTTGAATTGTTGAATTTAACATTGAAGAACATTCGAACAATATGAAGTGAACATAATAAAGCTGCTTTCTGTATTTCAGCGAGAATTTTCAAATCAAGATCTAAAATTTTAAGATTTTTTCTTAATGATATGGGAACAACACCAACACTCATATTTGAAATAAATAAAGATAAAAGGTTTAGAATTTCTATATTTTAAAAATTTCTAATGACTATCGAAAGCACCGAATATTTAGTCATTTTCGGTTTAAAGGTATCAATAATATTACAAGAATTTGGAACAGCAATATCTATAAAATATGCAACTTTATTTTTCTTCAATACTATAACAATATCCGGTCTATTGGCTTCAATTTTTGAAGCAGTTAGCAAAGTTTGATCCCAATATAATTTGTAATTATTATTTTTCAAGAAATTTTCTGGATTATAATTATAATACGGTTCTACATTTTCGACCAAACTAAACTTATAAGCCAAATTTAAATGGACTAGTTTTTCAATCGCGTCATGTCTTTTTTTTATATTGTTTATTTATTAACTAGCACTGAACAAAAAGATAAAATGTGTTCAATTGTTTTTGACGAATTAAAACACATTTTACAAACGTCATTCACTAATTGTTTCCTAATTATGAACTTACGATAATTTTTAGTGTTAATTACCATAGCTTGATTAGCAAAAACAAAATCTTCAGTTCCTGGAAAAAATTGTCCTATCTTGATCTATAAAAATGACAGCTTTTTATCTATCCCATTCAATTCAATTTTTTTTGAAAGTCTTATTGTGTAATGTTTTTTGTTTAATTTTGAATAAAAAAATATTATATTGTTTATCTACTTTATTTGTGATAATTTTACTTTTTAAATTTAATGGTGTAAGAATTGTATCTGTGTTCACAATAAATTTTACTAATTTTTTATCCGTTTTATAATTATGAAAGTAATTTTGCATTTTAGAAATTTGGTTATTTAATAATACTGATATAATCAAAATTCTTCTGCCTCCGTTTTCTTTAGTAATTAAAAATCGTTCAATTGAAGATTTTGGATGATGTTCATTAAATTTAGTAAGTGATGTTCGAATTTTTATGTTAATATTATTAATACCTGTTGCGGTCCATTTGATTACACCAAAAGAATAAGTTAATAGAAGAATATATTGCTTTTATCAAATTTTTACTGTTTAATTGTGTTTTTAAAAGTAGTAAAACTAGTAAACTCGTCTGAAAAACATTTTGTGAATACTATTTTTATAATAATAATAATAATATTTATTTGTTTTTCAACAGGATACAATCCTCAATACAAAATTTTACATTAGAGTTAGGTTGAGGAGTAAAAACAATAATTAATTAGGATGAATAAATATCGATAGATATAATAAATAAAGGTAAAAATAGAAATATGGAATTACACAGCGCCGTTATATCTTGATCATCAGTCAGTACCTTCTAGGTGGTTTCTAATAAAATAGCAAGCCTTACAGAAGGCAAATAATTTTTTGGTCGAGTCGGTGCTCCATGATTCCAGAAATACCGGATCTATACCTCTTGGAATTTCGTGGTTGTACCATTGGCTCAGGAACTTTTCTCTTGGTATTTGATAGGCTGGACAGTCAGAGATCAGATGTAGGATATTGTCTGGTTTCTCGAGGTAGCAGCAGGGACAGTTCTTTGTAGGTGACAGCTTTATGTGAAGTTTTCCCACCGAGATATGGCAGGCGAAGGTTGTGGAGAGTCGACATTGGCATAGCAGTTTAGCTAGGTGATCAGGTAGTTGGCTAAGAATGAACTCTGCGGAGGTATGGGATAAACTTGCGTTGTTGAAGTAGAAGAGACATGATTTGGAAAGATAGTATCTTTCCATGTCACGTGAGTGTCGATAGTCTTTGTATTTCTCGAGAACCGCTAGCTTCCTGCTTCTCCAGTAGTCTGCTGTTAGGTTGGAGAGCAGATCCTCCTCTCCTATGTTTATTAGGATGTTTGAGAGTTGCTGGCACCAATTAAGGCGGTCAGAGTTAAATGGAGTGTGCGTGAGCTGGACAAGTTTTTTGAGACATATTTTAGGCAAGCGGTTGCTGGGCATATCAAGTATCTTAATCACCCAATTCAGGGCGGCTTTTAGAACGTATAGTGAGAAGTGATTCAGCCCAAGCTCAAGGCGGATTGCGTAGTGTGGAGTGCTTAGAGGAAGATTCATCAGGCGTTTGAAGAAGTACAAGTTTGCCGATTCCAATCTTTCCAGGGTAGACTGGCTCAGACTCCAAATGTGAGCAAGATATGCTATACTGGAGCGGATAATACTGCTGTGTAGTTTAATTACGCCATTCCAGGCGCTGGTGTTGAGCTTATTAAGTATCCTAAGTACCGTACTGGTCGCCATTTTGCTCTTCTTGATGGCTGATTCTGTGGCGATAGTACCTTGTAGTGACGTGCAGAATGTGGTGCCTAGGTATTCGTAAGTTGAAACTATGTCTAAAGCTTCACCAAGGAAAGGAAAATTTGCAAGTTGTCTAGGAAGACGGCCAGTAGATCTGATAATGAGTATTTTGGTCTTCGTTGTATTGACTGTGAGGCCGTTTATTTTGCAGTATTCTTCTAAGATTTTTAGGATTCTGCGTAGTTTTACCTCCGTTGAAGCTACCAAGACAATGTCATCAGCATACATTAATAATGTGATTTCACAACTGTCGATGAAAAGACCCTCGGCGCCTTTTTGCTTCAAATATTTGACAATGTCACTTATGTATAGACTGAAGAGCAAAGGGCTAAGGATTTCTCCTTGTAGAACACCTTCTGTAATATTTATTGGAGATGAGAGGTTTCCAGAACATCTAACTCTCATATGCGTGTTACTGTAGAAATTAACAAGGAGATTTAGGATTTTGGAGCTGAGGCCCAGTTGGTTAAGTTTTTCCCATAGACGGTTGTGCGGGACAGAGTCGAAAGCCCTCTTGAAATCGACGAATAGTGCATAGGAGCTGACACCTTTAAACCTAGCCTGAATCTGTAGAACTGATTGTAGGACAAATACATTGTCTTCACATCCACGGCCATTGCGAAAGCCAGCTTGTTCTTCTGGAATTAAGTCTTCAGTCTCTGCCCATTTCTTGATACGATCATGAATAATTTGAGTAAATATCTTGGTGATGCAATTTACCAGTGCAATCCCTCTATAGTTACCCGGGTCAGTAGGATCGCCTTTCTTATGCAACATACACATGGTGACTTCACTCCAGTTTTCCGGAACAAAGCCAGTTTCAAAAATTTTGTTGAACAAGGTGAGGATGTGGGTTAACCAGTTGTGAGGTAATACCTTAATGAATTCATTTGTTACTCCATCGGAACCGGCTGCTTTTTTGACTTTGGCTTTAGCGATACTTAGGAGTAATTCATCCATTGTGATGTCTGCATCAAGATGATCATTAGAGTTGATTAGAAGCTGCCCATGAAACTTCATCTTCGGAGGGTAAATATTCTCAAAGAACTTTTCCCAGTCATCCATTGAGATTTGAGTCTGGTACGTAGATTGTTTGCGTGTCGATCTAATTACGCTCCAAAATTCAGATGAGTTGCGGGTGTTGGCGAATTTTTCTTGAAGCAAAGCGGCGTATTCAGATTTCTTTTTATCTAGAGTGGCATAATACAGTGATTTGGCTCTGTGGTATGATTCCCAGTGAGTGCGTTCTGAGGGGTAGGATTTACATATCTTTAAGAATACTATTTTTAATTTCTTTATGAGAAATTTTTGAATTTTGATTACAGCAACATTATTATTATTAAATTGGTTTGATTCATTTCCTGATGATGACCATAGAGGGTCGCAAAAGCTTTCGAAATTGAATAAAAAAATTTTTGCGAGTGGTAAAACTGTGATAATAGTTTATAGTACCAAAGCTTTGAAAGCTTTTAATTAATTAATGTTTATTAGATGGTAGGGGTATTATGATTGCAAAGGATGGATGTTGTTGATAGTGTTGATACCATATCGCAGCTGCGTGGTGCCGAACGGAACAAGGAAATTCTTCCATTTTCCTCAACATAGGATATAAAAGCCGCTTTGCCAGTAAGCTGCCGAAGACTTTTGTTTTAATTCTTATAGAGAGTGGTCTTAAACTATTGTCACATCGCTATTTTTTTCTTGTCTCTTCTATTTCTTAAAGTTGCATAATAGTGAACCGAGAACTTGTTTGTTTTTTTTTAAATAATGGTAAGAACTGTGACTCAATATTAAAAATAATTTGAAATTGGTATGAAAATTGTGTTAGCTGTATTACAGCAATTGTTTTCAGTTTATTTTTGCCTATACAAGCTTAAATTGTTTACTTTTATTTGGAAGCTGGTGTTTTCCAATTGATCCCATTTAAATTTGATCAAGATCTGACTAGTAATTCTTGAGTTATTCTTATTCTTTTTTGTCATATATTTTTGATACTTTAATTTATTATAAAAAATTATGAAAAATTAAAAAAATATTTCATTATAATTAAATAATAACTAATTTATTTAACTATTTAAGCAATTTGAATCAATTAATTAATAAATAAAGTAAAAACTAATAATATTGAAATCGATTTTTTCAAAATTTTTAATTTGGATCATTGATTATACATACATTAATCCAAATAATGTCTTTGCTTACTTATAATTAGAGCACAATGCTCGTTGTAATCTGCAGTAAAAATTAGCAAATGTTGAAAGTAGTGACCGTTTTCTGTTGTCAACTTGGTCTAGAAATATTATATAACAATTCTATTGTTATTTTTCCAATAGCTAAATTTACCAGTTTACTCATCCGGACGTATTAGTTAAGCGGCTGTAAACTGATCCACAAAAATATACTAATTGAGGCTTATGTTTTAATAATTACATCTTTGAGTAGGCAATTTATACAGTTAGGTCATCACTTTTATCTCTTTTCTTTTTTTCTCTTCTCTTGTCTCTCTTTTATCTTCTGTCGTTTATTTTTTTTCTTTTTTCTATTCTTCATTCTCATTTTTTTGTTTTGTTTTATCTCTTTTTCCTTCTCTCTTTTCTTTCTGCTTCTATACACTTTCAACGACCTTGAACTCACTTAATGAAACGACGGGTATTTATCTAAATTTACTTTAATGCACACTACTTGTTATTTTACCCTGTGAGTCTAACACTACACCTACATTTATAAGATCTATTCATTTATCTATAGTGCTTCAATGATATCTTGGTATTTTTAAACGCTTTTTGTCATAGTAATATTTTGAGAAATTATTTTCATCACAGTGTTGACGTTGTAAAAACCATTGAAAACAATGAAAATTGAATGCAATGAAAACTAAAGATAACTGTAAAAAATGGTTGATCTTTTCTCAAACACTAAATTCTAAAAAATTGGTTTTGATTATTCAACATTGTTTTTTTATGATGCAATGCTAAATTAGGATAGTGAGTTTAAAATAAAAACTTTATTTTGAAATATAATAATATTATTAGTAAATTATCTTTGAGCAGGCAGTTATTATTTGACAACTATCTTAATTGACATCTTTTTTTCTTCTTTCTATTTTTTTTCTCTTCTCTCTTGTCTCTTCTAGTTCTGTCTTCTTGCTTCTCTCTGTTTATATATAGGTACTTTCAATGACATTGAACTCACTGAATGAAATGACGGGTAATTATCAAAAAATATTTTAATGTACACTACTTGTTATTTTACCCTGTGGCTTTAATACTACAGCTACATTGATAATATTTATTTATTTATCTAAACTGCTTCAATGATTTCTTGTTATTGTTCAACGCTTTTTTTAACACTAATAAGTAATTATTTTCATTGTAGAGTTATTTTTATGAAAACCACTGACGTAAAGAAAACTTAATTTAACCGTAAAAAATTGTCATTTGTTTTGTCAAACACTAGATTCTGAACAATTGGATATGATTGTTCAACATTGTTTTCTTATGATGCAATGCTAAATTATGATAGTGAGCTCAAAATATAACGAAATTAAAAAAAAAATTTCGTAACATATTATGACATATTTGTAATTTTATTTAATTTACAGGACACAGAAATTTCAAAACTTATAAAAGGAGTGGAGGAATTAAATCTTCCAACGGTTTCTTCCTATAGTGCTGATTTGATTAAAGAAACTGAAAAACAAGGTACGTCTTTATTGTACTTGTGTATGACATCTAAAGTTTCAGTGCAAGAAGCAACTCGTCAACAGATAGCACTCGAATTGATTTCTAAAGGTGCTAACTTGAACGGTACCCACAAATGTTCTCCACTTCATTATTGCATCGAGAATAATTTGGATAAGTTGGCAGAACTGCTAATTAAATTAGGTGCAAATGTGTGTCAACGAATTTCTGGAAAAACTGCTCTCACGTGTGCTATTGAGAAACAGAAAATACCTCTGATTAATTTTCTCTTAGAACATGGTGCTAATGTCACACTTGCTAGTGCTTTAACCACAGCTGTAGCTGTCCGACATCAACAATTAATTCGTCAGTAACAATAACATAACTATTATCAATTCTAAAGAAAATAGTTTTACAGGAGATGTTTTTAATAGTAATCATCCAGACTGGGTTAAATTCATTTTTCAAAAAATCGAAGAAGCCAAATGTCCAAGCAGCCAGATGATGAAAAACAAAGCTCTATTTAAAGCTATAGAACTTGGTAATCTACAGATTATACAAACTCTAATTGAAGCAGGTGCCGATTTGAACTTCAAAGACTATTGTGGTTCTACTGCTATCAGTGCAGCTGTTAATTCTCAAAAATTTTTTATTTTGGATTTTATTTTTACACACAAGCAATATACGGCTAAAAATGAACATATTAATAATTCTCTCATTTTACAAGCATTATCAAATCATGATTTGTGCACAGTACGTCGGCTGAGTTCTGTTTCATCAATAGATCTTTCGCCCATCATCAAAAAAGTTGAAACATTAGCTGGAGATGACGAAGACATGGCTGCTCTATTGTCTGATTTAATTTTGCGTCGCAAATGAGAAAAGATGAGCCCTCAAAGTAATTTTTAACTATTATGTTTATTGCCAAACTAACAATTCTTATATTTTGCAGTTGGTGAAAAAAAAAGTTGGTAAATTCGTTTTAAGTTTTGTCTAGGAACATAAGAAGATTAAGTTTTGTTTCTGTTTTTATCAAATAAATTTATACAACAACAAGCATCTAAATTTTTATCAACAATCTACTTCTACTGTCTCTCTTTGCAGAATGCTCAAACGATCAGTCGGGAAAGATAAAGCTACACAAGACATGTTTTGAGCGATTTTAATTGTGTGATATGCTAAATTACAGTTGTTTAATTACACATTTCACTGCACCAGTGTGTTTTAAGACAAAAATTCAGCTTTTACTGCGCCTGTAGAGTAAAAGCTGAATTTTTGCAACAAATGGTGAAATAATATTGAAACTGATAGAAAGCAGATTTTAAGAAAATCACTAATAGTCATCATTTTTTATTTAAATCATTGATTCATCATTTGCATCAGTTATATCCAAAAAAAAATTATAGATGTCATAATATTTTAAGAAGACACTTGTTTGTTATTTATTGATGCATTGCACTGATAAAAGTAATTGAAAATAAATTATTCTGAAGCAAAAATGAAGATCATTTTTAACAAAACAAAAGTCCCTTATACTATTTTTTAGGCGGTAACTATATGTACAACAAAAGAGAGAATTTTTAACATATGATAATACTCTCCAATAAATATCAATATAAAGAATTATAATTCCTTTCCGAGGCCTCCTTATTTATAATTGCCTTCTTCCTTCTTATAAAGCCTCATTCTAATACACCCAACTGAAGCCTGCCAAAACTATAACGAAAACGCAAGTTTGATAATTGCTACACGATAATTGCCACATTTGATAACTATTATTTTGCATTCTCAATATTTTGTTATATGTTACACACAAATTTAATAAAAGAACGTTTTATTAGATACTTAGACGATATAAAATACCAAAGAAACTAAATTTACTCAAAATTAAAAAAAAAAATCCGGTTGAGACAATTTTAATGAGCTCAAAGTTGCAAGTTGATAAGAGAATTAGATGTTTTGCTAATTTTACATAATGTTTTAGCATTACATATTCCATGGTTAGAATGTTTTTGAAAAATTATTCAAAAAAAAAGATGAAAAATCAAAGTTTTGACAGACGTTTACTTATTTACCTGCCAGAAACAAATTAATAATTTTGAGCATTCGAATGAAAAAATAGATCAAAATAAGTTTGACCTTTTGGTAACGACAGGGCGACCGATAGATACACATAACAAAGCTTTATAGTGCTCTGTCTTTTTTATGGAAATATAACAATAAATAGCGATATTGATTTAAAAATTTATATATTATTTATGAATGCAGGACAATAGAAAGAACCACAAGAAATTCTTATCAGTTATTAGTTCAAAAATTTTTTAGTAAAGTTTAAAAACTGAAGGATTTTCTCATTAGTTTAATAATTAACTCTAATATCTTCTGAAAAATTAAATTCATCATAACTTAGATATACGTCTTTTTTGATAGAACGCAAAATGTTTCAACTAACAATTTTAGTTAATTGCCAAGTAGTTCTCCAAATGGCCAAAAACAATATTTTCAACACAAAGAATTTGTTTTTAGTGTCCAAGTTTCTAAAATACTATCAAGTTACTAACCAAAAACAAAAATTAAGAAGTCATTACTCTATTCACTTTCAAGAAAGAGTGCATAAAAACAAATGCATGCAGGCTCCACATGATCACATCTATGAAGTGGGAGATGGTTGACGAAATGACCATCTAGAATCTGAACAGACTAGATTGCAAAACAGCTTTTTAATAATTGCTCACAGGAATTGGTCAGATTTCTTAAAATACTAAAGAAAAAAAAAGAAATCATACAGTATTTAAAGTCACATACTATTTAAAGTGCTACTGAGCATACTTTAAAATTTAAACAGTTGCTGAGTAGTTTGAAAAGTTTCAAATTGCTAAAGCCGTTGTTTAGTCACAACACTAATAATTTCTAAAAACTTGCAAATATAAAAAAAAATTTAAAACTTCACTTTTCTTTAAATTATAAAGAAGATGTCTTTCTATTAAAATTTAAAACGTTTTGAGATTACAATTCATAACTCAGAAGGAACAAAAAAAAAATGCATTTGTTAGTGTATCAGTTGCTAAATCAGTGTTATATATATTTTAATAGGTTAAAACTTTTTTTTTATTAGAGCTTAACACGTTTCAAGTTGTAAAACTGTTTTATAGCAAGAGATTCATTACTAAAGCGGCTTTGTGGGTGAAAAAGTGTTAAATCAATTATCAAAGTATTAAATTACTTGAAATTAACTTTATCGAAAACTCGAGATTACCATAACAGCTTTAGCCAATATAGGTTTTTACATGCGTTTTCAGAGTTAAAAACAATACTTTTTGAGAGTTTTGATTAAAAATTTTTAAGGATAGTGTCTATAGTTCTTCAATTGTGAGATTATTGTTTACAAATTGTTGAAATAATGCGTCATAAGGTACGCCAAGTAAGCAAAATTTAATCAGTATTTAAAAGTTCAATACTCTTATTTCATAGTTTATTTATATGATGGATAAATTCCTTTTAAGAGAAGTTCTCACGCAGTAGTTTATGAAAATAAACATCTTAAATGACTGCAGCCTAAAAGCAAATATATTGTATTCATACAATATATGAGTTAGTTGAAAGTAAGATCTTTCCGAGCGAGGTATTCCTTTTTAATGCGATAATAAAAGTTCTTTTGTGTTTCAAATTCAGCTTAATTATTTCTATAATTCCACACCCATAATTCCATAGGTTATGAGCCCAGAAGCAAAACAAAGAAATAATTAAAGACTGTTAAATTAGTATAGTGTATATTTTAAATTTTCAATTAGTGTTTAACTTAAGTTTGAATTAGTGTTTAGTGAAGTGAGTGTCACCACATAAACAATGGAGAACATTAATATTAAACGAAATATTCAACCCTTTGATGGAGAAAAATATAGTTTTTGGAAAACTCGAATTCGCCAATTGTTCTCAGAATTAGACGTGCTCGAAGTTGTTGATTCTTTTGAACCAATAGATTCGGATAATGAAGAGTCGTGGAAGAAAAAGGAACGCATTGCAAAGAGCGTAATTGTAGATTATTTGGCAGATTCAATGCTAAGTATTATAACACCTTCAAACACTCCAAATGAAATTTTCAAACATTTGGATGAATTATTTCAACGTAAAAGTGCTATATCACAAGTGTCGATTCGTAAAAAGTTACTAACATTAAAATTACAACATGATACGTCTTTAAACAAACACTTTGTAATATTTGAAGACTTGATCCAACAATTAATTGCGACTGGTGAAAACATTTCGGAATCGGACAAAGTGGCACATCTGTTAATATCCATGTCAAAAGAATATGCTGGAGTAATTACAGCTCTTGAAACGTTATCTCCAGAAAATTTGACATTAGCGTTTGTCAAAAGTAGATTCTTAGACCATGAAGTGAAGCTAGTGGAAGAAAATAAAGATACAAGCGTTAAAGTGCTTCAAGCAGAAGTTAAAAATTACAATTTTAGAAATAC
Source organism: Lagria hirta (assembly GCA_947359425.1). Lineage (NCBI taxonomy): Eukaryota > Metazoa > Arthropoda > Insecta > Coleoptera > Tenebrionidae > Lagria > Lagria hirta. The sequence goes on along the minus strand of OX375796.1, from coordinate 10,865,569 downwards.
TAATGTTAAAAGCAACTCATTTAAAAATCGTTTTAACAAAAATAATGTGCAAAATTATAGGGCAAACTATAATGCAAATAAATTCAAACAAGGATATAGATCAAAATTTAAGTGTTATTTTTGTGGTAGAAAAGGCCATATCAAAAGCAAATGTGTTTACTACAAAAGGGAAATGGATCGAAAAGCCAACGAAAATTCAAGAACAATACAAACAGTTCAAATGATAGAACCATCAACTTATTCAGAAAATGCTTCAGGTTTTGCATTTATGGCTGGAGATTTAAATATTGACAAGAAAGAAGACAATAAAATAACCTTTATACTAGATTCCGGCGCTTCTGATCACTTAATAAACCAAACTGAGTTAACAAAGAATTTTGTTAGTCTGGAAAACCCGGTGAAAATATCTGTAGCGAAAAATAGTACCTTCATATACGCAACGAAGAAAGGAACATTAGAAGTAATAACAAATCAAGGAGTTCAAGGAAAACTAGAAGATGTTCTCTACTCGCCTGATGTCCCTTACAACTTACTATCAGTCACAAAAATGCAGCATGCAGGAATGACCGTAATTTTCAATGAAAAAGGAGTAAAAGTTCTAAGTAGCGGTAAGGCTGTAATGACTGGTAAGTCAATGAACAATTTAACTGCAATTAAATGTACGATAAATGATAAAAATTACATTAAAAAGGTATACAGTACAGTACAGAATAATTATGAAATATGGCATCAGCGGTTAGGTCATATTAGTAAAAATAAATTTTTAGAACTTAAAAATAAACAAATGATTGAAGATTGCAATTTAATTGATTCAATCTCACCAAATAATAATTTGTGTGAAGCTTGCATTAAAGGTAAACAGACGCGATTACCATTTAACAAATGTAAAGATAAAAGTTTTATAAAAAGACCGTTATTCATAATACATTCCGACGTCTGTGGTCCAATCACTCCTTCAGCAATTCAGAATAGGAATTATTTTGTTTCATTTATAGATGAATATACGCATTATTGTGTAACCTATTTAATTACGTTAAAATCAGACTTATTTTCTGTATTTAAAGATTTTATTGCAAAAAGCGAAGCTCATTTTAACTTAAAAGTAGTAAATCTTTATTGTGATAATGGTAGAGAGTATCTATCAAATGAAATGAAGAGTTACTGTGTTAACAAAGGTATAAGTTATCACCTGACGGTCCCACGTACTCCACAATTAAACGGTGTCGCGGAGCGAATGAATAGAACAATCACGGAAAAAGCTCGTTCAATGATTGTCCATTCGGGTTTAGATAAAATATTTTGGGGAGATGCAGTTTTAACTGCAACATATTTGATAAATAAAACACCGACTAGAGCCGTAAAGCTAAATAAAACGCCTTATGAATTGTGGCACGGTAAAAAGCCACAAGTAAAGTATTTAAAAGTTTTCGGTTCAACAGTTTTTGTTCATAACAAAATTAGTAAATCTAAATTTGATGAAAAGTCATCAAAAGGAATACTAGTAGGGTATGAACAGAACGGTTATAGAGTGTGGGATGTAGACAATGAAAAATATGTCATAGTGAGAGACGTAATTGTCGATGAAACATATTTTATGAGGACAAGGCCCCAACGATATGTAGAGGTTGAAAGTGAAAAATCTCAAAGTAAAATTGATGTTTCTAACTTTAAGTTAAAATCAATAGACTTGCAAAAATCTGATAAAGCTAAATCAGATGGACTGAATTATGAAAATTCAGGTAAACATATCGAAATTGATGTTACTGACATTGGGTCAAAATCAATAGGGGGGCACGGTAAATCTGATGAAATAAAATCAGATGAATTGAGTGCTGAAAGCTCAAGTGGTGATAATCATGTAAACACAGAAGATACTGCTTCATTTCAAAATAAAAAGAGAACAATATCTGAACTTCGTAGGAGTGAGCGGATCAAGAGATGTCGACCTATTTCTTATAATGAAAATGAAATAAAAGACGATTATTTAATGTGTGCTTTATCGGTTAATTGTAAAATTCCCGCGTCATATCAAGAGATTAAAACCAGAAATGATAGGGATAAGTGGGAAAAGGCAATAGGAGATGAAATAACTTCACTTGTAGTAAATAATACTTGGACTTTAGTACCAACGCCACAAAATAAAAACATTGTTGATTGTAAATGGGTATTCACTATTAAAAATGATGAATATGGTAATCCCATAAAATATAAAGCGCGATTAGTTGCAAAAGGGTTTAGTCAAAAATATTTAATTGATTATGATGAGACCTTTGCTCCCGTAGCCAGAATGTCTAGTTTTAGATTACTTTTAGCTTTTGCAAATCAATTTAATTTGTTGTTACATCATATGGATGTTAAGACAGCATTTCTTAATGGGAACTTAAAAGAGGAAATTTATATGAGGATTCCTGAGGGAATAAAATATAAAGAAAATTATGTTTGCAAACTAAACAAAGCCTTGTATGGTTTAAAACAAGCCGCACGTTGTTGGTTTACAGAATTTGAGACGGCACTCAAAACAAAAGGTTTTAAAAATTCTCCTGTAGATAGTTGTATTTATATCTTAAATAAAGGAGATATTTTGAAAAACATATATGTTTTGTTATATGTAGATGACTTAATAATTGCTACAGCCGATGATAAAGCAATGATTAGTTTGAAAAGTTATTTAATGAAACGATTTGATATGGTTGATTTAAAAGAAATTAGACTTTTCTTAGGAATTAGAGTCACCCGTCAAGATGATAAAATTACTCTTGATCAAAATGCATATATTGATACAATTTTAACAAAGTTTAATATGCATGAATGTAAATCAGTAAAGACACCTTTAGAAAGCAAAGTAGATTATGTGGCATTAAATTCTGATAAACAGATAAATGCACCTTGTCGAAGTGTCATTGGTTGTCTGATGTATGTTATGGTATGTACAAGACCAGATCTAAGTACAGTTGTAAATATTTTGAGTAGATATACTAACAAAAATAATATTGAACTGTGGAAATGTCTCAAAAGAATTCTAAGGTATTTAAAAGGCTCTAAAGACTTAAAATTGACATACATTAGAGGAAATTACAATGATATTTTAACAGGATATGTAGACTCTGATTGGGGAGGAAATGATATTTTAGATCGTAAAAGTACAACAGGCTATTTGTTTAAATTGTTTGAACGTTGTACGATATGCTGGAATACAAAAAAAACAAGCTTCGGTGGCAGCTTCTTCAACAGAAGCTGAGTATATGGCTCTTTTTGAAGCAGTAAGAGAAGCGTTATTTTTGAAATCATTAGCTTCTAGTTTAAATTTAAATATTTCAAAAGAAATTATAATTTATGAAGATAATAATGGTTGCATTAGCATTGCCAATAATCCAGCAAGTCATAAGCGAACCAAGCATATAGATATAAAATATCATTTCTCTCGTGAGCAGATTGAGAAAAAGATTATAACATTAAAATATATTCCAACAGGAGAGCAGCCAGCAGATATCTTAACCAAACCATTACCAGGGTCAAAGTTTGTAGAACTAAGGACTGGACTGGGGCTGGAATGAACAATTAGCTCTTGGACCAGCATAATAAAATTACTAATAATAATATTTTTTTAAGTAACTACGTTAAGACTTATGTTTAAGATAAGAATAATGTTATAATCAGTGAAGTGACCTGATTAGGGTTTTTCCTGGGTTTCCCCTAATCTATCAAACGAATGTTGGGTCACATGTAGTCCCAGAAGGCATGAGAAAAGAATACCTCAATTAGTTGATCAAACTAATGATAATATTTTAAAAATAGTTAAAAGTACAAGGTACAAATAATTCTATAACCAAATTGAATAACCTGATTATATTTTGAGGGGGCGTGTTGAAATAATGCGTCATAAGGTACGCCAAGTAAGCAAAATTTAATCAGTATTTAAAAGTTCAATACTCTTATTTCATAGTTTATTTATATGATGGATAAATTCCTTTTAAGAGAAGTTCTCACGCAGTAGTTTATGAAAATAAACATCTTAAATGACTGCAGCCTAAAAGCAAATATATTGTATTCATACAATATATGAGTTAGTTGAAAGTAAGATCTTTCCGAGCGAGGTATTCCTTTTTAATGCGATAATAAAAGTTCTTTTGTGTTTCAAATTCAGCTTAATTATTTCTATAATTCCACACCCATAATTCCATACAAATATTTAAATTTTTTTAAATTGTGTTAAATTTAATTATTGGTTCACTATTTTTTTGAAAATTTTTAGGTAATGAAATCATTAATTATTTTTCTGTCGATGTGGTTTTAATTAATACACGAGACGTTTTAATTGGATTTGATTTTATTAGAAAAATTATTTAAGGGAATTTATAACAAAGTTAAATTATTGAAAATACAGTATTATGAGTCTGCGAGATTAATTAGAGAGAATGTCCCCGGCGATAAAGCCTCGGCCTTTTATAACATCATACCGTGACGTCAGCGTATCGAAAGGGATGCACTCTAGTTTCTCACGAAACCCTTATCAGACTAATAGACTAAACATTGTTTTATCTGAACTGCCCCAAGTGGGACAAAAATAAATCGTGTGAAACTATAATTTAACACTTAAATTAATTACTATACTATTATTAATATAATGTTTATTGTTTCACAATACAGTGTTACAAACAAAATATAACTAATTAAGCTATTTGGTTCAAAATTCCATTCTAAAATTAAGTTTTGTTTCTTTTTCTTCTCGCTTGTTTTTTTTTTCTTCACTTATTCTACTTTATACACTATCTTCTTTTATCTTTCTTTTTCTCTTAATATTATTTTCAGTCCTTCTTTCTTTCTTTCTTTTTTTTCATTATTTTTTTTTTCTTCAACTTGCTTATTATCTTCACAAATTCATGTGTTCTAATGTTTCTCTCTCTTTTTTCCACACTTTCTGCATTTCATCATTTTCATCCATTCTTTTTCCTTTTTTTTCCATTCATTATGTCTTCTCTTATTCTTATTCTCCTTCTTCCTCATCCACCCAGTTTAATCTTTTTCTTTCTTTTTCTATCATTTTCATCCATTCTATTCTCTTTTTCTTTTCTTTCATTATATCCTCCCTTACTAACATGCTCTCTTTTACCTCCTCACATTCCTTCATCATGTGTTCCAATGTTTCTCTCTCTTTTCCACACATCCTGCATTTTCTTTCATTTTCTTCCATCCAATATCTATTTTCTCTCTCTTCATTTCCACACCTAAATCTAGCAATCATTTTTCTCTCTCTCTTATTTTCCCTTTTTAGGTAGCTTGGCAGTTCTTCAGTAATTATTGCCCCATATTTTGTATTGTACCTGCTTTCTCTAATTTCGCCCCTCCTTTCTTGTTTCTCTATATCTCTATCTCGGTCTCTCATTTCTCCATTCACCCATTGCCTCTCTTCTCTTTTCCTCTCAATCTCTTCTACACTGAACCATTTACTTTTATAGTATTCTTTTCTCTCTTTTTTTATTCGCTTATCGCCCTTTCTTTTCATCATTTTTCCACACTCTTTCAGTATCTCACACCCTTCTCTCTCCCGCATTTTGTCTTCATACTTAACTGCTCACTTTTCCGCCTCTATTCTTACTTTTTCTCTCTTTCCTTCCTCTCTCACTATGTAACCTGGGGTTTCTCTGCTTAGCCCTAGCATCCATCTCATATATTTTTCTTGGACTCTTTCTATTTCTTTCCTCTCATTCCATCCCCAGATTTCCGCTCCATACATCATTACACTTTTTACCAGACTGTCAAACATCGTCATCCCTATTTCATATTCTCCTCTAAACTTTTTCTCTGCCATTCCCCACACTATCGCACACATCTGGTTTCCCTTTTTCACCAATTCTCTCAACTGCGCCTTACTTCGATTTCTTTCTTCAAACATGTATCCTAAATACTTCTATTCTCTCACCTGCTCTATTTCTTTCTCACCCCATTTCCATACTACTTTTTTTCTTACTCCCTTACTAAACACTATTATCTTTGTTTTAGTTTCATTCACCTCAAATCCCTTCTTTTTCATATACCTTTCTGCGATTCTCATCATTCCATTCATTTCTCTTTCTTCTTTCGCTACCATCACTATGTCATCCGCATACGCTAACAACCAAATTTTCTTTTTCCCTGCTACCACTCCTCCTTCTTGTCCTTTTGCTAACACATCTTCCATATCACTCATATAAATTGTAAACAGTAGCGAACTCAGAGGGCACCCAATTACTATACTATTTTATATTATAAAGTTTTCTTGATGTTTTCTTTGTTTGTTGACAGTAAGAGCGCGGTAATGAAGTAAATTATATAAATTCAGGAGTCTTGGAAAAGGCTCTTGAAATCTAATTGTTAATAGAACACTTTTAATTGCCTGTTGATTTTATTATCACGTTTACATCTAAAAATTTATTATTTATTTTTGCTTCAATTATTCCTGGTGATCTCCAATAACTATTGGAGATCACAAGGAATAACTGCAAGGCTATATTATGAGAGTGAGCTTGAAATGTAACAAAATTAAAATTTTATTTTGAAATATACCGGGTGTCCCAGAAGTCGCGCACCCCATTGTAGGGATCGAAAGAGAAAAATATTCTAAGACGAAAAGTCCTGAGCCATTTTTTAATCAGACGCATAGGTAATTAATTATTAATTAATGAAAGTGACCAATCAGGAGCGCGCGACAGAAGAATAAAAAGTGAGTGAGAAGGCGGTAAGAGACGCGAGAGTGAGACGCCAGAGCTACTGCCGACTTCTCGAGCAGTAGACAGAGAGTGGGGACGGACGGCCGTGGACGGCGGACGTACGTGATGCTAGGTGAATGTGTCACTCACTTTTTATTCTTCTGTCGCGCGCTCCTGATTGGTCACTTTCATTAATTAATAATTAATTACCTATGCGTCTGATTAAAAAATGGCTCAGGACTTTTCGTCTTAGAATATTTTTCTCTTTCGATCCCTACAATGGGGTGCGCGACTTCTGGGACACCCGGTATTATAATTTTTGATAGGGGATTCACCTAAACTATTAATAGGTTTATTATGTTTTGGCTCCTTTTCCAGGCTGCTGTGTCAGCATTGGTACTTTTCAAATTGCTTATCTCAACGAGCTGGTGTAGTATTTTGTATATTTTTCCTGTTGGAATGACTCAGCCTCTCAGCTTCTCCTTCTATCTTCTCACATTTTGTTATATTACTTGATTCATAAGACACGTAAATATTGAGTCTTCCAGGATTTAACTCCTTCACCTGTTTTTTACACTAGTGCTGATTTGATTAAGACAACTGATAAATAAGGTACGTGGTACGTCTTTATTGTACTTTGTATAACATTTACATTTTCAGCGCAAGAAGCAACTCGGCAGCAGTGATAGTACAGAATCAATCTTCAACTTCAAGCAAGATTACAATACTTTTGTCTACCGTTCGACGTTGTTTTTTCTAATAATGGTGAGTACTGTAGCTTTAAAATACTGGAAAATTTTGTTGGCTGTATTACGGCAAATGTTTTCAGTTTTGTTTTTACTGTATGTCTGCAAATCAAATAGAGTTAACAATAGGGAAAAATATATTTAATTTTACGACAAAAAGTTGATTAAATAAAAGCTTTTGCTTGTCAAAAAATTAAATTGCAATAATAGTTTGACATCGGATGTCGTACAAATGTTGATAAATTATGAGAACATACAAATGAAACTTTTATTGAACAACATTGAGTGAATACATATAAGTGAACAAAAATCCGATACAAAATTAAAGTAAAAACTAAATTGTTTTTTTTTATTAACGGTTTTTTTTTGAGAAAAATGCGATTAACTATAAACTATAGATATTTATTAAAAGATTAAGATTTGTGACGGTTATATCAAATATTTTTTTTACAATCTCAAATTATACATAATTAAAATAAAATCTAAGGACTTATTATCAATTTTGCATTGATAATATTTTTTTTTCTATAAACTTTTTCAGCTCTGATAGTGCTGCCGTTTTGTTCTACGAATGTGTGCATCTAAAAATTGTCCTATAATAGGACAATTTAAGAAAAACGTTTTTTTTTTTAAATCCTGTTCTAAACAAAGTGAATAATTGTAATAATAAATCCTTACAATTTTTTCTAAATGCTTATCAAATGAACAATGAAAAGCGTAATGCTCTTTGTAATCTACAATAAAAATTTAGCAAATGTTGAAAGTGATGGCTTTTTTCTTTTGTCAAGTTGTTCTAGAAACATTGTTTGTAACAATGCTGTTGTTATTTTTTCAATAGCTTGACGAATTTTTTTTTTTGATTGTGGCTTTTTTAGTACGAGCATTGATTAAATATACCTTAGTCTATGGTACGAGTCAAGCTTGGGAACTTTTAGAGAAAATATTTTATTGATGTAAGGTGTAACAAGCTTGCTGGCCAATTAGCTGATTTACTTATCCGGAAAAACATTAGTTGAATAAACTGATTCATAAAAATGTACTAGTTGGAGGCTATATTTTAATATTTAATTCTTTGAGCAGGCGGTTATTAATTGACAACTATCTTAATTGACATCTTTTCTTCTTCTTTCTTTTTTTTTCTCTTCTCCATTGTCTCTTCTAGTTCTGTCTTCTTGCTTCTCTTTGTTTATATATAGGTACTTTCAATGACATTGAACTCACTGAATGAAATGACGGGTAATTATCAAAATTTATTTTAATGTACACTACTTGTTATTTTACCCTGTGGCTTTAAAACTACAGCTACATTGATAATATTTATTTATTTATCTAAACTGCTTTAATGATTTCTTGATATTGTTCAACGCTTTTTTTAACACTAATAAGTAATTATTTTCATCATAGAGTTATTTTTTATGAAAACCACTGACGTAAAGGAAACTTAATTTAACCGTAAAAAATTGTCATTTTTTTTGTCAAACCCTAGATTCTGAAGAATTGGATTTGATTGTTCAATATTGTTTTCTTATGATGGAATGCTAAATTATGATAGTAAGCTCAAAATATAACGAAATTAAAAAAAAATTTTGTAACATATTATGACATATTTGTAATTTTATTTAATTTATAGGACGCAGCAGCACTTCTAAACGGAGTGAAGCAATTAGATCTTCAAACGGTTGTTTCCTGTAGTGCTGAGTTGGTTAAACAAACTGATAAACAATGGGCGTCTTTATTGTACTTGTGTATGACAGCTAAAGTTGCAGTGCAACCAGCAACTCGTCAACGGGTAGCACTCGAATTGATTTCTAAAGGTGCTAACTTGAACGGTACCCATGGATCTTCTCCACTTCATTATTGCATCGAGAATAATTTGAATAAGTTGGCAGCCGCAGAACTGCTAATTAAATTGGGTGCAAATGTGTGTAAACCAATTTATGGAAAAACTGCTCTTGCGTGTGCTATTAAGAAACAGAAAATACCTCTGATCAATCTTCTCTTAGAACATGGTGCTAATGTCACACTTGCTAGTGCATTAACCACAGCTGTAGATGTCCGACATCAACAATTAATTCGTCAGTGTAACAATAACATAACTATTATCAATTCTAAAGAAAATAGTTTTACAGGAAATGTTAATAGTAATCGTCTAGACTGGGTTAAATTCATTCTGCAAAAAATCGAAGAAGCGAAATGTCCAAGCAGCCAGATGATGAAAAACAAAGCTCTATTTAAAGCTATAGAACTTGGTAATCTACAGATTATACAAACTCTAATTGAAGCAGGTGCCGATTTGAACTTCAAAGACGACTGTGGTTCTACTGCTATCAGTACAGCTGTTAATTCTCAAAATTTTTTAATTTTTGATTTTGTTTTTACACAAAAGCAATATACGGCTAAAAATGAACATATTAATAATTCACTCATTTTACAAGCATTATCAAATCATGATTTGTGCACAGTACGTCGGCTGAGTTCTGTTTCATCAATAGATCTTTCGCCCATCATCAAAAAAGTTTAAACATTAGCTGGAGATGACGAAGACATGGCTGCTCTATTGTCTGATTTAATTTTACATCGCAAAATGGAAAAGATGATGCCTCTTTAAAAGTAATTTTCTCTATTATTTTTATTGCCAAACTAATAATTAATTTATTTTGCAGTTGGTGAAGATGAAGATTAATAAATTTGTTTTTAGTTTTGTTTAGGTACATCAGAAGATGTTCTTTTGCTTTTTCAATTAAATTTGTTCAACAACAATCAGCTGTATTTACTATTACTTCCCTGCACTAAATTACAGTTTTTAAGAGCCTTAGTTACAATTGTAACTGCACCAGTGTGTAAAAAAATAAGACACTCGTGCAGTAAAAGCTCAATTTATACATAAATAATTGGAGCTTTGATGGAGAGCAGATTTAAAGAGAATCATTAAAAATCATCAATATTTATTTAAATCACTAATTTATTATTTACATCAAAATACTTCTGCTACAAGGTGATAAAAGAATTATTGGATGTTTTGCTAGTTTTAGATGATGTTTCAGCGTTATTTCACGGTTAAAAGGTTTTTTCAAAATTATAAAATTAAATTTGACCAAATCAGAGACGCTTACGTTCATTTACCATCCAAAAATAAATTAATAATTTTTGAAACCGTTTATTATGGTTAAAAACACTTAAAATTTTATGTCTTATTTATAAATTCAAAACAAAAAAAAAACCTGGTGACTCATTTGAAAAAAAAAAGAGTTATCAGATTTAAATATTGGAATTTTGTCATGAATTTAATTTAACTCTATTAACTTTTGGAAAATTGAATTTATCACAACTTTGGGGAAATACCAACGACTTTCTTAAAGAACGGAAAATGTCTGGACTAGCAATTCTAGTTTGTTGCCAAGTAATTACAACATATCAAAAACAAAACTTTTTAATGTTTTTAATATTTCCAACAATTAAAAAAGTTTTTATGTTAGAGAGACCAAACGTTGTATTTAATGTATTTTCTATATTTGGCGTCAAAAATTGTTTGAAAAAGTCGATCAATAACTTCAGTTAAATCAATTACAAATAAAAATTATTTTAATCAACATTAGATGAATAAATAGCGTCAGGTAAACAAAATAAAAACTAACAATTTTGACAATTATTAAAAAACTAATGAAAAAAAAATTGTAACATATTTTTGCCTAAGTGTATTAGATAATAATTGAAAAAATGACGGTAAAGTGAAGAAAGATTTCCAAACATTTAAGAGATAATAATCCGATTTTCTATTAAAGTTGTTTGGGTGCTTAACAATTTCAATTGCTTCCTAGATTTTTCTGTCATCGAAAAATCCCAATCTACAAATCAAAAAAGGTTCGTCAAGACAAATTTGATGATGTTCAGCTAGTGAAGACTTTAACCATGCATCCAAATTTATGCAGCATTTATGTTCAGAAATCTTAAGTTTAAAAAAAGATCGTCTTGTTTCTCCAATGTAAACTTAGCCACAATAGCACGGCATTTTAAAAACACCTTTCAACAACAGTGAGTCCAATCTGTTTTTTGGAGATAGTTAGTGTTGACATTAATTAGGGTTTTAACACAAACTACATTTTTATCAAATAGAGCAAATTACAACAAAACAATAATACGAAATCTGAAGCAACAGAAACAAAATAGTAAGAAAAGAAGAAACAAAAGAAGAAAGCCGTACTATGTAATTTACTAAGATATCACCTTGTTTTAAATACCAACGCCATTTTGTGATAAAAAAAATAATTATTTTTGTTCAAAACTTCAAGGAGACCAGTCTTAAAGAAAATAAGTTTTTCTTAGAAGTTAACACGTTTTGGGTTGTAGAGCATTTAATTTAAAAATTATTATAAAACGTATTATTTGAAAAGAGTTTTTTTGCATGAGGGTAGCTCTAGAACGAGCTCTTGATTGCTGAAACGATTTTGAGACTGAAAAGTATTAAATCAGTTGTCGACATATAGAAGAAGCAACTTTTGAGTAAATATTTTTGGAATCATTTTGTTGTTTAGCAACTTCTTGGTATTAAAATTGCTTGGTTTTAGTTCTAATTTTAAGTTTTTAACACATTTCAAGTTAATTAACCGATTTTGCAACTGAAAGAAGATTGAATCTCTTCAAAGCGCCGGAAAAGAGGCTTTAGAATAGTTTTTTTCAATAGTTAGATAATAAATTTACTTTTTGGTAAAAGATTGCTAAAGCCTTTTTGTCAAAAAATTTAATTTCAAGAGTGTTCTTATTATTAACTTAGCCGACAAATGTAAAAAGAAATAAATAAATAATAAGAGTTTTGCATAACAAATTTTCTACATCAAAAAAACAAAAAAAACAGTAGACAATCAACTTCCAGAGTCCTTCTAAGATTTTTAATTCACCATTGTGCCTTTGAACGATTAAATGTGCAGGTGGCTTAGAAAACTACATTCTAAAATTTATGAAGTCACAAAAATCTACTTTTTTTTCTACTTTCTGTCTTCTACTGTGAGAACCGATTAAATCTTGCTTATAAATGTGACTTAAAAGAATATGTTAACATCAAACTTTTCATATGATTGAAGAGTTGTAATATTGTAAATGAGTAGTTTCATCGTTTTTGTTTCTTTCTTCCAGCAATTTTTTTAGCTTCAAAACTTTTTTACTTGTTTTTTGTTATCAAATTGGTCTATGTAGGCTATTTTCCAGCTAAATTATTGTGTATAGTTGAAATAGATTTCTTGAAATTAACTCGATAGAGTTAATTTCGAAGCAAAACCCGTCTAAAAAACAGTAAGGAAGAGTCAGAAGGAGCGGAGATGGAAGAAATTAAGAAAATGTTAACAGACATTAAACAAAAAATCAAAGAGGAAATAAGGGACATGAACCGAGAGATGAAGGAGGAGATTAAGGAAATGAGAAAAAATTTGGAGGAAATGCAAAGAAAAATGAGGAAAAGAGAAGAAGAATGGGAAAAGGAAAAGAAAAAGCTAGAAGAAAGAATAAAGCATCTAGAAAAAAAAACAGAAGAAAGAAAAAAAACAATATAGTAATTAAATGTCTAGAAATGAAAGGAGTAAAGAATGAAAAAAATGTAGAAAAATGACTACAGGAAGAAAAAAGCGTGGCAGTAAGCGTTAGAAAGATGTATAAAGTAAATAAAGAGAAAATGATGGTGGTGAATTAGAAAAGTGGGAAGAGAAAAAGGTAATAAAGCAAAGAAGACAACGAAAAGCGAGAAAAAGGTCAAGAAAGAAGAGAAATTATCAGATGGGACGAAAAAGATGAGAAAAGATAAAACGTTGATAGAAAAAGAGTTTTGGGAATATATGACATAGTAGGAACGGTAGAGACATGGGTAGACAAAAAAGACTGGGAGAAGTTGAAGGAAAAAATTTTTGAAAAGTTTAAAAAATGGAACGTGCAGTATGCCATAAAAGACACAAAAAGGAAGAGCAAAAGAAGGCATAATAACAGGAATAAAAATAAATTTAGAACAAAAAGCCGGAGAAAAAAAGGGAAGAGGTGATGAAAAGAATAGAAAAATTAGGGGAGAACAATGGGAGATAAGAACGATATACAGGAGAGGCGTCAAACAGATAAAGAAAAGAAAGGAAAAAAGACACACAACTGAAGAACACATAAATCTTCTGATAGGAGAGGACGAGAAAGGAAAGTGGGGGGAAAAAGAAAAATAAGAGACGAGAAGGCCAACGGAAGAAAAAAAGATTAACAGGAAAGGAATGACATTGATGAAAACGGTAGAAGAAAATGGGTGGAAAATAGTAAACGGAAATAAAGAAGGAGATGAGAGAAGGGGGTATAATTTGAGGGATAAAGTCGGAAACAGTGATAGATTATGGAATAGTGAACCAAAGGGCTTGGGAAACAGTACAAAAGTTTGAGATAGGGGAGAGAATAGAGTCGGATCACATGTCTTTGAAAATACTAATAAAAAATAAAAAAAAAGAATAAAGAAACAGAAAAAACAAGCAAAAGAATAGAAAACGGCTACAAGGATAAAATGAGACAAAAAATCTACAGAAACATATAGAAAAAAGCTGGATAACACTGTACATTGGGAAAATAAGATTTCTTATTAAAAAAAAAACTTTTTCGAAAACGTGAGATTATTATAGCAGTTTGTAGCTAGTATATCTTTGCCAATATAGGTTTTTATTGTAGAAAATAATGATCTGTGAAAAATCTCTCAGGTCAGGTCAGGTCAAAATCGCTTGATAGATTGCCTAACAGTATAGATTATCAAGTACCTAGTGTTTTTAAATTAGTACTATATCAATTTAGTTTCAAAAATGTATATAACAAAGAAGTTTAATGATAAAATGATTTTTTGTTTTGTTGTTTACACTACAAATAATTTTTTAAGATTAAAGTTACAAACAGTTTAATTTTTTTAGTGCATACTGCAAAGTTTTAAATGTTTTGTTGCTTAATGCGTTTTTTTTTTGTTGCGCTTTGTTTTTAGATCCACTTTTAACTATTTTTTTTTATCCAAAGCGCAACAACATAAGATTTTTTCAAATTATGACACAAACTGTAACTCAATAATAAAAATATTTTGAGGTAAACCTCCACTAGGTATTCAAAATTGTTGTTAGCTGTATTCCAGCAAATGTTTTGTTTTTACAGTATCCAGTCTCTAAATAGAGTTTACAAGAGGGAAATAACTATAATTAATTTTATCACAAAAAGTGGTTTTTGCTTGTTAAAAATATAAGTTTGCAATAATAAAGCTTGACAAATGAGCGTTAATAAATTAAAAAAACATAAAAATTCAATTTTTATTGCACAAAATTGACTGTAGTTGAAAACAAAAGACAGATAAGTGGGAAAAAAATTAAAGTTAACAGTGAAAGTAAGTGTTAATCTCAAAATAGCACATTTTTGCAACCTGCAGTAGGTTAGACGTCAGATTCTTTGCTGGTTTGGTTTGGATGTGGGCAAGAAAGAATGGTGCCAACACTTCGGGTCTAAAATAATTTGAAATTTACGTTCTTTTGCTTTTTTGATCGCACGGTATATTATTATACAGAATGATTTCTGCAGTCACAGGTTGAATTTAAAAAATTGAAAAATCTAAACTATTTACTTTGGAGAAATAATTAGAAAAGAAAAGATATAAATAATTTTTTTTTTAAAATTGCAAAAAGGTGAACGCAGTAGCATTCAAGATATCAAAGAATTCATTATTTATGGTTTAATTTGGATACTGGCAAATGCAATGCATAATAATTATAGGCCTATGTTTTAACATTTGACATTTTTTTTGTTTTTTATTTTGCCGCTTGATTTTTCCCTCGAAAGCCAAGGCTCACCTCTTTGTTTGTCGCATTATATTTGATTATATTGCTACGAGTAAACGTTCATTGTTAGTGAAATATAATTATTGCAAATTATAATTATAATTTGCAATACCTATAACATATATATATTTATATATATATTTATATATATGTATATAATATTATAGATTATATAATAGATTATAATATTATAGATTATAATCTATTTTGTTTTCTAATTTTGTTATTTACATTAATAGTAGAATATAATTAACTGAAAACTTAAAAAATCAGGAGTTTATTCGACATTATCTCATTTGATCTAAGATCTTAAAAGAAGTTTGTTGCTTCTTGTTCATAATAAATCAATAAATAGAGTTTATAAAAAATAAATAATGTTCAAATTTGATCCAGTTACTAGACTTTCAGATAATTTCATAAAGCTGAAAATTGTAAAGTTAAAATAAAATAACGTTTAGCAAAAATATTATTTATGGTCAAAGATTGAAATGATTTACAATGACATGCTGAAGTCAGTGTTGGCGAGTTTCTTGTCAGAAAACAGAAACTTGTGTCTGATATCATTGTTTTGACTTTATTGTCTAGATTCTATTATTGTTTTATATTCGGTTAAACGGTGATTTGGTGCGATATCGTTTGTTTGTGACAATATGGCGGTGCTATTGGTTCCAAATTATCGAATTTTTTGGGACATAATTTAAAAAATTATTGTGTCAAAATTAAAATAGGTACATCAGTTTGAGACAATTTGAGAAAGGTAACTTGTGTCATAATTGCACAATTATTTTTTTTACCATAAAATACTGCTAGCTAAAGCTACTGCCCATTGCCAAGCACCTGATCCGTATCGCAACAGTTTTTTCCGATTAACCCATTCCCTGCCAACTGTTTTTTTGCATTTTTTTTTAAATTATACTATTTAAATGTCAAAAGGTCAATGTCACGTTATAAATAAATACAATTAAAAAACTATTGTTTTTTATAACATAAAATGTATAACAACACATTCAATAAATAAAAATGCATTCATATAAATAAAATTTTGTAATATGTATTTATGAATATAAATAAATATATTTATATTTATAAATATATTAATATGTTTTAATTGAGAATGAACGACTAGGACCTTACTTCATGTCAGCAACAAATTAAGAAAGGTCTTTCAACCTAAATTAAAACTGTTAAAAATGCTCCTAGGAGCAGTTTACAAAAACTGCTTTTTTAGATATTTTTTTTTTTAAACTTGCTAGAATTTGAGCATAATTTCAAAACTGTCGTCGATGCTGTACAGACTTCACACTGTCATAAGTGCAGACTTAGAACATAATAAAAAATTGAAAGTCGGCTTACGGACGATAATTTTACGTGATAACGTCATAGGAAAATATTGATTAAGAATTGCATACTTTTTTAAATTTCAAATTATTTTAGTCAAACAAAAAAATTATTTACATTTATCATTTACTAGAATTAAAAGTTATTATTCGTAGCGGAAAACATTGAGTGTTTAAATTAAAAAAGTCTTGCTTAACGGTTAAAAGATAAAAACTTTAAAACTTGAAGAAATTAAAATTTGAAAATTTGACCATTATCACCATATTAAAGCTTATAATAAAAAAATCAAAAGCTTTTTTTATTATGATTATTAAAATTGATTTGGTAAATTTAATAATACTAAAAAACAGAAAAGATAATTGCATCTGCGTGCATCAATCTGATTTGTTATTTTGACATGTTATTATTTTGATATGTTCTTATGCAATTCTAAGTTATAAAGTAATTTATTGTTTTTGCCTTAATTTTTTTTTACAATTTTTTTCTGTGAATATAGTTAATTGTTGAATTTTTTCTTTTTTTTTAACTGAGATAAGAAAATTGGTGAAAATTCTATGATTTTATTATTAAATTATAAATTAAATTATAATCGAAATAATAATTACAATTTCCAAACTTTTACTCATGTTCTTGCAAAAGAGCAATACAAGAGCTAAAGGATAAAAATGTCAAACGTATATAGTTTATTAGATTTGAAGTAAGAAAATTGGAAAAATTCTAACATTAATCACAAGTATAAAATATTTTGTTGTTCTTGCAAACATTTTTTACAAATTTTTACAATTGTAGTAGTTAATTGTCAAATTGTCAAAAATTGTAATTCGTAGCCAAAAATTCTATGTTACTCAGATAAAAACTGTAAGGGTTAAAAGATTTCTATTTATTTGTTTTATTCAAAATCTAGCTTAAAAGTTTATAAAATATGATCGCAATATTTGAAATTATAGAAAACTTAATGGAATTTTTTATTATAATATTTATTATTTTAATATTTATTAATAGTAAAAAAGCAAAAAGGGATAATCGCAGCTGCCTCGATCTGATTTGTTATTTTTGGGATTTATTATTTGTAGGCCGCCTAGGCGAGCGATGTGCAGACCGATGCGAATGATTACCCCCGACAAAGAACTACCCCAAGCTGCTTATATTGCTAAAGCCAAACGATCGATGTTAGTGACATAGAGCCCTTAACAGATGAAAAAAATTGCAATCAATAATTAATCATTATGTACTTCAATATTAAAAAATATAGTATTGCATTTTTTTTTAAATAATTTTGATTGAGAAAATTAAAAGTTATTTATTTTGGCCAAAATAAAAAAAACTGTTATTGGAAGAGTTTTTTTTAAAGTTATTTAAACAAACACAGTAACCTTAACAACATCAAAATAGCTAACTTTTTGCACTAAGATTTGCATGGACACAAGAGACAAATTTTAGTTGATTTCCTTAAAAGAATTATAAATATTTGTTTGAATCTTTTAGAATTATAAAATAGAATAAAACCCTTATTATGTATCATAGGAATAATTGACCATTTTCACCCTCGGGAATTTGAGGGTCTTTAAACATTCCCTCATGCCATAATTTCTTAATTATGCTTTTAATACCTAAAGAACTATTATTTATGTAACAACCAGAGAAAGATAAATATACGAAAAACGGCTACTTTCATTTATGTTGTAGCATCAATAAAATTGTCAAACATTATTCTTTTATAAAAACAAATATATTTATATTATTTTGTGACATAATAATATTATTGAGATAAATATAATTTATTTATTATTTTTTCATAAAACAAAATCATAATGAAAAATATTTAAACTTTGTAACTTAATAATAATAAATAAATGAAGAAGTGCAAAAATTTGCAATCTTTTTTATGGTTTATCATTAAAATAAATAGTGAGATCCAATTTATTATAAGTATGTAGAGTCTAGAGTCATAATTAAAATTAGGAAAAACTTTATACATTACATCAAAATATAATTTCTGAATTTTAATTATTAGAAAAATTTGTTTTAATTTAACTTGTTTACCATACAAATAATAATTAGAAAAAATAATTTTTTTTGCATATTAATAAATAGTAAATTTTTATTATGCAAATACATAACTTTATAATTTCTCAATTCATCAACAGTCATAATTTCAGTTCCAGCATTTCGATTATGAACATAGTTTTAATCTAATAATTTCTATTATGAACATAATTTTAATTATGACATTTCCATTATGCACATAATTTGATTCAAAATTTTTATCATGTACATACATAATTTTAATTGAAACATTTTTATGAATTATGTAGTCAGAATTTTAATTCAGAATTTCTATTATGTACATAACCTATGTTTAAATTTCTATTATGAACATAATTTTAATTCAAACTCAACTAAAGTTTGGAATTTAAATCCATTCAAATTTTGCCAACATTTATGTTGAGAATAAAAATAAATATGTTTCAATTTTATTTATGTCGCGACATAATAAAAATTGCTAATTAAAATTAAGCCCTCTCATTATAATAATACTTTTGTTCTTTATTATCATAAAAACATAACAACAATTTTAATTCACTTTTATTTAATTATGTTATTGCATTATAATTAATTTAAATAAATTTTATGTGTTGACATAAAATTAATTCTCTTTATTTCAATTATGTTGCCACTTTAAGAATTCACTTAATTTTGTTTCTTTATTATTATGATCATTTTTTTGGTAATTAAATAGTAAAACGGTGTGCTATACTAAGCCGAAAATTTTGTTATTAAATTATAATAGCAAAAAGAGTTTTTTGAAATTTTTCCTGCTATAGTAGATAATTGTCGAATTTTGAAAGATCTTGGTTTTTTGAAAAATCACAGTTCTTTTCGCTATAATATGAAAAGTTCTTATTCTTAGTCAAAAATCTTATTTAATTCAGGCATTGCAGAGGTTCAAAGATAAAAATTCTAAACTTAAATGTTTTTTTAATTTTCAAAATTTTTAAAGCTTTAAAATTCATAAAATGTAGAATATAATCACCATATTTGAGATTATAATAGAAAAATTAATAAAAAAGGTTCTCTTATTTATAAGAATTAATTAGATACATGTATTAATATTAAAAAAATAAAAAGGGATAATCGCAGCTGCCTCGATCTGATTTGTTATTTTTGAGATTTATTATTTATAGGCCGCCTAGGCGAGCGATGTGCAGACCGATGCGAATGATTACCCCCGACGAAAAGCTACCCTTAGCTGCTTATATTGCTAAAGCCAAACGATCGATGTTAGTGACATAGAGCCCTTAACAGAGGAAAAAAATAGTAATCAATAATCCCCAATTACAAAATATCGTATTGAATTTTTTTTCAATAAATTTTAACTGTTATAGTAGTCAATTACAATTTTTATTAAAAAAACTAAAAGTTATTTATTTTAGCAGAAATAAAAAAAATGTTATTCGCAATGCTGGTCAAATGGAAAGCTTACTTTGTAGAAAAAATAAAGCTTTTTATTTTATTTACTTTAAGGACTGCAAAACTCAAAAACTTGATGAAATTTAATCAAAATCACAAAATTTAACATTAAATACAAAAATTAATATTTTTTTCATCATTATTGTTAAATAAAATTAGTTTTTTTTGAAACATTTTACTTTGAAAGTAATTTTTAGATATATAATAATATTATTTATAATAGAGTATGATTTTCTACCCAAAAAAATTTAAATGCTAAATCGATCAAATAACTTTGGCATTTCCTTTTTTATAAACTAAAATCTTAGAAAAATGTGATAAATAAACAAAATATTTAAAAAAAATAACTCTTTCCTAAAAATAGATGACTATTCTTAACGGAAAAAAATAAATAACATTGTTAGTCTAGAAAAAATAATAATAAACTTAGACTAATTATTAAATAAAACTACGACTTTTCGGTTTCCAGCTAAAAAGCATAAATTCTTTTTTTGAAATCGAGCCCAATAAAAATTAAATTTAAACATTTTGTTTTCAAATTTAATAAACAAATGATATATTGTAAACGATACCACATCTTTTTTTAGTAGTCGTTAATCTAGTTGCATAACCATTGTGACTGGACGGTAAATCCAAATGTCAAAAACATGCAATCCCACATAATACTCTATTTCACTACTATTGAAAGTTCACCTCTAGCAATATAAGCAAGTTTCGACAAACAGACAAATGGGTGATCCTTGCTTCCAAGATCTAAAAAACCAATCTACGTCTTAACGACAAAATGTAATAAAAAGGATAAAAGTTGACAAATGCAAAGTCATATGAATCATAAATAATGAACTTCGATCTCTGGATGCTACTGCGATCACCTTTTTGCTTTTTTTTCAAAAAAAATAAATGTTTTTGTTGCAGAAAAAATTAACATTAATTATTATTTTTTCCACTGTTCTCTCCTATTCGGTACTGAATAGGGGCAAACAAGAATAATCTCAATCAGCTTGTACATTTAGAAACTTTTAGAATCTAATATGAAAACGGCGTGGAATCCTAATTTCATTTTGTTTTATTTTTAACGCATTTTTCAAAGGTCAACAGTTTAAAGCGATAGATTGCATAAGCAGCACTCAAAACCCAATAGCCAATAAAAAGCATGTTTTTGTAATGAAAGTTTTAATTTTTATATCATTTTTAACTTTTATTTAAACTTAATTTTTTAATTATAAAATAATGACAGCTTATTAAAGTGAATAGAATTTAAATTTACTTAATTAATTAAAAGAAATTAGTGAATATAATTAAAAAAGTCATTGCAAAACTCAAATTTTTTGAGGTAATGCATCCTACATAAATTTATACAAGGTGTTCCACTCAGATTTATCGTTCTTTATTCGTTAAATTTTGTGACAATTCTTCTCACAAAATGAGTTTTAATCATACAAAGTGTTCAGTTTAGTTTAGAAGCTATTTAAAAGAATAAAAAAATAATAGCCAGCTCATGGAGGTTGTAAATTTTAGTAGACTATTGTTATGGTTGGCCCATGCTGTCTCTTGTTTTGTTACTATGACAACTGCTTTTGTTTTAGTCATTGTTACATTTTTTTTTGGTATTTTAAAACGTATTTTGCTATTATGAAAAAAATAAATAAAAAAAATCAAGTCAAGATTTTTCAGAAATAAATTTACATATATAAGCTTGTATTTCAGCTATTATATTGTTAATTATCAGTAAAATTTAATAAAAACATAAAAAAAATAAATATTTATTCTCATGTTTAATATTTTTTTATTTTATTATGTTTTGTATCAAACTTCTACTGCGGTATTTAAGAGAAGATAGGAGAATAAGAACAAACTGAAAAGGTTACATCAAGCACACTATTAAAGCAAAAAATTTTTTATAACTTTTCAAGTTAAGAAATTACAGTTATTATTTTTTTTGTTCCACTTTGTAGTTATTAAAGTGACCACAGAACAAAAAAAAATTTTTTAATTTTGTACTAAATTTTTTCAAAATACCATCTAAACGACTGATACAACAAAAAAAATTAAAGGTCACTCCAAATTTCTTAAAAATTTGAAAATGGAAGAAAATCCATTTCTTAAAAAAAACTTGTTTTTCTTTTTATTGTATTTTTTTTTCGACAAGAAAAATAATAAAAATCTTGAATATCTCAAGTTATAATTTTAGCTTTCAAAGGTCGCTTAAAATTTTTTAAAGTTTTTATATTTTTAAAAAATTTTAAGAAAATCCATTTTGTGAGAGTTTTTGATTTTATAATAATTTATAGTTATTTTTTGTAAGTAAAATTAAGCCAATAAGGCGCTAAATCGCTTGTATAATTAAATGACCTCGATGAGGGCTATATGGCATCTTAAGTAAAAGAGGGAGAACATCGGCTTAGCATCCCTGGAAAGGTGGTGGTAGAGGCCAGTTAGTAAAAACTGAGCCGGGCGTCAGAGCAGTCGGACGGGCAGTATTATGGATATTTAAACTGTTAATTGTTTATTGAAAGAGAAAGATAGTTAACCTGTTGATCTTGTTGATCATGTGTTGTTTTGTGGTATAATTGTGAATTCAGTGCTGTCTCCCTGAATTCGGAGGAATAATGAGTAAAGTTATATTGATAAACATCAATATGTTAATATGAAATATCCACGGCAGAAACTATAGTTTAATACCTGGGGTACGGTCTATGTGTTAATTCATTTCAGACTGAGGTGGTACTCCCATGACGTCTGTAGACATTTACAGATTGCTATCCTGGTTCTCTACTTCCTCGAACAGAGGCGAAGAGGTAGAGGGGTGGGCTGGAGCCTGTTAACCGCTATGGTTATGTTCCTATCAGTGTATAAAAAGGTTGTGGATTTCCCTTTTGCTGGTATGACGGGGTAATGCGTAATGTCCTTAGGTTCTTCACTCATTAATCTTTATTTTATACCTTTTCCTATTACGTATTATTCTTGGCCAGTCTATTTCGCGTAATGTGATTGAGGCCTAGCGACACCGTCCACGTTGCTTCCGAACCAGGTACCGAAACAGTGAAGACATCATTGAGAACACGATGCTAAAGAAAAGGGGTGAAGATTGAGTCAATCGAGTCCATAAAGTGGTTGTCCAAGCCCAATGAGCCTGGTGATGTCGTCCACTATCAGTTCGAGAGGAAGAGAATCCTGCGAGGGGGAGTAAAGCCCCCGGTGAGTTACTTTACAGGTATTATTGACAGGTACATTATGTGTAAATATGTTTCATGTGTCGCCCAATCGATCCGTCTGACTGTTCAAGCGTTTCTCTAACAATGAATATAGAGGGGTGAGTTGAAGTAGATTGTTGATGATAATGTAGCTGGCTGTTGCTATTCTGTACACTGTTTTCGAGTGAATAATTAAGGCTAATAATTGTAGAACATAGACATCCTGACAAATTTATTATGGAGAAAGAGTTAACTGTTATTTAATTCAATTTAATTGTTAAAATTTGGCAAAACGTAAGATTAGAATAAAAGAGTCTTACAATTTCTTAAAAAAAACTTGTTTTTCTTTTTATTGTATTTTTTTTCGACAAGAAAAATAATAAAAATCTTGAATATCTCAAGTTATAATTTTAGCTTTCAAAGGTCGCTTAAAATTTTTTAAAGTTTTTATATTTTTTGAAATACTTTTGAACATGAAGAATAGAATGAGCACACAAAAAACAAAAACAATTTTTTGAAAAAATTATGAACATTTCTTATTATTTTTTTATTTGTTTGCAAATAATTATAAGACTGCACTACAGAATAGATAAAAACACGCTTTTTCAAAATTGAAAATATAATTATTGAAAAAAAACACAGTTGGTTACCATAGCAGCAAAACAAAAAGATAGAAACAAACTGAAAAAGTTACATCATGCACGATAATAATAAATAAATTAATAATAATAATAATAATAATTTAATAAATTTTATATTAAACATTGTTTAATATTCTAGTTCCAACCTGTATCTAATAAGGTGGCTCAAAAACAAAATTTTTTTTGTTTTGAGTTTTGTATTAAAATATGTAAATTAACAACGTTGTAAGAATTCCCTTCAAACGACAAGTGCAAAATTTTTTTATAAAAAATTATTATAAATTTTTTTAAATTTTTCTAACTGTCTAAAATCACTTTAAAAAAAAATGATTGATTAATTAATTTTTTGCTACAAAAAAAATGATAAAATTCTCAAAAATCTCTAAAGTCGAGATTTCAATTTCAATTGTTGAAGTTTGCTCTATATTTTTTAAAGTTTCCACTCCATATCTTTTTGAGCTATTTCTGAACATAAATATCAACAAACTAGGTATTTTTTTCTTGAATTTGACATACAAATAATTAAACAAATTAAAAATTTAGAAAAACCCGACATCATTATGATATTTTATTTTTTTAATTGACTCAAATTGCTTTTAAACTAATATTTAATTATATTAAAAACAATTTTTTAAAATTATAATTTCTCACTAGAATTTTATAATCAATTAATTATAAGTGTCAAAAATATATGTCAAAGAAAGCATTAATTAGAATAACTTAAAAACTACTATTCAGATCGTAATCATATTTAAATGGGATCAAATGAAAAGCACTAGCTTCCAAATAAAAGAAAAATAGAGTCGAATTGAGCACCTTCTTCTTATTTTCGAAGTCGGTTAAAAAATGAAATCAAAACACATAAACAAACAAAAAATTAAATGACTATTTTTGACTATTGTAGTGTAATTGTCAAAAAATCATACCTACTTATGTAAATTTATTTATGCTTCAAAAATAAACGTTTTAATATAATTTTTATTATTTTCTGTAACGTTTTTATAAACTTTAAACACAATATTCAATAATTATTAGTTACACTAAAATTGTTTTTAATTCAATATATTGCCGCTAAGCGCGCCCATGAAAAAAATATAACATTGTTAGTCTAGAAAAAATAAAAATAAACTTAGACTCACTAGTAAACAAAACTACGACTTTTAGGTTTTCAGGTAAAAAACATAAGTTCATTTTATTAAAATTGAGTCCAATTTAAACATTTTGTTTCAAATTTAATGATGTGTTGTAAACGTAATGTAAAATAGATATCTTGAAAACTTAGGAACGACTTCGAAATATTAAAGTTTTGACTTAAGATTTCTACGATCTTTGTTATTTTTCTTGTAAAAAATAATAAAATAATGAGAAAAACAAGTTAAGAAACTGAAAAAAAACAACTCTAACAATTGGAAAAATTTTAAAAAACTTAGAGTGATTTTTAAAAATTTTCTTTTAACCTGTCATTTAAAAGGTTTTTTTAAAACATTGTAGAATTACTTACTTTACTACAAACCACAATAAACAAGAAACAGAAATTTTTTTGGACTATGTTGGTACTTATATTTTTATTCTTATGTGTTTTGTCTAACTTTCATTGTCAAATTTCTACGGCATTTTTTAATAAACACAATTTGGTTTTATGATTAATCTCGTGTTGTTTTATGTCTTTTTAATTTTTTTTATTAAAATTGCATAATAGAATAGATAAAAACACGTTTCTTTCAAAATCAACAAAAAAAATTTAGGTACATTTGAAAAAAACATTGTTGAGTACCATAGCAGCACAACAAAGGTAGATAAAAACAAACTGAAATGCTTCCACCATGTATTTATTAAAATAACCCACAATTTTTTCTTCAATTTTGTTTTAAAATATGTCAGTTTATTATTTTGTAAGAATTCTCTTCAGACAGGTGCAAAAATTTTTTTTTCAAGTCACGTTAAATTTGTAAAATCGTTGAAAATCAGTTTAAAAAAAATTGTTCTTTTATTATTTTATTTTTTTCTACAAAAATGGTAAAAAATTTAAAAAGATCATGTCAAAATTTTAATTTTTAAAAGTCGCTCTATATTTTAGAGTTTCTACTTTATATCCTTTCGAGCTACTTCTGAACATAAATATCAACAAAATAGATATTTGTTTCTTTAATTTGTCATATCAAAAAATTAAATTTAAGCTTGAAAAACAAAAAAAATAAAATGGTTTTGACTATTGTAGTGTAATTGTCAAAAAATCATACCTACTTGTTTAAATTTATTTATTTAAAAAAAAAGCATTTCAATATAATTGTTATTATTTTTTATAGCATTTTTATAAACTTTAAACACAAAAATAGTTAATTATTAATTATACATATTCATATTCAAATTGTTTTTAGTTCAATTTATTGCCGCTAAGCGGCCCAATATCTATCCAATAGATAGATATCTTGAAAAAATTTGGAACGACCTTTAAACATTGAAATTTTTATTTAAGGTTTTCACAATATTCATTGTTTGTCTTGTAGAAAAAAATTAAATAATGATGACTTTGAAAAATTTTCGTTTGACCTGTCGTTTTTTTAAAACATTGTAAACTTACACACTTTAGTATAAGACAGAGAAAACCAGAAAAATATTTTTTTAGTCATTTTAGTACTTTTTTATTTTTATTTTGATATGTTTAAATTGTTATGTAAATCTTTGTATAACTGTCATTGTCAAATTTCTATGGCATTTTTCAATAAACACCATTTTGTTTTATTATTAAATTTGTGTTTTTTTATCTGTCTTTCTAACTTTTTTTTATTAAGATTGCATTATAGAATAGATAAAAACACGTTTCTTTTAAAATCGAAGGAAAAAAATATAGATAGGTACAATTGAAGTACAAAAAAATTTTTTTAAGACTTCAAATTTTTAAAAGTTTCCAAAATTGTAAAAATTAAAATAAAAAATTGTTTTATTATTTGTATCTCTTCTATACTTTTGAACGTAAATATCAACAAACTGAATATTTTTTTCTTGAATTTGACATACTTAAGAATAGAACTAGAGCACGAAAAACAAAAAAAAACATTTCTCACTACTGTGTAATTGTCAAAAAATCATAATTGATTAATAAATATATTTATTTTTCTAAAATAAACATTTTAATATAATTTATATATTTTTTTATAACGTTTTATAAACTTTAAACACAATAATCAATTATTAGTTATTTTCGAATTATTTTTAATTCAATTTATTGACGGATTATTTTTAATTCAATTTATTGACGGTAAGCTTCAGACTTTTGAAAAAACTTGAAGCGATTTTAAATATTAAAATTTTGACTTGAGATTTTCAAAATCTTCATCATTTTTCTTACAGAAAAAAAAAATAATAAAAAAAAGCAAAAAAGAATCCCTTTTTCACATTTTTAGACTAACTTTTGAATTTTTTTTTAACCTGCCGTTTGGAGAGAATTTTTAAAATATTGTAAACTTAAATGCTTTGGAACAAGACACAACAAACAAAAAAAAATATTTTTTGAGCCGATTTATATAGTACTTATATTTTTATTTTGTACCTCATCTTATGTATTTTTTTAAAACATTCCGCTCTGGTTTTGCTTTTTTACGCTTATTTAGCTCTTCTCCAATACACATTTTTTTAAATATTTTGAACAATTTTTATGTTGTTTCTAGCATCCAGCTTTTATAATGTTATTTATATTTTTGTATTTATTTTCCTTATTTTTTTTACCTAGTAAAAAGTTGTATAATTTTAAATTAAATCATGAATTTTTTTTTAAAACATGGATATTATTTTTATTTTTTTACATGTTTACATTATCATAATAGTCTGCTTATAAAAAGCACCTCTTCTTCCCACCGGATTTCCGCCCAGCTCCATTTGTATTTGAATAAGACTTTTTCCAGTAGGTTCGACAATAAAAAAATATGTAAAAAGCGTTGCCAAATATGCCATAAACGTAAAACAAGCAAAACAATATAATGAGTGATACAAAAT
The DNA here is from genome assembly GCA_947359425.1 of Lagria hirta. NCBI lineage: Eukaryota > Metazoa > Arthropoda > Insecta > Coleoptera > Tenebrionidae > Lagria > Lagria hirta. Next base: position 10,837,683 of record OX375796.1, on the reverse strand, counting down.
TCGAATTTTAATAAAAAAGAAAAGACTGGCCACAACTGTTGCCCAATATAATGATTGATTAATAGCATAAACCCTACGATAGACTTGAAATGGCATATATTCATGTACTAAGATATCTGAATAATAATTAAGACCCATATCAAAAAAGAATAAATACAAAACAACAGAAAGTAATAAAACCCATCGAAAATGTTTTATTATACCACTTATTTGAAAATAAGCAAAAATTAAATACGTGGTTACCAACGTTAAAGAAAATGCTGATAAAAGACAACTTAAAATCAACATTTTTCTTATTTTAAATGAATATAAAGTATGAATAAAGCCCCAAAATAATTTAGAAAAAACAAAACTAATCGAAATAATAATTGAATCATGGTCGATTTTTTTCTCTTCTGCCCAAATAGAAATCGAAAAGAACATAAAAATAAAATAGCCTGTAAATACCCGAAAAATTGTGAGAATAAAAATGAAAACGGCACCTTTTATAATACATTTCGAAAACATCATATAACTATAATAATCTGAATCGTGACGAGAAAAATCCCATGCTCTTCGAAGAGTCGCCATAGCTTCATCAGTATTTCCTTCTCCTCTATACCATGTTAAGGATTTGCATGCTAGAGTACTACTAGTTTCATATAAAAAAAGTGGACTTTCTTTTACTATATATAAACCCAGTAGGTGTAGTACTGGAATTACAATTGATATAACAGTCAGCCAGATTTTATCTACAATAGTTGTAACTGTAAGCAATGAAATTATCAAAAATGCTCCAAAAACACTCGAGGTGTCAAAAAATACTTTTAAATATTGAAGAATTTTACTATGAATGGTACATTGCATTAGATAACCTCCTGCTGTTAAATATGTTATCCCTAAGAAACCTACAAAAAAACGCATTGCCACCCTTAAGCCAAGATTTTGAATTTGAATTAAAGAATAAACAATTATGAAAAAGACACTTTGTACGAGCATCACTTTTCTGGGTCCAAATTGCTTCATCAGAAAAAGAGATGAGGGAATTCCCAATATTGCCCCTAATGGTAAAATTATAATCATCCATAGAATGTAGATACTACCCATGCTATCATGGGTAATAAATTCGTCTGCTTGTTTATTCGTCCAACCCAGGTTTATACCAAAAGACATTGATCCCAAACAAACTGCAACACTTTATGTTAGATAAGAGTTGAAAATGACGTGAAATACATATAAATCCAGCAAATAATTGAGTGGATAGACGACCAACGGGTACTGTATGGAGACTATTTACCAAATTTTCTTCGGTTACCATGTAAGGGCTATGGTCTTGACAACTAGAATTTTCTGCTTTTATTGTAGAGTTTGACATTTTGCTTCAATTTTAGCCAAATAATTTGACGCTAGCTGGCTCAGGTTATTTATTAGTGCTTTTAAAATAAAAAAAAACAAAAATCTTCAAAGGCTCTCAATAACCTCTTCTCAAAACAAAACTTTGTTTTCATGTGTTTTGCTCTTGATATAGACTACTCCGACTTCTTGTTTATAAATTTTAGATTTTATATTTAGATCACTTTAATATAGTTCTACAAAGTGGTAAAAGTTATCATTTCATAAATTAAGTGTATTTTTCTCGACTTGAGATGATTTTTTTTTCCGGCTGACATAACGACGTAAAAATGTCAATATTATTGCAGAATATTGTAGATAAGACAATTTGATCAAAATCTTCTTGAAAGTTCTTTGTTGTAGAACAGCAAACGTTGAGAATCGAATTCATACTAGGCTACTCAGGTGAACAGAAATGAGAAAGTCTGTCTTATAGAATTCTTTAAAGAAAAAACTGTTTGCAATGCTGGTCTAATTGTTGAAAACTGTTCTCAGTGGTAGACAGAGATGGGAAATTATAGCCTGCTAACTTTTACAGATTTTCTGCCAAATTAGACAGATTATCAAAAAACTGGTATAAAATTGAAGCTTGATCTCTCAAGAACAAAACAATAAACATTAAGAAGAAATGAAAGAAAATCAATCACAGATCGTAGAATTGTAAATTTTGAATTTATATTAGTTTTAACATTTATAAAAAAAATACAGTAAAAAATAAACTATGTACTTAATGTATGGAAAAAACGCAATTAAAATCTATAAAAAGAAAATAAAACAGAACATGTGACAAAAAAGGCAAAAAAATATTAAAAAAAAGCTCAACAACAAAAATCATAAATAAAAGTCAATAAATCGCACAAAATTCATTTTAGATAAATATAAAAAAAATTGTCAAATATAAAAAACATATTAAAAAATAAAAACAAATAAAAGAAAAATAAAAAATAGATAACAAAAAAGCGACAAAAAACGATGGGAATAAATTTCTAGATAAAGTAAAAAGCCAGTTTTAAAAAATCAAAAAGCAGATAATGTTCCATAATTAATATTTAGTGAAAGATTTCCTATTCACATAAAATAGTTAAAAAAGTGACCTGTATAATTTTTCTTGTACAAAATTATTAAATTTAATTTTTTAAAAAAAATATTTTAAAATCTTAGTTTAAGTCCTCAATAAAGTTTAAAATTTAAAAACTTTCAAAAATTTTGATTATATACTCACCTATTAAGTCTTCCAAAAATTTTTTAATGGTATAAGTATTGAAATATTCGGCTTATTCCCATTTATAAATTTACCAAAAAATTTTTATTTTAAAATTACAGTTTAATTATTAAACTTACTATTGTTAAGACGTTTAGAAATAAAATAACAATTAATTAATTAATCATTTAAAAAAATGTTGTTATTATTAAAATATGTATTTGCCTGATAAGCGCTTCCCTTATACTCATTTCCTTGATAATTGTAAACAATAATAAATAAATAATAAACAACGAAGGGTAGAAGTTTCCATCATTTTCCACCATTTTTAAAAGCTTAAATATAAATGATTTTTAAAAAATTCAAAAATGTTCAGAAAAATTAAAGCAATGTTTAAAAAAATTTAATTATAAAATTTTTTTTTACTTACTTTGTACTTACTAATTTTTTTGGTTTTATTGTGGTATTTGGTCGACTTTAGTGTTAAAATTATTCAAGCTAGCAAAACAGTCTTAACAACGTTTTTTGAGACGAAAAATCGATAAAAAGCATTTAGTTTGACGTTTTTAATTTTTACAAAAAAATATAAGTTTTTGTATATTTTTCTGTAGCTTTTTTGTTTCTTAGTTGTCTATTTTTTATTTTTCTCTTATTCTTATTTATTTTTTATTATGTTTTATAGATTTTACTGTTTGTTTTTTTTGATAATTCTTTAAAGATTTATCGAATTTTATTTATGATAATATTGTTGATATAAAAATGCCTTTAAGATGTTTTGTGTATTATTGTTTTTATAATTTTTTCACTTTTTTGGTCAATGGCTCTATTTTAAATTTTTTTTATAAATGTTTAATATGTTCTCTTCCATCAATCAAGTAGTCTATTTTTTCTTGTATTTTTTTTTTAGTTTTATAATTTATACAAATTGATCAAAAGAAAATCAGAAACAAAAAAGCTACATTGAGTTTGACGTTTCTACAAAAAAACAAATAGAAGTTTTTGTTCTCTTACAATTGCTACGTAAACCATTCTCCATCTCTGCTTTTTGTTTATACTATATCTGTTTTTTATTTCTAAATTCTTTTAATGTTTTTGGAACTTTTTTCCTTATTAATAATAATAAAAAATTTATTTTATAAAGACATAAAACAGAAAATATAGAAAATACAACACGTAAAAAAATAACTACACTATATTTTGTTTGAAAAAATGTCAAAAAAAAAATGTTTCTAAAGAAAGAAAGAAGTCAACACTATTTTTAATTTTTTTGCTAGAGTGCTTTTTATGTAATTGGAGAACATTCCGAAAATCGTTAAGGAACTTATGTTTAAGCTAAGTTTTTTTTGGCAAATTGCCAATTTTTTTTTTGTTAATTTTAATGTTGCCATTTTTATTTTGGTTTTCTAGTTATATACTCAATTTAAACCTTAGAATTCTACCCATTTTTGTTTTTTAACCATCATTTTTTTATTATTTATCTTTAGTAGAGTGTTATTCTATTTTCTATTCAATTTTTTTTATTTCTGTTCTCACTTTTGTCAAGTTTTTTTTAATTATTATTTCTTTAGTTTTATTACTTCTATTTCTGTTTTCATCTGTTCCACATGCATAGTTCGTCTACATTTTAATTTTGTCTATTAATTTGATAAAATTTCAAACACTTTTTTTTTCTTCCAGCTAAGTATGACTACAATTTTTAACAATTTTTTTTTTATTATTTTATTGTTTTATTATTTAATGTTTACTTTTAAGCTGAAATTGTTTAGTTGTGAATAATAATCTCATATAAACTTTTTTATCAGAGTTGTTCCGCTTTTGGTGATACATTTGAAAACAAATTGGAATAGGTAAAGGATAGATTGAACGAATTAAAACTGGTATGTCAAAGCATTTCTACTATTTTTGAATAATTTAAATAATTTTAGATGCAAAACAGCCAAGCTACGGCCAACCGTAGAGAAACAGAAAATGTAAGAGTAGAGGACGCTAATTATTTCGAAATATTTCTTATCTGCTTGTAGATCAAATCAAATTTGGAAACAAAGAACCAAAATCAAAAATTACGTCAAACATGGGCTGATGTTCTAAGCCAATGGGTTACACAAGTAGAAAAAAACAATCAAAATGTTCGGATCTGTTTGAAGAAATTAGAAGAAATAGATCATGAGAAAATTGTAGAAGATAAACTCCAATCACTATTCCAAAACAACAACAAACTCTTGGCGAACTTAAAGAATTTGATAAAAAGATTGATAGGATAAAAACCGAGACGACAGAAAGCAGAATAAAAGGCATTCAACTTACCACTTTTACAACACGTTTCCAAAATGCCTTTCGCGATCATAATCTACTCCTAGAAACCTACAAAGACCTACAAAAAAAAATTATCGAAGCGCAACAACAAGCAAAAGGGTACTTTCAAGTGACAGTTGAAGAAGTGTCATTGCTTCTGGGCAACTGATGAAAATGTATGAACAAACACTAAAGACACTCAAAAAAACTATCACTAATTTTAGATTTTAGCAGAAACAGCAGAAGCCAAACTTATTTTGGCAACAGTAGAAGAACGCGATCAGCAGCTGCAACAAACTGAAAGGATGCTGGTTGTAGTTAGGGATTTATTCATACAAATGGCATTTCTAGTCAAAAGTCAAGTAATATTTTTTTTCTTTTTTGGAAATTTGTTTTTATTGCAATTTTTTGTAGCAAGAAGTCGTTGATAGAATCGAGTATCAAGTCCAAAAGGCTCCTAAGTACGTTGATGCAGGCGGTGTTAATCTGGTTTAAGCAAGTACCAAGAAGAAAAAGTACAGAAAAGTATGGTTAATCAAATGGTAAAAAAAGCATAACAAAAGTCTTTCTTCACTGGACTAGTGTTTTTTGTTGTTTGGTTTTTATTAAACTTACTAACTTATCTGATATAATTGTTTTTCTATTCTGTATCATTGTTTTATATCTTGACATAGTTTACTAATTCTCTGCCATTTCTTCACTTTTTCTGTTTTTTTCATTTGGCTAGATTTTGACATTTTTTGTATTGTCTTCTTTAATTGTCTGTGTCAAAATTTTGCATCTTGACATAGTTTGCTGATTCTCTTCTGTTTTTTCACATTTCTATTATTTTCTTATTTTTTATTCATTGTGACAATATTTCTACTGTCTACTATAATTCTTTTTCTATTTGGTGTCAATATTTTACATCTTGACATAGTTTACTGACTTTTTGCTGGTTTTTAATATTTCTTAATTTTTTCTCTTTTTTTCATTGTGGCAATTTTTGACGTTTTTTGTACAATTTACTAAAACTGTTTTTCTATTCTGCATCAATATTTTATATCTTGACATAGTTTTCTAATTATCTGCTGTTTCTTCACTTTTCTATAATTTTTTTTTATGTGAAAATTTTAGATCTTTTGTACTGTCTACTGTAGAACAGTAGAAAAAACAGTAAATGAGAAAATAAATATAGCAAGTAGAAACAAGAGAATCAAGAGTTTTTATAAACAAAAATTTAACAAAACAAAACAAAACAGTACGTGATAACTGCAAATTAGTTTTTAGCTCAAAAATCTAGTGTGTTAAGTCTGAAAATCTAACAGGTAACGCCTACCTCTGTCAATCTAACTACATAAAATCGTATATTACACTACAAGGGCAGAAAGTTGAGATTCCTGCACTGCGCGCCATAATGCCCGAGGCGGAGCCGAGTCATCAATGGGTTTTTTTCTCGCATTTCACTTTTTAATTCTGTTTTAGTTAATCTATTGTTTTAATTTTGTTTTGCGTTATTTTCTTTTTTAATCCTGCATTTTTCATTAGTTTTGTATTATATTAATAAAACTTTTTTCTCTTGAAAAATGAATAAGTTTTTTTATATTTTTCTTATTAATTAAAAAAATATTGTTCTTTATACTAACATGTATTTTCTAAAAACTAAATATAGTATATGTTCAGAGAATGTAGACTCTAGGACTAAGCTTGAGCTTTTCTTCTTCTACAAAAGCTTTTCTGGTCTCTGTCAAAGACACAGCTTGAGAAGCAGGTATATTTCCGCCATTCCATTAAAAGATCTTAAAGACGAAACACACGTTTTCCTTTTCTGTGGCACTAGTTGCCACTTAACAACCTAACATACAAACAAACTCAGGAAAATCCAGCAATCTTCCAAACCCAGCAAATAATCAAAATACAGTCCACTCAAACTCTCCTACATTTTGGTCCTTCGAGCCGGATCATTTAATCAAGATTATCTACTCAAGATTCCATGAATATCGTCCACGTGGAACTAAAAAACCTGCCAGTCAGCGACCCAAGGACGTTGAATCAACGGAGAGACATCGGAATCATTAAAGATAACAGGTCAGACTCATTCCTTTATTTAATTTGCAAAAGCCTCTATTGGTTTTCATTCCCTTGGAAATGATATCATAAAAATACTTTCTGATATATCCATTGCGTAATGCTAAGGTTCAACAGTAAATATTACCATTCACTCAAATAAGAACCGCACGGGCATACAAAATTTTATTGCCGCAAAAAAAAGCTTCTTCTTGTTCATTGCTGACTGAAACAAGTACTTAATACAAATTGGTAATTAAAGTAGGTATTTTACGATACGTTTTATAAACAATAATTTTTTTTTTTTGTAATAATAATGTGTTTATTGCAGTTAAAACAGTAAATTATTTAACACGCGCATGATGAAGACTACTACCCTCAAAGATAAAATTTGCAACACGAGCTGAAAGCGAGTGGTGTACCTATTTATCTGAGTTAAATATTATCCTTCATGTATAAGTATTGAGCTCTAACATAAATCTGCAACTATTAAATAATTTTTTTGAAAAATCTGAGCAATTATAATTTAGACAGAAATAGACATATTAAAATCATACAAAGTGATAATGATAAAAAATATTTTGGGTGAAGAAAAAAAAACCATACAAAGTGATAATGATAAAAAATATTGTGGGTGAAGAAAAAAAAGTATAATTATGTAATAAAAATTGATTAAAGTTTATTTTTAAAATAATATGAAAAAATAAATAGTAATCTTAATTTTAAAAATAAATAATAATAGGTTTGCTTTATTATATATGCTGCCGCAGGTAACCTTCTATATGAAAGAGTAGAATAAGCACAAGAAGGAATAAATAAAAATAAAGTACAATAAAAAAATTAAAATAAATAATAATAATCTCAATAGTAAAAAATATTGATTGTTTTATAAAGTAATCATTTACAATTGGTTCTTCTTGAGGTTTTTCTGTTCCGCAAATCTCTGATAGGAAGTTCTTTAGGATGCTGGGAATATAATAACTCCGGCACAATACATTTATGGCAGATGTGGTTACATTTTTTCTTTCCAAAAAGAATCATCTTTATAAATCTGACAGAAGAAAAACAAATCTTTCACGGAAAACTGATTTAAACACAATTACTGCATTTTAAAACTCATACCTTTTCAATAGACATTCCTTCTGGAGTCCAAATAACAAAATAGCAAATTTCTTTTTTGGCTATATGAAGCTGCCCTTGTATTTGGTAAAAGTTTGTTTTGAAGTTTATATTTTCTTCTCTGTCTATTGTATAATGTATCACTTTTTTTTAGAGCCTCTTTTATATACTCATGCCGTGTAAAATTTCGCATCGAATAAGGGCATTTAATTTCATTCATGGCATCATTTCCAACTAGACCATCTGGAGATTATATAAAAGAGACTGCAGCACAAGAAGTGGAACGTTGCATTTTGCAAATTTTTCCAAATAAAGAGGCCGTTAGCCTTTTATATCTTTCATCCTTTTACAATCGACTACTGCTTTGTTCAATAGTGTTTTTCTCTAGTTGTGCAATTTCAGATCTTGTTTTTTTTAACGATTTAATTAAATCGTCATTATTTGCCTCAAATGACTCTGAAAGCGGTTCTGATTTTTTTTTCTCCTCTGGCAATGCCGCTTCTGGGCCGTATTCTCTATCAGATTCAGCGTAGCGTTTCCTTTTTTAAATAATTTAGGGAAAAGACGCCGTCGCACATTTCGGTTGACATATTGTTTTTTTTTTTGTTATATAATTTCTTAGAAATTTGCCTGGACTACGTTTTGCGATCTCGTGATGAATTAAACGCGGATAATCATGAGATCCCGCACTAAAACTGATACTAGCTGCATGGCACCTGAGCTGGTACGATTCTTTTCCCGAAAAATTAATTCTTTTTCCTCCCACAAATTTTGCTACAAAAGAATTATAACATTCTGCCGAATTGTTGTCCATATCTAATAATAGACTGTCAGCATGCTGAACTAAGCGATTCAAAACTACTTCTAAATCTTGAAATAAACCGCTGATGGTCATTTCTTCTACCCAGTTCCTGTTGTTGCTTCTATTGCCCAAAAAATACACAAAACCATTTGGCAAAAAAATTGGTTTTGGAAAAAAAATATATTACTTTTGCAAAAATAATTATCACAGTTGGAATGATCGTCACAATAACGATATACTGAATTATGTTTATCACGACGAAGTTTATGTACCTTTTCTTCATGATCTATCTTCCTGGATGCAAGGAAGATGCATCTATACTTTACAGCTCCTTGTATAGCCTTGTATATAGTATATTCGAAATCGTCATATATTATTTTTTAAATAGGTTCTCTGGTCAGAAGCTACCAGTTACCAAAATATTTTAAAATTCATACACAGTGATAAGACACAAAAGTGCTAGCTGACTTTTGTTTTACCAAAACGTGTTGAATCGCAATTGCAGCAGAATTCAACCTCTACTTTACGTTTACGCCGATATAATTCTACGGCACAACTGACAATTTTCAAAACGTACTCTAATTTGTTTTCGTTTTTCAACTACAAATGAAGAATATATGAACCTAAATGATAAATAATTATTTAAAACCAAGAGGACCAGTGCCGCATATAAGTCAGAAAGACTCATACGATACTGAAAAGTACCTACTTGGAAGCGCGCGAGTTAAAATCAGAAAAAAGATATTAAAAACAATAAAACTTTTTAAAATTTTTATTAAGTAGTATTATTGACTATTGTATAAATAATCAAAAAAAATAATTTTTTTTATATTTTATTCTTTGTTTTTATTGTTTTATATTTTATTCTTTGTTTTTATTGTTTTATATTTTTCATTGATCAAAAGTTTCCAATTTTAGGATTTTTCAAACTTTTAAAATTTATATCTCCAAAAATATCAACTTCTGTAGATCCACTCGATTGTAAAAGAAAGTCATAAACTTTACGATCGGTAGACGGTGTCGTTTCCGAAAATCCATTGGATGTTATGTTTTTGACCGCACGTCGACCACTCTGGGCCAGCCGACAAAATTAATGAAAATTCAGAAAAATTCGACTTGACAGAGGTTGTGTAGAATACATGCCATTTCCATATTTTTGGATATTTCTCTGTAATTACAAACGCCAATTGTTGAAAACACTTGAACTTGTTTATTTTGTATTTATCAGATTCTAAATCAATAAAATAGTCATTTTAATTAAGGTCATAAACAAACTATAAAAAAAAACTCTTACGCAACACTTTTTATATTTTGGTAGGTGTTCTCGGTGATCTTCCAATTTCGTGATAACATTTTAATCTTATTGGATTCCTGATAAGCAACCCAGCCTCAGCAGTGCCAGCCTTAGTGTTTACCTAATGTTCGCGTTAAAAGGCATTGCGATTTGGTTTTATACGGGTTTAGCACTCTATAGCACAACTACTCTTGACGAGAGTTAAACATCGAACATCGAAGAAGAAGAAGACACCCTGTGCCCTACATATGATTGACAATTTTCCGGCCTTTTTTGTAACTACGCTAAAACTATTTGAGAATCTGAAAATAGGTAAGTCTTATCGATTTGATATGATATTAAATCTTTAACTTTGGTGGTTAATTCCGCTAGTAGTTGTGAGGCTAATAATTCAAGTTTTGCAATAGATAATAATTGTTTTAACGGTGCTACTCGTGATTTAGATAATTATCTAAATATTTATCGAATTTTATTTATGACAATACTGTTGATAAAAATGCATTTAAGATGTTTTGTGTGTTATTGTTTTTATAATTTTTTTGCTTTTTTGGTCAATGGCTCTATTTTAAATTCTTTTTATAAATGTTTAATATGTTCTCTTCCATACATCAAGTAGTCTATTTTTTAGTAAAATCAAGTAATTTTAGTAAAATCGATAAGGAACTTATGTTTAAGCAAAGTATTTTTTGGCAAATTGCCAATTTTTTTGTTGTCGATTTTAATGTTGCCATTTTTATTTTGGTTTTCTAGTTATATACTCAATTTAAACCTTAGAATTCTATCCATTTTTGTTTTTTAACCATCATTTTTTTTATTATTTAGCTTTATTAGAGTGTTATTCTACTTTTCTATTCTATTTTTTTTATTTCTGTTCTCACTTTTGTCAAGCTTTTTTTAATTACTATTTTTTTAGTTTTATTACTTCTATTTCTGTTTTCATCTGTTCCACATACATAGTTCGTCCACATTTTAATTTTCTCTATTAGTTTGATAAAATTTCAAACACTTTTTGTTTGTACTCTCTTCCAGCTAAGAATGACTACAATTTTTAACAAAAAATTTTGTTTTATTTTATTGTTTTATTATTTAATGTTTACTTTTAAGCTGAAATTGTTCAGTTGTGAATAATAATCTCATATCAACTGTTTTATCAGGGTTGTTCCGCTTTTGGTGATACATTTAAAAAAAAATTGGAATAATGGTAAAGGATAGATTGAACGAATTAAAACTGGTATGTCAAAGCATTTCTACTATTTTTAAATAATTTAAATAATTTTAGTTGCAAAACAGCCAAGCTACGACCACCCGTGATGTAGAAACAGAAAATGTAAAAGTAGAGGACGCCAATTATATCAAAATAATTATCTTATCTGCTTGTAGATTAAATCAAATTTGGAAACAGAGAACAAAACTCAAAAATTACGTCAAACATTTGAACGGGCTGATGTTCTAAGCCAATGGGTTACACAAGTAGAAAACAACAATCAAAATGTTCGGATCTGTTTGAAGAAAGTAGAAGAAATAGATCATGAGAAAATTGTAGAAGATAAACTCCAATCACTATTCCAAAACAACACCAGTTTAGCTTATCAAATTTCTGGCAAACTTAAAGAAATTTATAAAGAGAATGATAGGATAAAAACCGAGACGACAGAAAGCAGAATAAAAAGCGTTCAACTTACCACTTCTACAACACGTTTCCAAAATGCCTTTTGCGATCATAATCTACTTCTGGAAACCTACAAAAATCTACGAAAAAAAGTTATCAAAGCGCAACTACAAGCAAAAGGGTACTTTCAAGTGACAGATGAAGAAGTGTCATTGCGTCTGGAAGAAGGCACTGATGAAAATGTATGAACAAACACTAAAGACATCCACAAAACTAACACTAATTTTAGAGTTTAGCAGAAACAGCAGAAGCCAAATTTATTTTGGCAACGGTAGAAGAACGCGATCAGCAGCTGCAACAAACTGAAAGGATGCTGGTTGAAGTTAGGGATTTATTCATACAAATGGCATTTCTAGTCGAAAGTCAAGTAATATTTTTCTTCTTTTTTGGAAATTGGTTTTTATTGCAATTTGTTGTAGCAAGAAGTCGTTGATAGAATCGAGTATCAAGTTCAAATGGCTCCTGAGTACGTTGATGTAGGCGGTGTTAATCTAGTTTCAGCAAGTACCAAGAAGAAAAAGTACAGAAAAGTATGGTTTGTCAAATGGTAAAAAAGGCATAACAAAAGTCTTTCTTCACTTTTCCTGTTTTTTTCATTTGGCTAGATTTGGACATTTTTTTTATTGTCTTTTTTAATTGTCTGTGTCAAAATTTTGCATCTTGACTTAGTTTGCTGATTCTTTTCTGTTTTTTCACATTTCTATTATTTTCTTATTTTTTATTCATTGTGACAATATTTCTACTGTCTACTATAATTCTTTTTCTATTTGGTGTCAATATTTTACATCTTTACATAGTTTACTGATTTTATGCTGTTTTTTTATTTTTCTTAATTTTTTCTCTTTTTTTCATTGTGGCAATTTTTGACTTTTTTTGTACAATTTACTAAAACTGTTTTTCTATTCTGTATCAATATTTTATATCTTGACATAGTTTTCTAATTATCTGCTGTTTCTTCACTTTTCTATATATTTTTTTTCTTTTATGTGAAAATCTTGGACCTTTTGTACTGTCTACTATAATTGTTTTTCTATTCTGCAGTAACTATATTACTGTAATTGTATTTCTATAGTGCATCTTAACATAGTTTACTATGTCTTCGCTGTTTCTTCCCTTTTATTTTTCTCTTTTTCTTTACAATGACAATGTTTAACTTTTTTTTTTTTCTATTCTGCATTTTTTACTTAACATATTTTACTAATTTTCTGCTGTCTCTTTACTATTTTTTTCCTTTATTGTGGCAGTTTACCTTTTTCATGTAGTCTATTATATCTCAATTTTTTTTTATTATATTTAACTCATTTTATCATACTGCCATTACCTGGTCTCTCTTCTTAATATTGCCTACACCACATCTTTATCTTTATAATAAACATTTCTCTGTTTCTATTTCTGCTTTTACATTTTATTTAATTTTTTTTGTTTACATTATTCTTCTCTTGCAGTTTATTTATTTTTAGTTTATGCTAATTTTTTCTTTCATGTTTCTTCACGTCTCTCTTTTTCTTTAATGTAGCAATTTTTGTACTGCCTACTATAATAATTGTTTTTCTCTTCTGTATTAAGATTTTGCATCGGAACATAGTTATAGTTTATCTTATGTCTCTGCTGTTTCTTCTTTTTTCTATTATTTTTCTCTTTTTCTTCACTGTGACAATTGTTAACTTTTTTGAGTCTTTGTCTACTATGATTTTTTTTCTATTCTGCATTTTGACATATTTTACTAATTTTCTGTTGTTTCTTCACTTTTGTTTATTGTGACAATTTACCTTTTTTAATATTGTCTATGATATCTCATTTCTTTTTTTTATCTTTAACTTATTTCATCATACTGCTATTACTTGGTCTCTCTTCTTAATATCGCCTACACTACATCTTCACATTTCTCTGTCTCTATTTCTGCTTTTACATCTGTTGGGATTAGGAAAACAACCACATTGTGTTTTTTTTAAGATTTTCTTATTGTTTTTTTATTTATTTGAACTTTTGCAATTTTAAAAATTTTTTTTTTCAATTTTCTAACTAAAGTGTTGGACACTATTATTCTTGTCTTGCAGTTTATTTATTTATTTTTATTTTATACATACTTATATATACATACGTTGTCTACTCAGTGGGACTAGAATCAGTTAGACTTTTGTTATGCAGAGAGGTTATGTTAAATATAAAAAATTATGTTTTTAGATGAAAATTTATTTTATTATTGCACTTATCATATTGACTGTCATAATTTTAATATTGATATTCAAGTAAAAGGACATTCTTATGGTTGTTACTTTGCCAGGCTGTTATTATTTGTATTTGCCTCCAATACAAAAATCAGCAATTCGACCATTGCAAATAGAAAATGGAAAGAAGAATTTGAAGAACAAATGTAAATTTTTTATTAAAGTAATAATTTTGACCAGTAGTTTGATTTTTTTCTTATATTTTATGCATGAAATTCCTTAAGCCAACTATAACGTTTTTAAAAACTGCTTAGAATTTTGATCATTACCTGCTGATTGCTATGAAAAATAGTAAACCTGCGATAAAAGTAAAATTGAAAACAAAAACATATTGTCTATCTTTTTGAAGACTATATGGTCCTGACCTGACCATGCTTCAGAAGTTTTTGACCTAAATTGGAAGAGATAGATCTGAAACACGTGGTTTCAGCAGGATGGAGCAACAGTCCACACCGCAAGGAATGTCTTAGCTTTTTTTCCTGTAAAAGTTCTCTTTGCGTCTAATAAGAATGGAAGTGGCCAGCACGTTTTCCTGATTTGGTTCTCTGTGAGTTACTTTAGGAAGAAAGTACGCGTAAAATAAAGATAGTAATTTATTTACAGATCTATATATTTATCACTCTTTAATACCATTCCTATTTTACAAACTAAATAAAAGCTAAACAATTAAAACACTAGGCTCGGAATGCTGCATTCTATCAACAATGGAAATCTCATCCTCTCTCTCCACTCTTCCAAATCCAATTTTAGGTGCCATAGTTTCATCATTATTTCCTTCTCCTCTATACCATGTTAAGGATTTGCATGCTTGAGTACTACTAGTTTCATATAAAAAAAGTGGACTTTCTTTTACTATATATAAACCCAGTAGGTGTAGTACTGGAATTACAATTGATATAACAGTCAGCCAGATTTTATCTACAATAGTTGTAACTGTAAGCAATGAAATTATCAAAAATGCTCCAAAAACACTCGAGGTGTCAAAAAATACTCTTAAATATTGAAGAATTTTACTATGAATGCTACATTGCATGAGATAACCTCCTGCTGTTAAATATGTTATCCCTAAGAAACCTACAAAAAAACGCATTGCCACCCTTAAGCCAAGATTTTGAATTTGAATTAAAGAATAAACAATAATGAAGAAGACACTTTGTACAAGCATCACTTTTCTGGGTTCAAATTGCTTCATCAGAAAAAGAGATGAGGGAATTCCCAATATTGCCCCTAATGGTAAAATTATAATCATCCATAGAATGTAGATACTACCCATGCTATCATGGGTAATAAATTCGTCTGCTTGTTTATTGGTCCAGCCCAGGTTTATACCAAAAGACATTGATCCCAAACAAACTGCAACACTTTATGTTAGATAAGAGTTGAAAATGACGTGAAATACATATAAATCCAGCAAATAACTGAGTGGATAGACGACCAACGGGTACTGTATGGAGACTATTTACCAAATTTTCTTCGGTCACGTGTAAGGGTTATGGTCTTGACAACTAAAATTTTCTGCTTTTATTGTAGAGTTTGACATTTTGCTTCAATCTTAGCCAAATAATTTGACGCTAGCTGGCTCAGGTTTTTTATTAGTGCTTTTTAAAATAAAAAAAAAACAAAGATCTTCAAAGGCTCTCAATAACCTCTTCTCAACACAACACTTTGTTTTCATGTGTTTTGCTCTTGAAATAGACTACTCAGACATTTTGTTTATAAATTTTAGATTTTATATTTAGATCACTTTAATATAGTTCTACAAAATGGTAAAAGTTATCATTTCATGAATTAAGTGTATTGTTCTCGACTTGAGATGATTTTTTTCCCGGGTGACATAACGACGTAAAAATGTCAATATTATTGCAGAATATTGTAGATAAGACAATTTGATCAAAATTTTCTTGAAAGTTCTTTATTGTAGAACAGCAAACGTTGAGAATCGAATTCATACAAGGCTACTCAGGTGAACAGAACTGAGAAAGTCTGTCTTATAGAAATCTTAGAAAAAACTGTTTGTAATGCTGGTCTAATTGTTGAAAACTGTGTTCTCAGTGGTAGACAGAGATGGGAAATTATAGCCTTCTAACTTTTACAGATTTTTTGCCAAATTAGACAGATTATCAAAAAACTGGTATAAAATTGAAGCTTGATCTCTCAAGAACTCGGTTTTGGACGACCGTTAAATTGTCAAAAACTAGTAGTTTTTGTCACTTTGAAACTGTATACTAGGCTTACTACTAGTAAGCTTTTTGCAGAATTATTGATATCATAACAATAAAGATCTAATCTGGTTTATTAAATTTTCTTGGATCATGCACTTGAATCATACTTTATTGAAAATTTTGCTGAAGCGCAGTTTTGGATACCTCTGACCTCAAGGTCTGATTATAGTAGTTTCAGTAATAAAATAATAAACGAGAATAACAAAAAAAAATATCCAGAACAAAATTCTATAAACTCGTCTATAATTCGAATTTTTTATCTTTCATAAGTAAAACTTGATGGGCTAAAAATAAATATCTGTGTTTTAGTTAAATTGATTGTTTTTATATTCTTAAATTGTTAATAAAATTATAAGACAAAGAACATAAAGAAGATAAAAAATTGATAGGTTTTGATGTTTTTAATAATAGTATTGTAATCTGTCATTGAAAATAGCTTTAACGCTCTTCAATGGTAAGCTTTCAAGTTTTTGTCGTAAAGTTTAACACAATTGATACAGTGCTACAAGACGTTTTGTCAGATCTCAGAATAGGCTAATTACTAAAGAAAATTTCAAAGCTATCCAAAATTAAGACATTAAAGTACTGAAAGGTTGGTAGATCTGTTCTGATGCCAAACCGAAATATTTTATTCAAAGCTTGTTGTTTTAAACGCAATAAGAAGCCACATTAAAAATTTTCTGAAAAACATAAAAATAATGGCACTGTCTTAAAAAATAAAAATTGTTAAAAGACAAGCTTTTAGTTTCTTATTAGTTTAAGATCCAATTGAAAAATTAAATTAAAAACAAAATCCACAAACTGTGTTTTAAACCAAATAGAAAACATAAGTTTGTTTTTTGAAAAATCAAGCTAAATTAATATCTCCCCACGCATCTGCGATCATTTTATTTGAATTGTTGAATTTAACATTTAAAAATATTCGAACAATATGACATGAACATAATAATACTGCTTTCAGTAATTTTGCGACGATTTTATTATTATTATATTAGGATATTTATAAATACTTTTTGTGGCGGACTTATCGCTTTGGGATTTTGGATTATTATCGCAGTCGCTGTGGTTTTTCGGTGGTATCTGAACGATATATTTCTTTTTGAGGCGGTATTAGAATACAATTTTTTGTATTTATTTGTACCGATAGAATAAGAAAAAAAATGTTAAATTAACAAAAAAATTCACTAATTAAAATGATGGGTGAACTATTCAAAAATTAATTAAGTCAAATATGATGTGTATCTTACGGTTTTTAAATTTCTAGCAAAAAATACATTTGTAATAATAATTATTGTAAAAGCATATCTTCTGATTTAAATCAAGATTAGAAAAATTAAAAATTTGAAGAAAACCGATTCCAATATAATTATTCTATCATTTATTTACATAATTGATTCAAAATGCTTTTTGTTTAAGTCGTCTAAATTAATTAAATACATAAACTAATATTAAATCATACTAAAATTGATATTATTATTTTCTCTCTGATTTTTGTCTCAAAAAAATTATTAATAAGAATAACTTAAAAGTACTTCAAATCTTGGTCAAATTATATAATTATGGTACCACATGGAAGGCATCAGTTTTTAAGTCAACATCAACAATGCAATCATCAACATTGAAAGTTCTGAGATGACAAACATAAAAAAAAAATATGGTCAAAAACTTTCTCTTCTTTTAAAGTCGGTAACAAAAAAATTTGAAAAAATTATATTTATATTCAATACTATAGCTTTTTTTATATAAAAAAGTATTATTAATAAAATCAACTTGCTCACATTATAAATTTTTTTCTATATAGTTAGATTGGCAGAACAATGAAAACTCGATATGTGTAATGAATACTTAATCATTTCAATAGATGCTGATTTGTTTATTACATGTCAAACATTTGTTGTCCAATCCTGTTAAATAGTGTAACAACTATTTTTTTTTGGAGCTTATGGCCTGGTTGCTGAGACCTTTGAGCCACAACTTTATTTTTTTCTGAAGACATCATGTGTGCGTTCAGAAATTTATTTTTTGTAAAATGTC
This sequence comes from Lagria hirta, assembly GCA_947359425.1. Classification (NCBI taxonomy): domain Eukaryota; kingdom Metazoa; phylum Arthropoda; class Insecta; order Coleoptera; family Tenebrionidae; genus Lagria; species Lagria hirta. The sequence goes on along the minus strand of OX375796.1, from coordinate 10,819,405 downwards.
TACAAACTTTAGGTACTGTTATATTTGTTTTTAATTCCCAAAAATAATACAGGAACGAAATTTAGGGAATAAAAAATCAGTTGGTAAAGGTTATAAGATTAAGGAAAAAAAATCTACAGGTCAACAAAAGTGTAAATGTCTTTTTATAGGTTGTCTATGATTTTTCTTGATAAGCTATTCATACGTAGTGGTTATATACTCTTTGAGCTATTGTCTATGTCTCGAAAGTTCAGGCACTGTTATTATATTTGGTGGTTTTATGCGAGTGCACATTTTAATAACAATGCCGCGTCCTAGAAGATCTAATCTTTCCCAGCGAAGCCGTAATGCAATTAGGCAACGGAATATCGCGAGTCAATTATCTGCGAGAAATTGCACGCGTCGATGCTTAAAGAAAAATTTAAAGCTGAGGAAGTTCTTATTCCAAGGATTCCGATGATCCCAATAGATATGCCCTTTGAGTTTAAACGAATTCAATTCCCGATTTGTCTTGCCTTCGCCATGACGATCAACACATCACAGGGCCAATCCTTGACTATTTGTGGCTCCATGACATATTTTTATAATTTATTGTAAGAAATTAAAAAAACATTTCTTAAAAATTCTTACAACAAATTTGTACCAAACATTTATTGTTTTTTCTAATATAAGTTTCTTATATAATAAAAATTAAACTGAAAAATAATAAAAACACATAATCATCATTAATAATAACTACAAATACGAAACAAGTAAGCATTCTATTACTGCTTTCAATTAGTCCAATTAAAATTGTAAGCCATGAATAAGTTTTATTTTTTAACATGCTCTAAAAGAAACTCGGTTTTGTTTTATCTGAGCTTTCAATTTTTCGGGGTATACCGAAAACAATTTAAAAAAACCCCATAATAGCTTACTGCTGTAAACATGTTTATTATCTACAACCATCCACAAGCAATATTAAAATAATATTAAAAAATTATAAGCTACAAATAATATAGAAATACATAAAAAGTAAAATTACATAAGTCTCATATTTCTTTATTTTTTTATTAATTTTTTTAATTAAACATCTATGAATTTACATTTCACAAAAATTGTGAAATTAATTTGTTTACTTGGAAAATAACTGCCTACTGTATTAGGTTTCTGTTTGCAGTGTTACGAATTTATATTTTTGTTGACCAAAAAATTAAGCTCCTTCACTTTCAACCTTAATAAAATGTTATAGAGTCTATAAAAATTGTCTTTCTATCATTATTCATTGTCTTTAAATGACTAATTCTTTATTTGGTCCTGGTTTTTTAAAGAAATATATTTTTTTATTATTAACAGTAATAAAATACAAAAAACAATGCTGCTTGATGTTTTGTATTAATAAAAAAAAAATTCAATATGATCCATATTAAAAAAAATCGTTTTTAATAATTTTTCAAATGTTTTTATTAATTTACCCAATACATTGTAGAGTATCTTCATAAAACAATATCCTAAATACTCATCAAAGTATTAAAACAATAGATAGTAACAATAAAAACACTTATGACGACATATACTGCTAGTAGTACCAACAGCTTACGTTTCTTACGTCAACGTTATTCTATTAAGATTAAATTGTTATGACGTGTCTACCAAATCTAGCACTTGTGTAAATTAAATTAAATCTACAACTGAAATGTTAGTATTTATTTTAAGAAACTTAAATACTCTAGAATTTTTGAAAAACGCTGCAGTTTGTTTTTCTTATTACAGGTTTCCTTCATAAAACATTATTTCTGAAACACCTTGTATAATTTAGTACATCGTAAATAATAAAAATAATTAATTATTTAGATCTGCTAGCGGGGGGTCAATTTGCACCCAAGTCAATAATTGGGCATAAGCAATTATAAAAATAATTTCTAAATATATCTTTATTTTTATGGATTTTCATGGAATATTATATAACGGTAAAATATTTTTTTATGGTAATACGTGCCTACATTGTAGTTATGCTTTAAAAAAACATGTATTATTGTTGTGGCAATATTTAGTAGTAATTTATCCACTTCACTGTACCGTTGTAAGTCATAGAAAATTGTATAAATTGTACGAAATTGATGTGGCAGCATAAAAAAGTAGAGAAGAAAAGTAACCCATCTATAGTTATACACTTTTATTGACGCGTTTCCGGTTCGGACTTCCGTTTGTGATTGCATAACCTGATTTGGTGAGTTAAACACTAATAATAAAATAAATAACACACTATAATAAGTAAGCACTGATAACAAAAACAAAAAAATTTAAAAATTCACTACATAAACGATTATTAGCTACTAACAATTTTTTTTAATGCTTACAAAAAATGTTCACATTTATGTCATGCCGTTTTACTATTTAATCACCAAAAAAAAATAATCAAAATATTGAAGAACATTTTCAATGTGACAACAAAATAAACAAATATTATACAATAACAAAAATAAATAACAGTGAATTAAAATTATGAGTTTGGCTGAATGGTTATGTCTCACGATAATAAAAAGTTTCAATGTGATTATAATTAGCAATTGTTATTATGCCGCAACATAAATAAAATTGAAAGATATTTGTTTTTATTTTCAACATGAATGCTGGCAAGTTTGAATGCAATTGTTGTGTATGTACTAATGTACATAATTATGTACTAATTAAATTTGAATTAAAATTAAGTACATAACAATAATGATTGAATTAAACTTAAGTACATAAAAGAATTTCCGAATCAAAATTATGTACAAGATAGAAAGTCCAAAGTAAAATTCTGTATAAAATAAAAATATTTCAATTAAAATAATTATGTACATAATAAAGACTCAGAATAAAAATTATGTATAAAATAAAAATAAAAAATTACACTTCTGTACATAATAGCAATTATTAAAATTATTTACATAACAGAAACTCAGAAGTAAAAGTATGTACATCATATAAATCCAGAATAAATTTTTTTTATATAATTAAAAAATATTTTTGTTTCATTATTATTTTTTAAAAAAACAAGATAAATTAAAATAATTCTTCCTAATAATCAAAATTCAATTCGATATCATTAGTAAATGTGCATAATTTTTTTTTATATTTTGATTATAAGGAGTCATATTAATTATTAATTCAATTATTAATAATAATGTTTTATTTTGAGATTTATTATTGTTAAGTTGCATGATCTTTTTTGATGAAATAATATTAATTATTATATATTTTTAAACAATGTTACGTCATAAGATAATTTAAACAATTTTTTTATATAAGAGAATAATATTCATATTTAATTCTTATGCTTTTATACAATTTCTAAATTAAGTAAATCTTGGAAAAGAATATATTTGCAAAATTTGAATATTATTTAATTATTATGCTATCGTTAATGTTTCGGTGAGAGATGTCCTCACCTTCATCAAGGACTCCAGAATAAAACGTAAATAATTGGTGTGAAATGTTCACCTGTTTTTAATGCATTATATTGTTGATTTTAATTTGGAAAAAAACATCTCTCACCAAAACGTGGATGATAGCATAATAACAATAACAATCATTAAAAAAATTATAAAGAAAAACAACAGTTCACATTTGGTAAAATAATATTAAAAGTTTTATTTTATATATTGTATTTATTCTTTTTTTTTTCTAGAAAAGCGCAAACAATTTTTGTATTTAGTTAAAATTTACAATTAATATAAGTATTACGGGTAAATATTATTATTAAAGTTCAATAAGTATTTGTTTGTGCTTTCTCACACTTTAATGAGGCTGAGGGACAATCTATATAATCAAGGGACAAGATGGTAGTAGCACCGTCATCTAATTGCCAATAATTTTTGACAGTTCCAAATTTCAATCTATATATATAAAAGAAAGTCGTGTTTGTTACAACACTTATAACTCGAGAACGGCTGGACCGATTGCCATGGTTTTTGATTTGTTGGATTTGTTTCCGTCCCGAATAGCAGAATACATCTTAAAAACAATGAAAACTCGATATGTGTAATGAATACTTAATCATTTCAATAGATGCTAATTTGTTTATTACATGTGAAACATGTGTTGTCCAATCCTGTCAAATAGTGTAACAACTATTTTTTTATTTTTTGGAGCTTATGGTCTGGTTGCTGAGACCTTTAAGCCACAACTTTATTTTTTTCTGAAAACATTATGTGTGCGTTCAAAAATTTATTTTTTGTAAAATGTCTACAAAGATCAGGTACTGTTATATTTGTTTTTAATTCCCGAAAATAATACCTAAGATTTATTCTACAGTAAAAACATAAAATCATCGGAAAGGAACGGAATTTAGGAAATAAAAAATCAGTTGGTAAAGGTTATAAGATTAAGGAAAAAAAATCTACAGGTTAACAAAAGTGTAAATGTCTTTTTATAGGTTGTCTATGATTTTTCTTGATAAGCTATTCATACGTAGTGGTTATATACTCTTTGTGCTATTGTCTATGTCTCGAAAGTTCAGGCACTGTTATTATATTTGGTGGTTTTATGCGAGTGCACATTTTAATAACAATGCCGCGTCCTAGAAGATCTAATCTTTCCCAGCGAAGCCGTAATGCAATTAAGCAACGGAATATCGCGCGAGTCAATTATCTGCGAGAAATTGCACGCCTCGATACTTAAAAAAAAATTTAAAGATGAGGAAGTTCTTATTCCAAGGATTCCGATGATCCCAACAGATATGCCCTTTGAGTTTAAACGAATTCAATTCCCGATTCGTCTTGCTTTCGCCATGACGATCAACACATCACAGGGCCAATCCTTGACTATTTGTGGCCTCAATCTAGAAAATGCATGTTTTTCTCATGGTCAATTGTACGTGGCATGCTCACGTGTCATATATATAAGAAAAAACAATAAATATTAAAAATATTTTATTATAAACAATCACATAAGTAAAACTAAGTTTGTTCATGTACATTCACATTAGCTTCTCTTCGTAGAAGCTTAGGCGATACAAAATATGTAGCGAAAGAGCTCAACAGCAAACAAACAGTGATAATTGCATGTGTAGGTATATACCCAATAGCATCAAACAATTCTTCAAAAACAAGAGTATACACTAAAGTGAAAAGATAAATAAATGAATTGAGAACTGAGCAGACTGTAGGTTCAGGAATTGGATACATAATTTCAGTAGCATATTCAAAACCAATAAGCAGTGTACTAGCAACAAAAAACCTGAAACATACAAGTTATTACCAGACAACAAAATCAGCTATTTTTGTTTCAAAAGCGTAAGAAAAACAATTACAAAACGATCAAAGTTGCTATTAAAAAAACAAAAATTTGTCTATTTGTTGATTCTACCAGTCATGCATAACAAAATTTAGGTAGACATAGTCACAAATATTGATTTTTCAAAAAACCGAAACAAATGTTTTTAAATAAGAAAAATAGAATGTAGAAACTGGTAAATAAATAAATACCTTAACCAGTAAAAAAATTTTTTACCTCGCAAGCATGCTATGACCAAAACATTTAAGTATGAAAAAAACATTATTGATATCGAATTTTGGCCCTGATTGACAGCTGATTGTAAAAATTTCAAAACCAACTCATAGATCGACTTTAAAATGATTAATAACTAATTTATATATTTAATTAATTTAAACACTTTATGGAAAAAAACAATTTGAATACAAACCCAAATACTGGTATTGCAAAATAAGTAGCCAGTTTTTGCCTCTCTTCTAAAGCAATCACAACAAGTATGTATGAAATAGTCGATGCCATAATAATAGAAAATGTTGTCAGTTTAAATTTGTGCCATTTGTCTAGAGCAACACCAAATACAACACTTCCTATACATCCTCCAGCAATTACTGCAATTGCTGTTATTATACCCAATTCTGATTCAGAACCCTAAAAAAAAAGTTTGGTTTTCAGTAAATAATTTTTCGGTTAATAGCTTTCTTAAAGAAATTTTTTTTACGTTTTTCTGTTTTATGAAAAAGTATATTACAAATAAAAATAAATTACGTAAACTAGAAGATGCAAAAAACAGAAGATTCTTTCTGAGGTTTTGTAACAGAAACTACTATAATCAACCAGTTAAACTAGATATTGTTGCTAAAATTCCTAATGAAATAGCAAAATATTTAAATTTACAAACTGGCCATTCGTTTTGCTGAACCAGTGAGGCTGACATTCTGCAACCTAAAAGAGCTAAAGGATGGAAGTTGTCAACAGTAGCGGAAAGCTGTGTAGCAGTGGCGAATAAAATACAAGTGACTAACAAGAAGTTTCACAACAACGAAAGAGAAGACAACTTATTTCTTGAAATATATATATATAATCAAAACCCGGTTTTACCCATAGTGGGTGTCGGGTTTCTTGAAATAAATAATAATAAACTGCCTGGTATAATCCGGAATGAGCATCGACTGCATACGTGAATAAGTGAAGAAGGACATAGGAAGATATCCTTCACACGAATCATATATCTTTAGCATCGATGTTTAACATAAATCCAATGATAAACTGTTAATTTCATATTAAATCAAATAAAAACGGCTGGACGTCTATTTTGTTGTCTTATCTTGACTCTCACGATCATGAGATGGTTTCCCTGGTCAGATTCTTTCACACATTATGAATACCACACGTTGGTATTTAGTATTACTTACAGTACTATTAGCACTGTACGTAAAATAATAAATCAGGTATTGCAAAAAAGTACTATAAAACTAATAATACAAAAAACTAAAATTGTTCGTATGTTTAAACAAATTTCAAAAAAATGTTTAAAGTTTTTTAGATTTTTTGAAATTTTTTTTCAACTTACTGGAAAATAATGTAAATAAACACCATTGATAATAATTCCAAAACAAGTATACATTCCATTACTGCCCCCAATAGCAACTATAAGCCATAAATAACTTTTATTCTTTACCATGGCTTTTATGCTTTGTTTCAACGAGACCTTTTGATTATCTTCGATAATATTAACTTGAGATTGACTTGGTGGCAACATAGGTCTAGCTCTAAAAACTAATTCTTTCAATAAAAAAATAGCATAAAAAAATTGAAATAGTACGTAGTAGTACCAATATTAAAATAAAACAAGAAATTGATGCATTTGTTATATGCAAATTCAAAAAATCTTCTCCTATATCGTCAAAATTATCACTATTTCTGACAGCATTGGTGGACCATATGCAGCCTACAGCAACGCCAACCTGTGTCCCAAGAATAGCAATAGCACATGCTGTAGATACTTCTTCGGGACCAAACCATGTAGAAGCTAGCTTTGATGGAATACTTAAAATAAAAACTTGAGCTATAGCACTTGGCAGTTGACCAATTGGAATTATATAAAAGCGACTACGAGATACCGATAATAATTTAATTAAATTTCCTAATGCGGTAAGAGTGGTACTAACGATCGAAATTGTTTTTAAGTTCTAAAAAAACAAAAATAATAGCGATTTTAATAAATAGACACTACTTTTGACCAAAACAAGTACACCGTGTTTGATAAAATCATGTCCCATAGCAAGTAAGTATATATTGTGTGTACACTCAAGGCAACTGTACCAATTGCTGACTTTGGCAAATTTGTTGTTTATATTATATAAAATGCAAAATTTTGATTTATAAGAAAATGTATTCTTTTGTTTTTTAACATAAGTAACCCTCAAATCTAGTAACTTTATGAAGTTTTATAGTGTTTCAAGTGTGAAAAGTTCTATATTATAAAAAAAAATAATGTGTAGGGTTATACTGCCATATTAAACTGTGACAATCAACATTAATTTTTTTTTTAAAAATGTTTTGTGAATATATTATTTTTGTATCAACTTGATTAAGCACCTAATCCTTTTCATTTCTTTGAAAAAAAAATAAAATTCAATTAACTAAAAGAATTGTCTGAAAATGAAATTGGAAATTTGCTGTCAACAATGTCTTTTCTTCGTATTTTTACCACTTACTTTCTAAGAACTATAAGTATAATTTGAAGTAAAATAAACTAATGTGTAATTCTTTTTCAACAACTGTAATTCAGAAAACATTAATTGTTTCAGATGTAATTCAGTATTTAATATATAATATTCAAAAAGTATCAATTGTAATTCAGAATGCTCAACTGTAATTCGGAATTTATCAGTTGATTTTCTGAGTAGTTTTTAGACTATTTTGAATTTTTGATTTACTTGAAATCCTCTTAACTGAAAAAAGCTGACAATAAAGTTAAAAATTTGCTGTCTACCAAGGTCTATTTTAAATTTTCACCACCTACTTTCTAAACACATCAAAGTAAAATAAACTACATCTTTCCCAACTGTAATTCAAAAAGCATTAATTGTATTTCAGATCAATCCGATGTAATCCAGAAAGTATCAATTGTGTTTCAGAAAAGTGAACTGATGATCATCAGAAAGTATCAATTTGTAATTCAGAATAGTCAACTGTAGTATATAGAAATATATAGACACAGTTTATAGAATTTTAGACGGTATCAAATCGGCTTAACACTTATTTTTTTTTAAGAATTGGTCAAGGAAAAAAACAAAATCTAACTGACTGAAAGAAATGACAATAAAGTTCAAAATTTGCTGTCAACAAAGTTCTATTTTAAATTTTTATCATCTAGCTTCTAAAAATATTAATGCAAAAAAAAAACTACATTTTTCATCAGTGTAATTCAGAAAGCATTGTATTTCAGATTAGTCAGATGTAATTCAGAAAGTATTAATTGTAATTCAACTGTAATTTAGAGTTTATCAGTTGATTTTAATTTACATTTACGTAAATAAAAAATTTACTATTTAAAATTAAAAACATGTCGAGTGTAATTCAGAATGCTTTCATTCTATTGTAATTTTCTCTGCATAATACCTCAAATAAAGATTTATTTTGTTTCAAGTCGGTTTAGCACCTACTCCTTTTCATTTGTTCAAAAAAAATAATTAAGAGAATTCAACTAACTCAAAGAACTGACAAAAAAATTAAAAATTGGCTGTCAACAAAGGTCGATTTTAGATTTTTACCAACTACTTTTCAAAAAAATAAAGCAAAATAAACTACATGTTTCCAACTGTCATTTCCAACATTCAGAAAGCATAATTCTATTTCAGATTAGTCAGATGTAATTTGGAAAGTTTTAATTGTATTTCAGAATACTAAACTATTTCTTTTTATTTACAAAAAAAAATCAATTAATAAAATCCAGTTAACTGAAAGATGTGACAATAAATATAAAAATTTGCTTAATAAAATTTTAAATTTTAACCACCTACTTTAAAAAAAAACATTAAAATTAAATAATAATAAAGTACATCTTCTTCAACTGTGATTCAAAAAGCATTAATTGTATTTCAGATCAATCAGATGTAATTCCAAAAGTATCAATAATTGTATTTCAGAAAAGTCTACTGATGATCACCAGAAAGTTTCAATTGTTATTTGGAATTCATCAGCTGATTTTCAGAATAGTTTTTAGACTATTCTGAAATTTTGGTTTAGATTGATGTAAATTAAAAGTTTGTCATTTAAAATTAAGAATCGGTCAGATGTAATTCAGAATGTATGATCGTCATTCTCTATGAATAAAGTTTTAGATTGTATCAAGTCGGCTTAACACTTATTTTTTTAAAATTATTTTTCAAAGAAAAAATACTAAAATTTAACTGACTGAAAGAAGTGACAATAAAGTTCAAAACTTGCTGTCAACAAAGTTCTATTTTGAACTTCTATCACTTACTTTCTAAAAACAATAAAGCAAAATACATCTTTTTCAGCATTAATTGTAATTCAGATTAGTCAGTTGTAATTCAAAAAGTATAAATTGTATTGCTATGATCATCAAAAGTATCAATTGAAATTCAGAATACTTAATTGTAATTTGAACCAGTTGATTTTCAAAATAGTCTTTAGACTATTCTGAAATTAGATCTTTTGAAATTAGAAACCAGAATTAATATATATAATTAAAATATAATTAAAAAATAGAAACTAAAATTTTGGTTTAGGTACATTTATGTAAATTAAAAATGTATCATTTAAAATAAAGAAACAGTCAAATGTAATTTAGAATGTATTGATTGTATTGCAAGTCTTTAGAAATGTCACTTCTAATAGAATTTTATTTTGTATCAAGTCGCTTTAGCAGTTATTACTTTTCAGTTATCCAAAAAAACAATCAATAAAATCTAACTGACTGAAACAAGTGACAATAAAATTGAGAATTTGCTGTCAAAAAAAGTCTATTCTAAATTTTTACCACCTATTTTCTAAAAACATTAATAATTGTAATTCATAAAGCATTAATAATTGTATTTCAGATCAGTCAGATGTAACTGAGAAAGTAACAATTGGGTTTCAGAAAAATCAGCTGATGATCATCAGAAAGTATCAATTGTAATTCAAAATATTCAACTGTTTTTCGGAATTTATCAGTTAATTATCAGAATAATCTTTAGACTCTTCTGAAATTTTGATTTACATTTATCTAGATCAAAAATGTATCAATTAAAATTAAGAAATGGTCAAAAAATGTAATTTATAATGTATTGATTGCATTGTAATTCTCTATAAATAATACTATTAATATATTTTTATTTTGTTTTAAAGCCTACTCTTTCTCATTTCTTCAAAAAAAAATGCAACTAAATAAAAGAAGTGACAATAAAATTTAAATTTTAGACAAATGAGCCAATAATCATCAGAAAATATCAATTGTAATTCAACTGTTATTTGAAATGTATCAGTTGATTTTGAGAATAGTCTAAAGACTGTTTTGAAATTTTAATTTACGTTCATGTAAACAAAAAACTTATTATTAAAAATTAAGAACACGTCAAATGTAATTCAAAGTGCTGTCATTGTATTGTAACTCTCTATATACAATACTTCAAATAAAGTTTTATTTTGTATAAAAGCGCTTTAGCACCTACTTAAAACTATACATCTTCTTTAATTGTATATAATTCAGAAAGCATAAATTGTATTTCAGATTAATCAGATGTAATTCAGAAAATATTATCAATTGTATTTTAGAAAAGTTAACTGATGATCATCATCAGAAAGTATCAATTGTAATTTAGAACACTCAACTCTAATTTAGAATTTATCAGTTGATTTTTAGAATAGCCTATCGACAATTCTAAAATTTTGATTTCGGTACATTTATTTATGTCAAAAATTTATCATTTAAAATTAAGAAACGATCAAATATAATTCAAAATGTATTTATTATGTTGTAATTTTCTATAAATAATAATAGTTCTAATAGAGTTTTATTTTACATCAAGTTGGTTTAGCGACTATTGCTTTCTATTTATTCAAAAAAATAAAAATAAAATAAAATTCTACTTACTGAAAGAAGTGACAATAAAATTGAAAATTTGCTGTCAACAAAGAGTTATTCTAATTTTTACCACCTATTTTCTAAAACCCTTAAAGTAATATAAACGACATCTTTCCCAACTGTAATTCAGAAAGCATTAATTTTATTTCCGATTAGTCAGATGTATTTCAGAAAAGTCAACTAATAATCAACAAAAAGTATCAATGGTATTCCAAAATACTCAACTGTAATTCGAAATTTATACGTTGATTTTCAAAATAGTTTTTGGAGTATTCTGAAATTTGGATTTAAATCAGAAAATTTGATTGAATTGTATTGGAATTCTCAATATACTCGTACAATACTTCAAATAAAGTTTTATTTGGTATTATGTCGGTTTAGCACCTAAGTCTGTTTATTTAAAAAAATTAATAAAATCGGACGAATTGAAATAAGCTGACAATAAAATTATTAGTTTGCCACTTTTTTAAAATATTGAAGCAAAATATACATTTTCTCCAACTGTAATTTAAAAAGCATTAATTGTATTTCAGATTAGTCAGATGTATTTCAGAAAGTATCAATTATTGTATTTCAGAAAATTCAACTGATGATCATAAGCAAGTATCAATTGTAACTCAGGATACTCAACTCTAATTCGGAATTTATCAGTCTGTTCTCGGACTATTCTAAATATTTGATTTAAAATAATTATGAATCAAAAATTTATAAATTAAAATTCGGAAACCGTCAAATGTATAGTAGGCTTAAATGGTCAGGAAATGCTCTAAGGCAATTATTTTTTTAGCACCGTTTAATTACCTATCCAAACAAGCCATGGAACATTGCATATACGTGGACAGTATTCGACTGCGTGCTGTTGCACTGCTCTACCGCATCAATATCGGTTCCAGACAATCACTTTCAGCGTAATTTTTCTTGAGAGTTCTTATTAATAGAAAAATTTACGACGAGTTAATAGACAAGTTGTGATGAGTAATGTGGTCAATATAAGAAAACCGAATTGGCCAGAGAATACGTAGGCCGTATCAACATTAATTCAAAATGTATCGATTGTACTGTTTGTAACTTTTTATAAATAATACTTCTAATAGAGTTGTATTACATAAAATATGCTAAACAAAACAATAATAAATCTTACAATTTATCAAATAAACTCTGAAAATAGTCCAATTGTTTATGAAATTCATTTTGATGCTATTTTATTTTTTAACTAGTGACCACTGAATTAATTGTTTACTCAAGTTACTATCTATGTTTGCCAATATGATTTATCCTATTCTGAATTACATCTGACGGTTTCTTAGCTTTAATTGATAATTTCTTGTTTACATTTAACTATTCTGAAATTCCATTTGACTAATCTTAACATTAAATTATTCTTCTGAATTACAGTTAATTAATCTGAAAAACAGTTAACGCCTTCTGAAATTAAATTGACACTTTTTGAATTACAACTGAAAAGGTGTAGTTAGTATAATTTGCTACGAACAGCAACAATAAAATTAATTCTTAATGGCTACTTATGTTAAAAAAAATGACTTTGAATGTAAATTTTACGAGAATTTTTGAAAAATTCTCTCAGAAGTTTTTAAGCTTTTATAAATGCTGATAATAGTTCTACAGGCATTTTTACAATTTTTTGAAATTGCTTCTATCATCACTGCTATACCACTATAAATTTAGTTCTATATTCGGTGTTAATATTAGCAATTGAAAAAAGAAAACACAATATTATAAATACAAAATCATTAATGCCCAGTATGATTTTTTTTTCAAATTAAGGAAGTTGCGACAGCTTTTAAAATGTCAGCAATTGGTAAAGCCATTTTATTAGTTTTACGTTTCTGTCAACGTTATTTTATAGATCTGCAAAATTTAGAATTTGTGTAGATTAAATTGAAATGTTATTATTGATGTTAAGAGATTTTGATGATTATTAAAAACGGGACTGCTACAATTTTTGAGTAAACTTTTTTTTGTCGCTGCCTGCTTTGATGGGACATTATTTCTGAAACACGCTGTATAATTTTGCAAACTCACATGTTTATCGATAAGATAATTAAAAGGCAAACACAAAATAATAAAAACGATTAGAAAAATTAATCCATTTAGATCCACCAGCGTGCTGTCTACATTGTAATATCTGGAAAGATTAATTATTATGGCTGCGGAAATATTTAGTTGTACGTTACCCACTTCACTGTAATATTAGAAATAATAGAGAATTGTATAAATTGTACAAAATTGATAGCAGCATAAAGACAGTAGAGAAGAAGAATAACCCATCTATAGTTATACACTTTTATTAAACCAGCGGTTCCGGTTCCAACTTCCGTTTGAGATTCCATATTTTCATCTGGTGAGTTAAACACTAACTACAAAATTAAACACTACACAAGTGATAAGATTAAAACACTACCTACACAGGTGACCAAAACTAAGTGCAGACTTGGTACGGATAATGATAACAAATGCACAACACTTTTTGTGGTCGACTACTCATTATTTCAATGTCATGAATAATTATAAACAATTTTCTACACAAAAACAGTTATTAACAATCGCATGTGTGTGTATCTTTTTAAATTAAGAGTTTCTCCACAAATTGCACCAATAGAAATTGAACACGGCCAAGGCTAAGGCTAGCGTCAAAGTCTGAATTATTCGTTTCTATTTAGTGTTCCATAAAAGTTTACCTCAAATACTTGAAACTCTTTTACACGAACTTGATGATAATGTCACAATAGGAGATAAGGAACACGATATTCTAATTGCGTTACATTGTTCTATGGAATATAGATTTAACGTGGATAAATCTTATGAAATATATACAGAGTGATTTTGTGAAAATTAGACCATTTTCAATCCAAAAAAAAAAGTTTACCCCGTTTTAGTCTTTCACACACTTTTTTCTTCCTACTCACTTTTTACATTCGGTATAAACTGTTTGGAAATACCAGTTATTATGAAATTCGCATATGAAGAAACCGAGATAATTGAAATCGTGTAAAAACCAGATTGTTTCATCATATTCTCATTCTAATTAGACAACTTAAATAATGCATAAATAAAATATCAACAAGTCACATCATTATCAACGATCTACTACAACGCACTTTTTTTGTAAAACCGGGTAGAACAAGTAGAAAAAATTATTTTTTATTTCGGCCATATTCACATTGACTAATTCACCCCCACAAAATCTTTCTCTGCTCCAGCTTTATACAAAGCAATGTTTGCTACTGTTACTGCCCTATTGCTTGTTTATTGCTAGAATCTATGTGTTTCGACTATTATCATTTTGATAAAAACTTGTAATTAATAAAATTCATAGTGTTAACTTAATTTTTCAATTTTTTTTTAAAGTTTTTGCGATATGCTTTTACTTTTAAATTGTCAGGACTTAAAACGAATATGAGGTGATTATTATACTGATACTAGCTGACCCGGCAAACTTCGTACCGCCTAACAGTCAATGAACGTTGTGTTACTTTTTAGCTGAATTAATTTAGGCTTTGATGAACGTAAAACAATGATACAAAATAATAAATTTATATAGATAGAAACAAAAAAGTATTTTATTATGATGAATGATGATGAAAACATACATACAGAATGAGAATAAAAATCAAAAAAACATAAAAAATAATAATTAAGTACTTCAAACTCATGTCAGAAAAAAATGATTGAAAACTATGTTGTGCAGATAGGGAAAAAACATCTCGGATTAATTCATTAATAGGATTTTTATTCAAGCACTTTGTGGTAAACGACATTCTTTGTTTTTTTGGTCAGGCGCAAGAACAAATAAAGCGGATGGTTTGCCGACACGTGAGCATGCCACGTACAATTGACCATGAGAAAATCATGCATTTTCTAGATTGAGGCCACAAATAGTCAAGGATTGGCCCTGTGATTTGTTGATCGTCATGGCGATGGCAAGACGAATCGGGAATTGAATGCGTTTAAACTCAAAAGGCATATCCGTTGGGATCATCCCTTGGAATAAGAACTTCCTCATCTTTAAATTTTCCTTCGACGCGTGCTCTTTCTTCAAAGTATCGACGCGTGCAATTTCTCGCAGATAATTGACTCGCGATATTCCGTTGCCTAATTGCATTACGGCTTCGCTGGGAAAGATTAGATCTTCTAGGACGCGGCATTGTTATTAAAATGTGCACTCGCATAAAACCACCAAATATAATAACAGTGCCTGAACTTTCGAGACATAGACAATAGCTCAAAGAGTATATAACCACTACGTATCAATAGCTTATCAAGAAAAATCATAGACATCCTATAAAAAGACATTTACACTTTTGTTAACCTGTAGATTTTTTTTCCTTAATCTTATAACCTTTACCAACTGATTTTTTATTTCCTAAATTCCGTTCCTTTCCGATGATTTTATGTTTTTACTGTAGAATAAATCTTAGGTATTATTTTCGGGAATTAAAAACAAATATAACACTTTGTACCTGAACTTTGTAGACATTTTACAAAAAATAAATTTCTGAACGCACACATGATGTTTTCAGAAAAAAATAAAGTTGTGGCTTAAAAGTCTCAGCAACCAGGCCATGGACTCCAAAAAAAAAAATAGTTGTTACACTATTTGACAGGATTGGACAACAAATGTTTGACATGTAATAAACCAATCAGCATCTATTGAAATGATTAAGTATTCATTACACATATCGAGTTTTCATTGTTTTTAAGATGTATTCTGCTATTCGGGACGGAAACAAATCAAAAACCATGGCAATCGGTCCAGCCGTTCTCGAGTTAAAAGTGTTGTAACAAACACGACTTTCTTTTATATATATAGATAGATTACATTAGTTTTTCAATTAGTTCTTTTTTTTAACGTCTATTAAAGCGCTGATTTTTGATATGATTTTTTCTTTCTGAATTTTCATTATTATTACACATTTATAAATTGTTTTATAATAGTTTTCATTGTATAGCATCTATTTCTAAGATCGTATAAAAATTTTTTCAACCCGGACTAGATTATGGCAAATACAAATTTTTCGCCACCTTATGATTGGTTGCTTATCGTTCATTCTCGAAAAACCTTATTTAAAAATTAGGTAAAAAAGTACACAAATCAAATGAACATTGATTCCAAATTTTAATTTAGAAAAGCTATCACCTTTTTTTTTAATAATATATGCGAAGAAATTTTTTTATGGAGGATTTAGACACACTATCTGCAATAATTGTGACTCTGGATTTAAGTTAAAAAGTCATTAATTTCAAAAAATTATAATTAGTCTATTTTCTGACAAAAGAGTCAAAAATAATTCGATTTAAAAAAAACTAAAACCTAGGGAACTTTTTTCAACTCTTGGCTTTCTAATACTGCAACAAAAAAATTGATTATAATAATATTAACACCACAGTTGTAAAATAAAAAACGTTTTCAAATCTTCAACTCGACCGATATCCTATCCTTGAGATGTATTTTTGGTACTCTCCGGCTGTCGACATTTGGGCATTATGGCTTTAGTCAGCAATTAGTATTTTCTAATGTTTACAGCACCTAACCGGGCACTTTACTTGTTAGCCAAATAAAGTTAGAAAGAGATGTTTTAAATTTGTCTTTTTTTTCTTTTTTTTTTCTTCATTATTTACCAAACATTTTGAAGTTGAAAAGAAAATCAAATTAACGTGTAAGGCTTATACGTTGTTAAAACAAGTAAATTAATTACTAGTCAAGTATAAGGTACTTATTTGTACTACAAAACTATAATTGACATTCCAGAATATATAATTTTTACACTCTTTTTTTATATTTGTAAAGTTTTTTTTATCTAATTTTTGTATTTTAAATGATTTTAGTAATTCGTTAAGGTCTTATTTCTTTCTTTGTTATTTTTAATTCTTTTGCATTTTTTTTTGCCATGTCTATACTTATATTTAAGCAGCAGGGTTGTTCCTCATCCCACTCTTAATTTGTGACTTAGACGTAAAGAAGGGGATGGGGGTGGCTGTAAGGAAGGACAAGATCAGACCAATATTATTCTTCACTCTTCATTCAGTCAATAAGCATTTCGTGAATCTTCATTTCAATCATTGCGCTTCGTCATTCGCCATTTAAACATTATTTATTATTATTTATTGGTAAATTGAAGAAAAGTGCTATACAACGCCTAAATTATTATTTGTCATCAAGATACACAAACAAGTTGTGATATATTGTTGCTTTCAGAATAAAAATCCCTATCAGAATTACCAAAGAAAAGTATAAGTTGTAATTTAAGAAACACTTTTTGGCAGTTCAGCCGTAAAGTCTTTAAGACGTGATTTTATTAGGCCATTTTGTGGTGTACTTATAACCGTTTAATTTGGGGTATTAATAATTGAAATCGGGCGAGCTATAAAATATTAAAGTGGCCAAAAAAAATTTTTTTTTAATTACTATAAAAATATTGTTTAATATGACCGAAAAAAAATTCTAGAAAAGTTTGATAATAAAAATATTACGAGATGACCCATGGTGATTTTCTATCTTTCATTTAAATAACACAGAAAAGGTTGTTCTTTTATTTGTAATTTTAACGCACTTGAACGAATTTTTATCTGGTAAATATAAAAACGTATTCTTACAGGAAATTTACCGATCTAGAAAAAAGGTCTGATATAATTTTTTGCTAAATAGACTTTTTTGAAAGTTATTTAGGGTTAAAGATCCAATTGTAAATGATGAGTTTTTCAAATTTTCAAATTTTAGTAATAGCCCAAAAACCTAAAATATTATATTATTCAAATAAAAAAGTATTGATATACTGCTTGCATTATTTTAAATTACTTAATTGTCAATTGTAAACAGGCCATTTATTATTTGAGTGCAGGAAATAGAGGATTTTGTCTTATAATTCTCTTCGATGGGCTTCTTTAAAAGTTATTTATCAACCTCAAATTAAAAATGGTGAGTTTCTCAAATTTTCATATTCTATCACGAAGTAATGGCTCAAAAACATAAAATATTATATTATTTGTAAGGCTTATCGCGTATTCTTACGTAAAACTATAAAATATTCACAAAATATTGATATTTCTAAGATTTGTTTTTTTTTGTACGTAATGTCTTTCAAATGTCGGAACTTTACTTTTCCTGAGTAAAGATTTAAGAAAATCAATCATTCATAGTAAAAAGAATAAAAGTCCTGTTTACAATTGACTATTTAGGTAATTTAAAAAGATGAAATCACGATTTCAGTAGTTTTTTGATTAATTAATATAATATTTTATGTTTTATAGATCAATATAAAAATTTGTAAAACTCGTTATTTAAAATTTGAAGTTGAACTTTAACCCTAAATAACTTTTAAAAAAGTTGGCGTAGAAAAAAATTATATAAGACACTTTATGTAGATCGTTAAATTTCCTGCAAGAATACGTTTTGATTTTCACTGGATCTAGAGATCATTGCATATTGTTACATAATTGTCATATAATTGTACAAAATTGTCACTTTTTTACCTGTGCTGGGATTTATACCCCAAAAAAGAAATTTTGTGCTAATTTAATAATTTTTTTTACATTATATTTACGTTGATCTGTAATTCATGCACATTGATTTTTTTTATCAATTTTGAGTAAGTAACTTTTTTTTGCGTTTGCCTTGACAGCCCTGACAATTATTTGGTGAGTAGAGTGCTTGTTCTGCAGCGGCTGCAACTCTGGGCTAGCGCCATAAATTATATCTATTAATCATCGAATTTTGCTAGAGAGAAAAAATTTCCAACCCGTACGCTCTCCGCAAGCGGGACGGGAGAACCATCTTCTTGCCGTTGCCAGGTTGAGTGCTGCCACCAGGCCCTCATAATTTCAACTTAGTTTTCCTTTTTCACGCCTTATTACTTCTCTAGCTGAGAGAGATAATATATTTGACAGTTTTATCTCAAAATTTGTGTCAACATATTTTACTATCTCAAACTTTTGCTCACGCTGGGCTTGATTAAACTATCGAGTTAAACATTAGCTCATTTGAATGTAAAGTCTTGCTCAAAAAATTGCTCTTGAAGTTCTGCATTTTTCATTCTTTTGTTATATTTTTATTTCTTGTGAGCATTCCTCAGAAGGTTTTAGACATAGAGAACCTCAACAAACAATTTTTGGTATCTACTTTCAGAGGCACATATGGCATACACTTTGCTTCATGTATTGAACAGCGTTATCTTCAAAAGCTATTTATTTTTATTTGATTCTCTTTCTTCTTATTTACAAAATATATTATATTACAATACTTTCACGTTCACAAGAAATTTATCTCTTTCAAACTTTTTTCATAATCTTATCCAATCTTTTTCTAGGCATTTTCAACATATAAATTCATACACTTCTAAGCCGATTATGTACTTAAATACGGATACGTCACTTAGAAAAAACAAAGATTGTTTAAAAAATGTATTATAATAATTTAAAAAAAAGTGATAAGCAACAGATATAAAGTTTTTCTCTTATCCCAGCCTTGACGAGATTAACTATTTACTTCAAATCTAAATAAAACCAATTTCAAAGTTCATATTTTCAGATTTGGAACCATTTTTTGGAAAAATGTCAAAAATGTTTGTACTCTTTTCTTTCTGCCCAGAAAAATTTTGTGGCTATGCTTGATCAAAATCATGTGCTACCTTGCCATGACTGACTTTATTTTAACATTAAAATCCACAAAAGAAGGCTAAAATTTAATTTATTTAATAGATACTGCATTTATTTAGCAATATTTGATAAAGAAGATCGGTTCTCAATGAGCAAAAATTTTATTTTCAATAATTTTTGTATTTTTGACAAAATCAAAAGGTAGTAGCTTTATTATAAAAACAAAAATATTAAAAAAAATATTTTTTTTTATTATCGGTTTAATACATTAGTTTCTCTTCTATATAGTCGGTCTGATATGAAATAAACCAAAGCGGAAGATAAAATTAAGCAAATTTCTACAACAGCATATGCATAGATATAACCCACAGCATCAGACAGTTTTTGCAAAACAAATAAATAAATCAAGATAAAATGACAAATACAACTGTTTAGAATTGAACACACTGTAGATGCTGGGATAGGATACATCATTTCTGTTCCATATTCAAATCCTATCACCAATAAACCACTCGAGCAAAACCTACAATGAAAAACGTCATTGATAACAAATACCTAATGATATTTTAAATTGATATTGAAAACTTTACATTTGAGCTAAAAAAAATCTGATTTGAATACCCGTTACCGGTTTCAAGTCCAAATAAAAAAGAAAGGGCCTCTCTATGCTTTTTTTGTTTCAAGAAAATTAGTGGCTATGAGGTAGCAATCTCACTACCGAACCAAGATTCTTAAATATTCATAATTAAACAAACTGCAAAAGGAGACAGTCAAAAATGTTTACCAAAAACGGTTTTTTTTAACAAAAAGAACCTCCAAAATAGGCTTATTACAGAAGAAGCAGGTCACAAAAAAAATGCAAAACTACAGATTAGATATACTCAGTTTTAGCCAAGTGAGATAGCTAAATCTTATAGAAAAATGCAAATGATGAACTAATTTTTTGTACAAAGAATCTTCAAAAATAAATCCAAAACATGGAAATGAAGCTTTTTGTTGACAAATGAAACAAAACAAAAAAGCATGTGGAATGATGGTCCACAATGGTACATGTCATTCATTGTTATGCATCTACAAAAACTTCAGACACAAAACTTAGCAATTTAACTCTAGAACTTTTAATATAAACTCTGTGAGAAAAACCAGAAATAAAAGCATTCAGCATGTAAAAAAAGGTCGTGGTCTTAGAAAAAAAACAAAAATGAAGACCTGTTTACAAATTATTCTGCTAGCCGTAAATTCGTGATTGGGTGCACAAATTTCCCAAAAGAATTGACATAACCAGATCACTGATGACTAACACACAAAGCTGATTTTGGCAGTAGCCACCATATAGATTAATCATAATACTGCCCGCCCGACCGCTCTTTTGAAACCTTTTGGCCAACGTCCTCACTCTCGCCCCGCTCAGTTTACTGACTGGACTCCACCCTTTCAGAGATGCTAAGCCCATGTTCTCCCTGTTTAACTTAAGATGCCATATGACCCTCATCGAGATCATTCAATTATACAAGCTATTTAGCATCTTATTGGCTTATTTTTACTTTAAAAAATAACTATAAATTATTATAAAACCAAAAACTCTTACAGAATTGACTATAAATTGTCATTAGTTTCAATAATTTATTTATATTTTTCGCTTTGGCAGTACCCACCATCTTGTTGTCGCAGACTTTCAAATGAAAATCATTTGTACTTAAACCTTAAGACAACTTGAAACACCAGCAAAAATCATTGCTTAGACCAAATAAACCCCTATTAAACACTACAAAAGACACAAAAGACACAAAAGATCGATGCTAAAGTTACATCAACTCAGGTAAAGAAAATCCACTGCAGATGTTCTAGGCGCTCAAAATCTTTTTAAGAATGATTAGATTTTGAAGTTAATAGATGATTTTAAAAAGAAACTGAACACACACCTACATATGAGCGAAACACAACAACAAATTAAAGCCAAGATATGTCTGAGAACTGATAAAACAATGCGTGTGACCTAACAAGCCAACAGTTGCAGTAAAAAAAATGCCTAGAAGCTCTTAGCATGATCAAGAAACTATTCAGAATGAGCTCCAAGAAGAATCACCCTCAAAAAGCAGAATACTAGCACCAAATGAAGATTAGCTTAAAGAATAGGTAAAACATTTTTCTGGCGTTTGATTGAAAAAATAACGCAACAAAATGTGAAAGAAGTGATTTTAGAATTGGTATGAACGCACAGCAAGAGCCAGAAACCAAGTAACCTTCAAACTAAAAAAAAACGCTCAAAAGAAATAGAAACAGACATCAAAACTATAGTGAATCTGCTTCATCTAACGCTTGAGAAGATGTGACCAAAATAATACCTACCAAAAAATGAAAAGCAACATCTAATTGACAAAACCAAAGAAAAAATATACACACAAAAACAAGCAAAGATCCCAAAAGTGAAGATCATGTTTGAAAAAACAAAGAAGCTAACAAGTTGATTCAAAGTGACACAAATCTAACAGTGCTCAAAGAAACCGTAAAATAAATTGATTGTTTTGTGCCTTTGGGTAGTATAGTTTGAAAAAATAGAAGAGCAAAAAAGAATGTGAATCAAACCTGAGACACACCAAGCTTGAGCTGTTCAGCCACAATGTGATAAGTTTTTTTTCATCGTTGCAAAACACAAAAAGCTCTAAAAGTCATTGGCGACCGGCTCCACGTGTCTTCATCAACCGGTGTCTGCGGCAAAGTATAATCGTGAGGGTTTCAGATTTAATATTAAATAATGTAGGATTTACATTATTTAATGTTAACAACCTGTTAATAAGAAAATGAAGACAAAAAAGAGGAATAGAACGCCCAGATGTTGCGCAAAGAACCTGGAGCAGTTTAGAAAACAGCGCTGAACTTGGATCTGCAAGGAATAGGAGATAAAGAAGCTCAAGAAGCTCCAGAAGCTGTCAAACCATAAATCGTTTGGCTGTCAACAGAATTAGATGGATTATATTCATTGTTATGCTAAGACTAACATCAAAAGTAATACAATAATGATGAAACAACACACTCTGAAGAAGGTTGTAATAAAAATTATTTTTGCCATTAATGCTATTATAGTAATACAAACCCAAAGATTGCCATTGCAAAATAAGCGGCCAGTTTTTGGTGTAGCTCATAACATAACACCACAAAGGCGAACGAAATCGCTGACGCAAAATTTGATAAAAACAATGTCACTTTAAACTTGTGCCATTTGTCTAAAACAAAACCAAATGTGAGAATTCCAATGCATCCAGCCAAAGTGGTCGCCGCCGAAACAAATCCTAGCTCTGATTCAAACTCCTAAAAAACATGAATATTCAAATAAATCTAATATCAGTAGCTTTGGTTTTTAGAAATAAAAGCAATAAATTTTGTGACAAAGCTGAATAATTCACCTGAGCCACGAAAACTCACTTTTACTCCGAATAACATAAAGTATTCTATCTGCAAACTTATCGAGATGAATCAAAAATTGATAAATTAGATCTTTTTAAAATTGCTTAGGTATAGTAGAGAAGGTATTTGTTTTTTTTAAGAACCGCTCAATTACCTATCCAAACAAGCAATAAAACATTGCATATACGTAAGCAGCATACAACTGTGTGCTGTTGCACTGGTCATATTGATTCATATTGAGTTCCGGGCGGTCACTCTGATTGAACGAGTTCGTTATAAAACAAATTGTGATAATTGATATAGAAAAAACGAATTGACCGTTTCTATAGCCGGAGCATACGTTGGCCGTATATGTCATACATCAACAATAAATATAGTTAGAATCTATTTACTGAAGAAATATGGCAAGAATCTGTGCGGCATGCGATAAATAAAACAGTTTCCCCCTTGAAGCAAAGCTATGCTAAATGCTAACAAAATTGAGTTGCTTTATGCAATATTATAAAATCAGTTTTATTAAATTTATCTTTAATCCTGAATAATTTCTAAAAGTGTTGACTTTTAGGAAAATTATGATATGTTTTTGTAGACCATCGACTTTTATATACGTTGTGACAATGAGATAACAAATTTAAAAAATATGTTTCTTATGTGGTTCAAATAGCAAAAAACAAATTGCAACCTTACACCTCTTAATAATAATATTATCAGTTGATTCTTCTGATACAGCCTACTTCTACTGTTTAGTTTTGTCGTATTTATTGAGTTTAACGTGCCCAATCTTCAACAGATTGACGACGTCATTAAAAGTAAAACTAAATTAGATGCTTGCAGATAAAAAACGTATTTGTCGTATGTAATGTCTTAACTGGAAAATAATTCATAAAAATGTCATTAGCAATAACTCCAACCGCCATAATTATTCCAGTGCTGCTTCCCAGAACAAATAAAAGCAATAAAAAACTTTTGTTTTTCACCATTGCCTTTAAACTTTCTTTCAAAGATACAGGCTTATTTTCTGGCGTTTGCACCTGGGATTGACTTGGAGGTAATCTAGGCGTTGCCCTGAAAACTATCAATATTTCTATAATAGAAGCGGTTTTAAAAGTTCATTTAAGATATCATATGCTGGTGGTAGAGCAGATAAAAAGCCAATAAACATGTATGATAATAATAATAACAATAATTGAAAAAATATAATTTTTCCTGCCAAAACATATCATTAACGCTGTATGTTACAATAGATAACTTTTATGTTTTTAACTAAAACTATTTAATGTCCATTCATGTTTCATCGGAAGAATCTGTATCACTATACCATTTGAATTTCAAATTGAGAATAATCAAATTCAAATTGAGAATAAACACAATCATATTGAGAATAAACAAATTCGCATTGAGAATAATCAATTTCAAGTTGAAAATGAACAAAAATCAAGTTACCAAGACTTACAGACAGTTGTCATTGCTTCAGTTGCTAAAAAATGTATATCAAAAAAGACTTAAGTTCATAAAGTTGAAGCTAATATTAAAAAACAAATTTGTATATAAACCAGATTATATAAAAAATATATTTCCAACAAGAATCTTGAAAAATAATTGAACTATACATTAGAGCGAAATTCAAAATGTTTATTCTCAATTTGCAATTTAAGTGTATTTATTCTCAATTTGAGATTAATCTCAATTTAAAATTGAAAAAATATATAGACTCGTGCTACCGCCCAATACAAGGCTGTATCAATTAAGAAGCCGATAAACATAAATTATAATAATAATTGTTTCATCCAACATATATATGCATATATGATAACAACATTTATGTTGTCTTTAACTAAAACTATTTCAAATTCATCTATGTTAAATCAGAAAATCTTTTATCACTATATTTTTTGAACTTCAAAGTGAGAATAAACAACTTCAAACTAAGAATAAACAAAATCATATTGAGAATAAACAAATTTAAATTGACAATAATTAATTTTAAATTGAAAATTAAGAAAAATCAAGTTACTGAGAGTTATCATTGTGTCAATTTGTTTAAAAATGTATTAAAAAAATGTCTAATATTAAGGAAGTTAAAGCTGATACGACAAAAATAATTTTGTATAATCAATAAGATTGAAAAACACTTGAGCTAAAGTAACAGCAATAGGGTTTGATTAGTCTGTAGGGTCAAAAAATACTTTTTTACCAATAATCTTGAAAAATAATTAAACTATACATTACATCAAAATCCAAAATGTTTATTCTCACTTTAAAATTTTTATTCTCAATTTGCGTGTTTTTGGTTGCAATTTAAGTTTGTTTATTCTCAATTTGAAAATGATCATTCCTAATAGAAATTTATTAATTCTCAATTTAAATTTGTTGATTTTCAATTTGAGAATGATTATTTTCAATTTGAAATTGCAAAAATATACAGCCTTGTGCTTACGCCCAATACAAAACTGTATCAATTAAGAAGTCGATAGACATGTATGATAATAATTTTTCTTTTCTCCAACACACAGCGTAGGTATATTATAGAAAACATTTATGTTGTCTTTAACTAAAATTATTTCAAATTTTTAAATTCATTTCAGTTAAATCCAAAGAATCTTTATCACTATACTTTGTTTACTTTGAACTAAAAATAAACAAATACATATTAAGAATAAACAAAATCATATTGAGAATAAACGAACTCAAATTGAGAATAATTAGTTTCAAATTAAAAATGAACAAAAATCAAGTAGGCTTACGGACAGTGGTCATTGCGTCAATTTGCTAAAAACTCTATTAAAAAATGCCTCATATTGAAAGATAGTTGATGATAATACGTCAAAAACAAACAAATAGCAATAAAATGAAATTTGATTAGCTTGTAGAGTCTAAAAATACTTTTTTAACCTTAATCTTAAAAAATAATTAAACTACACATTACATCAAAATCCAGAATGTTTATTCTCAATTTGAAACTGTTTATTCTCAATTTGCATTTATTAATAATTCTCAATTTTATTTGGTTTATTCTCGATTTGATAATGATTATTCTCACTATACAATTTTTATTCTTAGTTTGAAATAGCTAATTCCCAATTCCCAATTTAAATTTACTTATTCAGAATTTAACAATGACTATTTTTAATTTGAAGTTTAATGTTTTGAGTTCGTATTATGTTAACGACCATCTATAAGATTTTCACTTTATCTGCTGTTGCTCGAAATAGCGATTGGTATTCAATTTGCATTTGTTAATTTTGAATTTTAATTGGTTTATTCTTAATTTGAGAATGATTACATATTCTCAATTTACGTTTCTTATTCTCAGTTTAAAATAGTTTATTCCCAATTTAAATTTGCATATTCTCTATTTAACAATGACTGTTCTCAATCCAAAGATCTATAAGATTTTCACGGCTGGTATTCAATTGGCATTTGTTGATTCTCAATTTTAATTGGTTTATTCTTGATTTGAGAATAAATATATATTTTCAATTTACATTTCTTATTCTCAGTTAAAAATAGTTATCTCAATTAAAATTTACACATTCTCAATTTAACAATGACTGTTCTCAATCTAAAGATCAATGTTTTGACTTCGTATTACGTTGACAACTATCTGTAAGATTTTCACGGTCGGTATTCAATTTGCATTTGTTATTTCTCAATTTTAATTAATCTATTTTTGATTTGAGAATGATTTCATATTCTCAATTGACATTTTTTATTCTGAGTTTAAAATAGTTTATTCTCAATTCAAAGTTACACATTCTCAATTTAACAATGACTGTTCTCAATCCAAACATCGATGTTTTGACTTTATATTATGTTGAAGACCATTTACAAGATTTTCACGGCTGGTATTCAATTTGCATTTGTTAATTCTCAATTTTAATTGGTTTATTCTTGATTTGAGAATGATCACATATTCTCAATTTACATTTCTTATTCGCAGTTAAAAATAGTTTATTCCCAATTCAAATTTGCACATTCTCAATTTAACAATGACTGTTCTCAATCCAAAGATCAATGTTTTGACTTCGTATTACGTTGACAACCATCTGTAAGATTTTCACGGCTGATATTCAATTTGCAGTTGTTAATTCTCAATTTTAATTGGTTTATCTTGATTTGAGAATGATTACATATTCTCAATTTACATTTCTTATTCTCAGTTTAAAACAGTTTATTCTCAATTTAAATTTGCATATTCTCAATTTAACAATGACTGTTGTCAATTCAAAGATCAATGTTTTGACTTTGTATTACGTTGAAAACCATCTATAAGATTTTAACGGCTGGTGTTCAATTTGCATTTGTTAATCCTCAATTTTTTTGATTTAAAAATGATTACATATTCTCAATTTATATTTCTTATTCTCAGTTTAAAATAGTTTATTCTCAATCTAAATTTGCATATTCTTAATTTAACAATGACTGTTGTCAATCCAAAGATCAATGTTTTGCCTTTGTATTACGTTGAAGACCATTTGTAAGATTTTAACTTTATCTACTGTTGCCCGAGATAGCTCTTGGTATAACAAAAAATATTTCTAAAGATGCTTAGTTTTGCGTCCAGTTCTACATTTTATTTTTTAAAAACTATTTCACTTGTTTTAGAAAAAAAATATTCTCAATTTTTTCGATCGTCTTTTGGTTTTCATTTGTAACGTCATTGATTCTTTTCAAAATGCAATTATTTTTTTTATTAAATTTCTCAATTTGAAAATGATTATTTTCAACATATATATATATATATATATATATATTTACCATTCTCAATGTGAAATAGTTTATTCTCAACTTCACTTTGCTTATTCTCAATTTAAAAATGACTATCCTCAATTTGAAGTTGAAAATAGAATCATTTGTGCCTGAATCTTATGCAAATAGAGTGATCTGCTGCAATCAAATAATGTCTTTTTGCGTTTTTTTTTTTGGCGTTTTTTCTAATGCAACATGTTCTCGCTTGATAAATTACAAAACTTATGATTTTAAGCAAGAAGCGTTTTTAGACGTCTAGAGAATTCTGACGTGTTTTTTGCACAACTAATATAGCCTATTAAATTTTGAATTTCTCCCCACTGTCGTAGTATTATGCAGAAAAAACATAAACAAAACAGCTTTAGAAATACGACAACCACCGTATTTTGTCGTAATTAAAAATAAATTTAAGTTTTCTTCAACTATTGTCATTCAAAAAAAAACAAAGCTGTTAAATAACATCCACCACTGTCAAAAACAAACGCTTGTCATTTAAGTGCCAAATTAGGCATAGATCACCGGCATATAATAAACAAAATGAACTTCATGTGTTACTTACATATTACTACTAATATTAAAACAAGGCATGTAATCGACGCATTAATTATATGTAAAAGCATAAAATCCCGTCCTATAATATCAAAATCGTCACTGTTTCTAACAGCATTTGTAGACCATATACAGCCTACAGCAATTCCAACTTGAGACCCAATAATAGCAATAGCACATGCTGTAGATAATTCTTCGGGTCCAAACCATGTAGAAGCTAATTGTGATGGAATATTCGTAATAAAAACTTGTGCTATAGCACATAGTAATTGCCCTATTATGACTATATAGTAAGAGTTACGAGACACTGATAGTAATTTAATTAGATTACCAAGTGCCGTTAAAGCGCAAGTTACAATAGCTATTATTTTTAAATTCTGTAAAAACCCTTTATTAGATTATATAATATAGTATAAATACCCGACAGTAAATTTTATTGCTCATAATGAGAGGAACAGGCAACAAATGTGAAAAAAATTACAATCCAAAATGTGGCGTGTCTTGAATTTATAAATAGAACCAACCAAGTAATTGAGTACTACTGTGTAATAGAAAACTGTTTTTTTTCATTGATGACTGATTTGGGTGTTAAAAGTTTCTGGTGGATTAGTGCAATAAAATTTACTGCTTGGTATATCTCAAATGTTTTCACAATAAATGAAATACATTTTCCAATTCTGACAACTTTTTGTATTTTTCTAGTGATTGTCACATTTATTATGACAAAATTTTCAAAAAATTGTATCCTCAATTCAATTTTGCTGAAGAAGAAAGATTTGTATAAAAAAAATTTTTCAGTAGGCTACATTTGGTAATTGACACGATGCAACACTGTCAACAAACCACTTTTATACAAACTTTTTTGCCTTAAATAAGCAACTTTTGGAAATTTTGTTATAACCAATGTGCCTTATATAAACACAATAATTAAAACAAACTTCCAACGATTGACGTTGTCTACTATAATAATAATTATAATGTATTTCTTTTACGGTCAACTACTGTATACTTCTCACATATTTTTTGATGAAATAATTGAAAGGCAAACATAAAATAATAGAGCATTCCATGAAAACTGAAATGTTTAAATCGCCAAGAAAGTTGTTAACATTATAGTATCTAAAAAAAATAATTAGCTAAAGAACTTTTGTTTTTTACAAACTTTTTTGTGATGTTGGATATTATAGAAAACTGCATTAATTGTATAAAACTGATAACAGAATAAAGGCAATATAGAAGCAGGATGACCCATCTGTAACGAAAAACTCTCACTATTGTCTGGGCGTCTTCAGGATGCATTCTTGGCGCACAAATGCTGTTTGGACTATAGCGTGCTATAGGTCTAGTAAAATGACTATACTGACAGATAGAAACTAGTAGCTGATATAGAAAATAGCAACAACCTTAAACAAATGTTAATTTTAAAACAAAATTAAATTAACTCTCTCTTTTTTTAAATTTTCTTATTGTTTATTAAAAATATTCAATTTAATAGACCGATAACAATTATTTACTGTCTTTTTCATGGCTTTTTTATGTTATCTACATTTTAAAAAAAACTTAATATAAGTTACATTATGTGCTCATTAAAAAGTGTGATAACATTACACTTCTAAACTACAGAGTCTTCTAACAAAAACTCGTGCGGCTTTCCTTAAAAATGGTTGATGGGACGAAAACGCAAATCTTATTTTCTAATATGTTGACCTCGTTGTAAGTTGACAATTATCTGTAAGATTTTTACTTTAGCTGCTCTTATGCTGCCCGTAATAGCGACAGATATAAAAAAATATTTTTAAAAACTAATCTTCCAATTATAAATTTTATTTTTTCTAAAATATTGTATTTGTCTCAGGAATATTTAGATTTTTAAATTTCTTTTAATTCTAAATTTTATTTCTTCTAAATTATTGTATTTGTCTCAGGAATATTTAGATTTTTAAATTTTTTAAACACAACTTCTGTTTTTTGATTGATTTATATAAAAGGCTTAAATAAAATTTTAAACTGCAAATTAGGTACTAAAACTTGTTTTTTAAGTTGAGTTATTGGACTGTACAACATGTCTAGCCTGGCTCAACTAATGCCCCTAAACTCTTCTTACCAGTAGACTGACCAAAGTTATGATGTTGCTAAACTAATTTTAAGAATTAAAATGGCCTGATGTATCGCCTTAAGCTATTTTTATACCCAGTCGTATAAATATTAAAACTACAACATGCCTTTATGTTGAAAAAAATTCTGTCTTATAAATTACAGTACAGGAAACAAATTATAGATTGACTAATCATTTTGTTTTATTGCTACTAAACATTCACTAATCTTTATGAGGGTTCACCGCAGGACTTCTTGCCTGTGCAGAATCTTGAAGATACTAGGCCAGGGCTGTATTTAGGTTACTTCTACTTTCTTCGCCTGCATGTTATTACAGATAACAATTAGATTACAATTAATTATCTACATAGATTTATTTATTTATTATTGGATAATATAGGTGGGTATAGAAACATTAGTGATTCTCATCTAATCATCTGCATAGAGATCAGAATCACTGTTATTATCATTATTAACTTAAATGATTAGTTCAGGGGGCCGATTCTAACCACTATCGAAAAGCTTTTCGACTCGAAATCTGTCAAATTCAACCATTTTGGATAGAAAAACAACACGTAGCCACCTGACGGCTTTCACAGAAAGGTAGCATATGACGTCATGGATTTTCGATATCAAAAAGTACTTTTCAATATTAAAAACGTGTTGAATTCAAGAATTCGAGTCGAATAGTTTGACAGTAGCACTGTATGACAGGCAGAAAAGTGAAGTTCAAGCGGTTTGTTTGAGGTTAGTTTCATTTGATGTAAACAAAAACAAAGTAATTAGTAGAAGAATGGCTTTATTGTACGCGCAGTTTCTTCTTATTGAAGAATTAGAGCGAGAAGAACGGAATCGCACAAGAGTGTTTCGACGAATGGTGCGGGATGCACAAGACCCCTTCAGGGCATCTAGCAGGGACCCCCAACTCATGTGGGATGAAATAGATTTAGAGCCCCTGCCAGTACCCCAGATACAAGAGGGTAGAAATGATCTTCAAGAGCGGAGAAGGAGACAACAATATAGAGAAGACTATATTAATCAATATTTGTAATATAAAGTTACATCTTATCGATCAATTTTTGAAATAAATCATTGGTTCTAATCTTTTCTGTAATTAAAACATCCATTTTTGCACTCATCTCCTGCATCGTTGCACCCATCTTCTGTATTTGTGTGTTTAAAGTCGTCCCTATGACGGAAAAGTGCTTTACAGGTTCAACTGCTTGGTTACCTGTACTACGCTTACGTTTCTTTCCTGCAAGGGTATCATTATATTATGCAAATTATTTTTTACTTGCACACTTACTGGTAGGTGTCGTTTCCCCAAAGGGCTTGCTTTCGTTTGCGCCCTTCTACGCCGAGCAATTTGCCGGTGGCAAATTCGGGATGCTCCTCCATAAAGGAGACCATAACTTCTTTTTGTTCCAGAGAAATTCGCGAGTCGTATTTTTCCATTATTGTGGAAGCAGCTGATTTTTGCACTACAAACGCCGGTAGATGGTAGAAATTAGAATAGGAATTAGGAATGAAGACTTGAAGTTGAAGAGGCAAACAGTGTGCACATGTGCACTGCACATATATACTGCTGTTTACCAACCTTTAGGGTGCAAAACTACCAACACAACATTTATTTGTCACTGGCATTTTTTGACATTTTTTCCACTATCGAAAAAGAGTGACGTCACATGCGACATCGCACTCTTTTCGACTCGAATATTTTCGATAGTGGTTAGAATCGGCCCCCTGGTACCAATTTCAAGCAGTAGAAATGTTCTTCTTCAATCACCTAACGAACACAGATTTTCCTACTTGACGGGGAAATTTAGTCCGACTAAAATGTTCATTACGGTCCATGCTGACTAGAACCACAGACGCATCTTCTGTTGGCTACCAGCTTTATGCAAATTGGGGATTGGCCTGTTATAAAGTATTTATACAAAAACTTACACAAATATTTGCTTATGCTCAATAGTAAAAAAAAATCTAAGCAATGCGTGACAGAAAAAAACGTCTACAATAGTGTAATATTACATCATGCCAAGGTCATTTATTGACATCAAAATGCCATTTTGAAGTAGTCGCCACTTTAATTTTATTGTCAAAATTTGACGGGTCATTAATGTTACACCTTTAACCAGAAATTTAAAAGCTTTGCAAACCTTAGTAAAAGTAAGTAAAATGTGTAATCGAACTTAAAACTAAGTTTATAGCCAACACGTGGATGAAATATAACGTAAACTCCATAGTTTTAATAGTACAATAAACTTATGTATATTATTTATTATACAGGGTGTGTTACATCAAGTCTAAACTGAAAACTTCTTATAGGAACCTTGGTAGACCTAAATGCATTAAGTACAACAATACGCTAGATCTACGTAATCTTTTTAATGCGTCTACAGCAGAACACAAAGAGAGTATAAGTTCACTTTTGTAGACCTAAACGTAATCATTTTTAAAATGTAAACATTTTAATGTGTTTGTTCAACTCATTATTATAAGTTGGCCATGTATCGTTCCCATAATTAAAAATTAATTGTTGATTGTCTTGTTATCATTATCAACAACAATATAAAAAATATATATATTTTCTCAATTATTGTTTGACGTAGTGTAGGCTAGTTTATAATTTTTCATGTTGAGCAGTCTCCAATATTACAGATCCATTTACCTCGTTGTGAGACACCCTGTATATATTTTTTATATTATATTAATTTTTTTTTTGATAAGAAGTTATTTCAACTAATTTACGATAAGAAATAATTAGAATTGTATAAAATATAACCATTCTACTAAATCAAAATAAATAATTATTGCGACCTTGTCTAAATGACGGAAAGGTGCACAAACTTGTTTTATCTTTTACTTACTTTTTATTGTTGTTGTATTTGTGATTACTTTTAAATACATAGTACAATATTCTCGAAGCTATACAGCAAAAAATATCTTTGAGTCACAAGACACATATTATATTCGTCTAAGAACCGCCTCTATACACCTTGTTGAGACAAAATGTAAGCCGATTGTAAACTTCCAACCCTTCCCACAACTGTTTTCCATATTCTAATATTTCAATCTTAGATTAAAGAACTAATTTTATAAGGGTTGGTTTGGTGCACGTCTCAGGGTAAAAAACAAGCCACAGGCTAGTTTTCTATGAAACACGTACGCCAATACCCTCTATAAAACGTGTTCGCTAGACGTTTTTTAGTTTTGCTGCTTTGTCTTAAAACCACTTAATCTTCTAATTTGAACCATTGAATCACTTTTCAAAATACTCTCGGTCTAAAATAATAATCTACTTTCTTGCCAATATATAAGTCATAATAATACGTAAGTAAAAAATTAAAAGACAATGGTGATAGTCATGTACACCAAACTTAAAAAAAAACTATAACAGCACCCGCGCTTTTAGATTTCTAAAAAAAACTACAAATTGAAAACATAAATAAGTTTATTAAAAATTCAAATTCGGAAAAAAATGTTTAACAGAGGATTGTTGTTACGCTTTCACATCTTGACTAATCATAATGAAATTTTGCACACACGTTTTCAAAGGCGCAGGAAAAGATGTAGGCTATCTATTTATCAGACAGGATAAAGTAACTGTTCCCGAAGGATAAAAATCTAGTACTATGTATTTTCTAATCAACGCTTTGATATCTTAACTACTCAACAGATTGTAAATTGTCATAGAATTTTGCACACACGTTGTCAGGGATACAAAAATAGCGACAACTATTAGAAGCTACCTTGCATCAAACATTTTTAAAGCATTTAAGGTTGTGCTCTAAAGGTTAATAGATACAATCTGAAATAAAAGTTTATATCGCTGATAGGACAACCAAGGTATCAAATTAATGATATACAATATAATCTATTGTGAGAGTTATTAAAGTATTTAAGTCAAAACGGCTTCAAAATAGTATAATGCAAGAAATAGAAGTAGTTAAATGGTGATTGCGCAGAGCGCTTAGCTGAAGGATGAAACTATTAGCCGAAAGGGCAATAGGCAGAGTAGTAGGCACTAGTGGACAGTGATCAGCGGGTAATACTGGTAGAAGTGCGGCACTCTAGTAGAGATAGTTAGCCGAATATAACTTGTTATTGTGGGCGAATTAAGTGCGAATATGGTGTCTTAACCTTTCTGTTTCAGTAACCTAGCCGGGTGACAGATACTACCTTTTTCTAATAATGTGACTGGCCTGGCCATGGCAGCGAGGTTAGTGAGTACTGAGACGACTTAAATATTAATTATTCTTATGCAATTATGCATGCAAATACATCTATATTGGCATACTTGTTTTTATTAGAGAGCATCCAGATTATTTTGTGTCAAGATTGACACGGTTCTTATTGTTTATTGCTGACGGTTGTTATTGTTTATTGCTGCTATCTTTATGAAATGATTAAGAATGAATATCTACGCGATAGAACTTGTTCTGTGCTTAAGCCGGTCTTTACTACTCCTACTATTATTATTTATTATTTCGCTCTTGACGTCGATTAACACATGTTTTTCGGTTGAGATCATGAGATCTATTTAGTTCTTAATTTTCTTGCGAGTTGGAAAGATCTTTGCGACCGGGTCTGGTGCTGCCGCCAAGGCTGGAACTAGGTAATTTAATAATATTATTATAATTATCCCGGCGCCCTCACCATTATTTTTATGCAAATAGTGTCAAAAAAAATACCCCGTACACTATCTTCTTTGGTTTAGCCACCAACTGGTAAAATTAAAAGATCAATGCAAATTCATGCAAACTACATCTAACTCAAAGAATATAGATTACATTGTCTAATATCATTAATATATGTTTGAGACAAAAGGCGCTAACCTGATAACTTGCTTGTCCAATCAGCGATATAAACTTTGATTCCAAAAATGTATCTATTAACCTTGACAATTATCATTTACAACACAATCAAGATAGCTTATAATAGATGCTGCTACTTTTACCATATTACGGAAGTAACAACCACTTGGGTAAATATAGGCCTAAGCTTGTTACTGCAAATTCATTCTATTTCATACAATTTTTAAAAAGTTGTTCACCCCGCAAAGACGGTGTGAAATGACAATTAAAAACCTATCTCAAATAATGTCCCCTTTTGCATATAAGTTGACTTGTTTCAAGTTTAGAAAATCACCCTGTATACGCTTATTTACAACAATTGAGACCTGTTATAGATATCATTATTAATATCTTAAGTGAGAAATAATATTGTGGTTTGACATTGATTTAAAGAAGACTTGAGTACATATAAGTGAGACGAATGTACCTAAATTATTCTACCGTGCGATCATAAATCATTCAGATCAACTCTCGCTATGAAATTTTGCACATATATGCATTTTTGATTAGTTCATACGCAGATACAGGCGTGTCGTGTGTTATTGGAAGAGCTTTGACGTTTAACGGCGCGATCATACTATCAACGACAAATCAAAGCTAAATAAAAATGTATCAAGCTAAATTGCGCAGCAGGAATTGATCTGAATCAATTATGATCGCCCGGTATTAGTAGTTGTTACGTAAGTTATTAAAATAAAATATTGTGTTGCCATCGCTGTTTAACAGGTATACAAGATTATAAGCACAAGAAAAGTCGCGGAAATAAACTATAATTCTTCTTAAAAATTAATCGAATTTTAAATAAGAAGGCAATTTGCAGGAATTGCACTATTTGCGATAATTAATGATGGATTACATCAGCTTAAGTGATATTAGAGCAAATTTGAGTTAAACATATTTAACTGCTTCAGACTGAAAAACACAAATTCTTAAAAAAAACTGGGTTTCATGCGCTAAAAACCAATACCGCTTTTTTTTATTGTAACATTTTTCAGTTTTTTCTAATCCCTATCTGATTCAATTTCAAGTGGTTGTGATTGTTTTTCAATGGCGAGATTAAATTTTTTTCCGAAAATGTGTGCAATTTAGATAATATTTTAGCAATTTCAATTGTGATTTGATAATATTTATATAACTCGAAAAACGCAGCGTAGGTCCGTAATATGATATGTAGCCTGCCCCCGTCCCCGCTGTAATGGGTAAACAAGATTACATGAAAACATATTGTCTCTTATAAATAATGAAAAGCTCCTAAAATCACATTGCAGCTGATAAGCTCGTCAAGATTTTATCAATCCAGTGGCGACGACCGAAAAATAAAAATTTGGTCCTTCTGACAATAAATTTTCACCATTTTCTAATACAAGGTCTTACACTTACAGTTCAAGTGTGCAACATGTGTGTAGTGATCTATTGATAAAACATTAGTTATAAAAAGTTGGTCTTTATCTAAAAATAATGTTGATTAATGATTATATCTACTTTTGAGATTCACAATTCCTGCACTTGTATTTGAGTACGCCAATGTACGCTCGTGTTTTTCCTTACATCATAATAATTAAACATTTTATAAAATTACAAACAAGTAGTCTGATAACAGCTTATCTAATATTAAAAAGATACTTTCGTTATAAATAGATCCAAGTAAAATCACTCTTCATTAATCGTAGTGGTGTGATCAAAAAGTTTTTAAAATGTCCCTGACAACGGAAAATCTGAAAATTGTATCTTTCGATGTAAAAGACATACGATTTCCGACGTCTTTAGAAGCCCATGGATCGGATGCTATGGTAAGTGACCTAAAAGACATTCTATTTCTCATTCCTTTTTTAAACAGCACACAGATCCAGACTATTCCTGCGCCTATGTTACCCTAAAACTCAAAACAGGCCTTGAAGGACATGGTTTAACATTTACTTGCGGCAGAGGCACTGAAGTTGTTGCTGCAGCTTGCAAATCTTTAGGAAAAATAGTTGTGGGAGAAGTTGTAACTGAAATATTTAAAGACTTTGGAAATTTCTGGCGACGTCTGACAAGCGAGACTCAATTTAGATGGATTGGTCCCGAAAAAGGTGTCACACATTTAGCAACAGCGGCTGTCATCAATGCTCTTTGGGATCTTTGGGGAAAACTTCTAAAGAAGCCGGTCTGGCAATTACTGGCTGATTTAGAACCGGAACAATTGGTTAATTGCATTGATTTCCGATATTTGACCAACGTCATTACTAAAGAGGAAGCCATTGCACTGTTACGTAAAGGTCGAGTAGGAAAAGAAGACAGAATGAACCAACTTTTGGAAAAAGGATATCCATGCTACACGACACAAGCTGGTACTGTTGCGCAATATTTACTTCTATTAGCAACTCATTATGTACACTCTCACTCATTAGCAGGTTTAGATAGATTAATACTTTTGTAAATAACCAGGTGTTCCTATCACTTAACATTAGAATAGACAATCTTTATATCTCCAACATAAATCTATCAATCTCACCAATATTTTCCTGGTAAAGTGAGCATCTCAATATATGACCTAAAACTCTTTAGGCAGTTACAGTCCCAGTTTGAAAAAAAGAATATGAATATAAGATTTGCTAGTTTCGCCTATGCCAAATCAGTATAGCCTAGGCTAAACTGGTTTATCCAATCATTAACAGGAGTTTGGCCTAGGTCAAATCGGTTCATCCTAGGTCAGACTAGGCATTCACTACTAGATTGAAATTAGTTCAGACTAGGACGTACCAGTTCATTCTAACAGTTTAGTAGTAAATGCCTAGTCTGACCTAGGCATTCACTACTTCCGAGTAGGCAAAATTACTAAGCTAAACTGAATCATCCTATCATTAACAGGAAGAATGAGTTTGGATAAGGCTACACGCATTTATCATATCGCTTGTAGGAAGAACTGATCTAAGCTAGACAAAACTAGTTATGTCTATGTAAACTATAATAACAAGCTGTAAACACCATTTTTCGAAACGCACACTTTACTGGCTGTAGTCTGTAGTTTTTTTTTTAATGAAACAGTTTTAAACCTAAACATGTTTTTTAATGAAAAAGAAGAATATAAAATTTTTTTCTTTTTATTTTCCAGGTTGGTTGGGCTACTCTGATGAAACCGTGCGAGAACTCGCTCATAAATACATGGATCTCGGTTTCAACGCCTTCAAAGTGAAAGTCGGTAAAAATCTCTACGAAGACATTAAACGTTTAGAATTTATTCGAAACATTATTGGTCCTGACCGCACACTCATGATCGACGCCAATCAAGTTTGGGAAGTGCAGGAAGCTATAGATTGGGTTAAACAGCTCGCCCAATTTAACATTCTCTGGATCGAGGAGCCTACGTCACCTGACGACGTCCTAGGTCATGCTGAAATTGCTAAAGCTTTGAAGCCATTGGGTATTGCTGTGGCAACAGGAGAGATGTGTTGTAATAGGGTACTTTTCAAACAATTCCTGCAAGCAAATGCGTTAGAATATTGTCAAATTGACTCAGCTAGAATTGGTGGAGTTAATGAAATTTTGGCAGTTTATCTGATGGCCAAAAAATTGAATGGTATTCATAGCATCATAATTAACAATTATAACTAATTATTTTGTTAATAGTCAAAGTGTGTCCACATGCCGGCGGTGTAGGTTTATGCGAGATGGTTCAACATCTGCAAATGTGGGACTTTGTAGCTTTATCCGGCACCAGCGAAGGTAAATGGGTTGAATATGTAGATCAACAGCACGAGCAATTTGTTAACCCAACTATTGTTGAAAATGCCCATTATTTGGCACCAAGGGTATTTATTCCTAATCTTTCAAACTACTTAAAATTAATTTACACATTTTAGACGCCTGGATACAACACGACATTAAAACCCGAAGCGATAACCAAATACGAATATCCACACGGAAGTGAATGGGAGGATATGTTCTCCAAAGGCATCTTCCAAGATCCAAGAAAACAAAAATAATTTTACAAAACTACTATACTAAATTACTTATAAACTTACTATACCAAGAGAAGTCTCTAAAATGCGTAGTCAATAAACTATTACGAGTCAACACATTTTGACCAATACGTTACAAATTATTAGAATTTGAAAGGATATTAAACGTCTTGTTTTATTTTCTGCTTAAATAATCTAGAAATATGTTTTGTCTACTTTAGAATCTCTGAATAACTCTAAAATAAGTCCTTCGCCATAGCCCCAACTAAGGAGGTACCAAGACACATTTACCGATGACATCTATCTAATCACACCAGAAGGTATCAGAAAGCTTAACACTTCTACAAGAAAGCTTTTTTAGATAATAGATTCAGATTTGTATGAATTTGCAGTAACAAGTTTGGACCTATATTTATCCAACTGACCATAATTAGTAAAAAAAACCACAAAGCACAAAGTCATTGAGTCTGTAGTCACTATATTTTCTATAATTCTGTATAATATATCTATACCTACTTTTGCGTTACAAATTTTTATGCAGGTACCATCTGAAGTATACAAAATTTTTAAAAGTTTGGATAATTTAAAGCAAGTCACAAACAGAAAGAAAATCAATACAAAAATATTCAGTATTTTAACAGTAGTGTATCATGTCTAAAGCCTAATATTTTAATTAATACTAATTTTAATTCTTTAAAAGATTATTTACCACTTCAGTAATTCTAAAAGATTATCACTTGTAGAATAAAAATTTGACAAGAGAAATTGTTGATAAATCCCTTAGCAACAACACACAACTTTGTAAACCTAAATTCGCGATTAAAGTTCAGTAAAAATTACAAAAACTACTTATTTTTGTAACTTTTACTACAAAAGCAAAATCGGTTGGTTTACTTCATCGTCTTAAATTTCATATTGACGCCGGATAGACTCAAAAGAAGCAATACATCGACCCTGTTAGAACGTGGGTATAAAAAATAATTTTTAATGTATGAAGAGACAGTATATGCATTGTTGTAGTATTTAGCTTCAAAAAAATGCTTCCTATCATAAGCAGATAAGCACTAACAACTTTATATAATGATACTTTAAAATTTGTACTTTTGCGCAACGATTTAAAGAGGATAAAAATGAGAGTGAATACAAAAAACAAAATTATAAAACATTGTAGTTTATTTTTGAAGATATTTATTTCAAAATTTTGTGGAAGTCCAATAGCCCTACAATTTTATTTCACATGCTGTTCTATTGTGACGTGTTGCATATTATTGTCGATCGGTTAGTTACATAACTTGTTTTTGAGGCCAATTAATTTCTTATCAGTAGGTGAACCATTTTCTACATTTAGAAATTGTTTTCTCTTTTTTTTTTATTAAATTGAGT
The DNA here is from genome assembly GCA_947359425.1 of Lagria hirta. NCBI lineage: Eukaryota > Metazoa > Arthropoda > Insecta > Coleoptera > Tenebrionidae > Lagria > Lagria hirta. The sequence continues at coordinate 10,778,504 of OX375796.1, read as the reverse complement.
TTATAAAAATATATTTAGCAAATAGCACACCATAACTGTCATAAAAACATTAAAGGTTGTATGTAGTATAAAAAATGAATTGAGGTGGAATGTTTTGCTTTTAAAAATCCGCATTTGGTTGAAGCGACAAAAATATGCACCACGTTGAAGCGGTTGAAAGTAATGTTTATCACTGAAATAAGTCACAAATATCACTAATAAAGTATTCTACAAATACGAAAAATTAAAACAATACCGCACTTCACCTTAAATTGTTTTAAGTTCACTTTGAAAACCAACAACACTGGTTGCCATTTTAATATTTTTGTTATTGAACAAAAGTCTCATCAAGTATTTATCATCATCATCAATATATATACTTTTTTTATATCAATATTAGTAGTTTATTCTCCTAAAGAATTTTTAAACATAAATGTTTTGGGCTATTCATTCTTCAATTCATCCACACAGCAGTATTTTTTAAATAAACATATGTACAGCATCAATGTTTAAACAATAAATACTGCTCCCTCTCTGTTCACCATCCAAAGAAATAATGCACTTAGTATTTAGAAAAAGAAATCTAATTTAAACTAAAGGGATTTTACAAGATAAACTATATTATGTATACTATGCTTTAAAAAAAACATGGGCGGTGATTCGACGACATACCTATTGGTTCAATATATTAAATAACAAAACTTACATAAACAGAACCAATAAGCATGTCTTGAAATGCTCACTTAAAATGGTTTTCATAGAGAAAAGAAACTTGACCAATCAAATTTATACAGAGTAAAAACAATTCATTTCTATCATGTCCACTTTTATAAAATATTATTATTCCCACAATATATTTATCAAGGCAGATTAACTTTTCGTCACAAAAATAATCCAAGTGTTTTAGACATACTAATATCTCTATATACACAAAACAACTAAAAAATCTTATGGACTTTTCTCTAATAAACCATTTTTTATCAATTAAGAAAATGTGATGTCATAAATTTCAAGTCACGATATGTATTGTAAATATCTTATGACGAAAGAAAATAAAAACACATAATGTGACATGCACTTCACACATTCACGCGCAGCAAAAAAAACTCGCAGCCCAAATTTTCAAACATATCATCATCATTCATCAATAGATAGGTTGTTTTGTTAGTGGACCTCAGATGGCTCTGCTTTTGTTGCATGGTGATTGGCTGGGTCTGGCGTGCTTATCGGCTGAAAATTAAATTACTCATTTATTGATAAATTGACAATTCATATCATTATGGAATATATTATGTATGAATATTAAGTTAACCTATTTTCGTACACTTTATATTTTCCAATTACCTTGTTATATTATTATTTTAAAAAAATAATCAAACCGGAATGTGAATAATTGTTAATGATTTGAAAAAATTAATGCCTCTACAAAGAAACATGATTTATAGATGATTAATTATTATAACAATAAAGTTGATCATAGCGATAACATTTTTACAAAAACAGTTATCATTTATTAAAATTTTTAAGCAACAATTGGAACAAAATGCAACGTCACTACTATGACATATATATTATAAATATATGTGTCAATAAATGATATGCAATTATTCTTCATTTCAAGTAAACTATTTCTGTGGGACGAAATGTTCAAAATACATAATTGATTACTAATCATCTCATCAGGAATGTACAGTATAAAGGAGTTCAATAAAAAATATACAAAAGCTGATAATGATAATTTTTTCTTATAATTATTTAAAAATAGCAATAATCTTATAAATCAAATCTACACAACCGTTCAAGCGAACTCATTAGTTGAAACAAAATTACTTTAAAACAATCATGCATCATATAACTTCCTTTTCTTTTGTCATTCTATATAATAGTCCTAAAAAGCAGAAAACTTGTCAAAACAAAAGCACTACTTGATTAAATATTAAAGAAAAATAATTTAGGCACTCTTCACGAAAATATTTTACTTATTCTTAGACAAATTCTTAGTGTGCACAAAAGTTATGTCACAGTACAAACCTCTCTCCCACTGTCATTAACAAAGTTCGGTCTCGAGAGCAGTTTGGCGATTGGTCCGCTATTCAGTTTTTCATTCCGCTCCCGCTCGCAAGTATATAAAGCTTTTATACATTACAATAACATATATAAATGAATATTAAAAGTCTTCTCTTTCGAGAGGGTTTTTTTATTACAATAATCTTCAAAAGAATAAAAAACACATTAAACTGTTATTGTTACTTAAATACTTTATAGTCTTTATTTTATTGTTGGTAGAAGGTTTTTGTTTGTATTTACCTGATTAATTGATGAATTGTCCATTTTTTTTTATTAAACTAAGAAGAAAAGCCCCAATAAATGGCCATCCGTATTTATTTATGACATCCATTTTCTTTTTACATTTTAATAGATTTGACCGCACCTAAATTTTTTTAAATATTAACTTAATTAAATTTTAGATTTCAACCATCCCTCTAAGGGAAGGTGGTGAGTGATTGAGGCGCGAGGTCCTGTGTATGAAGTCCTAGGATCGAATCCGACTAAAACAAGAAAAAAATTATCACCACTCTACCTCGGCCTCAATTTAAGACACGGCCGATTTTCGACTCGCACCCATCCAAGCCCAAAAAACAGAATTTATTTATGTCTAACGTTGCCTGTCCCTGGATGGATGTTTAATAGAAACAACATGGCCGTGCCCCGGAGAAGAAAAAATGTCAAATGAACAGTTATTTATCAAAATTGCAATATTTAAATATAAAACATTATTATTTTTTACAAGAACTCTCTCCTGACAGTAAAATACCGCATGAAAAGTATTCAAGTAACAATAATAATTCATGTTGTAAATACCTTGATATTATATTGTACACTAGATTCAAAAATTATTTAAAATCAACCTTTCCTACGTCTATTTTTATTAGTCATTATATAATTTCAGACAACTGTTGTGTCCTTGTCAAGGACACTATTGAACTTCTACATCAACCAAATAAGGTTCGATTCTCGGAAAAAAGCACTGCAATGTTTCGGTCTTCTGATTAGAAAACGAATAGCAATCAGATAAAACTAATTTGGCTAGTACAAAGCTTTCAAAAAAAAGTCCGGCTTAAAATCGGCAATAAAGTTTAAGACGCCATATATCTCTTCGAACTTTTGCTTCAAATTGTTCCAAAACACTGTTTTAGGGTGATGTTTGAGTGTCTGGACTTTATGCGAGACGTTGATATACTTTTTAATATTAATCTTCAATTCAGCGCAATTTTCAATATATGTATTGTAAAAAAATTTCCATTTTTTAAGCACAGCCTAATGTAGATGTGACCAAATCTCGCTAACGTAGCATTAATTCTAACTGGTTTACCAAGCCAGATATATCCGTTTTAATAAGTGAACACTGTTATCTGTTACAATTGATTTTTTATCACTATGATCCTTTTATGTCAAAGAAAAAAAAAATAAAAAAAAAGAAAGAAATAAAAATACAATACAAAAAAGCAGTGCGAAAATAAAAATGGAAAAACAGACACCTTGGTTACTTTATGTTGGTAGTAGTAGTACTCACGAGAGCATGGGGTGGTACAACTGGCCCCACCGGCGGAGCCGGCTGAGGTGTGGGAGGTGCAGCGCTAGGAGTCACCGTATGTGGAGCTTCATGGGGTGTGGTGGAGTGTGCCTGTTGGACGGGAAGTGCCCCACCTTGATAATAACCGCCATTAACCCCAGCCGGGGACACTATTAAAAAAATAAATTAAAATACTGATAGCACTTCAATAATGATTATAATCCTTCCACACATATTTTCTCACTTCTCATTCGATCTACAATCAAACGGTAACTCTATTACCTGTACCTTCGGGATATGAGCCTGGACCCATAAAGTATTCCTTGTTGACACAATTTCTCAAACATTCAGGTATACGACCCATAATAGCACGCCGTATTTCCGACGCTGCCATTTCCCTGAGCTCGGTAGCAGAAGCATCACTGTAGAAGGCTGCATGCGGCGTGCATAAAAGATTAGGAGCATCTTTCAATGGACCCGTAAACACATTATAAGGTTCATTTTCATGTACATCCAAAGCTGCAGCTCTAATTCGTCCTTGTTTTAATGCTGACGCTAATGCATCATCATCGACAAGACCACCACGAGCTGTATTCACAAGAAATGCACCCGGTCGCATCTGTTTTATAGTAAACTCGTTGATCAGGTGATGATTGTGCTCGTTTAGAGTGCAGTGTAGAGACACACAGTCCGATTGGAAAAGAAGATCCTTAAAGAAAGTGATTTTATCAATTTCATACTTCCAATTAGATAAATATTAAAAAAAATATTTTGTCATCGAAATAGTATTTAAGATAATGACATAATTAAATCAAAAGTTCTTCCAATAAATAAAATGTAAGACCGAACAACAGATATTCTCATTGCTACCATCTAGTGCAATCGTTAAAGGCAGACTTTTTGATGAGACTATAGCCCGCACATCCATTTTATATCACAAATAAGCGCAATATAACATTAATAAATCGCGGCAGTCAGTCATCGATTGTCAATATTTAACGTTTAAGGTAGTGACATCACATCTAATTAATAATAAAAAAAAATTTTTTGTGCAATGATATTACAATTACAATTTACAGAACTCGAAGAGATAACAATCTAAGTTGTTATATAATATTTTAGTATCAAAAAAAAATGGCTGTGTTGACTAGACTCCCATTAAAAAAAAGATGTCTGACTTTATTAAAGCAGTTGATAAATATTACACTAGTTTCTTTATCTGTACTATTAATGGAATTATATATCTTATTAAAAAAATAGATAAAGACAATATTCGCTAATTAAGTCTATAAACTTTGTTTTTAAATATAATTGAAAAAGTTGAAAACCAAACTACATATTAAAACATTATCAAAGTAAAAACATACTTGAAGGGTATACACTCTTGTTAATCCCAAACTTTTTTCAATTCCATCAGGTAAATATGGATCATAAAAAATAACATTAAAACCAAATGCTTTTGCTCTTAATGCAACAGCTGATCCAATTCTTCCCAAACCAACGATTCCCAATGTGTCACCACGTATTCTAGCACATCCTTGAGCAGCTTCCCTAACTTGTTCAGGGCCAGTAAATTTTTTTCCTTCTCGAACCATATTCGCTAGCCAGTATGTCCGCCGATATAAATTCAATATAAGACATAATGTAGTATCAGCAACCTCTTCAACACCATAACCAGGTACATTACATACAGCAATGCCTAATTCACCAGCAGCCTTAACATCTATATTATCAACGCCACTGCCAATGCGCACTATAATGCGTAACGTTTTAAACTTTTCGAGATCTTCTTTTGTTAAAACAATAGTATGCCACATAAGAGCACCTACAGCTTCATTCAGCACTTTTTCGTGAATTTCGCTGGTGCTTTGGGCATCACAAAACGCCACTGTTGCCACGTCTTTCAATATAGGCATTTCAATTGAACAGTCCCTTCCGTCCAATAATGCCACTAGCGGTCGTGTTTGCATTGGTCCATTTGAAATTGGACCACGCAAATTTTCAACTCGAGGCCTTTTTGGCATCATTTTTCTCTTGTCCATCTAGAACTCACCGCACTAAACACAAAACCGGTGCTGCTGCATACACAAACACAGCAGCGCAATTTTAACGAAGAAAAAAACTTGAAAATTTAAAAAGTGCACTATCACAATTTCTTCTACCACCACCTTCTTTTATTGCTCCGAAGGGGCCGCTCCAATGATGATGTCGACGAGGAACACCTCACGCGACCTCCAAAACTTAGGTTACGCTTCGCGATTGGATATGAACTCCATTGCGATACATGAAGAACAACTGAAAACGAAAAAATATATATTAGAAACAAGCACATACAAAGCAAACTGATAGCAAGTAAATATAGTCGGGTATTATAAACTAAAACTGCTTGAAACAATCGTTTATTAAACTTATATTAATAGATAATAGATCATAGAGCATCCCTAACATTGTCGAACGTAAGTTTTGCATCCCCTGCCGTTCTCATCTCGGACAAGACCATTACAACAGTTAAAACTAATTCTCAAACTACGAGAAACTAGCAAAGTTAGTGCCAACTATTATTGCACGATGTTTGGTTTCGTCTAAAGTTTTGGGAAATGTGTTTCGGAATATGGTGGCGGTGGTGCGGCGGCAGAACGCCAACGGCCAACTTTAGATATTTTAATAAATTATCATCGTCGCCACAGAGAGAGTATATTCTTCCTTCTCTTACACTGTGTATATCGGCCACTGCTGCCGTCGCCAACGGACAATTCTCTGTCTTCGTTCGTTTGACTTCCGCTGTTAATCACTGCTGCCGTTGCTACTGCTGCCACCACCACCCCCCCAACCTTAATCGATGAACTTTGCATAGAGGAGTCGTTAAATTGCGTGCGATCTTATATCAAAACAACAGCGACCTTCGTAAACAACACAAATCAAGAGGACGAATAGCACAAAAGAATAACAAAACAAAATGTTTCAAAAGTCTAACAACAGAATACATTAGGTTTCTGGAAAATGCTAACATAACAGCAAACACTATTTCGTAATTTATTACGTTTATACCGATACTATCCACTTTCTGCAAAGATTACTATAATACAGCAACAAAAAATAAATTAAATTAGTTAAAAAAGAGTTTCTCTAAACTTTTATAACTTTATGAAATAATAGAGGTGGCAAGACTTAACAGACAAAGAGAAAAGTCACTCCCCTTCTTCCAAAATCTTCCATCAGTAATAAAACAAAAGGTATTCCGTTAATTAAACTATATCTGAGAGATTAAAGTTTGTGCGAAATAAGTTTGAAATGAAATAAGCGACAAAGAGGAGTTTTCTCTCCTTGCCTTTTCCATCTTTTTCCTGCCATCGAAAAGTATATATAGACATCTCTCCTTTTCCTTCCTTCTTTCGAAGAGTAAAACTCGCGCCCCCGTCAGCACAAAACTTTTTAACTAGTCGCTCCGACACGGGCCAAACTTTGCCTGAGAACTAAAGTTGTTACACAAAAGTGTAAGTTTATATACTTTATGGCAAAAGTTAGTTCACGAGAACTGCCGTCGACGATCGATTTTGGCCAACTTTTGCAGAAGTTTGTGAGTTTTAGACGAAAACGACAAAAGGGGTTTCTTTCCCGACACCGATTTTCGTGGGAAACTTAACAATTTTTATTAGAAAAACAAACTTTTCAATACATTAATTATTATGTGTTTTAGAGGATAGATAGTAATGTAATTATTTATGCCACATTTGACATTTCATTCAAGAATACTATATGATGTAGTTTTGATTTATTAATTATTGAAATGAATGTAAATTATAGAGAAGTCGTGCTTTATACGAGTGCATTTAACATTTACAGTACAACAATACAATCTGATAAATCCACTCAACAGATTTCACTTCATTTCCATTTACAGTTAAATCTCTTTCATTAATAAAAGCATTATATAACAATTTATTTTAATCAACATTTTTAACTCAATTTAATTTTCCACAGATGTAAAACTATCCAACATTGTAAAGAGTAAAGTTTTGACGTAGAGCCGAAACTTTAATCGGCTCCACTTCAAAGTATTAATATTTTTTGTTTAGTAAAAAAATAATCTAATAATAATAGAGATTGAAGTAGATGAAATAGAAGATAAAGTTATCATTTTAATAGATTAATAAAGATCAACTCTATATACAAAAACTGAATGCTTTATGTTTTGATATTCAACATAAAGCAATAAACATCAAAATTATTGTAAATTTATAATTAAAAAACACTTAGACAGTGACGTTTTGTTTCAAAAATAGTTTATTCAAATTATACATTCAAGTTCAAATTGAGTGACTACATTAATCCAAACAGCGGTTGTTTAGCTCTACAAAAAAATTAAATACTTGTTTTTATAATTTTTATAGATGTAATACCGTTAGATGTTTTTGCAACTTAAAGCCAAAATAAGTTTTAAAAGATGATAAAAAGTCAAACGTGTCGCCCTTAATTCAAAATATAATTTTTGTCACACTTTTTAAAAAAAAAATACGACCCCAAAAAGAGCAAAGCTTGAAGTGAATAAGTCCATTTAAAAGAAAGTTTGGTTCGCATGTGCCCCCTGTTTAAGCCTATTTTTGACAGTGTTTTTTTTTGGATAACATTTCAATTATGAATGAAACCAGCATCTTAAAAAAAGTCGAGCTAGACGAACAAATACAAATTCAACGAAATTATTTTATAAATTAAATATTTAACAATATTTTTATACTTATATGAAACTAGCACCATAATTATATTACAGCATAGTATCCAAATTATATACAATTCCCAAAAAACTTAAAGCACAGATAAACTACTTTCTACATTAAAGTTTTATTTATTAGAAAAAAAAGATTAAATGTTACAAAGTTAGTTGTCTTTTTGCTATTAAATTATTGTTTAATCTTTGATCTAGCCCTATAACTCCAATCAGCCAACCCTCCCTCCCTTTGCAAAGTTTCAAAGTTGTGGTTTAGCTTGTGTGAAGACGTGACAAACTAGAAACTAGAAGCGACGGTAGTAAAGGCAGTGGTGGCAGCGGCGGCGGCGTACAAGCGAGAGTCTGAAAACTTTGACTTCTCTCTATTTTATGATTTATTTGTGTCAGTGAAATGTTGTAGACTACATTTGCTATTTTACCATCTTCATTTTAGAAAGAAAGAAAATGAATAACGCTTTTCTTTGGGAAAGTTTTCTATGGATCAGGTACTACACTCTCACATGTATTGATTGTCCGTCGAATGTCCGGTGGTTGGGTTGGGAGCAACAGCAAGCGTCGCGACGACAAAGCTTTCGGTATCTTCCAACAACAAAGACACAGTTTATACCAAATGTTAGAGCGAGATAGAATAATAAAACGACGAGTCTCGTCCGTCCGGACGCTAGTATTGAGTATTTCAACAAGAACTCCGGGACTCCACTCCTTCGTCTCGATTTTAGAAAGTAGTTGTTGATAATAATAAGCGGCATGCGTCTCGTTCTTTCCAACACTTTTGCCCCAATTCCCAACAACTTTCCTTGCACTTTCAAAGAGAGACACAAAATTTATCATCACAAATACAAATCATCATCTTCTACAAAATTAACTTTGTGAATCCAATTTTGATTATTTAAACGCCCCCAAACTATTACGAATACATTAAGCTATTATTTTTCCATGCTACCATATTTAATGTTAGTTGTAGTTGAATGTAATAACAGACATTTAAGCTTCATGTAACCACCATTATAAACATAAAAAAACGTTTATTCAAATAACTCTTTTCATTATACAGAAGTAACTTTCATTATGACATAACTAAAATTTGTGTGTGATTTATAGCTGCAAACCAAACAACAATTGCCAACTTTTAAAGTGCTGTAAAACATTTTAAAAATAGTAATAGAAGTCAATTTAAAAACATATCACCTATAAATAATTTTCAATACTAACTTGTTTAGCTAATAATATCCATCAATTAACTAATTAATCTTCCTAACCTACATTTTTTGCTATCAATAAAAAGAAAGTTGTGGATGAATGTGCGTATATGAAATATTTCGATTTTCTTTTCATTTATTTTTGGACACCGTGACGATATAATACGATAGAAAACGATGATAAAGTACATTTTGAAGGAATCGATTTTACCAATGCAGATAGATGCCGATGATAACAATAATAATCATAATAGTATTGAACATATGTCAAAATTAAATTGTTTTCTACTATTTACCACCCCCGAAACGTACTCATATTCGTTCGTAGGCGGAAATCCGATTAAAACGCTTTTATAATAACCATAGCTGTTCCACGCATTAAGTGGGTTGATATAGTTAATGAACAGAATTTTAGGAATGAAAAATATTCCGAGGCCGTTTTTAATTTCAATCAAATTTAAAGAGAAATGATTAGTTAGGTAAAATCAATCCTAAACTGTTTTATTCAAAGAAAGGTGCCTATACTATTTTTTGATGCGTAAGAAAAAGTGCGTGACCATTGTCTTGTCGTAGATAGTTTTAAATGATAAATAATTCAGAAACACTTAAAAATTAAACAACATTCATAAACAAAAAAACTGAATGATGAGCTAAAAATAATGTTCACTAATCCTCCTTTTAACTTAACTATAAATGGTATTGTCTAAAGAGCTCTAGTTTTTGAGTAAAAATGCAAATATGTCTAGTATTAAATTACAAGAAAAGCTGCGGGTTGTTCATCAAGATATTTAGTGACCATGTCATCATCAGTGACTATGACATCGTAGAACCCAACTAAGCTAAATTATAATTAGAAGAATGTTTTGTGGCTCACAGTGACCCAAATTATATTATCCAGTCGTCCAAACTATAACTTTCTACAATATCAGTCATATTGTGTCCAACTGTCACTTGCAGAGTGTGTTGAGCTGATTGTAAATGTCAATGATGTGAAATTGTTAATTTTGAAATTGTCAACATTTTGTGGTAAATCCTGAATTATTAACCACTGTTTTGAAGAGCTTCCAATTAGTGGTAAAAAAAAGACCATTGAGAAACCAAAATGACAGATTTAAAATATTTTTGTCATTTTATTTTCTGTTTGATCGAGTATATTTCTTTCTTGTTTTATTTCTGTCTTTCAAGTTGTTTGTTCACTGGTACAACTCAGCATGCTGTTTTGTTAATATTTATTTATTATTATTACTTCAAGACTATTATATGTATTTTTTGTAACATTTATCTTGTCAAAGTATATTTTTAAACGTCGTTGGATAAATGTTTTATAGAAATCGATTGAACATACGTTCCAATTCGCCCCAGTTGGGTGAAGTTAACATCGTCTTAACCCAGATTATGCCACTGTCCTTTGAAAAAAGCAGCTCATGAATAATTTTTACCTAAAACTAGATGGCACCTGCATGGAAACCCAAGAATTTTATAAACATCGAACGTGTATTCGGTAGTGATTTAACTTTTTATAATAAAAAAACTACTATGATCATTTCGAATTATTTGATATGTTCAAGTTTTGCAATCGACTTTTTTATAAGAAACTTTTAAACAATATAAAAATTTGAAAAAAAAACGACTTCAACATGATTAATTATTATTTTATTTTATTTAGTTGAATAAATTTGCTTGTTGTTCAATTTGTTTTAATTAATTTAATAAATAAGCTAATATTAAGCATTTTTTTAATATCTCATTTAGTTTTATAATCAACTGTAACTATCAAAAATATATGTCAAAAAAAGTATTAATAATAACAACTTAAAAAGTACTATTTAGATCTTGATCAAATTTATATGAGACCATATAGAAAGCATCAGCTTTGAAATAAAATATGTATTACAAATTAAAAAAATAGTCTAATTGAAAATCTGCTCCGTTATTAAAATCAGTTAAAAAATAAAAACATAGTGAAGATTTTTAATTTAAACGACCGATTTTGTACAAACACTGTCACTAAAAGAAAAATTAAATAATCATTGGAAGAAACCAGAAGATTTGACGAATTATCATAACAAAAAAAAAATTGGCAACAAAAGATGTTACATTTACATAATATGTTTACATTTGTATATTGACTAAATAGCAACAAAAAAGTGTTTAAAAAAAACTGTCTTGCAAATGTTTTCCAAGTACATGATTTATAGACTTCTATAAATGATTTCAGCTACTTTAAGAAAGTAGATTACGTTGTACAATCTCAAAAATTTTCATATGATTACCTATTTATAAATTAGTAAAATCCGTCCCTGTGTATCATAGTCTGGTGAAATCGCTAGTTGTTTAACAAAACGACTCTATTAATAAACAGTGATTCCACTCAATTCCTCCATACACTTTACCGGCTTTCCACACACCTCGATAAAATTTTACGCGCTTTTCTCGCGCATTCCATACACCGCCACCACCTCCCAAGCACCGCACCCCCGAACAACACTCCAATCAATTGAAAAACAAACTTTATGGAAAACGTGTACGATGTACACACCAACTAACTAAAAATAGCGCTACTTGTAAGAAAATGAAAATTATAATGGAAATTTTTTGTAACCAACTTTCAAATAATAATAAATCTCACGGTCAATGATAAAAATATCTCATTTTAAAAATTGGTACTTTCCACAATAAAAATAAACGGAAAAATTGTTTGAATATTTTCTTATCTTGTTACTATCTCTATTATTAGTAAATATCTACATAGTGTATGCAAATGGCAATTTTATAGTATTAATCTTACAAAAACTAATCACTAAAAACTAATACTTTTCCTATAATTTTTTAATGATATTTTAATGTATAGTCATACAAACTGGCGTTGCAACTACAAATTATCTGATTTACTTAAAAAAAATGTGTTCTTAAACAGAAAACAATAATAAAGTATTAATAAACACGTCAGCCACATTTTTTTTATTGGCTTGCTTCTTTAAATAAACGCTTTTTTGCGTCTCTGGAAACCAAAGAATTTGACACTTTCTTCCTACATATTTTCGCCACATCACTTTTAATTATATAATACAAAAAAAATAATAAAAAAAAGTTTAAATAGCTTTCAACAGTTTCAATCCATGACACAATAAATCTGCCTAAATGTTATTCTCATTATCAATCATAGCAACGCTGGCTTAATATTTGAGAGGAAATAGCAGCTATAAACTTAGAAATTCTCTAAACTTTGAAGCTTCCACATATTTAAGTACAGTGGGCCAATAGGTGTAACCTAACATTCAATAAGTCAATATTTGTTTATAAAAATAATTGATAAAAAGTTTATTAGAAGGGATCACATGTCAATAGATTGATTGCTTAAAGATGATACATACACCACTCAAAACGTAATCACTTATTAAAAAAAAACTAATCATCTTATCTAATCATGTCAATAATAATAATAAACACCAATATCTTCTTCAATTATGTATTAATAAGCAGTATGTATTTATTTTTAATCTCTTATATCAAAGATAAGATAATCAATGAGCCATGCCTTTATCATATCAAATTTCTTAACAAAATAAATTGAAAATGTTTTTTTGCACTTATTGTGTCATCCTGTTTCTGATGAAAAAATTTCAAATTCATCTTTCACTTCAACAATATAAATGTGTATTTTCTACGCCACTGCATCGTTTCTTATATAGAGTTCAAATTAACTCTCGGTCGTTTTTAACCGCTACCACATCGGCCGCCATCAAAACAGTTAGAAAACTTTAAATTGTGTCCCTACTAAAAAAAGTTTAATTCGTTAAAAATTTATACCAAAGTATGAACAAAGTTATAAATCCGTCGAAGTTTTCCTACGGATCTGCGCCCGTACCGCGACGACGAAGAAAAATTCAACTTTTTTGAAGTATAAAGAGAAAAAACTTAATTGTTTTCGTTCCTCTTTCTAAGAAAACGAAGTAAGGATGAATTTAAAAGAGAAAACGATAATAATTAAAAATGAGATTACTACTTCAACTTTGGTAGGATTTCGACCCGACTAATATTTATTACACAAATATTATTTTTGAGAGAAAATCCAGCTGTTTTGCAAAAAATATAATATTATTTTAAAAATACTTCACCCTATAACAAGCACAAGTATCCAAATTAAAACAATAAAATAAATCTTCTATAATATTTTAGGTATCTGTACTTATACATAATTGTTTTTTTATCTTTTTTGAAGATTATTTTGTTCAAATGATATGATTATGAATAAAAAACAGATTCTGACAGAAACTAGATGAATGAAAAAATAAAATATTACAAAATTTTTCCTAATTGTTTATTTAATAATCATTAATTTTCATTAAATACAAAAATTAATTACTACTGCCACAACTCAATTGTTTTAATCAGTGCCTCTGACGGTATTAATGTGACAATTGGTTGATGATAACTACTCGGTGTCGTGAGCGAGATGACGCAAAGCCGAATCGAGTGAACCAAAGAATGCGTCGCCACGGAATGCGGTGGGTTTCCCTGCGGCTATAGATGTTTCACATCAAAAACTCCCATCGCTCTATAATCTATAATTTCCTCTAAAACAAATCAAAAAAACAACATCCCATATTAACCCATGTAAAGGTTGTCCACTATCTGCAAAGACCACATGCTATGTCGTCACTTGAAAACAATCAATATCTAGCCTCAAAATTTTATGTTTACAATTTTTTTTTACTTTTGGAAATACTCTTTTCGGTCAGAAATAATTATTGATTAGACAAAAATAATCATTGACGAGACAAAAAAGAACATTTGTATTTAAAAACCCTTACTTACATAATCGTAAATTTTGGTGAGTTTGGAATGAGTATTTCTCATTATTTCTGAATCATCCATTTGTGTTAACCGTTGCCAATACTACTATTGAATTAAAATTAAGAGTAAGTAGGAGAACACTATAATAACGAATTTTTTTTTTACTAGCGATGCGTTTTTTCACTCCCCCTATCAGCATTTTCGAGCTATTTTCTGTTGACGTTAGCGAAATTGTAGATTAAATCGCTGCGACGACATAAAATCACCGAACGACATCCTTCGATGTTAATTGATTCGGTAGACGGGTTTCCCGCCAAATAAAGATGAGATCATCAAAAAAAACTCGAAAGGTTTTAGTAACTACAATAAATTACTTAATCTAAAAAATTGCTATAAAACACGAGCGGACAGCTTTTCTAATTGAAGCATTTAGAAAGTAATTAAAGAATTTAATCATATATAATTTCCTTGTAACACCTTTTATCGAAAATGTATGTACTAAATTAAAACTCTTTTATTTATCTAATGTTTAAAGCCGTACAAATTTTATAAATGTGCTAAAACCCCCCTTAAGTGTGTTTGTCATTATATAGTACATAAGAAGTGACAAACTACCACATTTAATATATTATTGTTCGAAATAGCTGTTAAAATAGAGCTGTTAAGACGTAAAGTTTATGTGACATAAAATTTTTGATAAACAAGTAAATTATAAAACAAGGAAAATCTAGAAGCGAGAAAACCAAACCACAAAAAATACAAATAAGTTAGACGAATACAAAAATTCTTTATAGTAAAATCTGCGTATCTTGAAATCAATTCAGCTTATAAATCCCCAGTTGATTGTACATAAAGAACACATTAACACTGCATAAAACTAATTAAATACAATCTTAAACGGAACCATATACAGTAAAAGCTCTCGTACGCGGACAGTCAACGTTCCACCCTTTTTGTCCGCTTAACAGAGAAAAAAATAGACAAAAGATACATTTGCTTAAGACAATGTCTGAATTTAGTAACTATGTTTGTAATCTTTTTGCCAGAGCACGCACTGATAATTTTTCCTTATCTAACACATGCACCACTTCCATTTTTTCTTTCAAAGTTAAGTAAGTAGGTTTTTTTAGGTGCCAATACCGCTGCCTCTTTATACACGTTCAATTAACAATTACATAGAAGTAAATGCCTACAGAGCAGTAGTGTAAGACAATTAAAATGCAGTGTCACGTAAAACGAGCAATCACTGAAATTCTTGCTCACGCATATTAATGCCTATGCGTCCGTTTATTAGTCTATTTTACTTAAAAAATCATAGGAACAACGTTGGTTCCAGGAAATTTCTCAGGTTAACAGAGATCTTCGCTTGTGGGAGCTTTAATCACCCAGAATCGTCATACTGAGTGTTTCAGAAATAACGCACTGTGAAAAAAGACTGAAAAACCAAACTGTTAAAAAATAAAACTGAAGTTGCCGACTTAGTCAATACTGGCTCTGAAATAGTACTACAAATTACTATAGAAAATATTATTAAAGCAGCACATTGGCTTCTCGACTAAAATTTAGACGCTCCTTGAATGAGACATTATATCTGAAACACCTCGTATAATCAAAATCCGTGCAACCTATTTTCAAATGTCAATCATTAAACAAAAAATAAAATTCAACAGAGAGCAACACACTGAATATTAATTACTATGACCTACCCCAAATAACCAATTTACGATGCGTAAAATTTGATGATGATTTTAATTTGTTTGTTTTATTTAATTGGCAATTTATTTTGTTAATTAAATTAATAAAACACAACACCTTTTTTTCATTTTAAAATCCAATAGGTTGTTTATTCGTGTATTATAAAAACGAAGTGATATTTGTTGACCAGATATTACGTATTTTTCAACTGTTTTGTATGAATAATCTACATAATAATAATAATGTTAACATATTCAACAGGTGGTATCATTAAAATATATATATAATATATAAAGCATTTTTAGCTTGAAATGAGGTTAAAATAATGATATAACAACGTACTTATGAAAATAAAAAACAAAGATATACTAATTCTAAAATTTTCCCTTATTTGTTTTCGTTATCAGATTTCAATGCAATATCATTAATTACGTCCTTGGAAAAATAATATGTCAAATTTTTACGTTAAATGCAACATAGTACAAAAAATATTGACTGGTACTGGTACTATTTTCAAATAACTGCCGGTCCGTACAAAAAAGTGGCTTCGGCTTCATTCATGATAATGGATAATTTCAGATATCTATCAAAAATTTCTCAAAATCATGGTGTGTGGTTGGTTGCATATCATTATACCCTCACTGATGATTATTCTGACACTTTTAGCCTCTTTTAATTTTAATTAATTTTGATTCACCTTGTTACATTTTCTACATCACTTACTTTTTAACCACAATCCAAATCTCGAATGAATTTAAAATCTATATTAAAACTGTTGGCAACCAATGGAAAAGTTTGAAGTGAAAGTTTGTTGTGTATTGAATGTTTTAAGAACGAAGAGAGGCAAAAAAAAAAGTAAATGCTCGTGAACTCCACTCGTTCGTGCAATGCGTACATGGTTTACGGTAATGTTACGTTCTGTGTTTTTTGTTGCATAATGTGAAACGCGACCGTACAAGGAATATAATGAGTTTTGTATTTATACAGGTGGAACCGAAAATATTTTTTTCGTTCTTGTCTTACTTTTGCAAATACGATTTGAGGTATAGCTTTCACATTTTGAAATAAACAATATATTCAAAGTTAACAATTGCTTCCTAACTGACACTATTATAACACAACTATTAGACTAAAATCTTAACTTTTAAAAGAATACATTAAAAGTAAGATAGAGAGAGAGTAATTAACAGACAGAAGACTTAACTTGATATTTTATCTAGATAGATATCGAGAGGCAAGAAAGCCGACTTTGATAAAATCGTTTCGTTAAATACACTGATTTCATCTATTGAAATGATTGTTCTACGTCAACATTAGACACAATAGGTCTGTCTATATTGGTTAATTTGGCCAAAAAACATCTTGGCTAATCAACGCAAATTCATACCAACTGACCAACTTCGTGATTTTGATGAAGTTTGAGTTTACAAAGTAAAAGAACGTATCCAATGTTTCTTCAGATTAGGTCAAACCATTTCTATCTGACAAAATAGCGTGCAAAGATAAGAACAAATAAGGCGTTAAGGTTCGGTACTTAATCCTCTACTTTCTTATCACATATATAATATAAATAATATTCTAATCTCAACATCAAAGCTAGTATTCATAAATATACCAATCATACAAATATTATTCATTAAATGTGACTTTACTTGTACTTGTTTCAACAGAGTAAGTGCATTATCTATCAGTCATAAGCCAAGATTTACATAAAATAAATCCTTCAAGATTAATGGTAGACTCCCAAACACAAAAAATGCTTACTTTGAGGTATAATAATCAGAAGCCATATTATAAGTTATAAAATGTTAATTCAACTTAAGAATACAACGCCCACGTAAAAACATAAAAAATACATATGCCACGCATTATTTCAATATTATATAAATAAAATAATATAAAATACAAAATTGCATTAACAAAGTGCTATACAAATTCGTCTTTATAAGTAAAAACTTACATAATAGGTGAAAATCGATTAAGCTCTAATAAATGAAAAAAAGCAGATCCACGCTGTAAAAAATGTCTCAAAGGCGGTTATTCTAATTTCCAATTTATTATCAATTTTGTAGCAACGTTAACAAACTCACATATCAAACATATTATCATTATGTTAACAGTTGGCCCCATTAGCAAAAATGTAACGTAAGTGATATGCTGTTTATAAACAATTTTTTCGACACTAAAGAGTACCGACTTTATGTTAATATTTTTTTCAATTGCAATAATTTGCATCTGAATCAATCAATCCTTTTCAGTTATAATAACTGATCTAATAATTAATCAATAAATCTATCATCATATCAATTACATATTTATCCTAATAGATATGAATGAATTTGAGTGGCCATTGGTGAAGTATTCGTGTTGCTAACATTCCACTATTTAATTATCTCTGTCATCAAAACAATATAAAGTTGAGTTTAAAGTCAATATCGTACTTTTTGTTAAGTTGCTTATACACCGTGTTTCACGTAACAGTGCGAGTGTGACGTTGATTTAAGAACCAAAAACAGAAAATCATATATTCCTACTCATCAGTCGTATAATATACATATATGATTCTATGTACTTAAATTTGTTTCATTGAAACTCTCTTAGAAACGTCAAAACATTATGAATTTTTTTCTGTCATAAAACTATAACGAACCTGTCCCCTTGTTAGAGCTTTCAAATTCTACCATCATCTGATATAGATGATTAAAATTAGTTTTACAAAAGTTATAGCAATTTTAGAAAGTTATTTTCTACAGAAAAACTGTTTAAGAAATTACTATTGACGAGTGGTTAGGACAATCATCCTAACTTATAAGATTATTGTCCGCATGCTCAACAAGGCAATTATCAATATAATGCACAATATCAAAAATATGTTCATAATAATAGTTATATTGATCTAGTTGAAATAATGAATTAAAGACATTATTAAATATACAAACTCAAAAATAGTCACTCTTCAATAAAAAAGTCAACTAAAAATTCAACAATAAAATTAGTAATAATCCACAAACCTGATAATGACAAGAAATGAGCCACTAAACCGTTAGTTGCAATATAAAGCTATAAAAAATACAATTTTCTAAAATTAAGATTCAAAATTACAATGTTTAAATTTTGAAACACTGGAAATACGATCTATGCTTGATTGTGACTGTTTTCAATGTGATCAGTCAATGTCAATAATAAAATATAAGAAGCTAGAAAAGAAATTTAAATTTATGGCTCAAAAACACAATAATTATTATTATAAACATTATTTTAAAGTTAATAGAAAATAATGCAAAGCATTGTTTAAAAAGAGTGGTTAGTATTCAATGATCTCGCTGTATATCTATCTTATGGAGATAGGGACGACATTAGAACGCTTGAAACCGGTTTTAGACCATAAATAATTGGCAGCCACCCTTTTATTATCAAATTTTTAGTCTTTTCAAAAGAAAATTGATAATTCTAGGAAATTCATCATAGAACTAACTCTTCCAACTTTCAACAATGGGGACCAAACACAAACAAAAGTTTGACCATGTGGTTCAGATTGATTAGAACCCCAAGAGCTGTTTTCGGAAAAGATGATAGCCCCAAAAATTGTTTAGGAGCTCCTAAAACAAGTAAATCAATAAAATAGTTCTCTAAAGGAGGCCTATTTGCCAAAAATTCAAGGTTAGAATAAGTGAAATGAGAAATTTGTGAATAGAAGCCAAACTTTCTCAAAATGAATCGCAAGCATTTTTGACTTTTCCATTCAACGAAGTAAGTAATCAAACAGCCTTTGGCACTAAAAGTGTCACCCGAAATTTATAACTAACCTATTTAACAAGTTTAATATTAAAAATTGAGTAATCGGCGCGTGAAAAGAGTGGATTTAGGTGTTTAGAATAAAGCAAAAAGATATAAATTCTAACCTAAAAAATGTTTAGACCAAAAGTGCTAACACATGCCATAAAAAATGAAGAATTCCCAGCCGCCTTGATCAAATTATCGATCACACTGTATTTTAGCACCTGCTTGACTACGATCGAGGACTAGAAATTGGCGCCCAACGAAATAATAAACAAACAATAATGATGGGGGCGCCAATTTTCTATATTGTTGTTGCTTCCACCTGCCGATGCCGCGAAACGAGCGTCAAGGTCGGCGGGTGCCCCCCAAAAGCTGTGCACACTCTGGGGGATAGCATCGTAGCGGCGTGTTTTTTCGTTCTTCAATTTTCTGGAGAAAAATGAAAAGCGCGGCGCCGGTTTTTCGACAACGGGCGATGACTTACCTCAACAAAACGGCGGAACCACCGTGATGACAGAAACAAAGAGAAGCGGCAAGAGCCACGCTGCTAGATTCCAACTCGAACAAGGTTACTTCGTGTCAAAAAAGCACATAAACACAACACTTATTATAGATTTTTTATAATTCACTCGCTTTTCGACCACTATTTCGGTTTTTCGCTAATTTCTAGGCCACTTTTCTTCAAATTCTTGTATAACGCTAGGTGCTAACTACATCCCCACCATCGGCACATCAAAATGGCGGACGCGCACTGTAATAATACCGTTGCTTCGCCCAGCGAGTGAGACTCCCTCTCCTCTCCGGCGCACACGTTTCTCAACTGACTGCTGGATAAAACTATTACCAAACTATGCGAATTTCACGTAAATTAGCCTCGATTATTCACCAAAATCATGGGGGCGCATTCACAACCAACCAATATGTCTTAATTAAACAAAATGAGCATCGAAACACGATTTTCATTTATTCTTAAAAAATGTCAAAACAACAAACCACTCGATTTTAGTGAAAAAATTACCTATTTGCCTATTTTACAAATTATTTAATATATATTTTATTTACAATTATTCCATTGTTTTACTCGCATTAATTAAAAACTCCTAATTTAATTAACAGAAACGATAATTAAATAATTTTCATAATATCGGCTCTACCAACTGTTCATCAAACCGTCCTGTCAAACTGTTGCCAACCCACATTTGTCACTAAAAACAACACAATAATTTTAAAATAAAACCTTAAAATTAAATTTTTAAATGTTCAAATGTATTTGTCACCAATTTATGTGTATGATTACATAAATTGCTAGTTTAATATTTTCCGCATATTAGAAACATTCATAATTAAAAACATTTGGCAAAACCTAGGGACTTTTAATTTTTGTTTCTTTACAACCAACAAAACAAATTATGTATTTAATTTCAAATTAAAAATGTTGGTTAAATTTCAATAATCTCTATAAGATATGTCGCTCTTTCAACAAACAAGAGCAATGTTGAATAAAATATATACCGCGTGAATATTAATACTAGAACCTTGGCAAAATGTTCAAGATCTGGTCCGACGCCCTGGTGGCCAACCCCGTTTAAGAAGTACATTTATAAATACAAGACAATTTTTTTATCAAAGTAACCGCATAGTTGTTTACACATATTATTATAGTCCTTGCAACAGCAAAGGGACATAGGGCGTGGTTTCGGTCTGTGTGAACTTTCAGCCTCATTGGCGTAGGGTAAAAAAAGTTTCTCCACAGTGGAGTGGCATAATAGAGTAATACAATTAATTTAATTTAAAAAAAAAACAGATTTAATTTCAAAACAAAAACTCCAATGGGAAGTGAACAATATAAACGCTAACAAACTGAAAGCAAAGTTGATTTTACGCCTCCCTTTTGTATTAAAATAAACTGTTCTAAACTACCGCGCACACTGATACAAACCACGCCCCATGTCCCTTAGCCGTTGCAATAACTCTATGAATAATTTTACTGCGAAAAGACAAAGAAAACTATTTCCCAACAATGTGCATAACAACCAACTTATTGTAGAGGTTATTTTAGGATCATGTTGGAAACGTAACAGTCACGTGACAGAAGTCACAACCCGTAAGGTCTTGTAATTGAGTGGTGATAATTAAATACCTTTACAGTTCAAAAAAGATAGAATGCTTGTGTTGTTTTCTATACTTAAAAATTGTACTTTTTTACTGAACTAGCTGCAGCTTTCTCTAGATCATCTAAAATCCCAGATAATAGTTAACAAGGTTCATTCCCTTGTCAAGTAAGAGACCTAAAACTTTCTACGGCTTCAAAATCATAGACTTGACAAAATAGTTAAAAGTTTTATTTCGCAATTTAATAAATAAAAATCCTACATTTTTAATAGCTTATAAACTACTACATATTTGAATCTTGAGTACGTCTACTGAACATAAATTTATCTAATTTTCTTTGTTTCTCTCTTTGTTTATCACTGGCAGAATCCGGCTGCTTGCGTTTTTCGCTTTCTGCCATTTTCGCTTTATTTTCTTTGGCATTTGAATATTCTACTCCAGCGTATCTGTTAACCAAACTTAAAGGATTCGATAATTCATCAGATTGTTTGGTGGTTTTTGCAAACGGATTCTTTTGTTCTTCTATTGCAATTGATTCATTCATCGTTGTAGACAAACTCAGATTAATTGAATTCTGACTTTCTGACAACTCCTCGGCAGGGGTTTCCTGCAAAACTGGTCTAGACTGCGATTTTGGAGTACGTTTGATTGAACTGATTGAAAATCTTTTTGTAGAAGATTTCATAACAGGTGTAGAATCCAATGGTTCCTAAACAAACATAAAATATTGTAAATTCTTCTCGAAAAAAAAAACGACAATTGGCTTTACCATATCATCCTCGTTCATCATAAGCCTGTTTGCTAATTCCATTAGTTTTTCTGCCATATTTTTTTTGTTTAATTTTATAGCGTACTTTGTTGATAGATTTAAAAGTTTGGGATTTGATAGAATTTCCATTAGCTCAAAAGCTCGCTGATCCAAATTGTTTTTGCAAGCCAACTGAAATTGTAAACATGTTATTAATGCTATTTCAGTGGTTAATAACGTTACTAAGCAGCACAATAGTAAATTAAAAAAACTAGTTTTAAAACCGTTGATTTGGCGCACAAGTCCCAGGTTCTAGACCAATGCCTCTTATAAAACCTGTTTTTTAAGGTATTTTTTCAAATTAGCGTCTTTTTTATATTATGTAAGAAAAAAACTAAATTTTTAAGCTCTAGGAAATTTTGTTGCTAACGATTGGTAAATAAATCCGTATTTTCTTTAAACGACTCTAGATTACTAACATTAATAAGCTTATTAAAGACTCAAATTGGAGAAAATAAAAAAGCACCCATAAGACTTACAATAATTAAATTTTAAGCATCATTATATAGATTGCTGATATGAAAGCGATAACTTACCACAAACGTTTTCAGTCCACTATTTATAAATTTATTTTCAGTATCCTCAAACTGCAAGTTCGACCAAGCAAACAAATTCGATTCTAATTGCGTCTTTTCAGTTGCAGTTTCTGTGAATGGTGGCTCTAAATTAACTTCACCAACTGTAGGCCGTGGTATAAACCCCGGATAAATGCTACCTCGGCATATAATTCCAACGATACATTGATGTGCTTCATCTATAGCAGTCACAAATAAAGTGTCGGAAGGACTTTTAAGCTAAAAGTTTATAAAAATTGTAAGATTAAGTAAAATATAGAGACAGGTAGCTTTACTTGTTTCGTTGTGTCACACATTGGTATCCATGTGTTTTGTTTATACATACATAAGTTCCCAAGTGAGTCTAAAATTGTTGGTGTGCCACAATTCGAAAATCCTAACCACGACAACGTTGATTCAGGCCCCAATGCAATTTTAAAATTTTCACTTTTGAGTGTTAAGCCTTGAAATTTGATCAATTTCATATCAAGGCACTGATCATTTTTTCGGACAGGCCCTGAATGATATGCCACCATTACTATATTTTGATATGCTGCCATTGAGACTAAAGGACCAGGTATCGATATCACACCCATTTGAGTTCCATAAATCGAACATACACGAACCATGTAATTGCTAATTGCAAAACAAACTAAATTATCAGATGCTGCAACTAGAACTATTTCTTCAGGACCTTCGTCTAATTTTAAAATCCATTCTTTAGAGCTGGCGCTTAACGGGATCACGTAAATTTGCCTAAAACGACATTATATTTACCACTAATATGCGCTAAAGAACGCGTTGCTGTGAAAAGCTAAAATAATATGCTAAATGCTAAATAAAAAATTATACATGCCAAGTCTCTATGCATCCAATAAAGCGTGGACTCAGACCGCCTCTCTCTATTTGTAAATAACTTTCTTTAGTGAATATGAATTATACTCTATGACATTGAAATACAGACTGTTTACTATAACCAAGAAGCGGTAAATGTCCAAGATTTTGAAACTTAATGCATGAATCATTTATACAACTTTTTATTAAGCTTGTGCCTATATATTCGAATAAAATTTCCCTCACCTGGTATTGGCCACAATTAAGGCATTTTTGCTAAGAGAGCCAAACTTATAATCTTGATAATTTTGTAAAATCATACTATTATGAAAAGTTGAATCGTGAAATTCAGTCTCAATTGATCTCTCCGAATCTTCATTTCCCACTTCACCGTAACAACGCACCACTCCAATCTCGTTCCAACATAAATATCGCGGATTTAAATGTTCTGGACTTGAACTTGGCATAAAAGGCTCTTGTAGAGGAGTTTCTGGAGTTCTTGGACGCGGTGTTGGCGCTGGTATAGATCCTAAATGACGTAAAATATGAAAATAATCTAGAGCTTTTTTTTATTATAAAACCTACTGGTATCAAAATTCAATTCTGATTCTTCATCGTCTCCCATTACTTGTTTTTTAATTTTTTCTAAAGATACAACATTTTCATCATCCTCATCGTCATCATCACCATCCCCATCAAATTGAATATCGCCAAAGTCAACCTGATTATCAGTGAACAGATCATCATCCATCTGTTTAAAGGTTGTTTGAGAAATGCAATTATTGATAATACCCAGCTGTCCTTCCATATCAGTATATACAATTTGATCACTTTCTACAATTCTCATTTTAACAAAACACCACTAAATTATTTTATATAAATTACTTATAGGATTCCATACAAGACCGCAAACTATTGATCCATTAGGATGTTTACTTTTATTAAGAATCTTCTCAGAATTTACGTCAAAAATTACAAAATCGCCCTGTACAGTCGATGCAGCCAAATAATTGCCACAGGGAGAAAACTGTACAATAGAATAATCGCCACTTATATCATCACATGACAAGGTTTTAATTTTTGTCCAATTCTGAGAATTCAAGAAAATAATTGATTGTTTATCAGGATAAGCCAAATATTTTCTACTTTTCGGTTCAAAATCTATGCGGCCTAGAAACAAAAACAAAAAATCACATTAAGAAACAAAATCTTAAGAAAAACTTGATTTTCATTTGACATTAGAAACCAATTTTTTTTTTTCAACAAAGTCATTCGGAAAAAACTTGATTACATTGTACAACAAAAAAGTATTTACACAAACAGTTATGACAATAATATAACGCCTATGCCTTATCAGTTAGACTTATTGCATAATCAATGATTTTCCAATCTACAAGAGTCGATGATATCAATTTATTCGCAAATTGACGCCTTACAGTGTCGACGGAATAGTACCTAATATCGAATTCATGAAAAACTAGATAAACCGTCATAATTAGATCAATTTTATAAAATTTGTGCAGTGTTTAACTGGTTACAATTGTTCAATATATCAAGTACATAACCGAACCTAGTCCGCTGTAATTGGTCTATCTAGTTTTGACAAGCCATAATTGAAATTGTGATAATGACAGACGTTTGTATCATTTAACAGTTCTAAGAATAAAGATTATACGTATATAAGGCAATGGTATCCGTAAGTTCAATATAGAAAATTAAAAAAAAAAACTTACATAAACACTTGGCGTTTGCATAACTGTTGACTTTATCAAAGCATTCGATCTCACTCAGAAGTGTTTTATCCTCCACCGACCATATTCTTAATCTCCCATCTCCAGAGCTTGCCGCTATATATTTTGAGTTCACAGCTACACTCAAAACTGGTCCTTTCATTTCATCAAAAACATGAACTTTTCTGCCATTTTCTTCAAACTCTACTAGTTTCACTTGCATATCTTCTCCAGCTAAAGCCATATGCTATAAAAATACAAAGTATATTTGGCATTTTATTACTTCAATTAGATAGATAGATTCAAATGACAACAAAAACAAACACATGTCGTAGATAAATTCACAATCTTTATAAAAAGCTGTTTATAAATTTTGAAACCACCCAATCGACAACAATGCTCAAAAATTCAACCGGGAACATTTTCTAGTGAGAAATTTCAGTCAGAGAAAAATAATCAGATTTTGCTATAAACTTATTCCTAATATAAATTTCAAATAGGAAATCAAAACAGAAATTTAGTATAATTTTATTTCATCCAAACCAAAGCCAGAATTCATAATTTAAAAAAATATTAATTTCAAATGAAATTCCTGCTACCAACATACCAACCCATCTGACAAAATTTCACTAGAATGCAGTTTAGCCAACTTAAATGTAAAATGAGAAATTAAAAAAGCGAATATTTGCCAAAAATTCAAATAACGAAATAACACTTCAAGCCTCTATAAAAAACATATTTACCTCACTATCCCCGCTCACGGCAATTTGATTCATGGGGGCCACAAACCTATCCAAAAGTCCATCTCTCTCCCCTTCAGGGAATGTAAGAATCTGGATATCGTTGCTCCCGGTTGCCACATATAATTTACCCCCTTTTTCACGTACACAGTTCGCGTATTCTCCAACACAACAGTGAACTGGATCTTCGGCTTCATGAGCAGACCAAATTCGAACATCACCATCAACACCGCAAGTAATGAATTTTGAGCCATCTTTCGAGAAGCAAACATCGGTAAGACCTTCATCGTGAGCATAACGCAAAGGTTCGTGCTCCATTTCAACTTTGTGTAGGTATTTTGTATTATTGTTTGCTTGAGGAGGATTTGTAATTTAAGGTTAGAGCCAAATTTAAGTTGACAGGGCGGGAATACTAGATGACAGGTGATTTTAATAAATTGAAAATCCCTAAAAAATTGTTTGTTTGTTATTTATATACACAGGGTGTTTGGAAATATTTTTTTCTTCACAGTTTACATCATAAACCCAAAAAAAATTTACAATTGATTATAAAAAACAATTAATGAATGATTGGAAGTTTACCACCGATTTAAAGACTTTGAATAAAGTATTTATTTGAAGTTACATCAAAAGCATTGACATACATATAAGTGCGAAATACTTTAAAAAATCTATAATTTTGTAAAACATTTTTTTTCATACCTCGGTCGAAAGTACGTACTTTCATCCCTAATAACAGAGACGAAAGTTTAACTTTTAGTCCCTGTAAGATGAAATTCTTTCTTCCCTATAATAGCGGGAAAAAAGAATTCATCGTGTTTATTTATACTCGTAACTATGTTATATGACCAGCAACACTCGCTTCGCTCGTGTCGCAAATGTCGCGGCAGGCATCAAAAACTATCAGCATTTAAAGTTAAAAAAATAAAATTAAAAGTACGTACTTTCGACCGAGGTATGAAGAAAAATCGTATACACGACGCGGGACAGAAGTTGAAATCTCGGTCCTGCGCGCCATGATGCCCTCGGCTTCACCTCGGGCATTATGGCGCGCAGGGCCGAAAATTCAACTTTTGTCCCTTGTAGTGTAATATACTATTATTTACTAAAACTTGTTTTATGCATTTATTTAGTCAGGATCTTTTAAAATGGTATATCTGACAGAAAATATATTAGTGTTTATCTATATAAAATATATAAAGCTTTCTGAAGATAAGAAATTATAGTAGCTGATATTTGTTATTTTGGTACAAAATTGCTTATCATAATCTTGATACACCACATCAGATGATCATGACTAATATGACTCCAAACGCAGGTGTTCATTTGAGCGATTTTAGACCAAAATGACACTATATTTACTATAACAGATTAGACCTCTGTTTTGCGAGAAATGACACTAGAAGAAAAAATGCTCTAAAAGTAAACTAATTTGAAGTAATTGTGTTACACTGACCTATCATTATCATGTACGATTCAAATTATAATTGATCTAAGACATAATACGGCTGGTGTATTTTACACAAATAAATGTTAACAACACGTAAGGCGCTCAGATAATGACTCAGTCGACCAGGCCAACAAGGCAGTCAAATACTGGTCAGGTATATCCTACGTTCCATTGCTTGCTTGATAGGTAATTAAGCGGAAAAAACAATCTCGTCAGTGTTGTCTTGTACTGAGTCAGTTAACTATACATATCTATCAGAGAATTATGTTAGACAAACAAATCAGCTTCCTGAACAGCTGAACTGAATAGATTCTAACATTAATATGAGTAAAAAACACATTAAAAATTATTAGTATTTATTGATAAACAAATATAAAAAAAATTAATTATTTTGAGGTTTAGACCAATCGACAGTAAGAATTAAATGATCATATCCATGTCCATTGAGCACTTGAATAGCCTTAGCTGCATCGTTTCTGAATTTAAAATGAATATAAGCAAATCCTTTACAATATCCGGCTTGCTTGTCTTTGGCCAAATACAATTTCTGGATTGGTCCAAATGGTTTAACAAGATCTTCTAAATCAGTCTCAGTGGTAGATTCACTGAGGTTAGTAATCCTAATGGCTGTAGCATCATCTCGTCTAGCCATATTCATATTTTCAGGTCGTTTAGCAGCTCCATCTCGCATACTTGGAGGTACATATTTCGAGCCACCAGCTTTGCTAGGTTCAGAACCTCCTCCTCCGCCTCCAACTGCAGTGCTAGTGCCAGTTGGGCCCTTCTTCTCATCTGGAATTTTACCTCCAGCCAGAATAGTGTCCTTCCAGGGACACTTCGAAGTCCAATGGTCTCCACTGCAAGTTCTACATTTGACCACATTCTTATCGCCTAGCGCTTTCAGCTTATCAAGACCTTCATCCTCCTGCTTGTTATCCTCCTCCTTGCTAGTTATATACTGCATATATACATCCTCGGCCACAATGGTGGTAGCAGGGTTTGGCCCAGGCTTATCGTTACTACTTTCACCAAACTTTTTCCATGTTTTACGAAGAGCGATCGATTTTGAAACCACTCGTTTTTCAATTTTGTACGTACGTACTATTTTAATCTTCTTATCGTCCTCATTATGGTCATATTCGGTGACGATTTTGAAACCATTTTCATTCACTTCGGTGGGTGGAGGCAGAGAGCCCCCTTCCAATTCCACCTCGTCGGCCCAGCTAGATTTAACATCTTCAGCGGCAGGCATTTTTTTTGATACTTTTTCGAATTTATCGGAAAATATGGTAAAATATCACGTTCGAAAGAGGTAACCTCAAAATAATGATTTTTAATTGTCAAACCCACGTCAAAAACTAAATTGACAGACGACAGCTTTCAAGCTGGTTTTGACAATTTAAATGATTACAAGAGATTCAAGTTGCAAAAGAAATCTCAGTTTGTTTTTGTTTAGGGTCTATTAACGTTGCAATTGTTTAAGGTTAGGTTGTCATTTATTTTTACCTCAATAAGTAAAAAAAATATTGTTTAGAAGTATTAAAAAAGGGAACAAAAAACAACAAATGTTTCAGCTTAAAACATTAGAGTTGTAGTCCTTATTTGCGTCTATTGACAAGTTATAACAATATTATAGTAATTGATTTCTAGGTCAGTATCAACGAATAATTTCTTCACAGTGCTTTTTATGCTACCTCTTCTTTCACAGTTTAGAACCAATATTAATTATTGTTACAGACAACATATTTATTGTTTTCTCCTTATCATCCGTCAACATATTTATGTATTTGTTATAACACCGCTTGCAATAAGCTCAAGCCAATTCAAAAAACATTTTTGTCAATTTGCAATCTAATAAATTTTTTAAATTAAAACAATGTCAATTTGCAGAGAAATATTGACAAGCTTCAAAAATATAGTCAACACAAATTACTAACAGGCTTTTGTTACCAGAACATAAATCAACTTGCAGTGAATATTTAAAATAAACAGTAAATATAGTTATTTTAAAATAAAATTGCAATAAATAAATTCAAAAAGTTTTTATGTTTTTCTTCTTTTTTTTTATTTGTGTATTATTTTTATACTTAATTATATTTTGAAATTGATCAGCTTTTTCAGTTTTTATCTGCTAAATTCAACAAATAAATGCTAACCAATGACACAAATAAATACAAATTTTATATTTTATTTTTGTTTTGATTGCTTTTTTTGCTTTTAATATAAAATTATTGTAATGTTTTTGAAGAAAAAAATGCTTTCATAACCGGAAGACAATTGGGGTTTTATTTCAGACGAAAAGTGAGAGGGAGTTATCAAGGCTGAAAGTTTTTTCTCAATTTTTTTATGTAGAGCTTCTAAATAAGCAAGATAAGAGTCGTCTTGAAGAAATAAAGAAATTTTGTTGCAGTATTTAGATTTATTCAAAATGACATATTGGCGTTGCTTTGTTATTTTCATTATACTGTATTATGGCATTTTTTATGCATTTATGTATTGCTTATGTTGATGATATGAAACTTTGCCGATATATTTTTAAAAATTGTATTTTTCGTTGCTTTTAAATGATTTTGAAATTTTTGATTGAGCCTCATTATTTTTATTTCACTTTATGTTTTAAGGTAATATTTACTAAATAATCTTTTGTTTCTGTTTATGTCGCTTTTTTATAGCAATATATTTTTGTTCTTGATTATTTTATTGTTTTTGGTAAGCTTTTGCTCTCTAACGTAGCTTTTTGTTTTATTTTTCAATATCTTGCCGCTTTCTTGTTTTTTTCACTTTTCTACAAATTTGTTCTGTTTGGTTATAATTTGTCTGATTTTTGTTGCATTCTTCTTTAGTGTTTTTTAAATATTTTTTTATCTTATCTCCATTTTTTTATGGTGCTTATTGCATAAGATTTCTATTTGCATTATTCTTCTACGTATGGCTTTTTGTTGAGTTGGCTGTGTTTTCATTGTTTTTGCATAAATCTTCTGAGACTATAGGACTGTTGAAATAACAAATGACGCAATTATTTTTTTTTGTTTAGACTTAAAATTAGTACAAGGTCCCTTTTCCTCCCTCTCTAAATCGAAAGGTGATTGATAGATTTATAAATAAATTGTCGTTTAATTAAAAACACCTCAGTTAATTAGCGATCATCAAAGAAAATGGTAAGTTAGTATAATTTTTTTTTCATGTATTAATATTGATATCTTTCTAAGGCGGACACAAAATCAAAAAAGGTAACTATTAAACAAGATCTTTTCAAATAAAAAGTGAAAAAAAATTTTTAGGATGACAAAAAAGAAGAAACTTTGATCGTAAGCATTTTTTTCTGTTTTTATTGACTTTATTTAATAATGATTTACTAAATTAAGAGCGATGAAGAATTTGCAAGATACAAAGATTTGGATATATCAAAAGAGCAGCTGAAACGTAAGTTTTTTCTTGATAACACAGCAAATTGAGCGGATTTTTTATAGTTTTAAAACAAATTTTTGTATCTTTTGATTTGGAGAAGAGAGGCGAAATAGCTGTTGATATGATTGGCCAAATTTTGGACATGTTGGGCCACCAAATAAGCGTCGAGGAATTACAAGTAGAGCTAATTATAGTAGAAGCGTTACTATATTTTATTATTTTTTAGGCTATTATTGCAGAAATTGATGCTGATGGTAATGGTGTGATGAATTTCGAAGAGTTTGTTCATCTGGCATCCCGTTTTGTCGTTGAAGAAGAAGAAGATACTGAAGCCATTCTTCGTGAATTGAAAGACGCTTTTAGACTTTATGATAAAACGGGCTTAGGCTATATCAGTGTTGATTTATTGAGAGAAATTTTGAAAGAATTAGATGAGAAATTATCGCCGGCTGATCTACAACAAATGATTGAAGAAATTGATACTGATGGATCAGGAACTGTTGATTGGGATGGTAAGAAAATTATTTCTAATTATTTTATTGATTCTATCATTTTCTTTTCAGAATTTAAAGCGATGATGATTGGCTAAAATAATTTAGGGCGCAATTAGAAAACGATGGTAATGTAACAGAGGTAATTTAATTTTATCCTGTCATCGTGCCAACATTTTCTAATAAGTGTGGGGCTATTATTATTCAAGTCAAGTGATATTATTATGGTATGTCAGGTTTAATAGATTTATGAGATAAGATTCACAAATTGTTCATAAAATAAATTATTATTATTATTTACATCTGTTGTCTTTACAATATATGTCACAATAAACCCAATTTATAACAAATCAGACAATAATAAACACATCAATAGAAATGTAACAACTTCTGGAGAAATAGTAAATAAAAAAAAAGTTAACAAAACTACCCAAAAGTTTTGTCAATTTCATCATTTGGGCATTTCCAGCCAGCTTTACGCCAAAATGCCAATTTTTTTAAAAAAATTGTCAACTTTTTTTTTTATTTTATACAAAACTTTATCCACCAGAAGAAAAACATTGAACATTTTATACATTTATTTTTCACAGTAAAGATTCATCATCTTGCAAAAATTGAAAAAATTGGACATTGATTAGAGAGTTGCATTTTTATTTTAAATAAGTAAAAATTTTTTATTGTTGTATAGAATAAAAATTTAAGTATTAAAAATAAAAAATTTAGCAAAATTTTTCGAGACGTTTTAAAAATTTCAATTAAAATCGTGCATTATTGCCGGAAATGTAGCCTAAACTTTTGGCAATCTGCCAAATACTCTATCTCTGAGAAAATGTAACAAATTATAAAATTGCGTTTTATAAATCTAGCACTAAATAACTTAAAGTTTGAGTAAACTAGCCAAAATGTGGGTGGTATATTAGAAAATTAATCAAAATAAAGCCGCAACCGTAAATTTATTTAATTTATTAAAGAGAGTTAATTGAGTTTAGTCGTCACCTCCTGTCATCACTTCCATAAATTCTGAAAATTAGAGAGAAAATTAATGAATGTTTTGATTTACTGACAATAAAATTACCGTCATAATCTACTGTTCCGGAGCCATCTGTGTCTATTTCTTGAACTATGCCGTCAAGCTCTTCATTCGTCAGTTTATCATCAAGCTCACGAAGAATTTCTTTCAAAGTAGAAGTAGTGATGTAACCATTGCCTAATATAGTCATAGAAAAAAAATTGCCATCTTAACTAAATTTGTTGTCTTACAATCAGAAGGAGAATACTGAAGCTTAATGAACCTTTTTGATCTATTGTGCTCTCTACATTTACAAATCATGGCCAGACGAAAGCCATCTTCTTTTTAAAAACACACTTCTGTCTAGGCAAAACTCTAACCCACGCCACTCATTTGGCCAGGTTCTGAAAGCAGTATCTTCAGCCACCTGGCCACCAAGTTAATCTTGCCTTGTCAATTGTAAAACGTTATCTACACTAATTTTATAAAGAGAAAAGATTTGTACCTATTTTTGTATGTTTGTATGTTTGTAATAAATAGGCTCAAAAAGTACTGGGCCGATTTAAAAAATTCTTTCACCAATAGAATGCTACATTCTTCCTATTTGACATAGGCTACATTTCATTTTAAAAAAAATTAGGGATCCTTGGTAAAATTTGAACAATGTAACCGAAGGTGTAGAAAAATGAGTCTTAAAATGTCTTTCGTCGAATGCGCTGCCGAAACTATTAGCGATAGAACAAAATAATGTACAACAATATTGAAGAACATCATAATGTCTACAAAAAACTCCACGGTAGCATATGTCCAACTATTGTAGTTATGTCACTACAACAACTTTTTTCATTTTAAACATTAATGAAAATGCTAACCAAATTCAAACCATGCTATTTATGTGTTTATATTAATCCTTATCCAAATAAGTTATTTTATGGTCAAGACCATTTAACTACCTATAAAATAGTTTTTAAATTATTTAAATTGGACTTTCCATTCAAAAGATATTACGAATTAGAAAATTCAAACAGTTAACAAAATCGCCATAGCGCCATGGCCGTTGTTTGCGATGCAGTCTGAAAAGCGCGCCGAGCATCGCGGCGGGCGGGGTGGAGGAGGCACTGGGGGGCAAATTTCCAAAAATAAATAATTGTCTACCCCGTGCGAAGCCGGGACGGGCTGCTAGTCTAATATACAATAAAGTCAAATTTATCAAAACGTTTTATTTAAATAATATCAAATAAGATTGAAAAACACACTAAAAAAAAAGAAGAAAAAAATTGGACAAAAAAGATCAGGCAGCATAAAAAAATGAGATGTAATGAGGCATTCGATAATGTGAGCACAATGACAAAGACGATAAAAATTTTTGTAAATCAATAACAATAGCAATAGTTTAGCTAGTCTACACAAAAGAAAAAATACACTAGAAAACCGAAAACCAATAAAAACTCAGCAAAAATTGTTGATAACAAAAAGATTAAAACGACAATGCCTACTTAGGTTAAACCTATTTGTAATATAAGTTTATCAGTGATTTAGAAAATGAACATATATCGGAAAAGTAGTGATAAGAAAAATACACTTATTGACACAGTAAAGAACAAAAAAGAAATTATTATAAGTTTCATAGCTAACGAAACGCAAAAAAAAACAAAATAATGAGATTCTACAAAAAAAAGCAAGAGAAAAAAATAAAAGAAAATCTAGAAGACTCAGGAATTAGAACGACTAAAAACATTTACATATTTTGGATATACTTTTAACAAAAAGAAAAGACATATAAAGATAGTTGCACCTAAGACAGGTAAGACACGTATAAAAACAAAATAAAATATCTACATATGAAAAAATGTATGATAGTGTAATACAAAGTACAATAACGTACTGCGTCAAAATATAAAAAAAAAACATGTGAATGCGATTGTTTGCGCACTTTTTTAGACCCAAATGAGACATTTGATTAAGGCAAAGGTTACAATTAACAATAATTTTGCAATTTTTTTGTGTTTCCCACATTTACAAAATCTGGAACCCATGGTCAGACAAAAGATACCTTTTTTTAGAAAGAGATTCCCACCTAGACTCGAATGCACGCTACTCATTCGGCCAGGCTATTCCACCATCTTCACCGAGCGACTTTAAAGTTATCTTTGCTTTGTCAACAAAATTGTAAAACGTTATTTAAGACAATAAAGTCAGATTTATTAGGAAACGTTTAATTTAAATGATATCGGGAAAAAATTTAAAGACCAACTAAAAATCAAAAAACTTAAAGCATAAAAATGAAGGAGGAAAAAACAGAAAACCAATAAAAACTTAGCGGAAATTGTTGATAACAAAAAGATTAAGACGAAAATGCCTACTTAAGTAAAACCTATTTGTCTCAAAATTAGGTTCAAAAATGATTTAGAAAACCAACATAAACCGAAAAAGTAGTGATAGGAAATTGAAAAATGCACTCATTGACGTGTGCGCGTGACAGTTCTGACAGCAAAAAACACAAGAAAAATGTTCAAAAGCTTAGCATAGCTGGCAAAAAGTGAGCATAACTAAAAATAAGCGGTACCTAAGACAGGTAGGACAAGTACAAGAACAAAATAAAATATATATGAAAAAATGTATGAAAGTGTAATACAAAGTAACGCCTAATTACGATTTTTTATAAGGTACAATGTAAAAACAAGCAAAAAAATATAACGAACAAATAAAAGAACGATTAAAATGTAAGATACTACAAGAATATTAAGAAAAAATAAAGACAGACAAAATGTAAAAGTCAGGAAAAAATACTAGAAAATCTCACAAACGATGTTACCTCACGAACGATGTTTTCTCAGTTCAAAAAACAGCAAAACAAAAGAATAAAGAAAAAATATAATAAGTAAGACTATTGAAACAGACAAAAACATACCAAGTTAAGAAAAAAAAGTTCAACAGCAAATATTAGAAGATTATGACAGAAGAGATGTCGGCAAATACTGGAATACCAAGCAAAAAAAAAACAGTAAACAAAAATTTAAATGTGAAACACAGAAAGAAAATAGTAAGTGCTAAAAAAACCAAAATGTGCAGAGGAAAACACAAAAGAGCATTGGTAGAAAACTGGAGACTGGAAACTGATATTAGAAGGTTATGGCAGAAAATATGTCAGCAAATCCTAGAAAACCAAACAAAAAAAAACAGTAAAAAAAAATTTAAATGTGAAACACAGAAAGAAAATAGTAAGTACTACAAAAAAACAAAATGTGCAGAGAAAAACACAAAAGAACATTAAGGAAAACTGGAGACTGGAACCTGATTTTAGGTAAAGAAGGTAGAGGAAGAAGATGGTAAACAAAAAGCAAAAAAATGTTAATATAAGAATTATTAACATTTTTTAACTTTTTTTTTGAAAAAACGTTTTACCTTCTTTATCATACAATCGAAAAGCTTCTTTAAGTTCGGCTTGCATGGCCTCTACATCTTCTTCCACCATAAATCTAGAAGCTAAGGTAATAAATTCTTCAAACTCGAGCTCACCAGATCCTAGAAAACCACTACTGTAATTTGTTTCTTTTTTTTAATATGGGAAAAGGTACAAACCATCTTCATCTACTTCTGATATAATTTCACTCAACATTTCGTCAGTTGTAGAAATACCCAGCATTCCTAATATAGTCCCAATCATGACAGTACCAATACTTCCTTTTTTTTCGACGTCAAATGTGTCAAAAGCATTTTTAAGCACTGAAAATTATTTTTTATCTAAATATTATTAGGGATTTTTTTACTTACATCCAATTTGTTCCTTGCTTAGTTCATCCTGTTAGAAAACAATTTTTTTTTCAATTATAATAATTAATAAATAATTAAAACTTACCATATTTTTCGGTAGGTGTGACACTAAAGTGCAGAAAATAATAAATGGCTGAAATGTTCAGTCTTTTAAAAGTTCGCATTCTCAAAATAGTGGGGCTACTTCATAATTTATTTTTTCGAAAATTCAGCTGCTCAAATCTTAATTAATCGTAAAATAACGCACAGGGTTGGCTCAGCTTGAGAGTATTTACAGCTTCTTTGTAATTAATTATATTTAAATTGTAATTTTAAATTAATTAATAATTATTAAAGTAACAAAATTTTACACATTTATGAATATTTAAAAAAATTAAATTCAAAAAATAATTTCAGGTTCTTGCGTTTATAAATTTCGATAATTATGGTTTGTTTTATTTGACCATATATTACTCAAAGATGGTACTAAATTATCTGGAGAAGACAACTCAGAGGAGTTTTGTAATAGTTATTTACCTAACAAGTTCGGAAAATGAGTTTTCTCACATCCGCGCACTTTGTTTGCAGCAGGACTAAAAAGAGCGCTGCATTAGTGCAAATAGAAGAAGTCTTTTTCCAAAAAAGTTGGGTAAATTTTTTTTTGAACTATGGTTGCTATGGTTTTATTTAAATAAAAGAACATTCTTTCTAAAATTTGTTTTGCCATTTCCCTTAGTTTCAGTTGCAAAAAAAAACACCAGGGTGTGGGAAAATCGTTTTTTCAATCCATTGGAAACTATCGAAAACTTGTGTGAAAAAAACAGTTTTTGTTTCTCATAATCTGTAAAATGATTTTTGGGCAAATGAAAATTGTTGGTTTTGCTAATATCGCTCTTCTCTTATCATTATTATTATGATTACTATTTTTTTAAGGTGTTAAAGAACGAATATAGTTGAAACGAATTCAGAAACCATTACGATCTTTGAGAAGTTATGGTAATGACAATATTATTTTTTCAATAATATATAAATTTAAAAACAAGTCTTTAAATCCAATTTAAAAATTAAATTTTAATCAAACATCAGAAAACGTGTTTTAAGCTAAATAGAAAACATACAAGTTTGTTTATTGAAAAATTAAGCCAAATTATTATCTCCCTACGCATCGGCGATCATATTATTTGAATTGCCGGATTTAGCATATAAAAACATTCGAACAATATGACAAGAGCATAATATTGCTGCTTTTTGTATTTTTGCAAAGATTTTTACGTAATAATATGGGTACAACACCCATATTTGAAACTACTGAAAATTAAATAAAAATTAAATTATTGTTATTAATTATTATAATAAATTAATACTATTAATATAATATTAATAATAAAAAAATATTTTAATAGTGTTCAACCCTGCTTGTCTTGGAGACACAGCAATTTTGCTGGATTCAAAAATCATTACGGTCTTTGACAAGTTATGATAATGACAATATTATTTATCAAATAATATAAAAAATGTTGATAAACAAGCTTTCAATTTTCAATTAGTTTCAAATACAAAAATTGCAAACAAAAACTTATTATAGGTAGTTATTATTATAGACTAAATTACTATTATGTTTCCTTTTCCTTTATTATTATTATTAGTAGTATTGTATTATTGGTGTTATTATTATTATTCTTATTAATACAAAAATATCATTATAGTTTTGTATATGTATCTATATATACATAATTCTTATATTATCTATAACACGTTTTAAACTTTCGTTTTCAACCAGTGTGGCTTTAAAAAATAAGTTAATTGATTACTTTGGAATCTTTAGCAGAATAAACTATTTACACAGTTTCATCTCTTGCCAAAAAGTTTGTTAAATAAATCTTGAAAGCTTTTTCATCATCATTTTATTCATCTCCTGATGATGACCTGGTGGTCGAAAGAGCTTTCGAGATTTATTAAACAATTTTTTGGCAAGTGGTAAAACTGTGTAAATAGTTAAAAAGTAAGTGCTTCTATAAATTTTAAAGACTTATTTAGCTACAATTCTATGTGTTGCTCTTATTTATTGTCTTCTATGTTATTAAAAAAATTGTTTTTTGATAACATACAAAAAAATTGTTATTAAAAACATTTATATAAAGGATTTAAAAGATTTATTTATATCACAGCTTTTGTTTTCTATAACTTGATTTATTTATTTACTAAATATATGATTTACACAATAATAATTAGAGATACATATGTTGCTTTTTGTAAAAATTAGATTACGTCTCTGTTTCCGCGTAAAGAAACAATGTAAGAAATTTAGGAAATCTATTCATCACGTAAGCTTGCGAACACCTTGTATAAAAAAATCTTTTATAACTGCTTTCATGTTCTGGCCCTAATCCAGCAATCCAGCCGGGATATTTAAAATTTTAATCTACTATAAAATGCATTCTAAATGTTAATCTAGTTTAAGATTGCAGCTCTAGATGTAGGTCTAGACTGTGTGCCCTTGGTTTATTTATTGCAAGAAGACAAACAAACTTTTTCTGTCATCGGTTTTTAAATTTTGATGACGTAACTAACTCACAGCTGCTTTAGTCATTTTTCATCTAATGTGTTAATTATTAACTGCAAAAATGCAATATTAGACATGAAACAGCTGGGTTTACATCTCTTATAAATGCTTGTTTATAGGATTGAGAAGTATGGAAGAAGTAAATCATCAAATGCGGATTTTCTATATTTAGAAAAACTGCTAAAATAAACCTCTATTCCTGAACTAAACTATAAATAACTTTAGATATTTATTTTAAACAGTTTTTCTTCAAAAAGTACTGTTTTTTTAATTTTCTTATTATCAAGATGGATGCCATGCGATAAGATTTTGGCAAGAAGCAGGTTAGGTTAGGTCAGATTAGGTCAAATCATTGGTATTAAGTATAGAGAGTTTATATAATGTATTAAAATTTTTATTTTGTTGCTTTTTTGCCTCACACTCTTCTAGAGGTAGGCTTTTGCTTGTTCCAGACATTGTTCAACTTTGTCAAGTTCCCCAACCTGTGCCGATCCAAGTTATAGACTTCTTAAGTTTAAAAACGGTAATCATTTTGTCTATGGTTTGTCATGTAAAGGTTAAGTTTAAGTAAATTTTAACAAACGTTACTTTAAAATTTTTTTGTTTTTTTATATTTTTTATTTCATTGTTATGTTTTTACTGTGTTATTGTTATGAACAAATTCATGCTTTTATTTAAAAAAAACAACAAAAGGTCTTAAAAATATAATATTATGAATAAAGCATTCAATTTTCGATAGTAGAGATAGAGTGAAACTTAATAATATCACATACAAATCTAGAATTTTCTAAAAAGTGGCTATTTGCAGTGAGTATTTTTTTAAATTTGTCGTCAAAGCTTGCCATGAATGTCAAACTTTGAACTGTAAACGCACCTTTATCATCGAAACAAAGTGACAGTTATTAATTTGACATCTGAACCTATCTTCATTCTTTTAATGAATCGATAGTTTTCTACGTTAATGAGATTAAATTAAAAGCACTTGAATGCACTTGTAATGTTATAGCAAACAAGAAAATTAACTTTATTGAGGAAACAAGATTTATAACAAATAATCAAAATGTTGTTCATCGACTTTAAGGCATTAGCAGCCTTTCGGAACCATTGCGTATTTCTTGTATCATATTCAAAGTTCTATAGGTAGTATGTGGAGTGTCTTGCTGAAAGTACTCGTTTACAATGTAATCTCTTCTCGGTATCTTGCAGCAGTCAATGTTCCAATAAAAAAAAATCACCCAATAATTGACCATTCACCAGCAATACGAAAATTAGATTCCACTACAAACAATTTCTGTTTTGGTGCAAAAAACATTTTAAACTAAAAAATAAAGAAATTTGAGATATTTAGTAATTTTTTT
Organism: Lagria hirta; assembly: GCA_947359425.1. Classification (NCBI taxonomy): domain Eukaryota; kingdom Metazoa; phylum Arthropoda; class Insecta; order Coleoptera; family Tenebrionidae; genus Lagria; species Lagria hirta. The sequence goes on along the minus strand of OX375796.1, from coordinate 10,737,944 downwards.
AACATTTGAAGCAATTGTAAAAATTATAGTCAGTTTACATTTACACAAACTCATAGGCATAGCCAACTATTACGCCAAATTTAAAAAAACACCCTTTATATCTAACTTTAAAAACTAAGATATAATTATATAACAAAAAAATATATAAAAAGTACATAGAATAATTTAATAGTTAATATTTTTTAACAATTCAAATTAAAAATTTGGAAAAAACCAACGTTAATATAATTAATTATTATTTTATTTATTTATTTAAATTGCTTAATTATTATTATTTAATTATTTTAATTTTTTTTTTAATTTCATTTAAATTTTTATGATCAATTGAAGTGTCAAAAAAGCATTACTAAGAAAAAGTCAAAAACTACTGGTCAGATCTTGATCAAATTTAAATGGGACTAAATGCAAAGCACCAGCTTCCAAATAAAAAAAAATCATCAAATTCGGTTTATCAAAAAAAAAAAAGTTATGAGGTAACACACAAAAAATACAGTCAAGTTGAAAATCTGTTTTTTTTTTTGAAGTCGGCTAAAAACTGTTCAAAACTCAATTTTTAAGACTTATTTAACTACAAACTTTGATTTTTTTAATTTAAAAAAAAATGATTTTTGAGATGTAACTTATTACAAAAATAAGAAAAATTGGTTATAACATTTTATTTAACAAATTATTTATTGTGACTATCTTGAGAAGACAATGATTAGTCTTTTGCTATTTTTTTTCTTTTTTGAGATCCATTAAAAATAATTCATATAAATATAAAAAAAATAGAACTGACAGTAAGTTAAAACTAAAATTTATTAGAACAATGTTAATTAAACTGTTTTATAACAAGCAGAAGTAAATAATACAACAAATTGAAAATTTGAAAAAAACCGACTTTATTTAATAAATTATTAATTTATTTATTTACTCAATTGATTCAATCAAAGGTCGGGTTTCCAATAAATTGTTTAAATTAATTAAATACGTAAACAATAAGATTATCTAATGCAAATTCATTCAAAATACATCCGTCGTCTTGAACATGTTTTGTTCTTATTGAAACTCTTCAGCAAGTTGCAACAGATTCAGATTTGAAAACGTTGACAGCGTTTGGCTTATATTTGCCTAGAAGCTACCTTACATAAAAAAAGTAAAAAATTAAATTTTTCAAATAAGCAATAATAGCAGTAATAAGCAGTTTGGTAAATATAAGCCCAAATTGTCACAGAAAATTTATTTAAATCTGAATTTGTTGCGACTTGCTGAAGAGTTTCAATATGAAAGAAAAATGTGCAAGTCTACGGATCTAGTTTGAATAAATTTGCATTGATTTTATTATTATACTTGTAGCAAAAAAAATAGATTATATTGGAAGTCATTGATATGCGTTTGAGACAAACGGCGTCAGTGTGATAACGAGTTGACCAATCAGCGATATTCGTTTTATATCAATTTGTATATATCAAAATTAACATCTGTCATTTAGAGTGCCAAAACATGTAGAAACCTTGTTTCTCAAATTATTTTTGATGTAAGATAGCTTCTAATCGCTGTCGCTAGTGTTAAAATCATTAATTATTTATAAATAAGTCTATTTTTATTTTTTTTTATTTTTTTGCTTGTTTTTGTTATCCGTTTATATATAACAACCCATTGTTAAGAATAAGTTATAAACTAAAAATACTATTCAAATCTTTATTGAATTTATGTGGGAATACGTTTCATTTTATTTTTAACAAATTTTAATAAAATATTCTATTATTTTTATTTAGGTATGCAATTTTATTTTTATTTAGAAACATTTTTTTGTTATTCTAATTAGAGGACATATGAAATAGAAAAAAAGCTAAATGAATATAAAATATTAAAATAAAAATAATATAAACCTAGCATCGTTTCATAGGTGCTCAAATATCTTGTCCCTTTCTATGCCTTCTATGATTGGCTATCAATAATTGTAATTTTCCAATTTTTTTTATAAAGCTTGTCTTGTTCAAATTTGCAATTATTATGACTTTGTTAATCTGTAGCCAAAACAAAACTCTAATTAATCTTTTCAATTTTTGAAAGATTGCCGTAAAAAAAATAAAAAAAAATGGAAAAATAAAAATATAAGAAAAAAAATTAGTTCCATATGTTAGTCATAACTTCCGCTGAAGAATTTAAAATAGGTCTTTCCATTAGATTTATCTCACAATGACTGCAGCTGACTATTAAACTGTATCGTCCTATATTGAAAGTATGATCAATTATTATGCGAGTTATTTTGGTCGGAAAAAGGACCAAAAAGACCTCTCACGGCTGTGTTATTCTAAGCTGGTAACCTTTTGCCAAATAAATAGGTCTTCAGCTCCAATCCTGGATTAAAATACAGCATCCCTGCTCGAGCCAGACAGTCATTGTCTTCTGTAGTCGTCGTTCTTCACAAAATGGTAAGAATTTTCCAAAAACTTTTAATAATTTTTAAACAATTTTTAATATTTCAGGATGAACTGGACCGAGAACAAATTTCTAGTAAGTAACTTGATTTAAGATTATTATTTTTTTAGTATTTAATTTATAGTGTTGAAATCAACGTTTGACTTTTTTGATGTTGACAAGAAGGGTTATATTGGGGTGGATATGATAGGAACAATTATGGATATGCTTGGAACGGAATTGATAGGATCGGAACTTGACGCGGTAATTACAGAAATTGATGAAGACGAGAATGGTGAAGTGAATTTTGAAGAATTTGCAAATCTAGCTGCCAGATTTCTAGTCGAAGAAGACGAAGATACAGAAGCTATCCAAATGGAGCTTAAAGGAGCTTTTCGATTGTATGATAGAGAAGGAAATGGTTTTATTACAACTGATGTTTTGCGCGAAATCTTAAGAGAACTGGATGAGAAACTGAGTGAAGAAGATTTAGATAACATGATTGAGGAGATTGATACTGATGGATCGGGGACTGTTGATTGGGAAGGTTAGACCATTTTATTAAAATATTATTTTTAATTTAACACATTTTTTTTAGAATTTAAAGCCGTCATGATTGGATAAGTGTTTGTAATTTTACAATTTTTCAATAAATATTTTACAGCAATAGTTATTTTTTTGTTAAAAAAATTAGGCTAAAAACAAAAAAGTTGAACGTCGGAAAAAAAGTGAGTAAATTTAGAACATCATTGCTTCTAATTTATATTAAACTTCTAACATTTTATCTATTTTTCGTTTTTACTTTTAACTAAATTTTCAATCCCCGGCAAAAAGAGAGGTATTAATATCTGTATCTGTTGTCTGACAGTCGTGTTGTAGCTACCAAATGGTACAATCAATTTTGATCAAGTTTTTATTATTTGGCTCTGATGCAGTGGAGTTTAAGTATTACGTTTGCTTAATAATGATTAAAAAACAGTATAAAATATTTAAAAAAATACAAAACACTTAATTTGTTCACAAACTTTCAGCAGAAATATCTTGTTTTGGCTTATTCAAATAGTCTCAGAACAAAATTCTTTTGATTACCTGACCATATCAAAATTTATGATTTGAATTTAATTTTGATAATCTTTGACAAGCAATAGCTTTTGTTTAAAAAAACATACTGAGAAACACTATTTTTATTAAAAAACAAACATTATTAAATAGAAATAGTCGACAATATTTAAAGCATTTATTGTAATATGGTACAACGAGCAGCATCTATTAGAAGTTACTTTGCAAAAGTAAATTCATACAGTCTTACTACTTGCCAAAAAGATTTTTTAATAGATCTCGACAGCTTTTTCGATCACTAAGTGGTCATCATTAGGAGATGAATAAAATTGAATTATTATTTGCTTAAATTTACTTAGTTTATGGAATTTTTGGTGTAAAGAGCTGAAAAAAAGATCGCTATTTTTGTTAAGAGCATTTGCCTTGTTTTTCAATAAATTTAGCGACGTCCAGATTCCTTTAGTTATTTATTTGCTTGACTAATTTTAAACTGTTAATACTAAATATGATGATTGCTATTAAAGACGTGCTCCAATCTGCCGTATTTTAAGTGAGCCAAGTGCTCTTTGTATCTAGTTTGAGCTAATCTACGCGTTTACCTTATATAAATAACATTTGTCACAGTGATTACATTATATGCAATAAATTCCATATTTTTATAGAGATGGTGTTTGTTTTTGAAACTCCTAACAATTTTTTAAATTTTAATCTTGATTGATAAACCTAACTCTAAGTCCTAAAAAACAACGTTAAGTTTGTTGGTTCAAATCTTAAGTTCAAAAAGTATTAAAATAAATTTTAATTTTTGTTTATTTGCCTAACAAGTTGTGCAATTTCTTTTAAATTTTTGTTTATTTATAATTTTATTTACTATTTCTTCATTATATCCATTAATATTAGCAAATTGATTGATAAATGCTTTTTCCTTATTAAAGTTTTTTGACTTAAAGATAAAGTAGATGATCTATTTACTAAAAAACTTTAACTTGTTATTTTAAGTTGAAACAATGATTCGAGTTATTAAGTATGTATATTAAATAATCCATTGAAAAGTTACATTTGGGGTTGCTATTGTGAGAAAACGCCATTTTATTTTTTAGATATATAAAGAGAGTTAGTGTAAAGGTAAATCTAAGTTTGTGGAGTTGCAACTCTTGTACCATGGCCGCCATCTTGGAACAAAAAAAGGTTAAATGGATTTTATGGTTTATCCGCCAAACTATAAGTCTTACAAAAAAAATTAATCAACATTTTTTGTTGCAAATAAAATTATCTACAACTTTTGTTGAGTAACTTTTTGTCGTAGAATTATAACTAAGAAAGTTATACACCGTTCATAAAAATGGTCTGATAAGATATTAATATTTTTTTGTAAAATAATTAGAAAAAAAGTTTTATCGACATATTTTTATGGATTTTTGTTTATTTTTTTCTTATTTATGATTTTAAGACTAAAAGTTACTGTAGGTAATTTTATTTGCAACATAAAATGTCAACCAATTTTTTTGTGAGACTTAATGTTTGGCAGATCAACCATAAAAACTAAAAACCATTTAAACTTCTTTTCTAAGATGGCGGCCATGGGACAAGAGTTGCAGCCCCACAAACTTAGATTTAACACTTTTATATCTAAAAAATAAAATTGCGTCTTCTGACCAACGCACGCTAAGCCCAAAAAAATGTGACATTTCGATGGACTAAAAGTGCTTGTTTTTTTCTAAATATATTAAATTATTTAGATTAAGAAAAATAGTTTGTTATTAATTTTTTTTTTATAAGTGAATTTAATTAAAGAAAAACACATTTAAATTTGACACAAAATTAGTTAAACTCAGAACTATTAATTACATACACATTCTAGGAAAATATTAAAAGCTGTTTTTTGCATTATTTCCAAAATGATGCATAAATAACTCAGCCAGAAATAGCATTAGACATTGACCATGCTGCCTCCTTCATTTTGTTTGTAAAAATTATTTTTACATTAAAAAATTTATGATTTTACGCACAGATCTTTGCATAAAACATGTTAAAACTTTTTCCGGAAATCGTCTTGGAAACAACATTTTCCTGCTTATTTACGCGCAGGAAAATTGAGTTTTCCGGACTAGTACTGTAAAAACTTTACAAGACGCAAGATAAAAAAGATACTCTAGTAACTATAGTTGCCAACAAAATTGACAAATTTGATTTTTGTGGAAATTGTAAAAAAAATTCTAAAATTTGTAAATTTCGTCTTTTTTTACGATTTCCGGAAAAATTTAATACAAAACACGTCAGTAATAGTATATTACACTACAAGGGCAGAAAGTTGAGATTCCTGCACTGCGCGCCATAATGCCCGAGGCGGAGCCGAGTACCACGTACTTTCGACTGGAGTAGCAAGAAAAATCTCTTACTTGACTCGGAGCATTAAAATACTCGAAACAAAATGCCTCGTATTTTAATTTAACTTCTGTTCAGTAATGACATTTTCCTGACTTTTATGTAAATAACTATTAACTCAAAAATGTTTGGTGCAAGGTAGCTTTTCATAGATGTCGCTGGTTTTACCATATTGCGGAAGCAACAAGCACTTGGGTGAATATAGGTTTAAGCTCACTCCAAAATCATTTACATTTGAATTTGTTGCGACTTGCTGATGAGTTCCAATAAGAACAAAATATGTTCCAGTTTAAAGATGAAGTTTGAATGAATTCGCATTGATCATTCTATAGAAAAAAATAGATTAAGATAAAGAGTTTTTGTTATACAGCATGTTTAACCAAGCAGGACAACTTTTTATTATTAATTTTAAAAAAGACATTTTTTTTTAATTTCTTATGATATGATTTAAAATCTAAAATACAATTATCAGATGTTATATATTTTTTTCGTCGTATACGCGATTACACAAAAAATATTAATTTTACTCAAGAATAAAATGCAGTTTTATATTTGACAATATCAGAAGTTATAAAAAAAAATTAGCCTAAACAAAAAACTGCGTTCAAACATGCAAATAACTTGCATCTTTACATTGAAAAAAAAAATGTTTTTTTTTTCAAATTTAATACCAAATTCAACTCTTTCAAAATAAAAAGATTAGTAAAAAATATCAAAACATAATTGTTCAATGTAAGTAGATGTAATTAAATATGTTCTTGTGCTTGAACCAAATTTTTAGTTCAGATCTTTTTTTTTATTACAATTTCTGATATTGTTAAATAAAAAAATACTTTTTACTATTGAAAAATTTAAATTTTTTGCGAAATGCCTCTACGATTGAAAGAATACATTCAATACTTGATAATTGTATAATAGACTTTAGACATACAAAACTTTTTATAAAGAATGACTTTTGTTTTCTAAAATTAATAGTCAAAAATCGTATACGGTATAAGCGAAATCGAAGCTTGGTGCATAAAATATTTTAATATATTTTCAAGGAAACTGGTAATCTGCCAACCTTGTTACGAAATACTAAAAAAAGTTATAATAATAAATTCGATAAATACTATGCAAAAATATATGTGTTTTGAGTGCTTAAATATTCATCTGGCAACAATCGTGAGAAAATGTGTTTATTTAAATCATAAAGCAACTTTACTTAAATATGCGAGTAAAATTAATTAAAAAGAAAATACTAAGTTCAATTAGAAGAAAATTTTTAAAAGTAACTTGTTCAATCGCAGTAGTATCTATCATTTTCTGGTAGGCATGTCTCTCGCAGGTTTTAATATCAGCGAATTTTATCAAAAAGATCTAAATCTGCATAAGGAAGACATTGAAAAATTACAAGAATGGGCTCAAAAGCAGCAACATCTTCCAACAATTACCGAAAGACAATTAATTTTGTTTCTCCATAGTTGCTACTATCGTTTGGACGAAACAAAATTAACCATCGATAATTATTTTACAATGAAAACATTACATCCAAGTATCTTCAATTATTGCTCTTCCAAAAGCCAACTCGAATACAATTTTAGTGTGGCGTAAGTGTTTCATCTAAGAACTGTCTAAAAAACCTATTTTTTTAATTGCTTAGATCAGTTCTAATCTTGCCCGAAAAAACTCCAGATGGATTTGCAATAATGCACTTTAGATTCCTAGATTTTCGACCAGAAAAGTTAAACTTCTTAGAGCAATTAAACGTCGGAGAATTAATTTCTACACTTTATGCTTATGAAAATGGGCCTGTAAACGGGTTCATATCAATTATAGATGTTAAAGGAGGCCGATTGGGACATGTGAACCGAATTGGTTTGACAGCCCTAAAAACACTTATACAGTTTCTTCAGGTAAAATATTAGTTTATCGTAAATATCTAAAATATAATTTTAGGAGGCTTCGTACGTAAGAATTAAAGCAATTCATTTTATAAATATTATTCCTGTTCTTGATAAGGTCATGCTATTAATAAAGCCTTTATTGAAACCAACACTACGCGACAGTGTAAGTTTACAACCAGGTTTACAACCAGGTTTACAACCATTTGAAATCTTTTGTGTTCTTCTATTATAGATGTATTTTCACAAAACTGTCGCCGGTTTACACAAGTATGTACCCCAAAGTATACTACCAGAAGAGCTAGGTGGCAACTCCACATCTCTGTCAATTCTTCAAGGTTGATTAAATTAAACATTATTTAATTGTTGATAATCTCCAAACAATTTCAGAGCAAGCATTAACAAACATTCTTAAAAATAATTTATTTTTTCAAGAAGTTGAGTCTCAAAAGGTTGATGAATCGAAGCGATTAGAGAAAACAATAAATAATGAAAATATATTTGGACTTAATGGAAATTTTAAAAAGTTAGATCTTGACTAAAGAATATTGTGGATACTACTCTGCCACAATCAAACCTAATTTTACCGTATTACTCTGCTGTAGCAAGTTTATGTTAGAGTAGATTAAATATAAAATGAATACACTTCGTTTTTAATATTTTCCCAAAATGTTTTAATTTTTTAATTTTGATGAGCTTTCGTCATATGATCTATAAACCAGAAAGATTTTCACCGATTTTAATGACATTTCCTATGGATGACTAATTTCTCTATTTATTATGTATTTGTAGCCATTCAAACTATCATTCGAGTTTTGTTTTGTTAGTCAAAAAAATCCTAACGCAATATCAAGTATGTTGTCCAAGAAAACAAATCTAAAGTTCGTCGACAATGTCGCATTTTAAAAAATAAATCTTGATGAAAAAAACCTTGATAGAGTAAGTACACCCAAGAACCTACAATACAAAGCAAGATAGGACTAGAAAACATTCCGAGTAGAGCGACAAGAAACTATTCAAAAAGAAGTTCAGCATTAATCCAAAAATCTAAACCAGAAATTGGCAGAAGTCAAACTAATCATAACTGAATGGAAACTTTGCTGGAAATATACTTACTGCCAATCAAAGATACAAAATATTGAGAAAAAAAATTAACAATATTAAGTTCGATAAACATTTGTGTACTTAATGAGTGCTTAAGTGGACATATATTAATGAAATATTTATGTGAGAAATTGTTATTATTTAAATATAAAAGCAACAATGCTTAAATATGCAACTATAGTTGCATAAGAAAAATAAAACATTAATTGCAATTAGAAGTAAAATAATAATACAAAAGTAACTTGTTCAACCTCAGTAGTATCATTTTTTGCCAAGCATGCCTCTCGAAGGTTTCAATATTAGCGAATTTTATCAAAAAGATTTGGATCTGCATAAGGAAGACATTGAAAAACTACAAGAATGGGCTCAAAAGCAGCAACATCTTCCAACAATTACCGAAAGACAATTCATTTGGTTTCTCCATAGCTGCTACTATCGTTTGGACGAAGCAAAACTAACCATCGATAATTATTTTACAATAAAAACATTACATCCAAATATCTTCAATTGCCTTTCCAAAAGCCAACTCGAATATAATTTTGGTGTTGTGTAAGTGTTTATTTCATCTAAAACCTGTTTACAATTTTTTTTTTCAATTGTTTTAGATCAATTCTAATATTGCCTCAAAAAACCCCAGAAGGATTTGCAATATTCCACTTTAAATTGCTAGATTTTCGACCCGAAAAGTTTAATTTCCTAGAGCAAATAAACGTTGGAGTGTTACTTTCTACACTCTATGTTTATGAAAATGAGCCAGTAAACGGATTTATATCAGTTATAGATGTTAAAGGAAGCCGATTGGGTCATGCAAGCCGACTTAGTTTGACAGCCCTAAAAACAGCTTTACAGTTTCTTCAGGTAAAATGTTAGTTTATCGTCAATATCTAAAATATAATTTTAGGAGGCTTTATACACAAGAATTAAAGGTGTTCATTTTATAAATATTAGTCCTGTTCTTGATAAGGTTATGCTATTAGTAAAACCCTTATTGAAACAGACATTACGCGACATTGTAAGTTTGCAAACATGTTCGTTCCTCCATTTAAAACCTTTTTTTTTATCATAGATGCACTTTCACAAAACTGTTGCCGATTTACACAAGCATGTACCCCAAAATATACTACCAGAAGAGCTAGGCAACTCCACATCTCTGTCAATTCTTCAAGGTTAATTAAATTAAACATTTTTAAATTGTTGTTAATCCCCAAACAATTTCAGAGCAAGCATTAACAAAAATTCTTGAAAATAATTTATATTTTCAAGAATTTGAGTCTCAAAAGACTGATGAATCCAAACGATTAGAAAAAACAATAAATAATGGAAATATCTTTGGGCTTGATGGAAATTTAAAAAAATTAGATCTTGACTAAAGAATTTTGTGTTTTAACAACTACTCTGCCACAATCAAACTAAATCTGGCTGTCTACAGCAATTTAATGTTAGTGTAAATTAATATAAAATATATAAACACATATGTTTTTATTATTTTCAGAAAATGTTTTGGCAATTTTTAATTCTAATGAGCCTTCGTCATATGCTCTATAAACCAAAAGGTTTTTCACCAATTTTAGTGGCATTTCTCATGCCACTTAAATCTTTTTTCTTAAAAACGCAACTTTACCATAAAAACAAGAAAAATTTTTTGTAATAAACTATCTAACGTTAATTGGAGCACCGTGTACGTAGCTAAAAGTTGTAAAGTTTCTTTTCAAATATTTATGAAAATTGTCTTAGAATGCTTTAATAATGCATTTCCTCTTAGGGAAATTAGAAACTCTAAGATAACTAAAGCAAAAGAACAAGTTTTGTTGTTTACAGCAAAACATTTTCAATTTTTAAAAATATCTTTATTAAACGCAATGAAAAATATAAAAAATGGTTACTAAAAGCAAAAAAATCTGCAAACGAAACGATAACAAAATTACATTTTCAATTAATAAAAACAAATCTATGTGGTCCGTTATTAACAAAACAATTGAAAAGAGCAACCAAAATAGTATATTAAAAATTTCAATTAATGGCAAATAATTAACAGCGCTTGAAACCGCAAATACTTGCAACAGTTATTTTACTAATAGTTTACTTCAGAGCTTCCATAAAGCCTTCATAATCAGTCCGGTTAACTCCTTTTTTCTTAGAGCAATACCGCCTTCTGATACGTTACAAAAAATAAAAAAATTCCAGTTCGGCGGGTGTTGTTGAATTACCCAATACACAAGTAAAAGAGGTTGGCAAAGTTATAGCTGAGCCACTATCTTTTATTATAAACAAATCTTTTAAGCAAGGTGTTTTTCCGGCAAGTTTAAGCGTAAGTAACGTTATTCCCTTTCAAAAAAAGTGACGTTTTAGACTTTAAAAATTGCAGAAGAATTAGCTTGTGTACTAGTTTTTTCGAAATTTGACAGTTAACATGCTGATTATAGACTATCTTGTAAAAAATAATTTATTGTCCAGTAGTCAACATGGATTCACAAAAATCAAAAACTTTGACACTGTTTTTGCTATCTTTATAGGACAAGTTGTCCAAACTTTAGATAAAAATCAAAATGTATCTTGGGAATATTTGTGAACTTTTCTAAAGCTTTTGACTCTGTTAATCATTAAATTTTGTTTATTAAACTTGAAAAACTTGGAGTGAGAGGAATTGCGCTCAAATGGTTTTTGAGTTAGCTAAGCAATAGAAGTCAGCTAGTAAAAGTACCTGGTGCTACGTCTAAATCTGCAAAAGTGGTAGTAGACGTTCCGCAAGACTCGATTCTTGACCCCACTTTATTCGTATTGTATATCAATGTCCAAAAAAATGCAATTGTTAGGTATGCCAATAATACAAATATTTTAATACAAGCCAAGGACTATTCTATTGCAAAAACAATTGCCAAAAACACCTATGGAAAAATTTGCATGATTTCACACAACTCCAAAATATGCAAAATAAATACCAGCAGAGTGTTTAAGTTGCAAAAAAAAGCTGTTTTTGTGTAATTTGCGGTCTGCTGACTCATGTAGAGAACATTTCAAATCTTAGAAGATACTCATTGTTATTGGAGTTTTTATATACAAAGTAGTTTGTTTTGTCCATAAAAATAAAACAAGTTTTTTAAACCAAACAAGTTTTGCATGTTCAACCCGACATAACAGCGATTTGTTACCTTTAAAACACGATAAAGCTTTTTTTCAAAAAAGTCTATTGTACAATGGCTGTAAAATCTCGAACCTACTTCCAGAATCTGGTTAAAGTTCAGATAATTTAGATCTTTTTAAATTTAAAGTAAAGCACTGGTTACTAGTATAAAAGAATTTTTTAGTGTTTAAATTGATCTTTGATCTTGTCGTCTTTACTTCTTTTCATTTATGTTTTAAATGTTTTTATATACATATATGTGACGTAACTTCTACAAACTTATTATATAACTTGTAATTATGTTTCTAAATTCTATTATTTTTACTTTTATTTTTTTATAATTAATATCAAATGAAATAAGAAATCTCTTTCCAAAACATTGTAACGTTGCAAGCAAAAAAGAAAACAATCAAAAATATTAATTTTCTAAGTCTCATAATTTAGCAAACAATATTTTAATCGTTTTTCGCATTATTTTTTGCATCAGTTTAAATCACTTAAAAAATAACAATATATTAATTATTTCTAACAATTCATAAACATTCATGAGTTTTGTTTTGTTAGTCAAAAAAATCATATGAGAATTTGGTGATCTTATTGTCACTCATTAGTGTTTTCTTGCCAGAAAACAAAAGCACAATAAAAAGATTTTTTTTCCAAATCTTATTTGAAAAAAACAGTCTGCAATACCATGTATGTTGTTTATGAATACTAATCTAAAATTTGTCTACAATTTTGTATTTTCTAAATAAATCTTGATAGAAAAAACTAATATAGAGTCACACACCCTATAACTGAAAGAAGAATAAAAAACAAGGTAGGACTAAAAAACATTTCAAGCAATTTTACAAGAAACTTTTCAAAAAAGAATTCCAGCATTAAGCCAAAAAACTATATCATAAATTGGTAGTTAAACCAACCAAACCTTGCGAAAAAAGAGAAATCATCTTGAACAAACTTAGAGATAGACACATAAAAGTAACGCAAAAAAAAAGTTTGAACTTTGTCAAGTTTGTTATTACAGTTCAAAAATAGTAAAAAAAAATAACAATAATAAATTCCATAAGATCTATACAAAAATAGGTTCACTACAATGAGTGCTAAAGTAATGAAATATTTATGTGTTATACATCTAGCATTAGTTGTGAGAAAATATACTTATTTATAAAGGCAACATATAAATATAAAGACAACTATACTTAAATATACAACAACTGCGTAAAAAAACTATAATTAAAAAAATATATATTTTAAAAGGAACATTAATTGTAATTAGAAGCAAAATAAATACAGAAATAACTTGTTCAACCTCAGTTGTATCATTTTTTGCTAAGCATGCCTCTCAAAGATTTTAATATCAGCGAATTTTATCAAAAAGATCCGAATCTGCATAAGGAAGACATCGAAAAACTACAAGAATGGGCTGATGAATCCATCAAAAGGTTGATGAATCCAAACGATTAGAAAAAACAATAAATAATGAGAATATCTTTGAACTTGATGGAAATTTAAAAAAATTAGATCTTGACTAAAGAATTTTGTGTTTTAACAACTACTCTGCCACAATCAAACTAAATCTGGCTGTCTACAGCAATTTAATGTTAGTGTAGATTAAATATAAAATAAATAAACACATATGTTTTTATTATTTTTTGGCAATTTTTAATTCTAATGAGTCTTCGTCATAAGATCTATAAAACATGGATTAAAAACTCAAATTTACCATAAAGACAAGAAATGACTTTTGTAATAAACGAACTAACGTTAATTGTAGCACCGTGTACGTAGCTAAAAGTTGTAAAGTTTCTTTTCAAATATTTATGAAGATTGTGTTAGAATGCTTTAATAATGCATTTCCTCTTAGGAAAATTAGAATCTCTAGCAACGTACCTAGAAAAAATATTTATAATAGCCCTGAGATTATTATTATTAGTTTTATTGTTTTATAATTAATGTCAAATATAATGAGAAATCTCTTTCCAAAACATTGTGACGTTGCAAGCAAAAAACAAAATATTACAAAATCCTAAATCTCATATTTTAGTACACAATATCTTACTCGTTTTTTGCATTCTTTTGCATTGCTTTAAATCACTTAAAACTCACAAATTATTATGTATTTGTAGCAACTGAAACTGTCATTTGAGTTTTGCTTTGTCAGTCACAAAAATCCTAATGCAATACCAAGTATGTTGTTCAAGAAAACAAATCTAAAATTTGTCGACAATGTCGTATTTTGAAAAATAAATGTTGATGAAAAAAACCTTGATAGAGTAAGTACACCTTAGAACCTATAATACAAAGCAAGATAGGACTAGAAAACATTCTGAGTAGAGAGACAAAAAACTATTCGAAAAGAAGTTCAGCATTGATCCAAAAATCTAAACCAAAAATTGACAGAAGTCAAACCAATTATAACTGAATAGAAACTCCGCTAAAAATATACTTACTGCAAATCGAAGTTACAAAATATTGAAAAAAACTTGACAATATTAAGTTCGATAAACGTTTGTGTACTTAATGAGTGCTAAAATAGTATATTACAGTACAAGGGACAAAAGTTGAATTTTCGGCCGTGCGCGCCATAATGCCAGAGGCGAAGCCGAGGGCATTATGGCGCGCAGGACCGAGATTTCAACTTCTGTCCCGCGTATTGTATACGATTTTTCTTCATACCTCGCTCGAAATTACGTACTTTAATTTTATTTTTTTAACTTTAAATGCTATATTTTTTATGCTGACAGTTTTTGATGCCTGCCCGACATTTGCGGCACGAGCGAAGCGAGTGTTGCTAGTCATATAACATAGCTACGAGTATAAATAAACACGATGAATTCTTTCTTCCCGCTATTATAGGGCAGAAAGAATTTCATCTTACAGGGACTAAAAGTTAAACTTTTGGCTCTGTTATTAGGGCCGAAAGTACGTACTTTCGAGCGAGGTATGAAGAAAAGGATATATATTTATGAAATACTAGCTGGCCCGACGAACTTCGTTCCGCTTTAGTTTTGTTATTATATTTTTGATTTTTATTAAGGTCTTAAGGCCTCGTAGGGCCGATCTTAAGGCCCCCTTAGAGGGCCGGGTTTAAGATCGAGTTATCGGCCCCCTGCGGGGGCCGTTTTTAGAACCTTTCCCCCCTCTTTCCTCTTCTTTCCCCTCCCTTTTTTCTCTCCCCCCTCCCCCTTCTTTTTTTCATTTTTTCTTTTTTTTTTCGGTCGTTTTTCTTCATTTCCTTTCTTTTTTATTATTTTTTTCTTCTTTTTTTTTTTTCTTTTTTCTTGTTTTTTTGTTTTTTTTTTTACTGCTTTTTTCTTCTTTTTTTTCAATTTTTTTCAATTATCTTGTTTTTTTCTTCTTTTTTTCTAAATTCTCTTTTTTTACCGCTTTTTTCTCTCTATTTTTATACTTTTTTTCTTCTTTTTTCCTACGTTTTTCTTTATTTTTCTTTATTTTCCTTCTTTTTTCTTCTTGTTTTCTATTTTCTTTTTTTTTTTCTATTTTTTGCTTTTTTCTTCTTTTTTCCTGCTATTTTCTTCTTTTTCTCTATTATCTTCATTTTTTATTTTTTCTTCTTCCTTTTCTTCTTTTTATCCTATTTTCTTCTTTTTTACTGTTTTTTTCTTCTTTTTCTCCATTTTTCTTCTTTTTCCGTTCCGCCTTAGTTTTGTTATTTTATTTTTTATTTTTATTAAGGTCTTAAGGCCCCGTAGGGCCGATCTTAAGGCCCCCGTAGGGGGCCGGGTTTAAGATCGAGTTATCGGCCCTTAAAAAATGTCTTTGTTATAAAAAATCCTTAATCTCTTTGTTAATAAAAAGTATTCTATTCTTTTCATTCACATCCAGTCATCATAATTTTCCATACCAACTTAATCGGTCATGCACACACACGATTCCATTCCATCAAATTCAGTCCAATTTCGTCGCTTCAAATGAAATTGTACTGCACCGTTGAGTCGGTGGGGGAGTGGATCGATTTATTTGGAACGGTAATTTGCCGAGCCTTATCGAACGTTTCCGACATCGCAACGTTCGGTGAGGCTTTTCGTTCCAAGAAAAGGTCTATTTTTAGGGTTTTTCCAGCAATAATTCTAATTTTTCTCGCCGTAAAAACTATCCTTAAACTTCAACGAACATTTTAAAAAAAGATTTGGCCAAATTGGTCCAGGCGTTGTTGAGTTATGCGCTTACCAACAAAATTTGCGATTCATTTTTATATTATAGATTTATGTGAGAGATTCGTTCTTATTTAAATATAAAAGCAAAAATGTTTAAATATGCAATTATAGTTGAATAAGAAAAAATAGCATTAATTGTAATTAGAAGTAAAATAATAATACAAAAGTAACTTGTTCGACCTCAGTTGTATCATTGTTTGTTAAGCATGACTCTCGAAGGTTTTAATATCAGCGAATTTTATCAAAAAGATCCGAATCTGCATAAGGAAGACATCGAAAAACTACAAGAATGGGCTGAAAAGCAGCAACATCTTCCAACAATTACCGAAAGACAATTCATTTGGTTTCTTCATAGTTGCTACTATCGTTTGGACAAAACAAAACTAACCATCGATAATTATTTTACAATAAAAACATTACATCCAAACATCTTCAACTACCCTTCCAAAAGCCAACTCGAATTTAATTTTGCAGTTGCGTAAGTGTTTGTTTCATCTAAAAACTGTTTATAAAAGTTTTTCTAACGCTTAGATCAACTCTAATCTTGCCCCAAAAAACTCCAGAAGGATTTGCAATAATGCACTATAAAATGCTGGATTTTCATCCCGAAAAGTTTAATTACCTAGAGCAACTAAACGTTGGAATACTACTTTCTACCCTTTATGCTTATGAAAATGAGCCTGTAAATGGGATGATATCAATTATAGATGCTAAAGGAGGCCGATTGGCACATGCAAGCCGAATTAGTTTGACAGACGTAAAAACAGTTATGCACTTTTTTCAGGTAAAATATTACATTATCATCCATATTTAAAATAAAGTTTTAGGAGGCTTCAGACAGAAGAATTAAAAATGTTCATATTATTAATATTAATCCTGTTGTTGATAAACTCATGCTATTAGTAAAACCCTTTTTAAAACCTGCCCTACGCGACATTGTAAGTTTACAATATTTTATACATTTAAAATCTTTTTTTTTTTCTATTATAGACGTATTTTCACAAAACTGTTGCCGATTTACACAAGTATGTACCCCAAAGTATACTACCAGAAGAGCTAGGTGGCAACTCCACATCTCTGTCCATTCTTCAAGGTTGATTAAAATAAACATTTTTAAATTGTTGCTAATCCCCAAACAATTTCAGAACAAGCATTAACAAAAATTCTTAAAAATAATTTATTTTTTTCAAGAATTTGAGCTTCAAAAGGTTGATGAATCCAAGCGATTAAAGAAAACAATAAATAATGGAAATATATTTGGACTTGATGGAAATTTTAAAAAGTTAGACATTGACTAAACAATTGTTTTTTAAAACCACTCTGCCACAATCAAACTAAATCTGACGGTCTACAGCAAGTTTATGTTACCTATATATAAAATGAATAAACCCATATGTTTTTATTATTTTTACAAAAAGTTTTGTTAATTTTTAATTTTGATGAGCCTCCCGCAGCCTTTGTAATATAATCTATAAACTAAGTTTTTCACCATCTTTAGTGACAATTCTCATCGATGACTAAATTCTCCGCTTTAGTTTCACTTTTTTTATAATTCAGATCAAATATAATGAGAAATCTTATCCAAGATATTGCAACAATGCAAGTAAAAAGCCTACAAAGTCCCATTACAAAGCAATGATACACTAAATACAAAATATTTCAACATTTTCATCATTGCGTAATTTATTAGGCACGGTTTTATCATTTAAAACTCGTTTTTCGCATTCTTTTGCATCAGTTAAAGCATTTCAAAAGTTACATTTCACCAAAAAAAAAATAATTTGTAAGAACTCTTGAACTTTTATTCGATTTTTGTCATCATAAACGACATAGTAGGATTTTACTGATTTTAATAATTTTAGTGAAACGATAGTTTTCACCAGTAATTGTTAAAGCGCTATATTTTTAAATCCTATTTGAAAAAATACAATCTGCAATACCAAGTTTGTTGATTATAAATACATTTCTAAAATTTGTCAACAATGTTGTAATTCTAATAATAAATATTGCTAACAAAATCTAACATAGAATAAGCTAGCCGTAGAATTAAGAAAAGAATACAAAACAAAGTAGGACTAAAAAAATTCTGTGCAAATAGAGAACAAACTGTTCAAAAAAAACATCAGCATTATAAGCCAGAAAAATTAAACCAAAAATTAGAAGAAGTTAAAATAAGCATAACGAAATGAAAACTTTGTGGATTAATAAATACAGGAATTATCTTTAAGGCAGAGACTTATAACACAAAAACATAACAATAAAAAATCTATTCGACAGGACACCATAGAGTTGCTTACAATAAAAGGCATCTTATAACTTAAATATAACTTATAAAATAAATTTACTTTAACTTATAAAATAAATTAACCTTAAAGTGTGGTTCTAAAAATCATAGCAAAAACACTGAAAACTAAAATAAAAAAAAAATTTTAACTTGTTTTACCAAATAATTGCTATATTTACTCAAAATTTAATTGAAACCGTTGCAACAAACTTTAACCAAATACTTCTATTGTAAGCTTGTAGAAAAGTTAAGTGTTTTGCAAATTCTGGGCAATGTTTTAGCATCAATTTAAAACTACATTGTTTTTCTAATATTATAAAAAAAAACGTAAATTCAAATTTTGACTTGATTCAAATCTGTGAAAGATGTTTGCATAAATTTTTAACCTGAAAAAAACTTATAACTCGTAAACAGTTAATCTTTTTTTTTAAACTCTGGCTAATAAAAACACTCTTGATTATTTCAGCTTTAAATTAAATTAAATTTGATAAACATCCATTGAGCCGTTTACAGGCTGACACCCAAATACAGCAAAAAACATTTTTTTTACAAAAGTTTTTCCTACAGGTAGACCAACAATTTCTAAAATAAATAAAAATAAAACAAGTTTTATGAAGAATATTTATACTATAAATAGTTATTAAAAAGCCTAAGTATATTAAATTAATAAAAAAACTAAGTTTGACAAATATTACTTTTTCAAATTTTGCAAAATTATCATTTTTAAACTTGCTTGATTTCTAAACTTCTTTAAAATCATCAATTCGTATCGTTAAATCTGCCAGAAATTAATGTTGCTTTCAAATAGCCTTGATCTTACTTCTCTGTATTTTTCAATTATAAATCATTTTCGTCTTGGTATAAGGTTTTTTACTTATTTAACACAAATTTACAATTTTATTATAGAATTGAGAGTAGTATTACATATTCCAACATCATCAAACTAAATGCGAAAGTTTTTTAACTTTGTCTACAACTTGTCATTAAATAATTTAAAATTTGCCTTCTCCAATAAATATTTAACAAATAAAATTCAAAGAGAATATTTAGATCATTTAAATCTAAGAAAGTTTGTGGAAAGACACTAATTGTTATGCAATTTTAATTAAGTACCTTGTTCTTTTTATAAAACCTGGATAAGCCATTTATCCAGAGATTTGTTCCAAATATGCCAGAAACAGATCTAATTCAAGAAAGCTTTAAAATTAACATTCAAGTTCTCAAATATGTTGGTCTCTATCGCTCTCGAGCTTGTCCAAATTTATCAAAAATTTATGGAATGTTTTTATACATTATATTCAATGTTGGCGTTGTAATTCTAGGCTACACACAATGGATCAAATTTCCCAACGAAATGATTGGCAATCTCACAGCGCCCCATCTCATCCAGGCGACCTTTTTCCTAATAAAATTTTTCCCATTTCTCAGCGATAACAAAAAAGTTCAAAATTGTATGAATTTTCTTGCTGATCCGTATTTTGTTCCAGAAGAGAAAAACCAAAAGAAGATTTTAACAAATTGCGTACGATATTGCCAGAGATTGAATTTGTTCTATTTCAGTGAAGTTGTATGTCTTGTAATTGTCGGTGTAAGCCTTCCTGTATTTATGGAAAAGCAGGATTTTCCGATAAGTATTTGGTTGCCGTATGATACTAAGCAGAACTTTTGGACGTTTTATTTGACGTATGGTATCATTTCTTTGGGTAACTTTGCAAGTAGTTATTACTTTTCCTTTAGTTACTGATTGCAGAAATTGTTTACATTTCTCTTAATGGAACAATGATTGATCCCTTGCTTGGGGGTCTAATTTATCATATCACATGCCAATTAAAAGTATTAAAATATAATTTAGAAAATATAAATTCTGCAGCAGATTTTCCAGATGTCTATAGATTGGTAGAAGAATGTGCTGAACATTATAATATAATATTAAGGTGATACTTAATTCCAGCTGAAATAGATATAGTAATAGTCGTTTTAATCTAAAATCGCTTAAATAAACGCTTGCTGTTAGAATGTTAGTCGACAAGTGTCACGGTGATCTGATACAGATGTCTCTCTTGACAGTTTTTCAACGTGATATGCAATTGCAAAATAATTTATTTTAGCTACTTTAACAGTTGCGTTTGGAGCATTTTGCAAGTTATTAATAAATGATTTTTAGATACGTAAACACAGTTCAAGAATGTTTTTCTTTAAGCATCTTCAGTCAATTTGCTAGTACAGTCGCATCTACTGGAATGATAATTTTACAAATAATTCTAGTAATAGTTTCATAAATAATAATAAATTATCTCTTAAAGATTGTTGTAGGTGCCATCAGATGGTCTGGTGCTATTATCATTTTTAAGTATTTTTGCTGTTCTGTTCCAATTCTTTTTCTATTGTTATTACGGACAACTTTTGTTTGAAGAGGTATGTTATCATGCTAATTTCCATCTGTGTTTCTATTTTTATTGTTATTCTCACAGTTCTACTATTTCTAAAAAAATTGTTTATTAAAAACTGAATTATTATTTGCTTAATTTTACTTGGTTTACAAATTTTTGATGAGTTTTTTTCTATAATCCGATTAAAACGCTGAAAAGAGGACAGTTATCTTGATAAGGACCTTTGCCTTATTTTTATGAATTTCAATATGTTTAGCGGCGTCCAGATGCCTCTAGTTGTTTATTTGTTAGATTAACTATAAACTGTTAATACTCATATTATAGTGATTGCTATTAGAGGCGTGCTCGGCTATACTCGACTAGTCCAATTTGCCGTATTTTAAGTAAACTATGTGCTATTTGTATCTGGTTTGAATTAACAAATTTTGTGTCAAATTTAAATAATATTTTTGTTTCAATAAAATTCACTTATAAAAAAAATATATATAACAAATTATCTTTTTATATGTAGACGTAATTAAAAAACTAACAAGGGATTTAAAATTTTACATAAATATATAAAAAAAACAAGCATTCTCAAAACATCCCTAATGACTCAAATCACTGTTTTTAACATAAAATAGCAAGTTTAAGTTTTTTAGTAAATAGATTATTTAACTTTCCTTTAAACCAAAAAAAACTTCAATAAAGAAAAAGTATTTATTGAGAATGTTGCTAATATTAATAGATATTGTAATTAAATAGTAAATAAAATTCTAAATGAACAAACATTTAAATCATTAATCAATAATTGTACAACTTTTTAAACAAATAAACAATAATTAAAATTTATTGCCGTACCCTTTGAACCTAAGATAACCAACGGACTTATATTGTGCTTAAACATTTAGGGATTTAGAGCGGTTTATCAGTCAAAATCAAAATTAAAAAATTTTTAGAAAAGTCGCATAGAGTGTAATAATGTGCCAAATTTTAAATAAAGAAAACGCGTAGATTAGCTCAAACCAGATACAAAAAGCACTTAACTCACTTAAAATACGTCAGATTAGACAAGTCGAGTATAGCAGAGAACGCCTTTAATAGCAATTATCATATTAATTAAAATTAGTCAAACAAATTAGACATTTGGAAGCCGCTTAATTCATTGAAATTTATTAAAATAAAGCAAATGCACGAAACAAAGATAACAGTTCTTTTTTCAGACCCCTAGTTAAATTACTTATTGAAAAAAAAAACAAAAAAAATTTAAACACCATAAAATTAAGCAAATAATATGATATCATCATGAGGACCACTCATGATGACCACTTGGTGGTCGAAAGAGCTCTCAAGATCGATTAAACAAACTTTTTGGCAAGTGGTAAGACTGTGTGATTAGTCTATAGTGCCAAAAATTTGAAGCCAATCAATTAATATTTTTATTGTTGTTTTACTTTTTGTAAAATCACAATAAAAATATGTAGTTTTTCTTTTTTATATTTAAATAATCTAAAAATCAACGACATAGCTAAATACTTATTTTTTCTAAAAGTATTGTCTATTTTTTTTTTGATTATTAAATATTTTTTTATTCTAATATGACCATTATTCTCCTCTATTTTTTTAGTTTGCTTATTTTCATTACTTACTTTATTTAACCAAAATTATTTTTTAGAACAAAACTATAAATGATTCTATTTATCTAAGCAAATGGTATGATTATGACATTCTAACCCAAAAAGCATTACTAATAATAATGGAAAGAGCTAAAAAACCGATGATAATTAGAGCAGGAAAAGTCACAGGATTAACATTAGAAACCTTTAAGAAGGTAAGAAATAATAATTGCATTGCAGTATAGTAGTTTTTGACACAAGTTTGCTGTCAGTTAAGTTTTGAAATGTAATACTTTTTTTGCGTAGCCTCAAAACTGAAAAGAAGCCAAACACGTGAAAACTGAAACAGCGGGCGTGTATCGTACAATATTTTTTGTCATCGTCGCCTTAAGCGCATAACAATCTCATATTTTTTTCAATTTAAAGGTTAACAGTGACAGATGTAATTATAATTTCCAAAAAGGTGGTTTATTTAGTATTACGCTTTTTTATGTTTATGTACCATTGACAAGAATGACAAAATACCACTTTTTGGCACCATAATATAAACAATACAATCTGTTTTTCTAACAACGGTTAAGTTAGCAGTATAAATAAGTGATTTATTTGGTTAAACGTTTTTAATGTTTCTTATCTCTCATTAATAAAATCAAAATTGTGCAACTTTCCAAGTTTTGCAGCATTATAAATAGCAAAAAATTCCAAAAAACATAGGCGATGCAAAACACGCATAATGAACTAATTTAATTTGTTTTAAAAACACTCAATACATTGATTGTACACAATTGAATTGTTTCTAATCTCAACTTCAAAATTGTTATTTTATGTCAGATTTAAAATAATCTTTTTTTTTATTTCATTTTTTACCTAGTGACTAAATTTAAAATCTAAAATTTAGTCACTGGTTTAGTCAGAAAAGCAGGTTATATTTATTTTATGTGAAACTTTGTAATTTTTGCTTAATTGCTGCAAAATAAGGGCAAAAAATTTTGTTTTAGTCTTAAACTAGTCTCTATACCTATAATAATTATTCTTTATTTTCAGATGCTGCAAACAATCTACTCTTTAGTAGCGTTATTAAACCAGATCTATTGAATACTTATTGTCTGAACTAAAAATGTATTTTAATAAACCTTATTCATACAATATTATCTAAGTTTTTGCAACACTACATGAGACAATTCTCTGACAGAAGCCAACTTAACTTCTTATAGCAAAAAACGCAAAGTTTTTAGTCAAAATTGTGTGTTAACACATTTAGTTTAAAAGTCTGTCATATTTGTTTTATATTTTGATTAATTTTCTTTCCATATTATATATATTTCTTTAACTTTTAAAATGCCATAGCTATCGTAGTAAAGCTTTTCAGATTTAAGCACGTAATAAGTAGCTATCATTTGTTATAAATCTTACAGTTTTCAGTGTTTTACAGTCTTTGACACGGTGTTTTTTTGTTATTTTAGATATATTACAAATCGTATTGAATACGCCTTTTGCAAGAATCTATAAGAAATTAGATGCTTTTACTGTTATATGTTTTTTTATTTTAATATCTATTAGCCGACTAACTCTAGGAGGCCTCGGTGGATCAGTTGGCCAAGCAAAAGTACGTTGAAAACTGGCTGACAAGGTGTGGGCTCGATTTTCATCCAAGCAAGAGTCGTGTTCTGGTTTTTGTCTGGCTTATGTGTGTGTGTGTGTGTTGAAGAATGTAAGAAGAACAAAAGAACCTTAAAGGGTCGCAGTACATATCCCAAGTAACCTGCCAATTAAAAAAAAGTTGGCAAAATCAAAATTGTAACTTTAAAAGCTCGTAATTAACTAGAAACTCTAGAACATATATGCTACTCACGCTACTTAGTCCAGTAGGAATTGGCGCATGAATACCGAAAACTATTCAATCTCAAGTTTTTTTATGCAGTTTTTTTTAAAGTGCCCTACTTATAATATAAAGTATGCAGCTTAGTGCCTTAATGTTTACACTAATTGTTTAAATAATTGCAAGAAATTGTTATTTTCCAACCGGTGTAATTTCTTTTTTCATATTTTTTTCTAAAATACAAATAAAAAAAAATAAAGTTTAAACTTTTCAAGATATTAGCTTTGAAACTTTGAAAAATCTTAAATTCGGGTACTTTTGACTCATGAAAAATCTGTATAAAAAAATATATAAAAAAAATTGTTTTTATTCTTTATACAATAGTTAATGATTTTTAACTTTATCGGAATTGACAAAAGTTATAAATCAGTAAATTGGCTACAATTTGTTACCAATAATTTTTCTTCTGAAATCTCTTTTATTAAAGGTATTTAAACTTAAAGCAAAACATGTACGTAATTAAAAAAAATAAGAAGATTCTATTTAAAAAAAATTAATAATTTTTTATCTTAGAAGCTATTAACTTTATCAAAATTTAATTATTGATAAAATTGCCTTTTCTATCAATTTTGATAAAGTTAATAGTTTTTAAGATAAATAATAAAAAATGTAGAAAGAGACGGCGACACAGAAAGGTACTTGTAAGCGCGGAGTTAACACTTAAAAAACCCGTATAAGCAAGTACATTTTTTCAGATCTTTATATATATAAAGGAAAGTCGTGTTTGTTACAACACTTATAACTCAAGAACGGCTGGACCGATTGCCATGGTTTTTGATTTGTTGGATTTGTTTCCGTCCCGAATAGCAGAATACATCTTAAAAACAATGAAAACTTGATATGTGTAATGAATACTTAATCATTTCAATAGATGCTGATTTGTTTATTACATGTCAAACATTTGTTCTCCAATCCTGTCAAATAGTGTACAACTATTTTTTTTGGAGCTTATGGCCTGGTTGCTGAGACCTTTAAGCCACAACCTTATTTTTTTCTGAAGACATCATGTGTGCGTTCAGAAATTTATTTTTTGTAAAATGTCTACAAAGTTTAGGTACTGTTATATTTGTTTTTAATTCTCAAAAATAATACCTAAGATTTATTCTACAGTAAAAACATAAAATCATCGGAAAGGAAAGGAATCTAGGGAATAAAAAATCAGTTGCTAAAGGTTATAAGATTAAGGAAAAAAAATCTACAGGTTAACAAAAGTGTAAATGTCTTTTTATAGGTTGTCTATGATTTTTCTTGATAAGCTATTCATACGTAGTGGTTATAATAATAATAATAATAATAATAATAATAATAATAATAATCTTTATTGCCCAACAGTTCCAAAATTAGAACCAATAACAGAGCAAAGCTCAAACATAGGTATAACTCACAAAAGTAGTAAAAAAAAATAAGAACAAAGTTAACAAGCTAGGTTTAGCTAAAAGGTACAGAAAATAAATATATACAGATATGTTTTAACTATAGTAAACTGGCATCTATTGTCGAGTAGTACAGCTTGAAATTGCGCAAACTAACGTGGAACACATCAATGTTTTTGCAGGATGCATTGTATAATTTTGACATCATATGAAGAGGAGATTTGAGTAGGACATTGGTACGAGGCTTCTCTAGATAAATAGTGACAGTATTTCTGTTGCAGATTCGAGGGATACAAAAAGCTATTTTGCTTAATAGTTCCGCGCAGTCAACACGATTATTTATGATCTTATATAAAAACATTAGAATTGATTGATGTCTCCTGTGTTCTGCCGAAATAAAACCAAACTGTTCACGGAGCGTGTAGTTATGCGTCCCAAGTGGGGGAAAGAAGTGGTAAATCTTAAAATGCAGATACAGCAGAAATCGTCTTTGAACCGATTCTATTTCTTTAATGTAGCAATCATACACGGGGCTCCAAATAAGACAGGCATATTGAATGAGCGACACGACATAGGTCATGTACAGAAGTTTGAATATTTCAATGCTGCTAAAATCCTTACAGTTTCTTGTAATAAAACCCAAAAGGCTTACGGCTTTATTTGTAATAACGTGAATGTGATGATCAAAAGTAAATTTGCTGTCAAAAAAAACTCCTAAGTCTTTAACGATCTTAAGCCGTTCAATGGTCTGATCTCCTAGTTTATAATCAAATGCAAACGTTGATACTTTTCTGGAGAAGGATACTACTTTACATTTAGATATGTTAAGTGCTAATCCGTTAGACTCACACCATTTTAATAACTCATTTAGGTTTTGCTGGAGATTTAAGGCATCAGGAAGATTATTGACAACATCATATAGTTTTGCGTCGTCTGCGTAAAGTAAGACTTTGCAGTTTAGAGCAGAGGGTAGATCATTTATAAAAGCCGTGAATAACAGTGGACCTAGATTTGATCCTTGTGGAATACCGGACACAGCGTTGTAGGTGTTAGATATGAACCCGTTGAAACTGACAAGATGTTGCCTATCCGAGAGGTAGGAACGAAGTAGAGTAATTATTTTATCACTAAAGCCAAAAGTGCTTAATTTATCAATGGCCATTTTATGGTTTAATTTGTCAAACGCCTTCGCAAAATCTGTGTAAATGGTGTCGACCTGAGAATTGGTATCGATACTCTGTGAGCTATTGTCTATGTCTCGAAAGTTCAGGCACTGTTATTATGTTTGGTGGTTTTATGCGAGTGCACATTTGCGTCCTAGAAGATCTAATATTTCTCAGCGAAGCCGCAATGCAATTAGGCAACGGAATATCGCAAGTCAATTATCTGCGAGAAATTGCACGCGTCGATACTTAAAGGAAAATTTAAAGATGAGAAAGTTCTTATTCCAAGGATTTCGATGATCCCAACGGATATGCCCTTGGAGTTTAAACGAATTCAATTCCCGATTCGTCTTGCCTTCGCCATGACGATCAACAAATCACTGACTATTTGTGGCCTCAATCTAGAAAATGGATGTTTTTCTCATGGTCAATTGTACGTGGCATGCTCACGTGTCGGCAAACCATCCGCTTTATTTGTTCTTGCGCCTGACCAAAAAACAAAGAATGTCGTTTACCACAAAGTGCTTGAATGAAAATCCTATTAATAAATTAATCCGACTTTTATTTTTTTTCCCCAATCTGCACAACATAGTTTTCAATCATTTTTTTCTGACATGAGTTTGAAGTACTTAATTATTATTTTTTATTTTTTTTTATTTTTATTCTCATTCTGTATGTATGTTTTCATCATCATTTATCATAATAAAATACTTTTTTGTTTCTATCTATATAAATATATTATTTTGTATCATTGTTTTACGTTCATCAAAGCCTAAATTAGTTCAGCTAAAAAGTAACACGACATTCATTGACTGTTAGGCGGTACGAAGTTCGCCGGGTCAGCTAGTTAAAAATAAAACAAATTTAAAAAAAAAATTTTGATCTATTTTTATTTTTTTTTTAAATATTTTTCATGGGTCAAAAGTACCCAAATATAAAAATTTAAACTTCAAAATTCATATCTCAAAAAATATTAGCATGACCGTAAAAAAACATAGGTTTTTTTTTATTTGTTAAGAATATAAAACACATTGTTTGGTTAGAAAATAACAATTCTTTGCTCTTGTTTAAACAATTTTGATTTAAACAATATGGCATCGAATTGCCTTGTGGCAACATGCATTAATATAATGAGTAAAATAATTAAAAAAAAATTGCATTAAAAATTGAAGTGGAATAGTTTTTGGTATTCATGTGCTGATTCCTACTGTACCAACTTACAAACAAGTTAAGCTTTTCTTATTTGTTCCAAGAGTAACTGATAGCTTAAAAGTTGATAATGGTATAATAAACAAATAGCAATCCATTGTACTTTTTGTTAATTAAAAGCCTTAATTCATCTTTCATATTTAATTTCTTAAGCAGATGATAAGCCACAAAATATAATATTTTATAATTTAAACACTATTTTGAACACATTTTTCTTCCTTGAAGTGTCACTATTAATTTTGCTAAATTAATCTCATTAAAATCTACCAATTTTTTTAATTTTTCTATATTATTTGCCAGGCTGTCAAGCGACATCAAATTATTTTCAAAAATAAATTGAGTTACAAAAACCTAAAAAATAGTATTAGTACAAAACTTTTAATTAGAACATTGTAACCGGATTTTGAAGATCTTGATGAAACTGTTGATTTATTGTTAAATTAAAATTATCTAGAAATGTGTTGTAATTTGTAAATAAACACAAAAGATTCTCAGCTGTATTGTATCTAAAATAACAAATATACTTTTAAAGGAACGAAATTTGTTTTTTTATTATTATTTTAGATAATACGCCCCTATAACTGTTAAAAAATAACACTTTTTCATAATATTCTTAAAAAAGTTAGACTACTAGTACACTCCAGTCCCAATATTATTATTTTTTAAATAACTGATAACAAAGTTATTGCTAATTGACAAAAACAAATAATCAAACTGAAAGCAGCCTACTAGTCTTAGCAGATAACAATTTTTTAATAAAATTAAATGATAGAATTTCAAGCCTATGCAGGTGTACCTTGAGGAAGTATTTGAGGCCCGGCGATATTTAACCTTTACACAACTGACACATGCAGTGCAAGCAGTAGGTACAGTATTTTTTACGAAAAAAAATAAAGTTCATCAGAATTAGTAAT
Source organism: Lagria hirta (assembly GCA_947359425.1). Lineage (NCBI taxonomy): Eukaryota > Metazoa > Arthropoda > Insecta > Coleoptera > Tenebrionidae > Lagria > Lagria hirta. The sequence goes on along the minus strand of OX375796.1, from coordinate 10,709,004 downwards.
AGAAAAAAATGTAAACTATTTGTAAAAATGTTTAAAAATAAACATTTTATATATAAAAATAAAATTGTACCATGTATGTAAAAATTGTAAGCTAAACATTTTTTAAAAATAAACTATTTTAGTTAATGGGTTTTTGAAGAAAACACGACAAAAATTAAAAAAACTATGTAAAATAGTGGAGTGATTAAAAAATATGTATCAAAACATAAAAACCATTTCAAAAAATAATTGTAAATTATGGTAACATCGTATGATGTAACACACTAACTTAACAAAACACAACTTTCTTAATTTCTCCATCTCACCCAAAACAAGTTCCCCCATAACATTCCAAAATATGAGATGCTTTCTTCACGAGACTGACAAAAACTTTTACTTTTATTATTAGTAGTGGTTCTGGTTTTGCCCCATCATCTATATCTATCTACAAGGTTAGTTGTTAATTACACTTACATACAACACCTGCAAACGTTTAATTCAATAGAATTATTTCTTCTGTCCGTTACGAGACTTTCTTCCAATTTACAAATCATTGACTCCCATTTAACAGTCATTTTCCAAATAGTTTTTAAAGTAAACTCAATATATTCTTGAACTATTAAAAGCTCCCGGAAACGATTATAAGTAATGTTTATCTAGTAATAAAAATTGTTAATTAAATTAAACTTATTTTAAATAAAATACTTTGTCGCCTAATGATTGAACCAAATTTTGTTTAATATTTAACCCAATTACTTGATTACAAAATGTTTGTTCTTGATCAGGCAATTCCCTAAATTTATTCATTACGAAAGAATTTAAATCTTCAAAAGTGTATTTTTTTGCTGTCATTTTGAAATTTTAAAAAAATAAGCAAAGTTGATTAATTTTCACTTTCATCAGACTCATAATTACTACTTGAATCACAAACACAATGTGTTCGACGTTTCTTCTTCTTCTTTCTTTTCTTCTTTTTTGCTTTTTGTCGTTTTGGAGATTTGGGTTTGTTTTCTTCCTCAATAGTCACAGATTTTTCTGAATTTGAGTTTTCTTTTAGATTATGTAAGTTTTGATCTTCTTCTATACAGTCAAACACGTTTCCTGTCAATTTTGATGGGGTTTTGGTCAAAATTAATTTTTTATACTAAAATATAAATTAATAGATGAGATTAATTTGAAGGGAAATAATGCAAATACATTTTCATATTGATGCTGATGGTACGGATCTGATAAGGCATTTAAAACATCGGCTCTTAGAACAGCAGGATCTAAAAATATTTAAATTTAAGAAAGATCAAAGTTAATTTTGTTTACAACTGCTTTAATGTGACAATAAACAGTGCGGTTACAATGATAACGGTTAAATATTTAACCGTAGTTAAAATAATAACGTTTATTCAAACCTAATCTTTAAGCAAAAGTAAATTTTCTTGAAAGCTAAAATAAAGCATAAATTCAAAACTATTTAGGTTAATTTTAACGATAAAATTTTAGTTAAAATACAATTAATATTAATAATAATTTTTAAAATTTAAGTTTGAATTAATAAAAAGTAAATATTATGATATCAACTGTTTTTAAATTAAGATTTTCGATTGGCTTTTGTTCTTTCAAATTCAACGGAATTTAGAATCTGGGCAACGCAGATGCATACAAACCGTTTTGTATCAATACCATCTTCTAAGGATTTCGCCAATACAATAATACTGAAACCGATTTGAAAAAGCACTCATTCATTAGTCTTACAATCAGGCCCGTGCTTACCGGTTGTTCGCGTTGTGATTTTCACAAAGGCGGCCAAATTCAAAAGGCGGCCAAAAAATATATTGAAAAAACATTATTGTACTTTTTGATTAGTAATATTCAAATTCTTGTAAATACAATTAAAAAATGCCGACTCTAGAAAAAAACTTAATACTTATTCTTTTCTTTATCTTGATTTATTTATATAACACCCACTAACCCAAACAAAACCACACAATATTGGAGCGTCGAGTGTCGGGATTGTTTTACAATAATATTTATTTTATAAAATGTAAAATGCTTTTTAAGACACTTGAGAATAATTTAGTCAGTGTTGATTGTTTATGCTACAGTTTATTTCCACTTTCGGCTTTTCAAAAGGTTTGTATCAGCATTTTAGAGTAAGTATAATTACATATTTGATTTTTTTAATCTTCGGGAAATGTTATTTTTGATATAACTGTGTCTGAGGCAAGATCAGTTCAGTTGAGTCCATTTAAATATTGCAAGTAAAATATACATGCTGCAAGGGTTTTTATTCTCCAGTGTAAGTAATTTAAAATTTTGATAATAACATTTATTTTTTTAATAAACTATTTAATTTAAAATTGTAGATGTCTGAACGAAAAACTAAAAGGCTTTCAGGGCATCATTATAAAAAACGACGAATTTTAAAAGAAGAGGAGAAGAAAAAATTGAAGGGTACTTTGTTGAAGTACGTCAAAACCGCCAGTGTAGATTTGCAAACAAGTACATCTACTGTGGATCAAGAAATGCAAGCCATACCATCGTGCTCTTACGACCCCCAGGAATCACGCGAACTATTGAAATCAGATTCTAATTCCGAAGAGGAGGAACAAAGAAAAGTCTCAGAAGAAAGTTCCGATGAGGATCAGACAAATCGAGCCTTAGGTGAAACTGCAGAAATTTCAGAGACCTACGGAACATCAACTGCGAGTGCAAGTAATATCTTGAGTGATCCTGGACAATGGCCAGACATTCTTACAAATCGCGACATTGAATGTTTGATGGAAATAGAACCTGCGGCAATAGAAAATTTCGATTTTCCTAGAAACTCCTTAGGTGAGAAATTTTCCACTTCAAATTGCTACAAAGTTTTAAAAAACGGAGAACGCGTTTGGCGAAAATGGTTAGTTTATTCAAAATTTAAAGACAGTGTTTTTTGTTTTTGTTGTAAAATTTTTGGTTCTATTAAAATGAAGCTCACCGATACCAGTGGATTTTCGGACTGGCATCATATTCAGTACACTTTATCCAAACACGAAATTAGTTTACAACATTTAGATAATCATAAAAAATGGATAAATTTAAGAAAATCTTTGACAAATGAAACCACTATCGATAAAGCACAGCAAAAGTTATTTAAGGAAGAAAAGAAAAGATGGTACGCTGTCGTGGAACGTATTATAGCTGTTATACAACTTCTGTCACAACAATGCCTCGCATTTCGTGGTAGTTCAGATAAGTTGTATGAACGTGACAACGGTAATTTTTTAAAAATAATTGAAATGATTGCCAAATTTGATAATGTTATGGCCGAACACATTCGAAGGGTGCAAAGTTTCCAGGCTCAAGATAAACGCGGTGTTCACTATCTTGGTAACCGAATTCAAAATGAAATCATAAATATATTAGCGACGGAAATAAGAAATACCATTTTAAACAATATTAAAAAAGCTAAATATTTTTCAATAATATTAGATTGCACACCCGATACGTCTCATACTGAGCAAATATCTGTTGTTCTCAGGTATGTTTCAATAAATGAGAACAATGTCGAAATAAAGGAGCATTTCATATCTTTTTGTCCAATTTATGATATTACAGGTGTAGGGTTAAAATTATTTGTATTGGATGAATTAAAAAACTTAGGCTTAGATATTAAGAATTTACGAGGTCAAGGTTATGACAATGGGTCTAATATGAAAGGTAAGAATATTGGTTTACAACAGCAAATTTTAAATCTAAATTCCCGTGCAATGTACGTTCCTTGTGCAGCACATAGTCTAAATTTGGTTGTTAACGATGCATGCAAAACTACGAACGACATAGTTAAATTTTCTCTATTGTTCATGAAATATATGTCTTCTTTTCATCGTCACCTTACCGTTGGAACATTCTTAAAAAATACGTACCAAATTTGTCCCTACAACCTGTAAGTCAAACTCGGTGGGAAAGCCGAATTAAATCATTAAAACCATTAAGATTTTATTTAGGCGAAGTTTATGATGCATTATTTAGCTTATCAAATGATGAAACTAGGGATGTCAATACCAAGCATTTGGCAAATTCTCTTGCGACAAAACTTCATTCTTTTAAATTTATATGTTCTCTTGTAATCTGGTATGACGTCTTATCTAAAGTTAATGTTGTTAGTAAAATGCTTCAAAGCTCTAAGTGTGATCTTTTTTCAGCTGTAGAAGCATTAACTAATTTGCAACAATTTTTCGAAATTAATAGAGATGAAAATTATTTTAACAATTTTATTTCAACAGCTGAAGCTTTTGCTAACAGCATTGAATTTCCTACTGAATTTCAACAAATTAATGCATTGCGACAGAGAAAGATAAAAAAACAATTTAGCTATGAACATGAAGACGAAAGTCTCCAGGATCCAAAAGAACACTTCAAGGTAAATTTTTATTTCATTGTTATGGATACAGCGTTGGCATCAATTAATGAAAGATTTTCTCTTTTAAAGCAACATAATGAAGTTTTCGGTTTTTTGAATAATTTTAAAAATTTAGAAAATGAAGTTTTAGTCAAACATTGCAATGATTTAACTTTACATCTAACAGACAGCGTTTCAAATCAATCAGATATTGATGGTGTGGAACTATTTGAGGAAATGAAATCTCTTAAGATCTATTTGAAAGAAAATTTACTACCAGTAGAAATTTTACAATATTTAGTGCATAATGATTTGTTGCAACTTTACCCAAACATTTCTGTGGCTCTTCGAATTTTTTTAACACTTCCTGTTACAGTCGCAACCGGTGAAAGATCATTTTCTAAATTGAAACTGATAAAAAACTATTTGAGAACAGCTATGGTTCAAGAAAGGTTGTCAAATTTGGCTCTTATTTCTATTGAATATGAAATTGCCGAGGCACTTGACTTACACACTATAGTGGATTCATTTGCAAACGTGAAAGCCCGAAAAGTCGATGTTATTTGAATAATTAAACTGACTAATATAATAATAAATGTATTGGTAAAAATATGTATATACTGTACTTTTTATTTTAAAATATTAATATTAATTACCTACCTATACTTTTTATGTTGATAAAACTTTTGTTAATAGAATTATTATTAGCAGATATGTTTTAAGATACTTTTAAGTGATATCTACATTGTAAAAGTTTTCTTTTTCAATGTTGATTGAGAGTTTTATGTTCGTCTTTGTTTGCAGTTTTAATAAATTTTGTGTCACCGTATTTTGTTTTTTTTTTGAGTGCAAAGTTGATTAACAAAAACACACGTTACGAAGAGGGCGGCAATTTTCTAAAAACACAAAGGCGGCCGAAGGGGTTAGCACGGGCCTGCTTACAATCTTGTCTCAAAGTAAACCTTGACTAAAGTAATTTAGCATTTTAACAAAAACAAAACGCACAGTGTCAAATCAGGTAAGTGTGCTGGCCAACCAACAGCACCTCGCAGAGAAAGTAATGTTTTATATTTATAGCAAACGCTCTAACTCCATTCAGTTAAGGCATCTTGATTACTATAACAGAATCAATGACTATAAATTGCAAATCATTCCATCCTCTTCTTTAGGTTTCCCATTGTTGTTCTCAGAAATTTGCCCATGTTTAATAATTAATTTTATTATTATTATTATTTTTATTTAAACATTATTATAACATTTAAGCTATTTAACACAATTACTCGCCCCACAAATTAAAGGTTTTTAGAATGTCTAATCAAAAAAATAAAAAACTCATTTTGACGAAACTCTCATAAAGTTTTATTGTCAATCAGACTTTAAAACTTCATAAAATGTTCGTACTATAGCTGTTTTCATATAGCAAAATTCCAGCCTAAATAAAACTTTAAAATATTACTAGATTTTGTCAAATCCGTAGTAGATGTCTGACAGTCCAAATGTAGCCTCCATTTATGTGGAGGTCCTCCCAACATCTGTTGCAACTGTACTAGATCTAAGGCAATTTGCCTCTCCAAACTTTTGAAAGTACTTGCTGCACTGCTTTGTATAGGATTCAGAAATGAGCATACTAATTCATTATGATAGTTGGAATTTTGAAAATCAGGACTTTGGAGTTGTCTCATAATTGCAGGAGTGGTGTTTACCCCTAACGTATAGCATTTGTTTGAGGGATCTTGTAGGTAATTGATATTTTGAGACAATACAGGACTTGGTTCATAGAGATGGACGGGAGCTAAATATTCAGCATTAAAATTTACAAGCCTTCAAGGATTTTGATGACTTACTGACAGTTGTTGAGAGATGGTTGCAACAGTGACAACAGCAATTACAGTTCATGAAGTTGACAAAAATTTTGACATCTATGAAAATGAAAAATATATAAAGTATATTAAAAAAAAATCGATAGCTTGATTTGACAAATCGTTAAAAAAATTGGTAGAGTATCATACAGTCAATTATTTAGAGCAGAAATAGAAATCCAGATTTGAAGTTACTGTCAAGAAACACCAAGATCGCTTCTAGATTTTTGTAGATTATTGCTTGGCCAATTGCTTTTGTCTTAAGATTTTAAAACTTTTAAAAAGCTTGCTACTTTTTTCAAAAAAAAAATTGAGAAACTGATAGGCCGTATATTAGACACTTGTTGCAGAGTGTGCTATTATGGCATAAAGGAGCCCGAATTTTTGGCTGTTAAAGCAAAGCAACATCGTAAAATAAACGTAGGGGACAATTTGTTTCTCATACAAGCAGCCAATGATAGATAGTTCTCCTACTTTTCTAGGCAGAGCTTCAAAGAACATAAAATCAAAAAAAAAAGTGTCGGAAGCATGATAGAAGTTTTGTTTAAGCATTCTGACATTAAAACAACAAAAAGTTGTTTGTTAAGTACTTTGAGACTATCTGAAAAGGCAAAACAACTCCAAACTAGAAAACTCAAAATTCTAGAAAATAATTCAAAAGTCAAGAATTTTCTAAAAATAAAGATGAATAAGTTGTTGTACAATATTTTCCGAAAAAAATACTATTGCGACATAATAAGTACAGTAAATAATTAGTATAGCTTAACCTAAGTTTTATTTTAAGGTCAGCTGTGTAATAAATGAACATTGAACAGTCTGATTGAATTAATTTTATTACTTATTTAATTGTCTAAACAATTTTAAACAATAAAAAATAATTAGCATTCAATTAACAAGTTAAAAACTGGAAAAAAGCAACTTTGACATTATTAATTTATTTATTTAATTTAAACAAATTGTTTTACAACAAATTGTTTTATAACAATTTGTTTGGAATAATAAACTACAAATTAATTATACAAGTCAACTTTTGAAATTTTTAATTTCATACTTGTTTTTAACGAGCGTTTAACTTTGAACTGTGAACGTACCTTTACCAACCAATTGAAGTGACAGTTCAATCTAACCTCATTTTAAATTTAATGAACCGATAGTTTAACATGTTAATAAAATTAAATTAAAAACACTTGAAGGCACTTGTAGTGTTATAATAAACAAAAAAATAAGGTTGCTGAAAGTACTCGTTCACAATTTTCATCGTCATAAAACTGTGCAAAAACGGCTATAAAATCTCCTTTCGGTATCTTGCAGCAGTCAATGTTCCATAAAAAAAATGACTCAATATTCATCCTCAACTCGATGACCGTTACAAAAATAAAGAAATTGAAAAATGTTGTAATTATTTTAACATTTGAAGCAATGGTTTTAAAAATTTGGGCCCGTTTCCATAAACTTATAAGCATGGCCATCTATGACGTCAAATTTTAAAAAAACATGTGTTATAATAAGTTGCAATAGTCAAAATTTATGTCAAAAAATATATGAAAAATACCAAATCTTAGTCAAATTTATATGAAACCATATGAGAAGTATCAGCTTAAAAAAAATATCATCATAATCGGTTTACTTAAAAAAAAGAGGTTTTCAACTCTTCATTTATTTAAAATCAGTTAAAAAACTATTTGTTTTTTTTTTGAAAAAACTATTTTGTAAATGTTCTCTTCAAACTTTAAATTAGAATGGCATTTGATATAAAGTGGAGAATTGAATACAGATTAAAATATTAAAAAAGACTATAAATTTTTGACTAATAAAAAAAGAAAGTCGAACTAATAGTCAAATAATAAAATGTTAACGTCAGCTGGTTTAAAAAGCACACATAACACGTTGCTACAGGAAAATGATGGTTCTAAAGTTTATTTTATGATTTTGTGGTTAATTATGCACAAACACAAGAAAATATATTTTTTATAAAGTTGGCTTTTGTGATAATTATAGTAATAATACTCAATTCTTTTTTATAAATTTTAATTAATTTTAATTTTTTCAAAAGACTGTTTGGCATTAAAACATGGCAAAGTAAGTTGAGATTATGCTGAAAAATCTTAAGGCCATGAGCTGCAATTAAAAGTTACATAATCTGCATGCTCATTTAGATCAATTTAAAAACAAGAAAACGTATTCAGAAGAACAAGAAGAACGTTTTCATCAGAAGATTATGGGCTTTAAACAAAGTTATCAAGACCAATTTAATTGAAACATGATAGAAGACTATATTAGGGGTTGGTTGAGAGCAAGTATTTGTAAAAGTAAAAACCTGCAGTTTTAAATTATTTTCCACTATTTTGTAAGTTATTTTGATATTGAAACTTTGTAAAAATATTTATATGAATGGTTTCATCTTCATTTAAAAATGAAAACCACAGATTTTGAAAAATATTGTTTAATCGGTCTCCTAAATACAAAACCAACTTTTTATTCTTCTTTTTTTTTTTCGTCTACTTAAGACTTAAAATATCAAAATTTTATGTTTTAAAGTAAAAATCAAATTTTGTGTTAACGCGTGTAATTTATTCTGTAACTGTCTTTGCGTTTTTAGACCTTAACCATTGCCAAAACTCGTTATGTTCTTTCTTATACACATTTTTTGACTTTTAAGGAATTATCTACAGCTCAGCGTTTGCAGAGCAATTCACTCATATTGTAATTCTCTAAATTAGAAAGTAATACTACATAATATTATTTTAAAATAATTTTCATAAATATCAAATTCGGTTTTTTGACATTGATGGTCAATTTTAGAAAGTTATTGTAACAGTTGCGTTTGTTTTTTCTAAAAAAAAATTTTGAGAAAGATATAATAAATGATTAATTTTGCATTTTGATCACGATTTCTCTTGACATTGATTTTTAAATCTAAGCATATTTTTTATGTTTTCTACATAAATCTTCGTGGACTTTTGATGACGGCTATTGTCTGCAAATATTTAGACAATGCAAATACCTATTTGGTTTGGGAAATTCCTGACGAGAATTATACTTTTTAATTATTACTTCTTGCTTGGCTCGTTTCCGTTCTTGTCCTTTCTTCGGCCGGCTTCGTAAGAAAAAATTTCACTTACTGTGTTGTAATTGAAGAAATTGCTTGCGTGTAGTAATCGTTTAACAATCGTTTACTTGTTCAACAGCCCCACATTGTCTATTAATTGTAAATAGTTCAAGGTACGATAATTTTAAATACGTTTAGCTTACTTTTCTATTCAATTATTTATTGTAATCACCAGAAGATGTCAAATCAATACTCGAATATTGATTAATAATCATTTTTTCTTTTAGTATGATTACTCTGTGGCTGCTACTATTACTCGCAACCCTTCTATTCTTCACTATCCTAGTGGTTCTCCGATTATTCCTGTTTATTTCGTCGGCCAAGTGTCCAAAAACAGCAGCAATGAATAATAATAAAACCATTATTGTTACTGGAGGGAATGGAGGAATTGGACGAGAAACTGCTAAAGAACTAGCTAAAAGAGGAGCACGAGTTATTTTGGCTTGCAGAAATCTGGAAAAGGCTAATCAAGTTAAAGGTAATAACAGCTCTTTTATCTATATATTTTTTTATTACATTGTCAACAGTTTTATCGATCGATTTTGTGATTAAATACTTATTTTTCATAAAACAGTTAATATTTTATCCTTCCTAAACCTATAAAAATTAGTAAACATCTAATTTAAATATTAAAAAAAAAACTGCAAAAATTTTGAAAAACTTAATTAGTTTGATGATTTTTTAAATAATATTTTTTTAATTGCTTTAATTCGCTCTAGTTTGTTAAAATGAATATATGTATTATATATTGTTCAAGTTAAGCAGTCACAGAAAATGTTGAAGAGTAAAAAGTTTTTAGAGCGTATTTAAAATAAAACATGTAAGAAGTTAAAACAAACTAGAACTAATCTACGTAAAAAATTAAAAAAGATAAAAACCAACGAATTAACTTCTGTAGAATACAATTTTTCACCTTTGATATTGTCAAAAAATTGTGTTTTAATTTAGATTTGTTTAATTTAAAGTCTATTATAATATGGAATATAGTCAGAATGTAGTTAGAAAGTTTTAAAAATTTAAGACAATAATGTGTAAATAAAATTGACAAAAAAAATAAAAAATAAAGCTTGAAAAAACTATTAATTGAAGTAAGAAAAAAATGAAAACTGAAGAAAAAACAAATAATTTTCAAATAAATGTAATTATTAAAAACATTTACAATTTAAAATAAACATTTTATCTGAATAATACCTAATTGATTTATTTTGTTTTAAATTACTATAAAAAAGCCTTAAAAAAATTGTTCAAAAGTTTGGTGAAAAGCGACAAACTTACTAAAGTTTGAAAAACTAACGCTAAAAATTAAACACAAAATAGTACAAAAATCATAAAAAATTGCACAAGAGAAAACTTGACAAAATTAGAAGAGTAAATAGTAAAAACAAAAGTATATAATACATGACAACAAAAAAAGAATACTAGCAGATAATATAGATAATAAATATAATATAATTTTTCAGCTTGAATGAGATACTTTATAGTTCTTATTTAAACAGCTATAAACTTGAGTTGACTTTAATATTATTATTAAACAAAAATTTTTTTTTAGTTCTCTTTTTAGGTGATGTAATTTGGTTATTTCATACACCTAAATAAAAATATTATTTATTTTGAACAATAGTACAAATGGGAGATAAAAATTAAAAAATCAAAAAAAAAATTATTAGAATGTAATAAAACTTACCAAAAGTTTTAAAATAATATAAAACAATTTAAAAATTGGAAAAAAACCGACTTCAATATGATATTTTATTTATTTATTAATTGATACAAATTGCTTAAACTATTAAATGATTAGACTATTACTTAATTATACTGAAATATTCTTTTAACTTCCCACAAATTTTTATAAACAAGTGTCAAAAATATATGTCAAAAAAAGCATTAACAAGAATAACTCAAAAACTACTGGTCAGATCTTAATCGAATTTAAATGAAACTATAAAGAAAGCACCAGCTTTCAAATAAAAAAATCAATAAATTTTGTTTACCCAAAAAAAAGTTATGAAGTAACAGACATAAAAAAAATATAGTCGAATTGAAACCTTTCTCCTTTTTTGAAGTCGGTTAAAAATAATAAAATGTTAAGTTGATAATACATAGATAAACAAACATACTAATTACTAACTTTAATAATCAAATCAATGATAAAAATTAATTATTAAGTTTATTAAATAATAAAAGTTTAATAAAATTAAAAAAAAAACTTAAACTAAAACAAAAACATATACAAAGTTGCTAGAAACTGTAGATACAGTAAAATATTACAAAAACTACTTATCAAAATTTATTGATATTTAGTATATGCATAAAAAAATTTCATCGTCTTAGATATTTAAAATTTTTCTACCTTAATATTTTTTTTTGAGTATCCAAAGGTAACTTGATTTTTTTCAATGACATAGGTTAGAAGGGTTGAATTTAATAACTGTATAAAAAGCATTTTTCTGAGCTTTGTGTAATATCTTATTTGAATCAAAATTAAAAAATATATATATTAACTTGACTTTAGAAAAGATTTATTAAGATTTAGAAAAGTGGAAAATTTTGTTAGCCTCAGCACTGTTATCTTCATCTATCGTTAGCTCTTTGCCGCTTTAACTTTAACCAGTATAAGTAAATAAAAATTATTAATAATTATTGTTTAAATTTTCGATTATTGTTGTCTATATAACAATAAAAATTTTGTTAAAAAAAGTGTTTGAATATAATTTTTACGTATTGTCACCTATTACTGGATGTTTTGCAAAAGATATATTTAAACTACATACTACAATTTTTTTCATTATTAATTTTTTTTCCAGACGAAATCATCAACGAGACTAAAAATAGAAGCGTCATAGTCAAACACCTGGATTTATCATCGCAAAAATCTATCAGAAAATTTGCAGAAGACATCATCAGAACTGAACCCAGATTAGATGTGCTGATTCATAATGCTGGAATAGCAGCTGAGAAAATTAGAATGTCTCAAGACAAAATTGAGATGACAATGGCCACCAATCACTTTGGACCATTCCTACTCACTCATCTCTTAATAGGTATAGTTGATCCAAGACATAAGCGGCTGGCGTATTTTACGGCTTTACAACAGCCCAGTTCGTTTATATTATATTGACCACATTACTCATCATAATTAGTTTACTGACTAACTCGTTCACGTATCGGCATCAGATAATGACTCAGTCGACCAGTGCAACAATTAAGCACTTAAATAGACAATTAAGCAAAAAAAAAACAAACGCCTCAAAGAGATCTTGTACCGATTGAGTTAACTATAAGAAATTGACCAATTCGCCTAAATTAGACAATAAAGTAAAACGTTTACCCTTTTCTGATCAAAAAAGATTTTGAAATGTGTTATTTGCTTTGTAACTAAAGAATTATTTTTAGTCCATATATTTTCTAATAAAGAATCAAATAAATAGAAAAAATAATGCGCATCAGTAGCTTAATTTGCAAAATAAAGTTAATAAAAAAGCATATAATTATGATAAATAGTTTTTAGTAAACTATTAGTTAGATAATATTTTTTTTTATATATATCCTGTTTTGAAGTACATACGTTTGCTATATTTTTTCATTCAAGTAATTACAAGTGATTAAAAATAAATTTTTAATAATGTTAATTATTTAAATGGTATTATGAAACAATGTTCTAATAATTTCTATTTTTCCCATGACATTTGTTTTGATCTAACGTCATATAAGGTGTTATTATTTTTCAAAACTCAACATTTGCAAAGTTATTAACATGGTAATATGATTTTTTATAAAACAACAAAGTGCAACGTTATGTTTATTTTTATTTGTCTATTTACCGAGGCGCTGAATGACACATCATCCGGGTATAACATTTATGTTATACCCCGCAGTAACTTTTATTGCTCAAAATGAGAGAGACCGGCAACAAAAGTACAAAAGATTTACAATCCAAAACGTCGCGTGTCTTGATTTTATAAATAGAACCAACCAAGTACCTGAGTACCACTCTGAATAGAAAACGATCTTCTTTAATAATTTATAACTGTATTTTCGAGTGTAAGCAATCCATCTCCACTTCTTTCTCGATCAAATTCTTAAATCTTCTTCTGTAGGTATACTAAAAGATCAACGTTTTCTACTTTATCTCTTAGCACTGCTACTTTTAGTTTATTTTCAATTCAAATTATTATTCTCTCTGTCTTTAGTTTGTTAATTTCTGTAATGTTGTCAAGTTTTGTGTCTACATCTTAAAATGTTAGCGAGAATAGACAGAGATTCTTTGCCAAATTGTAGTTTTCGAATCTAATGAAAGATTTATAAGTTTTAGAAAAAAATCATGGCTGAAACCTCTTACATATTGTCTTATAACCTTTTGCTTCTGATACCTGTCAAGTGTTTCATCTTACTGCAAGTTTTTCCAGCTTTCAAAACCATCTCTGCTATGGTTTTCTTTAGTGGTTTGGTCTCGTGCTTCCTGGAGGTTCCAGTCTAGTGCTAGCTGCTGTCTCTACTCCTCCAGGTTTTTTGCGTATTGTGTAGCCAATCAAGCATCACTTTGTTTTTGCTCGGTATCAAATGGTTTCTTTGTTTTTTACTACAAAACATCATTTGATATTATATAAACATCATGTTTAAAGCCTCAAGCTTAGTTGGTCAGATTTAATTTTTTAGATCTTCTTATGTTTTTGCATTTTTTTTAGTACATATAACCTAAACATACTAAGAAATCAACGTCTTTTACTTTTTCCCCAAGCTATTTTCAGTGCAATTATCGTTTTTTTGTATTTAGGTAGTATGTTCAATTTTAACCCACAATCTTCAGTTTTTTTTGTAATCTTGCAAAAATTTTATCCATATCCTAAAATGTTTGCGAGAATAGACAGAAATTGTAGTCTTTGAGTCTAACGTTTCATAAGTTTAGAAAAAAAATGTAAAGTTTAATATTTTGAAAAAAAAGGCTTTTTTTATTGTGTTTCTTAAAATAAATACTCTAGAAGCATTATGCTCCCAAAAACGCTATTTTTTTCTGACGTCTTTCATAAGCGTCTAAGTGGCCACAACATCAATCTCCTGAACCTTATTAGTCAAAATTCCATATAATACTTGGTGTTTATTTTGAGCTGTCCATTTTTTTTGTGCAAAAAGTGCCCAAAAATATTTAATAAGACGTGCCTGCGGCAAACTTGAGTGTTTTTATTTTTTGGCAACTACTCTTGCATAATGACAAGAAGCCAAGTCGAACCAAAGCAATATAAATCATCTTCAACATGATGATCTTGAACAAAATCAACAAATTTTGTTAACCAGTTGTCACAGAAAGCTTTGCAACACCCCTTAAAAAATTGCGCACCAAACTAAAATTTTGTCAGCTAATTTAGCTAACACTTACAAATTGTTCTCAACAACTTAAATTCTCGGGCAGATTATTAATTTAATTATTTACATTTGTTTTTCTAGTCTTTCTTTTGCTTGTTCTGTGTCTTCCTAAATGTTTGCTTTCACTTCTGCTTTTTTTCCGTTTTTTTTTACTTTTATAGAGTATTTTGTCAATATTTTTGTTGTTGTTTTTTTTAACATATTTTCACATCTAGTAAATTTAAATATTTTCTTTTTTAGATTTGTTGAAAAGATCAGCACCGAGTCGTATTGTTGTAGTTTCTTCTGAACTCTACCGTCTAGTTTCACTAAATTTAGATGATTTGAACCCCCAAAGTTCATGGTTTCCTCCCCTAATCTACTATCGCTCTAAATACGCTAACATTTACTTCACAAAAGAGCTAGCTCGTCGTCTAGAAGGTACACAAGTCACAGCCAATTGCCTGCACCCAGGTCTCGTCCAGACAGATATTTGGGATAGCGCTCCAGCTGTTTTCCGTCCATTCTTGCGCCTACTAGTCAGAAGCTTTTTCAAGACCACAAATCAAGGATGCCAGACCAGCGTCTACGTGGCTTGCTCACAAGATTTGGATGGCGTGTCTGGAAAGTATTTTTCGGAATGCAAGGAATCTGGCTTAAGTGATGGAGCTAGCGATATGAATAAGGCAAAAAAATTGTGGGAGTTATCTGAAAATTTTGTCAAGCTGACGCCCGAAGATCCTAAAATTTAATGTTTCTAAAATGTAAACTTGTTAAAATAGTTTTAAAATAAATTTAATTATTTGTAAGTTTTTTTTTATAATGGCTTAAACATAAATTATGTATTAAAAAAACTGTGAGTACCTTGTAGTAATCAAAATAAACAGTTTGAAAAAAAAATTAATTTATATTTAGTGGGTTTTTGGCACGCTTGTGCGGCGTTGCTCCCAAAGTTGGCACCAAAACTATGAAAACGATGAAGACATGATTAAAAACACAAGACCAAAAAAAAAAGTTAAGAAAATTGAGTGCATAATCTGAGAGATTTTTTTGTTTTTTTTTCTTTTTATGAACGCATCTGCAAAAATTCAGCATAAATTTTAGTAAAAAAATAAAATAATCAAAACTAATCAAGTTATGAATCCAAAAACACCAAAACGATGACGTTATGATGTGCCCCTCTGAAGCCAGAGGTGCTTGAGCTTCATTCTGCGACTTTGCGCAAATAAATCTTATAATGAGCTTGATACTTGTTAACTACATATAAATAATTACAAAAAATAAATTATAAACTATTTCAGGCAATATGGGTAATTTAATAAATCTGGTTTAGATTATTTACTCTTCATAGGTAAAAAAACGTTTGTTAAAGCACCTAATTGAAATGTCTTATCAGAAATTTCGCAGATACGGATTAATTTCTGATAAATATTAACTAATTAACATCTGGCAATGTATGTAAATAGTGTCTTTTTTTATCTCGATGAGTTCGTGGTCGAAGTTTGGCGACACTCCTGAAATGGCTCGCTTTTAAAAAAAATGACAAAATTTCAGCATCGATATCCAATATCAGCGAGAAAAAGGTACGCTATCAATTTTCAATTCCTAAACAACAAAAAATCTGCACTTTTTAGCGATAATAAAATAAAAAAATGGTTTTTCAAGTGGGATAGAACGATTGCGGCAATTACCGCGGTACTTGTTTTTTTTGCGTTACTATCTCTGGTTATTTTTAATATAACAACAGAACGTGATGATGATGATGATCAAGAGGATGATAATCCAGAGACTAAACCCATTATTCTAACTAAAACAGGAATTGGGGTTTCCTCATTGAGTCAACCTTCATGCAAAACATTTTATTCTGGAATACAATGCCAGAATGGTAATGCCGAATTGCTGGTAGAAGCCATCAATGAAGCTGCCAAATATGTGACACAGGTAAACTTTATTTAAAGCTATCAATAACAATAATAAAGTTTCTCAAAACAGAACAAAAAAATTCATCAAAAATGTAAATAAACTTAATATAGTAAATATTAAACGTATCAATAAAAAAACAGACAGATATAAACAAATCAGCTGTAGGCAGTAAATTTATAATTTTTGGATATATACAGTAAAAGCTCTCATAAGCGAACATGTCTGAATTTAACAACTATATATGTTACTTTTTTGTCAGAGCACTCACTGATAATTTTTCCTTATCTAACACATTCACCACTACGCATCCGTTTATAAGAGCTACACGTCCGTTTATGAGAGCTACGCGTCCGTTTACGAGAGATTTTTCATGAAATTTTCGTGTCCGCTTATTACAGCTTATTGTACTTAAAAAATCATAAAAACAAGTTTGGTTCCAGAAAATTTGTCTATTTGTCTGGTTAAGAGAGACGTCTGCTTGTGAGAGCTGTCCGCAAAGAGAGCTTTCACTGTATATAGTAACAGTTCTAAAATGGTTTCCTGAGAAATTCCTAACTTGATTTTTTCAAATGCAGAGATAGAACTTTCCAAAATACTTGCTTGACTCTTTTCTCAAGCCGGAGTGAAAATCTGTTGTAGTTGCCCCCTTTATGAAATCAAAACCTCCATACTTGCCTCCTTCATGACAACTTTCGTAATGAAAATGGCGCTGATTCCAAAATGTTCTAAGATAAGATTTTTGACTCAAGTGTTTCCAAAACACTTGCTTGGTCTTTTTCTCAAGCTTGAGTTAAAATCTGCCATAGCTGTCCTCTTCATGACATCAAAACCGTTGTAGTTGCCCCCTTCATGACAACTTTTGTAATAAAAACGGCTCCTTCTTTCTTCGTGATGCGCTTGGTACAATCAAATATTGAGATCTGCCCAAAATGTTCTAATTAAGATAAGATTTTTGATTCAAATGTTGTCACTCTTGGCTGGTTAAAGCGTTAAAGAGTGAATTGATAAAAAGCAGCAAAATATAATGTTAAACTGTTTATTCAAAGGCCGAATTAGTTGAACTAACTTTATAAAAGTAGAAGACCATTTTCTGTTGAGAATGTTTAAACAAAAAAGCGTTCCACGTCTTCATCATAAACAATTTCATGATTATAGAACGCTTTTTATTTTGTTTATCTAAAATCTGATCAAATTCTTATGCTCTGCATAATATGTGATTTTCTTCAATTAACCAGATTACATTTTTGCTGTAATCCAACAGACAATGCGTTGTAACTCTTGGCGGTTCCATTGCTGTTAGTTGCACTCAATACAGATGAAAACATCCAACATTTACGTAGTTTTACTATTGCTTTATGAAAAATAATAATATGTGCAAAACCCATGTCTCAGTTTAACATACTCCAAACCGCTCCGCTCCTATCAATGACAAAACTCAATTTCAAAAAATCTCTTTGTTTAAAAGATGTTCATGCCATGCCTATTAGAAGCTGACCTTTCATCAAAGTTGAGAAACGAGGTTCTACATGGTAATGCATATCAATTCTGATAGACACAATTTGAGACACAAGGTATATCGCTGATTAGACAACGTTATCACGTTTAGCGTATTTTGTCTCAAACGCATACCTATGAAATGCCAGATTATCATGTTTTTTGCTTTCTACCAACAAATAAAAAAATAAGTTCAAATGTTTCGTTCTCATTAGAACTCTTCAGCAAGTCGCAAAAGATTCTTATTTGAATAACTTGCAGCGATGAATTTGGGTTTAATTTACCCAAGTGTATTACTTTCTTACATAACTATTAATTTCATAATATTGTAAAAATAGCAAGGTCTATTAGAAGCTAACCTTAAGAATATTTGCGTTTTTTTTCTTACAAAAAGAACGAAACATGTCCATGTCTATGTATCTAGTTTGAATAAATTTGCTTAGATCTTATTTTATCTTTTTCTTCAGTAGATGAAATAATAGTTGTAAAGTATCTGCTGCTTTCAGTCAGCCAAAAAAAATTACCCTATCTTAATTGAAATTATCTAAAAAAGTAAACCGCAAAATCCGACGACGGTGAGTTTCCTATTTTTATCACGTACAAGTTGAGTGAATAAGTTTACATACACTAATCGACTAATCCCAATTATTGCATTTCATTTTCCAGGAAATTGAGCTACAATTGATTGGAATTACTTTCACCAATAACAAAATCAGTTATCAATGGCTAAATGGGATAGAAGTAACAGTGTCGAAATTAGTAATCCAAGACACTAATCTCTTGGAATTGGGATCAGACGTGTTTGCTGGGAATCCATTTACAGATTTGACCTATTTGACAATTGCAAATACAAAAATTAATAATTATAAAAGAGATTCGTTTAAGAATGCCAATAATATTGCTATTATTGAACTCCAATACAACGGCAATAAAGTTGTTACCATGGAAGAAGACTGTTTCGGGTATTTAGCCAATACATTGACCACTTTACAAATACAACGTTGTATCAACAGCAATGAGCTTCTTATCAATATAACTGGATCTAAAGCCACAAACTTAAATGCTTTACGTACATTAGACATCCGCTCAAACAGTATCGGATCTTTAACCGCTGACAGTTTTTCGAAAGTCCCTTATATGAATATATTATATGCAAGCGATGTTGGGTTAAATTTCGTCAACGAAGCGCCCTTTGACAACCAAAAATTCATTAAATTAGATCTTTCCGCCAACAATTTAGCTTTTCTACCACTAAAAACATTCACCACAACAAATATTGTGGGAAACAATGCAATTACCTTCACGACAGGAAACAACTGGAATTGCAACTGCAGTTTAGTGTGGCTAAGAGACTTTTTTGAATCAAATCGAAATCTTTTCTACGATAACATGTTCATGTGTAAGATTGGATCTGAACAAGTTCCGTATTATACCGTCAATTTTTGTGATGATCAAAATGCAACTAGAACACCGTCACCAATTGTTACGACTACCCCTTTTCCTACTAATGCCACAACTTCACTTGCTACGCCTTCTCCTACCAATTCCGCAGCTCCTTCTAATTCTCCCACAATTACGCCTTCTCCTACCAATTCCGCAGCTCCTTCTAATTCTCCTACGACTACGTCTTCTCCTACCAATTCCGCAGCTCCAACTCATTCTCCCACAACTACGCCTTCTCGTACTAATACGCCGACTTTACAGCCTACTGATTCTTCAACAGATTCAACAACGACCCCAGCTGCACCTACTAGAACTTCAACATCTGAAGATACTTCAAGCCCGTCAATTTCTCCTGCTCCTCCATCCAACCCAAATACTTTTACCGCAAAGTGCAATAAAGCTATTGAAGAAGTAGAAGCCAATCTTGATTCAGACGATTCTATAACGCTTCGCCAAGAAACAGTTACAATACGTTTCTTAATAGAAAATGAAAACAGCCAAGGTTATAACTATCATATAACAATTTCAGGAAATGTATCTAAAGAAGATAATTTGCTAATTTTGGAAGATTCAGATATTTTTCCATTAAAAGAATGTATCACAAACTTGGTATATAATCAAATAAAAACTACCCTATCGCTTACAGCAAGTAAGATATATACGTATTGCTTGCTTAAGAATGGCAATCTTATGGTAGATCCCTTAGACTGCAAAAGTTTGGCAACGCCAGCGCTATGGGAAAATAGAACATTTATACCAAATAATGCCAAACTTTATTGTATAATTGGTGTTTCTGTAACGCTTCTTCTAGCTGTTATTATCACTTGTTTAATATCATTTTTCTGCATTCGGCAACACCCCGAGTGGATTAAAAGCAACCATCGAGTGGTTATTATCAAAGAAGATAAATCAGGAACACGCATTTTAGCTTCTCCATACTATGACCAAGTCCCATACGTTGCACCCTCCCTATCCCTTCAAAGTGATAACAGTTATTTGGTACCTACAAACCGTAATATTTATCATGGAGGCAGCATTGGGAGTATCAGAACCATTTCACAAAATATTTCATTTGCTGGTCCATCACATATTGACAGCTACAATAGATATAGGATAAAAAAAGCAAATAAAAGAAGAAATCGGATTCATTCGGATCCAACAGATGATAATTTGTATGAATCAGCTCCACCCCCCCTACCTCCAAATCATCCCAAATTCAGTAGAAATCCTACCAGCTTATTATACAGTAAAGTTTAGAAACTTTTTATCATTTAAATGGCAATAATATATACAATAAATAAATTTACCGATGAATTTTGTATGTTTTCGCTGTACTAATTGAAGAGAAGTGCATGGGGTGCATTTTATGACCTTTCCAATTATTATCAAAAATGCTGAACACATAGCTTTACAGTCAAGCCGCTCAACTGATATAGTAATAAAAAAAAACAAGCAATTTAAAAGTAATTTTTCTGTTTGTCAAATTCAAACAGTGCCGGAACATCAAGAGTCAAATTTGTGATGCGGCTATTGTAATGCTAATTAACCGATAAACAGATAAATCTTTCTTGTTATTTTTAAATATTATAAGCCTATAGCAATCGATATTTTTTTTAATCTTTTAAAAAAGAAAGAAATAATTAAAAAAATGTTTTTTTGCAATTTCGCTTCGATTAAATTATTATTTTGTAATATAACGTGTTTTTTTATTTAAGCTACCTTTACTTTTAGCAATATGATCAGCCTTTAAGGTTCTCCAACTCTATAATTCCTTCAGATGGACAATATAAGTAAAGTAATACTTGATTCACTTATTGAAAAGCATTTTTCGCCGCGTATAAGCTATTTTAATTTTCAAAAATTTTAAATTTTTTCATAGAACATTTTTATCTTTTGCCTGATTGTCGTGTTTTTCTGAACACAAATACTAAGAAACCAAAAGAAAAAAGATCATTTTAATATTCTTCATAGTTTTTAAAATATGACTGATAAAACATAAGCTATAGTTTATGTTTTAATTTTTAAACTCTGTATCGCTTCTCTATAGCAATCGTTATCTTTTTCAATTTTTAAAAGTTGAAAAAAATAACAAAAAAAAGCTTCTTTGCAAATTTGGGTCATATTATTTATTACGAGTTTTTTTTTCAAAAGTAATCGTACATTTATAAGATTTGAAAAAATTATCAATAATTATTAGATTGAAAAATGCCGATAAAAAATTAGTTTTGACCTACTTATGCAATTATTAGTTAATATTTGATCAATTTCTTAAGTTTTCCGATAAGGCAAACTGCAATATAATATAAATAAAAATAAAGGAAAAATAAGGAAAAAACCATAATTGCCGTGTGTACTTATAGTAAATATGTTTTATTTGATTCAAGCGCATTGTTCATTAATAGCTAGCAACATATCATAAGCATAAAATGCATAAAAAAACTATTTTGTCTTCTTGGTTTTCCTCTTGGCCCCTTGTTGCATTCCTTCTGCCTGCCCGTAGAGAGTATTTAATAAATTCTCCAAGTCAGGCGGTTTATCATTCCGTCCTCCACTCTGCCTCCTCGGTTGACTGTTTTGTTTTCCTAACGCAATCCTATACTGCACTTGATGCGAATCGGGTTTTAAATGTTTTAGACTTTCTTTTTGACATCCAGCCCAGTCCGTTATGTCATACACGTTGCCCTCCATACACGCGTAAAAATGCCACAAAAATCCGAAACATTTGGCTTCTGCCCAAATATCTCCCTCTCGAGCCGCATGATGTATTTTACAATTTGCACAATTTCGCGCCGCATAACACGGCCTATCCACTTTAACCCTTTTATGCCGGAGGCCGCATGCGCTGCACCGAATCGTGTTCGCTGCCGCTTCAACCTTCTGCTGGAGCTGTGCTAAAAGTTCGGTAAGTTCACTCCACGCTTGTTCCACTTGAACCGATTCAACGACGCCTTTGTCATAACCGGCCCGACGTTCCGGCTCGCCGATCATATCAAAAGCATGAACCAAAATTTTGAATGCTTCTTCCGCACCGGGCTGCTGATTCTTGTCCGGGTGGACTAAAAACGCTTGTCGTTTATAGTATCGTTTTATATCGTCATCTGTACAAGTTGGTGTCACACCAAGAATGCTATACGGATCCTTTCCTTTACAAGCTAAAAGTCTTTTCATTGCTTCGTCGCCCGTTGTTGGCATGCTTATATTAGTGTGAAGTCCAGGATGCAGAAAACTACGAGTATCCTTTGAAGGAGGCGCTTTTTCAGCTTTTTTAAACTTCGACCACAGCCAGGAGAAGAAACGGATACGTTTGAAAATTGTAGACAATGTGTCGAGTGTTAGACTCCAATTGACACGAAGCCACAACCAGAAGTTGGAGGCCCTGTAAATCATATTATAAATTATGTCAAGTTACCGTATAACATTGACAACTAAATAATACAGACAAATAATAAATATTTTTAGCCCCCAACAAAAACAGATAAAAACATGTGGGTATCTATTTTTTTAAGTTCATTCCTTAAAAATCGATTTTTATATAAAGCGCCCGATATGAAAAAAATTAAAAGAGTAACATTTTGTGATTGAATAACTTCGTTACGTTTTTTGTGCGCAGCCTATTGTGCGCACCTATTACTTTTCAGTCGTGTGTGTGTATAATTTGTATACTTGTGTGTAGTCGACAGTCAAATTGTTGACGTACATATGGTATGCTGCGAGGCAGATTATTTATATATAACTATGTGTTACATAATTATATGTGTAATATATAATATAGACTTTGTGTTATATACTTTGACAAAGATAACGGATTGAAAATAATCGAATTTTAAAAATCAGAATTTAGTTTAGATATTGTTTCTGATAAAACACTGAGTACGATAAAATATGATAGAGTTCACTTCTTGTCACCGTGATTAATAATGACGACACTATAGATCTAATTAATATTTAAAATAAAAAAAAAATAACAAAAGTAAATCAACTTTATAATATATAATTTATGTACGATAGATAAGATCTACTTATGTTTGATGTATAATAGTTTGCCGAATCGTCATAAAAAATGTAAACTAATGTAAAAAAAATTAGAAATCGCTCTTTTTATTGGCTTTTCTTGTCTGTTCAAAAACAATCGTTCCTAAGGAGTAAACTCCAGTCGTGCATCCGAGCTGACACATACAATTTTTTTTTTTGATAAAAAGTGACTTGATAAAAAACGTTTAATTGTTTGCAGATTATCAGCTTTATTCTAATTAATGAACAGAATTAATGAACTGTAAAAATGTTATCGCTTAATGTTTCGTCTTATATTGTTTTCCAGTAACAAAAAACAGGAGAGTAGAAAAGCACTAAAATATAGACAGCAAAGCCAAATTAAAAATTAAAACAACGTAAAGCAATTCAATTTAAAACCATGACTAGGTATAAATTTGGTTCATAAAATATGGATTTATACAATGAGGAAATTTGAATAATATTTAACCCCTTCAGATGACAACAATATGTTTACAATTTTTGGTGTCAATTCCTGATAATAAGGTCAATCAAAAACACATGTAGTAAATTTTTATTTATGCTTACATGTCACGACTGATGTGAATGCTGAGGCTGCAGATATCTGAGATCAGATGAATGAACCAGAAAAAGAAAACGGTGATAATTTTCCACCATCCTTTCAGGTACAATTTCAATTTTTGTCCAATAACACCTGAAAATAATCAGAAATCATTTACAAAAACAATCAATGCCAAAACAGAAATTTGAATAAAAAATCGAAATCAAATAATGACCTCTGAATAAATGATTTGTTGACAAAGCTAAACAATATTAAAATGATTAAAGCAATAATAATTGTATAATAAAGATTATTATCTTATTATCCTTAATACTACAATCAGTTGCGCCTTTCAATAAAAAGTAACAATTCAATTTATTTTATATAAAATTATGAAAGCTGTCAATTACAAAACCAATAACATCCGCTGTTTTGTTATGAACCACCTAATTCAAATAAATGTTAATACATTAATTGCCAAGAGTTGAAACTTTCAATCAGTAATCTATAATTATTATACTGTGCGTTCATACAATAATTAGATCAGCTCTTGCTATGAAATGTTCTTTTTTTTTTATTAATTTATACACAGATACAGGCGTGTCGTGTATTATTAGATGCGCTTTGACGTTTGACAACGCGATCATACTATCATCGACAATAAAAATGTATCAAAGCAAATTGCGCAGCAGGACTTGATCATAATCATTTACTACAAAATGACTATTTTAATTTTTGAATTTAAAGTACAGAATGACGTCAAATTATTATAAATTTTAAAATCCATATATTTGCCTTCTTGTAATTGCATTCGTAATACCTTGAAAAGTAAAATAAAAAAGTAATCGACGATTTTAAGTTAATCTAGATTATAGACAAAATTGTAATATTATAGAATTATAACCCATAAAGTCGCGGTGTCCAAGTAGGCAAATATCGCATGTCTTGTAGATGCACAGACGAATAAAAAATCTGAGTCTGAATATTCAAAATTTGAAAAAATACAAATGAATAATAATTAACGTTAAATATGAATAAAAATAAAAATTAGAAATTAATTTGCTGCAGTTGAATACCCACCAACAATAAAAGTTATCTTACCGGCGAAAAAATGATTCTCTCGTTTTTTTATCCGTTGGTTCCGCTTGCCTGATGGCCTTTCATTCCCTCCAAACGTTTCCGTAGTTTTCGGTTTAGCCCCAAATTTGTTTGGCTTTTTCAAACCATTCTTATTCACATACAACGTTTCATTATTTTTATTCGACACATTGTCAGTAGTCGCATCATTGGTGAAATCGGCGGCAATTTTTGCAAATTTGCGAAAACATGACTTTTGTATAAAACATTTTCCGTTTGATGTTGGAGATGTTTCCTCATGTTTCTTCTTTTTTTCTGTGATGTTCAAAAATGGGTCGTTGATATTGTCTAGACTAGCCCATTTACGATTTAACTGTGAACGGTGTTTCTTCTCTTTGCTACTATCGCCAACTTTAATAAATTGTGTTGTTTTGTCAATGATTGGATCTTTGATATCAGCATTATTGCTTCGATTTGTAATTTTCGGTGTCTTTTCTGCTTTGTTGCTTTTATTGTTTTTTCCATTCGTTTCTTTCTTTTGTTTGGGGTCTTTCAAGTCACTTTTGATCGGCTTGCTCGTAGTCATCGTTGCTGGAGGTACAGCTTTGGTCAAGACATCAGAATAGCTAGGACGCATTGGTTTGACTTCTGCTACCATTCTAGGTTTTCGGTGTCGATTAAAAAATTGTTTCTCGTCCAATGGCTGTTCGAGGTGTAAATTTTGTTCATTCTCTTTATCGACTGCTTCGTACACATTTGGTTTAAAAGGTTCGACATTGCCAAACGGCGAATAAGTTCCTGAGGTGTTAGGCACCCAATTTCCAACTAAATTCTCGATTAAGTGAGTTGGATTTTGACTCGTTTGCGGTAGAGGCTCATGCAAGATATGCCTATCAGGCAAAATTGTAAATTCATTATGATTCCTGTAAGCCATATCGGAAGGGCTATTTGCCTCATACGCATACTTCATATTGAAAGCATCCAAATTTTTATTATAATCGTTTAAATCATATGGGGGCGGCATGTAAGTGTACGGTGGGGGCGCATATTGAACATAATTTTGATTGTAAGAGGGATAATATGGGGGTTGTGTCCAGCCTAAAGGCTCTGTAGGTTGTGATGAGAAGCCAAGTGGGGCATATTGACCATCTGAATTTTGCATTTCAGCTGTCATATTCCCAATTATCTTTTCAACTGCTTCATTCCGTTCTTTTTCACTCATTTTGACGAACTTTAGTCACAATTGCCACAAATTGTTATTTAGGGGGCTAATTCGAGACCATTTTGGCACATAAACACATTATTCAACTGACTGACGCTGTCAAGCACCTGTCAAGTGTCAAATATAAAATGTCAAGAAATGACAGTTCTTTAGATGCAAAACCATAGACTAAATAATATTGAAAAATCCTACAAAATAAATGTCATAAGTGATGACGTATGAATAAAAGCTTCAAGATTTTCAAATAAAAAAGTTAGATCATTGTCATAAAAACATTAAGACTGTAGTATAATACACCAAAAACATATACTAAAGTCTCTTAGATCACCATTTTTACAATTACTACGTTGCTGTTGGTTTGATACCTCTAGTCCCCCACTCTGTGGGCTGTGACGTCAGGATTAGTTCAGTTCAGCAGCTTATCAGTCGCGTGTAAATTTTTAGTCACTAATTGATTCAGGAAAGAAAAAAGTTAAGGCGTCACTTGCAAACATATTTAAAGATAAAAAGTCTAATTATAAAGTTTAGTTCAACAAAAAAGAGCTATAGACGAACTGTTTATCTATTGTGCTTCCTACATTTACAAACATCCATGGCCAGACGAAAGCAAGCTTGTTTAAAAATAAAAGATTTCCGCCTGGGTGAGTGTCAAACCCACGCCACTCATTCGGCTAGGCTCTAAAAGCACTATTTTCAGCCTTGAGGCGACCGAGACGAACTTCTACTAATTGTAGCGTGTGCTGAATATCCTGAACATGTTGAAAAGTTTGTTTGCTGCCTATAATAAATATGCCGGTTAGAAAGCTACTTTAAACACGAACAAAAATAACAACAATATCATACCGTTTTTTAAATCTGGGTGGATATTATCAGATGTTTTCATTGAAACTTTTTTTTCACAGAAAAATTGTATATTTTTACAAACTAATACAAATTGCTTGTTCTTAAAGAAACAAATAAATAAAAAAACTAATCACTATCAGATGTTGCTGCTTCGCTCGATACAGCAGAGCTTTCTTCACTCTCAGATTTCTTCCTGCTTTTTGTTTTGCTCTTTTTCTTGTCGGATTCACTTTCAGATTCACTTCCAGACTTTCCTTTTTTGGGTTTCTTCTTCTCAGTTTTTTTGCCAGAATCACTTTCAGATTCACTTCCAGACTTTCCCTTTTTCGGTTTCTTTTTCGCAGTTTTTTTATCAGTTTCAGTATCGGAGTTTTTACGTTTTCTGTCTTCACCTTTGCTACCTGTCTTACCACTAGCGTCATCACTGCTGCTGCTTTCATCTTCAATAAATTCTTTACTCTTAATTTGGCTTGATTTAACAGATGTGGCTGATATAGACTTCTTCTTGGAGGCAGCTGCAGACGGTTTGGAAGATTCTTTTTTCATTTCTTTCTTTGTCTCGGCAAATTTCTTAGCATCACCCGATGCTTCGTATTCTTTCATTGCTTTATTATACTCTTCTTTAGCTTTCGCTGCTTTACCTTCCCATTCAGATTTATCTTTCAAATCTCTCCACATCTCACCACCTTTCTTCGCAATTTCCGTGACAGATATACCAGGATTATCAGATTTAATTTTCTCTCGAGAATCATTCAACCACATCATAAATGCAGTTGTTGGACGTTTGGGTTTATTAGCATCTGTAATTTTCTTTTCACGTCGCTTTCGTGGCTTCTCAGATACAGTTTTAGCAGTTTTTTTCTTCTCTTTCTTCTCCTTTTTGTGTTTCTTACTACTGCTACTACTCTTCTTCTTGTGACCATCATCGCCCGAGCCTTTTTCGCTATCGTCGGACTCATCTGTTGTTTCCGGGCTCGAATCGAATTCTTCTGCTACGTCACTTTCATCTTGAGCTGGATTGAAATCTTCATCAGTACTTTCGTCATCATCGCTTGGGTTATCATCATCAAGAGCGTCGCGCTCTTGAGCTTCGGCCTTGACACGCTCCAGATAAGCATCTGGCGCTTCGTTGTCAGAATCGCCAAAATCGTCGTTGTAACCAGTTTTGTCCTGCAAAAATTAAAATCAAAACTGTTTGTCAATATCATATTAATACAAATAATAAGATTTCATTGATAGCTTGACCACTTGCCATAAAGGATTTTTATCAATCTCAAAAACTCGATCGATCATCATAAAGAGTGGAATAAAGCTTCATCGAGTTTTATTCATCTCTTCATGATGACTACACAAATAAAGTCCCAAGATTATTTGCCAATTCAGTATATACCTATAGTTTAATACTTACATTTTTGCTACGATTCTTGATGTTTAGCTTCTTAGAGGTAATAAAGTCAAACAACTTATTATACTCTTCTTTCTCTATACTGCTAAAGGTATGTCCTGTTCCAGATTTCAATTCTATTTCAAAATCAAAAGATCGAGTATTTCCTCCACCACGTGCAAAATTAACGGAAGCAACTTCCTCGAAACGTATATGTATTGGAGGTTTATGTACATACATAAAACCTCTTTCCAGCGGATACAAGTACCCAGCAGCTGCTTTAAATGAGCAACCCACAGCCGGTGTGCCAGAATGTCCAACAAATGCACCAGGACCAGAAATTTTCCGCCCAAGAATCACTTTCATTACTTTACCTAATACTTCATAAGTTGGTCCAGAAAGTTCCTTATCGAGCTTATTTTCGTATTTTTCTTTTAATTCTTCTCTGTAACAAAATTTAATAGAACATTTGACAATTATTGTGAAAATTGCAAAACAAAAATTGTCCTAGACATATCTAGAACCTAAGAATGAATTGTAATTTACATAAATATAGCAGCATTACTCGGTAAAAGGTAGTTCAATAGATGTCTCCTCTTCCTGTCCGAATAATAACACCAAAAAATGATATCTAGTTTGACCCTGTTTAATTGGTGGATCCAAACTCAAAACAAAGAACATTTGCCTGTTATCCTTATGTGGTAACAAAAACAATCTTAAAACTGTAGACATTGGTATTTTGTAATCAAATGTTTTTCCATGAAGTTGAAAGAATGATTGGAATATTTTAATATCGTAGCGTCCACTAAAAAAAAACATAATAATATTGCAATCAAATCAATTGAATTGAATAAACCTACCGAGGTGTTAGACATTGTATCTCTCTAAATATGGCAATAGCATCTCCAGAAACATTAATAACACTAGCTTTATTCATCACTTGTTTTTGAAACGCTTCAACGGGATCAACATCGCCAGCTAATTCATTAGATGGTATAAAAAATCTCATTTCCATTAAACTCACCGGAGCATCATCATTCTGAGAAAGAAAACAAATTTAGCTGCTATCTACAGTTGCACAAAATATATTCAAAATTCACCAATCATAAATCGTTGCTTCAAATATAATACAGAAATAAAAACCCAATACTTTTGTTATAGGACATAACTGTGTTGTTGAATAAGAAATAATTACTCTTTTTTCTTTTAATACATTATATAATTAATTTATAAATGTAATACAATGAATGTGATCAATGTATATTGTGAACAATGTATTCGTCATGGCTAATATATATTCACGGTCCCTGTAATATATTCAACTGTAAAAGTAAATAACTCACTTGATGGAACTCCATTGTAATCTCGTTTTTGCCCCCCGTGCACTGTGAGACATGCGTCAAAGGAATCTCAAACGCACTATTTGTTCCTACATCAAAACTCAAAACAGCCCCATTAAACTTTGCAGTACCCCAATTCCAGCCCTTTAAGCTTAATTCTTTCTCCAACATATCCAATTTATAAGTACTAGAAAAGAACTTTGCAATCCGGTCCTTCTCGGAATCCTTGAACCCCATAAACCGATGCAAACTGCCATTTTTCAAAAACACTCGAATGCCCAACGATCCAGCAAAGTTCTGGAAATTCACCAGCTCAAAATCGGCCGACGATATAGTGTCAACCTTGCCTGTCCTCCCGCTTTTAAAGATTATACTCTGATCGGTCATTTTGAGCTTGCCCCCGGTCTGGAAAATTTTTAACGGTTTAGCATTGAGACATTTTGGGAGCAATATTTACCATGCATCCTTTGACCTCTGCAGAAATATCCGAATATTCCAGAAAATCCATTTTGACACCAATTTTCTCAAAATCATAAACTAACACGCCACATTAAAGAAAACAAAGATTTCGTTAAGATTGAAAACTTTTAAGGTTATGCCGCCACTGCGCCAATTTAATTTGTGACAACTTTGGCATTTGACAGATTTGCTATGGATTTGCTTTTAGTTTATTTCCGCCATGTTGTTGAGCAATTTTAATCATAGCCCGCTAAAATTCAAACTCTGGTTTCTTCAACTTCGGCCAAAATTAGAAATTGTTATTAATTATAAGCTGTTAACATAATTTTACAATTTTTTAATTTAAAACATAAAATAAGAGTAAGTTTGTAGTAGCTGAATTAAAATTAAAGGTAATTCGCTACGTGATTGGTAGAATTTACAAAAAAAACTACCAATAAAGCCACTTATTTATTTTGAATCTAATTGCAATAAACTTAGTTTTATCTTAATTTGCTTTCTACAAGCTTACTCAAAATCTTATCAAGTAAGAAAACCGAAACAATAAAAATCTCGTGAGACTTGTTTTTTAATACCGTGCGATCAAAAAGTCTTTCTAACAGGTAGGTCATGATATAAAGAGCGTATGTCTAACAGCCGTTCTTATTTATGTCAAAAAATTAATTAGAAAAAGTAGTTAATTGTTAAAAATAGTCCTAACAAAAGTTTTGCAATAAAATCTTACATTTGTTTGGAAAATGCTGAATAGACATACTCAATACCTGGCAGATTTTCAGCCAGCGTATCCTGACCCTGAACAGGCTATAACTTATGATTATAATTATTTATTCAAGACTATCCAATTCGTGGTGCAATTAGTTAATAAGACTGGGAGCGTCCAACATTGTCCACGCGGTGGCAGACCTAGTGTAAAGTCTAAAGAGAACATCAAACATATATATTTGAGGTATCATGAAAAAATATCGTGCAAAGTCAATCAAAAAAAGTATCTCAACAAGTTGATTTGTCTTTGAAACTTGTCAAAGCATCCTAAATAATGGTATTGGTGTTTTATATTTATAAGATTTTATTTTTAGTATTTTATTCTTATAAGATGAGACACTTATAAGATAAGACACTTACGTGTCTTATCTTATAAGTCAAAATAAACAATAAACAAATATAATTCAAAATAAACAACTCGTTTATTTTGAATTATATACAAAATATAGTCATTTGAAAAGTTATTCAACATTAAATTTTCTACAAATTTGATATTCATTAGTTATTTATTAGAATCGATTTTTTTTTATTTATACTCGAAAAGAGAGGACGGATTTTTAGTTATCGAACAACTCGTTTATTTTTAATTTTACACAAAAATTAGTTATTACAAAAGCTGTTTAAAATTAAATTTTCTACAATTTTAGTTTATGGTAATTTTTTTGTAGAAATGATATTTTCCGATTTATACCCGAGATAAAGAGGTAATAAAATTTTATCATAGTTTTATCACGTTAATTGTCAATTTTAAGAAAAAAATTGTAATAAACAAAACTGTTTACATTGTTTACAATTTTGGTTTATATTAATTTTTTGTTCGTACGATCGATATTTTTTTATTTATACCTGATCATTGTATTATCTCGTTTATTATTAATGTTGTACTGTTATTTTGTTTTCTGTTTATTTTTGGTGTTAATTGTCGTTGTAAAATTAATGTTTTGAAAATGTTTGATAACCAAAAATTGAAGATTTTAAGGAGATTTAGGTGTAATTATGAATTATATTGCATTATTTATTTGTTTTTAATAGATATCTTAGAATTTTAAATAATAAATGTTGCGTATTCGCGATTGCCAAAAATATGTTGAGAGATTTATGCCTACGTTTATCAGTTTTTCGATTTTACTTGACAATTGATAAAAATAGGAATATAATTATTATTGTCAAATATTGAAAAAATATATACAAACCTTCATTTAAAATAGCATTTGAAGAATAAAATTACATTCAACTTTTATTAAAAATTTGAATGGTTTTAACACAAATTGATGAGAAATTTTCGACTAAATAATAATTCGACTAAAATAATGAAAAAGTTTTTTAACAAAAAGTTTTTTCTACATTATTCTTGAATTATTCTCTACTCAAACTTTTAGTTTTTTACCTAGAAGATAGATGTCGGATGTGGCTCCTATTAGATGTGAAAGATATAATCATAAGTTATACCCTTATATCTAATCAATTTTTGGTTTTATCTTGATATTCTTATCAAATTTTGCAACAAATATTTGCAAGCATTGGGTGGTCTCTTTAAAAAGAGCTAAGCCCTGTTATTTCGCCCTTTATGAAGCATTGCAACATATGCGACAAAATTGCGGCGTCTTTTGATAAATGCTCGGTTAACACCAAATGTTGTGTATACAATTTTCCGATGCATAATTAAGAAAGGTGTAGGAAAAAAAAGGGGCCCCTTGGCGCCGATTAAAATTGGCGCCTGTCTGTTTTTTCTTTAAATTTTTTTTAATTTCAGAGATTTGAAGCTTTAATAACAATAAAATGCCAGAAGTAGTAGGGCAGTAGAGGTATATTCTACAATAAAAGTATCAATACATAGATGAAAAATAAATCTAAAACATTGACTTTTCTGGTCAAAATAAAATTATTTTGCGAAAAATATTTTTCTACAACACAATTACAAATCGCATTAGATACAGTTCTAATAAAACAAAAACACTAAGTTGTTCACTTAATTACAATATTTGTATATTTTTTATTTACTTATTAAAATTTCAAAGTTATTCATATCAAATTTTTTTGTCTAAGTAAATTGTATTTATTAAAACAATAAATACAGGGTCTAGCTTGCACCACTCTTGACTAAATACCAAAAGCATAAACTAAAATAAACAAAAATCAATTTTTTTATAAATAACTAAACAAAAGATTACTCAAAAAGTAAGGTATAATAGTAGATTCTTTCTTACCGAAGCAAGAAAGAATCGGCATGTTTCTCTCTGTGAATAATGTTTTATACATGTAAGAGTTTACATTGTTGGGTAATTCATATACATTTAATACTTCTTGCTGTTTATGAATTTATTGATAAGACAAACTAACAAACAAAAAGACTCTTATTTGCATAGGTCGCAAACGCGTAATATTTTTGCGTTAGATCTATTACGGCGCATATAAATAAGTTTAATAAATAAACTTTAGAAAAACTTTAGAAAAACAGACAATGTGATTAGAGGTAAAAACAAAAAAATTAATGATATAAAAGAAAAGTCTAAAGATGGATAGCAACAGATATTATGGAAGTGGACCTCAGACACAAGACAAACGAGAAAATATGATAAATATTCAATTATGCTATTTATTTTAAAGAATTGATTGCAGAACATGATTGACAAGATAAATTCCTTCAAAAGATAACGTCCAAAATTAATTAACTGACTATAAGTATCTATCCGTAAGTAACAGACAATTTTAAACCAAATAAACTCTTATTACTCAATAATTATTATAAATGAAGTAATTTTTCATATTAGTTGTTTTTTTTTAATGTTTTGTAATTACATGTTGCGGTGATTTTCTATATAAAAATTAAATTCTCCGTAAGATTTTGAAATGCGCAGAAGTGACTGCTGTTGTTTTCTGAGGGGAGAAAACGGATGGAAAATTATGAGAATCTATGCAAACACATGCTTTCTAGTTGTTAGGTAATCGGCATCGGTTTTTGAAGGGAGAATGAAAGATTTTACCAAATATTTTTTTGATTTGGTTCATATTAGAGTTTTTTATTATTTTGACAATGATTTAGGTCTACTGCGTACACGACTATAAAAAAACGCATTATTGACTGTACCTATTATAGATAATGTGAAAATCAGTGAAATAGTATATTTGTAATAAAACAATGTATCACTGCTAAACTATTTTAAGATTGAAATAAAAATTTTCATAACATTAATTATTTATTTTAAAATTTTTGTAAAGTTGCAATAAAATTTAATTCTTATATTAATGTTTTATTTTAAAACTGAGATATCAACTTTTTATTACTAGCACAATTTGCTACTGTCATATATAACATTATAACGTCATTACAGAAAACTACTTTATGCTACATTTATGAAAATATTAATCTGGAATCTAAAATTATAAAATGTTCAAGGAATAATAAGCTTAAAATTTGTGGAGAAATTTATAATCCCTCTAAAATTGAAATTTCTCTCACCAAATGACGATAAAGTCAGAACTACACTTTATAATTTTCAATCAAAAACACACCTAGTAGTTCAAATACTTAATTTTAAAGGTATTGGTCATCTGGGCTTAAAACTAAGTTTTTTTTTTAATCTAGCTTACCTGATACACCAAAGAATCATTAAATGTGTTTAAATTAAATTTTGCTTTACTTATCGAAAACTATTCTAACGCAGCATATAAGCAATTTTATTTTTTGAAAATATTTGGTTTATGAAAAAATAGTTTTTTTCTTTTGATTGTTGTGCAATCTTAAAAGAAATTGATATAAAAAAACACTAATAACACACCGGTGAATTAGGTAAATTATTGGATCATTTTTTTAATGAAACAATTTTACAGCTATGTTTTGCACAACTTTATGACGGTAAAATTGTGTCCGGGTACTTTCAGCATAACGTTTTACTTTCGAGAAATTAAATATAATACAAAATATTTATGATTGTCTTTACCTTCCCTTTACATGACTTTCTTTTGTACCTAATTCTATTTAAAAAAAAAAGATTTTTTAGAAACGTTTAAATAACCTCGATGAGTTGCGTCAAGTTAGTAACACATTGGTTCGAAGAGTTCGCAAATATCTTGAAGTTATAAACCTTATTTTTTTATTTGATTAAATTTTATTTTTTCGTTTGTAAGTGTTTCGATTTTCAAGTGCTTTTAATCTCATTAGCGTGTGAAACTATCAATTCAAAAGTGAGGCTAGGTTTAGATGTCAAATTAATAACTGTCACTTTGATTTGATGGTAAAAGTACAGTTCAAAGTTAAGCATTCATGGCAAGCTTTATCGCCAAATTTAAAAACACACCATTAGAAAACAATACGATAAAATTGCTTTATGACATTTCTTAAACTTTTCAAAATATGTTTGTTTTTATTATAAGGAGAAAGCTATGGTATTTATATCAATTAATCTTTAAGCTCTCTTTCAGTTCTATGTTCTATTATATGGCGATCGTTAGCATTCAAAATCTTTTAAAATCGTAAAAAACAATAATAAAAAATTTGTTTAGCAATCTTGATTTAATTTAGTTTTTATTTTGTGAAATTATATAGATGTTATTTTTAGCAGTTTTATTAAGAAAGTGCTTTTATTCTATAATTTATTAAGCTAAACTAAATAAAATAAAGTAAAGCTTGAATTTTATTGAAACTATTCTAAAGAGCCAGTCATAATAGAACCGATTGTAGTTTACAATAAAAAATATAAAAAATAAAAAAATAATTCTAAATTCTCTACGTAGTTCCTATTCCTATAATTATAAAACTTAATTTTATAAATTAATATTTTTATGTCTAAAGCTACAATTTATTAAAGGTTGTTTCTCTTTTGAAACATTTTTATGTTTTCGTAATTTATTAACATTCTGCAATATCTGATGGTAAGCCAACTTATTATGACCAAAACTATTAGTATTATTTTTGTTAAACCTTATCCGGGGATATGCTGGGTACAACTTGCTAATAATAAAAAATATTTTGAATAAGTTATCCACAGTAATACTAATAAAAAATAAAGAATAATAATAAAATAATCATTTTAATAAGAAACTGAAAATAATCGTAGAGTTTTTTTTTGAAAACGGTGTACGAGATATATAAACAATTATATCTCTTATTTATTTAAAAAAATGTTTGACAAAGAAACATTTTCACACATCAATCGGTCAACTAAGTAAAAAAAAAAGTTAAAAGCTCTAAAAAGCCTAGTTAAAGAAAGACCAAATATGTACCGTGTGTCCCGATAAGAAAGGTCACCGGCTATATCTCAAAAACCACTTGCCATACAACGATAAAATAAAAAAATGTATAACAAAAGTGGCAAAAAAAATGCTGAAAATCATTTTTTAGTTTCAAGATGAGCTGCAAGAGGAAGAAATTGTCACAGCTAACTAGAAAAAATTGGTTTTGTGTTATAAGACTAGGAAAAGATAATCAAAAATATGTTTATTGCTAAAACGAGACAATTTTGCACAAATTTGAATTTGACACTTGTTACTCTAATTTGTCAAATGTGAGTAAGAAGGAGGTGGGCTAATGCAATTCGATAATAGGTCTATAACTTTGACTTGCCTTAACCAATTTCGACGAAATTAGTCTCAATGGAAAAAT
Organism: Lagria hirta; assembly: GCA_947359425.1. NCBI lineage: Eukaryota > Metazoa > Arthropoda > Insecta > Coleoptera > Tenebrionidae > Lagria > Lagria hirta. Next base: position 10,672,241 of record OX375796.1, on the reverse strand, counting down.
AATGTTTTGTTTCATTTGATGCTTAAAAAATTAATTTTCCAATTGCTAAGTAAGATTGTTTGGAAAAATTTCAAACTTTTACAATGTTTTTCGAAAATTTAAATAGAGCGGTTTTATAGTCTTGATATAATTTTTAAGAAAATTAAAAAAGCAAGTGCAAATTTTAAAACAGCACGTCGATATTTTTTTGCAACAAAAGTTATAGGTGGAAAAGAGAAAAGAGTGTTATTTTCCAGTAAATGTTAAACATCATTTAGATAAGCTGTATTCTGGAAAATGGATTAGAAGAGAAAGTGTATTTCCATGACCACGAAGATCGCTAGACTTGACTTGCTTAGATTTTTATTTGTTGTGAAAGATTTACTCTATCTTACTAAGCCGACAACAAAAGAAGACATGATGCAAGAAACAAAAAATGCACTTTAAAGTATTTCAGTAGCTGAAATTGAAGCAGCTGTAAACTCCACACACGAAAGATTGGTTGTTTACATCCAAAATAACGGAAATAAATTTGTACATTTGACAAAGTACTAGATTTAAAACTTTTGTTAATTTTTTCATGTTCAGTGATAATACGTGCATTTTTGTTATTTCTGTTGTTCATGTTTATTTAAACAAAATTAAGTTGCTTATTAAAGATTTGTTTTTAATAATTATTTTTGTAAATAGGTTAGTCTAATATTCTCAGTTTAAAAAGCGCATTGCTGAAAATGTAATACCTGTCATACTCCTTTCACTTTTCCACCTATAACTGTTGTTGCAAAAAAGATATCAACGTGTGGCTTTCGAATTTGCACTTGCTGTTAAATTTTTTTTTTATATATATCAATGCTTATAAACCGATCTATTTAAATGTTCAAAGAAAATTGTAGAAATTAAAAATTTTAAAATGTTTAATTCATTAATCATCAATTAAAACAAAAAAATATGTTTTTATTGAAATCAATTTTGTCAATATTATGTGTCAATTCTATGGCAAGCGGCTTTTGAGATATAGTCGGTGATGACCTTTCTTATCAGGACAGCCGGTACAATTTAATAAAATAATGCAAATTGAAAGTTGCTGCTCAAATATTTTTTCTTATCGCCTATTGTTAACATTAATGGTGGCAATAAGCTTAGTTTTGTAGCTGTTCAAATATTTTGTCTTTGAATGTGTTTGTTCTGCACGTGAGAGCCTAACATTAAACCCCTTTGGCAAAGATTGTCCTAGACAGAAATTTGTTTTCACGAATAAAAGCCATGTATCAGTTTAAAAAATCTGCATTTTGCATAAAGCTGCATGTCTAGTTGAAAATTGGAGATCCCTTTAGCCAAAACGGCTCTGTTTACAATGTAAATTAAGCAACAACCTCTATTCATAGTTCCCGGAACGCAACTATGATCCAATATGAATAGCAAATGGCTGATAATCTGAAAATCAAAATGCAATTAATCAAGAACCGCACTACATTAGCATACGCTATGGCCCGAGATTGCATAATTCATCCATTATTCAATGTTTCCAACGTACAACACATGACTGATGCGTAATGACTTACTCCGGTCCTGTCCATTACTAAAGCCGATAATTGTTTATCGACAAGATTAAACTGAATTACTATGATATCTACTATTTTGCTTGAATTATTGACGTTTCGGGTATTTATAAACCAGATGTAGAAAAAAATTACAATCCTACGCAGTAAGTGGAGCCATACTTACATGCAAAGCGCGTTAAAACGCGATCTAATCTAAATGACGTATTAGATTTTTAAAATTTTATCCGGCAAGTACTATAAAAAAGCAGTCAGCCACGAGCCACATCGTAGATTACCACTTTAATTTATTTTCATTTTTGTGTCTGTAAAATACAGGGTTGTGTGAGTAATTCCCCAAGGGGGTGGGCGGATTCGAACACAACTCTCTCTCGTTCTCCTTCTATGCTTAACATTTCATTTATCTTTACACGTTTTACTCTTCACTGCTCTCCTCTTTTTATTTATTGCCGTAATTTGCAATAGAAGTTCCGCATTTTTTTCCTCTCTTTTCTATTTGATAATAGGCGATTTTGCGCCCGACCTCTTGTGGCGTCCATTAAAATATGCTTCGACTTGAGAGATAGCATAATGTAAAGTAAATCATTCCGACTGTGGTGTTAAGTGTATAATTATTTCCTTTAAATATGTTAATGGCATGCCAATAGATTAAGATCCAGATACACCTTCTGGATACTTTTGAATTTATTGGAACATAATGCCACTGGCACTTTCTCAATGCTTACCGCTTTACGCTTGTATTGTTCCTGATAAAAAGTCGTCAGAAGTCACACATACACTTCTTTCAATCATTGTTACTACTATATTACTAAAAACTATTTTTTCTCAAACTTTTAGCTTAATTTCAGTTGCTCAAATATGAAATTCTTATAATTATTTCCTGACTTGAACAATAATTGTTTAAGCACAAATATTTTTACTTTCCCAAAAATTACCAAAAAAACCGTGTTTTTCCCAATTTAATAGCTATTTGTGGATTAAGAGCGCAAAATAATATATTTGCCAATTAAGAGAGAGTATAATTAATAGAAAATTAAAGCAGCGTTGCTATTTGGAAAGACAACGCTGACTAAAGTGAAACGTTGGTTGATTTTGACTGTATATTTAAGGTCAATTTTATTTCTAATAATATTGCTTATTTTTATACCTCTTTCACATTACGGTTAAAAAAATGTTTTTCCTATGAAAAATCAAAAGTACGAGATTCTAGTGTTTTCTCTAATTTGGCGTTAAAGATTGCCGTTTAACTTTGAGTTGTAAACGTACCTTCGCCATTGAATCAAAGTGACACTTATTAATTTGACCTCTGAACCTAGTCTAACCTCACTATTAATTTAATAAATTAATAGTTCAACACGTTAATGATAGAAAAAAATAAGCTACGTTAATGATATAAAATTAAAGCACTTGAAAGTACGACTTGTAGTGTTACAACAGACGAAAGAAACTTTTATAAAGAAATAAGGTTTATATCAAAAATCAAAATGTTGTCCATCTACTTCAAGGCATGTGCGGACTCTTTGAACTATTGTGTTTCTGACATTTGCCAACATTTGAGGATTTTTATTAATTTTATCAATTTTGGTAACTATTGCCTGACGCATCATCGAGGTTATTTAAGGGTTGCTGGAAAATCAAGTTTTTAAAATAGAACCACAGAAAGAAGTCATATAAAGTGAGGTCGCAAGATCTTGAAGAGTAAGTTATAACAGTATTTCAGCTGATAGCTTGACGATCATAAAATTCTTGTATCATATTTAAGGTTCCGTAATTAGTCTGTAGAATCACACCGTCTTGCTGGAAGTATCCGTCTACAATTTTATCATCGAAGTAAGGTAAAACTTTGTTGAAGTGAGTTTACATAACCGCCTAAGCATAACCAGGCCTTATCTGTAAAGAAACTTAAACTCTACATAATTTCACTAAAAGTGTTAGTTAATAAACCAACGACAAGTACAGGATAATCAGCAGGAAGGTGTTGAAGTACAGCTTGTAGACAATAGGGATACAAGGGAATAAATATCCTTATTCTAAATTTTGTGGCAAGAAGGGGTTGATAATTGAACTTGTTGTGAAAGTCGGAGTAGAGATTTTTTTAGCATCTTACCTTATATTTTCTGTTCTGTTTTCTCACTATTCTATTTACAATTATAATGGGTTATAATGGGTTACATTATGATAAAAAATGTTTGATGTCAATACTGCATCGGAAAATTTTTGAAAAAGTTTTTAACAGGCTAAAATTGAGTATTGCCATTCACCACCAACTCGGTGACCGTTACAATTATAAGATTCCATCACAAAAAATGTCCGTTCTTGTGAAAAAACCATTTGATATTCAAAAATAATAAAATTGAGAAATTTAGTAATTATTTTGACAACTGAGGCAATTGTTTTAAAAGTTATGATCCGCACACAAACTCATAGGCAACAATGACGCCAAATTTTAAAAACACCCGTCACATACTAGACCGTTTTTGATTTTATTTTTCAGAAGTGTTGCAAAGCCTGGTTTACTTGTGAGATTTAATTTTGCTATAGTTGTCTTGGCAAGTGGCATCTCGTAAAAAAGTTTTACTCTATTTCCAAGAAATAAAAGTGATTTAATCTCTTTTTTTTCTATTTTTTTGAAAGCAACCAGAAGGCTCTATAATTGATAAAACGTTTAAAAAACCAATGTTTTTTTTATATATTGTTAATAACCGTATGGAAAAATAATTTTTCTGTATTCTTGCGATCAGAAAGACCGTGATGAAAAAATATCCCTAACGAGGAGTAAGAAACTCTGCACGAATTGATAAATTTTGTTAACGCACAAGGTACGTATGCTATATATATATATATAAATTCAATTTAGTTGCATTTGAACTACTTGATTGTGGATAAAAAATTTAAGAAAATGTAGGTATAAGCTTTGGGACACAGCCATAGAACTAGGTATATTTTGAAGCTGTAGAAGATCAAATAAGCTTTTTTCAAATGACAGTTCTGTCACGGCTCATCTTTAATCAACATTTTTTAAGTGTTTTAGAACAAATTTTTACAGGTAGGGGGTCAAAACATATTTTTTACCTCGTTTTTATTTCTGGCTCTTAGTTAAGTAAGCTCATTAGATATATCTTCATTAACATTTAAAAAGAATATTTTGGAAACAGTGTTTTTAAAATTTCAATCTTCAGAAACCATTTATTATCATAAGCTATAACTATAAGTATTTTTTTGAAAACTTTTTTAATAAATTTAACAATACTTTTATCATTTCTTAAAATTGATTATGTTTTTAGAATAAATTTTATTAATCGTGTAATTCGCCTTAATTTTTAATGTTGAGTGGCTTAATTGGGCTTTTTAAAATATCTTTTGCATATTTTGACACTCCAAAATTTTGATCATTTGGAAAAAATAAGCAATTTCTTTTGAAAATTTTTTTTCTATTCTATTTGTTTAAACTAAGCCGTACGAACTAATGTTTGGTTATTATTTTTAATCTCTGACAAAAAAAGAAGTGCTATAAGTTTGCAGTGTGTGTCTGTGTAATTGCGTCTCTGTCTGTTTTTTTGTAGCCACTAAACGACTAGACGGTTCAAGTGATTTAATCTAGACATCTAATTTTTTTTTTCATTTGTAAGCTGAAGGATAATAATAATATAAGTTAATAAAAAAATTAGCTAAAAACTGTAAAAAATAATAAGATTATAAATAAAATATTTTTTAAGTAAATGTTTTTGTAAAACGTACATAGATAAAAGTACATATCACAAAAAAAAGATTAAAATAAGAATCAAAAAAAAACCAGAGACTGTACAAATAATAAAGAAACATCGTATAATTAAGAAAAAGAAAGTATGAGAAAAAAATGCATAAAACTAAAGCATTTTCAATTAAAACGTTTGTTGTTGTATTATTTTCAATAATTTTATTGTATTATTTGAAAATAATACAATTCTTAAAAAAAAAACCTTGACCAAACCCTGTATGTAAAAAACTTTTGCTTTTATGTTTTAATTCTAATAAAAAACAAAATTTTGCAAAACGTTATTGCTTCTATAAAATTGAGTGAGCTTTAGTTAGTTAAATAATTTAAAAGTTTTATTGTAAAGATTTAAAATTTTAAAATAAATAACATAAAACTTACTTTATTTTGGTCTTACGTAGAAAAATTAGTTAGAAGCTGTAAATTATTAGATTATAAATAAAACATTTCAAGAAAATGTTTTAAGCAAACGTACATAGAAAAAAAATAACAAAACAAAATTAAAAAACAACAGTAACCCAAGAGATAAAACAAATAATAAAAAACATTATAAAATTAACAAAAAAAAAATTAAAAAAAGTGGATAAAGCCAAAAGATTTTTATTTAGACAACAGAAAAAAATTAACATAACTAAGTATGTAGGTTTTTAGCTTACTAGTGAATTAAAAATACCTGTTATCTTTGCCAAAATGATAAACCTAGAGCTGCATTTTTTAGGAAAACTTATTTGCAGAGATCATTTGAGAGCCGGCAATAATACTTTTGGTCTTTGACATTATTGTAAGACATAGCAAAACAAAATTTTTAACCAAAAAAATGAAGTTACAAAAAAGATTAAAGTTGATCTTAAAATGTATAGTTTTTTTTTGAAAGAAGTTATAAACAGCGGTTTGTGTTTTTTCCGGTTTGCTTAGCATTTAAATTTCCAGCTCTTGCTTAAGCAAGTTTGACAACTTTATGACATATTTTAAATGTATATAGCTATACCTATTTTACGATCATCAATATTATATAACCAATAGTGTATTTTTGTTTTGGCTAAAACAACAAGTGCTGGTTTATATAATTTTGTCAAAACAAAAAAAATTTTTTGTAAATAATTTAACGCTTATGAAGGTTGTTATGATTATAAAATTAATAATGTCAGGTTAAACTGCCAAAATTGAATAAAAAGCCTATTTTTACTACAGTAATAAATAGTATATTTTTATTTTATTGTTTGCGCTTTTAGTTTTTGCTTTAAATAAATCAAACTGTCATTTACACCTTCTACATTGTCCCTCGCCTTAAAAATAGACTGTTTTTTTAATCCACCACCAAATACAATACGAGTGCTTTTTTTCTTCTTCTCGAGAGTCTATAAACACCTTAAGGCCTTTTGTAAAAGCAATCCATTATTGGCGACTTTGAAAGAACCCACTCGGATACAGAATTGATATGTTTTGTATAAAGATAAAGCATAATGTAGTTAAATAAATATAAATAGTAGGCGAGAGAATGTGACAAGTGACAGGGTTGTGCGACCTACGGGGCTTTTGTGGGAACCCTCCCTGTTGGGCTACGGTAGCAGACCAGTTTCACAAATAAATCAACCTTTTATATTACTTAGAGTCCAGGTAGAAATGTTATGTCTTTGGTTATTTGACCAAATAAAGAAAATTTTTGAAAGAGAATACATAAAAAATTGTATCATTTATTAGTCTTTTCACACACTTATCAAAAAAAATTACAAACTAATAAATTTATTTAACATTATTTAGGTAAAAAATTAGTATGTTTAAACAGCTAATTGTTTAAATTAATTTTGATTTAAAAATAGCACAAAATCTGTTTGATTATTTTTTGTAAAGTAATTTGTTTTCTGGTTTTACGTTTTTTTTTTATTTTAACAGTTTTATTTTTTTTTTTTCTTACTGTGCTCTTGCTTGCTTACAAAAATGACGTAAAACATTTTAACAGTTTTATTATTATTTTTGTTTCTTATTGTGCTCTTGCTTGCTTACAAAAATGACGTAAAACAATATGTATTTGGATCACTAGTGCCGAAAATGATATCTTGCAAGTGTGATTGACATTGGGTAGCCGCAGAGTTAGGCCAAGAGCACGAGCACTTGCTAAACATTTTTTAGACATGTAATCTACACAATTTTTTATGCCAAAATATTTAAATAATGTTTAAAATTAAACATTTTTAGATATGCCACACCCTAACTGTAAAAAAATTTACATTACGTGATTAGATCTGCATAGAGGTAAACTGAAAAACTGGTTTACTCATGTTTACTCAGGAAGAGTTTAATTTGTTTTAAGTATGTATAATATTGAAGTATACAAATCTTAATTTTAAATAAATTTGCAAATAAATTCATATACAAGGTAAGTCATTAGTGTGAGATCGGTCTCTTATTTTATTGTTTTGTTATTGATTTGTAGTAAATTCGGCTCAACAGAATTTAAAGACCTTATATTCTAAAAATACTTACGAAACTCAATTTTTTAGAGTATTATATATGTTTTATATATCTGTTCCTAACTCTAAAAGAGTATATTGTATATAAGCTTACATTTTCAATTTTAATGTATTTCTGTAGAAAAAAATTTATTTTTACTTTTTGCGTTGTCAACACTTTTTTTTGAATATTCATTACTTAGCCGCTGACAGTGTGCCGCAAAATCAAAAATGTCATCATAGGAAACAATAGACTTTCAGTGTCACACAAAAATAATTAATTCTTGGTTTGTTTTAATTGTGTATGAGTTTTTTGGAGTTGCAACATGACAGAGCGGTTTTGCACAACAGCGTCGACTAAGTGGCTACCTAAATCTTCCGACTTAACAAAATCGAATTTTTGTAATGGAGGGGGAGCTGTTTGTTATTTAATAAATTTAGTGTAATAAACAAAAACCCTCTTACATCTAATTATGACATAGCAGTAAGAATTTATCAAGCGGTTGGTTCAATCACTAATAACATGGTACAACTCATTCATTAAACAAATAAAAATGTGCATTGAAAACATCAAAACTGCTGAAACTTTTTTTAATGTTAATGTATAGCTCTATTTTATTCTTTATGGTTTTTTTCTTAATTTTATAATAAGTTTTCAAAATAAATATTTACATTAACATTCTTCTATTTTTATTTTTGACAATTTTAATTTCACAGCACACTATTTAGTTTTTTGCTTTTGCTTTTTCTTGTTTTTTTTTTGTTTTATATTGTATTGTCAAATAAAACAAAATAAAAAAAAATAAACAAAAATAAGTAAAGTAAAAAAAAAAGATCTAAAATAATCTACAATTTGTTTGTTTACTTTGCAAACATATCTATGATCTATTAGAAAGACTAAACGGTAGTTTCCCTACTAGAAAATTTACGTAATCTACTCTAACGTATCCCCAAATCTAAAATAACAAAAATCTGTATTATCTACAATTTGAAAAACTATTCAATTATCCATCTATGCTCCTAGAATTTAAATCGACTTATTTACAATTTAATTGTATTAAATTATATTTGTTTGACAAAACCTTTTACAACCCTTCTATAATGACTTTTTAATATTATCTTTTTTCTTTTCTTTTTTTTTTAATTTTTGTTATACTCGTACCTATTTTAAACGTCTTAAATAAATTTCAATAATAAACTGTACACTGCAACTGTGTTTTGAAACTTTTCAAAAGCTTTTAATTGGATCAGTCTTGTTATATTTTGAATTCACTGATCTAGTTAGTCAAAAACAAAGTCTAGTCAGATAAACTAGATTTCTATAATATTCGTGGCGCTTTTCTGAACTGTTTTTAATCAAATATGTGCAACTGACAGCAACATCAATTTTTTTTCAAATGCAAAAAATTGCTGCTGGTGTACTTCAATAATAAACAGAATCAGTACTAAATCTGCTTTTGTTTTTTTGTTTTACATTATATTGTCAAATAAAAATAAAAGAAAAAATAAACAAAAAAAAGTAAAGTATAAAAAAACGAATTTTAAAATAATCTAGAATCTGTTTGTTTACTTTGGAAGCATATATGTATATAATCTATGAGAAAGACCTAAACAGTGATTTCCTTACTAGAAAATTTACGTAATCTACTGTAACCCATCCCCAACTCCAAATCTAAAACAACAAAAAATTATATTATCTACAATTTGAAAAACTATTCAATTATCTATCTATGCACATAAAATTTAAAAAGACTTATTTACCATTTTGTTGAATTATATTTGTTTGACAAATCTTTTTATAACCCTTCTATAACGGCTTTTTAATATTATCTTTTTGCTTCTATTTGTTTGTTTTTTATTTTTAAATATATAAGTTGTTTTATTTTTGTTAAACTTGTTCTTAACGTTTAATATTTTGTAAACTCAACTCTGCTTTGTCAACAAAATTGTAAAACTTTTTTTAAAATAAAGTCAAATGTAAGAAAAAAAGCTTTATTTGGAAAAATTTAAGAAATTTTACGAACAAACTGAGAAATAAACCTTAAATAAAGTATAAAAATAGAGAAACAAATATAAAAGATAATGCAGCTTTAAAAAAGAGATGTAAAAGAGTAAGCATTTTATACAGTATTTCTGAAAAAGTTAATAACATATGAAAAACTTTTTTATTTGTATAATAACTTAATTAAAAAAAACTGTATAATAATAAATTTGTATAAATTATACTAAATGTTACAAAAAAAAGTTATTTCTTACAAAAAACGCAAATGTCAGATGTCAATTTTTTAAATTGTTTACGAATTTTGTCAAAAAATATGAATTAGATACAAAAGTAAAGTAAAGTTGTTTTTTACAATATTGAGAACTTTGATTATAGAAATAGTTTTAAATAGAAAGCTATGTTCTAATATGCAATTAAATCTCACTACTTAGAAAAATTATGTTGTTTTTACAAATTGTTTTCAATTTTTCAACTTTTTAAAGTGTAGACATTTGTTTGTTTTTATTTTCTATGTATTGGAACAATATTTGATCAGTGAAACATACATCTTGCAATATTGTAGATTTGTATAACACATTGAAAGTTAAATGTAGTTTAATAATTATTACTGATATTACGTTTATTGCTGAAACTTTTCAAATCAACAAATAAACATTTAGGGTGTGTTAGTCGACTCGTTAAATAATTAGGATAAAAGTTGACGTATTGTATATACCTATCCAATACATATTGAGAAACTGTAAGGCAATTGTAACAAAATAAACATAAAATTATGTTATTATCTATTGTTTTACTTCTTTGACATTTTGTATCTGTTTGACTGTGATTTTTTTTTTGTATTTTATGAGGTTTTTGAGAGTTTCTTGTTGTTGGCTGCTACTGCTTACAGTAAGTCTGAAAATGTGCACTCTTTCAATGGGGGTAATTACTTCTTAAAGATGTATCATTCTCGTGTTTTAAATACATTGAGAAATCATTGTAGCGTATGAATATTGTAAGTGTGTTAAATCGAGATCGAATTGTTCAAGTAAGCACCCTCCTGCTAGTAGTTGTCTTGTAGAAGAGGGAATGTCTTATCAGCATGAGGCAGCGATTGTCACGGGTTCTGTCATATCTGCTGTCGGGGGTGTTGTTTATCCGGGGACCGGCAATCGGTTATCGGATTAGCGTTATCTTAACGATATAGACGCTGCTCGGTCGCCAACGGCGCGTGTTCTCAGTAGCACCCTAATATGACGCAACGTCACCCATAACACCCCCATAATGACATGACTTTTATGCTCCAGCAACGATTGCTTTTTTTCTTCTTTCAAGAACGCCCATTCACATCAAATGTTGCAAAATTTTATATTATCTATCATTTTTCAAATACTTTTTCTCACTAGACGGTCTAAGTGTTTCACTTGACAAACCAAAACTGTTTTTCAAAAAGATGTTGTTCATATTTTAAAATCTGTCACAACAAAATTATCATATGACAACACAAATGTTAGTAAGTTTTGTAAGAAAACCTACAGCGCCTCCCTTGAGACAACCCTTTAGCAAAAGTACCATAAATCATGAACCACCCACATTGAATAGAAACAACCCGTTTAGAATATTTTCAGCTGCTTATTGTTTTTCATACGAGACAAATCATGTTGTAGACGGCAAATTGACATTTAAAAATAATGCTGATTTACAACAGTAAAGTCTTTCAAATTGTGTTGAGATTTTTCGCATCTATAATAATCACTGCTGAATTAGTTAAAAAAAAGCGGATGAGAAACGAATATTTAAGCATAAAACCAGAAGAAGCGCTTCGAGGGAAACAGAGTGTGCTATGAATATGGCTGAAGCGCACATTAGAGCATCAAAAGCGGAAATAGGCCGGAGATGAAACTGCGGCGTCATTTCCTTTAGACGCCTCGAGTTGGCGCGTCTTCGTCGCGACGCTAGAGGTGCCGTTGCTGCTGTTACTGCTGTTACTGCATTCACCTATTGTAATGCAAGCCGCGTTAAGTCTTTACAGATTCATTCGTTTCATCAATATTATCGCGTTTGAGGCTTTTGTCCTCGAAGAGCTATTGGCAAAAGAGAATTAATCTATTCAAAAATTCAAGTATTTACAGAAATGAGCACCAGCTATTGTTACAAAGATTAATCAGAATAAGGTTTTGACAAGAAAAAGAGGTTATTGTGGAATCATTGTCTGATACCTATAGTTCTTTCTTTTCCTCTCATATTTCCATCAATTTTACGTTTATTATAACTTTTTGTTTGTTAAATTTAAAGTTTACAAAAGTGATTTTTTTTATACATAAATATCCAATTTTATTGCTAGTCTTACTCCAAATATACAGTATTTTATTTGATTTCCATCTTTTCTTATATTTTATGTTCTTTTCTCATTAGTTTAACCTCTTATAATGCTTTGATTTTGTTGTTTGTTGAAGATTTAGCGTTTTGCTAAAACAGCTTTAAACATATTTCTAGATTTTTTTCTATTATTGTTATGTTTTTTATACTTAATTAATAGTTTATTTGTGTGTTTTTGGCAAATAATTATTAATATTATTATCACTTATTATTTTATCCAACACCTCTTTATTATGATCTTATAAAAATGATGTTACGATTGAATTGTGAAGTCTATAAAACCCAAGTGGCTTTATAGATCAATAATAAAACTGTTTTTATATAATTCACAACAGTTTACAAAAAAAACGATTAATTTTTTGGATATCAAAAAACACAATACCTAAAATTACAATTATTATAAGAAACAGAAATCTCAGATGAAATCATTTGTTGAGATAACATTTATATTATACGATATAACTTTATTTGCTTTATTGATTGACAATGTTGTTTCCACATTTATTCAATTTTGGCTTCTCAGTATTCACAATAACATTGCCTTTGTTTCAGAATTTTTACCCAGTATCTTCTTAGCAATGTCTATTGTGCTCCAATTTGATTCTTTGACATACACTTGTGCCACGGTTGTCGATTTCCATTAGCCATCTTGTTGCACAATATCAAAATCGGCCCCAGCGTTCTATTTTTAGCGTTGAAGAAGTAACTCAACTTGCTTACCTCACAAACATCGTTTTTTTGTCTTTAGTTATTGAACTCACTCAATTCTTTGTAATAAGCGTCTTTGAATTTTTTGAGAAGCAAGCTCGATGTAGGTTCTTCAACATCTTTTGCAATTTTTTTAGGAAGAGAACTATTTCTGTTATTTCCAACAATGTTACAAAAGCCAAAACAGTTTGTTTGCAAAATTTTTCTTAAACAATCAATTTGTTGTCAACAACAACATAGCAAGCAAATCATAGACTACTGCTAATCTTTATGAATATAAAATTTTTAAGTTTTAAAGATTTTTTAAGAGTTATTACAGAGACAGATCTTGCATAAAACTATGTGAGATAGTTCCAATTCAAAAAAAGTTAAACATTTCTTTCATAACTTATTTGCCTTATAAGACCCTTGTTTAATAAATAGCTATAATCTCACAGTCTTTTTAATAAACTTTTGTTTTTTCTTTTCGAGTTTATCTTCTACGTCACATTTACATAATCTTTTAAGATATGTTTTAAGGGTAGTAAATACTATTTCAATGTTTATTGTTGTTTATTATTGTACAAATTTTTCGATTTCACATTTTTTTAAAAACATTTTGGTTAGCCATTTTCTTTAAGCGATGTTAAATTGTTAATTTTTATATTTTTTTGAAATTTTTATTTAAGTTATTTGTAAAGATTATCAACTTTTTCTGAAATCTGTACGATTTTGATGTTAATAAAGTGGTTCAGTGAATTGTTCTTTCTTAAGTGGCAAACATGAGACAAGAAATGAGTTGGTTGAATGAGTTGAAAAATTTTGAACTTTCTAGAAACCAGTCAAAAATTCAACTAGTTTTTATTATATTAGAACATTTTGACAGATCTTAACCGGGCTAAAAACAATCAAAAAGTTCTCACTTCCAAAACAACTGAAATTCATCAGCTAAGATGATCAAACTTTCTAAAAATATCTGTTATCTACAATAAAGCAGTTTCCTATCATCTACTAAAAAAAAAAACATAAATGGTAAAATTTGTAGGTTATCCATAAACCACATAAGCAAAACTATTCAGTAACTTTTTTTTATCTAAGTAGCAAAAGTCAGCATGATGAAATACTGATCGTATAATAAATCTTAACTATTCAGCGAAATCATCAAAATGTTGTACTAAAATGCAAAATTTGTGACATGTTGCCACTTGAAATTGATAATTTTGCATAAAAGTAGAACAATGGAAATATCTTTCGTGCATTTACAATGCTGACAGGAAGAGTCTATAGAAACCACTATAAGAACAAGTCTTACAAGTTTTGATCAGAACAAACGATTGACTACAATTTTTTTTTTTAATAAGCTAAAATCTTAGCTTCAGCTAAGATATAAGAATTCTGCCTAAAATTGTCTGGTTTCAATGATAAAAGTGCAAAAGTTTTAGTTGTCAAAAACTAAAATTTTTTATTTTTGGGTAAAAACATGAAAAAGAAATAAGTTTAGCTACTAAAACACCTGTATGGCTTCAATTTTTTTGAAACTGCAATGACTCAAAAAGAAAATTATAGCTTTTGGACTCTGTGAGGTGACAAATTCAATTTCCGATATTTGAATAAAATAGTAGAAGCTACTAGAATATCTCACTAGCTATAGCTGTTTCAAAACTAATGTTGAATAAAATTTTAAGTTTCGATTTTGGTTACAATTATCTTAAAACATCACTTTCAGCCGGCTGTACATTCGGTCAAAAATAAGCCAAAATTTTGACAACAGACAATGTTTTGCGAAGGAACTAAGCCCACTCTCGAAAACTAATAACTTGGTAATTTAAAATGTTTACGACAAAAATAACCAAGCTTATATATAGGCTGTTCTAAACAAAAACCTGCATACTGTAAACGGCCAATCTACAATGAAAATTATACATAAGTTTTCTAAAAAGATTTAAAAAGTTTTAATTAAACAAATTAATTAAAATAACAATATTATTTAATAAAATTAAGGAAATTAGAAAATGACAAAAATACAAATCATCGCTGCCAAGATCTCACATAATAAAAATTTACAACTAATCAAAGTAATTAATTTATATACTAAGACTTGGTAGATGTCTGTTGATCAATCTCTATCATCGGTAAACTTTGATACAATTTAATAGCCCATGTTTTCTGGAAACTAACTCTTCTAAAGAGAAAAGAATTCTATTTGTTTGAATAAATTATTTTCACTTAAGTCTTATTTTAGAAACCATTTTTAAACTTAGGACTAAACCACTATTTCTACACTTTAAGTTTTATTAATATTACACTTTATCTCAATCAATATCTTTTGATAACTTCTAACTTTCTTAATTTATCAGTATATTTAAACTAATAATTCATGCATTATTTTCATAATACATAATAAATAGATTTTAGTTTCAATACTTAAATTAGCAAATACAACATTAGATACGCGAAAAAATAAACAATTATAAAAAAAACAAAATAGTTCAATAAAAAATTAAAAATTTGCTTAAAAAAAATGCTGTTATATATTAAAAACAGTTGATGATGAAAAATGACATAGATAAAGCGGTTTGCTACATTAAATTTGGTTAAAAAAAAGAAATGCTGTTGATTAAAAAGTGACATAGATAAAGCGGTGTGCTACAGTAAATATAAAACTTAAAAAAAACAGTTTTTTGTTTTTTTTTAAGATTTATATTCTTTTTACTGCTTTTAAATTTGGTTATATATATATTATATTAGTTCAATTAACAGTCGAAAGTTAGTAAAAAAGCTGTGAAGTTGTGTATATAAAACACATATAACACTGAAACAAGCAGTCTTAGTTTGCACCCTTTTCAATAATTTTTTTAAGCCGTAGAAACAAAGAGCTACGTCGTTCTATGTTTTTTAAATTTTTACGTTTGAATCTTATAGTAAAACCTTTTTAGATCTTTCTCATAAACTATAACATTTTGTCGCATAGTTTTTAGAGTCTTTTGTGTGTTTCTGTTTGTAATTAATAATTTCCTAATTAAAAAAACATCTAAAAAATGTGCAATAAGTTCTATTTTTTTTCTTACTACCAACTACTTTGGTAATAACTCTATTTTGTTAGTAGTAACCAAACAAAATAGAGCAAATTGCATATCGCAGATATACGCTTGAGACAAACAGCGCTAAAGTGATAAACTATTAAAATTGACATCTGTCATAAAACTAACAGCAACTATTAGAAGCAACCTTTTACCAAAAAGTAGAGAAATCAAGTTTCTACATGTTTTAATGCATATAGGTCACTCTAAGTGACATAAGTCTAGACACAAATAAAATTAAAAGTATATTGATAAGACAACCTAGATATCACGTTAGCGTCTTTTGTTTCAAGCGCATATCTATGATATGCAATGTGCTCTATCTTCTTTGGTTACTACCAACTACTCTGGTAATAACTCCACTTTTTTGCTAGTAATTATTAGAGATATTTTCAAAGTAGGTGACAATAACTCTACTTGTTAGTAGTAACCAAAAACGATAGAGCACATTGCATATCATAGATACGCGTTTGAGACAAATAGCGCGAGAGTGATAACTGGGTTGTTTATCAGCGATATACGTTTTATGCCTATTAAAATTTACATCTGTGACCAATATGCATTAAACATGTACAAACCTGGTGTCACAACTTGTTGATAGAAGGTTGCTTCTAATAGTTTTCACAGCAACATTTTAACCTGATATGATCCAGACGCTTTGTCACCTGCACATATGTTGAGAATGTTATTGAAGCTATATAATCTTATAGCGTTGGTGGACTACGGGAATTAGGCACCTGATTGGTGTAATTGAAGTTGTGGTACGGCATTTTATAAATCAATGAATATATATGTAAAGTTATTTCTAAAGCTGAATATGTTTTCTAAGATAATTTCAAAGCATATGCTTCGACTCATTTATTTAATCTGGTTAGAAAGTTTTTGCAGAGGGTGAGCATGCTGGGTCGGGTAGTTTCACTTTCACACCAGTAACCACGACAATACGCGGACGTGGCTACTAATATCACCCTAATCCCCTTTGCGTTCCCTTTCGCTTCAGTGAGCTTTGCATACTATAATGTACAAAGTCAAAGCTTTGGGCTTTTGCACACACACACCTACTACTTACTCTATTCCCGAGCCCTAAATTTATTAACTCTAACTTGATATTCGTGTGAACTAGCTCCTAAAAAGTGCACTTATCAATGTAAAATTTCCATTAAAGTTGAAGTTTTATATGAAAAAAACTACTAGAGTATTAAGTTGTATCAAATGCTTGTTTCAGTGAGTAAACACTTTACAATTTTGTTTAATAAAAAATACTGTTTGTAAAATCGTAGCAAGTGCTTCAAGTAATAGTATTTACATATATAATTGTATTTTTTTAAACAGAGTTAATTATAATAGACAATCTTTTTCGTATCTTATATTACAAAATCTAACTTCTGATGTAAAATTACTTAGATATTGTTGTTTATTTCAATGTGAAGGAATAAGCCTGGGGTCTTTAATTTTACAAATTTTAAATAATTCTGTTTGATTTTCTGTATTTGAACAAATAAATCCAGCTACTATTAACACTCTCAAACTTAATCCATATTGATGTAGCGATTTAGCATCACGATTCTCCCTTTCAGTTCATGCCACGTGACCGGCATAAGTCGGTCACTTAATCTGCTATTTATGTGACTTTAGGGGTGAAGTCACGTGTTTTAATATTGACTTCGTAAAATGGCTAATTCTAGGATTTAAATCACATTTCCTGCCAGTATTAACTTCAATAAGTGCGGTATTAAACTATAAAATATTTTACAAGGGTGATTATTGCCGAAGACGGCGCAACTACCCCCTTTTACATCAGACCTGCAAAAATTGTAAGATATTTTCTTCTAAATGTTACTTGTTTCAAGCCCAGACAAAACGTGTTAATCTGTATTGTTGGTCGACGAAGGGTTGCAAATCCGGGGTGGTGTTGGGCTTTTCCCAAACTTTCACACACATACGAGGAGCACGCGTTACTGTTATGTCAAGCAGTCGATCAATCAACAAGACAACTGACATACGTTTTTGCTTTTTTTTTAAACACCCCTTTTGTTACAAAAATCAGCTACCAAAAGTTTAATACAAAATTGATTTTAGAATACATTTTACTCTAATAATACATAGAAAAAAGTATAAATCATATTACTTAAATTTAAAGACAGCTAATAGGCGTAAAGCTGTACTTAAAATACTGCTTTTATAATTTCCTATAACTAGACCTAATTATTAAAAAAAAATTTTTAAATAACTTTTGCGCAAGTGTTGACAGATTTTCCAGAGCCGGACTAAGTTTGTAAACAGGTAAAATAAGTTGTTTGCACACATTTTGTTTCTGAAAGATAAAAATGTCAATATAAAATAAATTTTTTTTTATTTATTTATTACAAATATCTACAGTTATTATAAACTATGTTTTGTTAATTGTCATACCTCCTTAAGACACAAACAAATATTACCTAAGCCAAACCTGTGTTGTTTGTCTGAAGGGTAAAAACTGTTTTTTAGTGTTTTGACTAGTGGTCTATGTTAGGCTATTAGCTTCTGCAAGAAAGAAAAGACTATATAACGTTATTTTATTTAGACTACTATACTAATATATTAAAAAGTTTTTAAGTCAAGAGCCGAGTTGTTCCAATCTAGTGAACAGTGAACCATTAAAAGTTTGTGTTTTTTAAATTTGACGTTAAAGCTTATCATGAAGGTTTAACTTTGAAATATGAACGTACTTTTACCATCGAATCAAAGTGACAGTTTAATTAATTTAACATCTAAACCTAACTTCACTTTTAATTTAACGAAGACGTTGATGAGATTAAATTAAAAGCACTTGTAGTGTTATAACAATCAAAAAAAAAAATTGCTGAAAGTACCCGTTTACAATTGTATCGTCAAGAAACTGTGCAAAAAATGACTGTAAAATCGTCTTTTAGTATCTTGCAGCAGTTAATGTTTTATTTAAAAAATTGACCATTATACTCATTTACCGTCAACTCGGTGGCCGTTACGAAAATAAGATTCCACCACACAAATTGTCTGTTCTTGTAAAAAAACCATTTTAAATTCAAAAATAAAAAACTTGAGTAATTATTTTGACATTTGAAGCAATTGTTTGGAAAAATTATGATTTGCTTACACAATCTCATAGACATAGCCAACTATGTCATCAAATTTTAATAAAAGCTGACAACTTCAAATTTTAAAATAGTTTTTGAAATATTAGAAAAATTACCATTTATATGTATTAACTAAAGTAACAGTTTTTTAAAAAAACTTATATGTATGAATAATATTTTTATTAAATCCACAGTATAAAATTTTACAAAAAAAATTTTAATTTTTAAGAAAGTTTTTATAAAAAAAGACTTCATTTTAAGAAGCCTCTAGCTAAACAAAGAAAATATGCTTATCTGCTAACATGTTTATACTAAACATACAAAATACAAAATTAAAGTCATTTATAATTAGAATTCGCTCTTTAGTCAACAAATTGATATTTTTTGTATTTTTTTAGGTGTAGATCAGATCAGTAGTTTTTGAGTTATTCTTATTAATGTTTATTTTGACATAAATTTTTGACACTTTGATTGATTTTAAAAATTTGTTAAAACTTGAAAAAATATCCAATATAATTAAATAATATATTTTTATTTAATTATTTAAGCAATTTAAATATATAAAAAACTAATATAATAATTAATAATATTGAAGTCGGTTTTTTCCAAATTTTGAATTTGTATACTTATGAATTGGCATAACGAAACAGAATTTGCAAATATGTACATATACATGTAGGTTTATAATAATTATAAACATCTCAAACCCACATTTATAATATTACTCAAAATAGTTAGTCACTTTTGCAATTTTTTTTTCTAAACTTTTTAACCTTTTGTTTTAAATTATCTTTTTTTTCTCTTTATAAAATTGTTATTGTAATGGTATTTTTTTTCTCTTTTTAATATTTAATTTACTCCTACTGTTTATTTTTTTCAGTTTTATTCATCTCCAATTTTTTTTTATTATTAATTGTATTTTTTGTTTTTTTTTATGATTACAGCTCAAAAACATTCTTCTATAGTTCTTATATCAATTTTTAATAATTTTTCATATTAATCTGGTCTTCAAATTGCCAAGTGTTAAATTTTTAAAATAATCAATAGTATATTAATACCAAATTGCGCGATGATTAAGGGTTTAATCGGCAATCAAATCGATATTTGACGAATTAAGTGTAAAAAAATACAAAATTAACAATTTGATGAGGTTTAAAATTTGATTACCGTTTGTGTACTATTAACGACCTAATGTTTATAAAAAAAATTAATCTTTGTTTTTAACGGCTTAACTTTCTGGGGTTATAACGACTTCTAAATTACGAGTTTTGTAATCATTTTTCTAAATTTTATAAAATATTGAAAAGTATTGTAATTTGGTCAGATATGTAACAGAATTTCATTGCATACTTTATAAAATTTTGCTTAAAAAATAAAAATAATGCAGGTTTACACCGAGAACGGTTTAGTTAAGTTAGACCAGCGCTTCAGGGTAGCTATCTATAGCTTAATCATACTTTAATTATTTCTATAGTTATTTAACTAAAGTTAAAGTTCAACTATCCAATTTAATTAATTAAATAAAAGATAACTGCAAATTGTGTTAAAATGCATTTAGAACTGAATGAAATCGAAACAAATAAAACTTAAAGTAATTGTAAAACTTAATTGTAATTAATTATATTCTGGTTTCTCATTATCTATTGTCATTAGACAATAATACTAATGTAAGGTAGTCAAACAGGATCTAGCTTTAAAAAATAAACAAATCAATCAGATAAATGACACTCATTCTCTCAACCGTCTTGAATTGTCACATCGGATCTTAGATTAATTGACATTTCAATAACGAGTTTTTAAAACGTCAATAACGAGCGGAGGGTTGAGCGACCAGCAATAAGAATTTTTCTTTTTGGTTTTTGAATCAATACAAATTAACTGTCACTTTAGAATGTCCGTTCTTTTTCTATTAAATCATTAATTTATACATATTTGTGGATAAAGCAAAAAATAAATAATCTTAATGGAACAAGCAACGATTAGAAAATGTTCTATAAATAGTTACAAAAAATCTTCGTTTGACTTATACAGACAAAGGTGGTTTTATTCACTTTTGAGGTTGGTATACACTAATAACAATGGTAGAACAAACTTAAGTAAACAAAAAATAAGTAAAAAGCTAAAAAACATGACACAATGCTGTGTGTATGTAATGTCTATGTAAAATAATGTTTTTTATAAATAATTTTTTTAAATCTAATTATTGACTACAAAGTTTTGTTTTTAACAAAATTAATAAGTTAATTAATAATTTATTAAAATTATTTAAGTATTATTTAAGTATAGTACAATTTTTATAGCCTGGACAGAAATCGACCAACGGCAACCTCTTTGATAATCAATTGTGCTCTTTACATTTACAAACCAGTAACTCATGGCCAGACAAAAATTATCTCTTTAAAAAAAAAAAACTTGCTTGGTTGTATTTAAGCGTACGGCAATTATTCGGCTAGGCTCTGATCGCACTATTCTCAGCCACCAGGCCATCGAGAAAATCTATCACTTATTTTTTTTTTTAAAACACAGTTTTAATAGGAATAACACAGAAAAAACAAAAACTGTTTTCATAATTAAGTCTGATACACATTTTTTTTCAATAATGGTAAAACAATATATAACGAAGAATGAATTTTGCTAAAACAGTAATAATTCCAGTCTTGCAAGCCTATTTTAGTCAAAACTTTGCTACTATATTTTTTCGGATTTGAGTCTTTAATAAGCTTAATAATATTTTTAATTTAGAGTTTTTTATAAATAACTATTTACAAAGACACTCGTGTTTTTTTATATATTTTGAATTTTTTAAAGTTAATATACTGTCAAAAAATTATAACGTAAATGTCATAATTTTTTTACTACTGTTATATCTTTGAAAAAAAATTTGTATCATAAAAACAATTTTTTTTTCAAAGATATAACAGTAGTAAAAAAATTGTCTCTAAATTGTGTTAAACAATTTCGGTTCAAAATTAAACCGAAATTGTTTAACACAATTTAGAGACAAAGCTAAGCTGCAAAAGTTTGTTTGTCATATAAGGTCTTTTTTATTCAGAATTGTTAGGTTACTTCGTATTTGTCAAATAATTTTTTTTTATTTGCTTGGCTAATTCTCGACTAGTTTCAAATAAACCACATAACTTTTCTTCTTTCTGTGATATTATTTTTTTGTTAAAAATAAAACATAATAGCAAAGAACCATTTATGTATAATTTTTTAATATTAAATTCCAATTTTAATTTTTTTAAAATCAAATTGCTGTCACTACGTTTTAGCAGCAAGGTTACTTTGAACTTGATAATCTAATTTTTTTATATTAAATTAAAAAAATAAAGCGCAAAATTGAAAAAATAACCTATAAAACTTGTTTTATGAGGGGTATTGGCACACAAGTTACAGCGTGTTACAGGCTTAGTACAGGTTTTTTGCAGTATAATATGTTGGTAATAAGAATAACTGTTTTAATTTAAATTAGAAACAAGCTCAAAACATATTTTTAATATAAAAAATACCAGATTAAATTTGCAAATAGCTGAATTTTAATATGTATCAATATCAAATTATGTATTTATAATAATTGGACGTTTATTATTTTAAATAAATAAGGATTTTATACATTGGTCTGATTTGTCATTTCTGTTATGCTTCAGTTTTTTACTCAAATAACTTTTTTGCTTTTGTAAAATTGCAACCAAAGTTTGTATCTTAAAACGTTTTTGTTTCCTTTACAGAAAACATTTTGAATTTTTTAAGTCTCTTATTATTTAAATTTCTAGTGTTTTTTCGATGATTCTGTTCTGTGGGTGAATAAACTATTTTATAATACAGCATCTAGATTTATTTTGTTTCTGATCCAATAAACAAGAGTTTAGTTGACTTGTTTTTAAATTTTTTATTTCAATAATGACTTGAATACAGTAAGTACAATCAATATTGTATTTATATATAAATCAAAATAGCTTAAGTTTCAAATTGTTTTTCTGAAAAGTTTGTGTCAAAAAAGGTTTAGGTAAGCTGTTTAAATAATGATGTTTTTGATTGAATTATGGGGTCCATAAAACACAAGTGGTTTTATGAATCAATAATACAACTGTTTTTATATAATTCAACAGTTTATAGAAAATAGAACAATGTATTGAACATCAAAAACAACAATACATTAAATTACAATTATGAGAAACTGGAATATCAGATGGAATTTGTTGAGATTTACGTTAATATTTATTTTAAAAGATAAACAAAAATAGTAACAAAATTGACCTAAATTTATTATCAAATATTTTTTATTGGGTGCTAGAAACTTTTAATTATCCTTTCTTTCAAAAACTTTTAATTTCTTGCACTTGTAATTTTTTGATTTGTTTTTAAAAAAGCGATTAACTTTCTATATTGTGAAATATCTGTATTTTTGTGAAGTAATGTCGATCTTAGCATGCTGTATTTTGTTCACATTGAAGAAACCGCAAATCTTTTTTTCGCGTTGAAGAATTAACCTAACAGCACATCTTGGTTTTTACTACAAACATCGTTTTCTTGTTTCCAGTTATTGAACTTACTAATTTTTTTTAAGCGGTCTTGGATTTCTTGAATAGCAAACTCGATGTAACTTCTTCAATATCTTTTTCAATTTTTTAAAAAATAAAACTATTTTTCTAAATTTTTAACCATGTTACAAGCGCCGAAACAGATTAATTGCAAAATTTTTCTTTTGGTTGTCAACAACAACATGGCAACCAAACCATAATTAATCTTTGCAGATATAAAATTTTTGGGTTTTGATAATTTTTTAAGAATTCTTACAAAGAAAGATGTTGAATAATACTATGTATTGTACTCGTGTCTTAACAGCAAACAAGTCACTCAAAAAAGATTAAGCCATAAGCCACTAAAGTAAGCTCTTGTGTCTAAATATTTTTTTCGTAATTTATTTGCCTTATAAGACACTAGTAAAATAAATAAGTATTATATGTTTTGTTTAGCATTTAGACTCATTTTGCTTTTCTTATAGCAGCAACGTCTGGCGAAGAAAACCTAATTTTCTTTCTTGGCTAGCCCAGAAATAGTTGACGTTCTCGGTTGTCAAAAATTAAAAAAAAATATTTTGGGTTATTGATTCAACAGTTCTAGCACAAGCTTTAATAAACTAACATCATTTATTTTTTTGTCATTAACAGTCAAGTTTTGGTTGTCATTTGTGAGTATTACAAATTTATAGTGCCATCACATAAAACCAAAAGTACTACTAGGGGCTGCTAACCTAACTTTTAACTGACAGATTTACCTGTAGAGATATACAGTCGACTATAATATATTATAATAATTTTTAACTAAATGAAAGTTATGAAGCGTTATTTTAAAAAGAAAAATTATATGCACTAAGCTTTTTAATATTTCTTAAAAAAATAGCTAATCTACCACTTAAAATCAAAATGTTGTAAAATAAAATATTACGTTTTACATTTTAATAAAATATAGAATGCACGGAACGTAGCAATTAAAGCAAATTTTTTTGATCACGAAGCATGTTTAATTGGGTCACATGCCCTTTAACACTCTTCGGTAAGACCAGAATTAAGAGAATTTATTAAAGCAGCTCACGTAAGCCGACCATGATTTTCAGATCGTGTACACTGATAGAGAATTTTTAGAAAATCTTTTAACTTAATCTAATCGCATCAAAAATACGTAGCAGGAAAGCAACTATAAAATGTGTTTTTTTATGTAGTCGCTTTATAGAAAAGTTTTCGGAAAATATTGAAGAAAATATAATTAAAACCGCACCCTCATCTAAAGATAAATTCATTTGAGATAGTATACACAATTTGATGTTGCTGATACATGTCAAATACATACCCTGCTGAGAGGGTCCTAATAACTGGCAAGCCCTCACTTAACTACCCTGCACCCCTTAGCCCCAAGAGAGACATTTATTCCCTCAATTTACTTAGGCAATTCTCTCTAAACTGGCTACTTGATTTCTCAACTTTAGATAATTGTTATTCTCTAAATAAAAATTTTTGTAAAATTTTTAAAGAATTATAGGGGTGAGTTTGTGACGTCATAACCGTTTAATTCTTATCAGCAACTCACTAAACAAACGCTATTCATATAACCGGCGCTTATCAGAGCTCATGCATGACTTTTTACAGATATAATATGGAAGAGATGGCCATTTTTGTGCATCCACTTAAAAACGAACTAAATTAAAACATTGCTCGAGGATTTAAAAAAAATGATTATTGAAGCTATTTTCAGGAACAATAGATGAGCAAACTTTTTAGTAGCTTTCCAACGAAAAGATAAATAACTAATATTTAATAATCGCCCAAATATGTCGTTGCTTGACCGATATAAAACTTAAAAAAAAATAACTACAAAAGCTTGTCTAAAAATTCAAAAACAAAATGTATATAAAAAGAAGTAAAAACCATCGGTTATTTTTGGAACCGATGTCAGTTAAAACACGAAACTTAAATTTATTTATGGATAAATACTTATTATATAAATGTACAATAAAGTAAAACGTTTATTATCAGTAATTTTGTCATGTATTATTAAAAAATTAAAATAATTTTAAATTAAAACGGTTTTGAGATAAGAACTTGTTAGAAAACAATAGAACACATTGTGTTTTAAAGTTTTGACAAATTGAATTTTATCAAATAAAACATCTAAAATAAATAAATGTTTTTTAGGAAACTTTAAATCACAATACTCTTTCTCAAAGTCAAAAACAAAATTTCAACATTTCAGTTTAACTAATGTTACCAATAAAGATCCGAAAATCTGTAAAATCTTAATTTGATAGTATTAACATAATTAAGTACTCACAAAACTTGTTTTATGTAATTAATAGACTTTTGTACTTTTGTTAAATAACGTCAATAAGTGGTAGTTTTTATTTAGGTTTTGTTGTCAATTATTTGTTAAAAATTATATATTTTCATTCTTCAACAGAGTAAGAAAGGTTTGAATCTTATTTAATATGCAAAATATTAAATTTTACGGTAAATTTTAAAAATGCTGCAATCAAACGCAAGAAATAGTATGTTAAGGAGCTAGTTTTATAAGAGATGAATTGTCGCACAAGTGTGAGTGTAGAAAACTAACCACAGGCGAGTTTTCGATGAGATACCTAGGTCAATACCATTTTTAAGACGTGCTATTAGGCCTTTTTTTCCAAGTTACGTCTTTTTCAAAATTTGTCAAATTTGAATATAGATTTTAAAAAAATGATAATTGACATTTGAGCGCTTTACACAAATGTTTCAATCAACAACAATGCTAAATGTAGCAAAAGGTCTCCTTACCAAACAAAGTTTTGTAATCTTGTGTTAAAGCGACTTTGATTTCTCATTTAAGCCTTTGAATCACTTTTCTTTTCAAAATACGCTCTGTTTAAAATGATAATGTATTTTTTTCAGAAATAAAACAGTTATAATCATTATAATAAAGTAAAAAATTAAAAATCAAATATGGCATTGACATTAGACATAATTATTTTTTTTGACAGTCATGTACATCACCTTAAAAAAAAACACTATCTATAAAAACACTTGTAATTAATAAATCTCTATAAAAGACTCCAAATTCAATACATTAATAAGCTTATTAAAGATTTAAATTCGAAAAAATACCATCTGAACAAGAATGCCATAATAGATATTGATTAATTTGATCTAGTGTACAAACAATACTACTGTACAGTGCTTCCAAGCCAACATGAGCCTTAGAGAAGCGCTTCAGCTTTCATGTACACATCGCACCTAATTTTTTTAAGCTTTTGATTGGTTAATTTGAATTTACTCTTGAATCTGATAATTTAGTTCACATATTTTTCAGAGCTCATGTTTGCTTGGAAGCACTGAACATAGAATACTAAAAATTATAAATTTATTTCTTATCAGCACCAACAAGTTAATCTACCGCCAAAAACTAAAATCCTTTGCCATATTTTATAGACTAAAAAAAATCAGAAAAATTGATTTAGTGAGAATTTTTTGACTGATACATCTAATAGATCCGAATTTTTGTGCTTGTTTAACCTTTCGCACAATTTGTTTTGTTGTTTTACCAATTTTTTTTTTATTTTCAAATGTTTTTTTAATGCTAATGGATAGGAAAGACAAATAGCGGTATACAGTGGCCACCTAAATCACCAAACCTACCTCATTATTTAAAGAGCTAAATTTAGGTACAAGCAAAAATGCAAAAGATAAAGTAAAAGAAAAAGCAAAAGCAAAAGTTAAAATGTTAACGCTAGAAGTTTAGATTCCAAACCTATACAAAAAAGACAAGCAAAAATACAGCTTTATATATGGCTTTCTAATATATTACAATTAATTAACTCTCGTAACCATTAGAGTTGTTATTCTGGTTAAGAAAAATATTTTCTCAAATATGGTTTATTTGAGTTTTATATTTTATAACAAGTGTATTTTTAAGTTTGGCGTCGAAGATGGTCATGAATGTTTAATTTTGAACTGTGACCGTCACTCAAGAATCAAAGTGACCGTTATTAATTTAACATCAGAGTTTCATTTTTTACTTTTAATTAAACAAATCGATAGTTCAACACGTTAATGAGATGAAATTAAAAGCACTTGTAGTTATATTTTTAAAATACCTACATAAAACCTGTATGAGGTATTACAAGTTAAAATATTTTATTGTTAATATTGGTATGAAACGTATTTTATAATTTAGATTGTTTAAAAAAAATTAAACACTTTGTAATTGTGAATTACCTCAAATTATTAGGTGATTTTTGATTTTACACTTTCACTTAAGCTTCAAGCAAATGAAATGTTTATTTAAACAGCCAATAGTAGATATTCCACCAGGCATCAAATCAACATTTCATCGTTCAAAGTTGGCAATCTTTACGTAATATAAGGTCAGAATAAAGAGAGAAAGATGGGGGAGAACTTAATCTGTGCTTCTGGTCGCTTAGATAAGGCAATCGCCACGGGATCGTTGTGCGCTGATATCCTCGCCCCTCAGATGCACCCCACTGAATCACACTACATTATTTAGGGTTGACACCATCAATTAAACTGTTATCTGAAAATAGTTACAAAATAATGCTTAAGGGAGCAAGAGATAATAAAAGAATTTTATTAAGAGACGTAAAAAATATTTTATTTAGCCTTGTTTTTATGTATTTCTATAAATATGGAGATAAAATAAAAGTGGACTGTTATTAGACATTATGAGGTTGTCCTAAAATTAACAATTATGCAAATATAAATTTTATTTTTAAACGAAGTCATCTCAAACTGAAGACTTAAACTAACTGTTCTGGTAGTAGATTTAAAGGTTATATAAAAATCGTTTAATCTGTCACAACAAAATTGCGTAATTTTTTTTGTTTATAACAACGCTTTGCTCAATGAAAAAAAAATATATGTAACTAATGACTCTAGAATGAAGACAAAACATGCACATTTTACATTGTTTCTTTTTCATTGATAAATGTCGCACAGCAATTTTTTGGCATTCCTACAACTAGGCTTAGTTGCATTAAAAATTACTTATTACTATTATTAACATATTTACTTCAAAAATTTTTTTTTTATCTAATCTTATTTTTTTTTTTTGGTTTTTTTTCTCTCAATATTGCTTATGTTCTAATATTTTCTTTTTAAGTAGACTTGACCTGGACTTTTGCTTGTCTTTAGTTACCTAAATCGTTCTTTGCATTGCTACATCTAAACTAGCAATTATTTTTTTTGTTCTCGTTTTTGTTTTCAAAATTTGCTAAGTTTTTTTGTAATTGTCTTTTAACACTTTTTCTTATATCGGTTTTTTTTTAATTTGCTTTTTTCCTGTTATTTATATCTCTATTCATAAACCTATTGTCTATATTCTTTTTATAATATTTCGTTCTTTTTTCTATTATTCTATCACTTGTATTTTGTTTTAAATATTTTATCATACGAATACTTTTGCTTTTTCTTAATTTTATCTTCAAACTTCACCACATTTATATCTTGTTATTATTTTTTTTTTATTAGATATGTATTCTATTCCTGGAGTCTCCTGCTTAATCTTAACATTTATCTCAAACTCTTTTCAATCTTAAATCGTGGCTTTATATGTCATTACATTACATTTTTTACCAGACTGTCAAACATTGACTTGTTATCATACTCTCTTCTAAAATTTCTTTCTCTTATTTCTTCCTTAAACTATCGCACACATTTGATTACTTCATTGCACTAGATTTTTCACCTGCTCCTCACACCTAATTTCACCTAAGAGAGATAAGAAAACCCAAATAATGTGAGAAGGTTCAGAATGTTTATTGGTTAAACAATGGTTAAACCAATAAATACGAGCAAACGAAGGAATTATGAGTATAAAAAGTTTTGAATCGCAGCGCTGATAGTCAGTCAAGTCATCAAATGACGTTAAAAAGTCAAGTGATCAAGTGATCAAGTGATCAAGTGATCAAGTGATCAAGTAATCAAGTGATCAAGTTAAAAGTGATCAAATTGTTTAACAAAAATTAGCTTGATAGATAGCGAAAAGATAGCTTGATAGAAATAAAAGTATACAAAGTCAAGCCTAGAAGTGGAAATATTGTTTCAATCTTAAGTTTGAAAGTGGTTTCTAGAAGTTTGCTCGAGGAAGAGTGATTAATGTAAACAATCAGGGCTGTTTTCTTCTTGAAGAGTTTAGTCTCCAGAAGACAATTAGTAACTAAATCAAAATCCACCGAGACTACAGATTGATCATAATTTCTGTCCCAATTTTCTTCAATCTTCTGGAAAAAATTGAAGTGCTTCTTGACATCCAGAGCTATCGACCAGGAATTTGAATAAATCTCAAACGACCTAACACATCAGAACAGACATCTAACAGCTAAATCTTAGTTTATTAGTTAATTACTTTGACTAGTCGTAAATTAGTATTTTAAGTAATTGTAAAATATCTTGGCAACTAATTTGCGTCATTTTGTAAGAAATCATTCTTAATTTATTTTAATTTTATTAACTTTTCAAATATTGTAAATTTAATTAATTAGTTCAATTAGCAATTGTAATCTCTTTCTAGAAAAAATGTAAATAAATCTTATTGCAGGTTGACTGCCCTGCTAGTTTAATAGGAGTTGTTTTAGTACCTTCTTTGAATTTTTTATATTTAATTTTTTTTTTGCACCATTACTTAACAATATTATGTTTTTTCATGTTTATTTATCTCAAGCTCTTTAATTTTTAAATCTTATTTTTAATGTCTTTTATTCTTTTCCGTATCTTTTTTACTTTTTTACATTGTTTGTATAGACTAGCATTCATACTTTTTTCTCCTTACTATTACTTTCTTTTCTTATTTTTTGACGAGCACTTTTCTTATAAATTGTCTACAAAAGTAAACTCAAACAGCGCTTTTGTTTCAGCATTTCTCGCTTTTTTCTTTTCTCTCACGTTTGATTTTTAATATATTTTATTCACTTTTTCTACTACGGCTTTTGATATACTTTTCTTTTCTATGTCATTTAATTGAACATGCTAAGGTGTAATATGATAAAAGAAAATATACGACGCCAGCTGACATGTTAGACGTCAAAGTTGGCTGACTGGCTCCTTTAGTAAAAATCCATTGCACATTTTTTATGAAAAAGTACGGCATCACAATAGTTATTTATAAAGATTGTTTGTGGTATTAACTTTTCGTCACGACGTAAATGCATAAATAATGTGGCATCTGTCATAACAGATAAAAACCGAAATCACAAACAAAATAAATTTTTAGAAAAATAAATTGAACAATTTGCTTTCAATGTTGTAGCAAAGTGCCGTATTGTAGCAATTGCTCTAAAAAGTATCAAATCCTCGTCAGGTCAGCAAAAACACAGATTGCATTTGATACTCCAAAGCAAATCGGATTGCAAAAATGCAAAAAAGGTCGTTTCGAAAAATTACCCAATCTATGAGACCCTATTAAACTTTAAACGTTGTGTCCACGACCAGACGGACACTCAACCTCTCAAAAAAAATTAAGTACAATCATCAAACGAAAATAAGATTTTTGAGCAAAGAGCTTAGTCCCTGACTGGCGTCTTGCTCCTTGCTTTGTCTGTTTTCGTGATCAATACTGGGAGGAGGCTGTGACGTCATATCTCGGCCATCTTGTCATATCGCCTCCATTCCGGGAGATGTGATCTGTGCTGAAATGTTCCCAAGCCCCCACCTCGTTGCCGGTGGCGGCGACCGCAATCAGCGTTCTGCTGAATCATCTCTCGAGAAACTGATAAGATTGCAAATTGAATAATTGAAATTCTTTATCTATTTATCATATGCTTGCTGATATTTAATTGGGGGACGAAGAAGTTCTGCACAAAACACAACGCCACACTAAAAAATAACTCTGAAAAAGCACTCAGAAAGTGCCATTTTGTGATGTGGGAGTAATGGAGAAGGCTACATATGGCTACCGAAACTCCTCAATGATAAGATATCTCAATTAGGTTAGTTAAGCAAATATGAAAAAAATTTAAATAAATAATTCTGATATCAATCAATTATCAAAATATTTTGATAATACTTTTTTATTTTTTGATAAGAAGTGTTATATAGTTAGGTTTTGGAAGCGCTCTTCTCGTCGTTTAGAAGAGGAAGTTTAAAACATGTTTAAAGCAGCGTGATGAGCGAAAAAAGAGCCAAGTTTTGAAGAAATATGTTACAGCATCTAAGAAAAAAAAATAAAAAATTTTCAAAAATATTTTACTTGCTTATTTTGATCTTGAACGCCAGAAATATAATTCGTTACTTTATGGAAAATCTATTCGGTGCTGAGATCATGTTTAAGTAGGTAAATATATAGATAGCAAAGTACAGTAAATTACAGGCACTTTTAAAACAATCATCTTAAGGTTACACAGCAAAAAATTTAACATTTTAGAGAAACAAAATGTTTTTAAATTTATTCAAGAAGCAAATGATTCAACAAAGCGATACATGGTATTGTAACTTTATATTAGATAACCTTTTAAGTTTGTTTGATGATAAGCTAGAATGAGACTTGCAGAAAAATAAATTGACGTTAACCTCATTTTTGCTGCGCCAAAATAAATAATAAATGTCAGTCGTCACTTCTTTACTCCCATTCATGAAGTTCAGTGCTGCCCCTACTAATATCAATACAGTAAATTTTACTAATCTATTGAAACACTACAAAAACTTATTTTAACGTTCAAATGACGACAATTCAGTGTTAGAATACCTTTATTCTAAACAACAAAGAAAAAAAATTATAACTATGTATTTGTAACAAAAAAACTCAGCTAGGTATACGGTTTAAACTAAATTTTAATAAACTTAAACTACATCTATCTCTACAACATTTTTTTCAAATATTTTAGAAAAACATGTAAAAAGGAAATTTGAAAACATATATTGAATAATTTGCGAGAAAATGAAAAAAATAAAATAAAAGTTAACAATCTGTAAAAAAAAAATTATTACACAAAGATAAAAAAAGTAAAAATAATTTAAACTAATGAAAGATATAATAAACAAAAACAAAACACAAGCATTGTTTATTGTAAAAAAAAATCTAGAAACGTTATAAATTGTTGAAGCTTACCCATTTTTAAGTATTAAATTTTGATTTCAATTTGTTCTATATTTTGTTATTTTTGGGTTAACAATGACAGCAATAAGTAATAAACTGTTTTTGAAATGACGCTACCTTCAGACATTTTAAAAGCAGCAAAAAAATAATGTTTAGAAATAACATATATTGACAATTTTACTTATATTTAAAACCATTTTTTTTGTTAGAAATTGTGTAAATTTCTTAACAAATTAACAATGTGTCAAACTTTAGATTTTATTTTTCAAAATCTGACGTTTTTTAAAGTTTAAGGAAAGGTGTAAATAATTAAAGAAACCAATAAAAAATTAAAAAATTAAACGAAAAAAAGAGGTTAAAAAATTTGTTGATTAGAATAGATATCAGATTAAAACAAAATAATTAAGAAACAAAAAGATAAGAAACCGTAGAAAATAACAGGTGATCTAATAGTAATGTGCAATTAAAACCAAAAAAAAAGTGTTTTTAGAAATCATTAAAAATTACAAGTGAAAAGTACCAAATGATCATAAAAAAAAGATTTAAAAAAAAAAACAAAATACAAAAAAATAAACACAAAAATAAACAGACTTATGATAGATTGTGCAACTGAAAACTGGTTAAACGAAAAACCACATAGCGATAGAACCAAAAATAAACATAAATACAAAAACAAAGCTAAAATACAAAAAATAGATAAAAAATAGTATATTGTAAACCTAGGCGGCAAAGTGGTATTTTTCCATGCCGAGAGAAGATAATTATAACCCATGGCCACTTCCCAAGTCCTGGAAAATCACTTTGCGGCCGTGGTTTGCACATTAATTTTTTTTCCTAAACAAAATTACCTTATAATCTAGCATTATCTTAAAACTCATTTGAGGTTATTACCGCCAATCGCCAATTCAAAATGTCAAACCTTGACAGATGTCAAAAATTCATAGATTAGTTTCCTGTCGTGATTTACACAATTTATCTTGCACAAAAGTAATTTTTTAAAATAAGATTGACGTTCATAAGCAGTAAATGTGATTTAATGTTTTAGCACTCCTCATAAATAGTGAGACGTTTAGAGTGTCCTTGGTACGTGACAACTGTTCAACTGTCTATATAGATTTTATTTTTCTTATAACAGCGACGCTTGGCGGAGAAAATCAAAGTTTTTTTCTCGGCTAGCCGAGAAAGTACATCATTTCTTGGCTAGCGTGAAAATAATGTACTTTCTCGGCTGTCGAGAGACGATAAAATTTCATTTTGAGTTGGTGTAGGATAAAAAAATATTTATTACTATACATATAAGATAAACAAGTAACCAATTCAAAAATTGAAGCTGTTTTTTATATAATTTATTTTCAATTTATTTATTTAAATAATTTATACAAATTGATTTTTGCTCAATTTAATTGAATTGATTAGGTATATTAAAGTCGGTTATTTAAATTTTTTAATTGTTTCTTGTTTTTATTTTAAAAACGCATTACAAGCTTAAAAATTATTATTTTAATCTTGCTTCAATTTAACAAAATAAAACTCCTAATAACTCTTATAAAAAATGCATTTGATTTGAAAACCGGTTTTTTATAAAATTGCTTAAAAAAGGAAACAAAAATCAGATACAGCAAAAAAAAGACTTAAAAAATAAAAAAATAATTAAAAAAATTGAAAAAAATGAATAAAAATCTAAAAAATTTTGCAAAAAAAAAATATAAAAATTCAAAATTAAAATAGATAAAAAAATTAAAAATAGCAATATTGATAGAAGAGCAATGTGAGAAAAAAAACACTACTAGTTGATCAAAAAACAAATTTTTATAAAAAATGTAAAAAATGCTTAGAGGAATGCCTTTTAACATAAGTAAATAAATAAAAAGCACAAAAAAACACAACAAAATTAAGATAATATATATAGCGCACAAAATGTTAAAAAAAAAAAATAAAGATAAAAGTAGTAAAACACAACAAAAGATGAAATAAAAAATATAAATTAGCAATTTACAGAGTAAAAAGACTAAAAATGTCTAAAAGCTGCTAATGCAAAAAATAAAAAACAAATGATGAATTTTATAGTAAAGTTAGATAGATGTCACACTAATTTATTGAAAATTAAATAATTTAATTTTTTTTAATTTTTTATAGTAAAATATGTTTTACCATAGGTAATTGATTAATAAACATTCTCCAACTGCTTGCACTCCTAATTTTGAGCTTAATGGAGCTCCCATTACTCACTAAGGATGTTTAAGCACAGGATGTCATTAGCATAACTTACATGAAATATCTCGTAGCAAAATAACAGGAAAAAATGCTCGTCTCTACTCCACTCAACCCTTCTCGCCGATAAAATAAATCGCTTCAAGGGTAATTAACCGGGATAAATCTAAGACAAAACAACAAACAAAACCGACAGACACGACAACTTTGTCAACAGATGTGCTTATTGCTATTTCCCCAAAGACACTCATTAGATCAATTTTATTACCCCACATTCAATAAAAATAAATCGAGTGGAACGGCGTTTATTGCGCAATTAAACTGAAAAAAAAGTTATTGGCTTATAATATTGGCCGAGCTGAATAAAATTATAAAATCTGTTAATTAACCAAAACTTTTTTAACAATGAACAATTTGTAACATCTGGTAACATTTATAATAAGAACTTACAATATTCACAGCTTAGCAGTTATAGGGTAGTAGCCATTAACAATTTTAAATGCTAAAAAATAAATATTTGTTGACGTTAATCTGTTTATGTTGTACTACTAATTATTCATTTATAAGATATATATCAAATAATTAATTACTCTGGTCTGCTAATAAGAATATAGAAAAAAAAAGCTTGATCTACAATGTGATGAAAAGGAACGAAAATTTGTCAAAAGCGTGTAAAGAGATAAAGAAAACAAATAAAATAAAAAAAAATATTGACAGAATGTAGAACTGAGCTAGAAATAGTAAAAATAACAGAAAAAAAAATATTTTAAACAATATACTTAAACAAAAAAGTAAAAAAAAAATTAAAATTTACAAATGGAACCATTCAAAAATTTGTGTAGATAAAAAAATATAAAAGCAATATTGTAAGGTAGTAAGCAGCAAACAAATAAAAATTAAAAAACAATAAGCATGACGTAACAATGAAAAAAAATTGATTAAATATATAATACACAAAAAAAATAAAACAAAAGAAAAAAAATTAAATGTGTAATATAAAAACCACATACCAAATAATTAAGATTAAGCAAAAAAAGCGACATTAGAAACTAACTTTAAAATTTTAGAAACTAGATTTTTACATGTTTAATGTAAAGAGATCACTGCAAAAATTTTGATAGACACAAGTTGAGACAAAAAGTATAAAACTGATTGAACAACCAAGTTATCACTTTGGCGTCTCTTGTCTCCCACTCATCACTGTCACTGTCACTTAATCTGTTGCGAACAGGTCCAAAAAGAACAAAACTAAGTCTACAAATGTAGTTTGAATAAATTTGCTTTAATTCTATTAAAAAAAACAAGTTTAATAAGAAAATGTTAAGATATTTAATAATGTAAGAAAAAAAACTTTTAAATATTGAGAAAAATGAGATAAACGTTTAAAAGTAAAACATTACCAAACATTCGTTTGACACAAAATGTAAAAAAATAACAACAATGTAGAAATTAAGAAAAAACAAATCAGCTTAGATTGAGTTTTACGAAGTCATATGAATTTTAAGACTTATATAATATTATTTATTTTACTTTGAACTCATGATTGTTTTTACTGGTCCTCTAATACGGGCGTAATAGATTGCCAAGATATAAATAAATTAATAATAAAAAAATTTAGATACTTACAATTTTAATAAATAAATATAACTTTAATTAAATAATTGATTAAATATGCAATTGCTTAGATTTGAAATAGTAATGCTACTTAAGCCAAGTTTAAAACTAATCTTATACACATCTTTTATCTGCTTCAGGTATGTTTATTGATCCTTCACCTGAAATGGTCTAAGCAATTTTGATTTTGTTTTGTAAAGAATTCTTATCGTAAGATTCTTTATACATATATCACCGCCGTTCTCGACCAGCATAGAGCTGCACTTCTACGGAAGCAAAGCTCTGTAAGTTTGCTTGCATCCGGTAGTTTCAGCAACTCAGCAATCATTTGAAGCATTTTTCCTAAAGTATTTTTTTCTATTGGTTGAGAATAGTACTTGCCACGACAAAAACACACTGTTGATTTTGACGGTTGTAGGTCGTAAATCAACATATTTATATTTATGTACAAAGCAACGTAATCAACAAGATCATTATTTGGGACAATTGTAAACTGTCTCAGCGAGTAGGTTTTTGTAATTGATCTGTCAACTGTGACATCCTGAATTCGTAAATCGTAAAGTTCCTCACGTCGACATACTCTAAACATGCCAAAAGCTGTGATCACTTGCAAATAGCAATAAACAATACAATTTTGGCTGGAGCTGCCATATCTTAGCTAACAAATACGTCAAACCAGGTGCTTTTAACATATATTCTTAAATGTATTGATTTCTTAGCTTTGTCAAATATTGTGTAAAAAGCTGTTTTTTATAAAAAGTGGAAAAGGTTTCTGCTATACAATGGAAAAACAATGTCAAATCAATAATTGAAGTAAAATAGAGAACGGCAAAGTCGGCGCGTGTCTTATTCTAATAGGACGTCACCGAAGACCATAAAATTATCAACGGTTTGCCGTTAGAATATAAATGGTTCATCTTGAATAAAGTGGCATAGTACCCACAATTTTGTAATGTTTAGCAGATACACACAATAATAAGAAGGAAAGTGATTCTTCCCTCCCTTGTAACTAAAACCTAATTACACGCTGGAACCGTTAACGACCGAGGCGTTCTCCGTGGATAATTTTTATGATTTGTTTTCGAAATGGTAGTCTAGATGAAACGAATTTAATTGCTGTCTAATGGTATTGTCTATTTAATTTATAATGGTTTGGTGGGCGCCGTAAATGATGCTGTTCCCATAAAATCAAATTCTGATTTAGTGTTTCTAATTGGAACAGTTAAGATGTTATAAGACAAAGATTGTTAAAGGTGCATCATACATCTTCCTTATATTTATTATTGACACATAAGTCCTATAAAAATAATTACTTTGTACAACAAGTTTATTAGTTGTCTTACTCATCGATAAACTGGTCAAGAAACTAGCTTTGAAATTTTGAGTTTAAAATTTTAGTTATTAATAATTTTTTTCTAAAGTGATTAAAATCATCACTTCTAAATTAAAAGTGGATTTCCTGCTGGTGAAAATTGCTGTAAAGAAGACATCATAAACGTCACTCGACACCACCGCCAGCCACCAAAGTGGCTTAATGTATGAATTGAAGATTGCAATTCGCGTGCCGTATCAAATAATTTAACATTTTGAAGAGGCAGCTGCAAAGGTGGTGGTCGCAATCCATCCCACTTCTGAAACAATGTGTCTCATCTATTGTTTGAATGAAAAAGCGTGTCCTTACAGGATACTCATTGTTTCATAAAGTGGCGACCGCCCGTACTTCATTTACCACCCATCAATAACAAAACCACTGAAAATATATTCCAATTCAATTGCTTTTTCGTTGTCCTGAAAAGAATACGACACACGACTCCTGAAATATGATATGTCTTGACTGAACCACAATCACTTGTAATCAACAGTCTTTTCATATAGCGGAATAAAATATTGCTTTTTATTCTTTTATCTAGAAATAAAAACTTTTCTCACGAGTGTGTAAACGTCAAATTATTGATAACTATAACAAAATTGACAGTTAATTTGTTGTTAATAAATATTTTAAAGCAAGTCATTAGAACTTCACTATGAATGAGTTTATAATAGCTAACAAATTTCCACTGCCAAAAATTTAAGCAATTATTTGAATTAAACAATTAAACAAATTAATTATTTAAAAATAAATAACTTTAATATGCTTAATTATTATTTTATTTATTTTTTTTTTTTTAATTTTTTTAAATTAATCAAATAAATAAACTAATAATTAATTATATTAAAATCAAACTTAATATTTTAGTTGTTTTAATAATCAGGTGTCAAAAGTGTTAGAAGAGTCAATAATTTTTATCAAAAAACGCATTAATAAGAAAAATTTAGAAATTATTCAGATTTTAATCAAATTTATGTAAGACTACATTAAAAACACCACCTTTTAAAATTAAAAAATAATTTAAACTAATGAAAGATATAATAGGCAAAAAAAAACGGAAGTATTGTTTATTGTAAAAAAAAATGTAGAAACGCCATAAATTGTTGGTGCTTAACGGTAAAATTAAAACAATTTTACCCATTTTTAAGTGGTAAGTATTAAGTTTTGATTTCAATCTTGTTGTTTCTATTGTTTTTAGGTTAGCAAGTATTAAATTGTTTTTGAAATGGCGCTACCTGCAGACATTTTAAAAGCAGCAAAAAATAATGTTTAGAAATAACATATTGACAATTTTACTTATATTTAGAACAATTTTTTTTGCTTAAAATTGCGTCAATTTCGTTACACATTAACAATTTATCAAACTTTAGATTTTATTTTTCAAAATCTGACGTTTTTTAAAGTTTAAGGAAAGAAGTAAATAATTAAATAAATCAATAAAAATTTAAAAAATTAAACAAACGAAAGCCATTAAAAAATTTGTTGATTGGAATAGATATCAGATTAAAACAAAATAATCAAGAAACAAGAAGATAAGAAACCGTACAAAGTAACAGGTGATCTAACAGTAATGTGCAATTGAAACCAAAAAAAAAAATGTTTTTAAAAATCATGAAAAATTACAAGAGAAAAGAACTAAATAATAATAAAAAAAAACAAAATACAAAAATAAACAGACATTTATGATAGATTGTGCAACTGAAAACCATAAGATTGGTTAAACGTAAAACCAGTTAGCGATAGAACTAAAAATAAACATGAATACAAAAACAAAGCTAAAATACAAAAAACAGATGAACAAAATTATTTATTACTATACATATAAGAGAAACAAGTAACCAATTCAAAAATTGAAGCTGTTTATTATATAATTTATTTTCAATTTATTTATTTAAATAATTTATACAAATTGTTTTTTGCTCAACTTAATTGAATTGATTATATTAAAGTCGGTTATTTAAGTTTTTTAATTGTTTCTTGTTTTTATTTCAAAAACGCATTATAAATTGAAGATAACTTAAAAACTATTATTTTAATCTTGCTTAAATTTGAAAAAATAAAACTTTGTTCATCTAGAAAAAAGTTCTAAAAACTCTCATAAAAAATGCAGTTGATTTAAAAAAAAAATTTTATTATAAAATTGCTTTAAAAAAGTAAACAAAAATTATTGTTACAATGAACAAAAAATCAAGTGTGCAACAAAAAAAAATTAAAAAAATTAAAAAAAAAATTAAAAAAATAAAAAAATTAATAAAAATCCAAAAAACTTGCAAAAAAAGCAATGTGAGACGAAAAAACACTACTAGTTGATCAAAAACAAATTTTTATAAAAAATGTAAAAAATTCTTAGAAAAATGTCTTTTAATATAAGTAAATAAATAAAAAGCACATAAAAACACAACAACATTAAAATAAAAATATAGCGCACAAAATGTTAAGAAACTTAAAATAAAGATAAAAGTATTAAAACACAACAAAAGATGAAATAAAAAATATAAATTAGCAATTCACAGAGTAAAAAGACTAAAAAAGACTAAAACTTAATAAGCTGCTAATGCAAAAAATAAAAAACAAATGATAAATTTTATAGTAAGATAGATGTCACACTAATTTATTAGAAATTTGAATAATTTTGTTTTTTTTAATTTAATTATTTAATTTTTATAACACTACATTAAAAGCAGCATTAAAACCTTTTAATTTAAAAAAAAATATATTAAAATCAGTTCATCCAGCTGAAAGTTCTGAAATAACAAACATATATAGAAAAAAAGTCAAATTAAAACTTTTTTTTAAGTAGGCTAAAAAAGTTTGAGCTATAAATTTATAGTTTTTACATCAATTAAAATGTTATACAATTTTATTTTTATAATAAAATTTTGATAATAAAAAAAAAACTTAACAAAAAAAAACCAACTTTAAAAAATAAAGAAATGCACTAAAAAGTATATAAATAAAATAAAAGTAAATAAATAATAGTGATCATATCCACTAAAAATCAAAAAATAGAAAAAAAAATTACATAAAAAAAAACGAACTTCAAATTATGAAAAAATGCACTAAAAAGTATAAAATAATTGCGTAGACTTGTATGCTTAAAAACAATCAAATTATTTGGCTACTATAATGTACAATTATTGTTACTTTTGGAGTCGGTGTCAGTCAAGGTAGGTTTGCATAAAGTTGTATATATTATGATATACTAATCTTAATACACAATATTTAAACTAACTACACGCGGCGCACAGGCGAGCGGTCGCGGGCGCTCATCTTACCTTCACTGACACCGACTTCAAAAATAATAATAATTGTACATTATTCAAATAATTTGATTGTTTTTTAAGCATACAAGTCTACGCCAT
This sequence comes from Lagria hirta, assembly GCA_947359425.1. Lineage (NCBI taxonomy): Eukaryota > Metazoa > Arthropoda > Insecta > Coleoptera > Tenebrionidae > Lagria > Lagria hirta. The sequence continues at coordinate 10,631,146 of OX375796.1, read as the reverse complement.
TATTTTATACTTTTTAGTGCATTTTTTCCTATTTGGAAGTTGGTTTTTGTATATGTAAATTTTTTTTTTATTTTTTGATTTTTAGTGGATATGATCACTATTATTTATTTTAATAATTTAATATCTACTAAACGCGCTGCAAATATGAGACAGCAACAAGAGACAAACGAAGAAAGAAAAAAACATGTATCTCAAAATAGAAAATTTACTGTTTACTTAATATTTAATTATTTGTTACTTTTTTATGATTTGCGCTTATATAAGTAAAATTTATCAAGAGGACATTTTTCTTGATATTGTAATGCATTATTAAACACATTAAACAACATAATTAATAACATTCAAATTGCATAAATCAATTGAAATAATTTTTTTTAATTTTTCACAAATTTTCTAAATATGTATATATTTTTAAAAGTGTCAAAAATATATGTCAAAAAAAAGCATTAATTGAAATAACTTAAAAACTACTGATCAGATCTTGATCTAATTCAAATGAAACCAATTGGAAAGCACCAGCTTCCAAATAAAAAAAGAATTATCAAAATCTGTTATCCCAGAAAAAAGTTCTAAAGAAACACACATAAAAAAAACAGTCAAATTGATGACGTCTTCTTTTTTTTTAAAAATTAAAAAAAAAAGGTTTAAAGGTCGGTTAAAAAAATTAAGAATGATAAAATTTTATAAGATTTTATCTTATTTAGTTCAATTGATTTTAAAATTGAGAAAATAGGAGCACCTCAGGTGACACGTCTTTTGACGATTGGTGCTTATAGAGTGAGACTATAAAATATAAAAATTTATTTTCATAAAAAAAGTTCGTGTTAAAAAATTAAAAACAGATTTAAAAGTAACAAAAAACAAAAAAAAGTTGTATATCAAGTTCTTTTTTAGTAATAACATGAGTATTCTTTTCTTTTTTTTTATTTTTGCCAAAAAGATTGTACATTAGACTAGGTCAAAAAAATAAACTATTCTTTGTGTAGTGTATTTTAAATTTTATTTAAAATAAATAATAATAAAAAAAACATTTAAAAAATTAAGTCTTCAATATTAAAATATTCTTCAAAACTTCCAAACGAATAAAATAAGCTAACTAAAAAACAAATTGAAGATGTTTTTACAACATATCAAATTATTTTGCAAAAAACTGATTAAAATTTTTTAACAGATATATGTACTTTATTCTTAAAAATCTAATTGGATTTTTCAAATGCTAGACTTTTATAATTTAAGTAAAAATTAGTAGGTATCTAAAAAATTCAATATTTTTAATTATCATTTGAATCACTAGTCCAGAAAAAAGTATTTTGCAAGTGTGAGTGCAGTGTGCATATTGCGTAGCCGCGACGTTAAGCCAAGGCGTAGCAACACGAGCACTTGCTAATGATTTTTAAGACACAATTTTTCATGCTAACAAATTTAAATCTTTTAAACATTTTTACATGGCACACTTAACTTAAAACACAATTGACATTACATAATTACATCTGCATGAAGATAAACTGAAAAAACGGTTCACTCTGAAGCTTTATTTGTTTTGATTTATGCAATGCCTGGCATTTATTTTTCTTTTATGCTAAAGTTGACAAGCTCGTTGACATCTAGAAAACTCTCACTTTTGTAAGTACTAAACCGGAAAATTGCTGTTTCCGGCCGATTTTGAATTTTGCAAACGGCCGATAGCGACTGGCGACATAAAATAGTTATTTACATAAAAGTCAGGAAAATTTCACATTACTGAAGAGGAGCTAAATTCAAATACGAGGCACTTTGTGCCGAGTATTTTAAAGGTCCGAGTCAAGTAAGAGATTTTACTGACGTGTTTTCTATTAAATTTTTCCGGAAATCGTAAAAAAAGACGAAATTTACAAATTTTACAATTTTTTTTACAAATTTTACAAGAATCAAGTTTGTCAATTTTGTTGGCAACTATAGTTACTAGAGTATCTTTTTTATTTTGCGTCTTGTAAAGTTTGTACAGTACTAGTCCGGAAAACTCAATTTTCCTGCGCGTAAATAAGCAGGAAAATGTTGTTTCCAAGACGATTTCCGGAAAAGTATATGAAATCAAATTTAATGAATTTTTTAAAACAGTTTTTTCAAAATTTATTTAATCATTGACTTTATCTTAAATATTGTGTATAACTTTTAAAGATGTAATTTTATTCAAAATTGTTAAAATCTAAATATCTATTAGATAGATCTAAAATTAGATGTGAAGCATCTAATTTTAGATATCTAGATTTTTTTTTTTTAATATTAATTTTTACACTAAATTACCAATTTTTAAAGTTGTAAGTTAAATTGTGAAATTATATCTATAAATGTTCAAGACATGATTATAAAAAAAAACTGCTTATTTGACAAATAATTTTAATTAATCTTTTTATGTAGAATATTTAATTTCTAAAAAAGTGTTTTAGTCAATTTTATTTATCTTGGAAGTTTAAAAGTTATAAAAAAATTGCGATGATATTATACCTCTTAATATTAATATTTTCACTTATTATTAATAATATCCCAAGTTTATATTTTGATCGTAAACACACTATAGGTAACATTCTACAACTTGATCAGCAAATATCAAGAAAAGTTTGACTTTTACAATTTTGCAGAATAAGATTATGTATAAAAAAATAACAATTTTGTTTATAAATAAAAAAAATAAAAAAAAACTTATTGTGTGACATTACATTAATTAAAAGTTATATTTAGCCATTTTAAGTATTGTGTATTTACTAGATTAGCAAGTTATTAATTAACAGCCAATTTACTTTTATAAAGTTTAACGCTTAAAATAAAAATATTATATTATTAAAGAAATAGTTTTATAAAGATTGACAAAACGCACAAAGTGTTCTTTTGACTATTTCTATAAATTTGTTTTTTTTCTTTAATTAGGTATATATATTAAAAAATTGTAAGCTCTGAAAAACTTTGTTGCTAACATTAGGTAACAGTAAAAAGTGATTTGATTTATAATTCAATTTAAAAGATGTTGATTGACACAATCTGTTTAATTTTTAAGAAATAATTAATTTTACAAAAAAAACCGAATTTATGTGTTTCAGTCGAAATTTGGGAACTGGCTCACTAAAATGACTAAAATTCATTACCTGATAAATCCAAATCAGTCTAAAATCTTGAATGTAGCAAGGTCCTCTTAACAAACCAATTTTTGCAGCTCTGCTTAAAGCCACTTTGCCTCTAATTTACACCTTGTGAACTACTTTTGAAAACAATCTTAGTTTAAAAAAATTATCTATTTTTTCTCAAAGATATAACAGTCATAATTCGTAAATAAGAAAACTGTAACATTGACTTTTGACGTAGTAAGTTGACGTAATAATTTTTTTGACACCTGTACATGCCATTTTTAAAAAACTAGAAACATTAGAGCATGAGTGCTTTTATAGATATCTTTTTGCAATTTGCCTCCATTTTGATATTCTAATAGACTCATTGGAGAACGCTACGTCATAGGTTTCGTCATAGTTTTTTTTCTAAAAAATTTTTGAGTTTGCAAAACTCCACAAAACTTAACTTGACCTTTTACTCATTGGAGAACGCTACGTCATAGGTTTCGTCATAGTTTTTTTTTCTAAAAAATTTTTGAGTTTGCAAAACTCCACAAAACTTAACTTGACCTTTTACCTGTCTGTCAATAAATAAATTGAAATTGCAATTTTAGAACAGCAAAGTGAAGTGAACAATTAATAAAGTATATTTATGTGTAATATAACAGATAATGATGTAAATAATAAGTACACTGGTCTGGGAAGAACATCCGATTTCAATAAAGCCAAAGTCACAGTTTATCTGTCACTTATCCTAATAAGATAGATATGGATCATACAATAATAATAATGAAAACCAACATAATTTTTGGTAATTTACAAAATTTGAGGGGCGTACATGTAAAGTTTTCTTTTATTTTTGTATTTTGTGTTTGTGACAGGACTGACAGGATTAGGATTTTTGATAAAATAAAAAAAAAGACAACTAGATAAAATTTTTACTTTTAAAATTAAGATATTGGCAATTCACTCGAAAAACCCCTAAATCAATCCAATTAATAAAAAAAAGCTTTAAAACAACATAAAAAAAAAATTAAAAAAAATAGTATAAAAAACTCGTTTCATAAGACCTTAAAGCACTTATTCTTAAAGAAAAACTATTGGCTTTTCTACTCGTTTTTAAACCTGAAATGTCTTGAAACTAAGTTTAGACATGTCTTATAAAACGTGCTTTAAGACATGTCTCATGAAACTTGTTTTTTAATATACTATTAAAAGACTCCAATTCGAAAACATTCATATGCTTATTAAAGACTCAAAATAGAAAAAGTTTATTTATATTAAATATCAAATACTTCTTAACTACTTAACTATTTTAGTATTAAAATTTTTATTACATACTGTATTTTTTCACATAATAGCTAGTTGTTTCCTGTTAATTTGTTAATTATTTACTATTTACTATAATTCATGATAAATGTACTATAGTTTGGTAAATTTTCACACTATAATGTGGTTTTTAGTTATTATTTCACTTAAAAAATTGCAGAAAAATTTTTGTTAAGTTTTTACTTGATTGCTAACTAGTTTTCAAAACTAAATTTTTGCTTTATAATTTTAGCCTATTTAATTATTAATGGAAGCTACAAATGTTAATAAGCTTGTCAATTTTTGGAAGTAGTTAAGTACCAATTTGTAATCATATGTTTAATAGTTAACTCTTAACAGTTAATTGACAAAGGTTGAGAAAACTTATTGATCTTTTAACTAATAAGTCGTTAAAACTGGTACAACAGATTTAAAAACTGTATTAACTGTTAAGAGTTAACTATTAAACATATGATCACAAATTGGTACTTACAACTTACCTAACGAAAATTAAATTAACTGTAGTTATAGTCTCTAGGGAAAATTTTTTAAACTTTGACAGTTACTTATCTTGTAATTGTTGTAAAGTTATTGAACGATTTACTATTTTAAAGTCGATTTTAATAATTTTTTTTTAATTTTGATTGTTAGATAACTTTTGTAATAAGTATTTGTATTATTGTTTACTCAATGATTATGTTTTTCTAATTGTTAACTGTCAAGCCGACTACAAGCCAGCAATAAAACTTTTAGCAGGACTAATAATAACTCTTGATGTTAATTTATTGTTTGTAAACTTTAACTATGTTTTATAAAAAATGTTGTTTTTACACGTTTACGGTTAACGTTGTAAACTTAAATTTGTTAAAAGATGGAATCGTGTATGTTTTTTCGTATTATGACATAGTAAAACAGTTCTGTCAAAACATAGCTTAGACACAGATGAGTTTAGAGATGAAATCAGATATTTTCTGTGGTAACTTTTCTAAAGTGCTAACGTAGCAAAAAAAAAACTATGTCATCATTGAAGCAATCTCTTCTAGATTATATCCCATCGAAGTTCGGGCCATTTAAGCAAATGTTTTCGTCCCCTTTGGCTGAAGGCAGAGAGTATCACCACCACGACACACATCAAACATCCTGAATAGAGAGGGTTCTCCTCTTCGTAGTCTCTGTACTTTACTGGAGCAGTATAAGTAGTGCCCTTCGTCGTCGCCGTCATTGTAGGCCCTCTGAGTCGTTATCGTGCGGACTGTCATGCCAAAACACGGGCCCAGAATGTTATCAGAGATCTCTTTCAAATCTTGCTGAATGCATAAGGGCGGCCTGACTGATGTTATCGTTATCGTTTGCTGCAGGCGCGCCAGCTGGGCCCTACAAGAACGCACAGCACAAGAAAAATCATCCCTAACCTAAGGCGGGGTGGTTGTCAGACAATGTCAATTTTTGATTCAAATTTTCTATCAGATGTTTCAATTTTTTAGCCGATCTTTGAGATTTTGGCGATCTTTAGAATCGCTTGCCTCATTACGCCGGAAAAAAGTCTTTTTCAGCTTTAGAATTAGGTTAAAATTTGTGGTTTTGACATCTCCATCATCAACAAACATCACGATGGCCTAAAAGAGATGCATCTGTGAGATAATCCCGACTAGATGAACTGATAACGTTTGGTATACGTACAGCCGGCTTCACTCTCTCTTGTTCTGTTAGTGTTCTTTTATGTCAACTCTACTCGGTTTACAATGCCACAAATTTGTAGGTACAATGCGGACGCGTATGTTCATTATGTTTACTACATCAAAGGGGACAGCTTTGTTCAACAATTTATGCAAAATGGTCTATGGAATTGAGGCGATATGATTGGATAGGCGAGACTAAACATTACCTGACACATATTTCAATCAGAAATTATCTCAATTTGTACTTCAAGCTACGACGATCCATATTACATAGAACTTCGAAGCAAATTTTCAACACTTCACTTTAATAACAAAAACGAAATTATACCAATGTACTCTTAGCACTTTGAAACTTTACATTTTTCTTTAAATTTTACAATTTTTGTAACTGCTTCTAATTTTTCAAAATTTTTTCTTCAGTAGACAGATTTACTTTACCTTTATTTTACTGTTTTTGCTACTTTTCGTTTTCTCGGCTTTTACCTACTTTATATGACTTTTTATTTATTTTTGTACTTATTTTGATTTTCTATCTTTGCTTTGTCTTCTGCTTAGTCTGTGTTTTGTTTTTCTATTTTTTAAACTTAACTTTAGATATCTACTGTATAATCCCGGTCTCATTCAATATTCTGTTTTTTTATTTTCACATAGTTTTAAAACAGCTTTGTTGTTTATTAAATTTACAAACCTTTTATTGCACTTTGTTTTTCTCGTTTTTTTCGTAATTTAAAATAAAAAATTTTATTGTTTTGTTTTTCGTCAACGTTTCAGTAATATTTTGCACTACCTTTAATATTTTTTACTGAGCGCAAAACAGCCTATACCTGCTTGCATGAATGATTGCAAATACCATTCTTGCCCGTAGGCAAAAAAGTAAACTGTTGCAAAACGCTTTTTTCACTTTATTATTGACTTCATTATTTTACCAACAGCTGATTATGTTTACGTAGTTGCACCTTGCTTTTATCAGATCTTGGAATTATAATTTTTAATATAAAAAATGTAAAGATATAGACCTCTTTTTGCATTTTAGACGTTTCTCTGTGTTGTGCTACCTTTGTTCTTCTCACTTTGTTAGTCTTTAATTGTTATCTTGAGCTTACCTGACCTAACCTTTTTATATTATGACTTTTTTCTGCTTAGCTATCAAAGATAAAAATTTTTTTCTTGCTTTTATTTTTAAATTAATTGATTGGTTTGGAATCTTTGACACAATCAACTATTCACAGTTGTATCACTTGTCAAAAAATTGGTTTATAGATCGCGCAAGCTCTTTCGACCACAAGTAGTCATCATTAAAAAATAGATAAATAAATTTTTTTTTAAATTTTTTATTTATTTTCTGATAATGACCACTTGGTGGTCGAAAAAGCTCTCCAGATTTATTAAACAAACTTTTTGGCAAGTGGCATAACTTTGTAAATAGTTTACTTTTAAAATTGGTTTTTTTATGCTTCTTAACGTACAGAATTCTTTATTTTGCTAGCTTTTTACGTGTTTTTTGGTAATCATTTATGACAACATTAAAAAAAGCATTATGACAAAAAAAATATATAAAGAAAACGACGTCGCCATAATTTGATGTGTAAACCAGGATAAAAAATAGCATTAAAACCGATTATTTTAAAATATTCTATAAAGACTTTAGAAAATTCAAGTTGTTTATTATTTTATCATTAATTTTCTTTCATAATTATGTTGATGGCTATCACCTCCGTTTTAATATTTCTTGTCTTAATTTGATTCACTTTTTTCAGTCTGTTTTTGTGTTTAGTTTTATTAAATATTTTTTACTTTTTCTATTATTTTTTTATTAAGTGTTTCTGTTTTTTTTTGTTTTTTTTCTGAATGTCTAAAAGAAATTTTACAATTTTTTCAAAGTTTTTTGTCAGGTATCAAATTTAAAATGTTTATCTCAGTTGTTTACTTATCTCTCTCTAATCTACATTTTTTAGAAAAATAAGAAATAAAATAAAATTAGTTTGTAATCAAGCTCACATATTCTTGTTTTTTTTTCGCATTCTGTACTATTCTCTTATCTATACTATTTTTTTATTTTATTTGCATTATACATTTATGTTTTGTTTTGTATTATGTCCGTTTTGCAAGCTTTTTTTTAATAGTTTCTTTATTTGTTTTTCTTAAATTTTTATGCTTTTTTTTTATAATATTTCTTAGAAACATACAATTTTGCTTCTAAATTTTTATTTTTGTATGCTTAAACTATTTCTATGTTTTTGCAATATTTTTTTTCTTTGTCTTTGTTACATTTGTTTTTGTTTTTTTTTATAAATGATTTGCTTTTTAGTAATCTTTATCAGAGCTCATAGAATGTAAATTTAAGTGTTTTAAGCTTAGACGAAAATTTCAATAAAAAATCAGCGCTGCCCTTAAAATTTGCCGAGAATATATTATATTATAAGTTTATTTTTATATTATTCTAAGCGTAGTAAACATTGTTAAGCCAACATTATGTTAAGACACAATTGAAATTTCTCTGAATATTGTAATAATATTGTATTAAGTTGTTTTTTTAAATATCTAGAATTTTTCAATAATAAAAGTTTTCTAAAATTTATTTTGTAAAGCATCTAAAGCTTATTGAAGCGTATTTTTGTGGTCAGAATCACTTCTGAGATGGATCCGATAACCGGACAATGGCCATTGTACAAATCAGACTATTTTGGCATTTGTCCGCGAGTTTTACCTGTGTCAAATGACCTATCTGCGGTCTAATCTTATCTTTTTCGAAAATCAGAAGCGTGCCTCTTCGGTAACGAAATATTACAACAAAAGCTCGAAAGTGTCGATTGCAGACTTCAGCTTGCTCTCCTATCTTTATTATTCCTCATAATACCATCCATAATAATGAAAAAGTTTCAAAGTAATTTAAAAATTGTGTTTAAATCCCCGCTAATGTTCTTTCAAAAAAACTTTTCTAAAATATTCAGCTGAGGAATTAATTTTGTTTGTCTTGAGAGAAAGAGAGATTGGGGAGGAAGTTTGGTATTTGATATAATAAATCAGATTGTTCCGTTTGATATTAATTAATTAGTAATTAATTAATGATATGTTAGGCGCTTGATTAGATAATATTGTTATTAGTACATTGCATATGCTAATTCCTTGTAAATCATTAGAATATGATTAAATCGCAGCTTATAGATTAGGGGGCTGCTAGTTTATCGCAAGTATTGCAAGTTTATTTCATAACCAACCATACACTACAATCAATTATACAACTGCGCAGCCAACTATCATTATTAGTCCATCAGATAAATATTTGAAAATTATTAATACACATTAATGTAAGAGCCGACCAATGTTTTTTAAATGGATATCAGAATCATAGATTTTAGATAATTTGAGCTGACGTAACATAGATTAAAGATTACCAACCTGTCTTTTATGATTAAAGCTTAATTTGGGAAATTTTGACAAGACTGTCAAAACTTTAAACGCTCACAATCGACACTGTATCTTTGATAAGATCTTTACAAGAAGTTTTTATTCGGCAAAAAATTTTTCAGGTATTGGCAGATGTTTAACATCTTTGCTTAATTCAATTAGTTTGCTTGTTTTTGGAATATTGGCTTCTAAATAAAGTGTCAATATAGTGTCACAGCTGACATTTTAATTTACTTGACCCATGTTCTTAAGAACGAAAAAATAAAAAAAAACTATAATTGTACGACTTTATAATATGCATGACTTCCCTGATAAGCCTAATCACAAAAAATTAAAATTTCACTCTTAGATCAAATAAAATCTAAAAATTAATTATTATTGTTATATAAAAAAAAATATATAAAAAACAATACAATACAACAAAACAATTGTACATAGTGAAACAACTCTCATTAAACTGGCAGGCAACCAATCTGGAATGTAAAATATCCACAGCTTTTCTAAGAAATTAGAGATGTTAATTAAACAAATAAAATAACAATAATTAATGACTTATAACAATTAAAAAAATTAAAAATAAATACTAACAGAATGGCACAAATACAATTTAGGTGCCAAGAAATTTTACAAATATTTAAAATACTGATTTACGAGTAATTAAAGTAATTAATTATTAATCTAAGGCTTGGCTGATAGAATCTGTTCTGATCTGTTAGGTTTCTTGAGATTCTGGTGAGTTGATTGCCTTCTGGTTTATAGAATATGTTCGCGGATAGCCTTAGATGTTGTAGGGCTTTACTTGTTTTCAGAAGATTGAAACTAGAACGAATCTGTTGTCCCTATATACCTTAATTTAGTTACTGATCGTTTTCTGCAGACTAAACCTTTTCAATAAGAAGAAAACTTTATTTGTTAAATTGATTACTTTTTCTAGAGTACACTCCTAGAAACTTTTTTCTAAGTAGCACTTTTAAACTTGGAGCCGAAACAATATTTCCACACTTTAGTACAATTTTTTTCAATCAACACTTTTTAATCACGTTTAACCTGATTAAACTGATTTTTCTGAGTCACTTTAATCTGACTTATTACTATCCTTCTTTTGGCACTGCTACTCAAAGCTTATATATTTAGAATTTCATCCCTTCACTTGTATTTATTAGTTTACTCAATAAATCTAAAACATTCTAAACTTTTTGCATTTTTTAAATTCTCTTATCTCTTTTACACCTCTGTAAAACTTGTTGCTTATATCTAAACTTCTTTCTAAAAAGGTTCTTATTTTTTGCATTTTGAACGTTTCTCTATTTTGTGTTAACTTGATCCTACTCAATCCGGTTAGTGTTTCAATATTGTCCTGACCCCTGATCTGACCCAATTTATAGGTCTTAAGTTTTTGCCAGTTTTGTTTTTATAACCAAAAGCGTCATTTCAAAATATGTAACAGCTTTTATTTTTTATAGTCTGGTAGTGTTTTTAGCTAAATCTTATTTCAGTGCTTTTGCTTCTTTAATAACATCTTGAACATTAATTTGTTTTCTTGCGTATTTGCGTAATTATTTTCAGGTCTGTTAAGCCTATAATACTTCGCATCTTTTTTTTTATGCGATTATACTAATAAATATGTTAAAAAAGACTTTTCTACTAGAGAAGTAAAAAAAACAGGTAGACTAAGCAAACCATAAAAAAAATATAAGAAAAATTTAGCAAAAACAAATCCTAAAGAACAAAAAAAGTATAAAGAGTCAGAAAGGACAGTAGAAAAGCAACAATTAACCAAAGAAAATTACGATAAACGAAAGTGGTAGAAGAGCAAAATATAGAATAAATATTGCAGAGAAAAAAAAGAAAAGCTAAACAAATTCTAAGAAAAAAACATAGAAAAATACATAAAGAAAAAAAAAGTATAAAAAATTGTGAAGAAGTAAAAAAGAAGTGAAAAAAGAGAGTCAAAGAATAAATATAGAAAACTTAAACAATAATAAAAAAATAACAATTTATAACTACGAGCAGAAAAAGAAAAGAAAATTTACATATAATTCTACAAAATAAGATAAAACAAAACAAAAAAATTGCTACCAGACTTACAAACGGGAGTCAAGAAGAGCAGGGTAACAATAGGCAATGTGTATATTTTGTATGTGTATGCACTAAATATACATCTACAAAAAACTAGCGTGATAGTAAAAATAAAGATAAGTTGTAGAAATGCATAAGAGCAAGAAAAGTAAATAAAAGATTAATAAAAAGTATAGAGAAAATATATAGAAAAACCAACAAAACCGTTAAGGCAAGAGTGTCTTGACAAAAATAAACTACATTAAACTAAAATAAACTAAAATAAATTAGAATAAACTAAAACTAACTAAATTAAACTAAAAAAAAACAAATTAAACTAAAATAATAAAAAATAAATTGATGTAAACTTAAGTGAATTGAACTAGAAAGAGCTAAACTAGACTAAAATAAACTAAACTAAAATAAACTGAATTGAACTAAGATAAACTAAATTAAACTGAAATAAACTAAATCAAATAATAATCAACTGAAATAATCAAAAATAAACTAAAATGAATTATAATGAACTAGAATAAACTAAAATATACTGAAGTAAACTGAAGTAAAGTAAACTGAAATTAAATGAAATAAATTACAATGAGTTAAACTAATTTACAATAAGCTAGAATTAACTGAAATAAACCGAATTGGGTTAAAATAAACTGAATTAAACTAAAATAAAACGAATTAAAATGAAATAAATAAAAATGACCTAAAATAAACTGAATTGAACTACATATAATAAGCTAACATAAACTCAAATAAACTAAAATAAACTAAAATAAAAAACAATAAATAAAATTGAACTGAAATAAACCAAAATAAACTGAATTAAACTAAAAGAACCTATAATAATACAAAATAAATTAAAATATAATAAATAAATATTGCAGAGGAAAAAAACTAAACAAACTTTAAAAAAATATGAAAAAAAAGCATCAAGAGATGAATACATAAACATAAAAAGCCTTAAAAAATAAAAAAAAGCTATATAAATAAGAGCAAACAAAGAAAAGAGAATCTACATTGTAATTCTTCAGAATAAGTTAAAACAAAACGAAAAAATTGCTACCAGACTTATAAATAAAATTCAAGAAAGACAAAGAAACAATGGACAATGTGTACACTCTACGCTATGCAGCAAATAAACAACTAGAGAAAAATAACGTGACAGTATAGATAGAGAAAAGTTGTAGAAATGCATCAAAACAAAAAAAACAGTAGGTGAAAAAATAAATTATAAATGAGCAATAAATGTTTTTACAACAAAACGTTAAGGCAAGGGTGTCTGCTGTGTCTAAAACTGTTAGCGTCGTACATAGGAAAAATTAGTAAAGAGTTAGAGAAAGTGCAAGTAGAAACAGTAGTGATAGGAAAAGAAAAGATATAAAAAAATTGATTAAGTGTTTGAAGAAATATAGAAAAAAACTTGTCAAGAAAAAAACGCAATGATAGGACAAATTTGGAAATGTATAGAAGTAAAAAGAAAGAGAGGAAATACAAAATTGGAAGAGGAAAAAGAAACGCTATGATACATAGTAAGAACAGGAAAAAACAAGAGTAAACCAAAGCTAAACAGCCTGTCACTTAAAAAAAAAATCAAAGATGTTGATTGAATCTATGAGAGAAAAGATGCAAGAAAAAAAAACTGAAAAAAAAAGATTTTGAAAAGATCGATTGAGAAATAGAAAATAAAAAGTGTAAAGGTGAAAGAGTGTAGATGCAAGCAAAAGGAAGAAATAAGCAAGCAAGAAAAGAGGAAAGGACTGGAAAAGACAAGATACAATAGGGAATACTTAAGATGGTAGACTGAAAAGAAGTATAAAAATATTAAAAAGAAAAACTATATTAACAAGATTTCCGCGTGGAAGTAAAGCAAATTAAAAGAAATATTGGTTGAGAGAAAATGCAATTTTGTAGAAATTGTAAGGAACTGAAAGAGACAGAACGAAAGTTAGAAGATCTAATGCGGGTTTGGTAAGTGGGATACCTAATACCGTTTTTCTGCAAAAAATTAATTTTTTGGTACCACAACAAATATGATCTTTTGAAGAATTAAGCAATTTTGCAACCAGGCAGTACTGACCAGATTTTCAAAAACGTTTCACCGCTTGTTTTTTTTTTGGTTTATAAATGCGGTCATTTTATATTAAAAAGGTATTTATAGTAAACAAACAGACTAACAAAATCATGATAAAGTTGCCACTATTGAAAATTGTGACAACATCTGACAATGACTGCTAAAAACCATTTATCACTCCATAGAGCTTCTGATGGTCCTTCTGTATATCAAAGTGTGTAAGAATCTAAAAAGTGTGACATGCTTTAAAATGTAATTTACTTTTTGGAGTGTTTCTTCGTTTTGTGTCTGAAAAAAGGGGTGAGTGAGTATTGTTTGGAGCGGCGTGGAGACGGTCATTGAGAGAGCTTTTAGGTCAGCATTTCATCCAACGAGCAGCACGCTTTTGGTCCGAATCGTGTTTTATCAGTAATCAAGAGATACAATAATGTCGACAACCCTCTCTTTTACTAGACGACATTCAATGGAATCGATAGAATTTCATTGAAAAGTGCTCGACTACTCCAACCAAACTCTCTCTGACACTCTGAATACCATTAAAACATTGCTTCGCTTTCAAAAGGGTGGATGGAAAGCATTTTGCTGATTAAATGGCGCGAAAGCACAATGGATGATCGGACTGGATAGTCAATACAATTACTTCAACATGTCCATTTGTAAAGAAATCAAACAATCAAGCTTTGGTTATTAATTTTTCTGCTTTTACTTAGAAATAGAATTTAAAAAAATACCTTAACAAAGTTTTTGACAGATACGTATTTCTAAAAAACATTTTTAGTCAGGCACAGTCAAAATAAAGCATTTGGTTCCACTGCCTTTTTAAGCCACTGATAATGCAATTTGTAACAACTATTTTTTAAAACTTGGCGTTATCGTCGATCATGTCTATAAGTTTGTGTGAACAGACCATAATTTTTAAAACAATTGCTTTAAATGTCAAAATAATTACTAAATTTTTATACTTTTATTTTTAAATGTAAAATGATTTTCTCACAAAAACAGAATTTTTTTGTGATGAAATCTTATTTTCGTAACGGCTACCGAGTTGATAGTAAATGGTGAATTAGGTCATTTTTTTAATAGAACATTGCCTGCTGCGAGGTACCGAGAGAAATTTTTACAGCCATTTTCTGCAGTCTTATGACGATAAAATTGTAAACGGGTACTTTCAGCAAAATACTCTACATTACGAGACCTTGAATATGATGCAAAAAAATTAAGTCTGTTGATTTATCAGCTAAAGTCATAACTTACTCTTCAAGATTCTGCAACTTCACTCCATGTGTGGAACTCAATTTCCTAGCAACGCCAATGAGTTGGGTCAGGTCAGTTACGCGATTGTTAAAAGTCGATAGGCGACATTTTAATTATTGGTTAAAAACCTTATTTTCTTATTAAAATTTATGTTTTCGATTGTTATAACGTTATACTTGCATTCAAATGTTTTAAATTTAATTTCATCAACGTCTTGAACTATAGATTAATTAAATTAAAAGTAAAGTTAGATTAGGTGCAAATGTCAGATTAATAACTGTCACTTTGATTTGATGGTAAAGGTACGTTCACCGTCTCATAATAAGCTTCAACGCCAAATTTAAAAAACATCTATATTATTTCGTCGTTGAATTTTTTTGCTTCAATTCTGTCTTTTTTATGTATTTTCAATTTTTATACTTTTTAACTTATAGGTTTATTAAAAACTCAATCATAGTATTTTCTACTCTATACTATCGTACAATGTTATGTATTGTAAAATATTACTTTTTAGATATTTTTTTTCAGTTATTCTAATTGACTTATTGAAAATTTTGACATTATAAACTACTTTACCACTTTTCAAAGAGTTTTTTAATCAATACACGAGAGCTCTTTCGACTACCATGTGTTTATCATCAGGAGATGTACAAAACTGAATTATTATTTGCTTCATTTTACCTAGCTTGAGATTTTTTTTTGTAAAGTTTTTTTAATAATATAACCAAGGAGCTGAAAAAGAAAACGTTCTTTTTGTAAAGAGCATTTGCTTTTGTTTTTATGGATTTCAATAATTTCGTCAACGTTTGGAAGTCTATAATTATTTATTTGCTTGACCAATCTTAAACTGTTAATACTAATCTAATGATTGGTATCAAAAGCGTGCTTGGCTATACTCGACTTGTCTAATCTGTCGTAATTTAAGTGAGCCAAGTGTGTTATGTATCTGATTTGAACTGATCTACGCGTTTGCTCTATATCAAATTTGTCATAGTTATTGGTAAATTTCATATTTTTTTAAAAATGATGCTTTGCTTTTTGAATCTCATAAAAAATCTTTTAATTTTGATCCTGGCAGATAAACCGTTTTGAATCCTAAATATAGAATATCAAATAGCACAATATCAAGTTTATTGATGTTTAATAAAATGTATTAAATACAGTGGAAATGCATAAAAAAGTATTAAAATAAATTTTAATTTTCGGTTATTTATTTAAAAAGTTGTGCAATTTTTGACATTTGTTAAATTTTTGTTTATTTATAATTTGTTTATTATTTTTTTATTATATCTATTAATGTTAACAACTTTTTTGATACATGCTTTTCTTCCATTTTTTGACTGAAGAAACAGTTAAATAATCTGTTAAATAAAACTAAGTGGTCACTTACTTAATGTTCTTTTAATGTTTTTATTTAGTTTTTTGTTGTCTTTTGTTTGTCTCTAGTTTAACGTTACGTATTCTCTTTTATTTTAGTTATGTTTTTCTCAAGCCTTTAGTAGGTTACAATAAAAAAAAAATTTATTATGTTTTCCAAGCCAAAACAAGGCTAGAAAGAAAACTAGAAGCAGAGAAGGAAAGTATTTATGTTTATTATTTTTTTAAACAAGATTTTATTAGCTTATACAATCTATAAAACCTTTGTTTTTGCAAGCCTTTTTCTGTTAAGATACCTATTAGTTTATTATTTTTTTGTATAATAGTTGGCTATATCATTACATCAAAAGCTTTGTGCAGACAGAAGACTATAAAATGTTCCACACTAATAGTTTATATAGAAAAATGCAGAATGCCAATATTTTATCTATTTTCTAACACCTGAATTTGCTCCAAGAATAAATAAGTCTCAAGAACAAGCAATTAAAATAATTGAAATTTTATTAAATCGGCCATTTTTTACATATGTTGCACTAAGTAGAATTTGATAATTTAATGGTTTAAGATTATAGGCAGCATTTCTTTAATGCATGATTTTTTGTTTCAATAAAACCAATTTAAAAAAAAATAGTTTTTATATTAATAATTTTTAGGATATTTTTTAATTAAATTTTAAATAAATTAACGCCATCTATTAGAAGCTATCTTGCATAAAGTCTTTTTTGAGAAACAAATTTTTCTCTATGTTTATAAATGCAAATAGTTTATGATGTTAGTGTTGATCGATTAAACCAAAAGTTTATGTCGCTGATTTGACAATCAAGTTGTCACGTTAGCGTCTTTCGTCTCAACCGCATATCAATGATATACAATCTGCTTTCTTTTGTTGCGGAAGAGATAGAAACTTAAATAGATATAAGCCCAAACCTGTCATTGATTCATTCAAATCTGATTCAGTTGCAACTTGCTGATGAGGTCCAATAACAACGAAACATGTACAAGTTTACAGACATGATTTGTATGAATTTGCGTTGGTCTTCCTTTATATGATTTGTTTGAAAAAAATAGATAAATTAATAGTGTAACCTTGGCATTTTTTACAATCTGTAATTATAGAAGTATCATCTTTCACAAGATCCTTAATAATGTTCAAACTTATAATTTCATCTAATTATGGTCGAATTTTGACCACTGGACGAATACTAGTATTTTCTAAAATGTGTTCATTAGGATTCTAACGTTTAAAAATTCATCATTTTAAGTAACTAACATTTTAATATTTTCAATCTACCGATTTTCTGGTTATGAATATATTATATTAAATATGAAATAGCAGAGCTTTTAAACAAATTGTAGCAAAATACCAATAAATTTAAAACAAAAAACTATTTATCTTGTTAATATTTAAGTTATACTATGCCCGTGATAACTAAACCAAATTATAAAAAGTTTGTAAAATGTAAAAAACATAATAAAAATTAAAAGATGTAAAATATTGTTTATATTTAACAAAAAAAAAGAATCGCCAAATTAATTTAAAAAAAAAGCGGTTTTTTTGTATGATAGAATTCCAATAAATAGTATCTTTTCTAGTTTATTGTTTACTAATTGCGCTAGTGTTAGGACTTTCAACTTTTAGGATACAATTTAAAACGCATGTTGAGTATGTTTTTAGCAAAAATATTTCTAAATTGAAACAAATGCCTACCACTTTCACTCTTGATCACTCTGGTGAGTAATTTTCATAAATCTTGTTGACTTTTATGCTAAAAAATTGACCATTCTATGTAATTTAGCTGTCAAATTACCAAGCTTTCTGTGTGATCCAAAGAAAAAGAAATAAATTATCTCCTAATTTCCCATGAAAATATCAAACTCGTGTCTATTAGTTTATCTCTATCATTCCATCTGTGTAAATATTTTAGAAACGTCACTAATAATAATTGCCTATTTAATTTGTTTATCAAAAAAATAATTTTTGATTTGAAATGAAGCAAATCCGATGATGATAAAAGAATTTCATCTCTATAACTTTGTGTTTGATAAGGATCTTGATAGAAATATTATATTGAAAGGCAGAACCTGAGCAGAGCACACATTGCACGCGTACAGGTTATAATTAAGTAACAATGGCTCAGACCATCCTCTAGAATATAGAGCAAAAGCCACAGGGGCTACATCATAACATTTTAAGAATTAAATTATATGCTATTAAAATTAAAAATCGACTTGTGCTGCATTTATACACTTTAAACCCTTATGCAAGATAAGCAGCACAAGAAAATTATAGTACTTTGCATACTGTTTGCTACCAAACACTGCAACTTTTTGTTTTTTTGGGAAAAACACGTATAATCAAACGACTACAAAACATCAAAACCTTTTAAAATCAAATCTAGTATAGATTTTTTTCATTTATATTAATTATGTTCCGCATTAGCTAAATAGTGGTGTGAAATTTGATGGTAAGTGGTAATGATTCAGCGTTTTGCTTAATGCCCAAGAGTATTAGCTGATGTTCGAAGCTGGGTGTCCATCCAAAATATGCACTATAACTAATAATAGTTCACCGAAATACGCCATATTGATAGTAATAATTACTAACATTAAAATTCGGATTACAAAGACTTATGCGCGTTTGCATCAACAATGGTTAATTATTTAACGGCGGTTAAAACACGATTACGCTTTAATCATGGTTAGTTTAACCGAGGTTAGATTAAAGTTCAAAGCAACCCAGAAAAATATCAAATAAACCTCATTGACAGGTTGCAAGGCATTAGCAATTCTTTAGCAATTTGTTAAATATTGATAAATAAATTGATAAGTTCTTAAACCAGATGCGCCCAAATAGGGCCTGATCCAACGGTAGGGGAAGCCTTAGCAAGTTTTTATAAATAATCAAATTGTAAACAATTTTCTAATAATTAACTAGGAATGTTATACAGTGCGCTTCCAAAGTATAGAATAAATTTATTAAAAATTTAAAAAAAATTAAAGGCCCAAATAGGGCCTGATCCAACGGTAGAACACCTTAGAAAGTTTTTATAAATAATCAAACTGTAAACAATTTGCAAATAATTAACTAGGAATGTTATACAGTGCGCGTCTAAAGTATGGGATAAATTTATTAAAAATTTGAAAAAATTGTTTAAAAAGCAATCTTCAGACACATCAATTTTTATTTATAAAGGCACATATTTTTATGCCTAATAAAATTTTAAGCACTCATTTGTTTTAGAGCTATCACGTCATCAATATTTTATTTTAAAGAAAAACTCTTTATTTTTTTATGTTCTGAAAGCTATTTAAATTGTCTGAACAACAGTATAATATTTTTGTAATTTTTTATTAAGAAAATTTTGAGAAAAAAAAACAAAGTTGGAATAAACAAATTTTATAACAAACAAAATCAATTCAAAAAATTAACTATGTGAAACAAATGACTGCAAAAATTAAAGTTTTATCTAACATAAAAAAATTAAAAAAAAAATATGGTTTAGTTTTAGGCGCACTGTATATCTATAATTGATATTGAAAAGCACTAGCAAATATAAATAATTTTGTTTTGTTATTGTTTTCTAACTTGTTTAAATAGCAATTTTTGAAGTTAGTTACACCTTTGACACTATTGAATTTAGAAAAAATGGCTTACATTTAACTTTTAAAAGTAAGATTAGCAATAGGTCAGTCTTATTTTGTATTATGCTACGTGTCTATTAATTTTCTTCTTTTTCTATTATTTTTATTTAGGTGTTTTTTCAAGACGTTTTTTCAAAATTTTTTGTAGTGTTATTTTTTACACTATATTACATTTGCTTTACATATTTTTTTTACAACCCATTTTGCATCCAGTACCTGTTTCATCTTTGGTTATTATAATTATTTTGTTTTTATTTTTAGTTTTTCTTACTTGCTTTTCTATATTTCTCCACTAACTAGGCTTAAAGTAGCGTGTGTTATACTTGATTTAGCCATTTTCTTCTGTTTTGCTTCAATTGTTATTTTTCTAATTCAGTTTTTCATACATTTTGATATATTTTTATTCATTTATTAGCTTATAATCAATGTAACACGCAATTTCTCTCTTTACTTTGTTGTTAATTTTTTAAAACAAGTGCTATATTGCACTAAAGTTTTTTTTCGTGTTTTTAATATTTCATAAACTATACTAATATTTTTTTTTCTAATAGAAACCAATAGTATAAGCCAAATTTCTGCCAAACGAAATTTTTTTTTAAATCTAAAAAACAAAAAAAAATAGCTTATGTCATAATTTCATTGATATTTATAACTATTAAAAAATAATTGGAAAAAAATGTTTTTTACTAGCAGTATATGTCTATCTAATTTGTGCAAAATTT
Organism: Lagria hirta; assembly: GCA_947359425.1. NCBI lineage: Eukaryota > Metazoa > Arthropoda > Insecta > Coleoptera > Tenebrionidae > Lagria > Lagria hirta. Next base: position 10,610,538 of record OX375796.1, on the reverse strand, counting down.
ATTTTGATATTTGCTAATTATTAAGTTTTTGAAAAAGCATTTGCTGCTTTATTAGCTTTTTTGGTATATATGTTTAAAAATGTTATTTTTCTTTTTCGAAAGTTTCTATTCTATTTATTTTTTTGTTCTATATTAATTTAGCAGTATTTCTTAATTTTGGTGCAATTATTTAATATCTTAAAGTTTAGTATTTTGCTACTTATCTAACTTATATTACTCACTAATGTGTAAAATTTCTTTCGAATTCTAACACTTTATGAAAAATGTGCCACTAATTTTATAATTTTTGAATTAGCATTTACTTTATATAAATTTCTTGCTTTTTTTCTATTGTTTCTGGTTTTCTCTATCTTCAGTTTTCAGCTACATATATTGAAAATTGTGTAAAGCAAAATAATAAGCTTTCTAATTGCTTGCAAACATGATTCACCTTACAGTTCATAATCTTTTTTTTTTAATTCTTAAGTTATTTACTTATTTCTAAATAATATGATCTATCAAGAAAAATAATTTTTTTTGAGCAAATATTGTTTGAATGAAAATACATTTGTCAATAATAAAAGTGTGAATACACTTTTTTTCGAAAAACTTAATTTTTTCTATATTAATTTTAATTTTTTCTTGCTTTTGTTTGTGTCTTTCTATTCTTATTTGTGCTATCTAAAAGCCTCGTACAGTGTTTTATCAAGTATTTTATAAAAAGTTTTTGTTTGATTGTATTCTTAGCTTTTATTTATTTATCAATTTTTTTACATTAAAAAAAAAATTGTTTTATAACTTTTGATGTTTGTTGGTGCTTTTGGCTTTTTTGCACTATTTGGTAGCATTTATTACTGACTTTTTTCACTGTTTTTATATGCTAATTTTTCATTATTTTGCTTATTTTTAACCAATTTAAAAAAAAAATTTAAATTTGACTGTATTTTTTTTTTATGTGTTATCTTTAAACTTTTCTCCAATAAAACCAAAACTATAAAATATTTTTTTAATTTGAAAGCTGGTATTTTTTATTTAGTAAATATAAATTATAGGGATTGATTTTTTTGACATCGGTTTTTGACACTGACACTTGATTATAACAAAACGATTAAAAATTTTCAGAAAACACTTTTAATATAATTAATCATTAATAATAAATTGTAATAAAATCGGTTATTTACAATTTTTTTAATATTATAGATTTTTTCGTTTAAAATTTTTTATCAGTTTTTTAACCGGAGTTTGACTTTTACTTTTTTTTGTATTAATTGATTATTGTTTTTGAACTTCTAATTTCTTTTTATGAATTTTTTTTTATAGAAATTCTACCATCTTGAAAAACACAACACATAACAAGCAAATCAAACTAAAAAAATTAACATTAAAAAATGTATTTGCAATAAAAAATGACTTTAAAAGAACGTTAAGAATTTTGAACGTTAAACGTTCAAAATTTAATGTAAGCCTTATAAACAACAAATAATAAATATTGATCAAACAAAATGAAACATTGTCGTTAAAAAACATAAACCTAAATAAAAATAAACAGTTAAATTCTATGGTCATTAATACTCTTTGAGACTTTAAAATTTTAGCCAAAAATCTAGTCTACTCTTCTACAACGATTTTTTTTTCATTTTGCAAAAAAAAATCAACTAAATTATTATTAAAAATTTTGATTGATTTTTTTTATTTTAATTTGATTTGATGGAAGGGGGTGGACGGGTATGAGGTGTTTCTTCAAAACTGCTATTGAATATTATGTCGACTAAATAATTCTTTGTGGCAAAATAGAGTCGAATAGGCAACAATCCAGGTACATATTTGTCTGTATTAGCAAAAATTTGTGGCACCTCTAATATAGCCATATTGTCCAGTATTATGTTACGCTTGTTGGTAACTTTCCAAACAGAAGAACTATAGGAAGGTAAGGCTAGGCGCCGCTAAATCACATCACCAGGTACATTTTCATTGTTTGTGAATATTTTCCACCAAAACACATAATTATAGATATTGTCCTCCTGTCAAAACTTTGGATTACCCATTGTGAGCAACTTGTGAAATGTAGTCTACAATTCAATTCTCTCTTCTGTGGTCTATTATTGTGTGTATAGGTCTCTTTATTTTTTTCTGCAGACTGACATTGTTATAGATTGATTTAATAGAAGAAAAAGTTGCAAAAAACAGTTTTTTGTATAAATTAGTTGGCAATAAAAATGCCTAAGCAACTCAATCAAAACTTTTGTTAAAATCAACAAGATTCAGCGACAGTTTCAAAGAAGTTATGAGACATATTTAAAAATATTAGAAAAGGTTAAATTTTTTAGCAAAAAAAGCTTATCACGCTATAAAACTAAATGTACTTATTCATAAATAATTAAATGACATAACAGTGAGTTTATTTTTGTTTGTTATTATAAACCAACAACAGGTTGAAGCTGATTTATTATATTTGTTTTCTACCTTTTCCATTCCTTCACGAGAAAACTTTTTCTGTGATATTCTTGCAAATTTGATGACAACTTGTTTATTATTTTATTTATAAACAATATCAATCTTTACTAAACATGTACCTAGAAAATCAAAAATAATTAAATTAAATAAAATTTTAAGATACTAAATGTGAATTTTAATTTTTTGTATTAAATTTAGTAATTATCTACCTCAATTTAGCTAAAAAAAAAAATTGATTTTAGTTTTAGTGTCGGTTAGGGTTTACTTAAATTTCGGGTATTTTCTGTTAGCGGAGCCAAAGCTTTTAAAGACTTTTAGCTTTGTCTGTCTTAAAATTTACCCTATTAAGAAAAGTGTGCTATTCAAGGCATGGAATCCTCTAAAAAAAAGCTTAAAGCCGGTGCTTTTATTAATTACAGAGCCGGTATAGAGCTAATGCAGGGGCGTAATGCCGCCCCACGCGCGCCCAAATGTCACCACTAGATGGGCTTCGGTAGCCGGTCACGAACCGACCTTCTTCACTCATCATCATCATCATCTCACCGTATAATTAAAGTAAAGTGTGATGAGCACTAGTTAATGGCTATTGAATTTGCAACAAAAAATCAAGTTGTTGTGAACGAGATTCTAATAGAATTCCAGATGTTAGTTGTCTCGAGAGAGGGATGGTAATTCAATAAAGAACAACATTAATCATATGTCAGAGAAACTACTGTCCCATAATTGCTCTATTGTCAAAATAGTGGAGAAACCCAGCAGGAATGGTTGCAAGGACCACACACTAAATTTCGAAGAACTCTTCAAAAATGGTCAGAGAAAATTCGAATTAAAAGCGAAGTATCCAGACGCCAATTTCTTATCTCGCTGTCCTGCTCCCACTTTATCTTGTCATCCCGAGCAAAGATGTGGTGGTAGTTGCACAGGACTTGGGAGAGAAATAAAATGAAAACAGCAATCCAGCTATAATTCACACGGATAAGATCGATTCGAAAAGCTCACCTAAAGAGGACCAATATCGGCGCGAGTTTAAAATCATATTTACCACCCTGCCCATCCAGCCTAGCTAAAGCACAGAGGGGTGGCATCTACATTTCACGGGCTCCGGCCAAACTATAAAAAGCTCCGATTCCGGGTGACTTTATCTCGTCCATAAATTTGCCAGAAGCGCCACTGATTTATTCGTTCACATAAACGCGACTGCTGTATAGCCCCATCCTCTTTGAGGGTCGTTCGTTATATGCAACCCCCGTTCGTTCCCTTAATTTAAACCTCACCAAAGACAAAAACAAATAACAAATAACCGAAGCGTCGACGAAATATTCTCTCTTATCTTCGAGCACGAACACTGTTTTAGAGTTGAACAATATCAAGTTTTTGTGGAATAAAATATAGGTGATGGTACATATTATTATGAATACTACCAAAATTTTATGCGAAATACAAAATTATTTTGTTTACATTTTTTTAAATATTTATTTTGTCACAGTGCCTACTTCACCAATTTCAATGTTTTAAAAAATATTTTAGATTTTAAATAAAAAAAGATGATAATTTTTATTTATTTTTTTATAAAGCTTTTTTTTTTAAGTATCCAAAGTTAAAGTTTTCTGTTGTTTACTTTTCAAATATTTGAAGATATTAAGTTTTAAACTGTTTTATCTTACTCAATAGGTACTTATAAAGAGTAAGCAATTTTAATTTTTTAAATTCAATAAAACTTTTATTTATATTTAGAAAAATAATTAAAAATTTATTTTGTTTATTAGACTTAATTATTTTTAAAATTCAATGTTAAAAATAAGTTTGTCAATATTTATACAAAATTAATTTTTAATTATTTATTTTGATAATTAATATTTCTTAAAACTTACTGTGGTAAAAAGTTTATACAAAAAAATTAGCTCTCTGTTTTGTCGTTCTTTTTTTAATTATTTTTCAGTTTTATATATTTTTTTTTTAATTATTTTTGCTTAGTGTATTTTTTAATTTTTTTCTTATATCTATTATGAATTTTTTTCTACATTTTTAAAAAAAGCAAAAAAAGACTATATTAGTTTCTATTCCCCGTCTTTCTGATCGCTGTTTTTATATGTTCTATTGTGTTGTTTTTATTGACACACATGTTGCATATTTTCTTCCTATCTCATAAGCAGCATTTTTTTTCTTTTATTATCCTTGCATTTTATTATAGTCTAGTTTATTATATTTCTAACTTTTTATTACATATTTTACTTTTATTTTTTTTGTTTAATTTGTTATATTTGATTTATGTGTGCTTTTATTTTTTTTTTAAATTTTGTATTTATTTATTTTTCTTATAATATTATTTTATCTATTCTATTTTTTTATGTATTTTTCTGTTTTTTTAACATGCTTGTGATCTTTCGGTTGACGTCTCATTCAGTTTTCAAATTTTACTGTTTTTTTTTTATTATATGGTATTTAGGCGTCTTTTATCAAACATTTAAAATAGTTTTTTGCTCTTTTTTTTTATTCCGGCTTTATAAGTTTACATGACAATTGAAAAATCACATATTAGCATTATTCACCACAAAGTTCACAACACTATCATTCTTCTTATTTAACATGTATTTTTAATCTGTGCTCAATTTGTATTATATTTTTCAAAAATTAAGTCTAAATACATAATTAGTTTTACTTATTTTTTATACATTTTAGTCTACTTTGATTTTTTGCTAAAAACTATTAATTTTATTTGATTTTATTCACTTCTAATTTAATTTTCCTCATTTATTTGACAGATTTTATATTTTTCTTTTTTCAAAAACTAATGAATTTTTTTATAACATTTTAATACTTCTAGCTTTGTTTGTGTTTAATTGTGTTTGTTTCAAAAAGCTTGCAGTAATTTACACTGTACTCTCTCTTTTCTTGTCTTTAAATTTTACCGTTTATCTTTATTTCTATTCTAATAATTTTCATCTAAACTTCAATTTTTTACTACTTTTTTAACATATATTTTATGTATTTTTTTATCTTTATATTTTTGTCTCATACATTCTTTTTTTGAGTAAGCTCGGTTACTGAAAATCCTCAGATTATGCTCAAAATCAATTGTTTATAGCTTTACTAAGACTTGTACTTATTTTTCCGAAAAAAATATTTTATTATAAAAAAATTATGCTATAAAAATTATTGAAAGATGATATTTATATAGGAACCCAATTTTATAAATGAGTAAAACTTTTTGATCAAATTGAATAACAAATAATATTTTTTTTTTAAATTAACCGTTGTACTGTTTAAATAATTATTATAGATAGAGTGTAAAAACTATTGGCACTTCTAATTATTATTTATAATTTATATTTATAATCTCTTATGTGCGATTAATTTAATTTCATATCTAGAACTTGTGATTCATTCTGACAGTCTCAAAATGAGAGAGTTATATTCACAAATTCTTTTATTCTTCCTCATTTTGATATCTTTTGTATTTCTTACTTTCTTCAACATCGTAGTATTTATGTGAACTGTTATAGAAAAATGACACTTAGTTTTAATTACCATAATGCTTTCTTTTATTATATTTACTTATTATTATTATTTTTTATTGTTCTTGTTTATATTGCTATTGTCTTTCTTGTTTAATTTAGCAAATTTATTTTATCTTTTTTTTTGGAATTGGGTGAATACCTGTAGAGAAATAAAGTTTATTATTATTAATATTTTACAGAAAAGTGTTGAGTTCAAAAATGCGATTGTTGCAGGGCAATAAGAATAAATAAAATAAAATATATATATATATATATATATATATATATATATTTTATTTTAGTTTTTATTTAAAGTTTTTATTGCGTTCTTGAAGATTGTTTTTAAAACATAAAAAAATTATTCTAAAATATCATTAACAAGCAAAATGTTACAATTGGAATTGGTTTCAATAAAACCAATTTATAAGACCATTTTTTTATTAGGCAATGATTAAGAGCTACTTTGACATTTGATTTTGTCTAACAAATTAAGCGTTAATGGACTTCATTAATGCACGGTTTTACATCAATGCATAATTTTTATAAAATTTCAAAAACAATTATTATTTCTAAAATTAAAAAACAGTCGATCAACGAGAAATTATTGTAATCAACTCGTATGTTAATAAGCGATTAATAATCTCGTTAATTAGAAGTTCTTGCTCTCTTGATGGTATTATTTATTTATTTAGAGTGCTACTCTACATCTTTTTGTACATTTTTTTCATTATCTGATAAGGTTTTAAACAAAATTTAAAATGAATGTTTATTTTACATTTTGCAAAAATCAAAATATACGTAACTAGAATAATAATTATTTAAATGTTTTCTTCTTTTAAGATTGCTGCCATCTGGTTTAAATAACCATATCGATAGTGTTTTACTAGTAAAGGTACGCTTAAATATGATTTAAAATTCGTTAAATAGAAAGTTTTATCATTCGTCATTCCCTCTTTTCCCGTCAAAAGCCTATTTCCTCTCGCACTTATTTAATTGCTTATCTCGCTGTCCATAAATCCGCGAAAGTTGGTCGAAATTTTCGGTTGGAACGCACATAAAATAATAATTTAAAAATTTTAATTGCAAACACACCCCCGGTTTAGATTTATGTTAGCGATTTCACGGATTCCCCTTTTTTTAGTTTTATCTTGTGAAATATGTTTGTGTTAAATAAATCAAAACGGTTATGTAGTATACGTAAAATTTATGTATAAAAGTGGTGGATGGCGGAGAGGAGAGACTGAATGCGGCTGAGCACAATAGAAACGAGGGAATCCGTTCTTTGGAAAAGTTCAGCTATTTTCCGTGGAGGGCAATTTATTTTTCCAACCCCGGCGTTCTTATCTAAACAGCAGCGAAAATAATATCGCGCTGATAAAACTCACTGTGGCATCGGTACACTCGGGGACCACCGACAAGATAACTCATATGGAAAAATTTATAACGCAAACAAACCTCCAAAACGCATAAACTACCCTTAGAGCACATTTTTCATTCAAATTTTTAAAATATTGTTTTTAATAGTCGCCTCGAAAAAAATACAAACATTAGCAAAAAAATGTCGAACTTTGATGACTGTGAGTGTACCGAACGTTATATACGCCGCCCCCGGAGTGTGTTTTAAAAGTTGCCGCTATAAATTGTCCCGGAGCGATCCCCGGATCTCGCTCTTATCAGTCCCGGTGCCTCTTCTTAGTTTCCTCCTCATCGCCCTCCTACAACTTGACAACGGACCTCACCCTCTTACCAAACTTTGCTTTAATGACAGCAGATTTGCTAATTTGAGAAAGTGCTATTTAAATTAATTCTAATGTTTTTCTTTGTAGAATTTGACAAGATAATTATAAATAAATCCTTGACACAACTTTTAGAATTACATATATTTGTAAATTTTATAATAAAATTAGGTAAACATTTTCCAAAAAAGCTTAGTCTTAGAAACTCAAAGACTGCTCCAGAATGTTAAAACATGTTTACTCGCATGTTGTTTACATTTATTTTAAGATTTAAAATATTGGAGATAATTCTTCGATTTTCCCCGTTTTATTTTCAAGCAAATTTTAACAATTTTATAAAAATGCTTGATGTCACAACTTAAAACTTTTTTTTTTGATAAAAGCGGTCTATTAGTATGTTTTCTACGTGAAAAATTTGCTCTAAATTTGATGAAAAAAATAATAAATTTTATCATTAATTAATTTTCTGACAGCAGTGTCAAAAATAATCCGATTAAATCGTAGGAAACTTTCGCCAACCCCTGTTTTCAAATTCTGCAATTAAAATACATTTAGATTTTTTTTGTGTTTGTGTCTATCTCCGTTTTATTGTTTTTTTTTTGCAATATTTTATTTAATATTGCAAAATATTAAATATTTTTTTTTTAATTTATGTTTTTTTTATTTATTTACATATTTGTTTATTTTTGGTTTTTGTGTTTTTATTCCAATGTAAAAAGTTACTATCATAGGTTTTATTTACTGCTTATTGACATCATTTTAAATCCTCGGAGTACCTAAACATTTTTGATAAAATTTTTATGAAAAAATTCTAATATATAATTTTGCAAGGTTAGAAACAAAGACAACTTTTTGTTATAATATGTTACACAAGAACACATAAATGACATCTTTTAAGACATTATATTATAAAACATCACAGTTGTCTTAATTTTTACCACCTAATGTCCACTTTTCAGGTACGTTTATAAATTAAAATCTTTTTATACAACAAACATATAATTATTAACACGCCAGATACACAACTTTTTTATTGTTAAACAATAAAAAATAACCTAATTTAATATTTTGAGTGCTATCGCATTACCTACAGATCGCTGCAAAATTGAAAATTGCTGTGATTTGTATTGATATTTAACATACCGGACTTTGATTAATTTATTCAATTTTTTTCAATTCATGAATTAACATTATAGAATGTAAACTTCTAACCTAAACAAAAAATCTTATTAAACGTATTCTTATCGTAATCCAATCTTTTATTGCTTATAGGTTAATTTGAAGTTAAGAATGCGAAGATTAAAAGTTAGTGATCTATATTTGATGAAAAATATAATTACTGATTCCAAATTGTCGGTCAAAAAGTTAAATACAAATCTTGTGCGACAATGATCAATCATTAAAGCACTCCGCTCGGCGTCGTGCTTCTACCGCGAATGTAAATAACTATTACGCAATTTTAAAAAACAATGTATTTTTGGAACTAATAAATTATAGTAACTTATAAATTGTAGAAAATACTGTAATAAATAGACTGTTTTAACAATATTTTAAATTATGCATTTCAGATTAGGCGCAATATGAGTTTGAATACAGTAAAACTAAAGTAAACAGCTAAAAAACTCGTAATAGCATTTCTATATACCTACAGGTTGGTCTTAATATAGCGTGAAAAAAATTCACTAATAGCTGACAAGACGTCATATAGGTACAAAAAAAATTCCAGTAAAACTGTTTTTGTTTTTAAATATGAATAAGAAAACGTTTAGTCACGCTACTGCAAGTTATTTATAATAAGAAAATGTTTTTGCCTCTTCGGCAACAAAAATAATAATGTATAATCCTAAGATTTCAATTTCTTAGCAACGGCACCTATAACAACTATAACATTTGACAAACTGTAACTGTTATTTTAATTTTTTTAAATAAAAAATTTAAAAAAAAATAATTCTAGACAAAAAAAAATGTTTAAACAAAAGATGTAGAAAATTTCATGTTCTACAATATTTATATAAAATACAAATAGCATAAAATTCATATAAAACGAAATATTTAAAAATAAATAAAAAATTGATTTTTTGACTTTTGAACATGGAATATCGCTAGACGCGGACTTGAGACGCGTTGTGAGACAAGTTTTAGGTGCCGGAATAAAGCTACACAAGTTTACAGCCGACTATTTCCCATTTCAAGATTTTTGCTTTTACTTGACTAATTTTTTTCTGGACTAAGACAAGTACTTGAAAATGATAGTTATTTACCAAACTAGTTTAGAAACTAGTTTAGCAGCATCCTGTGCTGCCAATGGGAGATAATTTTTTCTTTCCGCAAAATTCGATACAATTTTTTTGCAACAAATAACTTTAATTTTTTAATAATAAACGATTTAGTTTCATACTTATTTTTCGGTTAATGGCGTTACCGAATTTTTGAAATTTAAAATGGTATCATTGTTTGGTCGCTAAAATTTTATTGAAATGAAAAAACATTGTTTTGCAGACTTTTTGATAGTTTTGGATGCAAAGTATAAAACACCCGGGTGGGGTAAAATCGTTTTTGATGCATTAGGAACGATAGGAAACTACCGATCTTTGAGCGATGAGTGCAAAAAATATATTTTAACTTTTGTTTATTTTTATTCTTTAAGTTTGTGATATAAAAAAAAGATAAAATAAATTATTTCAACTTTTCTTGTTTACCTACTTGCAGCTACATGTTAGAGAATATACAAATCTTTATTTGAAAAAAAAAAAAATTATTGCTATTTAAGCAAATCTCTTGGTACCCCTGGTTAGTTTTTTCAATTTTTTTTTTTTTATACGATTTTTTTATAAGACTTTTATAATTTTTAGTGACATTTTTTTTAGTCTTAGCTTAGCTAGCTTAAAAATTTTTTCAAATTTGGTTTAATCTAATCTAGCTCGGATTACAAATAATCAAGTTTTTTTTCATTAATTTTTTAAATTTAATTTACGCTATTTAAAGCAGACTTTAGTTGTATAAGTTCAGCCGACAATTATAAAAATGCTTATATTTATGATAGGTATCTAAATGATTTTCTAAGAATTTTGAAGGTATTTACTTATTCACTGACAAAAACTAGTTTTATCTCAATTAATAATTAATCTAACGTTTTTTAGACTTTTTGAATCTTTGCTTTGTCAATCGCACCTGTTCAAGTCTGGAAAAAATTTGAATAAATTAGTTCTAGTACTTACTATGGCTATGTTTAGTAGATAGGTACTACAAATTACAATTTGTAATAAATATAATCACTTAAGAATTTTTTTAGCCTATTTTTTTAATTTTGTATTTCGATTGAATTACAACTTAATTTTGTATTTCAATAATTAAGTCTATTAATTAACTAGATTGAAAAGTCTTAATAATATTTCTAGGTATTAATGTTAAAATTTATATCATTTAAACAGTTTTTTAAAAATTATTTATTTTACGATTGCTTAACAAAGTCTAATTATTCATGTTAATTAATTAATCAACTAATTTAATAAACAGCCAAACAATATTTTAGACTATTGTCTGGCTTAATTGAGTTTTGACTTAGGAAGAATCATCTGTACCTACATAGATGGAAACTATCAATACCCATACCCACTAATATTATTTTTGCACCTTTATTGGTCAGATTTGATAGTAATTCGTCCTTATGGTCAATATTTGTATGGGAATTTTAATGTTTAGTATAATTTTGTAAAATATTGCTTTAATTTAGTATCTCTAGATAATTTAATAACTAGATGTAATTAGTTTCTTAGACTAATTAATTTCTAATCTATTCATGTCCAATATTAGCAAAATTTGGTAATATTTGCCACTTTTTATTAAAATTGTGTTAGTTTTTATTAGGTACACAAATTAAATTCACCGTAATTAAATCTGTAATAAGTTTTAATGCAAAATTAATTCAAGAAAAATATTAATAATATTTATTAAGACTTTATTAAGTATTAGTGTTAAAATTTATATCATTTGAAGACGTTTTTAACAATTATAAATTATACGATCACTTAACAAAATCTAAATATTTAATTTAGTTACCTAATTTATAAATTAATTTAATGAATAGGCAAATAATATTTTTGACTATAGTACCTATTCAGGCTTCGTTGAGTTTTGACTTAGGTAAAACCATCTATATTTATCCATACCTATACCATAGTAATATTTTTTTTGCACCCTTATTGGTTAGATTTGACCGTAATTTGACAATATGGTCAATAATAGTTAATATGGTTCTAGCAGATGTTCAATTTTAATTTATTCATCTGTTTTATTTCAGTCAAGTTATTTCAGTCTAATAATAAAAGCTTTGCTAACGTTTAAATTAGATATTTTTATGGGAATTTCAATGTTTAGTATAATTTTGTCAAACTCTGCTTTAATTAGTATTTCTACATCATTTAATAAATAGATATATGTAATTAGTTTCTCAGACAAAACACTAATTAATTTCTTATCTATTCAAGTCTAGTATTGTCAAATTTTGCTAATATTTGACACTTTTTATTCAACTTGTGAATTCAAGTCACCTTAAAATGTAATAATTGTATCTATAATGAGTTTTTTTGCGAGGTTAATCAAATGCTACAGAAAAATTGTAATAACTTGTCATCAAATGTCAGTGATAGAATATTTTTTTATGTTTACTATATTCTTCATTCTCTTTCATCATCTTCGTGAGGCATCTTCTTCAGACCACATTCTTTTAGCACACACAGATTACAGTAGCTCCCGATATTTCCCTCGACATAGCGCGATAGCTATAAAACAAAAGAATTACAAGACAGATCAGCTTAAAGCTCCAGTTAAAAAAGAAGAAAGAAATTGAACAGAGAACCAATACCAGACATGGACATGAAAAAGGGGCAGACAATCGTTAAAGAGGCGGAGCAACTTGATTTGTGGTCGCCATTTTGTCAAATAGTAATGTTTTGTTAGACGCCTTATCTCATTGGACAATCTCCCACTTCAGTCAAATTAACTAAATAATTTTTATATAATTTTTTTATAAAAATTGTTCTATAGTTTAGTAGATATTGTGACAAAATTTCTAAACGTTTTATTTGAATGAAGGTATAATTTTACATTATTTGTTTTAGAATCTTTCTAACGAAAAGCATCAGGTAATTTCAAGACAAAATTCTTTTAAAACAAGCTTAAAGTAATTATTTAAAAAATAATATGATGGCAATGATGGTACAAACAGTGAGACAAAATTAAAACGTCTTGTCTTTGGCACGGCCACGCCTTAATACTAAATCCCTCCTCAAAAGCTTTGCTGGACCAATGGAATAAGAGAATAAATCGGAAAAATACGATTTTTACCGATTAGCGTTGCTAAGGGAGACGCTGTAAAGCTGCCTATACCAACATTTAGTGCGACCGTGCAGTTGGCCGTGGTTGTATCGGTAGTCATTATATATTTGTGGAATTGACAACTATGACAACACCGCTGTTTTTTTGACAATTATTATTTTTTCGGCGGTTTTTGACAGTGATTTGGTGGAGTGGTGTGTGCAAAGTGAATGATTTATTTATTCGAGGATTTTTTAACACACCCTGTAAGTATCTATTTTGTATAGTTATTTTTTTTTAAATTCAAATACGTGATCACTTAAAATTTTTGCAATTGTTTTATTTTTTGGAAATCTTATCAATAATCGCAATAAATTATCTTATCATTTTATTGCAAATTGACCCAAATATTTAAACATTTTTGATAATAAAGTAAATATTGCAAAAAATACAAACAAAATTTTTCCTCAAAGGAAATGTCATAATTTGAGGATTTTTCATGTAATGTGTCTTACTCGCCTATTGAAGTCTCCATGCTATTCTAATAGGTATCAAGTTTAGGGAGCTGAGAATATTTTCCTGTTGAGGTTTTTATGAATATTATTACAAATCCTTCTGATTGTAGTTATATAAGTTTATTTTGCAAAAATTTCAAGAGCTCTTGAAGATAAGCTTCAGAAAATCAGTGTTTAAACAACTGTGATAAGCGTTATCCGATCTAATTTTTTTCTCATTACAGAGTTCAGTCTGGATTCGTGCTGGCCGTCGCTCCAAAAAAATGCTTTTGCTTCAAAAGTATTAGTGTCTTTTTTTCAAAATCGGATTAAAATTCGTGTGTGATAGTGAGTTGGTTAAAAACTGTTGTAACTAATGATTATGGAGATGACGAACGAATCTGCGGCGGTCGGACGATGGTACGAATCGCCCAGAACTGGGACTTCGGCGAGTCCTGGACAAGGAACGCTTGATAGTGGTAATTCGGACATAAATAGTATTTCGGAACATACCATGGGACCGTTTTTCTTGGATCCGTCGGGTACACCAAGAGCGGCTAGGTATTACCATCAGAGCATGCATTCGCCGTATGGGACAGTCGCTACTCATGGTAGGTACCTCTCTTATTAGCCAATTGAGTCGTACAGGAAACTTAAATTGTTAAAACACGCAGATATGATAAGATAACGATAAGAGTCATCTATTTAAAAGATATTTTTTACTATATATGTATGTACTTACTTGATGTCATATCATACATCCACATGCCACAATTGACAATTTGACAATATCAATTAAGTCAGGTCAGGTTAAGTCTTTTGACTATATCTAAGTAAAAATCTGTTTTAAACAATTTCTGCTCCGTCGCTGTATTATATATTACATAAATAACTCTTATGTAAAGGTACAGGTTTTTAAGTGCTGTGGGTACATAGTTAGATCAAAAGTTTTTTAATAAACATTGATTGTTTGACTTTAGTTTAGAGCTTTTAATCTTTTATCTTTAGCATAAGTAGCTTATCTATAAAACAATAGACAATTTAACAATAAGTAATTAGAAGACATAGGTGATTACCGCTGATTTATTTGTATTTTTTCTAATCAATTTTTACTTTGTGGCTTGGTTATTGTTGTAATACAACTTGTTCGTATTAATGTTTATTGTGTCAAGCTTTCAAATTTTAAATAACTTTTCAGTTTTAAATAACATCCAAGTACAACATTAGATATAGGCAGTAATATATAATTTTGTTTATTCAAATAAACATCTTTTGTATTAATAAAATTATATTGTTTTTTAATTAAAGAGTGCGCTGATTTGAATCAAGTCTAGTGCCGATAGTCACTGATAATAATAAAGTTGGTACAGCAAGTTTTTATAAAAGTTGAGTCGCCAGGATTATTTAGATTCCTAAAACACATAATATGTGTTCAAAGCTTGTAACATTTTACAGGGATAAATTGAGAAATTTACTGTTTTTTTCTTTTTACACATAATTCTTAGATTTTTTTGTTTATTTGTTTTTTCTTTCTCATTCCAAAGTGTCTATCAAAAATTAATACAAAACAAAGTTAACTAAAAACATAATAGGTACATGTATAGATATTTTAAAGTCAATAACAAATTTATTGTGTTCATATTGATAAACTTTTAGCTGTTTTTAAGATTTTTTTTTCGGTTTTAATTATACTGAAATAATTTTTAAAATAATCTTATTAATGCATTGCTTTAAATGTTTTCTATTGTAGATTTTATAAATTAAATTATTGTCTATTTATAATCTGGATAAAGTATAATAAAGCTATGTATGTTTAATTTAACAACTTTTTCTTATTTAATTAAAGATTTTGCAGTTTAATACATTTTTTATTTAATGATTGTTGTTAAATAGTTGTTTATTTATTTTTTATTAATGTTTTTATCTAAATGGTTCAGCTATATAGCTTTTACTTAGTTTACAAAAAATCTTGAAATAGGTAAATGGACAGTTTTAATTTTATTAATTTTTATAATTTGGTTCAATAAAAAATTATTGTTATCAAGCTATACTGTGTTTTCTTTTTAACCCTTTTAAATAAGTGGTTAACACGGTTTTAATTTTATAGTTTAAGAGGTTTTTTTATATTGAATTTGCTGTATTTTTCTATAATTTTTTAACAGCTGCGTAGACATATGTTTTAAAATACTTTTAAAATTTTTAATTTGTCTTATTTAAGATATTTATCAACCTATCTATCTCTTTTTGTTCATTTTACTTTTTTTAAAACTTTTTGTTACGTGAAAAATAGAAACAAGTAACTTTGTTAATGAGCAAAAACTTGTATTTACCTATAACAAAAAATATCATAAGTTTAGTATTTTTTAAATAAAGCTGTTTAGCTTTTTAGTTTTTTAGATTTTTTGTTCTGTCTTTATTTTTCTATACCTATAGTTATTTTTTTGCATTTTGTCTCTTTTTATTCATATCATTTTTCATACATTTTTAGTTGTGTTGTGCAATTAGTTTCTTATATATTTAAATAATTACAAAAACAGTTTTAAAGCCAAAAGTTTCTATTTAATAAATGAAGACTGACATATTTCTAACCTACTTCAAAAAAAAGCAGGCTTCTCAATTCTATATATATATGTGTTTGCAAATAAGTTTGTTATTTATAAACCAATTTTTTTAGTTTATTTTTGTTAGAAAGAAGATATCTCCAAGATGGTACCATGATAAGGAAATTGAAACGTGATAATGGCATCTTAGATAAATCAAGAGAAACTTTCGAAAATTGTAGTGACGACTAAAGCGTTTGTTAATGCGTTTACTTTTTAGTTTCCTCTTTAAAGTCGGTTTTTTTTTGTTTAAAATTATATTCGATTTTATTATCTGAATTTTAGGTAATTTATTTGTTCTGTACGTTTTTATTACAACGTTTTTTACATTTTGATAATGATTTTTAAAGTTTTTTTGTCAATAATATAAGATTTTATCGTTTTATAAATTGTTTTATCTGTTTGTTAAAATCATCGTTTCTAACTGTTTTTACAATACTCTTTTTTTAAATGAGTTATATTTCTTTTTTTACACGTTTAAACATTGTTGCTATGTATTTCGCTGTACATATTTGGTTTTGAACTAGGTACATCTATATTTTTTGGTATAAAGTAAATAAATAATGTAAATTTATTATTTTTTTCTAACTTTGATCTTAATTTTTTGATTTCTCTTGCTTTTCTAACAGTTTTCGATCATTTTTCCCATTTTTTTTCAAAATAATTTTGAGTGGTTTCAAAGCTTTTGATTTATAGATACTTATTTTATTTTTTTGTTTTAGTTACAATAAACTGAGTATTTTAATAGTTTCATTTGTAATTAGTTAAATTTCAACAAATAAATAAATTGGGCAAAAATGACATCATCGTTGTACTGCTATTAGTTAGTAGTTAATTAGGTACCTACATACTTTATTTATATTTTTTGATATAAAATAAATAATGTAAAATTTATTTTTAGCGAATTTCGACCTTAGTTTTTTTGCTTTCTCTTGCGTATCTAACCGTTTTCAATAATATTTTTCACTTTTTTTCAAAATAATTTTGAGTGGTTTTAAAGTTTTGACTTATCCTTACTTTATTTTGTGGTTTTAGGTCTAATAAGCTGAGTATTTTAATACTTTCACTTGTAATTTAGTTGATTTTGACAAATAAATGAAGTGAACAGAAATGACATTGTTGTACTGCTAAGTGTTAATAGCTGCAGCCCTTATTTGTTTTTTGGTCTGCTAATTTCTTAAAAAACTGTAAACCATTTTTTTAAGTGAGCACAGGTTTGCTTACAAAACTATAAAGACATTGTATTGTAAAAGAATACCTACTTTTGTAAAAATTAAAATAAATATTACTACAAACATTAGAATAAACATTTTAACACCAAAATGAGGCATTGTTGTGCATCTAGTAAATAATATCTAATTTAACATCTATTTGAGTATTAAAAGCAGAGAATAATATATTTTTCAATTTGTCTTAGGCTTACATTTCACACAGAAATTATTTATATCATTGAACAATTTGCGCAATATGTAAAAACGATACAATTTTATATAACTATAAATTGGTTTTGAATGTTGGTGTAATTTGGCTCCAATTCAACCAAAATGTTTGTGTTCAAGCAAAAGTTGGTTTACTTGTTGTTATATTAATCTTATTGGATTAATTGAATACCAATTGTAATGTACATTTTGTTGCACGTGAGCGACAAATTGACATTTGTCAAAAAAGATCACTTTTACGTTGTCAAATGCGAGCGAAAATACTTGATTTTTGTATCGATGGTAGAAAACAGCAATTTGCAATTTTTTTTTATATACATATATACATAATGATTCTGTATATTATTGCTATTTTTTTTATTTTTTCTAATATTTTGAAGTGACTGTAAAAAGATTAATTTGCAATTGATCTTTTGCAATAAAATTTGTTTTTCTTACAAACAAGTCCTGATTTCAAAGTGTTTTTTTTCCTTCGTTTTTTGCGTTTTTTATAATGTTTCTTAGGTATATTGTTGTTTGCCTATTTCTAAAGGTTAGTCAATTTTTTGATACTTTTACTTGTACATTATTTATTTATTTATTATATTTTTTTGTTTTTTTTTGTCTGTGTTGCATATGTTAAAAAAATAAGTATACAACTCTACCTTAAGCAAAATTGTTTCTCTACTTTGTCTCATTACTAATGTTGTTTCCTCGTTCACTAGTAATTTTTGCTCTCAGGTACTTATCTTACATATTTTTTTCTTCACTTTGTGTATTAATTAATTAATTACTATATTAAATACTGTCGAGTTGAACGAGTTTTTTTGTTACATTCATCTTGTTCTGTTTAAATATTGTGTTTTTCTATTCTATTATAATTCTAGTTTTTGATTTATTTTTGTGTTATAATATTATTATTATTTTTATGCTGTACTGATCCTCGCAAAAGCACTTTTTAGATCAACAAAGCACATATATGCGGGTTTCATGTATTCCATACAAAATTGTGTTTCATCTACTAAGCATTGACAGATAGTAAACGTATGTCTGTATATATTTATTATCCGTATATTTATTGATTGAACGAATATTTGTATCTATGAAACTAAAATTTTTTAAAATTCATAATTGTTTCTCAACAAATCTAATCTTTTTTCTATTATATTTTTTATTAGGGCTTTGTATTAATAGTTTCTATTAGGTTATTAGTAATAAATTACTTTTTTGAGTATTTTTATTGTTGTTTTGGTACTTTTCAATACCATGCTAAACAATTTTTGAGTTTATATCACTAAAATTTGTTGTGTAATTGTTCTCAGTTGGTGTCTTTTTTCACTTGTTTAGTTCTTTCACTTGTTTTGCACTGCTTTCTTTACTCGTTTATATCTTTTTACGTTTCTCTTTAAATTTATTATTTTTTTTTGTATTATTTAATTTTGCATATAGTTAAAGTTTTATCTGTTTTTAATCTTTCAGTTATATAATATCAAACTTCTGTTTTGATTTTCTCATATTTTCTTACTATATTCCACGGCACGATTAGCACAAACGCGTTGTAAGATAACAGTCTAGACAACTTCTAAAAATTAGTAAACATTTATCCCTAAAAAATCAAATAAGTTTAATCTTTACATGCTAGATTTGCTTTAAACAAATAATTTATTCAATCGATAAGATATTAAGATAAGATTATATAATGTAAAATATTCATTATAAATAAGCAAAAACATCAAAATGTGACATGCTTAATGAGAAAATTTATGGTTTCTTTTACACCTTTTTATACAATAGACATTTTAGTAAAAGCGGATCTATAATATACAATGTCAGAATTATTCGAAAAGATTCCTTAAGATAGATAACGTCAATAAATAAGTGTAATTATAATTTAGTTGTTTGCTTTATAAAGTCGTCATCTGCAAGGTCGTAATGTAATAATTTTAAACTATAACGGAAATAATTAATGATATTAATTATTTGCATAATGATTTGTTGTTAATAAGCTTTCAAACATTTGGTCGCACTGATGAGCTTTAAACAAATCTACTCTAGTTACGCTGGTAAAGTGAAAGTGTATCTAGATATGTAGTAATTTTCTTTAGTTTAATAAACTTATCTTAATACCTCGCAAAGTCATAAAACACATCAAAGATTAGCATATTACGGCATTAAAATAACAATATGGATAGATAATCGAAGTAAATGGGTGGGTTTCGGATTATCTAGACATGTGTGGACGTAGATAAAAGAAAATTATAGTCATCGGTCGAGCCATAGCTACTTATTAGGGTCCCACTTACACCGACAACTTTTTTCTTATTAATTCGATAATGTGCATTATTAGATTTTAATAATGGACAAGTTTTCTCCAAATTAAATTTTCTTGAGATTTGAGTTCAGAGACTTATTGATCGAGTGTGTGTGAAATTTCTTATCATTTTTTTTTTTGTTTTTGCTATCTAATGCAAATATTATAAATAACGAGATCATTCATCACATGCGTGCCATTTTTTAAACACTTGTAAATTGAATTGACGTTAGTAGTTATCACAAGTATTGCTAAAATTAGATTGAGTAAATAAAAAATAGAAAAATTTCTTGATAATATACCAAAAATTTTTTGGATAAACTTTGTTTATTTATCTGCTTGCACCTAACCTATCTTACTTCTTACTTAATCCCAATTAAAATATAATCTACTTTAATTGTATATTAATAATAAACTTAACCCTTGTGTAAAATTAACTTTGAGTATATGGAACAAAGTATATTAACTACAGTTAAATATTTAACCATTATTAAGAATAGATTAATTTGTGATAACATTTTTGTTTATTAAATTTAATTTGTGGTTTATAAAAGATAAACTTAAATGTTAGATTTTTAAATCATATTTCTGATAGTTAATTTTAAGTTAGGTTATTATAGCGCTTTTTTTATTATGCGGATTGTAGCTTTGATTAGTTTTTTTTAACTTATAATTAACTACTTCTTAATTAAAGCTTTGATACTTATAAGAATTTTTTAATTAACAGTTGCAATAACGTTTTTTTGGTAAGCTACTCTCACCACTTTGATGGTTGGTACCTATATTAGAAAGTATGGTTTACTTTCGAGCCATTCTTATGACAAATGTCATTCAAATCTTTCTGACTCTCTTTCTATTCAAAATAATTTATATAATATCTTTTTACACTCTTTTTGCGTTAAGAGATGCTATGGTTATTTAATCATTTTGTTGTCAATGCTTTTGTGACAAATACACACCTATATCAAAACAGACAGTAAAAAACTTTCAGTTTAAGGCTATATTTTTTGAATATATAGGTACATTCTTTGCAGGATCTTTGTATAGATTAAAGACAAAAAAATTAAAAATAATTAACAACTAAACGACTGAAATATAAAACATTGAAAATTAATTAAAGTATTTTCTGTGCAAGCCTGTTTATTCAGCCAATCAACGGGTTTTCTGCTAGGGCATGTTCAACCAATAGAAACGTTTGTAATCTCAAATCACGTGATTTACATGCGCCCTTTCTTGTTTAACTTTAACATTTAACTAGAAAATACTATCTTTATAGCAAAAATATTGTACATGACTGAGCTTGTCACTTTAATTTTAAAACAATAAGACTGAAAATAATGGTAATACGGTGACAACAAAATACCAAACAAGAAATGACAGAAAAAAAATCACTAAATCAGTTTGTCCAACAAGATAATAAAAATCATAAGCAACGTAAAAAGCTGTGAACGCTGTGAATTTAGAATTAGGCTTAGAATTTTTAAAAATAAAGATTGAAACTTTGACATTTTTGAAGACATTTTTATTTAACACAATTTGTTGAATTCTTGTTTAAACTGACGAAAAAACAATTGGTTTATGATTGGATATACTTCTTGCGTCATCACTTGTGATAAAGAAGAAATAAAAGAAAAACAAGAAAAAAGGAAAGAAGAAGAAAAAGAAGAAGAAGAAGCTGTTTTAAAAAAATGTTAAATTTGTTTCTATGTTACAATTTTTTTTTAATTTAGTGAAATTATTAGACTATGTCAAATGTATAGTTGATGTCGTTTTTAGGTTGTTTATCAAATTCTATATACGCCTAAGGGCCTATCGTAATCTTTAGTTAGATTTTTTGTAGATTGCTGCATTGTTGCACACATCTTATAAGAGGCTAATACTTATTATATTAGCACCAAAGAGATTAATCGGTTTTTCTTTGTGGCAGGTATAGTTTATGAGTTAGATATGGCAACGTAGCTAATTCATTTTGAAAGTGTAAATGTCATTGATTAGTAGTTATTCTCAGCAATTGTTTAATAATAAATGTTTATTTAAGCATAATTATTAGCTACTAACGAACACTAAACTAGAGAAGTACACTAAAATAAAAAAGTTGTAGATGTAGTTGGAAGAGTCAAAAGCAATGAAATATTCAAAATATTTCAGGATTTTTTGAATTGCGTTAAATGTTTTATATTTTTATTATTAAAACGCGTTTTTTTGCATACCATCAGCTCAAATCAATTCAGAACACAATATCTTACCAAAAAAATTTGAGTTCTAACAAGTTATCGATTTTGATTCTAAATTTTGAGTAAGAAAAGCTAAAGTATGCTTTTAGCTCTATAGTTTTTACCAAAATATTGTCACTCATTATGTTTGATTTAGTTCAAGCAGATTCTATTCTCTAGAATCTAATGTAGATTATAAAAAAATTTATTCTATAATCTAGATACCATCAAGTTAGAACACAAATGTTATCAGTAGATATTTTAAAATAGCAGCTTTTTTGAGGCGGTTTTTAGATCTGAAAAGTTCTAAACATTATGATAAAAAAAACGTTGGATTGCACTTGGTCTGCCTTGGCCTAGTGATTTTTAGTTTTTGTATTAATTTAGGCTAAATACACTTTTCAATACTACTAACATCTATTTTGTATGCGATGTTGGTTTATATGGGTAAAACCGGACATTTCAGAGAGTATACTTAGCGTCATAAATTCAAAAATACCACGGTAACATCATAAAATTTCATTTTTTGTGATTTAAATTCAAACTGAATATTCAAATGGGAATAAATAACCGTTCCAAGAATAACCATCAAATCAATAACTCACAAATCCGATAGGAAGTCTATCGTGGATGTTCTTTTGGTACGCAATCGGAATTTCTGGCATGACGAGTAAATTAACGACGGGAAATTAAATATGCCTATGAGGAAAAAAAAATTACTAATTTTCTTTTTTTTTATGGGCATATTACACAAAGGAAGAAAAAGATTATTTGAGAAAATGTAGTAGGTATATTATTACAGGAGAAGAATATTTTGGTATGTATTGTTCTTTTGTTTATGACTAAACCTTAAAATTATCCACAAGTTAATTAATCTTAATTTATGGCTTGCTTGTATTGTTATTTTTTTGCATAATTTATTAATTGCTGTCAGAATTTTGACGTTGTATTGTTTGTTGTGATAAACATTAAAAAAAATAATAATGTTAAAAATTACAGTCATCGCATAAAGGTCATTAAAAGAATTCAGCTTGAGTAATTATAAAATCTAGCTTCTTTGTTTTACTTAGGAAATTACAAAATTCTATTTCATAATTAAACAATCTGTTAATTTTTGCTTCACGTCACGTTTCGCCTCATGAGTGTGTTGTATATGTGCTCTTGAAAGATTATTTAGGTTATTTTGTAAAAAGTATTTAAAAAAAAAAGTATAAGCAATAAGAAAATAAAAAAAATGTAGAACACATAAAAAACTTAAAAATCATACAACAAAAAACAAAATAATTCTTTTTATTAAATTTATTTTAGTTAAATAGTTACAATTTTAATTATATTATAATGATTAGCTATGATTATTGTTTGGTTATGAGATATAGTGCACACTAAGTGTTAATCTAAGCAAATATTGAACTATTGAGTTCAAGTCGAACATGTTCATACTAAACAATGAATAAAATTACATAATTAAAATATTTTAAATTTTAATTTTGTTATTTATTTGCATAATGTATGCTATAAAAATCACAAATTAAACCTTGCCTTATTTTAGTGAATTAAATTATTTAGCAAAATAAAAACATTTATCACAAAATAAAGTTGCTTATTAATGTAATAAGTATAAAATATATAAAATTACTATTTAAAAGCAGAGTTACTATGTATCTATTATACAGTGCGTTTTTTTTTAACGCAAAACATAATTTTTACGCTATGTTAACTTTTATTGCTGGTCAAATTTGATAGAAATTTTTGTTTAAATTAGTAAATCAAACATTTTTACAACAAATTATTTTAACGCCGTAAAAGTATTTTATAATTTCGTTTTTTTGTTTAGGAAAATTTAAGAAATTTTAAATAAAATGTTTTTTAATTTTTTTGAAATCTTCTAAAACTTTGATTAGTTGCCGAAGATAAACATTTTTAACAATTTCTTTAAAACAAGTAGATAATATATTTTATGTTTATTAATTTAAAAAAATATTCGATCTTGTGTTTACCTACATTCATTACAAATCTATACCGCAACATAAGTTAACATGAGGTGAAATTTAATTAAAACCATGTGGGAAAATGTTTAATTTTTTAATTTAAACAATTTTTTTTTAAATTGGTTCGGAATCAAAAGTTAACATGGCGTATGTAATTTTAGCATGCAAATCTCTATATTCTGCGTTAAAAAAGACGCTTACTAATGAAATCACTAAAAGTGCCAAAAAGTATAAAACAGTTTTTTACAGATTTTAAAACTAGGCTTAGATTTTGTCAATTTTTCTCAATAAAATCTAAAAAAAAAGCGATAGGCTTACTCTCTAAAGGAAACAAAGAATAAAAAAAAACTAATAACCAAGCTTTTGATTAAATTTAAAATGTCAAGTTGTGAATTTATAAAAAAATATTCATAAAAACATCTAAAAAGTATAAAAAGTTCCATAATATAGAAAGCAAGTTCTATAAGAAAACAAAAAAAAAGTGAAAAATGACGTAAAAACTAAAACATCAACAAAATTCTTTAAATATAATAATTAGATTAGATAAAACGTTTTCTCATAGGATCACTAAAAGTGAATATTTTGGTTTCAATAAAAACCCTTTATAATGAAATTACAAAAAGTGCTAAGAAGTGAAAAACGGTAGCTATATATGTATAGATTTAAAAACTGTGCTTAGATTTTTCTATTGATTTTTAAAAACAGCGATAAATTAACTCTCTAAAGAAAACAAAAAATTAAAAAAATTAATAAACAAATTTTTCATTAACTTTAAAATGTCAAGTTGTGAATTTATAGAAAAATATCTGAAAAGTATAAACTATTAAAATATGAAAAAACTATAAAAAGCTTTATAAAGTAGAAAGCAAATGGTACAAGAAAACAAAAAAAAAGTGAGATAAAAACTAAAAAATCAACAAAATGCTTTTAGAAACTAGCATTATTACAAAGATAGAGAAAAACAAACTTAACCTAGAAATATAATAAAGCATATAAACATCATAAATATGCAGCAATCAACAACTATATCTGTGTGAAACATCTAAAGAAAGTGTATAAAAATGTGCAAAATGTGTGATAAAACATAAATTTAATAGCTGTATAACAATCTTAATTTATTAGCAACTAATTAGTAAATAGATAAGCACTATTTTAACTAGGTAAATGCAAATTGAATTGTACCTATGAGTGTTATTTTTTTGTTTATTATTTTCTTTCCACAATTGGTTCCACAAATGCATTTTGTTACATTTAAGGGTCATTATGGTGATTCGAGCCTGTGGCGACAGACATCTCGACCACTCTATAATTTCATTTGAATATAAACTGTGGCATTATTTTGCGCAACATGTGCTTCAAATCATATAGCACGCCGATCGAAAACAGGCGAGCTTTCTTGTTTACGTTGACCCAAGCTCCATCATAAAGTGCATTTTAATGGAATTGCCATGCAACATTTTATGCATTTTTCAAGTCTCTATACTTGCTTAAATTTTCTTCACATCATCTCTTATGTGGAAGACGTTATTTTTCTTTCCAACTTCAGCTTCAATGAAATTCAACATTGAATTCCTTCTTTAACTATTTTTTAACATTTGATAAAAAACGACAAGCTGTCCTTTCAATTCACGAAAATCAGCAACGTCAGACATGTTTTACTCTCTTATTTGTAACGGTCACGTATATTGCAAATACTGTAAGAGGGAATTAAGTCTGTAGTTTTTAATTTGACATGTGCTGGAGCTGATTAAGAAGGTACCGTTCTTTGTCAGCTGTCAAAATAATTGATTTATATTGTGCCACTGTCGCTAAATTTTGTTTTTTTTTTTGTAGCATTTGAACCTTTCTGCTCTCTACGACTTTGAACATGCAACAACTCGTAAATAATGAAAACAACTGACACAACTGACATCATTACTTTGTGTCACTTTTGCTCCCAAATAAAAAGTGATAAATCTGTTAGCTTAAAAATCGACTCACTTTAGGGTTAATAAAAATACATTTAAGGGTTTCATCCCAGCAAGCACTTTTTGGTCATCATAAAAAGCACAAAAACTTTTTTTTTTGAATACGTTGGCCATCTGCGGAAGTCCGTTAGAATCCTGCGCTAATCTCACAGCTATCTCTGATGGGATCGCGAGATAATCCACCACGGCAGCCATTGTGGACGCCCTTCAACATGGCTGCCGGCAGGTGAGGGGTTAAATCGGATCTGCCACCCTAAAAACACACACACATTCACATAATCTATAAATGAAAAAGAGGAGGGACGTTGGTAAAATTGTTGACTGCACTCATGTATTGTAGTTTTGAGAATGCGGGCTCTAATCTTAGTCTTTGACAATTGGATAAAATCAACGTTTTTGATTTTAGATAACTAACTGTCTTCAATTGTCAAATTTTGTTCTTAATTTGAAGTAAAAACTGTCAAAATGGTTATAATATATAAATAATAACGGTCAATAATTAACAGTTAATATTGCTTAGTATTAGGTTATAATTATACACAAGTACACTTTTTAACAGTTATTTCAATAACTTTTTAAATGCTTTCAACCGTTAACTGTTTATAATTTTATCAAAATTTAATACTTGATACCAAATAATCCAGTTGTGTTATATCTACCATGAGTACCATGTTTATTTATCAGTAACAGGTGATACAGTTAAAAAACGCTACAAATTTTTTTCATTTATTAATTAACTACTAACACTTAGCTTAGAAATATTCTAACTAACCTAAAAAAAGTATTTTTGATTTAAGTCACCATATTTTCTTTTATTTAAAAAACCAAAATTATTAAAATATTTTTATATTAATATTTTATTTAGAATAACTATACCTAATAATAATTATTAGTAATATAATTTTAATTAACTAAATTTAGGTATTAGTTAAAAAAGTACCTAGATACGTTTAATCCGAGGTTTAACCGCTTCTATCCAATTAAAAAACTTATTTAATAAAAGTATTATAATAATTTTAAAAAAGTTAAATAAAAATTTTTATTTAACTATAGTTTTAATACAATTTTAATTTTAATTTTTTTTTAAGTTTTAGTTTTTATTTAGTTTAGCAGTTTTTTTGCAAAACATTTATTTCTGAAAAAATATTTACATCAAATAACAATATCAACTCTACTAAATAAATTATTGTTTTTTGAGTTTGAATAAACAGCATAAATATATTTATATAAATGTTTTATTAGTTATAATTATTTATTAATATAAATATATACAGAGTTGCGCAAAAGTATGGAAACGGTTGAATATTTTTAAAACCAGTTGTCCGAATCAAATAAAATTCACATAGAAAATATTGAAAAAAATCTGTTAACTGTAATTTTTTCAGTTAAACACGTTAATTTCTTTCAAAGATCCAAAACAAACTTACGTTTTCTTAAATAGCAAAAGAAGTAAAATTTTACATTTTTCTTAAATTTATTAGTGCTAACATACATGTTAACTTCTTTTTGTTTCAAAATGTCAAACACATTTTTTTTTATTTTATGTTATAACACTTTAAGTTATTGACAACGCCTAAGCTAATTCCATAGCTGACTACATTCAATTTTCATCTCAAATTTTTGGTGTTATTGAAAAATAAATTTGCTCACGAGATGTGTTCAACATTGTTGTGAAAATGATGACTCTATTTAGAAAATTGTCGACTGGAATTAGAGTAAGAGATTTGGGAATCCGTGATATTCTTACGTATTATTTTTAGGTTTTGACAACAATTTGGCTCTTGTACAATTTTTAAGAATTTGTAGGTTATATTAGATCCATAGAAGCGGATAAAAAAACATATATTTTTTAAATATTGAAACAGTCAAAGTAGACACATCAATTATTATTTATCCCAAATTAGTATTAGAACTATATTTAAAAAAATTTGAATATATTTTTTTTATTTCTGTCTCAAATGTCATTCGGAATGAAATATACACAATTTGTCTGACTATCTACGTCTATACAAAATAACTTATCATTTGAATCTATTTTGTATGGTCTAGAATACCACCCTTAATTTACAATTGTATAACATCAAAACAATAATTTAAATTAATTACTAAAAAGTTAAATTACGAATTTAGCTGATGACAAAATATTTTTACTTAACTGAATTTTATATCTAACTGTTTTGAACAGTTATTAAAAGTTTCAACAGCTTAATAACCATTTAAATTGAAATCTATTTAACAGATTTTTGCTTGCTTATTTTAATATATTGAACGATTAATTGCGTAAAGTGTAATAATTATTTAATAATAATAATTGATATTGAGAATAATAATATAATAGTAATAGTAATAATAAATATTAGTTGTTCAAGTTTTAATCTCGCAACTTTTAATAATCAGCTAATTTTCCCTGTGTTGTGGTAAGTTTAAGCTATTAAAAACAGCATTTTGCGTTAAACTATATCTTAATTAATTATTACCTTATGTCATTAATTGACAGTTATGTGTATATTCACAGTTTATTTATGGGGTCAAAAGCTTTCCCCTTCACAACTATGATCATAAAAGCGCAATTTTCCTACACGTTGTGATAATTAAATCAGCTTTTTCAATTTTTTTACAATGTATTTTTTCGCAGAAATGTGTAATAATAGACGTAACCATTTTCTATTATAGTTGCACAAAAAAAAAGAAAGATTTTCGCATTGCTTTCCGGCACGGTGTAATTGCTTTTACTACTTATAGCAATTAGATTTATTGTAATTATAACAGCATTTGCTAAAAAAAAAAAGAGCGTAATACATGTGCCTACCCAATGAACTTCTGTACAAGATTTTTACGGTTCGCTGTCTTTTGAGGAAAATCCTACGTAGGTACATTATGAATATTTATTGCTTACTTTATATTATAATGGTTTAGTAATTTTATTATATTTAAACATGCTTTTGTTTAAAAATTTGTAATTAATTCAAGGTTATTTTCTGCTAATATGGTGTTTCGACAACATTATTTGCCAATTTTTATATTGTTTTAAGTGTTGAGACATCCAACAATGCAATGATTGTTATCTTAGCAATTTAAATAAATATTACCTAAATAAATTGTAAATTTTTGGTCGTATGGCGTAAATAGAAAGAACTTGATTAACAACTCTAAGCATCAAGCATCTGACAGAACTAAAAACATGAGCAATAAAGACTATTTTTTGTTCGGTTAAAACTTTAAGCCTATAACTTTTTTAAAACATTTTTAAAATTAACACATAACCTAAAATTTTCTTTTTTTAAATGTTTTAACGTTGAACGTTTCTACGATCTCTTTTAAAACTGAGTATTAAAAGCTTGTTATCAATGCAAAAATTTAGCGATTCACACATTTTTCTCTGATAATCATTTTAACGTAGCAACCACGTGAACAATATCAAAATGAACTAATCACGTGGCTTTATTTTACTTTACACATTACTATCGCCATGATTATTATTGTAATTCTGTAATAAATAACTGCCAGAGAGTCATTTATCTTGGACAATAGAAAAATGCTTGTATGTATTTCGAGTGTAAAGAGCCATTTTGGTAAGCGGTTGCTTTTTCAAACTTCGCTAACGCTCAGCACATTCTTAGACCTTTGCACACTAAATACATAAATAACTTTTATAAAACTGTTTAGCAACTTTTTTTTAAGGTTTTAATTTTAAATGATTTTGTTAGATTTACTTTACTTTAATTTTTTTTATAATCGACTTTGAAAAGCTGTTACACTTGTTAATTTAACAAGTGATGAATTAGAAATGTTGATCTGAGTAAAATAGAAAAATTAAAAAACACTTCAACATTAAGTAGTTTAAAAAATGAGAAATGCTACAGTGACAGAATTATAAAAACGCAACTTTACATCAAATTATAAAATTTTCCAAATCAAACGTCACATGCTAATAAACCAAAAATAAGCAAATAAAAATAAAAGAAAAACTATAAAATTTATTTAATAATTTTAAATTAGACAAATTGCTATTTAGTGTCAGTCAGTAGTTGATTCCAGCATAACTTATTAGATTAATATTTTATTGCAATTTTATGTGTTACTGTACCGAACTCTGCTGTACTTAAAAGATTAAAAATGTTTATTAAATACTATTTTAGGTCAGTTGGTTTTTTCAGCATTTTTTTTTACTTTTAAAAAAATGTTTATATATTCTCAGGCAGATTATTCAATGACTAAAAAGTATTTTATTTTATCAATTTTTTATCTACATAGCTGTTAAATAAAACACATGTTAGGTATGTTTATATGACAAACTTATAAAGTTTGATGAAACAGTGGAAGTACTTAGAGTTTTAAGAATAAAACAAGCGTAATGCACACATAAAATAATTAGTAACTAATAATAGAAAACTAAATTTGCGCAATAGTATAAAAGAAGACAGAGAGAAGATTCAAAGAAGAAAATAAATGATTATAATTATAATAATGTAAAAGTGTGATTTATGAGATAAAATAATGAAGGTAGATAGTAAAAGAAATCAAACCCAACAGAATAAAAGAAAAATACTGGTTAGATTTAAACGCAAGATTAGAAAAATACAATTTATACTATTAGATTAGATTCCATCTTGTATAGTTCAAGTTTTTATGAACAAATGGTTAACAAATACTATAGGTAATATTAACATTAATCAAGGGTGGCTAGGCTTTTTTGGCAGCAGGTTCTTATTAAGACCGGTAACAATCTGTAAACATAAAGTCGCTTATGCAATAACGCCGAGATTTTTGTTAATTTGAATATATCAATTCAATTAGTTTGCTTTTTTTGATGCTAATTTTGTTTTTGAGCGCTGTAAAATAAAAAATACATATTTTTATCCTGTTTGAGCATTTCCCATTTCCTTTCCAATAATTCAAATTTTTTTTAACATTTACAACATAACGCAGTTTTTGCATCAGCATAAAATGTCAATGTCAGTTGTAAATAGACACCTCCAATACCGAAACAGTTAGGTAAACTGGCCTTTACTGTCCAAGAAAAAACCGTTCTCATTAGAATTTTATTTTCGAAATAGAATAGGGCGGGAAAATGAAGAATGGAAATATTCAATTAATCTGTGTCTTCAAGAAATGCACGCTGACTATACAGCGAATCAATCTTGATTACCAAAAAGTGCATCAGGTGTATTCAAGTAATTTTAGTACAAACCGATCAAAGACCTGCTGCCAAAAAAGCATAGCCACACTTGATTAATGTTAATAATATACATTCTGTACGATTTTATGTTACTGATGATTTGGTCAGCTGAAAAAGTTATTTTGAGGAAGTTAACAAAAGAAAATACTACCAATTATCTTTGTCCATAGCTAATCAACGACGTATGAGTCTGTTGTCTTTTTTAAATATTTTTCGAGTTGTTATTATTATTTACACTTATTTTTTAAAGGATTGTGACTTTGTTGAGCTAGTCTTTACAAATACATCTTTTAGGTATACAATATGTGTTTTTGCAAAGATTTTTGTGTTTTTTTTTGGCGTTTATAAAATCGTGATGTATGTTTTTTCTCTTCCTTTTTGGGTTGTTGTGTTGTATAAAAGAAGAGAATGGTTTGTTTGTGGCGTTTTGAAAAAGCGTTCAGTTCCCATCCCAACAAGTAGTCCGCTGTTGATCGTTGAGGCAAAAAAGCAACAATTTCAAATTGAATGACACTTGTATATAAGTTGGTCTGAAATACGATCTGTTTTGTTTTCAACGTATAAAAGTTGGTAAGTTGATAGCGCTATATCTCAGCCGACGTGATCATAAAAATGTCCTCGTAGCGTGCGAGTCTCGCCCTTGTGGCACACAGACCATCATCTCCTTCTTCTTCTTCTTCTTCTGGATTATATTTATAATGCCACAAGCCGAGAAATGTAATTGGCTTCGTGAAATTAATCGCGTTTTTCTCTTACCTTGTTTTTCCAATAGGTAGAAGTGACTGATGATTGGTTGATTAAACAATCGGTTTATATGCAATTCGCTACATCCAATTAAAATTTTCTTCTTCAGCTCCACTAGAAGAATATTTGTTTGTTTCTTTATTTTTTGGTCTACTTTTTCGACAATCAATACAACCAAATAATAGGTGAATGACGCGATCACGAAATTTATTTATTGATTGTTTTTGGAATTAAATGCCTTAAAGACACGACATCAATAAGACAACTTTATTCCAACCATTTGAAAAAGCTGGGGCTTATGGGGCGTAAAAAGAACAAAAATTCGATGTCTACACGAACAGGACAACTCTTCGATGGGAAAGATCTATAATCTTTTAACTCGTTTACCTTATACACCTCGCCAGCAACGATTTATTGCAACCGATCTCTTTTTATTGTTCTTCTTTTTTTTTTCATATGACTCAAAGAAAAATTCACTATTCCTCACAGACCTTACCATTTTTTTTCAGCAACATGACACGGTTTTTAAGTTTCAAAATAAAATTGTTCTCCGTCGCATAACTTTTAATTATAGCCACTTGACAAGAATATCTATAATTTAGTTGAAAATGGCTCTTAACAACTCAAACCGTCATGTTGGTATTAAAAGACTATATTACATAGTTGCAACGGCAAGCTTGTTGTTCGACCTGTCATTCTTATTCTAATAAACAATTTTTAATGTCTCTTTTTGTCGATACACATTAATGTATAAGCTTTCAGCTTTATCAACTGAGCATTAATTAAAACTGCCTAAAATGACATAATATGACAACAAAAATAGTTCTAATTTTAGTAAAAAATTTGAAGGTTAAGTCTATTATTCAAAACTGTAACTCATTTCTGAAAAGAGCTTTCTAGCTTAAAACTAGTTTTGATCAATTTTTCTTTTTGTTATCATACACCGTTATGTATTTATAAACATTATTAAGTAAACATTTGTTGAAACTCCTTAAGATAACTAGTTCTAGTTTTTTAATAAACAATTTATAGATTTAGTCTATTACTAAAAACTGTAATTTATTTCAAATAAAAACTACTTTTTGTAACTGAAGAGAGCTTTTTTGTTGGATATTGGTGTGCTATTGTACTTTTTAGAAAGCCGTCTGTATTTGTTGTGTATATATAATATATAATATTGTAAATTGGAATAGTACAAATAAAGTAAATATTTTGTTCTCCGAGAAAAAATATTAGAAAAAGTTTTCTTTAGTGTTTCTTCTTCTTTTTTGTCCTACTTAAATTCTCCTTCTTATTCTCTTTTTTTTCTGGTTTTCTGATTTGTTTACTATATTGTTTATTGTTTAAACTTTTCTTTTTGTTCTATTATGTGCTTCTTTCTTTTTATTAGGTTTTTTTAATTTTGTTTTTTTTACCTGCTTACATTCTTTTATTATGTTTTGGACTTTTTTCTACACATTCTGCATTTTTTCTTATGTTTTTTTATCTAATATTTGTTTTCTTTCTCTTCACTCTCTTTGTTTTCTCACCTAAATCTTGGCATCAAATGTTTATTTGTTATATATTTTTGTTGATTTAGAACAAATAGGTAAATTGTTTTTTAAATATTGATAGTTTAATAAATGTTTTATTATTTCACACTTTTTAGAGTTTTAGAGTATTTAGATCACTTTCTAAACGCCGTTTTTTCAATATAAAGCCTTTGGACAAAATGTTCGATTAACAATTAAAAATTAGTAGACACAAGCCTTTAGTAATGTCTATGACATTTCATAGAAATTAGACAAGGCTTTTTTAAAAAGATAATTGAAGGCTTATTTGGTGTTTAAATTTTTTTTTTGCAAGAAAGAAGTCTGTCAAATGTAATTTGTTTATTTATTTTTATTTCAACAAATATTAGAATTACAATTTTAAAGGATATTTGTAACGAATTTTAATATATGGCCAAACAAGACAATCTGTCAAATTCTGTCAAAATTAATAATGTGGCATAATAAGCCTTACACCAATGCTTTTTTTACTAAAGTTCTACTATCTAGTACCGTTGAGTAATTTTTCACTCAACGCTAGTACATAGTTTATTATTGACTACAAAATACTAACTGCATTTTATTAATAGACAACTTTAAAACTTCTAAAGCCTTCTAAAGATTGTCTATTAATAAAGCGTCTTAATTTTTTATTTAAAAATTTTCTTATCTAAATAAGTAAATCTCTAACAATTGATTAGATTAAAAATTCTCTAATTATCAAAACCATATAATAATTTTCTAATTTTGTTTATTATTAAATTTTATTTATTATGTACCTACTAAGTGTGTAATATTCACATGAATTATGGGTTTTTTTTGCAGTAGGTCTTAGATCGGTTCGTACTAAAGTCGATAACAGTCGCTTACGCAATGGCGTAGAGATTTTTGTAAATTTGGATATATCAATTTAATTAATTGGCGTTATTGTTTATGTGCGCTGTAAATTAAAAAATACATATTTTTTTCCCGTTTGAAAATTTCTTATTTTCTTAAATAATAAAAATGTAGAATATTGTCATAAAAATATGGAAATAAAAATAAAAACAAGCGCGGTAACTCGACGTGTGAACCACGCTAGAGACAAAACTTATTCTCAATTTTTATTTTCCTGTCTTGATGACGCCTCTACCGATGGAGTGCGAGACGTCGGCAATTTCAATTAACTTTTCGACACGGTCTTTTCCGAAAGATGTCAATATTTCAATGACTTCGGGCCGTGAAAGCCTATCTTCTTCAAAAATTTAGAAAATGGCGTAAATGCATCGGTCCGCAAGGCCCTATTGTCTATCACAGTATTGATTGACAATAATGTGTAATTTTAATTGTTTTTTATTTTTGTAATAAAGCAGCTGTTTTCTTATAAATATTTTGTTTAAACTAAAAAAATTCAAAATATTTTTACTACGTGTATTTTACATTGTTCTAGAGTTTTTCACTTTCTGAATGTAAAAAGAAACGTTAAAAACTTTGAACCAAAAACTCACCAGACCATATCTTAGCAAATTAACCAAAATTCTAATTATCTCATTTTTTTTTAGATAATTCTAATAACGTTTCTTCTCTTTGTGTTTAAAATCCATCCCGAAATAATAGTTTTGAATATTAATTGCATTCACTCTGGTTTGTTAGATTCGAGCCATTTATTTGGCAATCATATGTTTTGTTTTCATTTGTTTCAACACACTATTTCAAATCTGATCAAGATTTTATCTCACTTCCTTCCTGTTTTCTATGTACTCATATAACTGAAAATCTATTATTATAAATGTATTATTGGTAATTGAAAAATGGGGCGCCATTTGCATTATGCACTTAATAATATACCTTTGGAATTTGCCTAAATGTCATCAAATTGGTCATTGTTCGAATTTTACATGGTTATTAAGGCTAACTCTTTTTTATGCATTTAAATTACTATTTAAATAATTAAACAAATTAAAAATTTAGAAATGACCGACTTCAATATGTTTAATTATTATTTAATTTATTCAATCAATTTAAACCGTCTTTTGTTTAAATTAATTAAATAAATAAACTATAGTATTTTCAAGCTAAAGGCTAATCAAGTGGATGTGAACAAGGGAAAGCACGTGATTTCAGATTATTAGCGTTTCTATTGGTTGAACCATCACATGACCCAGCAGAAAGTGCGTTGATTGGCTGGCTTGAATACGTGATATTGTTTACCTCCACTTCGTCTTTAACCGGAAAATAATATAGTATTTAATTATATTGAAATTGATTTTTTAGTTTTTGGTTTCTCACTTGTTTTTTATAATCAATTATAACATTAATGATTATAGCTTATAAACCACTATTCAGATTATGATCAAATTTACAAGAGAAGTTATTTTAATAAAGAAACAGTTATCAAAATCGGTTCATTTAGTCAAAAGTTCTGAGGTAACAAGCATAAAAAAAATTAAAATTTTCTTTTTTATGAAGTCGCTTAAAAACAGATTTTAATGAATATAAGTTTATAGAAGGTATTGGTATGGTAAGAAGTGTTTATATTATTATTATTATTATTATTATTATTATTCAGTCACTCATGCCAAACCACCATGACAACAAACAACATTAAACAGCGTGCACAAATAATACAATGTTAATAAGCTATATAGGAAAACCCTTCCTTCAAAATTCTTTCTAAGTTTTGATTTATGGTATTTGCTAAATCAGTCTTTTGTTTGTTTTAGCTTCTCGTATGTCATCTGGTCAAGTTTGCCGGCCGCACTTTCACGCACCTTTACACCCATGGCTTCCCGACAGCACAAAATCGCTGTCACACGGGGGTTGGTTTCAGGTCGCTGGTGGCGGCGGCGACCCCGACAAGTCCCAGTCGCCTAGCTCAGCACCCGGACAGCCCCACAACCTCTTTTCGTTTCCACCCACACCTCCAAAGGACAGCACGCCTGATAGTGTAGCCCCATCAGCTGGTGCGGAGTACCAAGCGGCGGTAGCGGCTATGGGCGCCGCGTTTATGCACGGCGGCGACAATGGCCAGAGCTGTGCACTCGACGTGAAGCCGTCGGCGGTGGGCGCCTCCAGCAACAAACAGCGCGAAGGTAGTGAATATGAAGGGGGCTCAGGCGGCATGTTTAATGGTAACTTTGAAAGCTCGTACGGGGCTGCGTATGGCCACGGTATTCACGGGGCGGCGTACTCGCCGCAGAATAAACAGATGGGGGCTGCCGGACAAGGCGCGCAGTCGCCTAATAAGCCCAGGAATAAATCGAGAACGAGTGCGGGTAAGACTCTTCTTGTTTGGGAAACAAGACTGGTTAAGGGTTCATTTTTTATAGAGGTTTGCTAACAGAAAAACGTTTATTTATAGATAACAATTATCAAAATCTAGCAAAATTTTGCAATACCAAATAGATATTTTTAACAATAATTGTCAATAAAAACATCAAAACAAAAGATTTTGGCGATTATTGCGTTAAAATATGTGATAATTGGCCAAAAATCTTATCTTAGAATCAGCTTTTTTCCAGTTACACCTCTAGAAAAACAAATTGAGTCTGGGCTACACTCCAAATCTTTTATCAGTAGCATTAACTGGAACGAATTACTACAACAAATTACGGCAAATTTAATCTTTCGAATATCTTTTAAGATTAATTCGTTCCGGTTTTCCATACCAACAACAAATTTACTGAACTAACACATAATCCGACAAAAATACGAAAAATGCCACATTTTAGGCCACTGGATAGGTCATTCTTTCATTGTTTAAAAACAAAACCGATAAACATCTGTTTTGTGCAGTGGCTGTATATTTCGTGTTCATTGTCGACACACAAACATAGGTACACACAAAAAAATTACACACAGTGATTCGTTTATTGCTTTTGTTTTATTCATTTTTATTTATGTTTATGTATTTTTGTTTGGTGCTTTGTCTTATGTTTTATTGTTTGTATGATTTAGTTATTTTAACGCTCCACTAAGAATTTGCATTTAGGTTCAAGCTAAATCAAAATAGTTTTTATTTTTAATTAAATGTGATACAGTATCTATCTGAAACAGAAACAAAGTTTTGTGTCAAACAAAGAAAGTTCACATTTTGAACCTAATTACGAATTGAGGATTTTTGTTTAACAATGGATATTAGACATATTGTAAATTGTAGCAAAATGTCCAATAGATGTTATAGGAAATATAACATATTTTGAGCTTACGTCACATATATTATGTTAGGCTCTAAAGTCAAAGTTGTTTAAAATGCTCATAAATTTTAATCTTCAACTGACAATGTTGTTTAGACTTTTTTTAACTTGTCAACCGAATATATGCTTGAATAAAACATTTGATTATTCTTTTCTTGGGCGTGGATTAATGACACAATCCTTTGTTGCTGATTTTAGACAAAAATTAGCATAATATACAATTCTCAGTGGAGCTTGCATTTTTTTCTTTTTCTTCTTTATTTTTCTCTGTATTATTTTTATTTTTACTAACACGCGTTTTTGAGATTTTTTGGTGTGCCTCTCACATGCACACATTCACTGTTTTTTGTGATTTATTACACACAAGCAAATATTTTACACACACTGATGTTGTAACTTTTTCTCACATATTTAATTTTTGAATGAACTGGCAACATCTGTAAAAATACTATAGATAATGTTTATAGTATTTCAAATTACAATAATGATAATTATTATTGTAGTTGAAAAGCATAGGTCTAAAAGCAGATCTTTGTGGTACTCCCAAAGCAGACAAACGATTATATTTTTGCTGTAATTACTACTCAAGATAATGTTGCAAGTTATAAAATAATATCTTTTGTGGATAGTTGGCAACATCCGCCGCAGCAATTAGTTGCATAGTTTCCGCCGCCATTTTACAGACCAATGCGTGCAACAATGTAATTAGAAAATGGCATCTTAAATAAATTCAAGAATAAAAAAAAAATATGTACTACAGAATTGAAATTAAAAGTGACTGTATAATGAATAAATGAGAACCAAAGACCTTGCTCATGTCGTGGGAATCTATGATCAAGGGGTGCCTGGATGCTAATTAGTGATGTTCTATTGTTTTCTTAAACCCGCATACTTTGATATTGTCTCGGCTAATTGAAGTGCAATACTTGTAGTAAAGTACGGAGAAAAGTTAAGCGCCATTTTTGTTGTTCTAGGAAAACTCTACTTTTGCAAGATTTATAGATTGAAGAACTGTGAGAAAATTTATTTTCAAAATGTAATGATAGTAAACAATAATACTTTTTGGATATGCTTGAAATGAATCTATAAACATTTTAGATGATCCATTTTGAATTGCTCTCCTCTACTTGTAATTTAATTTTTTCCAAGACAACTTGTTTTATGTAATAGCTCTTGTTTTATAACGTCAAAAACAAAAAGTGAAACCGTTGTTGGTGCATTTTCTCGCTTTTATTTAAGTAGAATTTTATTATTATTAAACCGGTGTTACTAGACGAGGTAGGGGAGTATCGGGAAAAAATGTATAAATGTCAAAAACAAGTTGCGGATATGTCTATAAATTATTAAATTAAGGTTTTGGTTCATTTGTATGCAGGTGCTGCTCGTCAAAAATAAACAAGGTGTGTATTTTTTTATCTTGTCCTCAGATAACGTCAGGGAAATATGACAATCATATCATGTAATAAATGGAAGCAATTAGAAAAGAAAAACAAGTTTTTTCATTTAAACCTGCTAAATAACAAATTAATGTTGTGTCTTTATTGAAAACTAAAGACAAGTAGTCAAGAAATATGTTATGTACAAGTGGCAAAAACGCCAATTAGAATCAATTATTATCAAATAACCAGATCAAACAACAATTTTTGACAGTTAGTTTATGTATTCCTATAATCTTTAACGTTTATAATATTTTACTTTATTAAATTAACTCACAACAATTGATAACCTGCTTAAAAGCACAAGTGTCAAAATACTTTAACGTCAATATCTCATCAATTTAAAATGTTTTTATCTTTTATTAACATTTCACGATTTGAACAATTGACAT
The DNA here is from genome assembly GCA_947359425.1 of Lagria hirta. NCBI lineage: Eukaryota > Metazoa > Arthropoda > Insecta > Coleoptera > Tenebrionidae > Lagria > Lagria hirta. Next base: position 10,571,110 of record OX375796.1, on the reverse strand, counting down.
GCAACAGTCAAAACTTTTAACAACTAATACAATAACTTTCTAACTTTGTTGTTGTTGTGTTTTTTAAAACTCTAAAGTTATTTTGGTTTGTATCTTTAATTTTTGTTTATTTTTTCTTGTAAATTAAGTTTTTCTATGCTGACTTTTATTACTGTTTTTAAATTTTGTTTTTTTAACTTTGTTTTTTTAAATCTCTGACTATTTTTTTTGCTTCGCTTGTATTTAAAACCGTACTTATTTACTATTTACATTAGTGTAGAACTTGAACTGAGAAGTTTTCTTAATTTTTGTTAAAAAGCTTTAATGGTTTGTAAACTTCTTTCCATTATTTTTTTATTAGCGTTTTATTATATTTTTTCTTTTTATTTATTTGATTTCAGATATAGAGCTATTAAATAGAAAACATTATTATTGTGCCTATCAAATTTTTAATAAAATAACAACAACAACTGAAGTTTATTATAAAATTATGTTTCTATCTTTACGGCTCGGTGGCTCCCACTTTTACCTATAATTAGGCTATTCAGGTGTTAGTAATTATAAAAATTGTAAATTTTAATTAAACTAATACTGTTATTTAAGCAATTTAACCGTCAAACAATTGGTAAATTAATTCGAGTTTTTAAATTTACGTAATTAACAAATCAATAACTGCTGAGCTCTTGTATATTCGTAAACTCTATCATTACAATTACACAAAAACTTGATAAACTGTTATTTACTGTTTATTATATTTAATTAAATATTAATCTTTTAAATCATAAAAGCAAGAGTTATAGCAAATTTATAATTTTATCTCTAATAAATTTTACTTTGGCTTAATCTAAGAGATGTTTATAAGCCGCGACGCTTTTAATAACTACATTTTAATATTTACTATAATATTCTTAAACTTAAACTCAATTTTTTCTTATTAAAAATTAATGTACGGTAGTTTCTAATAGATGTCGCTTGTTTTACCATAATACGGAAGTAACAAGCATTTGGGTGAATAAAATTGTCATTCAAATGTAAATGTGTTGCAACTTGCTGATGAGTTCCAATAATAACAAAACATGTCCAAGTTTACAGATAAGTTTGTCTTATTTTTATTTATTTTAAATTTAATTAATAATTTATTTTAAAATGGCTTATAATTGCTAAATATTGATTGTGAAAAAAACATTAATTTTAACTGTTATTTTTTATTTTACAAAATGTAAACTACTATAATATAAACAATAACCAAAATTTTAGAAGATTGAAGTGTCTACTTTAATAAAATTTAGCTGCTAACTTGTTAACAATTTAAATTAGACTATTGCTGTTTTATTAATTTTTTTTACTGTTTAATTACTAATTAGGCTATTAACAAATTGTTAATTTTAATTGTCTTAAATTGTTATAACTTTACAATTGAGACTTAAAGTGGTTATTTTGAATTAAACACTTTACAATTGACGGATCAACTGTAGATGCACTTTCCTGTAAATAAAAACGTTTAATCATTTAATGATTAAAACTGTTACGGTTAAATTTGAATTTATCGGTTAACGGTTAAAGTTCTAATATAAAATTTCCGTTTAAAACTTTTTAATTTATGTTAATAATAATTAAACTGTTGAATAGCTTCACTTTAATGTATAAAAGAGTAGCTGTTAATATTTAAATTAATTTAGCTGTTAAGCAAAAAAATAAAGTTTTTCACCTTTTTAAGTATTAAATTAAAGTTTTTTAGGTTTTTTGCGCTTCATTGAGCTATTGCGCAGTTAATAGTTAGGCAATAAATTGGTAAAACACTTTTTTTTAAATAAAACCATTTATGCTTCTAATATTTGAAAATGTTATTGTCAAATTTTGTTTGTTAACAGTTAAATATATAAAATAAAATTCACATTTAAATATCTTAAAGATAATATTGATTGTAATAAAGCTGTGAATAGCATAAATTAAATTTATAAAAGTTTAACTAATAATTTTTAAAATAACTTCTTAGGAAATTTAACTGTCAAACAAAGCTGTTAAACTTTTTACGCATCAATTAAAGATCAACATTCTTTGGTGTTAGGTTTATTAAACGTTTTATTAACTATCTTAGAGCAGATAATAATTGAGGCAAAAATTGGTTATTTCCGATTAAACTTTTTACAAATGACGTATAAATTTTTTACTGTAAAGCACTTAATAATAGCGTTTAACCATCTGAAAATGTTACTCTCGCATTTGTATTTATTTGTTAACGGTCAAAATTTGAGAATTAAATTTAAAAATAATAATTAAAATGTTGAATAGCTTAAATTAAATTTAAAAAAATTTATATGTTAATTTTTAAGTTAATTTTTTTGGTCTTAACTGTTAATCAAAAAAGTTAGTAGAATTTTTTAAGTATTAATTAGATTAAAGTTTTTTGGCGTTAGCTTTATTGAACTCTAAGATTATATTAGCTATTTTAGAGCAGTTAATGATTGAGACATAAATTGGATCATTCCTAGTAAACTGTTAACTCTTATAGTTTTATCGTTTTTGTTTTAAAGCTCTTTTAATTAAGTTAGGTTAAGGGTTTAAACTGTTAACTGGGAAGTTAAAATTTGCTTGTTAAATCAAATTTTAAAGATAGAAAATAAATAATAGGAGTATTCTTGGCTTACTTGGTTATAATAATTAAGTGAAATAGATTTCGAGCAGATTTCGAAAGTTTGTTCGTGTGTAAACCGTATCGAATGTGGGGTGAGTGGTGATCATCGATTCCACCCCTAGCTTTGCCTACTGTAACCGATCAATTTCACACAACATTGCTCCAGTTTAGGTCTTAACTCAAATTCCATTTACTTTTCCTTTTTAAGGTAAGAAATTTTTGAAATTAATTTCAAGACGAGTGAGCAATGTAAACAACTGAATGCTTTATTCAGGACAATCGATACGGAAATATGTCAAGGAAACACTTTAAAATTCAATAGTAACCACTTTGGCCGCAATGCCATGCAATTTTGGATTTTTCGCTAAGCGGATTAAATGGACAATGATGGTGGAGATTAGTGGCTTATTGGAGCACCTGGGGTTTACTCAAAACTACACTAAATAAACAGATTTTTCAAAATACTGTATAAACCTATTTAGGAAAAATAAAAATAAAAAACAATGTGTACATAAATCCAGTCCCTATCTGCAAGGAATACCGCGGACACACGGAGTACCCAAACTGGTGAATGAATGTCAAAAATGCATGTCGCCTTTTTTGCACTAAAATATACAAGGGGTTGTTTAGAAAACTTTTATAAATTTTCTAATCAGCCCTGTATGCATGCTTGCTTTGACACACCCATTTTCTTTGCATCTTTGTGACATCCTGTATGGTCTGCTTTAAAATAGGCACCTTATATTGTGTGCATAAGGGCTTGTTAAAATTCCAAATGGGTGAATTCAGCTTTTAATTACGCATATAAGACCGACCACACACGATTATGTTTGCTTTGCTGTGTTAATTACCTACAATGTGACAAAGCGATTAAAATAATGTACAGTGTATCTATTTAGTCGATGAAAGGATAATTAATTGCGGTATTTAAAACAATTACAATTGAACGTTTGACGTTTGAAAACTCGTGATTTTAGAAAATAGTACTTGGTATCTTATCTTATCTTTTATGTATGTAGTTGTTTTTTAATAAGTGAAGTGATTTGTGTGATTTATTTGAAAATATAAACAATTTCATTGAAAGATTTTGCGACTCATATTACAACTCTCTTTTTTTTTCTCATGTTTACATTCATTCTTTGTTTTTGTTTATTCAAGGTTTTTTTACGATTTACTGAGACCTTTCTAGGCTTGATTTTTATATAGGTTTTGCAGTTTTGGTTTTATTATATTTATTCTTAACACATTTGAATAATTTGTACCACGGTGTATTGTTATATTTTAATAAATCTAGTTAAATGAGATTACAGTGTGTCCACACTTGCTAAGACTACCGAAAAGCCTGAAAAGTAACAAAATGCTTGAGGTTTTTCAACATAAATAGAGCAATAGATAATTAAAACAAACCACTTTTAGATAAGATTTTGGTACACCGAATTGACTCACCAAGGAATTGAAAAAAAGCGCAAATTTGAAATTAAAATTTCGCAATATTTAATGACAACAGCTTTAAATTTGTTTACGATACAGTAAGGTGATAAAAAAGATTACAAATTAGATAAAAGTTTTCGAAGAAATTTTTTTGAAAAGAAGAAAATATTTGAATTTATATAAAAAATTCTAATTGAGGATTCTTATGGTTTCTTTTTTTCTGAGGTTTTTTCAGATTATTCAATCTTGTGTATTTAAAGCATCTCTCTAATCTTTTTTTAATTGGATTTTAGGGTAGACCTTTACTCTGCGTTGTTCCTGGTTTGTATTTATAAAGATTAATTTTTATATACATTGTCAACTAAAATTAAGTTTTTTTTTGCTGTAGATTGCTTTCTTCTAAGCGATTTTGGTCTGTTTTTTAAAACTGGTTTTAGCTTATAAGCTGATTTCTACTCTCTACTAGATTTTGCTTTTGCAAAACCTTACATTTATCTGCTTTATGCATTTTTTTATAATATTGGTTTTCTGTGATGATAAAGCATATTTTTTCTCAACATTTTACACATTGTGGGAGGATACTGGTACTTTGTTAAAGAAAAATTAAACGTTTTTTTAAGATCTATGAACGTAAATTGATTTTTTTTTGCCATTTTGCTTTTGAATTTGCTCATTTTGAAATTTGTTGGTTTTTTTATTCTACAAAATTCTCAGTTTTATTGAAGAGTACTTTTAATTCTTAGAAGTAAAGTCTAACTTGTAATATTTTTTTGTTTGATAATTTCAAACTGGGTTTTTAGTGTTTTATTTTTTTCTCTGTTTATTAGAAAAAAAAATCATTTTTTTTGGTAGGGTTTCTTAAGCAGTAGATTATTACCGCTTAAAAATCTACTCTTGTTAAAAGTTTCTTAGACAATATTCTCGTTATACTGTAGGGTTTTTTAGTAATCTTAGCGTTCTAGTTTTGTTTGTTTCCCCACATTTTATATTATTTTTGTTTGGTGGTCGGCTAGTAATTGTGTATTCAGTTAAGATTTCAAGTTTTGTTGTTGTTGACGTGCTTTGCCCATGATTAATTTTAGTTCCAGTTCTCTTCTATTACAAGACTGAAGTTTTTTGTTGACGTCATATTTTAGTCATATTTAGTTTCTGATTTCTGAGACATCTTTGTTCAAATAATTTTTGAATTCTAGGATTTGTTTACTAATATAGCCGAAAAAACTTATGCTTTTTAATACTGATTTATATCGTTTCTTTTACTATTTCTCAGCAAGTTGACCTTAATATGTCTTATAAAGTTTTTTATTTCATTAGATCTTTTTCTGTTAACAAACAATTAACCATCAGTTTTGCATTTTTTCTCAAATATTCTAAACGCAGTAATGTCAGCTCATCATGGGCTTGCTTTTATTCAATGTCTGGTCAGCTCATCTCAATTGGCCCAAATGAAGTCTTTTCAAAATCTAGAAACTTATTTTGTTGGTTCTCTAAGTTATAAAAGTCTTCGGCTTTGTTTTTCTTAGTGTTTTTTAGAAATTTACAGAGTTTCCTAAAATGTCTATAGATGACATTGATCAAAGTTACCTCAAAAAACGAATTCTCTCAAAAAAATAATAATATATTTAAATTTGCTAAAAATGTAGGAGAAGCACCACTGAAAAGAGCTGATCACATCTAGTGATTTATAACTACCTTACCAACAGAAAAAAGCAAAAATAGATGCGCAAAATCTAAAATGAGGTCAGTTAAAGATATTTATGAAAATTAAGAAAAATAAACTACTTATAAATATAGAGAACAACAAAAAATATATTTATGAATGATTAGGAACCTCAAAAAACATATGGTAACTGGTAAAAAAAGGTAGAAACAAATCTAAAAACAAATAGAGAAAAAAATAGTGGGTTTGAAGGCCTAATAGAGCCAACTAGCAACATTTGTATATAAAATTCTATGATGGTAGCATAAAGAAAAAATACAGAAATATCATAAAGTTGCAAACTTTGGAATTTGAAAAACAAAAAAATTTCAGGAGAAAAATATATTTTATTTAGTTTAAGCTCTAAAAATCAAGTTGCTTTAAATACATTTTTAGTTTATTCTTATGTCAAACTGACACAAGTGGAGCTAGATTTGGTCTAATCATTTCTAATCTAGTAGATCAGGCTAAAATATTTTTTTTTTTAGTTAGATTTAGAAAAACAATGTTTTTGTCTTTGGCTTTACCTAATCTATGCAAACATATATTTTTTTAATTTTCTGTTTATAATAATGTAAATCAGTCTGGTCTGGTCTAATTGTTTTATCATCAGATATAATTTGAGTCGGATAATTATCCAAAGGAAGGATTATTAAATATTCAATTGTGTGGCTTTCTTTCCAATATTTTTCACTTTCCGAGATTATACTGCGAGTACTAATAACAATAATTGTCCTTCCATCGAATGATGAATTGGCTTGAGCATGTCAGGAAAGCTTGAGGGGTAGTGGTTATAATGTTTATGTAAGCGTGACATAAAATATCAAGACTAACATATGTTTTTTTCTCTAATTTCTTTTTTAGAGGGTAGAGAGTGCGTGAATTGTGGGGCGACAAGTACACCCTTGTGGCGACGTGATGGAACTGGACACTACCTCTGCAATGCCTGCGGATTGTACTACAAAATGAACGGACAAAATCGACCGCTCATTAAACCTAAAAGAAGACTGGTAAGTTACTTTTTCTATAAACAATACCACAATTTGTACTATATCTGAAAAAAATTTCACTACTATAGTGCTTAATAGTTTTAGCCTAAACAGCCATCTTCAGACTATAAACAAAAACAATTAAAGAAATAAATTGATTACTATAAAAAAAAGAATAATTTCACTTTGGCTACAGAATGTTTTGACATCTTGGATATTTATTTGTATTCTAGACTAGTGCCTATTAAAAAATGTGGCGCTTAAACATTGATCTCTTGTCTAATTTTGTTTTTTTAATAATAAATTTGCCGTTTGTAAAGCAAGCGTGAGGGGGTTCTGTTCTGGGAACAAGATTTTGGTTTTTCATCAGCAAAAAAGTCATTTATCTAGTGTCACTAACTCGCTTAACAAATGTGATGAGTGTACAACCGTAATCGTCCAGAACTCATTAGCCTATGAAGGAGCCCATTGAATCTTATTACTCTCCTCTCTCAAAGTTAATTTTAAAAACGTATTTTGAGCGACTGATGTCGCCTATGATAAGCTACTGCCCGGCCCCAGCAACCGGCGTGATCCTCGCTGCTTCACTATTGTGTCTGAAATATGAATGATAAACATCGCTGATTTTTAGATGGATAACACGGCCTACAATACCTCAAAAGCGATGCATAGAAAATAACACACTCACATAATACGTCATAGAGTGCACTATACAATTCAATTTTGTTTTTTAAAGCTCTTGAGGAAAAAGAGAAAATGTCAATCACAAAATAAGCGGAAGTGGCTTGCTTAATGTTCTTTATATTTTTGAACACCTGTTGTTCAAATTAATCAAATCACTTGCTTTTAAACCTACTAGATTTAAACTAAAAATAAAATATAACATAAATTGTAAAAAAATTGAAGCAAAGAATAGAAAACGTACATTTAATCAAAAATGTTGCTGGTTTGTTTTAAAATCTCCCTCCGGCGCTGTAAAATTTTGCTCCTTTAAAACTATCTGATTTTTGTACAAAAATTATTTATGTGTAAATATTTCTATTTCTTCAAAAATTACTAAGAATTCAATTCGATTATTCGATTATTGACCGCTTATAGAGAGTGAAATCCATCTCTTTAGACAAAATTAATAACGTATTTAAAATTTATTAAAAACTAGATTTTAATCTATCTGAGTGCACGTCTAATTTAATTAATTATTTTATCTAATTTTTGATCAAAAATGTCTTGTAAAGTCTCTATATATAATATTCCTTTGAAATTGTTTATTGATTAACCATTGGGGTTGTGTGTTGATTTTATTGTTTGATAATTTATGACAGCTGCTTTAGGATAAACTACAAATTATGTTATCAGATATTTTTATCAGTAATTTTTTTAAGTGGTGTATTCAATAACTTATAGTGGAATACCGCTGCATTATTTTTATGATAAAAAGTCATTGAGTTATGACGTAAATATTTGGGACAAATATTTACTTAGCGTTTCTAAGAATTTATGCAATCAGCTGATAAGATAAGATTTCGGTTTATCAAGTGCAAAATTAGGCCCTTTTCAGAGCCACTGTTGACCTTCCAGTGAGAGCCAAATTAGCACAAGACTGGGATATGGAACTCAAAAAGTTTTTGATTTTTTTTAATGTTGTAAACTTTTTTGAACAAACTACAATTGTTTCAAATGTCAAAATAGTTACTAAATTTCTTAACTTTATTTTTGAATTTAAAATGCTTTACTCATAAGAACTCAATTTTTTCTAATAAAACATTGACTGCTTTAAAATATCGAGAAAAAATTTGACAGCTATCCCTTGCACAGCTTCATGACGATAAAATTCTAAACGGGTACTTGCAGCAGGTTTATTTTTTTGTTTATTTTAACACTACAAGTGTTAATTCAATTTCATTAATGTGTTGCACTATCGATTTATTAAATTAAATGTGAGGTTTAATTCAAATGTCAAATTAATAACTGTCACTTCAATTTGATGTTAAACGTACGTTTACAGTTCAAAGTTAAACATTCATCACAAGCTTCGACGCCAAATTCAAAAAACACCTGTTACGTTCCTTCAAACACATTGATAATGTATCTAAATATTATTTAAATTGCAAAATGATGTCGCATACCTAGTTAGACAGTTAGAGATAGGCCGGTTCTCTGCCTAAACCTGGATTTAAAGCTCAATAACATTCAAGCTTTTTTTCTATCCAAAAAGCATTTTAAACGAAATTTAATGTTCTTAAGTCTTTTTACAAAATTTTCTTGTTGTAGCAAAAAAAAATTGTATTATAGAACATGTCTAACAAATAAGAAATCTGACAGATCTCAATCTTAAATTATGATTTTGTTAAGTAGGACTTTTAGGTGAAATATGTAGTATGTTTATTGATAAATTAATTTTATTTTTGTTTAGATATTCTAAAAATCGTTGATTTTTTCTATAGATTTTTATTACAAGTATTTAAAAGTAAATTTAAATTATTGATATTTACACAAGAATTTAATAGTTTACATTTATAAATACAGCAGATTATATTGAGAAAGTTTTTGTCTTGACCGTTATTATCTATTATTTTTCTTTTTGTATTTATTGTGTTTATTAAAGTTATTATTATTTGTCTTAATCCTCTCACTATTTATGTATTTACCTATTGTTTATCTAATTTTTTTCATCTTATAATTTATTTTTGTTTAATATTGTTTTTTTTTTTGATTTATTTAATCTACTGTTTGTTTTCTTTTTTGTTCTTTATAGTTAGATACTTGCAAGATTATGATTTAAAGTTTAATATATTTTTTCCAGTTTTTTGTAAGAACTAAAAAATTTTTTTTTAACCTTTTATAGTATTTCAATTATTTGCTTTTAAAAGGTGTTAATAATCTTAAATTATATTAAAAATTTGCATTTTTTTTTGAAAAGCACACTTTAAAAATGTTTAATGTTTTCGTTTTTTAGAATGTTTACCAGTAGTATTTAAAAGCACAGCCGTGTCTACTTAAAAGCCGTAAACAGCAAGATCTGACAACGCTGCCAGCGGGCTCATTGGCATTCACTAGTTCAAGTTTCAAGTGCGTTTATTCAATTTTTCTGGTGGCAATACTCTTATTTCAAACTTCAAATAAGTGAAACTGTTTGTGGTTTATCTTTAATTGTTTGTCCAAGTTTTTAATTTGTTACTTTATTAGTGGGTGTATGACAAATTGCACTATTTAACAAAGGCGAATTTTTCGAGGTTAGGTGAGGCTGAGCTAGTCGCATTGATTTGTGGTAATTTTGTGGTGTAAGCGGGATTACAAAATTTGTACAGTGACTTAGAAAAATTGACAATTAGTTAAAGTTATATCATACCTATCTACATCTAGTGTGGTCTTAGCTGAGCCCACTGCTATAATAGACCCGCTACGCTGTTGCCAAGTTGATGTTGGCTTGTTTTTTTTCTAGAATAATTGATAAATATGTTTTTGTTTGTGAAACAAAGTGGCTATCGCTTTTCTCAAAAAAAAATTAGAAAATTAATAAAAAAATAATTTTGGTTCTAAAAAATATATTTGCAACATATGACGACATTAAATATTTTCTATAATTTTTACCAATAAAATTGTTAAACCATTTTGAGCAGCGAACGAACATTGTAAAATAATATAATAAAAGATAGAAAGTTCACCAAGCTAGTCCATCTTTTGAGAAAAAACAAAAAAACATTTTTGTAGCCACTCTGTATTACCAAGAAGGTACAACTATAAACATCACAGCTGTGAAAGTGTGCTGGCTAGGTAAATAGAAGCATAAAATGACGTGACAGATAATTCTGTGCTTTTTCTTTCACTGCAATCACAGCATATATTAATAATCAATTAAAAATTGTTTTTTAATTTTCCTGAAAGAAAACTACTATTATATATAATGAAAATTGTTTAAATGGTCTAAATTTTGACTTTCTGGGGTTAAAGACACAACGTTACGGAGGTGGTTTTACACAAAACTGTATAATGATGTGAGGATTTGTTTTTATTATCTCTAAAGGCATTAAATTACTCGTAAGCCGTTAAAAGTTTACGACAACTATCAAAGAGTATTTTATATCAAAACTTGTACTAGTTTAGCTCGATTTATTCTCGAGCAAAAAGTATGAGCGCTTTGCATTTTAATTGATTCTGGCGAATACCGAAGAAAGTTAATTATGGTCGGAAATTGATGGTTGACGCTGGAAAAAAATACCGCATCTACAGTGCGATCAAAAATAATTTGATTTTTATTCACACTGTAGTTGAAGAATAAGTGAAGACAGAGAACGGTCAGAGCCGAGGGCCTCGAACTCGCCGACAAAGATAATATGTAGAGCACATATATTAACATATATTATCCGCCTAAGGCTTCCAGCATACCTATTGTGTCGTTGTCTAAGGCCCACAATCGTTGGCCCGTAAACAAATAGCACGAGTACCAACCTCCTTCAAACGTCAAAAAGAAAAAAAAATTGATATGGTGTAATGAAGTATAAAAGATAGGACCTCAAGTAGCACCCTGTGGGATGCCAAAAAGTTTTGCTAAGACAAATTGGCTTCTTCTACAGATTCAGGTGTTTAAACATAGCAGCCTTCAGGCCTTCTCATGATTAATACACGTAATAATCCTACTGTATATTATCTTTAAAATCTCCTATGCAATTCACAATCATGATATACTTCTCGTCTCGAAACTAGATCGTTAGAGGTACCACAAATTAATCAAAACCTCAATCTAGTAACGAGCGGAAGTTAATAATTATCCAACGTAAGCAGAGTATTTATTATTTTATTATGAGATTTATGGATCATAAAATTTATTAATATTACGATATTGCTGATTAGGTGTAGAAACAAATCATCGAATATCCGGAAGGCAGAAATAATTGACAGATTGACTGCATTCGATCATTTTTTAATCAGTTTATTAGTTCACATCAAGAGAAAATTGATACAGTTTTTGAATATATCCTACATGCTTTCGGCAAGCAACAACAATTTTCCTCTCAACTGTTTAAACCATAACCTACCTCATATGATATTTATGGCATAAAGAAACAATAATGTATTGAATTTTTATGCAAGACCACGTGTGGTTTGCATCACCTTGAAAGCCAAGGTATTGCATTGAAGTAGCCGCAATACACTCCAGACTTGAATCCTATTGATCATCAATATAATTCACACAGTACACACACAAATCCATACTACTCTTTGTCACTTCTTTTAATTCCACTTAAATTTCAACAATTTAAAATTCAAAACCTAATCCTCTTGAGCAGTATTCAAAGAAACGACGATGTCAGGCGATTAGAATGCGTAGCACATGGCATCTTTAATGCAAATAACACTCCATCAACTAGTAGTTTTATAGAATGTGATCGGTTGGAAATTATTTATTTCTTTTTTGTTTAAAGTAACAATGAGTAACTATCAATTACTCTACTTGAGTATTAACTTTCAATTTGTATGTGCGTTTAGATGACAGTTGAGATTATTATTGAAATGTCATTTATTGCATGATCGACATTTGAATGATAGACAGCACATAATTTTACAATTAATCAAATAGCACTTAAATTGTTGATTCGAAATGCTTTTAAGTTACTTAAATTTAGTTCTCGGTCTATGAAGTCACTTCTACCTCTATATACTTTTTTTCGGTAAAAAAACAGAACAATGAATATAGAAATAATTTGAAACTGACGATAAAATCAACATCATTGGTGGTTACCTTTAAGGGATCAAGACAGACAATATTAAGAATTTAGAAACAAACTAAACCGACTTAATTAGGTTTTGTTGCCACTGTCAAGAGATAAATGTAGAAACATGGGAGTTATAAACTGAGATACATCTCGGACAGCTCAAGGAAGGGAAGCACTATAGACCAATGTAAAAAGTTGTCATATGCACTGCACGCATATGACAACTTTTTACTAATCTCAATCTGAATTATCTAAAAAGTTATGTTTTTTAAAATATGAATGCTGCTTTGACTAGATTTTACTGTTTTTACTAGCTTTTTTCTTATTTTAAAAGGTTTTTTTAAGAAATTAAAGAAGAAATGCTGAATGGCGGTAGTGGTTATTAATTTTGCCACTAATAACAACCGTCGAGGTGTTGAACGTCATTTTGCGCGTAGAATTTATTGTGCGCGTATAAATCGCGTCAGTTGAGAAAATTTACTAGAATCTTTCGCTTGCCCAGGGCCTCAAAACGCCTCATCAATAACTCGTCAATGAAAGGTGCTACTTACGATTTAAATATTTAACCCGATAATAAGACGGTGTCCATGTATTTGCATAATATACAACATCTGGTTTGACTGATTGCATTCGAGGGACTGACACCCTTATATTTGTTAGGGGTGTCACAAATCGATGGTAATTACTAATATTATAAAGTTTGGTTTTTCTTTTTGCAAAAGAATTGAAAAATAATCAATTCGCAGCTGGATTTTTGCAATTCTGATTGAAATTCGATTAATTATATTATAAAATTTTAAACAGGAATTCACTCTTGGATTTACTAAAAAAAAAGTTATTAATATTGTCCTAATTGTTAATTTGTTGTCTCTATTCTGACCTTAGCAACCACGCCTAAACTTTCCAAATCACAATGTTCACTCTATGACAATTAATGATTTATTCTAGCCGCTAGATATATACAATATCTAGATCTATAAAACAATTCCTAATCAATTGACGAATTTGTTGTTATTTTAAAAATTGAGGTTGTGGGCTTGCGATGATAAATGTAATTGTTTAATGGCTAGAATATCTTGCACTTGTGTAGGTGTATCATTAAAATAGTCTAGTAGCTAGTGGATAGTGTTACGTGTGGGCAACGATTTTATTGATGTGGTAGAAACAGAAACAATTTTTTTTATTTGACTTTTAGAAAAATTATAATATTTCTGAATTAATGGCTTTTTAAAACAATGATTTCAATCAAATCTCTAACTCTGAATCATGCTCTTTTCTTATGCCAGCTGTTCTTTAGTTTGTTAGTTTGTTTTGTTTTACTCCTATCTTTCACATTCTTTTCTCATATGTTTTTTTTCTTGCACAGTGTATGTTTTTTTTAAACCGAATTTTTTTTTCCTTTATTTATCTGTCTGTATGTTGTCATCATCTTTCTTTTCTTTTAATATTTTGGTACATTTTCAATCATTATAATTTTATACGATTTATATTATCTTGCTTAATCATTTTTTTGCTTTGCTTAATTATATTGTTATATTTTTTATCATTTCTCCAACATCTGTTAGGTTTCTCTCAATATCTAGGTACTGTACTTTTTAACTTTTTTCTTATTTTTAATACTTTTTTCCTTTTGTTTTTTTTTTATCTTTTAACATTTTTTAACACTTTAGCAACAATGTAACACTTTCTTTATTTTTCACTCCAATTTACTACTTAAAAGAAGTAGAGTGCACATGTGTTAGCACTATAGCCTTTTTTTATTAAATTATTAAAACAAACAGATAATAATTAAACTTGAAATTTTTATTGATATTTGATTTAATAAAAAAACTAGAAATTAGAATCTGTATTTTAGCTTTAGTCTGACCTGACTTGACATGTTAATATCAAAAGTCAGACCAAAACTACATTTAGAGATGTATAAAGTTGTTTTTAGTGTTTCAGCTTAAAACTTAGTTTAACTATTTTTTAATAAATTAATAATTTTAGATGTCTTCTTATCAAATTTTTTGATTACTTTTAACTAATATTTAAAATTTTGAATAATTGAATGATATTCAGTATCAATATTATTTGAACTTAATTTAATTGTTGACTTGTATCTTAAAATTGATTTGATAGGAAAGCCAGAAATTAGAACGTGTGTTTTAGCTTAGGTCTGACCTGACTTGACATGTTTATAATTTTTTTTCAGCTGACCATTATCTTAACACATATCAGTAGTCAGTCAAAAATTAAGTAAATTGTTTTTGCTTTTTTAGCTTAAAACCTACTTTAACTAGTTTTTTTAGTAAAATTAGTATTTTTAGATGTCTTGTTATACATTTTTTGATAACGCTTAACTAATACTGTTTTAAGTTTGATTAATTGATTGATATTGGATTTTAACTAATTAATTTGAAGTGTTGCTATTATTATTATTTTGTTTTCAGCTTGCTTTTTTTGAGATATTTGATCTTGAGGTAGATTAAGAAATAATTTTTCTAATATTGTAAAATGTGATAAAATATGAGCCGTCACAAAACGTCTGACTGATGTGAAACATCAAATTAATTTTGTACAAGTAATATGCATAGAGGAACAAATTACAACAAAAGTTATATATTGTTTTTATAAAAAAATTAAAAAATATTAATTTTCTCCTGACTCGTTGTCATTTATTTATATTGGATACAAAAATTTATTTCTAATTGCAACAACTCAATTGTTTTAATGGGTGACTTAGAAATAGTTGTATTTGACGGTATTACTGTTCATACAATTGGTCGATCATAACTGAACGACTGAAGTAACCAAAGCATTTCCAAGCTCGGTGTCGCAAGCAAAGCCGAACCAAGTAAACCTAAATGCATGCAGTGGATTTACTCGCGGTTTTATTAACCCTTTTTGTCGTAAGTTTTAAGTTTTATCATCTATTAGTAAAAATATTAAATATACTATTTTTCCTCTATATTAGAAATATAAGGCTGAAGTGAGTTAAGAGTTGTCACTTTTTGACTTTACGACCTAAAAGCTTCTGGATATAAATCTCCGATCATTCTCAAAAGTAGGTATGCCGAATATTCCGTCGTAGTTTTCAGCTAATGGTTTTATAATTTCAAAATCTTGTCCAATTTGTCATTTTGCTCCGACACAAGCGGAATGTGTTTATTTTACGAATTTTCTTTGCACGCCACATTAAAAACAAAAATTTATGATTTTAGTTTGTGACTGTCGGTGTTGATTTGTAATTGCCTGACGAAGTAAAATACTTTTGAAAAAATTTTATAGTGCCGGTAAGATTGTGTTTTACTGATGCTACCACATTCCACAGCTCGTTCGAGATAAATTTCCATACATGGGCCTTTTTCCCAAAATTTCATTTATCAATGAGAGCGCAGTGATTAATAATCGGAATAAGAGTGTGACAAGCAACAAAGGGCAAAAGGATAATGGGAGGAAATAAGACCGTCAAACATTAATAACTTCATATAAGTAGCATGTTTGTGTTTGCTTATACAAGTTGCAGCAGCTTTAATAAAATTATAATAAATTGTCACATGCGGTGGTCTGAACACCAGCTGAGTGCCTTTTTATCCTCGGTGGACGCCATTCAAAACATTCGATATAAATTATTAGTGATCATAAATTTTTAGAACACGACGCAGTGACGATTTTATTGAAATTAATAGTTTTTTTTACCTATTTCTGCTGAGATATAATGACAAAAAATCATAAACGTTTAAAAAAAAATTAGCTTCTGTAGGTGCACAACTTTTAAATCAATTAGTAAACAATTTTGAAGCCGTAGGTTTTTGTTTTTTTTGTATGTTTTTGTTTTGGTTTACTTTTGAAGCAGTGTTTTGTTCAAATTTGTGATCATTTATATGTATCGAGGCATGTATTTATATGTATATGTATTAAAATTTTAAACAATTTGAGAAGACTTGTGAGCTTAAATCTTTAGGCTTTTTCTAGTAGCTACACTTTTTATCTTTACCAATAGTTACTATTTTATTTAATAATATTTGTTCATCTATGACTGTTTGAGTTGGCAACACTTTTTAAACTTTTTTTATTTGCCTAGCTGCTACACTGTAACCAGATATGCTTGATTAACAAATATTTGACATAACACTTTTACAAAAAATTGTAAGTTATGTCACAGCGATCAACTTTTTAATTATCATCTGTCAATGATGTGGTCAGTGTCAAAAGTGTTACAACGAGAAATGGTTGCAGTTGTACCATTTTAAAATAAAATGTAAGATTGCCAACTCAAGCAGTTATAGTTGACCACAAGCGTGGTCACAATTAGTTTAGCTTAGTTTACTTTCTAGTAACTTACTCAATAACTTATAACATTACTCAGAAGTATAATTTTCTAAAACTATAGAAGAAAATAAATCAATAAAGATTGTAAAGTTTAAAAAAAGACATTCAAAATTCGGTGGCATTCATTAAGTGACAGTTTATATAATAGAAAGAAGGGTGCTATGTGTTATGATGTGATACCATAACACCAGATACCATAATAAAAAAGAACAAAGATAATTTGAAATAGTGTTACAGTCATAAATCATGAGAAAAAATAAAGAGTGAAATTTTAATTTGAAATAAAAATATAAATAAATGTATTTGTGTACTAAACCATATTATTTATTTAGCGATGTTTGGTCAATTTATTTCGATAAAACCCGAAACATTGTGATAATACAAATTAATTGATCTTTTTGTGTGTAAAAATGTAAACCAGGTTTAAAACTTTTTAGTTTGAATTATTTATTATTATAGGTATTTGCATAAGTTTCTTTGAATAAAAGCTACTATTACTGCATAATTTTTCTTAAGAGCGGGTTAATTTGATGTATTACTAAGCAGAAATGTCATTTGTACTATTTTATTGAGAAGAAATGTTAATTCATCTCGATGATAAAGTTTATTATTATAACCTCAATGCTTTTCGTCTAAATAATTTTGCCATCAATTTATATTGTACCGGCATCGTCTCCGAAAGTAGCTGAATAGATATTATTATTTAAATAACAAATTCTTATATATTGTTTTTATATGTTTTTCTATGTAAATAAAAGAAAATAATTTTCAATTGATGTCGGTTTTTAAGTACATATTTAATTTTACGTCCAATCAGTATTGTAATTGAATAATAACAAACCTTTCAGAAGTAGGTAATGTGCATCTTTCTTCTCTTAGGCGAAAAAACGACGTGGTTATGCAGCAAACCGCAAGCAACGATCTATAGTTTTATGATTAATCTTTAATTGTTTTACTTATATTGAATACTTCAAAATGTCAATTATGTTGTTTAAGCTAGCAAATGTTGGGTTTTTTTATCTAGAAAGACCATGAAAACATGCCAATAAAACATTTTTGGATACATGGTTTGTTTTATGTTATTTGGCCCAGTTCATGTAAGTTTTATAAGTCTTTACCATTCGCAACTTTTTTTTGATATTAGGTTGTTTGTAGCTTTTGCTGCAGCTTGCAATAACTCCGAGGGAGTTAATTGTGTGTCACATGAGTCACTATTAGACATTTCTAAGTTTTCAAAAGCAAGCACAACAGTAACAATTTTTTTTTCACAAGGGTCAATTTTGATTATGATAACTTAATTTTTTTTAAATTTATTTTAACACAATTGCAGTAATAATTATATTGAATTAAAATATTGATTATATATAACCTTTTTCTGATATTTTCTGTTGTGTTTTGTTTTTTTTTCTGATTGATGCTGTATTTGACGCTTCAACAACTTTTCTTTTGTTGTTTCTATTAGTGTAGTTTTTGTCTTTCTGAACAATTTTCGACGAGGTAATTGACTGAAAACTATTTTGAAAATGTGGCTTGGTCAGGGCAACAAAAGCAATAGGGTCAGTTGTGACTGGACAAGATTTAAGCATGTTTACCAAAGCTAAAGGAAAAAAGAAATAAAAAATCGTCGAATATAAAATGCGGTTTTGGCATGGTAAAAAAATGCTAAAGTGCGAGTGAGTTAGTAAATATGCGGTTTTCGTGGCCGGCTGACAGTATATGTTAACTAAGAGTCCGATTCTTCGAGTTTACATTCTTTCAAACACGAATAATTCAGTTTGAGACAAAAACCTGAATGAGTTTAGCCACCGAAGTCGTCTGCACCTTGAGCTTTGGAGCTTTTGTTTGAACCAAGAAACGCACCACCCCGAAACCGACAGCGATCAGCGATCAGCAATGATTGTAAGAGGTAGATTGTGTCCAGCAATAACAATGGACTGATTGTAGAGAAGAGATTGTACTATATAAAAAGGCCGTTAACTCAACATTGTTATGATTAATTGGCCAGAAACGCAGCATGCTAATTAAGATGGTTCCTCTGTGGTTTCGTTAATGGAAGCAGAGACCATGACAGGGACCAAAAATTGCAAAAGTAATTGTTGACAAAATGTCATTTTGGGTGGGCGGAAGCAAATCTCAATGGGCCCATTAATAACGTGAGATGAAAATTTCTCATAAGGAAGACCTAATAACTAATAGCACGTATGACTTACAAAAAAGTTAACAACTGGTTTGAGAGTAGTCTATGACTATAATTTTGTGTGTCTTGGTACGGGACCAGGAGGGCCGCTTCGACAACTTGTGTTGATTTTGTTCTACCTGTGGTGCGTGGATCGATGCAATATCATCTCCGATCGATCGTGATAAGGTTGCCATCTTGTTAACTTGTTAACGAAACAACTAATGAGTTAACTCATAATGGAATGAACCGCACCGTGGTGCAAGTCATACTCTGACCAGTTCTTTTATTAATACACTCTACACGAATCTAACCTACAGAAAATTCTTTCCCAATTTAAATCAATATTTTTTCAAAATTGAGTTTACCATAAGCAGACAAATGTGAGTTACAGTAACTCCCAAATTTGAAAAATACGGAAACTGACCTTTCGAATAAAGAGTTTTCCATATCTACTCTTAACAAGTGACAAATCTTTAAAAACATTTTTGAGTAAACTGAAAAAAATAGCTTTACAAAGTTTATCAACATTTGCGTTTGAGCTTTGTCTTGTTAACTTGCTGAATTGAATCGCTTCAAAATTGGTTAATTAGAAAGAACTATGAATGACTGATGAGCTCTAATAAAAGCAAAAAATGTCGCATATTGTTATTAAACACTCTTATTTTCTATTAAGTGTAAAAATAAAATTAAAATGTCGCCTTAATAATTTTGCATTTTTTGCAATATTGTGCTTATGAGCTTTAAATTTTTATTTAAGGCATTGTTTATCTTTTTTGTGTTTAATATGTTTCTTGTTGTTACTTTATGTTATTTTTTTTTTAATTTTGTCTTATTCTTTTAAAATTTTTCTGTTCTTTTAAACGTATTTTTTTTCTCACATTCTGTTGCTACTTTTTTTTGTTATTTTTTCCTGTTCAACTTTTTTTGCACTCTTTTGTTATGTCATTTTATTCTCGACACTTGAAATTAACATCATATTAACTCATATATCACAAAGCTTATATTATTATATGTTTTACCGCGCACTTTTTCGCTTTAATTTTTGTTGTAATAGATTTTATGTTTTTCTTTTTATTCTCATTACTTAGTTAAAGTTAAAAATGCACTGTTTTTTTTTTGATAGGTTGTTTTTTAATTTTGTATTTATTGCCATTAAAATTTTTACCATAATAAAATTTGGGATACAGCAACTATTTAATCAAAAAAATTGCGATAACTGGCGATGAAACAGTCAAAATTATATTTGTATAAAAGCTCAGGGTTGATTTTATTTATATTTCTAGTGACTAAAATTTAAAAAATATCAACATTTTAAAACTCTACTCTGTTGTTTTCACTTTGCTTCAATGACTTCTAATCTGCGTAAATCTATAGTAGTTGATTGAAAAAATTAAAATCTATGTGTTCTAATAAGAGCAAAAAATTATTCATATTGTTATTATTATTAGAAAAACAGTTTTTTTTATATTCTTACATTATAAATTTAAAATGTTAAAATAAGTACACTTTTTTCTAAAATCAATTTTTTTTTGCAAGTGCTTATTAATTTAGGAAGTGGGTTCCTAATTACTAATTTTATTTATTTATAGTATAAAAATAAATTTGTTTGTTTTTTATACTTTCTACCTACTTTTTATACCTTTTCTGGTTCAAACGTTTGCTATACAGCTGTCTAATCTTTTTTTTTCTTTGGTGTGCCTTTTGTTTTTATATTATATTAGCTATCTTGACCGTGTTTTATTCTCATCCAATACTCGTTTTTTTTACTCTATTGTTATTTATTTTTCTTGCATCTGTTTGCTACATGTTTTTTGTTTTTTTTTATAGTCTTAAGCATTTTCACTCTTTTGTCATCTATTGCAAATTATATATTTTTTATTTTCTGTACTTGAAATTTGCTATAGCTATGCATTTTTTCACTGGGTTATGATAATATTTTAGCGCTCATTTTTTTTTGTTTCTTTTTTTTTGTAATGTTTTTTGACGTTTTTTTTATTATTAGTATTTATTGTACGCTACTTTTTTATGCGTTTTTTGCTGTTTTTACTAAAATAGAATACATTATCATGTCTATCTTGTAGTCACTTTCATATAGTTTTTTATTTCTTATACTGTTGACATACTTAATATGTTTTTGTCTTTCACTTTTTTACTTGTAAATGTTTTTCTTTAAATATGTCAATCTACTTTTGTCTTTTCACTCTTTTCTTACTGTACACAAAGTTTACTTTCATTATTTTACTTGTTCTACCTTATATTTACTCATACTTTGTTTTTTGTTCATTCGCTAAAATACTGTTAATGTTGAACATGTAATTTTAGTTTATTTTTTTAAATGTTTTTTAGTATTTTATATTCTTCTCTTTCATAAGATTAACCGATTTACCTAAATATAAATTTAACCAGAAGTAGGCGGAATAAAACTTCTGTTTATATATATTTTTTGTTCAAAGTATTTACTTCCTGTACTATCAATTTTATTTTCAATCTTTAGCTTGTTTTTCAAACTTTTTCTTTTCTTTTTTCCTACTATTTTTTTTACTCATCTGGTTTTAAAGTATTTTTGTTTATTTTATTAAACGATTATTTTAAGTTTTGGTACATATTAATATTGTAAAATCAAAAACCGATGTAGATTTAAAAGAGTTTTTAAAATAAATAAGTTGTAATATCTTATTTATGACAATGTTTGTCAAGACTGAATTATTTATTTTAATTTAATCTTTTTTTCAACATAAACAATTTTAATTTATGTTGACTACATTTACATAGTAAATAAAATTGAAAGAAAAATTTTTAAATATATATAGTGAGATTTATCTTGATGAGGTGATTATTGTTGGTAGATAATATTATAATAGATTAGGTAATAAAAATTCAGTCAAGTCCGGACACGTTAATTTTGTCACTAGCTTTTATTAATCTGAGACGGTACAAATCTTGTGCTGCTTTAGTTAAATCAACAATCGTTTTTTTTCTTGACGTCAAAAATGTGACAGTTGAGACAGATTTTGGCAGGTAAAAGTTAAAATTTGTTGAAAATTGGTCAAAAAGTTCTATCAGAAAATGGTACTTTTACTGTTTACTCTTACTGCTCTTAATTGACACAATTAAAAGAAATAACTTTTTGTTTTGAATACAAGCAGATCAATATCAAATGAGCAAATAGTTTTGAGATTACAAAAGGCGTTGGAAATATTTTGCATAGGTTTGATTGAATCATTAAAACATTCGAAATTCAGATGTGATTAAATTCGTAAATCTGAAAACTAAAGGCTCACTCGCTATGTACTAGTTTTAAATATTATTTTTATACTAAAAATTTGAATTGTTGGCGGTATTTTTAAGACGTCTTAGAGAGACTCTAAGACGTCTCTCGGGAGCGCGATCCCAAAAACTTTTTTCCCATTACTTGTCACAAAATTAAATTTAATCCAAAGTATTGAAAATTGTATCATAAGCAAGTTTAAGCAAAATAGCAAGAAAATTTATATTCAATCTTTTAAATAAATTGAGTAATTTCGTAGCTCACAAATGATTTCGACCGTTTTCAAATAAATCCTTATGTGGGAATATTATTAAATGATAGTAATTACTTCCAATAATCTTTAATTAAGTAACCACCCATCTTTTAAAGCCTAATCGATTTGGCCCGCTCAATTTCACCCCAAAGAAAATTAAAACACTCGTTCGAGAAGCAACAGACTAAATATATAGCTTTTAACCCTCTTTAAAGGGGTGGCATTTCCCATGTCAGAAAATTTCTCAAAAACTTTTCTGTACCTTTAGATTTTTCCAGCTGTTTGCATGTGTTTCACATTGTAAGGGTAAGTTACCCCAGTGCGTGCATATAACATGCGCAAGTTAGCTCGAGGGCAGGTCTTCGCACCCCTAGCCTAGCAACGGTGGTGATATCGACTTTTCACGCTCCCGACGGCGCCATAATGCAAACATGGCGTCTGGAAAACATTGTTACGGCTCTATTATGTCATTGCAAGCAACATTTTTTTTTGTTGTTTTTTTGGTTTTTAAACTAAATGTAAACGGCATTTTTATAAAATATTGATGTTGGTAGAAGCACTTATTATAAAATAAACCATTTTAATCAGTAAACAATTTTGTAAAAAAATAACTTTTAGGATTAGTCTAGATTTATGCAATTAGCTTATAGGGGGTATATACGGACGCAGCTTTGCCTATAACATGAATATATTCGTGTTTACATTGTATATATTGCATAAATTGATTGTTACATTTCCTGTAAGAAATAATAAGCAAATTTACGTGTTGTAAGATAAGTATAGGAAGGTATTTTTTGGTTTTATTCATACGTCAGTGGCGATTTACACCGGCGGCTAGTCCGTTGGAATGTAAAAGTGGTACAGTGGACGTATCCATCGATCAAAGTCAATATTATTAATAATCAAAGTCAAATATCGGAATGAAAGAAAGAAAAAGATTTCGGCCACGAAAATTTCGTTCATTCTCAATGCAATTACAAGTTCATTGTGTGCTCGATTGGCAGACATATTTCGAATACCATAAAGATTATAATGCCTAATTGCCTACATTACCAGCATAATTAGAAACCGATTTATGCGAACAAATCACTGGACTATAATTTTTTCATGATGATGAGTTAATGGTCATGTTTTATTGTTGCTTAAGAAATTAACCATCAATTGTGCTTTTCTGATGAAACACACACAACCGCTCTTGCATTAATACTTTTATTAATATTACACTTCAAAATAAAAAATTCTAACCTTGTCTTCTATATTATAATTATGCAAACAATGAAGGCTCTCTATTATTAAGAAATATTGTCACAATAAATTTTAATAAATTATTAAGGGATATCAGGTCTAATTCAAAATCGATACTAATGCTGCTATTGTCATTGGTTTCCCATCAAACCACAAAATGATTGCAGCTTAGGTATATTTAATCACTACATACTCATTAATTATAACTAACTCCAATCAATTGATAATCTGTACATTTATTGGTAACATTATTGAAAAAATGTAAAAATATATCCATAGCAATAACCAGCTTCTGAATCGTTCAGACGGAGGGCGCTCGTGTTGCTACCTCCAATATACATATATATATATATATATATATATATATATATATTAATTATTGAATTTCGAATATTATTCATACTATTTATTCAGCATTGAAATTACACAACTCAGAAAGCTACTTGGCAGTATACGACTGCAGTTTTGATCTTTATGGATCTCATCAGGTACACGTTCCAAGCACCTCCCGAATCGTATAATCTCTCCGCTGAATAATTTGTATATATTCTTAAAGTTGAATGAATAACTCACCCACACTGTACATTCAACTATATATATATATATAATAATTTCAAGTTTGTTTTATGTGTGCTTTTGTTATATATATACGCAAAGCGCTCGTCTTTCTATATCAATTACATATAATAATTTAGGCTTTTCAATGTGCCGTTGTAGAAGGAGGGCGTTGCTGCTTCGTAAGCCAATCAGTTTCTTTTGAAAATCATTTAATTATGTTTTGTTCCGGCTTCTTTTAAGTCATTTTAATGTCAATAAATTTAAGCAAATAAAGATGTTGAAAAAGCAAAACTCAAGATTGTTATTTGGTCAAAAATGTTTTTTTTTTTCAGAAAATTATTGTTTTATTGGTTTTTACATAATTTGAATGATTTTTTATTTTATTTTATTTCTATAAATTTTGACGAAACATCTAGGCTTTCAACAACAGTTAAATAAAACTTTTACAGAAAATTATTTAAAAAAACTCTTTAACGGAAAATACAGCAGTACATCTAAACAAATATTTGAATGATCTGTTTACCTAGCTGGTTTTCTAAATATGGTAATGAACGATAACAAGAAATTCAATGAAATATAAAGTTTTCCAAAGTAGCAACAGCATCGCCCTCCGTCCATAACGGAATAACACAGAAGCTATATATTATTATATATATATCACACTATCATACTTAAAAAACTTTTATATTGTGCGTAAATAGTTATTTATGTATTTAGTGTGTAAAAAGAGTCATTTTGGTACAAGGATGCGGATTACGTGCCAAGCACCAGCGAGGCGCAAAAAAGCTACCGTATACAAAAATGACTCTTTACACTCAAAATACAGACTGATTTTTGACAGTTTCAAATTACAATAATAATCAGGTAAGCATGGCGATAGCGGTGTGTTAAGTAAAGCCACGTGATTATTTTATTTCAATATGGTTTACGTGGTTGCAATGTTAAAATAGTTACTAGAGAAAAAAATGTGTAAATGCCAAATTGATTGCTAATAGACAGTTTTAGTACTGAACGTAAACAAAGTATAAATAATTATCATTTTTCTTTTCATATATAAAAATTTTAAATGTGGCACAAACGGCTTTATACAACAAAAAAACTTTTATATTTTATAAGGTGATAATTTTTATAAATTTATATTTTATTTATTGAACTTTAATAATTTATTATTGTATAACCTTTAAAATTAATATAAATTTTAAATAACTAATTACTATAATTTAACTAACACTATAAATAGGTATATTTATAAGGAACTTCTTTCTCAATGTTAGTATTACTATTTTTGTTACTTATATTTAAATAAAAAAGTTAAATTCTACTATTTCTTGTATATAAAAATTTTAATTCAAATATTACCTAAAACAATTTTTATTCTCAAGAACGAGGTCTTTCTTGCAATAAAACACCCAGTAAATGAACAAATTTTGTTGCTAAATTTTCGATGTTTTTAATTAATTTTATTTTGAAGGTTTATATAAAAATTAATTTAAATATTTTAAATGCTATAATTAGACTAACAAATTAAATAATTTTTGGCTTAAGTAATTTTTTTTTGTACTTTTGTGTTCTTTATTAAATTATATAATATTTTTATTATATAATAGATATCAGATATTATATAATATTATAATATATTATTATAATTATAATATTAAAAATTATTATTTAGTCACATCAGCATTTTACTTTATTTTTATGAAAAAAAAAAGCTTAGAGAAATTATCTAAGTTTGATGTTTTGATAAGAGCCTATTAATAGCTGAAGAGCTCAAAACACATTTTTTATAAAGTGTTCATGTAAAAATTTTGCATAGTATGAATCACCTAAAAAGACATGTTACAGCGCATAACGAAAAGCATTGAAATCACATGATTGGTATGGCAGTAGCGCTGTGGAAGGGTTATATTGGACTGTGAACTGCGGCAAGACTTTGATGAAAAGAATAGAAAAGAAGAAAATGATGTCAGTCAGTCAGTGTAAACAATTGTAAGAA
Source organism: Lagria hirta (assembly GCA_947359425.1). Classification (NCBI taxonomy): domain Eukaryota; kingdom Metazoa; phylum Arthropoda; class Insecta; order Coleoptera; family Tenebrionidae; genus Lagria; species Lagria hirta. The sequence continues at coordinate 10,544,850 of OX375796.1, read as the reverse complement.
GCCAAACTTGTTAATGTGTATAAGCCTCTCATGGTCATACATAAAAAAAAATCTAATAAATTAATTAAAAAAAAACGACAAAAGCAACAAAAATATCTATAAAAACATTATATCGCATAATTGTTTTAAAGTCGAATAAAGCCTGGCACAGATGCAACAGATTATGAAATTTATGATAGTGAGTTAAAATCTTCTTTAAACTAAATTATAAGAAAAATTAAAAATTATATTAATTATTTCTGATAGAAAACCACTTCAAAAAACATAGAAAAATTTTATTGAATTGAACAACATTGGGTTAAAACAAATTAATTATTTAGAAAAAAATTTTATATTTTTGAAGCTGAAATCAATCTATTGTGTTTATGGATGAAAGTTATATACAGAGTTAGCACACAAGAACTTTAAATTGGAGTGTGAACAGTACAAAGATTTAGTTCAAGTGTGCATGTAGGAGCCCAAATAAACTTTAAACCCTATAAAGTTAGTTTGGAGGACAGTAAAACAAAAGTATCTTAAAAAGACTGGCAAAGTCAATCAAAAATTGCAAATAAAATATTTTTAATAATTTAAAAAACTTACTACTCACTGTATACTTTTTGGCAACCGAATAAACAAAAACCAGTTTGTAGCTTTCTGGCTTGGAAAAATAAATTATTTGGTGCAAATAGGAAGAGTGTTACACTTTAAAAAAAAATTCTTTTGTTTTAAATTTTAGACTTGTGATTAACGAATATTTGTTAGTATTTTCGAAAGTGTTATTATTTATTATTTGTTTTTATGATCAATATTTTCTTAGCTGTTAAATAGTTTATATTGCTTTATGATTCAATTAATTTACTTTTCTTATTTGTACAATAATTTGTATCCTGGTGCAAGCAATTAATTTCTTACTCATTTATTCTTAAGCTGTAGTCTTTACATGATTTTAAGATTTTTAAAAATGATGTTATGAGCTTTTAAGCCAAAAGATAACAAACCTAAAAGCTCCGATAATCTGAAGAATCTGTCACACAGAAACTGAATTGTCCCAATTGTCTAAAGAGGTCAGTTTACCGAAGAACTTCACACAATTAAACAAGATTAAAAAACAATTGTCTGATAATATTAAAAAAAAAAAGATTAAAATAGAAGCAATAGACAGGATACCAGAAAAAAATACCAAAAAATTTGCTAATGCATGATAAAAGAAGGAAAGGGTGCTATTCTTGACCATACGAAATGAGATGAGAATTTGGAAGAGACGTAGCTTTTCAGTAAAATTGTGACAATTTAAATCAAATGACACTGCGTCACAAATAAAAATATAATATTTTGTTTTTTTTTTAAATATTGTTTTAAACTAACTTGAAATGAGTTGTTGTGTGCCTACTTCAATATTTTGTAAAAATATATTCTTTTATTTGCTCGGACCATACAAATTTTCATAAATTACGTCTATCGTAAATACAAAGTGAAAATAGTTTTCCAAAACTTACAAATTATTGGACGAAGAAGAAGCTGATGATTGATGTAGCGTTTATTTTTTTTTATTATTTTTTGCTGACATTGTTATAAATATGAACAATGCACTATGTTTTGCCTGCCAGAAGATTAGTTAAATGGTGATTTTTTTTATAAAACTATTGATTAGTAATAATTTTACTGATAAACCACGCTTATTCAGAATTCTAATGCCATCTCATCTCACTCCGTATGGTCCAGAATAGCACTTTGAGAACGTAATTATCATAGTTTAAACGTGAAACACGAATTGTCTAAAGAACAAGATATAAATTATCATAGTGTTTGGAAAAAGAAGAAAAACAATAATACGTTGACCAAAAATGTGATACAAGAGAACAAAAGGTAGAAGACGCTTTAGATGATGATAAGTATAAGTATGACTATAGAAGAGGCAATAGAATTTTTAGTAACCACCAACAAATTTTGCACGGTGGTAACGTTTTTCGGTTCAAATTTTCTTCTCTAGAGCTGGAAGTGCCAAACATTTTAGGACCTTTCGGATGTAGCAATTCATCTTCTATAATCTCGAAGCCATCGCCTTAGGGATCCAGCAACCTGATTCGGCATTTTGCTTAGTTGTTATGAAAGATGTACTCGTTGCGATACGATCACATATTCTTCTCGAATGTCTTTAACCTTTTGTCAATTTAAGAAGGACATTTAACAAATAAGTTTTTATGTCGATCTCATACTTCATGAATTAATCAAATTACAAGAAGACATCGACAATCCATTCGTAATTGACTTGAAGTTTGGCAATCATGAGATTTTCACCCTTCATGCCGCTTTTTAATAACAATCTCGTTTCCCATACGGCCGTATATGTAATAAATAGGTCTATTTTTTTACTATTTATTTATATCGGATAAACTTGGGGCGATTTTATTATAAAAAGTCTCACTTTCCACTCTGCGCTCTGTAATTATAGTCTGAAATAAATGCGGATCACAATCAACAGAAAGCGATCTTATTCGAAAACATAGCTTGGCTTAGCTGAAATACCGATCAAACTTACGTATCGAACTTAATAAGTTAACGCCCATCTATTTGAAATTTGATTTACGATTTTGAAGCAGGTGAGGGGATTTGACCCCAAACCGGGGGAGGGTTATATTTCACCTGTCTTCTTCTTTTTCTTCGTGAGCATCTCCTTTAATTTTTTGAATTATATTTTAATAACTTCCGCCGCAGATGTCGCCACGTGCTAAATGAACATACCACAATAGCGTGGTTAAGCCAATTTTCAAAATTAATTTGATCCTAATAGTACTTTTAAGAAGTGATTTAACGCAATTGTGACGTCACAGTAGTAGACTTGTCAATTTGTACTTTTATAAATATTTTTACAATAGTCCTATTCGTTTGGGTACTCGGCACCCACCAAACAAAGCCAATACGTGTAAATAAGCCCCCCAAAATATTTGTTTTCTTTTGTTGGTCCGGTAATCCTGGAGGCTGTTGTCAGTCTAAGCTTTCGAGGCAGGCGCCAGGCCCCTTAAAAGCCACTCATTAAAGCTACAAAGCACTCGAAGGTATTTATTAAAGTATTGTTGTCTTCGAACAAGTGTTTACTACTTGAGCCACTGGTCTACAACGAAAGGAAATGTTACGCGTGGCCTAAAAAAATTTGTCTTTCTTTTTGGCATTGAAGCGAAATTAGTTTGACACAATTAACACAATAGACGTAAAAATGATTGCAATTATACAGGGGAGAAGGTGGAACAACGTGTGTTTGGCAATGGTTTGGAACAAAAGAGCTTATGTAATAATTGTGGCATATTATGAAGTTAATTAGAGGCATTGTTCTAATGCTGATGCAAATTAACATAGTGGGTAGGAACACTTGGTTTGTAATTTGTTTTTTTTTTTTTGATAAAATATTTATTATTGTCCTTTTTCAGACTTTAAAGTGACATTATAATCTGTAAAGTAAAACAAACAAATATAGCACACTCGTCTTATTATTCAAGTTTTACAGGACGCTACATTGTGTGGTGGCGTCTAATATAAATGTTTTGTATATATTATATACAAACGTATCTATAATTTCTTTTGCTATTGTTATAAACTAAGACACCCTTCAGACATCTCAAGAAAGAAGAGCACAATAAACTCATAGTTTGCAGTGCATATGACACTATCTTACCAATCTTAATTTCTTCTGCTTTCTATTCTTATTTACATTATTGTGTAATTTTTGCTTTTTATGCTTCCTTCTTGTCATAAAGTAGGACTTATATCTGGTTCGTGCTATACACCATATTGTACGTAACAAGTGAGCAAGTTTTTGACAAAACAATTAAAATTCAAATGTTACAAAACTATAAATAAAACAAAACTTGTGAGTAATGAACATGTTTGGGTACTTTTGATTTGGACGGAAACGATTTTTGTGACATTTGAATTTTGATTGTTTAGAAGTTGCAATCAAAAGCATTTTCTAATCAGAAAACTATTTGCTTGCTCGTTATACCCTAAACCAGCTTTTAATGTAATTTCTCAAGAGATTATTGCTGTTTTGTTCAAGTCTAATTAATTTTATTTTGGATCTAATCTTTCTAATATAGTGATGTAGCCTGCCACTTTAGTTAAATTTTGATTTGATGGTTTGTTGAGTTTGATTTATGTAATGGGTACAGTCACGTTTATTTATGTTGAAAAAAAATTGAAAAAATGAGATGTTTAAGGAAAATTTGTTTAAATTAAATAAAATATTTTAAGAATATGGTTTATATATAAGCAAAACACAACGCTAGCTAACTTTTGACGTACAACAGCTTATAATGATATACAAGTTCTTAGCAGATTTATCGGAACGGCTAAGGGACATGGGGCGTGGTGTGCGTCAGTGTGCGCGTTATTTCAGAATAGTTTATTTTAATGCAAAAAAGAGGCGTAAAATCAGCTGTGTTTTGCTTTGCCAGTAGACGACAGCAGTTTTTTTTTGTTTTCAATTGTAGATTTGTGTTGTGTTTATTGAAATCAAATCTGTTTTTTTTTTTTAGTACAAAGTAGTCACATTAATTCTGTTATGTTACATGATACGCCTCTGTTGACAAACTTTTTATTATCTTACGGTAAGGAAACCGAAAGTTTACTCGGATTCAAACCACGCCCTATGTCCTTTAGCGAGGACTATAGATGTAGCTGTAACAAAGCTTGTCTAAGACAAACAAATAAAGTTTAAATAAAGATGTATAAAACTAAATTATGCAAATTATTTAGTAGGCATTTAGAATAATTTAAAAGTTTACATTATTTTATTTACACGTTTTTTTTAGATAGTAAATTTTATTGCTTTTAATGAGAGAGACAAAGGAACCACGGCAGAAAAAGATTTAAAACCCAAAGTGTTGCGGGTTTTGGTATATAGAAAACGGTCATTAATAATTGTTCTTTAATTTATGACTGAAGTTTTGGGTCTTAAACTTTCTGATGAATTAGTGCAATAAAATTTACTGCCAGTAAATCTCAAAGTTTTTACTATATTTCTACTATTAAAATATATGAAACACAAAATGGATAAATAAAAATATTTTGACAATTAAACAAACAATTGGATTTAAAATGTTTTTCTGTTAGAATCTGTATTTTATATCTTATTGCACTATATTATTATAAAACACAAGCGTATACGTCCACTAACAGCAATTGTTTACTATTCTAAGTTTATATACAAAAAAATTAGTTAAAAAAAAATTAAAAAGTATATCTAGATTATATCTAGATCAAAACACGCTCACATTTTTCATTTTTATTATTCAAAAACATTTTCTATCAAATGCTAATTACGTAGTATTTTAATCGTCATTTTAAATTTATTATACTATATTATAATAAATTATTATTATTAAATAGTTAGTTTTTTCCAACTAGTTTAAATAAATTTAAAAAAATTATAGTATAATCAAGTATACTTTAACCTGTTTTGTTAATTGATTAAGCTTAAATGTGTATTTTGAAAATTATGCTAAAAACTTTTCAATTTATGTTGATTAAGTTCTGTGAAACCAGATAAACTCGAATAATTCACCTCTTAAATAATAGACATAAATTATGAGAAAAAAACGATATATTAGTTAGAGAAACGCTATAGCACAACACCGGTTTTGTAACTGTTAGTCTTCATCAGTTGTTCAGTTTCGGCAAAACTAACCAAAATGGCAATATATGAGCAAAAAAGCATACTTTGCAGCAAAACATTACCAAAACAAGCGGTAATTTATTCAATTTTTAATTAGCTATTTTTAGTTTTACAACTTTTCAAATATAATTAAGCTTAATATGAAACAGAATTTTGGCAATCAAAAAAAAATCTCTTTTTTTCTATATTAGAGGTTTGGTTTTGGTTTAGTTCCAATTGTTGTACAATGTTTTGCAAGCCACGGGAAGCAGCTTTTCGACTTTATTTTGCTTGACATTGGTCACTCTTGCAACATTACAATTACCAACATAATTTTAGCTTGTCATTGCCAACTTCATAAAAAATTGCAATTAAGGAAAGATTAAAGGAAAGCTGTATTTTCCAAATAGCTGCAGCATGGCAGTATCTAACATTCTTAAATAACATAAGTAATCGAATAAAACGAAATTTGACATTAATCTTGATTGATATTGTAACATGACAGAACATGATACCTGTGGTATGCATCTACGGTGCGCCCCCTCATCATCGACGATGACAATAAACCACTTAACTAGAATGATTCTGGTGAATGGACACACGTTTCTTCAAGCTGACGTTCGAGTAAAAAATCTTTTGTCGTTGTAAAAGCTTTTTGACACAAGTAAAAGAAGCTTTTTCTGTCCTATCTAGTGCAACGTTTTGTTTACGAAAGAGCGGCAACTGATTAATCTATTGAAATCGGAAGAACACGCAGAAGAAGAGGAGCGAATGCTCATTCGGGCAAGACTAAAGTGGTTCGATGTCCACAAAATAAAATGACATTCCTTATGGTTTTGGTTGGTTCACAGGTGGGTTCCCAGAGAGACACTTGAGGGACATTCCACTAATTTTTTAAATTTCTTAAATAAAAGGATAGAGAAATCCACATTCCGGAATGGATCCAGTAGACAGTTAGCTATTATGTAATTTTACAATTACTACACCAGTAATTTTCTGCTTGAGGTTTGTAAAACCCACATTAAATCAGATTAGAGATAAATGATATGTTTACCAATAATCATCCAACCTTGGCAGTTAAACGAAGAAAATGACACAATTTTTAGATCAGATGATCTAGGTGGCCAGTGTAAAATAATAAGCTACCTGTTTTGCAATTTAATTAGTTAACAAGCACATGCCATCTATTTTGCCACTTAAAGAAAATTTATAGCAAGAAATCAAAAACGCATAATAACAGTACACGTTTGAAAATATATCAAGTCAAAGAAAGCTGGCTTAAGCTACCTGAGCGTATTATTACTCATTTTTGCTTTGCTATAAATTAAAGTCAGGAGCAGGGCCGGCCGCTCAACTCTTCTTTTAGCCTATCACAGATCTCTACTTATGTTTTATACGCTCTTCCCGAAGTCCGAGTCTGGAATAACGACAAAGTAAAACAACTGTCCGGTCTGATTGACACGTGAGGCATTGATTGACACAACCGATGGATGCGATCGATCTCCATCAGTGTAGATCACGTTGATAGGAACTGCCTTTTTTGGATTCGACGATTGTTTGCTGATCTGACTGTTGATTTTCTCGGATGCAAGCAAAAACGAGTATTTCCTCTTGCGACAGCCAATGGATGCTAATGGTTCTCGTAAAACATTGGATTTTGAATAAGCTTTTTCTACTCATTATTGACTCCTTTTTTAAATCTTTAGAAAATAAAAAAAACGATTTGTGTTCAGCGCCATATCGGACACCAATTTTTTACCAGATTTTATTTTTCAGATTATTATAGTGTTGGTTGCAATGTTGATGTAAAACAAGGAATAAAATGATTTTTTTCAATAGGTTGTAAATGTAGGGTGTGAGGAGGCGTTTCAAAGTACCAGTAAAAATGTCTAAACTATTCAAATTTTCATTAAAAAAAAATTGATAAATTCAATAAAATTGGGAAGTTAACGCCATTTTATTGTCTCTCTTAGAATTTTTTTATAAAATACTCATACTCTTTCTTGATTTTGTTGACTTGCAGTGTTTAATTTTTTCTCGTTAAAATGTAGGCTGCGAGGAAGAGGCGTTTTTATGATAAAACTGTCCTGAGTTTTCAAGTTGCAGTTAGAAATATACACGCAAAAATGTTTTGAATATTAAAATATTTTTAGTTTGAATTTGATAGATGGCGCCATTTTATTTTGTTTTAAACATCTTTTATGAATGGTCTTGCTGTTGTTGACTTGCAATTTTGAAGTGAAACGATGTTTAGAATGTTTAATTTTTTCTCAATACTTTGATAATTTCGGCTGTGAGGAGGCGCTTTTACGTAAGTTTTCAAACTGCGATTAGAATTACCTATACCAGCAAAAATGTCTAAAATATCAAAACATTCTTTAAAAAAAATGTTTTAAAATAAGTAAAATTTAAAAGTTTGCTTTATTTTATTTTCTCTCTTAAACTTCTCTTATAACATACCAGATTTTTTTGTTGCAATGTTGAAGAGAAGCAACGTATAAAATGATCAATTTTCTATCAATGGGTTGAAAATGCAGAGTGTGAGAAGGCGTTTCTATGATAAAAGTTCAATCTATGATAGGAATTATACCAGAAAAATATTAAAATTTTCTATTAATAAAAATTGAAGAATTTCAATAAAATTTAGAAGATCTTGCTACTTTATTTTTTTTTTCTAAGATTTCTTCGATGAAATACCTCATTTGTTTGTTGATTTTGTTGACTTGCAATGTATAATTTTTTCTCAATCGGTTGAAAATGTAAAGTGTGAGTAGGAAGTGTTTTTATAAAAAGTTCTCAAATTGCAGTTAGAAATATACAAAGAAAAATGTTTAAAATATCAAAAAAAATTTTTTTAAAGGAAAAATTTAATAGAGTTTAAAAGATTATACCATTTTAATTTCTTTCAAACATGTCTTATAGGTTGTTCTGCTTTTGTTGACTTGCAACGTTGAAGTCAAAAGACGTTTAGAATGTTTAATTTTTTCTCAATAGGCTAAAAATATGGACTGTGAGGAGGCGCTTTTATGATAATACTGTCGTTAGTTTTCAAACTGCGCTTAGAATTACCTGTACCAGCAAAAATGTATACAATATCAAAATATTCTTAAAAAAACTTTTTTACAAATTTATAAAATTTAAAAGCTTAAGCCATTTTATTTATTCTTCTAAACATCTTTATAAAAAACCCGGTTTGTTTGTGGCTTTTGTTGATTTGCAATGTTGAAGTCAAACGACGTCCAGAATGCTTATCTTTTTCTCAATGGGATTAAAATGTCGTCTGTGAGGAGGCTTTTTTACGATAGAACTGTAGTAAACTTTCAACCTGCAATTAGAATAATATTATATTATCAATTTTCACTAAAATATCAAAATAATTTATCAATATTGATTTAAAATATCCAAAAAAATTCAAAAGCTGAGACATATTTAGACAAAGTTTAGACAATAAAACAACATAAACTTTGTTTTGATTCGAATACCAAAAATTGTGAGTTTTAATCGAGACAAAGATGATTATAGTTTTGATTTTGCCATCGTTTAACTAATAATAAAAGTGCCAATAAAGAAGTTTTAAGTCTTTAGGTCCTAGACACTTTTTTGGGGTTATATAGCAATTTATAAGTTTTAGTAGACCATAAAAGCTGCGCCATTTTATTTTGTTTCTTGAATATCTTTGATAAAACGCTTTGTGTAGATTTGCAATGTTGAAAACAAACGTTCTAACTTTTCAATAGGTTAAAAATGTAGACTGCGAGGAGGCATTTTTACTATAAAATTGTCGTAAATTTTTAAACAGCTATTAGAATTATACCATCAAAAGTGAGTAAAATATCAAAATATTCTGTTAATAATAATTTATAGAATCTTACAAAATTTAAAAAACTATATTTACACTTAAACTTTGTTATGTTTCAATCACCAAAAGTTGTAAATTTTAATTGAAACCAAGATATACCGTGATTTTGGTTTAAACTTTGTAATTGTTTTGTTAGAACAAGTGCTTAATTATTATTAAAAGTGACAAAAGGTTTGCTAATGAAGGAATTTAAGTCTTTAAGTTCCAGACACTTTATTGGGGTTAAGTAGCAATTTATAAGTTTTAGTAGACAATGACAACAAATTAGATTTAATAGATGTTGTATTTTAACTAAAAATGAAGACATGTACTAAATTTAGGAGAAAATATTTAAAAGTGAGTTTTTTTTTAAATTTTTTGATCAGTATCAAATTCCAATATTTGGTGCCTGGCTTTTCGAAGCAAAAACAAAATATCATTGTGTCTTGACCATTAATTCTTCAGTTGCAAATCCCACCCGGTCGCCACTCAAACCTATTTATCTTCTAATCAATCAAAGGCGACTGTGATTAGGGCCAAAAGTGCTTTGATAAAGCTCAAAATCGCTTGAGATTTCTCTATATTTTCTTAACGAAATTTGCAATAGTTAGCGAAAAGGATTCTCGTCCTTACGATAAAACGACGTCTTATCGCAGCGAGATCGCTATCCAATTAAATCTGACAATGGGTTTACGTCGGTGACACAAGTAGTAGTCGAGTACATTCCCAGCAAAAAAGAAAAAATGAGAGAAGAATACATTTTACATCCAAAACACGTTCGCTGGATCTGCTGAATCTAACATATTACTACAATGTTTGAGAGTGGTTTTTTCTTGTTGTTGGATTTTTACTAAGGTTTCTAAAGGCTTGGAATCAGACTTCAAATGCAGACAAAACTTTAATAGAGACTTAAATAGAATTTATCCCTATTAATTTTTGAATTTTATGTCATTTTGACACTGTGATACTTCTATTACTTCTGTTTGGTTATAAATAAGTATTTTTTTAACACTAATGTTCTAGTAATATGTAATTTTCTTATATTAGCTGCGTTTTCAAATGTTAGATTATCTAAATTATACTTAAACCTAGAAAAGATAAAAATTACTCAAAAAAATCTTAACCTACTGTGTCAAAGACCAAACCATTACTTTCACGAGACGGTATAATAACTCTTGCAACCGTCGTGAATATCTAAACAAAAGCGCGATTTATCGCTAAACACAATGTTGTGCCATTCTGCCTCCCACAATCTTGACGGTTTCGACAAGACTTCAATCTTTGTAGACGGTGTTAGGTGTTAATAGGAATATCAAATGAAAGCGATAGAATAAAGATTAAAATGCAGACCTAGTATCGCCTAGATCTGCATTTTGTTGAAACTTTAGAAATCAAAATCGTATAAGAACAAAGCAAATTTGTTAGATTTGTCGTAAAACTGTAATAAACAATCTGGGTTTACGTCGTCAATGTTGTCTCTATCTGTTTCAAATAAACCGAGTGGAATAATCCTTTTAATAGAAAAAAGAAAGAATTAATACGAAAAAGATATTACCCTACGGCACGGTACAGATAGAGAAAGCAAATCTGCAAATCTTACAAAAAAGACCGTACATTTACATCGGAAGTCTTATAAAACTTGGTTTATTTGTTCCATCTTGTATTAGATAAAATTGAACTTGTAATCTGTTTTGGAGGGATATTGCATTTTTTATGTATTCTGCTTCTTACAATTACAAACACCTATGGTCAAAAGTCATCTTTTTTTTCGAAAAAATCTTGGGACGCAAAATTACGCTTCTAATTCGGCCAGGTTCTAAAAGCACTATCTTCAGCCGTCGAGCGACATTTTGCTCATATTTTGGAGAAGTTTACTATGTTATTTTTTTCAATAATTTAACGTAAACGATCCTACCCTGTCAAAGAAAGTGATGCTTAAACCATCTTTAATCTTTTTTGCGTTAGATGCCTCACTTACAGTTGGAATAAGCGCGATATAATTTTATAACATTGTAAAATAATTAAAAAAAATACAACTAACTTTGTAGAAAAAATGTTATACCTAGCAAAGTAGAAAGTATCTTTATTTGCAACAAATCTTTAAGAATGCAAAATTTAAATGTTGTAAAACTGTAGCTGACATTTGTATTAAAGTAATTTTACTTAAGCTGAGGTCAAGTCAAGTCAAATTCGAATAGATTCATCTTTTATATATTTATAGGTTTATAGTTTTTTTTTCTGGTAAAATCAATGTGGCAATGGATGTTTTACATTTTTGTACACTTATTTGAAAATTTTTTTCTAATTATTGTAAATACAATAAAACATTATTATTTATATAATTTGATTCTGGTTAAAGTTAAATCTAACTTGGTGTAATGCACTTGGCTTTGGTCTTGCAATAAATTTGTAAAGAATTTTGTTTTTTTTTCTAGATTATATCAAAATTTTAGTGAATTGGGTATAATATTTGACTATCAAAAGCTTTTAACATAGAAGTCAAAAACTATACAACCCCAAAAGTCACTAATAACAGATTTCATTTTGATAAAAAATATATTTTTTAGACAAATCAGAACAATTATTGCTGGCTGGACAGCCATCTACTTTCGTATTCCTACCAACAAAACTTGACATATTACCTGAAAATAGTGACATCTATTAAAGCTTCTTACATTAAAGTTAAGATACCAGGTTTCTACATGTTGAAGCTATATGTGACTTTAAATGACAGATCTCAATTTTGATGTCGTTATTTTTACCATATCACGAAAGTAATAGATAGATAAATATAAGAACCAAATAGTTACTGCAGATATATTTAAATTTAAATTGGTTGCGACTTGTTGAAGAACAAAAAATGTCTAAGTATACGGATCTAGTCTGAATGAAATATCTTTGACTTTAGTTTGTTTTATAATAAAGGAAAGTAATGGCTAGAGTAGAAAACAAGTGACCAAACTGGCTCTAAAAAACAAAAACGTTTTGCTTAAATTAGACAAATAGTTCAAAACTTTAAACCGGAAAAAATAATTAACTGTGTTTTCATACAAAAATAGTGAATTGCTTAAGAAAGAGTAAAGAATAGAGTAGTAGAGTTTATTCTGTAGAAAAGTAGACAAAACAATAGAGCAGTGAGATTTGTAGCTGTTTACAATTTACTAAATTTTTCTTTTTTTTCCAGAGTTTACAAAGTGCAGCAAGAAGAGCCGGGACTAGTTGCGCCAATTGTAAAACAACCACCACAACCCTCTGGAGACGTAACCAAAACGGTGAACCTGTCTGCAACGCCTGTGGTTTATACTACAAACTCCACAATGTAAGTATTTTATGTTTAAGAAAACAAAATAAAAAAAAATCCAGTGTACTCTAGATAGTATTTTAAATTTTTGTTTCTCGTTTCTTTTGTTTTTGAAGCATCGTGTATAAATGGTAGTGCGATTGTGGATCATAATGACATGTTCTGGTGTATGTTGAATGCCCGGAGCTGGTCTCCAGCCAGTATATCATACCATGCCCACGCCCACTTTAAACAACGTCGTTACCCAACAACAATAACAATTTGTTACGGGAATAGCGTTCCTCGTAATAAGCTGTACAGAGCAGGGCAGATCTTTTTGATATTATTAGAATGTTGTTGGAAAAGAAGGGTGTTGTGAAGAAAAATTTAATTCAAAATTGATTTATTTTCTTCTTGCTGTTGTTAGTCTTGGCTAAGCTTTCACAAAGAAAGTCAAGTGCTTTTTTATGCTAATTTTATAAAGGAGAACATAAATGGTATAGTTTTTCAAAAAAACATTGTATAATGTCAAACACGTGCAAGATGTCAGATATCACCTTCGCTTAGATTTGCTAATATAAATTTTTAGTAGGCCAAATTAGCACCAACGGCACTATTGTAACACCTAGCATATTTTTTTTCAAAATTTTGGTTTTTTAAAAAACGTCACATTTGACAGCTCTATTGAATTTCAAGATCTTTAGCAAAATTGCCAAATTGAAAGCTTTTTTTTTGCATAAAATTGGAGGGTTTCGGTTCGTTTTCTTGATCTATATAAGAATCACAGGACAAAAGACACTTCTATACACAACAATTTCCTGGCAACAAGCGTCCCGACAATAGAAACGTTTCAAGTAAAATAGATTACTATTATCTCAAGGGGACATGCCGCTACTGTATCAATAGATGAGTGTAAGAACTAAGTATATCCCGGACAAACACCCCAGGATTCCGGTCCTATTGTAAGGATAAAGTATCATTTCGGGAGCAATTCAAGACATGTTGTCATCTCGGTCCGTCGGATTGTCTAATGACAGGGGAAACATTTAGATCAAATGGATAGATAAATAGGTCTTTTGAATGCAATTTATTATATATGGAGAATTAGACAGTTTTAGAGAATTGCAAACACTGCTTTATCTGTAATTCAACTGTTTTTCATTTTTATATTATTAAAGTTTTGTCATTTTTTGTCTAAGAGTACCTGAAAATAGAAAGTTATTATTATTTTCTATCTTTAAATCAAATTTTTTTTTAGTTTGAGTAGAACAGATGTCAGAAATAAATTTTTAAAAGTATTAAAAGCGGCATTTTTTATATTTGTTATTATATAAAAATTCAGAATATATAAAAAATACTAAGTTTTTATTTTTTATCAAACAGTTTCTCGTTTTATTAATTATCACTAAATTTTGTTATTTGACTATAATAGATAATGTCAGAAATAGAATTTTACAAGCTCAACAAAGCTCAAAAAACATTTATTTAAAATTAACCTCAGCTACACTGAAAAGTGACAATTCGACTATAGCAAGTTTAAAATCACTCAAAAAAGCTTTGAAGTGTATCTAGCTGATGAGTTTTTGTTTAGTTATTATAGCAAATTATTAATTTTTTAGTAACTTTAGAACTCAACTGGGGCTTTTCAGAACTCAATTTTTAGAATTGATAAATTGTGGTACATAGAAACTTAGAAGCAATTTTTGCTTTTTGACAATTAACAAAATGTCAAAATAAGTAAAAATTGCAGTTATCTGTCAAAATTGCTAGACTTATCTATAAAAAACCGGCTTGAGTATCTATTATAATTATTATTGACAATAATTTTTAAGTAATAATGTTTGGTTTATGTTAACAACTCTATTTATTTTTTTATTTGAACTTCTATTGTCGTATGAGGTCAAGTTAATGTTTTTATCTTTTTTTGTAATTTTTATTTTTCTATGTTTGACAAATAATGATTTTTTTTAAATTTTACAGTCGCTATTACATTTTATATGCACAATTGCTAGGGGACAATATGTACTAAAAACTTCAAAATTTTGTTAAAATTTTAGTTCAATAATCACTTTTATTAAAATGTCAAATAAAAGCAATCTAACCTATCACGTTTATTTTTGAGTTTATGAAAAAAGTAATAAATTTTTTTTTGTTCTGTGTTTCATACATATTTTAAATTAATATCTCATTTCAGCTGAATAGCATTTTTATCTCTAATCAATTCAAACTAAAACTTTTTTATCTTTTCCAAACTCCATTATTTATATATTCGATCATTTGCTCAGATTATGCCCCGATAAAATAAGAGCTGACAGCGCTTTTTTCTCCTCTCCCGGAATTTCCTCCGGAAAATCCCAGAATTCCAGGTCATTGCATGCGTTCGTTCCCGTTGGTACGGCGGCAGCCAACATCTCAAATAAATTATTATTTTTCGTGATGAATGATGGGTTAAGAACGAACGGTAGCCCCGGTTAAAATCCCATGTTCCTATTACCTCAAGTTGAAACGTTTTGATTTATACTAATTGGAAATAGCTCACACATTGCGCCGATGGCTATCCGAAAATGTAGCTCTACGTGTTTAATCGACCGATTTTGGTGTTACACACCCACAGTAGAACCCAAAAAAATGTATCTATTAGGCTTTTTTTTTAGTTTCCATCGAAACTAATTTTTTAAGAAAAAAATTTACTTTTAAAAAAATTATACAAAGTGTTTCAAAAAGTCTGACTACATTTCAAAACAGCTGTTTAAATAAAATAAGTTGATTAACAGAAAATAACACATATTAACAATGACTATTCACTTTTAGTCTTTATAATTTGCGTCTCAAAAACTTAATAAATACATTGTTAGAATTGTTGACATCTAACCCTTGTATCTTGTTTTCTTAGTAACTTTGCAACAGAAGACACAGCGTTATACATCCTATTTGACACAAATTTTCATCATTTTACGCAACTAATGCACTTGACGATGGTTTAAATGACTATTAGTATAGTCATGCAAAAACTACTTTGTTTCTGTGATAGTGCAATAACAATTGACTTAAAGATAGCAAGCTGTGAACAAATCCGTCATAAATCACCTTTCAACTGTTCCTTTGACTAACAAAAAACCGTTTTGTAAAAGACCGGACTTCTGGTGATACTTTTATTTATGACCTGATCATGGTCGCAGTAAGATCATAGTGAATGCTATTTACTTTTCAACAATTGACACCCTCATTAAAACAAAACAGTTTTTGAACGACTACATATAAAGTACTTACTTAAAAACTCTTTTTTACTAAAAATAAAAAAATAGCATCATAAAGTAGAATTTGGAAAAACTTAAGTAAAACAGACAAAAGTTTTAAATTTTTAAATAAAATGTTTTAGTAAACTTGTTTGTTACATTTTTTTTGATCGATATTATGTTTTCTTTAACATTTTTTTTAGCAAATTTTATCTTTTGCTGTTTTAAAGTTAATGATTAATAGATAAAACCGTTTTTTTTATCTGTGCCTAGTGGTTTGAAATGTATGTCTCTTTCTAGAACTTATCCGGTTTTATAGAATTTTTTTTTTTCATTTTTTGTGTTTTTGTTCTACGCTTTGTGATACCTCATATAAGTATGTACTTATATTCAGTGAAAGTGTATTTATTTAGTTTGTTATAATTTTTTGTTTACATAGAAATATTAAACATAAAATAATGGTACATTAAAATTTAGAATAATTCACATAAATAAAATGATTAAATATGTATATTTTGAAAAACAGCACAAAAACATACATAAAATTATAAAAATTATAGAGAATATGTTTCCAGAGAGAAATAAATGCAAAGAGAAAAAAAATCTAGTGAGAAATAGAAGAAAAATTTTTTAGAAAAATTGCGAGAGAACCAAATTTTATTTGATAATTTGGCAAAAAAAGTGATAATGTACTATATTTATCTGGTTAGTCTCAATTTTGTATTTACTTAGAAATAATAAATTAAAAACAATAATAGATTAAAATTTAAAAAATTACCTAATTAAAATTTTTGAATATTTATATGTTTATATAAAAAAACCAAAACAACGTAGATTAAGATATAAGCAATTTTAAGAAGAGAGCACAATGTAGTGTAGATGTGGTAGTAGGAAAGATAAAAGAATACACAATACTGTGATCCTGACAAGAAAAAATTAAAATAAAAAATGAAAGAATTTATGAAAAGCGCAAAAAGTCACATAATTTAAAAAAAATTATAAACAAAATGTTTGTAGAGAGAAATAAATATGCTAGATAGGTAAAAGCTGGTTAAATAAAATAATTGAATTTATTATGTTTATAAGTATTTGATAATTTCTTAAAAAGGTGATAATGTAGGAAACGGTAATACAGTAGTTTACACAGATTAGAAAATAGCATAAAAGATAAACAAGAAAAAAGCTTGAGTTGAAATACCAAGATAGATAACTAAATAAGAGAAGCAATATGAAAAAAAATAGTAAAATACATTAAAAGCTGATAATCGAAACATTGTTGTAAAAAGCTACAGGAAAGCTGTGAAGAAATAAGATAAAGACAAAAAAGAAGGAAAACAAAAAGATTAAATTTTTTCAAAAAATAGCATAATTGTATAAGCTGAAAACGCCAAGGAAAAAAACACTAAACTATTAAAATAAGAAAAATACAAATATAGACAGAGTAACAAGACTACTGCTAACAAGAATTGCTGAGATACAGCAAAAAATATCAAAAAATAATTATAGTACAACTTCCAGAATATCTCATAAAAAAGAAAATTATTTAATTTAAATAAAAAAAGTTGATAGCAGGATTCAAACGTAATAATAAATAAATAAATACAGGTTAAAAAAACAAAATAAAATGCGCAAAACGTCACGCTGAGAGAAAAAATAATACAAAAAAAAGCAAATGAGAAATAAAAAAAAAACGAATAAATAAAAGAAGAAGTAACAAAATAAAATGATTCAAAACTAGCATCAAAAAAACTAGTAACAAAACGAAGCAAAAAAATACCAACAAGTAATGAAAAATTAAGAAATTATTAAAGAAAGAACGTTAAAAATGATAAAAACATTGTTTAGTTAGAAATTAGGTGTGTATTGAAGCCTGTATGAGCAAAATAAAAGTGTATTAAAAAACTAGTTTTATAAGAGACAATGTGGCGCACAAGCTCCAGATTTTTTATGGAAAACGAACGCTAATTCTCCTTATAAAACGTCTATTTTTTTAAATTTGCGTTTTTTTAAATTTTAGATAAAAAAAATAAATTGGTTTATTCCGGAAAATGTAGTAGTTAATGGTTGGCAAAGCAATAAGTTATTTGATTTCAAACACAATTTAAAATATTTGTCTGACATAATTTGTTTACCTTGCAGAAAAAAATTAGTATAATAAGAAAGACCAGAATTAATGTGTCCCATCCAAAATTCGAAATTAATTGAAACCAATGTCTTAAAATTTTGAATGTAACAAGGTCTTTTTGACAGAGAAATTTTTGCAACCTTGCTTGAAGCCACTTTGTCCTGTAATTTGAACCACTGAACTACTTTTCAAAATATTCATGGTTTCAAATAAATACATATTTTTTTTCTAAGATTAAACAGAAATAATCCGTAAGTAACAAAATAATGATAATAACATTGACATTTGACGGAAGTATTTTTTTGATAGTTGTGTTTACCAACCTTGTAAAACATAACTAAATATTTATAAAATACTTTAAATTAACCACATTAATAAGATTATTAAAGACTTAAATTCAAAAACGTTATTTTCGATGTGAAATGCTGAATAGATAAGAGATGTTTGCATTAATGCTTTAAAATTTCGTTGAGATAAATCAAAAATAAAAAATTTTGCATATTTTGATTACAAAATTAAATTTATCTAGAGGTTTCCAAACAGGTTGGTTCTACATATTATAGCTTCCAAATCTACTTTGGCTTTAAAAAACCGTAATCAAATTAGGTCTTGTTGTGACAAGCTTGTGCTTTCGGTCAATTGAGTCCAATTTGCTTTTCCAAGCTGCTATTTATACGATTAATTTTCTTCTTGAATGTAAGTCTTGGCACTTTCAAACAATTGAATTTGTCATGTGTTGTAAGCACCTCCTCCAGTCGCATTCCCCGACGAAACAAATTAGGTTGAATGTTGCGGCAAAATAGTTCAATTAAAGCGGTTCTTTTTACCGAAATCAGAGGGCAAACACATCTATAGGATCTTGGTGCGAGGTGACAAAAAAGTCATTTGGCGAAAAATTAATGATCGAAGAGGTTTGTTCTTGATTCTCTTGTGTTGGTGTGGTGAGTGTCAATTCGAAAATAAAGCCAATCAATTCAAAACGAATTTAAACTTTTGTCAAGCTTCAACCAATTAAACTGACGTTGATTTATTGGAACATCTACGGCTGCAGTGTTGTTACGTATGTAATGCTGGAGTTTAATGACTATTTTTTAACAGATGATTTTATCTCTTTGGTAATTTATGCTAATTGAGATTTTGTTTCAAAAATTTTCAGTTTTTTTGTCGAAAATCATCTAAAGCAAAAATGTGTTTGCCCACGCTGCGCAACCGACATTGACGAGAAGAGCTAGCACAAATGTATCATCAGTAATTTCATTTAGATCTTGCGTTTAGATTAGAAAAGCGGAAAAAAAATCTAGTCTAGCTTCTGGATTCATAGAACGAATTCCATTTCTTCATTCTAAAAATAGATATACGTTGTTATTTTTGAAAATCATATATTTATAATATAGTAGCTGATCACCTGCGGAGTGTACGTTAGATAACCGTGGTATCTGTCAACTACCTTGAGCTACCAAACGATCACGTATTATTTAATGGTTCTCATGATTTATGCGGGTGTGGTGTCTCTATGACCTCCTCTCTCTCTTTTCGTTTTTGGTATCCGGATTTGTACTCGATCCAGAAGCACCCTAAAGAAACACTACTTTGACACTTTTTGTTTCTGAAACAATTTCAATAAAGTGAAAACTACTATAGATAGAGATCACATTGTAGGAAAAGATAACAGAATGATGACCTATTTATCTAAGCTGAAGGCACCTTTAAACTGTGTACGGTACACATCAGAAGAAACAGTTTTGCTATTTGCATATTTAAAGTCAATCCATGTTCGGCGAGAGGCCTCGAGTCATTCAACCGCAAGCAAAAATCCTGAATTATTCTCATATTATTCACAATATTCGACCGTCAACTCAATGATGTTACAAACCAAGCGAATACGTGACAAGAGATGTCCTGGCGGCGACAATAGAAAGACTCTTTATATGAAGAATTGCAACACACATATTATTGTAGTCAGCTAGGTCCACTGACCGCAGCTCCTTGAATTTTTTATTAGGACGAGGTAATTTTTTTCCCTGATTTAAAAGGCTTGCCCAAAATGATGAGAGCATCAACAACGCTCTACGAATTGCTAAAATGTGACACATTTTGGCAATTCGTAGAAACTCACAAGTTGTCATAGGCTAAAAAAAAACATGTTACATTATCAGTAACCGACTACGATTTAAATAAACTTAAAGAAAATGACAAAAAAATACCATTTTTTTTGTCTATCTACAAACTTATATAAACTTTATTTAAAGAAAAAAAACTTAATAGTCATAGGTAAATATTTAAAATAATGTACTTGAAACATCAAATTAAATTTCTTAAAAAATGACATTAAGATTAATTTATTTCAGCCATATCTGAAGGCGATGTTTATGCTAAAATTTTGACAGTAGAGATCAAGATAGAAAGGTTCCAGTAAGATTGTACTTACAGAGAAACAAAAATAATACAGACTGGATCAAATTACAAAAAAATTGAATATTTATAATTTTAATTAACAATTATTTTTATTCGTCTATTGTTTTTTTATTAAATTTTAAATTTCTTTGTTGCTTCAGGCTTTTATAGTAAATCTTTTCTTTTTGTTAATTTAGCGGTTTTTACTTATGTGCATTCTTTTGCAAAAAAGTTGATATACACAACTCCTTAAAAAATAACTACGCTAAATGTCAATGTCATTAACAATAATTTTTCTACTGACGCATTATTACTGTTATGTTTCAGAAAGCATATATATATACATATATTCATTTTAAGCCTAAAAATTTTTAAAAAGTGGTTTATTGGTTTCGATTAGAAAAGAAAGTGGATTCAAGTTGGGTTGCAAAAATTGGTTTGCTAGAAAGACCACATGTATTGTTTCTCTAATTTTCTATTATATTAAATTTTATTTTTAAAACTAAACTAATTATATCAAACAAAAGTTTTAAATTGAATTGAAAATAAAATGGTTTAATGTTGTTACCAACCATCAGAAACAACATTTTTTTAAATATAAAAATTCAATTGTTTTCTATTTAAAATAAAAAATATTCTATTTACTTTCAAGAAAAAGTGCATGAAAACAAATGCATGCCGGCTCTACGTGATCACGTCTATGAAGTAGGAGATGGTTGACAGTTTTTCAGACAAGGCAGCCCGCAGAAAAAATTGTATTTTTTATTTAAAACCAATTTTGAATGGTTTAAAAACTATTCAAAATTAAAATGACCAAAATGACCAAAATACTCTTTCTTGAATCTAAACAGACTATAGATTCGGTGTAGAGTTTTGTAGAAAATTTGCCTGCTGAGACTTGTATGCTAAATCAATTTTTATAAAACTAGGTCTTTAAATATATGTTCAACCTTCCCTTTCCCGGAGACACAAGAATTTTGCTGGATTCAAAAATTATTTCGGTCTTTGACATGTAATGGTTATTACAAAATTACTTCTTCAATAATAATATTATTATTGCTATTTTTATTATTAAGTTAGGTTACGTTAATCACATCTAATTTGCTTTAAATTGTACGTTTTTCAATTTTTTTCAAATTCTTGTTTGTAACATTTTTTATCTTTTTTTACCTCTGTTTACATTGTCTTCTAATACTTCTAGATTTTACGTTTAACCAAAAATTTTTTTTTAAATACTTTTTTTAATCTATAGTAATTTACGACTTTTATTTGTTTCTTACACTTGTCTGTTTTTTTTTTAAATAAACTCTGGCTTTTTTTTTCTATAATTATGTATTTTGAAATTTTTACTGTTGCTACTATATTTAGCAAAGTTAGTTGTTTCTATCTCGATAACTCTAAGCCATATACCATTCATACTAAGATATAGACCGAATTTAGTTATAAAAAAAACAAAAGTTAGTTTATTATAATTTTAAATAAAACTTACAAATTAACTAAATTTTAATTTTGTTTTTTTTTAAATTTTTTTCTAGTTGTTTTAAGTTTTCTTATTTTAACATATGTTAAAATATGTTAAATGTTAATGTTTTTTGTTTTTTTTGTGTTAATCATTTTGCATTTGTGGATTTTTTGCAAAACTGTTTTTAACTAGAATATATTTAATTGTTTTCAAAGTGTGTTTTTTATTGTTGTTTTGTTTTTGTTGGTTCTATTAGGTCAAGTATTCAAATTCTAAAATCTTGAACTTGCTACGGTCTATATAATTTTTTTTTGGGTGATTTTTAAATTGTTCTTTTGTTTAAATTTTTTTTGGTTTTTGTTATTCTAAACGTTGAATTAATTTTTTTTCTAATTTTTACTTTCTTATTGGTTTTACCTCTTAGCTCACTTCAATTTCGCGTCGATGTTTCATTTGATCTTGATTTTGTGGTACATATCAATAATTGCCAATTAATAATTTTCATTTAACGAATAAAATTAAATGTTGTTACAGTGTTGTCAGACTTACGTTTTATACGTTGACAGGCTGCGTAATTTTTTTCGTCAGCCCGACATTAGTCTATTAAATTAAAAAATAATAATAAAAAAATTTCGTAAGCAAATTCCTCAAGCTCAAGTATCATTTAATTCAAATCAATTACAGTTGGACAAAACGTGCATTTATTAATATGACAAGAGAGAAAGAAAAATCAAAAATATCACTTTACATTGCGGTTCTCCACACTGGCGGTGTCGCTATTCATACACTTAACACATTTTTCTATGTGGTTGATTTCATTTGATTTCAATCTAATTAATTCAAATTAATTTCAATTGATTAAATTCTATAAAAAATCAATTGAATTTCAGGTGAACCGACCGCTCACGATGAAAAAAGAAGGCATTCAAACGCGAAATCGAAAACTTTCATCGAAAAGTAAAAAGAAGAAAAGTGGTGCCGGGTGTTTATCGCTTGGAGGAATGATGGGCGATATGATGAAGCCGTTAGATGGTGTTAAGGGTGGCTTTGGAGGCGGCGGTTTTGGCGGTGGAATGGGTGGCGCACATCCGCATATAAATGCCGCACTACACCCACATCATGCAATGAGCCATTGGTACCAGCATAGTACGCATCCCCAAAACTTCGTTTCTGGACCACCACCACCTGCACCACCTCCATCCACCTACCACCACCATATGAGCTCGCTAAGTGCTGCTGGATTGGGATTAGCGTCGAATGGAATGGTGAGTTAACACTACATTAATCAACAAACAACTTTAAAATTTTCATTTTACAAAAAATAAGTAAACCGGATTATTTAAAATTATACTCTGACGAGAGCGTTTTTAATTTTAAAATCATTGCTTCAAGATAAAAATTTTTCAAAAAGCTGATAGCTTTAGAAAAACTGAAATTTTAAAATTTCTAAAAGCTTTTAGAGACGACCAAAATTTTATGAAAAAACGTTTCTAAATTTAGTAAAAATCTCAATCAAACTATAAATAAAAACCTAATTTTTTGGCTAAAAAAATTTTTTATTAGTTTTAAATAAAATTTTTTTGCTAGTAGCCTATGTTTTTAAATTTTTAAAGCTGTTGAGAGTTATAGATTGTGCAACTCTATGTAATCATTCTAATGTATCTATAGTTAACTTGTTTAAGAGATATAGTAATAAGCCAAAAAAAAAACAAACACAGGGGTTGTAGTTTAATTTACATGAACAAACTTTTATAAATTATTTATTGCACAGAATATTTATTACTTGAAAATAAAATCAAAACTTTATCTGTTCATCAGCTAATCAGTGTCAAAACAGAATGGTAATGGCCTTACGGTGTCAGAGTCAGCAAAACAGTTTACAATGTTTTAAATTGACCTATAAAAATGACTTTTCTATTACCCAGTTGTGGGTAGGCGTTTTTATTACTATATTTATTGACTATATTATTATGCTTCCATTGCATTTTCAGACTTTTACTAATTTTCGTAAGATGTGTATGCTTGTCGTGCTTTTCTAAATAGTATAATATCTGTTGGGCGACCTGGTTTTAGATACTTTTGATATGTTAGCACGAATAACGTTTAGGAAACTAAAAGTTTAAAAATCTTAAGAATAAGCCTGAAAAATAAACTTTTGTAAATATAAAGTAATTAAGTTGAAGATAGGGAATAGATATTCCTAAACGACATCACTAAACAATTACTAATTTATAAAACTAGCAATAATTCAATCAAAATACAAATTTGCTCTTAGATTTGAATAGTTTTTTCGGTTTCTCGAAGTGCTTATTGAAGTTATGTTTCTCTTTGTATAGTAGAAATACAAAATTTATTGCTTTGCATATGAAATGCTAATTTTATTAGAATTTACTTATTAGCATCAAATTAAATTTGGCGCAAAAAATATATTGAAAAGAGTCTATTATGTAATTTTTTTAAATAAATATATTCATTTCTTTTAAAGATCCATAACCTACTTTTTTTTTTTCAAATAACAACAAGAGTAAAAATTTACATTTTTAAAAAGTAAATTTTTTTCTGATTTCAACAATGTAATACGTCTTAATTTTTTTTTGTTGCAAAATGTCAAAATTTTTTTTTATAAAAAACATTACAATTTTAAGTGAAAATTAAATGTAGTTAGCTGTAGAATTACCTGTCATTAAGTTTAATTTTTTTTATAGATTTTTAAAAAGAAATCAACGTAATTATTTAAAAAATTTACAGTTAATAAATTTTTTCAATATTTTTCGTGTGCCAAATTTTATTTGATTCGAATAAGTGGTTGTAGAAATATTTGAATGTTTCTATACTTTTGCGCAATTTTGTATATCTTATTAAAACGTATTTATTACTGTATATTTTCATAAAATTAATATTTTTTTTAATAATATTGGAATCAATTTTAAAATATAAAAGAAAAAATATTTATAATTATTGCTTCAGGTTTTCAAGCAACAGATTTTGCTTCTAATAGATAAAACAGCAAAAACAAAAGCGTGTGTTCTTTTTTAAAGATATATAAGCTCAAATAGCTGTTTATTGTCTTTTCTAAGCAAACTCTAGATTTATTTATTATATAAATGTATTGCTAATGTAGATTTGGATCAAAGTAACATCTGATGAATGACTAAAACAAAAAACAAAAAACAAAAGCTTTGACGCTTCGTTTTTTTATTAACTAAATAGTTTATTCACAAATTTCTATCTTTTAATGATTTCGCTATATTGTAGAAGCCTGTAATATCTTATAATATCTGAATATCTCACTCTCGTAGTTTGTCTATTTAGAATATACAAAGCTTTAAAATAATTTTTGTGGTAAATGTGAAAGAACTATATGGAAATGTAAGCTACAAGTAAGAATAAAACAAATCATGCCGGATTGTTGTTTTGTTCTTAGCCGATTTTTATAATAATTAGTTTTACAAATTCTCAGACATAATAACACTTGCCAAACTAAATGGTGTTAAAAACAGCGACATCTATCAGAAGCTAACCTTACATCAAAGTTGAAAAATCAGGTTTCTACAGGTTTAATAGGTCACTGTAGGTGTAGATGACATTTGTCAATTTTGATAGACAACAAATGTATCGGCAATAACGTTATGCACGATGTTGCTGGGATTTAGATGCACAATAGAAGTTGAGTAGTGGTACCTATTTAGAATTACAATTTAAAGAACTGGACAAATACTTTCAGAAAAGCTAAGCTAATTTTCTAAATCTTTAATGGTTGAGATTAGTGTCTATTGTTAACATTATTGCTAGCAATGAGTTTAATTTAATGGCTGTTTAAAAATTTTTGTTTCTTACAATATGTATCTTGTTCTATTGTATCTTGTAGCATTTAAGATGAAAATTTGTTTATCTTTCTAAGTTAATTTAAATTTTTAAGAAGCTTCTTTAAGATCTTGCTCATTGATGAGTATATTGTAGTGTCAATTAAAATATACTTTGTTTTATATAAAAACAAATGTTATAAAAACACTCTAGAGTCAGAGGTATAAATTACACTAAAATTTATACACAGATTCAGAAAAAAAATGTAATAATTGTTGTTTGTCTTAAAATAATACAGTTGTCGCTTAATTTCACTTCCAAAGCACACCTTCGACCACAACAAGAAGACTTGTTGAATAAAATTAATGTTGTTTTCTTTGTTCCAGACGAGTTGGCGATCAGAATACACGTGATAAAATGAAGAAACCTGAAAAACAAGGAATTTTAAATGTAAGAATTGTAGATATTAACGTTAAGGATTTAATTAATTGAACGTGATCATAAGAAAGAAAAAACTGGTCATCTGTCATTATGTACATTTTATTTAGTTTGTATAAATTTGTTCAGTGATTTTGTGACCAGTTTGTGTATGTATAATTAAGTACAAAAGATGCAAACGTTTGTAATGTATTGTATATAGATGTTAGGATTTTTTTTTTAAATTAAATAAAACAGATGATGTAAATATACAGAATTGAAAAAAGAATGTGCAATCTTCACGTTATATTAAAAACAAAAAAAAGTATTTATATATAATTATTATTATTATTATGATTATGTATGACAGGAAGAGATATATGCCAACTCATGTGTTTTTTCTATACTTGGGTTGGAGTATATAGACTGCAAATAATGTAAATAATTATTATATACAGTTGAATTGTATGAAAGCCGACCAATTTTATTACAATTACGACAGTTTTTAAATTATTCATTGTCTAGTTTACAACATGCACCCTGTATAAACTTCGTAACAGAATTTTTATCAAATTTTAGCAAACCATCATATATTGTTAAGTACAGTACAAATTCGTATTAAGTTTTATGTTTTTCAATATTTTTTGTCAATAGAAAGTTTATACAGAGTGTTTCCAAAGCCATGTTACAATATAATGCTTCAAAAAAAAATATGAAGCATTGTGTTGATTATTGAATCGATTTTTCGATTTGTAATATATTTGAAATAGCATAATTTAAAATTTTCAAAAAAATGTGTAAATAAATTTGATGTATGTATATGCTCTTTGTGTGATATATTAAAATATTCAAATCATTATGCTTTGGTTTTATTAAAACTTGTCTCTTTATTTTTCTACTTCCTAATAGCCACTAATAAACAAAAAAAAGAAATTATCGTCATAAGAAAACATTGATGAAAAATTGCATACTTTTATAAATAATTGAATTGAATTATTATTATAACAGAATTATAGTTATTTTGTATAATACAAGGTAGGAGTTTATAAAAAAATTACAATTTTTTTGATAAACTTTACTCGTTAATTTTAATATTTTTTTAATTAAATTATACAGATAAGTAATATCAAATTGATAATAGTTCTTCTCAGCGATGCTGGCTTATTAACATTTGATTTGCAATTAAGATTGTTATTATTTTTCAAGTTTGTGTTAAAGTTGCCGCAAAGAAGAATTGGATTATAAGAATTATTATTAATCAAGAGCAGTAGGACATAATGTCTCCTATATAAAAAAAATGCTTGGTACAGTTACATACCAATGTTTTGGGTACTCGCAGCCGATCGTGCTCTTATATCGTTAGTTCCGCGCTTGCGTTGTACACGAAACGTGACGATAAGTCATATTTTTTTGTGCCTGCTGCTTGCTATGTATCAATCTATAAAACGTTCACTTCAAAAGTATATTTTTTAAATTACCTAGTAATAAAAGATAAATTGATTATTTTACTAAAATAGAAACATATTGCTGCTGTAATAAAAAAAAATGTTTCAAATGTTATTTAATAATTTAAATTAAGTTTAATAGACTTTAGTTCATTTAAAACAAAAATCTATTAAACGCACCTACATAAAACACACAACAATTTTTTTTTCAAACTTATAATTTAAATTTTTTTATTGTTATCTACATGACTTTTTTATTTTTATAGTTTATTTTTGAAACAGCTGTTTTTATGTCAACGGACAACAGAATAGGTATGAACATTATTGAAAACTACACAAAACTAGTCAATTTAATTTTATAAGCTTTAATATAAGCTTGACTATTTTGCAAAACGCATTGACCTATTTAAGCTTACAGCACTTGATCTATAAAGTGCGATACTGGAGCATGACGTCTGATTCTTGTTTATCAAGTATTATTTGTGTGTCTCTTGTTGATCTTCTTAGCGTCACCAGAATTATTTAAAACCATTATTGTCAAAAATTCTAGAAGTCTTAAATGTTTTGAAGTTTAGATTTTAATAGTCATTCAATAATTTGTTTAGTTTTATCAAATTTTAAAAGCAAATAAAGCATTTTTATTCACTTGTTTACATATTTAACATCTCTAACAATTTTCATCAATATTAAAAAAAATTAATTAAATGGTGTTAAAATAAAACAAGTCAAAAACTTTTAAACAAACACGTCTAAATTTTTTTTATACAAATTGAATTTACATATCTTCAGCTAGAAATTAAAAAAAATATATATTGATAACTTTATTCCTACTTAGCGAACTTTCCAATCAGACACATGTTACAACAAAATGCTTTGCTTGTCATTTTTTTTCAAGACTTTAAATGTGTTGACTTATTCAACAATTATTATTGCTTATAGAAAACTAAAAAGTAAGATAAAAGTGTTTAGAAAAAAATCCAGCATGTGTGAGTCTAATTAAAAAATTAAAAATTATATTTTCTGATAAAAATCAGAGAAATTTCAACGTTACTGCTGCAGAACTGTAGAATCTAACTATTTCTTGCATTTTGTTAAAAATAGTAGCTCTGTTTTAAGAAAATAAGAACTTAATAGTGATTTAAATGTCAATAGTGATTTAGTTACTAACGTAAAATGTAATAAATAGAGACCACTATTAAATCTTTAATAAATTAAGAATGAGAAACAAATATTCTACACTATGATTATTTAGAATTGCAAACACTACTATTGACAATCTAAAGTTGACAAAAATTGGTTTCTAGATAATATCAAAATGTTTGCATGTTCAGTAACCATGTTACTACGCACATTTAAATTATTTACATTTATATTTTTTATGGTGGTGTTATTAAAAATCACAACAAAATAAGGCCAAAGCAAATTATTTAATTATTTATTAGAACAAAGATTTGCAGTTCCACACATTATTCAAGTAGAACGTTTTCAGTCGACTTCAGATAGTACGATCAATCTGTCGTCGGCGACTTATACTTATACTATACTAATTTTTGAGCTAAATTTAGTATAGAATCTGTTGGTTTGTGTAGTTGTAGCAAAATTTTCTAAAAAAAGTTAATTTATTGCACAAAAGATGTCTGAGTCTATAAATGTATGTTAGAATAAATTTGCTTAGACTTTATCATGTACCTACTTGTTAAATAAATAGTTACTATTAAAAAAGACAAACAAATGTGGAAACCCAGCTTGTCAATATAATATTCCAGATATCAGAATATAAACAAATAAATGCTGTTGACTGTAAAACGAATGAATATTGCTACAGTCTGCTATGAGTAAATTTGGAAATCACTTTGTTAAAGTTAAATACAATAGCAGAAAATAAAAATAAAACTGTTTTTCACACAACAAACAAAACATTATCAATCATTGCTCAACTGGCAAACGAACTATACTGAAACAAAGTTAGCTTTTGAGAGGCAACTTTTAGTTTCTTGTAAAAGATGTTGTCAACTGTATCCGAATCTGCAAAAGGTTGCTTGTTTGTTTCTGTTACTTAAAATTGTAGGATCGTTAAAGAAACAGCAGGTAGGGTTTGAAGAAAAGGGTTAAAGACGTCTAACAGCTACTTCTATGTAAGATGGATAGGTTTTATAGATTAAGTAATTAAGTAGGTACAGGTACTATAATAACATCTTTCACCGATCAGACTTCAAACATTGAGAAAGCTGTGGAAAAAAAAAGAAATAATGCATTAGATTGTTTATATACTGAGGGACGTAGAAAATATAACACTTAAAATAATAATCATATATATCAATTTTAATAAAAGTCAGTTATATAAATAAATAATTAGAATTTTAAACTGGAACAATAATAATAGAGTAATAAGCATTTTCAATATTGACTCATCCTTAAAATAACTAACCTCAAGCCATTTTAATTTAACGGTGCAGCTGATTCAGAGTTTGTAAATAAATTACCGTTGCTTCTATTCTATAAGGTTTAAATCTGGTATCCTAAAAGGCGGTTTCAAAATATTGAATACAATTTTTTTGAAAAGTTTATTGCTGTTTTGGTTATATTTTTGCGCTGCTGAATTATTGCATTTGGAAAACTTTTAAAATAAAATAAAAAAGATAGTTACAGGATGCTATCAACTCATTGCCTATTGCTTGGAATAAGAACTAAAAGCAGTTTACACTATACCGGTAAGTTGTACATGTTTAAACAAAATTACGATTTATCGCAGAACACTGTATTGTAGTATTCTGCTCGAATGAGAATTAGTTAAACCAATAGATTGAAAAAGAAAATAATGCTTTTGTAAACTGGTCAGCAAGATCTCCAGATTTAACTCTTAATGATTATTTATTGTAAAATGTTTTTAAGTGCCAAGTTTATTTGTCGGTTATTAATAGTGTAGAAAAACTAAGTTTCAATAATAAACTAACAAAAAGAGATGTTTAGTCTAATTTTAGTACAGTGTGCCTGCTTTTTCCAGACACTCTTTAGGTCATGTTTATACTAATTAACAAGTTTTTCAGAAGCAACTCGCAGAAAGTTACCGCTCGCAGTAACAATCCCTCACACAGACCACTATAATTCCTACTACATATACCACAATTAAAGAAAAACAATACTATCACTATTAGGTTAGATAACAATTAAAATTTAGTTTTTTTTGTGTGCTCCATTAAAAATGTGTTAACAAACAAACAAAAATTAGCTAAAAGCATAGAAGCAGAAAATTGCAACCAAAACAGCTAACGCAACCGAAACAGCTAAGAAGAATTGTGTAGCAATAATGAGAAACAAAAAAAAACAAATTGTAGAAGACAAAAAAACGTCTAAACTACAACTACGCTATAAATTATTACATTATTACTCAAAACCAGTAGATACGTTTAAATATTTATTGTTTTAGTTTTCTAAGACTTTGTGAGCTGTAGATACTAACTAACAACTGAAGATTTTAATGTGTTTTTAAGTGGTAAGAAATTTAAAATTAATAAGCATCTATTAAGGTTTTTACATTAAAGTAGAGATACCTGGTTTCTACATGTTGATGCTCTAGGTCAGTTTTGTAGTTTGATATCAATTTTGATATAGAAAGAAAAATTTGAAACAAAAAAGATATTTCTCATCAAACAACTAAGTTATCACATTAGCGGTTTTTGTTCGAAATACATATCTAAGATATGCAATAATATCTATCTATTTTAGATTGTACCAACCAATAGTAAAATAATATTGAAGCAAATTCTTTTAAACTTGATCTGTAGAGGTCTTTTGTTCTTATAAAACTAAACTAAAAACTTTTCAGAAAGTCGCAACAGACACTAATTTGAATAAATTTGCAGTGTCATATTTACCTAAAAGCTTATTATTTATGTGATATAGTAAAAATAGCGACATCTATTAGAAACTTGTGGCTTTAAAGTTGGAAAACCTGGGTTTCTACATGTTGATACTAGTCACTCCTAATGACAGGTTTGAGTTTTAAATAATGCCAAATATTTGTCTTGGAAATATGAATGTAATGGTTTCAAAAGATGTATCTCTAATTGACAAAATAGAGTAGATAATGTAAAAATAAATCAGACTGAAACTTTATAATGCGGCCCAATTTATTCAAAAATCCCAAATCCGTCGGTCGCGCCGAGCACATTTCCTGCAAGTCAAGTTCAAGACTATCTCGACAACCTCTTCTAATAAAAAAACTATTTAAAATAATTTAAATTTTAGATTGTCGAGCAATATTAGATTAGAGCAGGGGGTCCCTCCTTTTCTAACCAAACACGCATTATAATCATCAGTAACCGATCTGGCGATAAGATCTCGTTCAATTTGTCACGCTTACCTTTATCTGCAACATTATTATGCATATATTCCACTATTTATTTTAATAAAACAAACAACTTGCCCAAAAATTTACATTATCTATTCGAGATCAACGAATTCACGTTTTGTGATTTTACATAACTATGAACTATTTTATTCGTAGAAAAACGAAGAAAGTTGAAGTTTTTCCAATTTTTTTAATTCTCTCAGGGCTTTCTCAAATATATATTTTTTTGTTTTAGTTACGTCTTTAGTAGAGTTGACTTCCCATCACGTCAGACTTGCGAATCAGTTATTTAGAAGGATTTTTCCGGATTGAGATCTGTCTCTTCGTAGCGTCCGAAAGAATCAATTTTGAGAGTAAATCCGGCGAGGTGCGAGGTCCAGAATGTCCCTTTAATACGCTTAAAACCTAGTTTTCTAAGTCAGTGAACAATATTTGTCTTGGATCGAGGCAAATCCACGAAATTTACCTTCTTGTAATTGAGCAATGAAACAAAATTTTCGATTAGATTCGCCGATTACCAATTACACGCTCGAATGACGAATCAATATTATAAACGTATTTCACTAACAAGAGAAAATGAAAACATCAAATAATAATAATACCTAAAAGTGATCGCTCTTTAATTTAATATTTTAAGTATTCGGGGCATCTGTAGATGTCTATCACCTGCGCTTTTTTTCAACGCACCTTGCGTTCGGTCAACCTTTCGAACAATCATCTGAAGAAGAAGTCAATAGTTGTTTTAACTATCTTTCAATTGATATTTTTTCTTTATAAACAAATTTATCCAAAATCTTCATAAAAATCAGGAAAATCTTAAATTGAGGTAGAGAAGCTGGCCACGAGGGTGTAATGATAGCTTTAACTTTAATGTTTTACAAGATTTTTGTGTTTCCGTAGTCGATAATAATCGAAACTAAAGAGTCACTTAAAAGTTACTTGTTCTAAACGTTACAGCATAGACAAGCAAATAATAAAAAAATCTAATAAAAAATATAAAGAGATAATTAGCTATATAAAACTGGTCAAAACATGTTAAATAAGAAAGTGAAAAGAATAAAAAACTAGTTTTATAAATAAAATTGCAAAGTGAAAATAACGACATATAGTGAATTTTAGATACATAAAAACAAGCAAAATGCAGAATGTGAAGATAATTTAATAAAAAACCTTAGAAAAAAGAAATAAAAAAATACAAGCTATTAAAAAAAGAGTGATTAAGTAAAATTAATAAAAAATGAAGCAAAAGACAGAAAACCAAAGTAAATAATAAGAGAACAAATAAAAATATAAACCATAGTTAAACAAGACTTAAGATAAAAGAAAAAAAGACACAAAAACAATTTATTTTGAGTTTTATATTATGTAACAGCGGTGTACATTAACAATAAACACTATTTAGGATTAATATACAATAATTATTGATGAAATTTGTAGTTGATAAAAGTTGCCAACTAGTCTTTTTGGAACTCTATTAAGTTCCTTAATGATTACTTAAGCCATGAAAGTAAAATCATGTTGTGATTATAAGAAAAATTTTAAGAGCAGTGCTAATCAAAACATTGTTCTTTTTATTAAAGTGTAAATTATAACAAAAAATGTTAATTAAAAGTAAATAATTATGTCTGTTGCATCTACAAGAACATAAAAATAAGTAAATTAGTGCAAAAAACATAATTTTCACGTAATTTATTATTTGAGGTTGCACCAAAATCTACATCAACAAAAGAACTAAAAAAAATTTTAAATAGACTAAGAAGAAAAAATAGAAAAAGCTGAGTATATTGCAAAACATGCAATTCCCAGATTTGTAGCAACAGAAAGAAAAAACACCTGATAATAAAAACAATGCATTTTTAAAAATAAAAATTAAATATAATAAATATAAACTTGGTAAGGATTCCACCCTAAATGTTTCTTAAACTAGCCCTAAACACAAAAATTATACAACCAGGAGACAGATAAAATGACGAAAAATGTTATTTTTCTTAAAAAAAGAGACGAGATAACAGCTGGAAAACATTCTCTCATATGAGCGAAAACTATTGACCATTTTCAAAGCTGATGAAGCCAAAACTTACATTCACTTTATCAAAGCTTGATAATTGCTGAGGGCAAAGACTAAACTTTATACTTAGTATATTCCTACAAATGCTAGCTATGATTTTTTGACAATTGACTTAGAGGTAGTAAGTTGATCATAAATAAAATTTTAACCAATCAACCTCAAAACTGTACAAAGCCATCTTTACCTAGAATTGCTGTATGTGAATACGCACTTTTCAAATGTGCGTATGTATATCTCAATATGTTACAGAATTGAACAATTTTAAAAAGGTTTAATGTACTCACAATTGAAGATATTGATACGCTCTATACAGTACCTTTGGTTAGACTTTTATTTATGACTTGTTGGCTTGATTGTTGACAGTAAGTCCCTATTGTGAATACTAATAACTTATATACGATAGACACCTCTATAAACGCAAATAATTGACTAGCATTTAGATAACTATACAGCAATTCACCAAAACAACATCAGATTTTTTCTATAATCATTTTTAAGATATAATTATGCGTCATAGTCAGGCTTTTTGCTCTCTAGCTGTATGATGGGGTCTAATAACAACTATTGATAAAAATTATATTTTAAAAAAAAGAATTACAATCTACCAGATAAAAAAACTAAGAGAACAAAGACGTAGTTTAAAAACATGAACAAGAAACTGTCTGCATCAATTAAACAGCAAAATGTTTTTCTCCTGAAATCAATGTTTCCTATATCGACATATATTGTAGTCCAAAAAAGAATAACGTTATATAGTTCTTTTATGTTGCAAAAACGAATAGTTAAACAATGAGATTACCTAAAATATTATAACTCTCTAGCTTTCACTCTTTAGACAAGCGGCACAAATTAAAAAATTAGGTGATGGTTTAGCACTAGAAATTATAAAACCAGAATTTTGAGTAAAGCTGAATAACGTTGCTTCACTGGGCCTAGTATACAATCTGTCTAAAACATAGAAACTGTCAAGTGAACGACCAGTCTGCTACGTTTTTCAAAAAAGCTGCATACAACATAAATATTATTATTGTTTGAAAAACATTACTTCAGACTTTTAGCAAAATGCTTATAAATAGTATTATCTATATTTTTCATAAAAAAACTTTTTTTTAATCAGTTCTAGAATATTGTACTTTTACAGATACAATAGCAAATTGAACCAAGGTTTGAAAAAAAAGTCGTAGCGAGAAACTACAAAAACTCTTAGAACATTTTAGATTATATAAATATTACCGCACAAACTACTTGAATTATTATGAATTTAAATAAAAGCTGTGCAAAAAAAGAGATAATTGAGTGATAAATTATGTTATGTTGCAAAATATGATGTACCTTTAGTAAACCAATTATTGGTAGAAAAAAGTATTTTAGTTTCTGAGTATAAAAAGTTTGCTATAGGAGTTTTATTGACTTGGACATTCGTCTCAAAAGTGATTAATTTAAATAATTGAAAACACTTTTTGCTTAAAAGCGTTGATCTCAAAAAGACGTTAAAAACTAAATTATAATTCCAAAAACACTGGTACTTAGTCTCAGTTTCTATTTTCTGAAAACTAGTACAGTGCTCTCAAACATCTAAAGCCATAAGCGATTATCAAAAAGCTAACAGACTGCCAAAGTCTATAAGAAGTCTAAAAAGTAAGAACATATATTTTTTCCTAGCCAAGTCTTAAATTATAAATTAATTAGGTACTTTAATTAGTTGTAAATTTATATTCTGAGTAATTGTATATTATTTTAGCATCTATTTTTGCTCTTTTTGTTGGTTAAAATTTCTTAAATTAAATTTATTTCATCATTTCTGTTTATTTCAATTCATTTTGATTTCATTTTGTTTATATTATTTTTTTTTAGATTATTTTAATTTATTTTAGATTATTCTAGATTTTTATTATTTCATTTAGTTTAATTTAGTTCATTTTAGTTCAATTTAGTTTATTTTAGTTTAATTCAGTTTATTCTAAATTATTTAACTTAATTTTTGTTTATTTTATCAATTCATTTAAGTTTATTTTAGTTTATTTTAGTTTATTTTAGTTTATTTTAGTTTATTTTAGTTTATTTTAATTTATTTTAGTTTATTCTAGTTTATTCTTTTTTATTTTAGTTTATTTTAGTTTATTCTCGTTTCTTTTAATTCGTTTTTGTTTATTGTAATTTATTTTAGTGTATTCTAAATTAATGTAGATTATTTCAGATCTATTCAGTTTATTTTAGTTCAATTCAGTTTATTTTAGTTTAATTTAGTTTATTCTCAATTATTTAACTTATTTTTTGTTTATTTCAATTCATTTAAGTTTATTTGAGTTTATATTAGCTTATTTTAGTTCAATTCAGTTTATTTTAGTTTATTCTAGTTTTTTTTTGATTCGTTTTAGTTTATTGTAATTTATTAGTGTATTCTAAATAATTTAGATTATTTTAGATCTATTTAGTTTATTTTAATTCAATTTAGTTTATTTTAGTTTATTTTAAATTATTTAACATAATTTTTGTTTTTTTCAATTCATTTAAGTTTATTTTAGTTCAATTTAGTTTATTTCAGTTTAATCTAGTTTTTTTTGATTCGTTTTAGTTTATTGTAATTTATTTTTGTCTATTCTAAATTAATTTAGATTATTTCAGAACTATTCAGTTTATTTTAGTTTATTTTAGTTAAATTAAGATTATTTTAGTTTATTTTAGTTTATTTTAGTTTATTTCAGTTTATTTCAGTTTATTTTAATTTATTTTAGTTTATTCTAGTTTATTATTTTTTATTTTAGTTTATTTTAGCTTACTTAGTTTATTTAAGTTTATTTTAGTTTATTTTAGTTTATTTTAGTTTATTTTAGTTTATTTTAGTTTATTTTAGTTTATTTTAGTTTATTTTAGTTTATTTTAGTTTATTTTTGTTTATTTTAGTTTATTTTAATTTATTTTAGTTTGATTTAGTTCATGTTAGTTTAATTCAGATTATGTTAGTTTTTTCAGTTCCTTCTAGTTCAATTCAGTTTATTTCAGTTAATTCTAGCTTATTATCATTATAGTCATGATCATAAAGTTTTACCAAAAATCACAGAAAATATCATAAAGAAAAAAATATTGTTCTTCAGAGTTAAGAAATAGTAACATTTATTTTTTAATTTACGTGGTCAGGAGTACGACAAGTACTTATAAATATGTAAAAAGTACTGTTTCTGAAAAATAAATCAAATACTTCACTACTTTAACAGCTCAACATTATGAAATTTTGCACAAAAGGCACAAGGTACGCATCTATCAAAAAAGTACTATTTCTAAGTGAAAAAAAAATACTTAAGCTGTCAAGAGTTTAAAAAAATAAACATTTACGATTCAGAAAAAACTACTACTTTTGAAAGATAAAAAATCTACTTTTTCGATTTTCACGCTTTACCTATTCAAACAATTTTTATAAAATTTTGCGTACAAAAATTAACATAAAATAATTATCGTCTTGAAAAAAAAGTTTCTGAAGATATAAAAAAAAACGCAAGGCGTAGCTGTGAGTACAAGCTAATGTGAAATATTTTATTTCGTAAATATTTTTTAAATTATTTTTTGTTACCTAATTTTGTATTTTTTTCCAAAACTTGGCTTTTTCAGTTAAATTATTTTGCTTTTTTTTAAAACCATTATCTGAAACGTTTTGTTTCAATAAAAGTTATTTATTTTATGCATAAAGGTACATAAATAAAAACAATCTTTGCAACTGATGTGATCAAATATAATAATAAACTCTCTAAAAATGAGTCTCGGCAGGTCATAAAAACCACAAATCTTGCGTTATTTTATTATTACCTGCAGAAAATTATTCAACTATATAATAAAAATTTAACGACAATTGGTTAATTTTCGGCAAATATGATAGCCGCTAGAATACAATAAATGTTTGTTTTATTAACAAGATTTTTAAGCAGATTACTTCAACTAAGTACATTTTAGTAACATTGTCTCAAATTTACGCTTAGCTGCTGTAATTAACTTTTTTTCCGTTTAAAGACCCGCATCATGTATTATTCGTGTGCCTCTAACAGGTGTTCAAATCTCATTAAACAGTACTTTCCCTCTGAAGTCCTAGCTTGAATGGTCTGATGGAGAGAAAAAAAATTATAAATCATGGTATCACCACATCAAGATGTCATATTTCATTAGTCTCGGTGAGTGTGTGTGTTGCCAAAGTACGTTAATAATTTTTAATAATACAGCAGCATATGTTGGTAGTTAAAAGCTATGGTTTACAGTAGCCTTTAATTTTATGGGTTGTAGGTGTAATTTAAGCTATAAACTCTGTCTTTAAACTCTTATCTTCAGATGCTTTTCAAACTGGATATAATTGCAATTGATGTGATTTCAGCTTTTCTTTCTGTACGCAAACCTCACTGTAGATAATAAATGTAGTTTTTGTTTTTGGCTATAATCGTGTTTGCCTTTTTTATGTAATGAATTGTTTGTAGACTTTAGTACTTAAATCAGCACCAGCAGTGCGCAGCACGGTTTTATCACAGACTTTAAGCAAGAAGCTAGAGTGGCTACAAAAACAGAATTTTTTTCCAAAAGCGTCCAATCAAATTATCTACATAGGTTTCTTAAATATAAATAAAAATTGCTAATGCCGTGTAATACTGTAGCTAGTCTTTTTTTGAACATAGATACCATTTTCATTGTGCATTTGAAGTAAAGCTCTTTACACCAAAGTCGAAAAACAATGTTTCTACAGGTTGCTGCCAAAAATCACTTCTTATGACGTTTGTCATTAGGAGCAACTTTAATCATCAAAATGTAAAAACATGCTTTTTCTACAATGTAAATAGCTTCTAGTAGATGTCGCTACTTTGACAATATTACAAAAGTAATAGGCACTTAGGTAAATATAAGATATATTTGTTATTTTAAATTTATACATAAATCTAGTGCGACCTACTAAAGAGTTATAAGAAAGAAACACGCAAAAGCCTTCAAATCTTAGTTTGAATAAAATTTATATAACATTTTAATAGTACTTGCTATGTACATAAAGTACACAGCCGTCTCTAGTTTACAAGCCGTAAACAGCAAAATGTGGCAACGCTGCCAGCGGGTCTATTGGCATTCTCTAGTTCAAGTTTCAAGTGTTTATTAAATTTTTCCGATAGAAATGCTTCTGTTTCAAACTTTGAATAAGTGAAACTGTTTGTGTTTTATGTGATTTTTGTCTTTAACTGTTTTTCCAAATGTTTGATTTGTTACTTCATTAGTAGGTGTATGACAAATTACACTATTTAGCCGAGGCAAATTTTGGTTAGTCGAATTGTTTTGTGGTAATTTTGTGATGTAAGTAAAATTACAAAATTGGCACAGTGACTTAGGTAAGTTAACAATTAGTTGATGTGATGGGAAAGTCATACTTCTACTATGGTCTTAGCTGAGCCCACTGCAACAATAGACCTGCTAACGCTGTTGCCAAGTTGATGTTTACAGCTTTGTAAGTATGTAACTGAATAATTAAAATAGTTACTTATCAAAACTTATGTAGGAAGTAGTGCAAGAATTTTGTTTCGTTGTTTCTCTTTCATTATTAAAAATAGCAAAAATTATCAAAATAAGAAAGTTTTTTGCGATTTTGGCTTAAATAAGTCATTATTTTGTAATGTAACATATTTCTTTTTAAAACTAATTTTATTTTTTGCAATTTTATTAGCATATGAGCCATTCAAACAGAAAAATTGTTATCAACATTTCTCATACTTTAAAAATTTTATTAATAAATAAAAATGGTTTTTACATTTAACTTTAAGATATGTATTGGTTCTGCAATAGTCGTTTTCTTGCTGAATATGAAAAAATATGAATAAGTAACAAAAAAAAAGTTATTTTGCAATTTCAGCTCAGATCAGTAATTATTTTGTGATATAATGTGTTTCTT
Organism: Lagria hirta; assembly: GCA_947359425.1. Classification (NCBI taxonomy): domain Eukaryota; kingdom Metazoa; phylum Arthropoda; class Insecta; order Coleoptera; family Tenebrionidae; genus Lagria; species Lagria hirta. The sequence goes on along the minus strand of OX375796.1, from coordinate 10,504,896 downwards.
TTTAAAAAGATTTTAATTTTTTTAAAATTTAGGTTTTTAAAGTGCTCTAACTGTATAATTCTTTTAGATGAACTACATAAAAAAGCTAATTTTAATTATCGCAACATATTAGACATTTTAATTTTTGATATTTTTTAATCTTCTTTGTTTTCTTAAAAACTTTAACTGCGTTTATAAATATATTATCGGTTTAAAAAAAATCTAGAACATTAAAAAAAAACAAATAGAAAAAAACTCATCTTGATATTCTTTATTAATTTCAATTATTATTTTGTAACATAAAAGATTTTTTTTTTAAACTACAGGGTGTATAATATTAATAATATTTAAAAGCGGTTGTGTTTTTTAGGCAGCAGGTCTTAGATCAGTTTGTACTAAATTTCTGTAAACATAAATTTGCTTACGCAATGGCGTAGAGATTTTTGAGAATTTGCATATGATTATCAATTTAATTTGTTTGTGTTATAGTTTATTAGCTTTAAAACAATAAATGCATATTTTTATTCTGTTTAAAAATTTTTTTTTTGCTAATTAAAAATTTATTTTAGATTTAGAAAAAGACGCAAATGCATTAGTTTGGCATTTATGCACAGCACTGTGCTTAAATCTTAATCACAGTATTCAGAATAAACATGTCAGCTTACCGGCACTAATAAATAATTATTCAATATTATTTTTTAAATTAAGTAAAGCAGAATTTGGAAAATAGAAATATTCGATTAATCTGTGTCTTCAACAAAAACGCAGGCTGAGTAGTTATTTTACCTAATTTTGGTACAAACCGATCTAAGACCTGCTATAATTTTTTCAAATAGACAAAATAAAAACAAGTAAATTTTGATTGATTTGTTATAAAGTATTCTATCACCGCATATAAGTCATTTTGATTTATGACAATTTAAGATTTTTTGTAAAAGAAGTTTTTTTTTGTTTATTTTTAAATTTTTTTTATTGCTTCTGATTGTTGTGTTTGAAATAAAAATCCTAAAAATTTTATAGAAGACAAACAAATACATATATACATTTTTATCTTATATATAGTAAGAAACTATTAGTCTTTAAATTCTACATCAGTTCTATGGCAGTTTTTTTGTTTTAAAAAACTTAAAAATAAAAAAGATAACAAAACACAAAAGTTTTTTGCAATTTTGTGGTAAAGCGTGCTTTTTTTAAACTAATTCTGTTTTAACCATTTTTTTCTAACCCTATAAGGTTAGAAAAATCTATAGAGTTGGCTGTGCTATTTCCTGACTAATTCTATAGAGCTAGTAAAGTAAAATAAATTTGAATTTTTTTTTAAATAGTTTGATAGCAACATTTAAGCATTTTTCAATATTAATTTTATTAAAAAAATTTTCTTTTTATAAATAATTTTAAAAACTTTTGAAAACTTTTTTTGTTTGTTCCTATTATAAGAAATACCCAGTGAAATACATCAGACTATGTGCAAAAAATTGCTTTACAATAAATAAATGTCAAAAGTATACCAAGAAATTTTATTTTTGGTGTGTCGAATGATGTTTCACCCTTTCTGTATTAATAACTAAATTAATTCATATATTTCGCCAGCTGCCCTTTATATAAAATTTATGACATATAAAATTTCACAAAAATTACCATAATTAAGCAATTTAATCGGTATGTAAAGCCTTTTAAAACACTTCAGTTATTTTTAAAAATTATCTCTGGAAGACAATCTGCAAAATTTGGCTTGCTTTCGCCCTCAACACCCCAATTATGTCGTATCATTTCAATAATTTTGGACTTTATCAAAATGGATAGGACAAGAACCTTAGATGTCGTCATATAATAATAATAAGTAGAGGACAGGTGAATGCATGCACTAATTACATTCAGGTGTATGCCTAAAAGACGCGTGCCGGCAGATGTCTGATTCACCTGCCGAAAAAACATTTCAACAATCGAACTATGTGCTATTTAGCTCTTTTTCAAAAAACTTACCTTTGATATTCTTATAATAAGGCGTCAAAAAAAGATTTTGTGGTATTTTCACTCAGATTCTTTTATTTATTGTTCGTCCGCAGATGCAGAACATTTTTACAGTAGGTTTTTGTGATTGTTTTAGTAAATCTTTAACTCTTTATTAATTAAATTATTATAGTTTGACTATAAGAGTATCAGTAAAACATCAATATATATATAAAATATTATACAACTCAATTATTAGGTATAAAAACTCCTAAATTAATTAATTAAATTAAAATGGTATGATTGTGAGAGTAGTAGCAAAACATCAATATATACAATATTAGATGATTTAACTATTAGGTATAAAAACTCTTAATTAATTAAATTAATATAGTAGGACTGTAAGAGTATCAGCAAAACGTCAATATATACAATATTATAAAATCCAACTGTTAGGTATAAAAACTTCTAATTAATTAAATTAATATAGTTTGACTGTAAAAGTATCAATATATACAATAATTAATAACTTAACTATTATGTATAAAAACCCCTAATTAATTGAATTAATATAGCAGAACTGTAAGAGTATCAGCCAAACATCAATATATACAATATTATAAAATCCAACTGTTAGGTATAAAAACTTCTAATTAATTAAATTAATATAGTACGACTGTAGATGTATTAGTAAAAATATATACAATATTAAATATAAATAATTCAACTATTAGACATTAAAACTCTTAATTAATTAAATAAATTAATATGGTATGATTGTAAGAGTATCAGCAAAACATCAATATATACAATATTATAAAATTTAACTGTTAGCTAGAAAAAGTTCTAATTAATTAAATTAATATAGTATAACTGTAAAAGTATTAGTAAAAAATGAATATATACAATATTAAAAAATTCAAATATTAGGTATAAAAACACTGAATTAATTAAATTAATATAGTAGGACTGAAGAGTATCAGCAAAACATTTATATAAAATATTATAAAATTCAACTGTTTGGTATAAAAACATTTAATCAATTAAATTAATCAGTATGACGTAAAAAGTCAATATATAGAATATTATTCAATTCAACTATGAGGTATAACAACTCTTAATTAATTAATTAAATTAACATAGTTATAATTAAGAAAGTTTGAAAATATGTAATAGTAAAAGTTTTAATTTTCTCGCTCAAAACATATTTTTTTTTCATATATATCAACTTCTATTTGTTCATATTTTGGACAATTTTAATGCTGAAAGATTTGTTGCTTGGCAATAATCAACAGGTTTAAGGAGTTGAGTATCTTTGCCTAAAACCTACAATTAAAAAAAAATGTTTGTGTAAAAAAAGCCAAGCTATATTCATCCCGACAATTTCCCTAGCAAAGCTTTGAATTGGTTATCGGTAATTATGTGAAATATGGCTATAATGGTGTAAATAATAAGTGCACTGGTCTGGGAAGAACAACCAATTCCAGTAAAGCAAAAGTCACAGTTTAAATGTCTCTTAACCTAAAAAAGTAGAGCTATGTAAAATAACGATACAGTTTGAATATATAAGAATAAACTCCGGGTTACACTTAATTTAAATCTATTTTAATGAAGGTACAGTAAATACATAAATGAATTTAAGATACGTTATTTCTTGGTCAAAGTTTTATAGATACTGGATTCCTCTATGCTAATGAAGATGATGCTCCGCTCCGGATAAACACTTCTCACCCCTATTGCCGATAGTGGGTGGTGGGGTGCTTCTTGTTGCGATTGCCGTAACAAGAATACAATAATAATAATAATAATTGTAAAACTTTAATAGAGATAAAGATTATTATCTCTTAAACGTTTGGAAGTCCTTGTTCATAAACACTCCTTTGCCATTAACACAAAGCGCTTCCGCTTTCTCCGCAGCTCTCTTTTATGAGCCTTCCGCCAGTTTCTCTTCTGCCCTTCCCCCGTTTTCTCTTCCTCGCTTACCAATATAAGCCCAAGCAGCAACAAGGTCTAGCCAGAATAAGTTTCGTCTCTAGCGTAGTTCACACGTTGAGTTACCGTGCTTCTTCTCATTTTATTTCCTTCACCTGATAACGATTTCACCGATAGAGTGCGAAACGTCGACAATTTTTTTGAACCTTTTGACACGGTCTTTTCCGAAAAATGTCAATATTTCAATAATAATAATAATGAAAATTAAAATATTTTTTGCTATTTCACGGATTTCGGGAGGCCTACATGTAAAGTTTTCTTTCATTTTTGTATTTTGAGGCTGACAGGATTAGACTTTTTAGAAAACAAAAGAAAAGACAGATAGATAAAATTTTTACTTTTAAAATTACGATATTGCCAATCCAGTTCAAAAATTCCTAAATTAATCAAATTAAAAAAAAATGGTCAAAAACAGCATAAAAAGGGCAAATTACAAAAAATAGTATAAAAAACTTGTTTCATAAGACCGTAAAGCACTTATTCTTTAAAAAAAACGCGTGGCTTCTCCACTCGTTTTTTAAACTTGAATGCGTGCTTTAAGACATGAAACTTATGCGAACCGAACAAATGTTTTTTTTAGTGCTTTTTTCTTTAGTTTTTGACTATACTGTAACTCTGGTTGATTTTTAAAAATGTTTTTTTGTTAAAGATTGTTTCTTCATTATTTGATACAAGTTTTTGGCATCATTTCTCTTACTTTGAGTTTTTTCTTTATTTTAGTTCTTCTAACTTAATGCGGTTCTATTTAATTTGGTTTTTTTTTTCCCAGTGTTATATATTTTCTTTGCTACATATTGCTGCTTTGTTTTTCAAATTGCTTAAAATTGAATTGTAAAAGTAAAGTTGAATAGCAAATGCGTTCTAAACGTTCTCAATTAATTATTATTATATATTCTATTTGTTAAGTACAGGTGCAAATAACCAAACACTATAAAAAGAAAAACGTCTAAACATCAAAGAACTTATAGGTATTTTATACTGAAAAAAATTTGTTTTGAGTGTATGTTCTGGTTATTTTTGATAGACCTGTCTATTTCTTTTTTCTTTTTTTACTTTAAATTTTCTTTTACTGACTAAAAATGATAATTATTTTTTAGAAACATAAGTTTTGACAAATATAAAGTGGTTAATGTGTGACAATACATTTTTCATAAAAAAAACATTATAAGCAGTTATCTTTTTTTTTAATCAATTCTAATCTTAAAGTAAATAAAATAATTTTGTACTGGCGGCTGAATTCAATAATCTTCTAGCTTCAGCAAAAATATAAATTTTTTGTTATCGGTTAAACAAAATCTTCAACGTTTACGTACAAAGTTGCAAAATAAAAAATAATACTAATTTTTTTATTTTGTAATATAGTGTATTGCTCACTTTTTGTGTATTTTTTATAGTATATTTTCTAATCACATAAATATTAAAAAAAAATTAATTAATTAGTAAATCAACAAATTTTTAAAAAACCGATTCTGGTTTGATTAAGGTTTAACTTTAAAATGTGATAATTTGTCACTTTTAAAGCTTTTTCTTTTATTATATAACCCTTAAATTCTTCAAATAACCAATTTGTAAAGCTTTTTTCCCGTAAAGTAAGATTAGCAGTTGATAATGTAGAAAGCTTCTGGACCATTTAAGAAATAAAAAAATGGTACCATCTACCACACAGTTTATTCTTATTGGTACCAGTTCGAATCGTGATCGGAACTCGTGACGCCGATATACAAATATTAAATGTTTTCTACTTTGTTCTGCTCTGCTGATATATATGCTTATAATTTTACGGATAATTTAGTGTTGATATTTATTGTTTGTTGGATATCGATCTGATAAATGTACTGCTTCAGTCATGACTTTGTATGTTACTCTGGCTGAAATTCATGACGGATATACTTTTTGCTTTTAGTTCAGTTTCGAATGCAATCAAGACCAAAGATTTGCTTGCTTTTGGGTACTACATTTTTGTCACATAAAAATCAATTTGTCAGATTTGAATGTTGTTTTTTCGGTATCAATAGACTGCTAATCAAAATCGGTACTTCTACCAGCAAATTACTAACTAAAAATAGTTTGAAATTGAATAGAGCTTTGAAGGTACTCAGTATCGTATGCAAAGTACCTCCAACAGCAAACTGCTAACAAAAAATAGTTTGGAATTGAATAGAGCTTTGGTCTCTTTTTCGAGGTACTCAGTGATGTCATAAATAGAATAGCTAATAAGTTTATAACAGGATGGCGTCTGATGGACGTGTATTGTAGTAAAGTTACAGGCAGGTCGCGTTCCGTGACAGCCATGAAATTACAATGTTCAGTTCGGAATCGATTGAACCGAATCAGCGGCGTTACATGGTGTATTATAGCGCTGCTAATCAAACCATCAGCCGCACCACAGGCGACTTACTCAAGACCAAAAGAAGAAGAGGACCTATCGGGATATGATGGGGCTTAAGTAAATTAATACAATGATGGAGCATTTCATTTAACCGATTGCTTTTTATACTATTCTTATACGACGATTAGTCACAGCTTCGATTATAAGGGGATCTGAAAAGACAGGTGAATAGCTTTGCTTCTGATTTTAAGACAGAAAATGGTTTTTAATCAATATAAAAGTTGAAAAATTTTTTTCAAGCTTCAAAAACTTACTAAATCTAAAAAATTTACTTCCAAGACTTTTACTAAAATTGTCATCAAATATAATGTTTCGTTTTATCTCTGTACAATGTACATTAATAAGATTTTCTTTTGTTGATACAGCTTGATCAGCAAAGAGACTGATTGAGTTGACAACACTTTTTAGAAAGATTCTATATTTGTCAAGTTGCAACACTGTAACCGGATAAGCTTGCTTGACAAATGTTTGACATAATACTATTACAAAAAAATTGTAGGTTATTTCACAACAACTAACTTTTTAAAGAATTTGATTAGAAGTAATGCTCAAAGTAGCCCTCTTCAGACACAAATTAACTCTCTTTTTTAAGGTTTCAAAGCTATTGACCAGCATGTTGGGTGTAATGTTTGTAACTTTTTGCACAATTGTCTCTTGCAGTTCTTCTGCCGCATGCAATGTCTTACTAAGGACACTTGCTTTTAAAAACCCAATTACCGAAAAGATTAGCAGAGTGAGATTTGGTGACCTGTTTAGCCAAATACCTTCCCTAATTACCCTGACGCCAAAATTATCTCTTAGATATCTCAGAATTAAATTAGTATTAAATTTGCCGCTCTTGATCTGTAAGCTGAGTTAGGAAAGACCCCAATAGATGCTCAATATGTCTCTCCGAGTTAACCAACTTCAAATCTAAACACCATCTTTACCTAGGTGCAAATCTGCCAGGTTTCATCAGAGAAAAAGGTATTGTCAAGGATTTCATTGTTGATTACGTTAACTGCAGAATAACACTCTCTGTGGTCGGTCAGAAAAAGTTAATGTTTAGACAACGGAAGTTTTGTAGGAATGGTACTTATTTTAATTTTTTTTAAAAACAATGAAACAACTTTCACATAATAAACCTGTAAAATAGTAAATTGGTACAAAGAAAATCAACAGTTATATAGATGAAAAGCATAGAAAACAAACTGGTTTGAAAGGAAAGCTTTTTTATAGATTTACGAGAACTTCTTTCTAAGTTCTAAGTTCTAATGTGTTCGACAACTTCCTCAGCTAGAGTTGAAAGTCTACCGGTTGGTGTCGCTTTGCTTAGGCTCTCTGTGTTTAAGTAACGTTCCACTATTCGTTGAAATACAGCAAAGTCAACTGAAAGTACCAGAAACTGATGGTAGGTCGCTTCAAGGGAGTACTGCCAACCAGTTATTAGATTATAAATTCCGCTTCAAAAATACGCCATTCTAATAAAAATGTTGTGTTCTAAATATGAAAGCTATTTTTAATAAAGATTTGACGGAAAAAAAAATTTTAATCAAAATTTGGAAAGTCAATTGGCATCTGTCAATGATGTTGTCAGTGTCAAAAGAGTCACCCGTCAACAACAGGAAGTGGTTGCAGTACCATTTTAGAATAAAATGTAAGATTGCCAACTCAAACCGCCCTGTTTGATTACGCTGTACCTAGTAGATTATTAAATAAATTGCAAAAAGTGGTACTAGCGGGTACTAACAGATTAAGTTTTCACAAGATATGTGTTGTATTCTTGAAAGTTAACCTGAGAATATTTTAAAGGTTGTAAACTTTAGCATTAATAGTAATCCACAGTGCATGACGACACATTAAACTAATCAGAAAATGAACGCTGAAAGCAACTAAAATAAAAAAAAATTATAAAAGCTGCGAGAGAAGCTACATTAAATCTACTTCTATCTAAGAAAAATATGATATAACTTTTAAACAATGCGGTTATAGAAAAGTAATTTAGGTGTATAAAGTATCAGGGAGATTATGTTGGCGTTTTTTTGTTCTAGACACGTAACATGCTAATATTCTTTTTTTCTATTTTTAGTTCAATCTAAAGTAAAATTTTAATTTTTGCACTTGCATTTTTGAAACTAAATATAAAATTAGTGACTAAAAAAAATATAAAAAAACTATTAAAAAATATTATTAAAAAATATGACGTATCTCTCTCACCAAGTTGAAGTATCAGATTATATAAGTTTATCAAATGATATTTTAGTTTAAAACTAGCTGACTCTCGGCAAACTTTGTACAGTCAAAAAATGTCTTGTTACAGATCAGCTGAACTTAATTAATAATTTTATAAAAGAAATGCAATAAATATAAAATAAATATTAAGTTTACTACTTTATTAAGATAATAACATAAAAATAAAAAACAAAATACAAAGATTTAGTATATCAACTTTGTCAGCAAGAAATATTTGAAAACTAAGTACACATTGTGCAGCATAGGATAAACTCGGTTTAATTTTTTTTATGAAAGCACTTTGTGATATACATTTTTGAATTTTTTTATTGAACGCAAGAACAAATGAAGCAAATAATTTGCTAACGCGTGAACATGTCACGTATAATTAACTATTCATATAATATACTGACTCTGACTGGATTGACAAAATAGTTTCAAATAATTTAGTAAAACCTATCAGTTTAACTTTTTTTAATTAAGACATTTGTCTTTTTGTCATTTTTTGTATTTACTGCTAGATTATTCGTTATTTTTAAAATCAAAATTATTCTATTGGTCACATATTATGAATACTTCTTGTCAAATGATAACCTTAATTTGAATGCGTTTTAATTTTGAGAGAAAAATTTACAATAAATAAACATTTAATGTCAGTTACAAAACCTATAAACATTTTAAATAGAAACTTTTTTTATTGTATTTTTTTGTTAATTTTTGAAGGTTTTTAATTGTTATTCTGCTATTTGAGACAAAGAATCGGTCAGCTGCTATCGAATTATAAGTATTCAAACAAACCCGACTTGTAAATTAAATTTTCATAGAAATATATATAGTAAGTAATTTGTTTTAGTAAATGTCAGGCATATACGTTTGTATATTTGTGTTGCTAGATATGTCTGTTTACTATATAATAAAATATATATATATACCAAATGAACAAAATATAAGCTGCTAATCAAACAAAAAAATTAAAGTTTACTAAAGAACCAAAAAACAACACAATTAAAAAAAAAACAAAGAAAAAACTCAATAATTCACAATAAAAAAGAGAAAAGAATGTATAGCAAGCTCAGTATACAACTTATGCAGTTTTATCATCTAGCTTTAAAAAAATATATAAGCAAAAAAAACTTATATAAAATAAACAAAATTAAAAATGTTGAATAAACAAAAAAGTAAAGTTAACTAGAACACAATAATGAGTGGTTATTAATTATTATTATTATTGTTATTATTATTATTAATTGCAGTTTAATCTACTAGCTTCTTTGTTTTAATATTTTTTAATTACAAAAAGTTGGCTTTGAATATCAATTTGTGCAAATGACGCTAATACTAGGTAGCTTTAACTTAACAGTAACAATAGTTGAATAGCCGGAAAGCTTAGAAATATAAATCAGTCTGAAAAAATAGTTTGTGGTTTGAAAGAAGAACAGTCGAATCAAGAACATATTTACTACTAAAGACGAAAAAAATATAATAAGCAAGCTTGGCAAGACAAGAATTTACAAAAATAAGAAGAAATAGAAAAAAATTATAATTGAGATACGCACCAAATACAAAAAGATTATAACAATAACAGAAAATGCCAATAAATTAAAAAAAAATAATTGGTAAGATGATGATAATAAAAAAATAAAAAAAACTACTGTACAGAAAGAAAAGATTGATCAGAATGTGTAGCAATAAAGTCAAGACAATAGAAATATAAAAAACAGTGTAGAATAGAATACTGAAGGAAGACACAAGAAATTAAAAACTAATTTTAAACAAAAATAGAACAAATTTTTAGTATGATTGATAAAAATTATTAATAACATTAATACCGATTGGAAATGAGCGCCTTGTGTCGAATAAAAATTGAAAAAGTTATACTATGTACTGGTAATAAGACACTTTAAAGAATTTTTTCAAGTGTATCGTTTTAGTTGTAAAACTAATTTCTTGACCCTCACACTTGAACAAAAACAAATTGCTATTTCCAGCAAATGGAATGTCGGAAGTGACTACTACCTGCAATTGTCACACCGATGTCAATGTTCAACAAATTTGCTTTAAATCAGCACTTCATTGTTGGAAAATGCAAATTTAACAGCGATATGCACTTTAACAGTTTGTCATAGGGGCTCTTAATTCCTACAATTGGTCATTAAGTAAATTAAAATTATATGTAATTGAATATAAAACACGCTTTAACAATTAATCCCTTTAAATTTACTATAAACTATACTTTTCTCATCAGCGAGAGTATACTTTTTTATACTTATTTTAATACAACTATAAGTATCTAACTTTTTAAATTTTGAAAAATTTATAGTAAATGTTTATTTTGAAACGAAAAACAAAAATAAAAATTTTTAAATTTAAATCGGCCATTATATTCTATGTTTATAATTTTTGGCTGTAGGTACCTTCTGTTGAAACTTTTGTATAAATCACTCAAGACTTAACAGGCCGAAGCCCGTTCGGCGGAGATATGAAATTTTGATAAGACGAAGAATTTGAAATTTCAAAGCGATTTTTAAATAAATTTTATACGAGCTTAACAAATTTGTAATTCTAAATCTTTATTGTTTCGATTATAGTTTTATTGATCTTGAATGGGAGGCTGTAAATCTCGACCAAAGCTTTTAGTTTTATTTTTATAAATTTATTTAAATTTTACTAGAGAATTCAAGTTTAAAATACAATCAGCATCATCAAATGATCATATTACTATTAGGAGTAAATTAGAGTCATTTGCACCGATTGATAATTAAAGTTGATTTTTCGTTATTTCAAAATTAAAAAATCAGAAGAACTATCATACTCCGGTTTATATATTTTTTTTTCTTTTGAGCTTTCTATATGTTGTTCTTTTAATTGTGTCTATTTGTGTTTTTTTTTTGTTTTTTAGTGAACTTTATTTGTTTAAGTATTATTTTAAGTTTTGTTTATTTTGTATCAATATTTTTTTATTTTAATAAATGTAAATTGTAAATTTACATATAGTAAATTCTTTTTTAAAATTTACATATATATGCATTTACAATTTGAAGATAAAACTGTAACTTTCATACTCAGTTTTCTATACGTTTTCTTAGATTTTTTATCCTGCAAATTTTTGGGCTTTTTAGTTGTTTTTTTTCTAATTGCGTCTATTTATGACTTTTTTTCTGTTTTTCAGTAAGCTTTACTTTTTTTGTTTAATGAATCTTTAATACTCCGGTTCATAAAAAAACTTATTTGCTTCATTTTAGAGCTCTTTAGATTTTTCAGTGAATTTTATTTTTTATGTTTAAGTATTATTTTAAGTTTTTTTTACTTTGTATAAATAGTTTCGTATTTTAATATTTTTTTTACATTTACAATAGAATTGAAGCTTAAAATGCAATTAATTCAAATATTTATGTCACAATTAAAATAAGATTACTCGGTATTAGCCATTTGCATAAACGGATGTTTAAAACTAATAAATTACCATAATTAAAAATTATTAAATAAAAAGATAGGATATAAAACTGCAATATTGATTCAGTTTTTTATAGACGTTTTTCTATTATTTTTTTTGGAATTGTTTAAGCATTTTTTTTTTAGTTGCGTTTGTTTATTACTTTATTTAATCGAATAAACTTTACTCTTTTTGTTTAATTAACATTTTAAAATTTGCTTAAATATATATTTTTTTAATAATATCATTTAAATTTACTGTAGAATTAAAAGTTAAACTGCAATTAAATCATAAATTTATCTAGTTTTAAAGTCTTTTGCACCGATTGATTTAAAGTTAATTCTAGTAATTAAAACTATCTAGTATCACTGTAATTTAATATTATTAAAACCAAAAAATCAAAAGATAGAATTGTAACTTTTATACTCAGTTTTTCATACATTTTTTTCGATTTTTTTTAGCATCTAGTTTGTTTTTTTTTAATTGTGTTTATTTATAACTTTTTTTGTTTAATGAATATTTTAAATATTGTCTATCTTAATATATGTATATATATATATTTTAAAAAATTTATTTAAATTTGCCTAGAATTGAAGTGTAAAATGTAATTATATCCAATAAGCATGTTACTATACTATCAAGATGAAATTACTAATAATCAGTCATTTGCACCGATTAATCATTAAAGTTAAATTTTCATAATTAAAAAATATTAAAACTGAAAAATTAGAAATTGAAACTGGCAAAATATTTGTAATCAACTCAAGTCAAGTCCGGTCAGGTCAAGCCATATATTTTTTTTCAAATTTTTTTGGTAAACTTTGAGCTTTTCAGTTGTTGTTTTTCTAATTGTAACTATTTTTGCCCTTTTTTTTTATTTTTTTGTTTAATTAGCATTTTAAATAATAGTTTAAATTGCAAGTAGGTATATTAAATAAAAATAAACATATTACGATTTGGAAAAATTATCTACTATTAGAGTCATCTGCACCGATTGATAGTTAAAGTTAAATTTCTCTAGTTTCAAAATTAAAAAATCAGCTGATAAAAGTACAAAACTTTAATACTCCGGTTTATATAAAGTTCTTTCTTGCTAACTTTGACCGTTTTAGATGTTTTTTTAATTGTGTCTATTTATTACTTTTTTTGTTTTTCAGAAAATTTTAGTCTTTTGGTTTAATTAGCATTTTAAGTTTGGTTTACTTTGTATAAATATTTTTTTATTTTAATCATTTATAATAAGCTTCAACGCAATTATTTCAAATAAGCAGGTTATATCAAAACAAAATGTTTCTGTATTAGAGTCGTTTGCGCAGATTAATGTTTAAAACTAATAAATTACCATAATTAAAAATTATTAAAACTAAAAAGTCTAGATGTATTCATTAAATTTTTTACAGTTTTTGTAAAAAGATTTTTTTAATCTTTTTACCTTTTTACTTTTTTTATGATTGTTTTTATTTATTACTTTATTTGACCTTTGATAAACTTTACTCTTTTTGTTTAATTAGCATTTTATAAAATTTGTTTATTTTATATACAAATATATATTTTAATTTAAAAATATTATTTAAATTTACTATAGAAATGAAGGCTGAAATGCAGAAACTTCAAAACTTTTTTTTCTGCAAATTTTTCAGCTTTTGTTGTTTTTTTATCAATTGTGTCTATTTATGACTTTTTTTGTTTTTTGTAAGCTTTACTTATTTTGTTTAATCATTTAAAATTTTGGTTATTAATATATTTTTTTTCAATAAATTGATTTGAAATTGCTATAAAATTGAAGTTTAAAATGTAATTATGTCAAATAAGCATGTTATTAAGATGAAACTGCCTATTATTAAACATATTAAAACTAAAAAGTCAGAAACTAAAACTGCAAAATATTTATAATCAGGTTTTTATATATTCTTTTTAATTTTTTTTTTAATTTTCAAGTTTTTTAGTTGTTTTTCTTTTAATTGTGTCTATTTTTGTTTTTTTTATAGATTTTTTTGTTCAATTAGCATTTTAAGCTTGGCTTATCTCCCAAAAAAAAAATTGATTTTAATTAATTTTATTTAAATTTTTTATAGAATAATAATTTAAAATACATTTATATCAAATAAACATGTTGACAAAACAAATTTTTGTCTTTTCTTTTTTTCTTTGGTAGATTGCTACTGAAGAAACGGTTTTCTGATACGGTTTTTACAAAATCTGTTATTTTTGATGTGATAAAGTCAATATTACTGTTATTTAAATAATTTTGTGTGTTTGTTTTACTGTGTCACTTTTCAATATTTCTCTTTTTGTGTCTAGTTCTAATTAATTTGTATTATCGTTGTATATCATTGAGTTAAATTTCCGTAATTGAAAAATTTTAAAACTGAAAAATCAGAAGCTAAAACTGCAAAATATTTATAATCAGGTTTCATTTTTTCAATTTTTTTTTGGTAAACTTTTAAGCTTTTAGTTGTTTTTTTAATTGTGTTTATTTTTGTTTTATTTATTGTCTAACCAGCATTATAAACTTTGTGCTTATTTCATATACATTTTTTTATTTTAATAAATTTTTTATAAAATAATAGTTCAAAATGTCTTGATATCAACTAAGCATGTTGACAAAACAAATTTTTGTCTTCTAATCTTATAATAACAGACGGTTTTCACAAAATCGATGTTACTATAATAGTACAGTTTTGATGTGTATCAAGTCAATATTATTGTTATTTAAATAATTTTATTTTATGTTTGCTTTATTGTGTCACTTTTTTATATTTCTCTTTTGTGTGTAATTCTAATTAATTTCTATTTTTTTCTATTTCAATTGTAGATTTATGTTATAGGCCACATTATTGCAACTCTTATTCTAATTACTTTTATATTTGTATCTATTTTTATTGCTGTTGACTTACTTCATGCTTTACTTGTAGTCTTAAATAAATCAATTGTGGTATACAAAAACTGAAATTTAACCAAAACTTGAATATAGACTAGATCATTGACTTGACTAGACTAGTTAGAAACCGGTCTAGATTAAAGTAGACTAGATTATAAGCTGTTTAGTTAATTAGTCCAAATTTTTGACTAAAATAAGTTTTTGAAAATAAATCATTATAAAATTTATAAAGTACTTCTTCGAAACCATAAGATAAAAAATGCCCATCAATTTATTAAAGATGTCCTTTTATAGTGGGCTGTACAATCTGACTCCAATAAACATATTTATTGTTCAAGTATTTTAATTGGAGGGTTCGGCGCTAGATGTCAGATTGATAATTAAAAAGCTGAGTTGGGGAAGCCAACTTTGACACCTCTGTACATTGTTAAACAGAACTGTTACCCGCCGATTCTCCTCCGGTTACTTATCTCTGATCTTAAGATTCTGCTGCCTTCTTTAATATATTCGCTTCGGAAAAAATAAAGTCAGCACAGTTGATGGTAATTAGTTATTTTAGAAACGGTGTAAAATTGTCAAATTTGAACAATGAAGTGATTTATTTAAGGCTACTTACACGGCCACTGACCATCCAACATGTCGCTTAAGAATCCGAAAAGATTCAACAATTTTTCACACTTATTAGGCATTTAATTAAGTAACGTATCATAAAAAATCTGAAACTTAATAGTGCTCACCGATTTATTTTACATAAATTGCATATTTGTTGCTAGATTTCAATAAATCTTAATTTTATTACTATTATTAAAATGAAAAAGCTTTTATTAGTCTTTATTTAATTATTTGTTATTAATTACCTATTATTTTCTATTTAATTATACGATTTTTACGCGTAATTCACTTAATAACAGTAAACTCTATGTTGCAGTTAATAAACTATAATTCTTATTTAAGTAAATCTGATAAAATTTTATTTTTACTATATAATTATGTCTATAGTAGAAATATCCGGCAGTCATTATTATTGCTCTCAATAAGAGAGACAGAGCAAAAATAGTGAGAAATATTTACAACCTTAAGTGTTGTGTGTTTTGGGCTTGTAGATAGAGCCTACTAAGGCTGTGCTAATATTAATCAAAAAATAACAATTAATTCAAATTTAAATCAGATACCAATGATTTAGATTTATAATGTTGTCAATTAGTTGTGTGTTTTAAAATAAAGACTACTTTTATTACATATTTAATGCAGTTTTGTCATTTCTCTTGTGTTATCAAATCTACTTGTTTTCTAATAATTCTTACAATTGCTGGTAAAGTTTAGGGTAGTTAGTGTACTTTTTTATTTTTATTTTTTAATCATTCAATCGGGTTAAAAAAACAAAAATAAGGTAAAAGTCTTAAAACTAAAATCAAAATTGAAATTTTTTAACTAACTTTAATACCTGACTTTTGGTTGTAACATCGGTTTATATTGAAAATTTTTTTTTTGTAAAGCATTTAATACATTTTTTTTTTAAATAATGTGTTAGAAAATTTTAAGTAATAAGCTTACGTAGTCTTGATCTAATAAGAGTCTTTGATAAAAAAGTACATACAATCTTGATTTCTAAAAATATTGATGGTTAACGGCCGTTTTAGAAATAACCATTCGAATTATCTTTTATTTAAAAAAAATAATATTTATGTCATTGCGGTTAGTTTGACAACAGTACAAGTGAACTATTTTAATTTAGAGAAGTTGACAAGGCATAAGGCAACCGTTCTCTATTTAGGGTAGGTCATTTTTAACTAAATAGAAAACGGTCTCCAATAAGTATTTTTTCTAATTTATGACTGTTATGTCAGGTGTCAAACTTTCTAACAGATTAGTGCAATAATATTTAATGCCGGTTATATTTTAAACGTTGTTACTTATACTAAAGTATGTCTGTTTTATGCCTAGATTTAAAAATTCATTAAAAGTAGTCAAAATTTGAATATATATCCCCACTGGTGCACTAAAATGTTGCCAACCAAATGTCAACTGATTGTTTTGGATTATTAAGAACAGATAAAGCTACGCTTTTTTATAGTTGAGCTTAGAATAGAGAATATAATCATTATAATCTTTAATTTTTGTGCTTTATTGTACCTATTAGCTTCTTGTGTTTTTTTTTACACACACTTTACATTATTAAATGTTTACATTTTCTTTTGTTTTTTATTTGTGTTTTTGCATACATTTGCCCTTCTACTATTTTTAACTAAATAGATTTTTTCAAATTTTTTTTTTGTGTACTTGCTTTATAACAGTTTTCAAATATTTTTGTATTTTAAAGTTTTGTTACTCTTTACGTCAAACTTTTTACCCTCTTGTCGCATATCTAGGTGTTTTTCTTTTTTTTGCAAACCATGCAACTATCTATTGAATTTGGACTGCATTTACTACATTTTTCCTGTAATTCTTAGTGTTTCATTTTACATTATTTTCTTTCTTTTATTTTTGTAAACATTAGTTATTAGTTATTTTCTTTTTCTTGTTTACTTTATTACAAACAATTGTTTATAAAGAAATAATTTTTTAAACAATAACAATCTTCATACATAAACGAATTTAATAGAGGTTGAATATATTTTTTACTTTAGTACATACAATTTAATCATTTTTATTATTAATTTTTTTACAATAATAGATTTTTTTTTGCATAAAGTATTACTTCTATCTTTATTTTAATCAACTTGCTTTTTTCAGAAAATTCTTTTGCTTACGTGTTTTGCAACGCTTTTTTCCAAAATATTTACAGACTTTTGCTGTCTTACTATTTGTCCAAAGCTTTTTACTCGATTTTCTTGTTGTTGCAGTCTTTCTACACTATGTATCTAGTTTTTTTTTAAACTATATAACTTTCTATTGAATCAGGCCTATTTTTGATTTTTTTCTCTAATTTTTCTTTTTTTTTTGTTTTTTTGAAAATTATAATTTTTGTTTTTTTCTAAATCTATTTTTATTTATATTTCTTATTCACTTTTTCTCAAACGGTTGGTTCTAAAAAGATAACGTTTTAAACATCACAAGCATCTGCTTTCATAAGCTAGACTAATAAAGGTTGCTTAGCATCTTACGCGCAGTTTGTAGCGTTTACTTGACGTAGTTAAAAGCGACTGAAATAGAAAAGTGTTCTAGATTTATGCTTCATTTTATAATTTTCATATTAATTAATTTGAGATTTTTGATTAGACTGTTTGTTTTTTGGTTTTGTTCTTTAGTACGTACAATTTAATATTTTTTGATATAAATTTTTATATAATAATAAATTTGTTTTGTATTTTTCCTTCTACGTTTTTTCACTAATTTGCTATTTTTAGAAAACATTTATGATAACGGTTTTTTTCAAATATATTTGTAGTTTTTTTTTGCTACTGTTTGTCTCAACTTTTTAATCCGCTTTTTCTCTTGTCATATTCGTTCTAGGTGTTTTTTTTTCAAATCATGCTACTATTATCTATTAAATGTGGCGTGCATTTTCTAAATTTTTTCTTGTAATTCTTTTTCTCATTTCATTTTTTTTTCTTAAAAATTATATCTTTGTGTTTTCTACTTTCTTACTGTCATTTTTTTTAATTTATTTTCTTACAAACAGCTGTTTTTAAAGAAATAATTTGTTAAACATCAAAAACATCTTACGTACATATAAGCTAGTCTCATAGAAGTTTCATATAGCCCAGCGTTTCAAGCTTTACGACGTTAACATGACGTAGTTGAAAACGACTCCACTTATGACTATTAATTATTTATTTGATTAACTACATTTATAAAGTGTTCTATAGTCTGTTTAGATTCAAAAAAGAGTATTTTGGTCATTTGAATTTTAAATAGTTTTTAAACCATTCAAAATTGGTTTAAAATAAAATATACGATTTTTTCTGCGACCTGCGTTGTCTGAAAAACCGTCAACCATCTCCTACTTCATAGACGTGATCACGTAGAACCTGCATGCATTTGTTTTCATGCACTTTTTCTTGAAAGTGAATAGAGTATAGAATGATGATTTCAATTTTTAATTTAATTATCTTAAATTTTACATTAGATTGTATGTTGTTCGGTTTTGTACTTTGGTACAAACAATTGAATAATTTTTAATATTTGTTTTTAATAAAATTAAGTGTTTTGTATAAATTTTTCTTTTCAACCTTTTTTCACTAATTTGCTTTTTTTAGAAATTCTCTCAGTTTTCTTGTTTTATTAACAGTTTTTTTTTTAATTATTTGTATAGTTTTTGTTTTGATCCGCTTTTACTCTTGTCTTATCCATTCTACACTATCTATCATGCTGTTCCTTTCTGCAAACTAAGCAGCTATCTATTAAATTTAGCGTGTCTTTTCTACATTTTTTTGTTTTCTATATACTTTTTTTAGCTTTTTTATTTTTTTTTAATTATTTTCTTTTTTTTTATTATTTTTATGTTATTTTCTTTTTCTCTTTACGTTTTTACAAACGATTGTTTCTAAAAAAGTAATTTTTTAAATAGCAAAAACATCTCACGTCCACGCGCTAGTCTAATAAAGGTTTTTCAGCATCTTAAACTTGTGCGCGCAGCTTGTAGTTGAAAACAACTAAAATAGGAAAAATGGTTAAGATCATACGGCATATTTTAAGCATCAAACATTTCTCAGTTTACTTGTTTTTTAACGGCTTTTTAATATATTTTTGTAGTTTTCTTGTTTTGTGACTGTTTTTTTCAATCTTTTGACCCGCTTTTCTACACTAGATATCTTGTCGTTTGTTTTTTTAAACCATATAACTTTTTTTTTCTTAATTTTTTTTATCATTTTTTTTTGTTTTAAAACGATATTTTTTAGTGCTGTTCACATTTACTGTTATTTTCTATTACTCATTTATTTTTTCACACACGGTTGTTTCTGAAAAAACAACTTTTTAAACACAAAAAACATTCCACGTACATAAGCTACTCTAATAGAGATTGTTCAGCATCTCGGAGCTTGTGACGTTAACATGAAGTATTTGAAAACGACTGAAATGGAAAAATTATTTGGGGTTATGTGGTAATTGTGGTATATTTTAAGTATTTATGTGATTTACTACATTTATAAAGTGTTTTAGAATGGTGTTTTTAATATAAAATTTTTATTAAATTTATTTGAATTTTAGATTCGACTCTACGCTTTTTCGTTTTCTACTTTGGTACGTACTACTGAATAATTTTGGTAATTTTTTTTATAACAATAAATTTGTTTTGCATGCTTCAAGAAAAATACAAAATAGATTTTTGAAAAATAGCTGCTGAATTGAAGCAATAAAGCTAGGAAGATCCTATCAATTTCTCGCTTGAAACCGTCCGTCCGTTTGCCGCTTGGGCGTTGTACATCGTGAACATATATCGAGAAAAATCTTCTTAATAAACTTGACCTTTTCGTGGGCGTCCATGTGAAAAAGTGACCGTCAGTGAATTTTTACTTTATGTGGTGGAATGAATTGAACAAGCAACCCTCTGTTTTCTGCTGCTGGGTGAGAAGTGAAAACCGACAGGGTGTATCCCTATCATCCAAAGATATATCGGCAGAAGAAGGCGGAATAGATACAGAATTGGATTTTGATTTATCGGATTAGAACGCCTAAACGCGTACACATTAATTTTCGGCTGCTTATTTTTTTTCTTCTTTTCGCTGCAGTGTTTTATATAATTTCCAATTTCTTTTCATTCACACGCCCCTGTTGGTTGTAACTTTTTTTATGAGGGAATTAAGAGTTTTGTTAACGGACTTGGGAATCATTCCAATAGACTTTCTTGTATTAAAAAGCTTTAGGAGGTGCTCGTAAAAGCTATCTAAATTCATAAGCACACCTTCAGGATCTGTTTACTTTCTTTACCGGAGGATATTGACAATGGATTTTATCACTATTTTATTTATTATTTTTAGACAAGCGCGACATTTTTTTAAATAGAATCTGCAATTTTTTTAGACAAGCTTTGCTAAATATAAACACCAAAAAATATTTAAAAACTGTACAATAATTAATTTTCAATCAAATCAAATTGATCTATTGTTTTTTTTCTCTTGTTTTATTAAACCTATTTAACCTGGATTGATTTCTTGCGCTAGACGCCAGTTAATTTTACTAAATATAGAATTAATCGTCGCCAAGGAGAGTCATTAGACAAAAAAAAAATTGAAAACTGCATTAAACATCTAGTCAAATAACAGAGTATAAATTAAAATAATTTACAAAACACTAAAATGAATAAAAAAAATATTATTACAGAGGAAGCTAATAGACGTTTAAATGTCAAATGACAGGAAAAAAACAAAATGCAGAAGTAAAGCACAGACTATATAAAGCTATATATTTATATAACAAAGAAATGCTATACTATTTGAACAGTTGTTAAGCAAACAAAAAAAAAATTAAAATTATTTTTAATTTGTTTTGCAGTCTTCTTGTGGCAAAGTCTCTATTTTCTCTCAAAACTGTTCTCATTTTATGACTTTTTATGTAGGCTAAAGTCATTTTTTTTGTTAGAAAGTTTCTTAGACATTTTGTTTTTGTTTTTAATAGTTGACAAATTTTTCTTATTTTTTTTAAAGATCATATAGTGACCAAAACTCACTGGTTTCTAACAAATTTTGAACAAATGGTTAAATATTGTTTTTTTGTAGAAAATTTTGTATATGTGTTCTACTTCTTGCCATCTATTTCTAGATCTTTTGTGCAAAACAATATCAAAACTACCCTTTAATTGCTTGTGTCTGTCTTTATCAGCAACCCTTGCTGCTAAATGTCTTCTTGAAATGAAAACCTTTGACCACAAATCAATAACATTCTAGGAAATGTTATAATTTAAAAACATTTCAAAAATGGTTTTTATTTTAATTGTATTTTTGTTTATAATTTTAGCAAATTAACAAATAAATATAATTCTTACGAATACATAAACTACTTATTATTTGTTTATAATTTAGACGTTTTAGTCTCAAAACGTCTGAGGCTGGAAAAGAACCTGAGTGAATCGAGTCGAGTGGAGGAAATTCGCCAAAAGGCTCACATTTATATCAAGCTGTAATGCCAAAAAAAAAAGAAAAACATATAGTTTCGAAAACTTTTTGTGCAAATATGATTTTATTGCTACTCAACCTTCACTAATCGTTATGAGGTTTTTTTCTTTGTGCAGAATCTTGAAGATACTGCGCCAGGAGGCTGTATTTAAGTTACTTCTATTTTTTTCGCCTGCATGTTACTAAAGATAACAATTAAATTACAATTATTTATCTAGACACAGATTTATTTATTATTGAATAATGTAAAAATTATATAGGTGGTATTGAAACATTAGTAATTTTTATCCATGAATGTTTACTTTTGGTACCAACAGTAGAAATATTCTTCCATAATTACGTAACAAACACAGTTTTTCCAACTTGACGGTGAAATTTAGTCCGGCTAAAATTTTCATTACGGTCCATGCTGACTAGAACCACAGATACATCTGCTGGCTACCAGTTTTATGCAAATTGAGAGCTGGCCTGTTCGCAACGTAAATTTTCTTTAAACTTTGAAAATCAATCAGAATCACAAATTAAGAAAAAAAACAAATAAAAATACAATTCAAATTATAAAACAGAGAAGATTTATGAAACTAAGAAAAAAAAATCAATGCAAAGGGTTATTTTAGAATATGACATGTGCAAAAAAGAAAAAAAATATGGCGGCAACAATTTTTTAATGCAAAAAAGTTAAATGTATGAAACTATAAAATGTTTATCACTTTCTTGCAATTTATCTCTTAGAATGGTACTCTCGAGCATACAAAATAGAAGAAAATAATAAAAATGTTAGAGAAATTTTATTCTAAATAACATTTAGAACACAAGTAAAATTTTTTTTTAATATTGTTAAAAGCATCTACATACTTGTGATGAATTGTTGTTTTTGTACGTTGACTGTTTTAACATTTTGAAGAAACATATTCTTTTACTCGCTCGGACCATTTATAAATGTAACATAACCTACAAATTGTCATAAATTGTAGCTACCGTAGGTGTACATGATGGAAATTGCAACTTAAAACTTACAAATTATTTGTCGCAACTGCTAACGTTATTCTTGTAAGTTTATTAAATACATCACTGTGTAGTGTTTTACAAAAAAGAAGAAGAGATAGAAGAGCTTGTTATGTTGTACTTGTGGACCAAGATGAAGCGGCTTAAAATGTCTATGTGCAAGTTTTTATTTTCTGCTAGTAATGTTATAAATATAAACAACGTACAATGTAAAAAAAAATTGCATTACAAGCTTGGGTAACTTACCTTTACTGTTGGCTGGAACACTTCCCCAATATCTGTTTGAGAACGCTATAGAAACCAAAAAGTTTCATTACTTTTTTTTATTTCGTATGCTTAAGAATACCACCCTTAGAAACTTCTTACTTCAATTAAAACATTATGTTTCTAGATTTTGATGACAACGCTTTAAATGACAACAAACCAATTCTGATAAAAAATACTTTTTAAAGCCAATACGGAAAATCTCTGATTGATCAACTGAGTTATCACATTAGCGCTTTTTTATGTAAAGTTTGTATCTCTATAGTATATGCATTTATAAAAATATTTGTAAAAATGCAAAAATCAGGTTTGCAATATTTTCGATTTACTTTGTTTTCTCAATTTTTATTACTATTTGTTGGTTGAAACTAAAATAAATATAGAAGTGCAATAACCCATCTAAAAATAAGTTTTCGGCAAAAAGCGCTAAAGTGATAACTTGGTTGTCCGATCAGCAATTCTTTTTTTTGCATAAAAATTCAATCAACTTTGTTAAGTATTTGTCGCTAATTACATTAGTTCTAACAGTAGTGAGGACATAGTTTCTCAATTATGATGTAAAGAGGTTTTGGTAGAAAGATGTCGCTACTTTTTATATTTTTCTGAAGTCGCTAGATTACTAAAATTCGGTACGTGTAATAATGTCGTTTTGTTGCAAAAATAGCAATAAGAAAGGCTTTCGACTCTTCAAAATACTACGGAAAAAAAAAGAAAGGAAAGTTGACATAATTTTATCAACAGAATGAATTTAACAGATCGGTAAGTTTATTGTTGCTTTGTGGCCTTTAGGTAAACCTTTTTTGTATTGTTTTAAACTCATTTTAGTAATGAGCAATATGAATTAAATCGTATTGATAATCGAAAATTACTGCGTCCCGATGCAATACCTATAGGTATTATTGCCTTCAAATGATGGAAAACACCAAAGTTGTTACTGTTGTAAGTATGTCACTCCTGTTACTATTGTAAGTATGTTGTTGTGTAAGTTGAGTCTCAATAATATGTTGATTTACAATCTTTTATGTTGTTTCACTAAATAGCCTTTTTATTTAAATTTGTCGCTTAATTTTTAAGCCAAAATGACGGCAAATGACGGTACTTAAGCAATCTAGAGACTTTACATTTTACAGAAGTAATAGGCCTTTTGGTATACTGAAGACTTCTTCGTCATAACAACTTTATTCAAACAACAATGTTGGGTTTTACTAAAAAAATTTAACAAGAAGAAAACATGCCTGACAGATCCACTTTTGAAAGAATTCGCTTGAAAGTTATTACGATTCTTGTAATTTATTACAATATGTTTGATATGAAGATTTTATTACCAATATTGATGAGATAATATATGTATATTGGAGAACAAAAGTGTTGTAATTATTGCCCAATAATGTGTTACAAAAGCCACAAATCAAGTAAAAAACCTCTAAGCAGCCCAGCAATTAAAAGCTTATATTTGCAAATAAATCATTTTTATGCCGCTACAACATCACCAATGGGCAATTTTTCTATTAGATTTTCGTGACTCGCTCCATAAACGAACCAAGGAAAAAAATTAAATGTTAAATTTCACCAAATCAGAGACACGAACCGACGAAAAATTATACCTTTTCGTTGCATTTGAAATGTGGCAATATTGTCCACCTAAAAAAAAGACAAAGAAAACCTTATTTTTGTGTTATAATTATCCGGAGCATATGTTTGGAAAAAAGATACAAAATAAAAAATTGAAAAGTCTAACGGATACGAATATGCTAATGAATGTGTATAAATTAATATGTTGCTCGCATGCATATGCATTCAAAAATGTTGACCAAAGAAATGTTCTCCATCCAACAATAGCTTCTGGTTTGAAAATTGAATTGAGTGACTATATCAACATAATTTTTCTTTCTCTCGCGCAAGTTAGTCAAGTCTAAAGATCGTCAGATAATGACTGAAATTAACACCAACAACCAGAAGTGACTTTAGTACTCTTGTCTTTGTTCGTAATAGAGAATTCAAATTGGGTTAGACAAAGTCCGCAATCGTGCGAATACACCAAAGCATTGTTGATTTTTCACTTGAGTATACTATGTGTGTAATTTTTTTTTATTTACGGCGTCCCGCTTTGATGCTTTCAAAGTTGGCGACCTGTGAAAGCAAAATAACAGTGTCTTGTTTCGGAACTTGAGCTATTCAAGTGTTTATTGGCTGCTTTAGGGCTCGTGCCTATTGTTTCTTGACAATAAACTATTCTTAATACAGTTCCTTTGAAGAAAATATTTTGATTTGCTCATGTTTACAAGATTACTTCCAAATTCCACCGTTTAATATAAATGTAATCAAAAATATACAAAGCGAATGTCAGCAACGGTAAGTACTCAGAAGAAAATAGTCAACTTCTTGTAAAAAATCAAGATATATTTGTCAAAAAAAATTTTTAGAATGTGTGTAATATTATATAGAATTTGATATTGTACACTCAAAAGTTTGTGCAAATTAATATTACAAGGTAAAACTAAATAAATTTTTACTTATCCTTCATGTAAATTGGAATAATTAATATATAAATTATTGGTAATTAAAAACTATTAACTTGTCTAATAAGCTTTTAGGGCAAGAAAAATCTCATTTTCAGCCCCGCTCGATGTAGACGCAACAGCAGCCATTGAACTGTGACGTAACTGAACAGGAAAAGAATTAGCTACCACTAATAAACAGAATAATTGATATAAATTAGTAAAAATCAATATAAAATGCAACAACATAATTTGTAAATGCAGCAGTCAAAAAGCTATGATTCTCATGTTCTCAGCCTCTTATTTCCGTATTTTTCCTTGTATGATACAGAAAAAATTATTTTATTGGTTTAAAACCGTTACATGACAAGCAAAAGATGGTGATGTCATTGTATGATGACATCATTTTTTTTTAATTTTCGTAAAATTATCGGTATAAAAAAAAACTTTATTTTCTGATACTAATTTGCACAAATTTATATTAAGCAAAGAAAATCAAACACTATATGAGTGGTGAGAAAACAAATTTATAACAACGTAAAACAGGATAAAAAAAAACTAAAAGCTAAGTGATCAACAAATAAACCAGAGAATAGTAAAACCAAAACAGAACAAACACTGTAAGAGTTCGAAAAAAAAATATTGATAACAGTGGAAAATAAGATATAAAATAATATATAAAGCTTGGTGATCAACAAATAAAACTGAGAATAGAAACATTATTAAACCAAGACATAAAAATAGTAAAAAACATTCAAAGAAATAATTAACTTTTAAAAGATTTGAAAAATTAAAAAAATAGGAAAAGAAAAAAGATGAAAAAAAGCAAAAATTGTGTACAGAATTGATAACAACGTAAAACAAAATATAAAAAAAAACCTAAAGCCTGGTAATCAGCAAATAAAACAGAGAATATAAACGTTATCAAACCAAGACATAAACATAGGGAGAAAAACATACAGAAACCTAATTAATCTTTAAAAAATTAAGTGAAATACGAAACGAGGAAAAATTGGAAAAAAAGCCAAAATTGTGTACAGAAAAATTACAAAAACAAAAAAAATTATATTACGCAAAAAAGAACAAACACACTAAGAGTTTAGAGAAAAAGATAAATTATAGATAACAACGTAAAATAAGATATTAAAAAATAAACATAAAGCTTGGTGATCAACAAATAAAATAGAGAATAGAAACGTTATCAAAACCAAGAGATAAAAATAGTAAAAAAAAAGTTCAAAAAAAAATCTTTAAAAGATTTGAAAAATTTATTGAAATAGGAAAAGAAAAAAAGATCAAAAAAAAAGCAAAAATTGTGTACAGAAAATTTTTATTAAAAACTAAAAAATTATATTATGCAAAAAAGAACAAGCACTGTAAAAGTTCGAAAAAAAAATATTAATAACAACGTAAAATAGGATATAAAAAAAATATATAAAACTTGGTGATTAACAAATAAAACTGAGAAAAGAACCGTTATCAAACCAAGACATAATAAAAATTGTTAAAAAACATACAAAAAAATTATAAATTTTTTTGATACGAAAAAATGTCAATGCATGATTACACAAAACAGTCGAAATAAGAATAAAACAGCCTAAGACCCCAATAGATTTTTAAAATTATCAAAAATAATCAAAATTTATACCACTTGTTTTCTAAATTATTAAAGAAATTTCTGAAACATTTGAGATATTTTCAAATATAAAATTACCGATAGTGTCCGACGCTTTTAAAAATCTTAAAAGTGAAAAAAATTCTAAATATTAGAAATTCAATTTGATCTTAATAAAAACTTAAAAATGAGATTGATTTGGTGATTTAAAAACATTCCAATAATTCAATATTACAGATTTGAGTGCACAATATCGTTTCCTACATATATTACACACATTCTAGAAAAAAATTTGAGCTAACACTAATCTATTTTCTGAAAAATAACCAAAATTTTTGTTTGTTTGAAAGATAATAGATATTTTGTGCTAATCTGTGCACTGCCCAAAATCTAGTCACTAGCCAGCCAAGTTATCTCAATCTTAAAACGACTTGCATTATCTTAAAACAACTTAAAAAATATTGATCAAAAAAAAGAAAATGGGGTCAAGATAGAACAGCAGGAATAGGCAGTGGTAGTAAAAAAACCGAAAAAGCAAGATAATTCACAAAAGATTAAAAATTCAAAAGTAGAACCTCAAGCTTAACTTACAATACACAGCAAAAAAGAAAAAAAAATAGTTTAAAAGACTTTCCGTAAAAACCAGCTTAGATATCATAGAATATTTCTATCGCTTAGATCCCAATTGTGTAAAATTAAAAAGTAAAACAATTTATGATTATTTATTTTTTAACAGTAACACACGTATAAATTTTATATTAATATAAGTCATCTCTTATATTGTTTATTACTAAGTTTCTACATGTTAATGCATAGATCATTTTATCAATTCTGATATACACAATTTAAGACAAAAGGTGTATTGCTGATTAGACAACCAATTTATCACGTTACAGCTTTTTGTCTGAGACGCATATCTATGATATACAATGTTATATAAATCTTTTTTGGTTTCAACCAACAAATTTTAAATCAAAGCCATCTTATTCAAACTAGATTTATAGACTTGATCATGTTTCGTTCTTATTGTAACTCATCAAGAAGTCACAGCAGATTTTTGTTTGAATAAATTGGGAAAATAAAAAACCAAAGCAACTGCGTCTAATTAGCCAACCCTAGAAAAAAAGTGTGTTAATAACTCATTAATTAAAAAATATTAGGCTTTTGTAGTCAAACTTTCAAAAACTGTGTACTAATTTGCCAATAATGTGTCAATTGACTATATAGAAGTTACTTAAACCAAAACCACATTATTGCTAAAAATAAAACGGTTGTAACAGTGCTATTAAAAAAAAGCAAGCTCAAAGTCTATAATTTAGTACTAACTTTTGTATAATTTTAGTTATTTAAGATTTCAAGTACATATACAGTTTAATAACAAAGTTTCTGCAAAAGCTTATAGAGAAATGACACAAAACTAGTAAAAATACCGACTTCTATTAGCATCAAAGTTGAGAAACTAGGAATGTTATAGGTTACTCTAAATAACAGATGTCAATTTTGAAAGACTCAATTTGAAACAAAAAGTATGTCTCTGATTAGACATCCAAGTTATTACGTTAGCGCTTTTTGTTTACAGTGTCTTCTATAGTTTCTCTCAAAAAAATTAAAAAATAAGATCAAAGCAAATCCATTCAAACAAGATTCGTAGACTTGAACATGTTTCGCTTGTATAGAATCCAATATTGGCATCCAACAAAACTTAAACGCAATATTCAATATTAGGTCTAAAGATCTAATTTACTTTGATTCTATTTTTTTAACATCGCACTACCGTTTAATGTGAAATTTCTTAGAAAATAGAAGGTTGCTCATTTTGGTTTGACTTACCGTTAATTTTTTTAACTAGAATGCTTAGTGCATAACGAACACTTTGAACTCTGCAATCATGATTTCTCACTTGATATAAATAGACAATATTAAATTGTGCGTGTCGAACAAAGAACAATTTTTAAGTATGTTCTAAATGAAAAAATAGTTTAATAATTCAATCAAGATAAGAATTTAGCATAAATAGTAAATGCGCCAAAACCTAACATTATAAAAAAAATCAACCGGTATATCCAACAACCAACTAATAAATAAAGCTAAACTAGAAACGCTTAGTGATTCATCAGATAAACACTTAGATATGATCGCATAATATAAACAGAACAGATTCATAGCAGGTTTATGAAAGTAAATGTCGAAAATATTTGCTGATAAAGAGCATCATGTATGGCAAACACTTATTTACTAAAAACAAAAACAAAAAGCCGACTTGTAGAAAACGCTACTCACGACATTACAGTGTCTACTATTGAGCTGCAAAAAATAAACCTCAGTTCACTATAATATAGCACTATATAGTACATAGAACTATATAGCATTGTCAAAGTCTAAACTGTACTTTCTTGGAAAACTATTGATAGACATAAATTGGAAAACCTGTAAAAAGAATAAAATAGAACTAACAAAGTCTTGTTTTTAAAACCAGCTAAAGCTTTATAAAGCTTTAGATAAAACTACAATTTTAGTAATTTAAAAATTTTTGACGTAAAAAAAAGTCGAAAGGAGGATTACCTTACCCCATTAAAAATATGTTAAAGATTTAAATAATAATGATCCAAGTGTATAAGCTGACAGTTTAGATATTTGATTTTTTAAAATATGCTTTGCAATTAAATTCTGCTAAAATTCTCTAACAGAAAAATGTTTTATTTGAGAATTGATACAGAATTTCAAATATCACATACACACTGTAACAAAATCGAACATTCGAGAAAGATCAAAGGTTCGAGACGGACGACCAGTAGGTTCCAGACTGTCGATGCGATATAAGCGAGCAGCAAGCGAGGGTAGGTGTCAGTTTAAGTTCAAAGTGATGATCCAAACGGGCAAGCGGCACAAACGTATCGACATAAATAAAAATTAAATGTACAAAGTGTTTTAACAAAGTTTATATAAATTACTGTAAAATTAGTAGCGTAATATTAGTATATAAATAAATAACTGTGTAAATAAACTGTACAGCTATCACATTACAATACTATTAAATCAGTTTTTTTCTTGTCCTTCATCTACGAATGAAAATTAGGCAGGCGCACCTAAGTAGAAAACCATCTACTTAGAGTAGTATATTAGGTAGATGTTCGGGCTGGGCACCGAACTCAAAACTTCTAGCTCAATTTTTTTTTAAACATTGAATAATTAATAACAAATTGTAAGACCGCCTGAGACATAAACTATAATAACTTTCTAAGCCCAACTGATAATTGGCTGATTTTTACTAATTTAAATGTTTAATTTGTAAAATTAAAATTGGATAATTGTACCAAGGGGCTTGCAGCTTCAAATGTGGTAACTGTATAATTTAAATTTATTCAGTCGCTGCCAAGTTTCCGTTCAATTTCATTATCTTGGGCACTTGGTGTGAAGTGTTATTGTTTATTAACCTTAACTAGCAACAAACTAAATATTTTAACAAAGCTTTTACCTTTCTATTAAACTAATTTTAAAGTAAATATAAAGAGCCAAACAGCCAAAAAATCTTGAAAGTAGGTTACTTAATAAATAATAAAATGCTGTAAATTTACCAAAAATGTTCAGCTTTTTTAAGTAACGACAATCATTAATGCTAATTAAATAAATTAATGAACGAAAGTCTTCTCATTATGCAGCAATTCACAAATTACCATCATGTCAGTACAAATACTGATCAGATTTTCATAATTCTCCAATATGTACGCAAGGTTAAGTCACAATTTTGTTAATTTATTAAAGAATTAATTTTAATTAGAATTAAGTTTGAACAAAATATCTCCACCTGCTGTGATCAACTGGTAGAACTGTTTTTTTTCTCATTACGGATTATTATCTTACGCACAATTTAATTGTTGATGTAATTAATTTGATAGATGTATTTAGCGAATGTAATAGTGCAGCAGCTTCCATCAGCAAGCAACAAGCAGCAATTATTACAACTTAGACAGACAGGCATGCAGGAAATAGATAAAATATGTGATAATAATTATTATCATGTTTAGAATAACTTAATTTATAATTTGAAAACAATGGCTTCTCACATGCATTTTCCATTAGATTCTTGGTATTTTATGGTAAAAATATAAAGAGGAAAAAAATACACGAGAATATCCGCTGAAAAAACTTATTTTGATACTTCATTAAAAAAAATTATTTATTATCAACTACAATAAAAACTATTAATTTTATTGTCGTAATTAAAAAATATTTTCAAATTGGTTATTTTTTAAACTTATGTATTACGGTTAGATACAAAAACCAAACACTTTTGTTTTGAGATTTTGATCAAAAAAAGCAGTTAATAACTTTTTATTAGAGATGTCCCGACTAGTCGGCGACTAGTCGGTAAAGCCGACTATCCGGCCACTATTGTAGTCGTCGATTAGTCGGCGACTAATCGGCAAAAAGCGCCGACTATCCGGCTTCTTACGTTGTATGTATTTCTCAATAATATACATGCGGGGGAACTACATGAAATAAAAACCTTGATTATATATTATTTTTTTATTTTATAATCAGTCTTATACATTAAAAAATGTAAAGCAATCTTTCCTTTGGTAATCAGTTTTTAAAATTACTTGCTTGTAAAGAAAACATAATTAATTATGACATTTATTGAACAAAATTAGTACCTATCCTAATAAAACTCGACCATTACACAAGCAAAAATGAAGGAACAATGCGAAGTAAACAAAACATGTTCCGACACGCTCGCGGCGGCGGCGTATGCGATTACGCGTGAATCAGCCGTAAACAAAGCGTAATCGGTTTAGCCGACTAGTCGGTTTAGCCGACTAGTCGGTCTTATTACAACCGACTAATCGGCTAGTCGGCTAGTCGGCGAAAGTCATAATCGGCACATCACTACTTTTTATTATTAACCTAGAGTAATAATAAAAACATTTGATTTATATTAATTTTTTAACACATACATAATGGTTGTTTTTAAAATTTGCGTGATGTCTATGAGTTTGTGGAAGCATACCATAATTTGTTAAAATTGCTTCAAATGTCAAAATAATTACTAAATTTCAGAATTTTCTTATTTTTGAATTCAAAACAGTTTTCTCACAAAAACAAAAAAAATTTGTGGTAAAATTTTATTTTTGTAACAGACACCGAGTTGATGCTGAATGACAATACTCAATTCAGGCTTGTTTTTGAGAATTTCGCTAAAATTTTCCGTTTCAGTGTTGACATCTAACACTTTTCATTATAATGTAACCCATTGTATTCAACTCTTTTGTGAGACTGGCTTGTGTGATCGTAAAAAGATAAGTAATTAAAATTTCTAAAAAGAAAACAGAGGAAGTTATCCAAAATGTAAGGCAACTAATGGAAGAAGCGCCACAAACTTCTCAACCATCACTTGCCACAAAATTATAAAAAAGAATATTTCCTTGTACCTCGATCGTCTGCAAGCTGTACATCAATTCCTTCTTGTTGATTATCCTGTACCACCAATAGTGTCGTTGGTTTATTAACACAGTAAATATGTTAAGCTTATGTTTTTTTACGTATGAGATTTGATTTTATTTAGGCGGTTATGTGAATCCACAAAATATGCAAATGTAGAATTCAGTACAACCTAATTTCATTGAAGAGCTTCAAAAGTATAGACCGCTATTTTAAAGCACAAAATAATTAAATCAATTTTTTTTATAAAAAAACTGATGATTGCTGGAAGATACTGAGAAAAAAGTTTACAGCCATTTCTTTTCACAGCTTTATGGCAATAAAATTGTAAACGGGAACTTTCAGCAAGACGGTGCTTCTCCACATACTACTTACAAAACCTTGAATATGATACAAGAATTTTATTATTCTATTTATTATTTTGTATTGGCCAAAATACAACCGTGACTGACTCTTCTAAATCCTGCAACCTCACTTCTTGTGATTTCTTTTGGTGGCCCTAAGAACTTAATTTGTCAGCAATGCTTACATAACCTTAATAAGTTACGACCAACAATTTTTTAGATAAAAAGCAGCACTACTTTGACAATTTTTAGTTTTTTTGTATCTTTACTAACTAAAGCAAGTCTGACACTGTCAAAGTCATAGCCGTTTTTTATCTCAAAAATGAATCAAATTTTCATATTGCGTTGTTCAAAACAAACTGTTTTTTTTTGACAGTTTTGTTTTCTTGTTGTTATGTTATGCTTTATTGTTAATTTTGAGTAATATTAAAACTCGGACGGATACTTTCAGTTATACTTCACATACCACTTACGAGAGCTTGAATATAATACAAGAATTTTATGATCGTTGAGTTATTAGCCGAAATACAGCCTTGACTTACCCTTCAAGATCCTGCGACTTTACTCTATGTGACTCTATTCATAGGACTCGGTTGTTGATGTCAGTAACGCAATTGTTCAAATGCTTTAAAGTCAATTGACAACATTTAAATTATTTCATTAGATTAAAAGTGAGGTTAGATTAGGTTCCGATGTTAAATTAATGACTGTCACTTCAATTTCATGGTGAAGATACGTTTACGATTCAAAGTTAAACATTCATGACATATTTAGACGTTAAATTTAAAAAAATAATCGTTATTAAATATACAGAAATAGCAGATATATCAATAATAGTTTTGCAGTTTGTAGGATAACACAGACAGATGAGAAAAAAATTATAAAAATCAGAACAAGAGAATACAATTATTGCAAACAAATTGACAAAACTAACACAGAAATATTAGAAAACAAAACATGAAAAAAAAACAAGGAAAAAAAAAAGAAATAAAAATGTATTGTACAAAGAAAAGCTAATGTTTAGACTATTGCACACACTCTCATAAAAAAAATCAAAAAACGTCTAATAAAATAAAAAAATATTTGTTAAAAATGTAAGAACAATAAAACCAAACAAAAATCATACAAAAAGCGAATTTCCAACAAGAGAAAAAATTTAATATTACAGAAAAAAAACAATTTTTAAATTTTGAAAAAGAAATGTTTTTTAACAAAAAAGAATTCCTACATGTGTAAACCAGTAAAATATGTACACTAGTCCCAGTAAAATAGCGTTATATAAACGAACTCAAAATTCTGCTTTTATAACTCTTTATGACTAGACAATTCACCTAACTTTCATTTAGTCTGAAGGCTAAAAACTAGAGATTTAAAATGTTTTGAGAGTCATATTGTTAGGGTATTAGCTTTTGCAACAAAAGAAACCTTATAACGATATTCAATTTAGACTACCTTACTTGTTTGTCTGAAGATGACCCTGATAAGTTTGTGTGTGATAGATGTATCTATATTTGAGATAGCAACCTTAAATTAACAGTTTATTTTATGTACAGGTTGTTTTTCTTTATATTTTGCCTAGAAATTTTAGAAACTAACAAAAAAGCGGTTAAAAACAAGAAATAAATGGCGTTTAATGTGCGCAATTTAACAATGTTTCTATTTTTTGTTAAAAGCTTTAGGTCATGCTGCGCAAACGCTCATTAACAATTTGATAACGATTAAGCGTTAATCGGGATTCAAATCATTATTCTGACTAATCAGATGTCAAGAAATAGACAATCAACGATTTGATGTCAATCAAAATTTGACATTTTTATATAGGTACATTATAAAAATGTTGATCAGCAAACTTTTGCTGATTTGATATTAAATTTAATTTAAATAATACTTAAATGTTTCAAATTTATATCAAAATCTCAACAAAATCGTTAGTTTCTTAACTTTTTTTTGGCTTGTGCTTGTATTCTAAGTTGTCGTTTAGAGACAGTCAAGTCTATATAGACCGTCAAAATTTAAAAAAGAATTAAAAAATTAAATTTAAAAAATTAAAAAGATTTTTAATTTGTACAACAAATAGGCGTGTGCGACTTAGCGGTGTTACATTATACTTTGACAGCCAATTGATATACAGAAAATTAATATTAATTTATTGTTTTTGAATTTTTAGCACAATAAACTATTTGTACAGTTTTACCACTTGCCAAAAAGTTTGTTTAACGGATCTAGAGAGCTTTTTCGACCGCAAAGTGGTCATCATTAGGAAATGAATAAAACTATATTGTTATTTGCTTAACATTACCTGGTTTATGGATATTTTGGCGGTATTTCCTGTTTTATGATGAAATGTTTAATTCAAAATAGATTATCTATTTTGAATTAAACAAAAAATAATATTCCTTTGTCATTTTTTTGTAAAATTAAAAATAATTATTGTTTTATTCATTTCCTGATAATGAATGAAACGATGATGATGCAATAAAAAAAAGAAATCTGTTTTATTCATCTCTTGATGATGACTATTTGGTGGTCAAAAAAGCACTCGAGCTTTACCCTGACCGGCACAAAAAACAAATCAATTTAAATTTTAAGTAATTTATTGTCTTAGAAATTTTTCGGGATCATGTCCTATTGATAAGTGTTATTTGAGTTATTTTTTGGCAGAGAATATCCGATAAACATAACATTAAAGACAGAAAATAAAATTTTAATAAAAAATAATAAAAGTAGTTTAAAAGAAAAAAACTGTTTTATAAAAAATTGCAATATTTGAACAGTATTTTGTAGAATTAGTATCTCGTATTGCCTTTGCGAGCATGGATTACAGCCTCCATACGTTGTGGCATTGATTCTAACAAGAGAATAATGGCCTGATTATCAAGACGATCCCATTCTTGCTGAAGAACAGGAAACACTTCATCTAGGGTAGCTAGAGCAGGAATTCGAGCTTCAACTTTTTTTCCTATCATGTCTTAAACATGCTTGATAAGATTTCTAGTCTGGACTCCTCGGAAGCCACTCCATGCGATTGATACCAACTGAAGAGCCTATGAGCATTCATAGTGCCCTTATCAATTAACACAAGATCTGTGCGCGCGTTTGCAAAAAGCTCACCCCATACTATGATCAAAAAGATAGCCTAGGTTGCA
Source organism: Lagria hirta (assembly GCA_947359425.1). NCBI lineage: Eukaryota > Metazoa > Arthropoda > Insecta > Coleoptera > Tenebrionidae > Lagria > Lagria hirta. Next base: position 10,468,695 of record OX375796.1, on the reverse strand, counting down.
CTAAGAATATTGTTTTCCAGGTCTTCTCCAAATTCCTTGCCAACTATCTGGAGCCTGTGAACAAAAGAGGGACTCATCTGTGAACAGTATTTGGCTTCACTATTCTATATCCCAAATCACATATTCATGTGCAAATGCAAATCGGTTGATTCGATGCTGCCTGATAAGTTCTGGGTCATGTGCAGGTCTTCTGGCCATAAGATTTCGTTGAAGCGTTTCCTGATAGTCCTGTATGTCACCTACATACACATCTCAAACTTCAGCAAGACGATTCCTGACTTCAACAAGAGTCAGATGGTCCTGTTACGTAGTAGTGCCAGGGTAAGGAAACGGTTATCTCTGGCGTTTGTAGATCTTTGGCAACCTGTTCCTGGCTGTCAACTGTAAGATATAGTTTCAAAAAAGCGACTTTTTGTTCTGCGGACAGATGACTGCGTAACTCTAAGAGACCGTTGAGATCGGCCTAGACTACTCGGGCTGCATTGGTTACACTGTATAATTATATAAAAATAAAAAAATCTAGGTATGTTCAACTTTGTTTTACTGATACTTCAGTTGACTGGGATTATCCGGTTATGTCGGATTAGAAACCAGATAGGCTTAGCCAAATTTTACCAACTTTTAAAATATGTATATCTTTTTTCAAACGTCTTAAAGTTAAATATCTCTCTGTCTTTAGCTACAGTAGTAACCTAAAACTTTTTACGCGTAGTACATACTTTTTACAATTTTCAATATTTTTGTTTTGTTTCTATTATTAGTAAATTGTAGTTAATTGAATAAAATTATTTGTATCATATTAAAATTGAATTAATCAAAATTTCAAAAGACGATATTGCCACAAACGATTTAATTTTTACCAGAAAGAAATCTGAAAGAAAAGAAGTAAAAATAAAGAACATTTATTTAAGTAATGAACCAATAACACAATGTTATTGTAAAATATTTTTTAATGTTTTCTCAAGGTTAAGAATTAGCAAATGCATTGTAAAATTTTCGATGACATCATCACCGTATTTAAGCCACCGTGACGATGCAATTTTCAACGTAAAATTAAAATATGCAATCCACATTGCCATAAAATTTATGCAAAGGTCCATCTTCTTCAGATTTATTATAACAATAGCTGAAATACTTTTACGGCTTGTAATTTTATCTTTCATGCCTCACAAAATCATCAAGCAACGTTAACGATAATGTTAAAATAACGTTACAGAGAGAGAAGAAGACAATACAAGCTGAGTAATAAGAAAATTATAATAATAAAGTGTTGTAGGTTATAACTTTATTTATTGCTGGAAATTGCAGTGTGTTAAGCTTATCATTGCCAACTACCATTAAATGACGTCGGATTTCTTCTATTATTTTAGTAGGCTCCAAATTCAAAATTCATTTAAGGATGTACTTATTACGAAACGGCGGCGCGCATTTCCCGCCATTGTTACACCTTCTTCCTTTGTTTCATGGATCGCTCGAAACTAAATTTCGCCATGACACGTTTAAAACAAAAGATATCGCGTGTTGGAAATAAATATGGCGCCGTAAATTAAGTTCGCGTGAGCGAGCTTTATGTCGGCGGGTGCGACATACGTCATATTGAACAGGGGGTGGTAAAAGCCCCACAACTTCTGTTAGTAGTGAGTAAAACGCCAGAGAAAAGTATTTCGTGCTTTTTTTCTAATTTTGTTTACTAACATTCACGAATAATAAAGTTCTATGGAAATGTATATTCGATCGATTGTCAATTAACCAAATCCAAAAATTGGTTGTTAAGATGACATTTATGCAATGTTAAGATGACTACACCAGTGCAATTTTACTACGCTTTACCGCACCGGTGCGGCAAAGTACGCAATTTGCATTTAGCTCTAGCAACGTTTTTGCAAAGCATTTGTTTTCATAGAATAAGAGATCATTATCAGATATGCTGTTTGTCCTTATTGTTAATCTTATAACTATAATATTAAAAAAAAACCGCCATCTACTGGCGTTTTATGTGGTATGTTAAATCTGGTTTAAAATATGCTAAATAAGTTAAAAAGCTGCTAAAAGTGGGATTGCATACTGTGGATATCTGTGATTAACGCATTCGGTAACGATCAAAATTTTATGTTGTTAAAATTTTAAAACAGTCACATTTTACAAAAATTCAGATCGGTCAGGTTAGGTCAATAATCAGACTTTAAAATTATAGTAATAAATTTGAAACTATAAGTTAATTTTGATTAATTAAAAAAAGTAATTGTCTTAGACAATTTTCAAAAAATTATTATAAATACATAATGCTTTGGTAGATTAGTAAATTTAAACCAAAATCAGTATATGTATTAAAACATCGTTAGACAAAACATCACAGATTTTTTACAATGCGCAAAACAGTTCAAAATTAGAAGCAGCAGTTTTTAGATTTAAATAAGGGCTTAGACCAATTTAGACAGTGAAAAAAACTTCTAAATGTTTAAAAAACTTTGAAAACTTTTTTATATAGCTTATATGAATACTAAACCAGCAACAGCACACTGGTGTTTTGGTGGTCAGGTGCCTGACAATAGTGCGTTCAGAGCCTAACCGAATGAGTGGCGTAGCTTCTAGTTCCACTCAAGCAAGAGTTTTTTCTAAAAGCAAAATGGCTTTTGTCTGATCATAGAGGTTTGTATTTTTGTATGTTTAGAATAATGTGTTTATTGAGTGAGAGAGAAGTACAGAATAATAAACGTGAAAGCAAAAGAAAAAGATAAGGATGTACGTAGACAAGAAATAAGGTAGACTGAAGAGGTAACAAAATATTTAAGAAAAAAGACAAAAATACAGTGGTAAGGTTCCAGTATACAAGTGAAACGAACAAATTAAGTTTTGTTGAAAGAAGATGAAAGATTATGTAGGATGTGCTAAAAAGAGAGAGAGTCATTAGAACATTTAAAAAATTGTAAAGAGCTGAAAGAGGCAGGATAAGAGTTAAAATAAAGAGTAAAGAAAAAGTGAAAAGTCGAAAAGAGTGTTAAAAAAAGTTATCATTTTCGTAAAAATAAATATAGACAACAATACCTATAACAGTTAAATATTAGAAATGTCTTAACTGCGAACACTTCAAGCTGAATAAATTGAGTAGAAGTAATTATTTTAAAAATTTTTGTTTGTGTTTAGCAGATCTAAAAATATTATAAAAACGTTTTTTTATTATGGGTTAAGAATAAAATTTTCTAAAAGTAGAATAGTCAGGAAGTAGCAATAAAATAAAAAACAATATATTAGAAAACGCTGACAATGGCCGTGATTAGGTACTTGTGAATATTTCCGTAGCAACAATTATTTATGGCGTAATTTTTTGTTAAACCAACACAATTTTTTCTCCATAATAGAATAATAGAATATCTTAGCTAATTTTTTTTTCACTTACTAAAACAAGAATTTGCACTGCTAATTTTCCCCTCATACAAAATCATAATTCATATTAAGCAAACCGTGGAAAAATAAACGGTGATTATTCACACCGTTGTTTAAAATTCTTTTGTACGACAATAAATTCTTAGATTTTGTACTACAATATCCTTCATGGAACAATAATATGGAAATTTAAATGAAATAGAGTCAGCTCTTTAAACTTTAAATCAAATGTCTTGAAACCCTTTATTTATGCGAAAAAATATGTATCATGTGATGCAAAATGGAAATTAAGTGCAATAATTTTTCACATTATTACCACAAATGACCTTATTTGTGCCTCGCCTGACATTTTAATTACCATATTCTTACTTGGGAGTTCATTTTATCGAAAAAAAATATGATAAGAGTATACAAAATGCTGATAAACTAGCCATTAAAGAAAGTGTTGGGTTTTTTTTAGAAATGAGGAATAGCGCATAAACTTGCTAGCTATCAGAGTTATAGAAGAAACAGTAGAGACGAGAAAAAAATCTATAAGATTTTGGAATCCGAATAAAAAAACTGTAGTGATTTAAAACATGCACGTTTCCGTGTCAACTTTATAATATCAATTATTAAAAAAACAAACGTAAAAATTCGAGATTTGAAAAAACTACATTTTTTTATGGAACACGTGCGCTGAAACCCTTTACTAAACCTTTTTTTTTAATTTTATATATAAAAAAATTAAATTTTAAGCTTTGGGAAATTTTGTTGCTGGCGGTTAGTAACAGCAACAAGTCGTTAATTTGATTAAAAACATCTTTTTGACATAATTTGTCTAATTTTTTACAAAAAATTATTAGGTATAGGTAATAGAAAAGAACAGAAATATCATTTTATGTTCTGAACCAAAAAAGTTGAAACTTTTCAAATACACAATATTAATGTAGCAAGGTCTTCTTAGCAAACCAATTTTTGCAGTTTAAAGTCACTTTGTCTTCGAATTTGAATTACTAAAGCACTTTTAAAAATACTTGAGGGTTAAAATAAATACATATTTTTTTCAAAAATGATATATAATCTTCAAGTGTAGGAAAATATTAAAAATCAATAATGATGATATTGACATTTGACGTAATTATTTTTTTGACAGTTTTGTTGTACCAACTTTTGAAAACATATTTATAAGAACACTTGTGCTTTTATAAGAAACTTTAAATTGAAAACTTTAATAAGTTTAATATTAAAGACTCAAATTCTTTATTTTTGACGGCTAAATTATAATGCTGTTATATGCGTTATAGTAGAAGTATAATTTAGTTTATATAAAATTTTTATTATTATATTTTCACAGACTAGCACAGCAAAATATTAAAAATCAATACTGATGATATTGACATTAGACGTAATTATTTTTTTGACAGTTTTGTTGTACCAACTTTTGAAAACATATTTATAAGTACACTTGTGCTTTTATAAGAAACTTTAAATTGAAAACTTTAATAAGTTTAATATTAAAGACTCAAATTCTTTATCTTTGACGGCTAAATTATAATGCTGTTATATGCGTTATAGTAGAAGTATAATTTAATTTATATAACATTTTTATTATTATTATTTTCACAGACTAGCACAGCAAACTAAAGTTATCGGAGTTATTCAAGTGTTTTATTACAGTGTAATAACAATTGAGTTTGTGGTAACAAACTATAAACAAATCTGTCATAAATAAAATTTATGACAGATATGAGCCGTCTTTACCTAAAATTGTCTATTGTTATAATTAAAGAGCGGATTATATAAAGTTTGCATATCTAACAATTTTGATAAGACAATCAAACTCTTTCGTATTTTTACGAATTAGATAATTTGAAAATTTTTGTAATTTTACACATATTTTTGTTTTTTTTTTGCACACTTAGCATATATCGGCTCTTGTCTTTCGGTGCAATCATAAACTTTTACTTTTAAATTCGCAGATAACTGGAAAAAAAATCTAAAGCACTCGTTACAACAATAAAGTAATTAACTTTGACTATTTTCTAAGACCAACCCTAAGCGGCATCGCTAAGAGGGTCTTATCCTATAGGGGTTAGCTTAAACAGTTAATCTTCAATTGTTGTAAATTATAATCTTTTAAATTTTATTTATTAATAATGTTGATTGTTAATGTAATGTAATAAATTATAAATAAACTTGTTATTTTTTACGTAAAATATATATTTTAATTTTTTTACTTGTTAAGGTCAGATGTGAGTTTTATTGAGTATATATGCATAAAAGTGTGCATATTTTTTCAATAACTTAGCATATTTTGAAGATATTGAATGTATATAGGTATATATGCGCATTATGTAATAATATAAATAAAATTGTGTATATAAATTCGCTATTTTTATTAATGTGCATTTTTGCATTATTGACATATTTTGCCTATTAAAATACATATATTTTATGTTTTTATATGCACATATATATGTGCATATTTTGCTTGTTTGCCTGCATATAAATCCGCTTATAAATCCCTTTGAAACATAAATTGTCGTTTTAAATAAATATATTTAAATAATAGTAACGTTTCCACAAATAATCTGACACGGTTTTGGGTAAAATTGTGTCTTTTTTTTGCTTAGCCAGATTTTTATTTATGACTCTTTTTAACTCCCGATTATAAAAACAAATAACTTTTACACAAAAAACACCCTCATAATCACAAACATTTGAATAACCTTTGTTGCGTTTCTAATCTCTAAAGAACTACACTACACTTTATTTTCAAGTTTTTTAAAATTTATTTATCTAAAATTATTTTAACTAATTTTTTAGATAATTCAATTAATTTTTGATAAAAACAATTGGTTTTCTTGTCGACAACAGCAGCTTACTTTGACGAAACATTTTATTTGGAAATTCATAAACAAATATTTAAATTTAAATAATGTAGTCAAAGATAGAGTATAGTATTCAACTCGTGTTTAATAAGTCACATTATACTCAAATAATTACTTCTTTATCCTTGCTGAATTGGGTAAACTTCTACGTTTTTATGAATAAATTTTAGCTGAATCTAATGTTATTGCAAAAAACTCAAATTGTAAATAAAGATCACCAAATCAACATTTTAACCGGTTTGCTTGTTATAAATAATAAATCATAATTATTTGGTTAATAAAAAGTTAAACTTTTATTTCGATTATTTTTTAATTAATACTATTTTAGATTCTAAGAAAATAGTTAAAGTGAACAAATTTGAATTTAATTAGTTTTAATCTAAGCCACAATTTGTAATTTTGTCGGCATAAGCCGATAGCATCTTATCAGTGGATTTTCCCTAAAACCCGGCAATAATTTCTCACCTACGCCCCATACATATGCCAAGATAAAGAAATTTGTCTATATCCATGTCTGGCTGGTCGACCCACCGCAAAAGATTATTCTATAACGGTCTTTGGCCGTTTTCTTGCGCTCCGTGGTCTAATTACCGGTGTCCGCCAAAGATAGCATCTAAAAAGATCTTCCGCGAGATTATTCGATCCACTACTAAAACAAACCGGAAGGAAGCAGATGCCCAAACCACCTGCCTCTTGAAAAATCACCTCTTTTGTTTTATACCATAATACCTACGTATGTTAGATAGACCGTTTGGCTCCGAAGACGGCTGAACCAGCAAGAGCTGATTGGTCCATGAGTATCCAGCATCCATGCTGGGCTGGGAGGAGTCCATGGTACACCCGCTGCTTTGCTTCTTCTTGCTCTTACTTCTTTAGCATACTTTTCTACACCTCCCTCTCCGAAGGCTTCACACAGCTAACTCAATTCGAAACTCGCTGAAAGAGATTTTAATTAGTGTTTGGCAGTTTGAGGTTTTTTTGATTTTTTTGGACTGATCCAATGACAAATAAATGCATTTAAAACAAACTTTAGATTATTTTTTTCAAAAAACTCTTTTTGAAAAAAAAAATTTTTTTGACAGAATTTTTATGAAACTTTTAGGCGTTGCTAAACGTGTTTCACAAAATATTGTGTAGATCTGTTTAAACTAATCAACCCTTAAATTGACATTTCACACATATTTTGCAAATAAATTTGACAACAAGTTGCGAGAAAAGATAAACATAAAACACGTGCTATAGATGTTTTATCTAATTCGCATTGAAACGCTGGTTCTGACACATCTATTGCCATTCTACTAACTTTGCATTTTTTTAGATTTGTTTATTGAAATAAATTTAAATAGTTATGTTTTTTTTGAATTAATTATTACGGTTTTGTTTATTTATTAGCGGTTCTGTTATCCTAAAAAGCAATCATTAAGCTTTATTTTTTTTCAAAATTATCGTTATATGTGTTCCGCGGCATAACTAAAACAACCAAAAATAGATAGTAATATAGTCGTCTAAAAAGTAGTTGGTTTTTATGAGGGTGTATTGTGTAGAAGTTAATAATATTTACAATAGAGACTAGCGCTAACCATCTTCAGGTCATAAAAAAAAGTATCACATTATACAGAACCGCATTTTGTTAATCAAAAAAACAGTTAAAATGTGAATTATGGCGGATTTGTTCAAAGCTGGCTTTTTTTTTAAATAACTAAAGTATTTGAAATGGTAAAAATTGAGAAATAAATTTCAGAAAAGAATTGTAAAACACTGCTATATTTAAAAAAGCTGTAACTTATACTTATACTATAAGCTATATTAGCTTAACTGATATATTTTAAGGCTCAGCGGTGTGCTTGTCTAAAAAGTAGTTGTTTGCAATGCATTAGTTTGTCAAAAAAATGCTTCTTGGTGTGCAACATGTATCTGCATTGAGATCTTTCTCACTTGTGAAGACGTGTTACTTCAAATTACGAAGAGAAAAAGATATACTCTGTTTTTGTCTATTGGGTAGAAAATGTTTTACCAAATTTGCATTAACTGATCTTATAAAATATCTAAGTTTGTAAAGTATGACACATGAGCTCGAAACGCACTTCTTTTCAAGACTGAAATGTCATTTTTATATTAATAAGTTTTAATTTTTTACAATTTATGCGTATTCTTGATAACAATTCCAAAAATAACAACCATCAACTATGCGTTATAAATAGACTCATTACTATGTTAAAAAACAGTTTAGTAATGAATGGTATTATTAAATCAAATATTGTTCTCTAGCAGCATATATTAAATATTTCATAAAATTTATTACAATATGTGACAGTTAGCCAACCAATTTTCAATTTTAAACGGACTTACGTGCATCAGGCGGCGTAGAAATAAATTCATCGTGTATAGTGCCCATATTAAACATATATTTACTATGCTCATATAAGCACACACATTTTAAATAATAATAATCAATTATCGCTCTTAAAAGCTGAAAACTTTAAGTGCTAGATATATCAATTATAGCTACTAATTTTAAATAAAGCAAGGTTAGACAACGGTTTTTGGTTTTCATTTAGTTTTTATTGGAATTTTCACTTGTTTTCTAGAGTAACTATAATATCAAATTTATTATTATTAATAAGAATCAAAAAAATAAAAACTATTTAAAAATTTAGATAAAACCAAATTTAGTATGATTAATTATTGTTTTATTTATTTATTTAAATTGCTTAAAATAATTAAATAAAAAACTATTATTTAGTTATATTGAAATATTTTTTTTATATCTTATTATATCTTATTATAGCTGTCAAAAATGTATGTTAAAAAAACCATTAATAAGAATAACTCAAAAACTACTAGTCAGATCTTGATCAAATTTAAACGGAACTAAATTAAAAACACCAACATCAAAACAAAAAAAAATTAAAACAAAAAAAAGAAAGATCAAAATTGGATCACCCAGAAAAAAGTTATGAGATAACACACATAAAAAAATACAGTCGAATTGAAAACTTTTTCCGTTTTTTTGTGAAGTTGGTTAATAAATAAAAATAAAACATAACTGATGAATAAACACGTTAAAGCTCAAAAAAGAAGATTGAACATAAACAACACAAGTGTAAATATATCCATAATAATAACACAGCACAAAAAGGAAACAGCAAAAAAATGCTTGAAAAATACAAAAGTGTAGAAAAATAATAAAATACGCCTAAATTGTTTAATAGAATTAATGCTTAAATAAATAATTTTTACTGTTGAGTATTATTTAATTTGCTAAATTTAAGATCGTTTGTCGTTGGCTGATTATTAAGAGCCGCTTTAATGTTTGAGTTTAACTCACAAATCGATTATTAATGTGCCTCATTAATCTACAATTTTTATAAAATTACACAAATTAACAGCACGGTTACAAAGGCAAAATGATGTTTATAATTAGCAACCTAAATGGTTTTTAGAGACAGCTATGTTTATTAGCATTATTAACAATTCTAACAAAATTTAGTTTTCAAAAAAATATTGTAAGCAACTCGTATGTTAATACAAAATTAATAAATCTCTAAAAATTAATCTCTTGCTTCTTACAGTCACTTTAGTTTTGAACAGAATTAATTAAAATTTGGCTTTATTGAAACAAACAACTGTTAAACTGCTATAATAATCTTAGTATTTTAAATGACTATTATTTTTAAAACAAAAGGTTTTTAAGCTTTTAGATGAATAGAATAAATGACAGTTTAAAGTCAATATCATTTTAAACCCTATAATAAAAAAAATATATTTTTTGTTTTTCTTTTAAATTTACGTTACCGGTAAATTTCTAATTTATAAAAATTTACCGGCTATCAAATTTAGAACTCGTAATTGAGCTGTCTCTTTTAATGTTGATTGATTACTTACATGTTTAAAGCTTTTTAAAATTTTGTTTTAGTAGATACTACAATGTAGAACAATTAGTAGATAGAAAACATTTTTTATCTTTTTAAAAATGACGTAAATTTGAGCGATTTACTTCACGATATGCTTGTAGATTATTAATCTGTCATGTTGAAAAAGTTGTACAGGGTGTAATTAAAAATTGTGTTTAAAATCCGCCATCACGCTATCTATCTGTAGGTAGGTACATAAATAAAAATAGCGATTTTGAATTTTGTAGGGAACAAAAAATAAGCTTTAGATTGACATAAACCATCAGTTGCGTGTTTTATTTGCGATAGAGCCGTTCTTTGTGGCTGTGACAAAAGCACATTTACAAATTGCATTGCGATTCATCCAATCAGAAAGGTATTGTGTTGATTTGATGTTTTTTGTGAAGCGCAGGGGATAAATTAATAAACTCGCTCTCTGACAAAAATGATCGTGATATTTTTGTTTAACCTTTTGAAACGATGCTCATTCAACCTGAATGAATTTTGTCAAAACGTTATCGCCGGTGCGAACTTGTACAGGTAGCTCATGTACACATAGAACAAAAGAGAAAAATGACAGTTTTGATATCAATTTTTACTGTGAAAAAGTAATTTTAATAGATATTTGTGTGTATGTGTGCGCTAAAGTTAATTAGATAAGCTAGATTATATAAAGCAAATTTTAGAGGAATCCAACTGTTAAGATTTACGATTGCACGCTTGTGAATTATTACATTACATAAAACGTTTTTCTTATGCTATAAAAACATTAAAAAATTAACTTAAGCATATGTACATATATTATACTTTTTTAAAACATTATCTAAATTTTTATATCCAACACAATACATTTCTTACTTGATAAAAAAGAAATATATTTTAAGTAAGTACTTCCTTTTTTTTTTAAGTAACTTTAATAGGATTTTTATGTACCAAATGGCTGATTTTCTTTCTCATTAATTTTCTGGAAATTATTATTATCTAATATAAATTATATACCACATTTCAAAAGAACTAAACAAAGAAAACATTTTACATGTGACAAAAAGCATTGTGACAAGCAAAACTTTGGCGAAATAAGAAGAAGCCTACCTCTAGACATATTTTTTGCTTATTTTTTTACACAAAATAAGCCAAACATTGCTTTCTTTCATCATGTCAAAAAATAAAATCAAAAAACTAAAAAAAAGTTATTCTTTATTTAGCGACTGAAAGCTTGATGTTTTATGACTACATGTACATCTAAATTCCAGAAAGTGTCAGTTTTGACACAACAACACAGTTGTAACAAAAGCAACGTTAACTTGTGAAACTTATATAATAAACTGATGACAACTTAAGAACAACATTTTCTTAACAAATTGTATAAAGAAAACAAAGCTTGAAAAACTATAAAATCTTGTATGTGCAGCTTTATCAAACCTACCACTTAATTTTTAAATTTGCTGAGAAAAAAATTATACCTAATAATTAGACGTAGGTCTCTCACTCTATGCTATAAAAAAAATTTAAGTTCAAAAATTTTATTAAAATCTAAAATACTTTCATTTGTTTACCTGACAGAAAAAAATCTTTGAAGAGGTTGGAACAAAAAACTTCGTATTAAAATGTTGAAGTAAATCACCCAATAATGTGTGATAAATTTCTGTGTGCTTACGTATTTTTGTATCTGCTTGAGCTATCTATAGATCAAACATAACCTACAAAACTACAAATTGTCATAAATCGTTGCTACAAAAAAAATTAAAGTTTATTAAAGCATGAACAAATTATTTTTTGCAACAGCTAACGTTATTTTTACGAGTTTATTATTTACATCACTGTTGGCTATTAAACAAACAGTTGAGAAAAAAAAGAAAAAGTTGAAAAAAGTTAGAAGAAGTTGTTATGTTGGATTTTTTAAACAAAAAAAAAACTGCTGAAAAGTGTCTTAGTATGAGATTTTTTTCTCTGTTGATGCCGTTATAAATATGAACAATGTTTCGCCTTTCTAGAGCTTTGCATTACAAACTTTGGTAACCCTGTTTAGAGCACTGTCATAGTGCTCTAGGCAGGGTTTAATATATTTGAACCAATATCGGTTTGACAACTTTTTAAATCAAGAAAACCTAAGGCCAACAAAACCTAAAAATAACATTTAATAATAACAAGATATTTTTAAGCCAAGTCATTGTATAACTGTGGTTTTATACGTCGGTAGCTAATAAAAGAATAAATTTTCTCAAAATATTGAAACAGTGAAGGTAAGCACACGAAAATTATGAAAACAGTGGAGGTAAGCACATAAAAATTTATTACAAATTGGTGTTTTTAGCAACATTAAGAAAACAAAATTTAATTTTCTTATTTATGTTTCATCTTTGTTATTTGGAATAAAATGTCATAATTTTGCCACTCCCTTGCGGAATAATTTTATTATGTCATTCTATTACGTATTATCAAGAATACTAATACTATCCTAAGAACAGCTTAGAAACGTTTGCAAGAAAATGGTCTAAGCAAACCAACTATTATCTTAAGCTTCTAACATTGTAGCATGGCATATCAACTTAATGAAAAATAATGATTGCCGTATTACAGAAATAAATAATATATAGACAGTAACGGTCATTCTCGATTCTTTTAATTTAACAGCCAACTACTAGATTTTTAAACTCTAGCAAAAGTAATATTATAAAAATTAAACTGATTATTATAAAATTGTCAGTAATGAAGATCAACAACGGCTTAAAAAATAAAGCATTAAAGCACAAGAAGAAATCCTAAAACCTTCAATATCATTTCTTAGAAGTTTTAATGATGCTGTCTAAACTCTTTTAAAAAATTTACCAAATGGTAGTAACACTTACCACCTTTCAGTCCTGAAAAACAAAAATGCGGGATAAAAATACCCAAAGTGTACCAACAAAACCAAGTTTGCATGTGTAAAATGCGTTATCTTTTTGACATTACAGAAAATTATATCTGTTTTCATAAATAACAAAAACACTAAAAATTAACTTATAGTTTCAAAATAATTTTTTAAAGCAAATTTCTACACAGTAGATACTATACTCTATTCAATTTCAAGAAAGAGTGCATGAAAGAAAATGCATGCAGGTTCTACGTGATCACGTCTATGAAGTAGGAGATGGTTGAAGATTTTTCGGACAGGGCAGGCCGCACAATAAATCGTATATTTTACTTTAAACCAATTTTGAATGGTTTAAAAACTATTCAACATTCAAATGACCAAAATACTCTTTCTTGAATCTGAACAGACTATAGCCAATAGCGTAACTGCGTCTTTTTGCAAAAAAGGTTTCTCTTTCTCTCGAAAAATCACATTACTATCGCATTTGTTTATGTTGTTAAGTGAAATAGATGACTGATAGAAAACTAAAAAAATTGATATTTCACAAAAATAATTCACAAGAAATCAAGAAAATCGCTTTGAAACCAAATTGGTGAGATTGGGAATTTGTCTAGATGAATATAACTCGACTTTCTTTTTTTACGGAAAATTTCGAATTAAATAGACCAAAATTTGTTGCTTTAGAAAAAATCTAAAAAATTTTTTGTCATATGATTAAAATTTTCCCAAAAAAAAAGAAAGATTTGTTATTTTGTAAAAAAAAACTTAAAAACAAAAAGATATTGTGCTTAAGTTTTATTATTATCAAAATTTATTATTTATTGTTGTAATGACAACCTACAGTTTTTTATGTTTCATATTTTTTTAGCTTAAGAAGCTTTTAGTATTGAAAATAATGACTTACACTGTAAAAACTGTAGCAAGTAATAATTTACAAATTATTAATTTATTACGCCTTTCAATTCAATGTTAGAGTTTTAATTATTATAATTAGATTTTTTATTAATAAAACTTTTTTTTAAAATTAATAAAGATACTCTATAAAACAAAATGCGACATTTAAACTGCAAAAGATTGTAGTTAATTGCAGAATAAAAGAAAGTATAAAGAAGGCCGTCAAGACTGTAAAACATAAATTTGAATAGTTTTCTATGTTTTTATTTGGGTCATAGAAACAGATCGCGTGTTTAATACTGATCAGGATATTACCTAGCGTTTGTGGTTACTGTTGAGTGGAACAAGTCATACAAAATTGCACAATTACTTATTATGCACGTTTAAATTCGAACACAAAGATTATGTTTTTATCGTTGCGGTTTAGCACATCATTATCAAAATCTTCGCTGTAATATCACTATTATTAAGCTATAGATAAAAAAATTTGTTTCAATTCATCCTCGTGGGTAATACTGCTTATTACCCACGTATAATTTTTTCCAAGAATATATTTTGTTTTTGGATTATATGATTAAATTCCATTTCCTCCTCTTCCAAAATGACTAGTGTTAATTGAATTTAACCCCTACAGTAGTGGCAAAACCTAAGTTGTCTTTCTGGCTTCCCACCAATAATAATATAAGGGGTTGAAACAAGTGAATCGAGGGACAAGCACGCATCGCGATCGCAGCCTGCCAGATAACGTGTTTTACTCATAATTAAGATGCTATCGTGTCTACTATCACGGAACGTGGTCGTATTATAGCCAAATGCTAAAAACTCAACGGATTCTCAATATGCTGTCCGGCATTCAAAAATTTCAACAGCTTTATTAGAAAAAGGGTGTTTTAATCAGATGCTAATTGGTCAAGGTGGCTTTGTCTTTAAGTTTATTTGCATAGTTTAAATTATTTTATTTTTATGCAGAAAACTGTTAAATCTAGAGTAAATTGTGACGTTTTGAACAACCTTTGAGATAAGTGGCACACATATAATTAAAAAAAATTAATTTTAAATTTTCAACAACAAAAAAAAAACGTTTAAGGCAAATTTTTGCAACATAGTGATGATACAAATATTTAACTTATTATAATTTGTTTTTTGTTAAAAAACGTCTTTAATTTTTAATTTAAAACTTTAAAGAATTTCTAAATTTGATATTTATTATTTTTAATTAGAATGGTATCTCTTTAAAACCGCTAGCTACAATTTCACCTCTTTTTTTCAGACATACTATAGTACAACTATTTATTAATTAAAAATATAGAAAACTAGTTCATGTCTTGTATAAGGTTTTTAGACTTATTTAATTGCCGGCTGATTCTGTAAATAGTTAAACTCTAAAAAAAAAAACCTTAAACTCAATTTTTTTTGCAAAAGTTGTATTAAATATTTTATTTCTTCGATTACTTTCATAAAAATATGTTTTGTGGTTGTAAATCAATTAGATAATTTTTTTCTTAGTCGAAAAAAAATTATTATAAGTAGAGAGATTAATGAAATCGAAAAAACTGTCATTTTAGTTCAATATTATTTAATTTATTTTTTTTAAACAAATTTATTAAAGATAGAAGGTGGTGATTATTTTCATAACCAATATTTATACGTTTTAAGATTACTCAAAAAAAAAACGTTTAAATATGAATAAATTAGTATCAAATTTTAAAAACTATATGAAAAATTATAAACAATAAAAAATCAATGTTTTATTTATGACCACAAACAATTTCTAACTTCTAACTCTCTTTATTTACTTTCTTAAATTTCGTAGACTAATTGATTGGTTTGAAATATTTTGCACATTAAACTATTCACACAGTTTTACCATTTTCCAAAAAACTTTTTTTATTAGATCTCGATCACGCTTTTTCGATCACCAAGTGGGTGAAAAGTCATCAGAAGATGAATAAAACTGAATTATTATTTGCCTAATTTTAGGAATTTTTTGTGGTTTTTTCCTAATATTCCGAGCAATGAGCTGAAAAGATCTCTGTTATCTTTGTAAGTGCATTTGACTTATTTTTTTGAATTTTAATGAGTTTAGCGGCGTCTCTAGTTATTTAGCTTGACTAATTTAAAACTGTAAATACAAATATAATGATTGCTATTAAAAGCGTGCTCTTCTTTACTCGATTTGTCCAATCTGCCGTATTTTAAGTGAGCTAAGTGCTTTTTGTATCTAGTTAGAACTGTTCTACGCGTTTGCCCTATATAACATTTGTTACAGTTACTACACTCTATGCTATAAATTTAAACTTTTCTAGAAATAGCGTAATGTCTTTTGGACCTCATTTAATTTTTTTTAATTTTGATTTATTTCCTTATTATATCCATTAGTATTGGCAAGTTTTTACATAATTGCTTATTCTTTATTAAATTTTTATTGACTTAAAAGAAAGTTGAATAATCTATTTACTTTTAAACTTAAACTTGCTATTTTCTGTTAAAAATAATTATTTGAGTCGTTAAGCAGGTATCTTGTTATTTTTCTAAATATATCAAATTCTAAATTGCCTGTTGCTTTTTTAATTACGTTTACATTTTTACAGAGTAGTTTGTTATTAATTTTTTTTATAAGTAAATTTTATTAAATAAAAACTAATATTTAAATTTGACACAAAATTTGTTAAGCTTTGAGAATTATTAAAAACAGCAAAGACGTTGTCTATGTACCTTATCCACATTCTAGCAAATATTTGAAACCGATTTTCTGAATTATTTTCAAAATAATGCATTTTTTAAGCTGGAAATACCATTATACACTAACCTATGTTGCCTCCTTCATTTTGTTTGTAACATTTAAAAATTGATTGTTTTACGTATAACTGTTATGTATTTGCTGAATAGATTTACTCAAATTTGTTGTAATAGAGCAGATTTTTCAAATCATTGTGGTTTCTATTGGAACGCGAAAATGTAGGAAAAAATAATATACTTGAAAGTGGACAGAGCTCTCGAGATCTAACAAACAAACTTTTTGCTAAGTGGTAGAACTGTGTATATAAATTGTTAGTAAGAGTAAGAATTTTAACCGTGATTAAAAAATCTATTAAATTTTAAAAAAGAAATCTTTAGTTATTTTAAAATTTAGTAAAACACAATTTGTAAACTAATTATTGTCAAATCATCTATTCATAACAAAATTTACTCTTATTTGCTATAATTTTTTAGTATATTTTACATCTTCTAGGTGCAAGCTTTAAAAACATATGTTATAACATAAAAATTTTGCATTTCTTGCTTGCTGCTTACATAATTTGCTGCTGCTTATATAATTTGGCTTATATAATTTGCTTAAATCATATAAACAATAATTATATAATTTATATAAATTTTATTTTATTTAATTTTTAATGTTATAATAATAAATATAACAATAATTGTTATTATTTTAATTAAATGCCAACACAAAAACCTTTTTTTGACATATACAGTACAAGATTAAATTAGCAAATAACTAAAAATCTGCAGGGGTATAGACGTGTATAATCTTATATTGTAAATGTGCAAATAGTTTTCAGGTTGAAGAAGCCGTAGAAAATATTTAAATTAATTTAATTGAAACAAGCAAGGTCAATATGCCACAAAACTTGTATCTGTTGAAACCAAAAATAAGCTAAACTTTGCACAAAAACGCACTGATATTGCTACTTTAAAACAGTAAACCGTCGCCAAAAATAAAAGATACCAGATGTGACGTCAGAATTAAAGTTAACTTTAATTAATTATCGACAAACTAATGTGAATTGCCAATACCTCACAGTAAATTTTATTGCACTAATCTGAAAAGTTGACACGAGATTGTTTTCTGTTCAGGGTAGTACCATTGGTAGTACTCAGCGGCCTGATGGTTTCTATGTATAAACCCAAAACAAGTCACACTTTAGGAGTTAAATCTTTTTTACTATTGTTGCTCTGTCCCTGTCATTACAAGCAATAAAATTTTCTGCCGAGGATATCTTAAGCTCTTACTATAATATCATAATAAAACAAAAAAAAAACGCAGCGCCATTTGTCTGTGAAACAAATAGTGTCACTTATTTAGCTTGAATTGTTTTCATTATTTATAATTCGCATTTTTTCGGTAATCTTTTACAATAAAAATATATAGCCATACATATAGTCAAAACAGATAGTATACAAATATGTACATGCTTAGAGCCTATTATCTCTCATCAGTGAGATTTAATAGACCATGATGAATTCACCTGTATTATTCAATGTTCTATTCTGATTAAATTTGTTTTGGCAGATCGGATGTATACGGTAACCCCAGTAATATATTTTCTGTACTGTTATAATATTACAATTTTTTATAGTATTTTTTGATCATTATACTTAAAAATGCGTTGCAGAATTATAAATGTTCAACCTTTGGAAAATATTGAACAAATGCCATTTGGAGTGATTAGGAAAACTTTTAAAGATGATTATCAATCTGTTAACATTCTCTTTTATAAAATATTCACGCTTCAGCTCATTATATTAAATATGTCCAGTAATTCCTTCGTCTACGAAATTATTCAAAGTGTTTTAAACGCTCATAATTTCTAATTAATTTAAAAAATTGTTGACATAAGCGCGGGCGAATTTCGTCAGCTGTCATTTTTATGTAAATTTAATTTAATAATAAATAGAGATCTTGTTTTGAGATAACTGTTACCTCTTTGAATTTTATTCCATTTGTGTTTTTCGGAAAATAATTTCTGAAATTTGATCGAGGAGTTATTGTCTTTGAGTCTATCAAGTTTGTTCTCATTTGCCATCAATAACCGTTGTTATTTATTATTAATTAATATCGATGACACTTTGTTTAAGATTCCTATAAGGGTCTAGAAACACAGCAGAAATGTCAATTAAAAATTAAGTACAGGATATTTTATCCGTCAATGGACAAGTTTGTTTATTCTTTTGACACAGGACAAGGAATTCGTCCGTGTGCTTAAGGGTACCCACAATTCACTCAAAAAAATCATTACTGCTTCTAATCTAGTCAATTCGAGCTACGAAAATGAAATGACTGAAATCTGATGTTGGTAGAAGAGGTCCAGCTAACAAGGGTTTCTGTCGCCGTTATTTATAGTGGGCTCTGACGCAACACTCAGGTAGCTATGGTCCATCCAAGGTAGGCGTCGCATTTTTTTTGGAACGAAATCCTTAATTTCTTGTTTTTTGTTTTTTCTTTGAGATTGTCTGACAAAGTGACAGATTTAACAGAATGGGCCTAGCCGGTTTTTTTTCGGTTGTTGGATTCTTTAATGCTATCATCATTGCTTTCGTGATAAGATAGCTGTTTTACATTCATCGCTACCGTCACTATTCAATGTTTACCACGACACTTTAGATAATAACGCTGTTGCTACAAACGACACTATTTTATTTATCTTCGTCTGTCGAAGAAGCTTAACACAAATCATTGTCTAATTAAATAATGTTAATCATCTTGTTAATTTATAGAAAGGCTTAGAAAAGAAATATCCATCTATCACAAATAACTTAGATTGTATTAAGAATACTATAAAAACAAATAATATAATATAATAATAATAAGATTTTATCCATAATTCTTTGTAAAACTTGTGCTAAAACTTTGCATACTGTATGTTACCCGTTTACTTAAAACTAATTCATTGTAAGATTAAGATTTCTGTCAAAAAACTTGTTTTTGACTATTTTCAAACATGCTTTACATTTATAATCGAATAAAACTTGGCTAAAAATATACATTTCTCATATTTATTTAAATTATTGCGATGTGATAGGAATTACATCATCGCTGGTACGAAAAATGATGGTAGTGGTGTTTTAAAAGCCTAAAGATATATAGTCGGCTCACTCAAGTAAGACCCCATAACATTTTATTGCATATTAGGCAACGATTAGGGTACAATAATGTTAATTTCTAATCTTCTATGAGCTGCCACCTGCTGTTAACCGTCTTATTCTGTCAGGACCATCTTCTACAATTACTTTTTTTCCCTTATTGTGCTAGTACGGGATTTAATATTAAATTGAAAAACTTTTCCACTTACATACAATTGGAAAATTGATTTATGGTTTGATTTCAATTTATTGCGTCTTATGTCATTTGACTTAAACAGTTATGGAGTCTTAGTTGACTGATTTGATTATAAACTATTTTTAGAAATAATTATTATTTTTCTAATTTTTTAATTTGGTTGTGGTAGCCAGATATTTATCTTAATATTTCTTCTAGGTTTTGAAATATGACTGATTTTATAATAAGAAGCTATACTTTTTTTTAACATTTAGGCTTTCTATTGGTTTTATGACAGTGGCTGTTTTTTTAAGTTAAAAATAACAAAAAAAATTTTTTTTTTATTTTGGTTTTAACGAGTTATTATTTTGTAATTTCTTCTTAAAATAACCTTTACCTTTTGCTATTTTATTATTTTTATTATATATTAAAGTGCTTAAACTTCACAATTCTTTCAGAATAAATTTTAATTAACTTTTAAAAAACAGTTATATTTTAGGAAAATAAGTTTGGTACTCTAATGGATTATAATAACCGCACAAAAATCTATTACGTAGCGATCTCTAAAGAGTCTATTTGCCTATCAAAATAAAAACATATTGCAAAAAAATTTTTTTGCGTAGGATTGTTGTTTTTTTGACAAAAAAATCATCAAAAAACTAAAAAACATATAAAAAATCATTCTAATTTTCCCTCTAAATTTTAAAATATAACTGATTATCAATTAATCTATAAACTCTAATTTTTTAATTTTCTTAATTTTTAAAAGTAGGAAAAACAACATAATGTAAAAAGATTTTTAGTGATTTTAGTTCAATTGAGTCATTATTTTGTGAGATAGCGTACTTCTTATCGAAGTTGACTCTATTTCTTGCAGTTTTATCATAATGGCATTTAAGCCACTAACAGAAGTTTTAAATAAAAAAATTATTAATTGCACTATTTTTATTTTTTGTATTATTAGTAGGTATACATTAAATCAAAATATGAAATAGCAAAAAGCACTCTCTTTCTGAATTAATACAGTTGAACAAAAAATATTAAAAGAGAATCATGTTTGAAGAATGCCGACGGAATAATAAATAATCCTTTATGGTTTTGAATTTATTATGTACTAAATATATATAAAATATCAATATAAACTAATTGTAAGTAAACATGCTAAAATTTACAACTGGGTCAAAAAGCGTAATAAGTAAATAGCTAGAAACTTTTAGACAATTTAAAAAATTTTTTTTTTTAAATTTAAACGTGGATAATAAGAATAAATTCTATAACACTTTTAGCAAAAATTAGTCACAACTTAGTAAAAAATACAAAACTAAGTAAACTGTCAAAAGCTATTTACATATGTATTTTGCTAAAGACACAACATAATGCACTCAATCTGTCCAATATTAATCCAAATTATTTTTCAAAAAAAAACATGTTTATTGCGCTATTGGCATGACTTACTGATTCCATCAATGATATTAGCTCACTAAAACCTTTTTAAATAATCTATTGTGCTTCCTACATCTACAAACATCTATGACCAGACAAAAGCTATTTTTAATTTAGAAAAAATTTTTTGCTTGAGTGGGAATTGAACTTACGCCACTCATTTGGCTAGGCTTTAAAAGCACTATCTTTAGCCACTTAGCCATTGAGCAACCTATACTGCTTTTAAGCTTTTATTTGCTGACAATTGCTAGTAAAAATTAATTTTATTAATAATCTAATTTTTTTTTTAATATTTTGTTGCATAGATTTGTAAATTATTTGAAAAAAAAATTATCAGATAAAAGAAAGCAAAAAAATGTAGATTTCATTACAAAAAAAATTACTTCAAGTTTTTTCAAAATAAAAGAAAAATATTTTTAATGTAAGTTTATTAAATACAGCTTGAAACACTAGTAGTAACAGAGCCCATTAACAGATTTTAAAATCTACTCATGCGCCTCAGGTTAACATAAGAAGAAATATCTTGTCTCAATCTAAATACCTCTACTGATTTTAAGTTTTCGAAGCAGAACAGTAAATAAGATTGTAAGTTAGAAATACTCGAGTGCGCTATGGTCGTTAATTACGTGTTGAAAAATGTAGATTTTAACAATTTGACTATTTGAGCGGCACGTAAAAGGGTAGAAAAGTTTCAAACTTGCAACAAACGTAACTTTAAAATTTTTAAATATTTTTACCTTTTTTCTTTTTTTTTAATTATTTTGCTGTAATCGTTATAGTTTGCGTCACCTTCGAATTGATAAATCTTAGAAATTTGAAGTACTTAAACACATTGGTTTTTCTGTTTTTTCCAATTAAGTAAAACTACTTTATTCATGCAAATTAAAAAAGAGATGTAATATCTCTTATTAAAATTGCCTAAATGATTACACTTTCAATGTCTGACGCGTTTGAGTATTTCTATGTAATTTACATTTTTAAAAATCTATAGACGCCTTTTTTACCGATTGGAGTATACATATAGGTTGCATAAAAAAACAACATTTTTTTTTAATTATGCTAAAAATGCTGCTTAAAATACCAAAAAAATGTCGGTTAAAACAAGAGTTCCTAATTTTAATATCAAGTTGTCCCTCATCGCGATTTTTCTTTTTTCATTTAATTAACACAATTAATATTATTTTGAAGTAGAGACTTTTGTAGTCTTTTAACAAATAGTTAAATATTTGTATATTTTTAGAGGAAAATAATCGTTTTTTACAAAATATCTTTTATAATTTTTTTATTGATGCAGTCCTTCAAAAGTTATTCAAATTGGAAATAGACTTTGATAAAAATGTTAAAGTTTTCTTATTTAAGACTTTTTTAGCTTCTCAACAAATAGTCAAATTGTTTGGTTCACAAAATATTTTTGTAAAAAATTGAGAACGCTTTAGAAAAGGTCTGTTAGAATTTTTTGATAAAAGCAATTCTTCAAAAGTTATTCGAGTTAGAATTTGACACTAGAACAATTTTTAATATTTTTTTGAACTTTTTGGGGCATCCATCTAACTTATTGCAGAATTATACTAAAAATTCCTTTTTTTCTGAAGTTAAGTTTATAAGTTTTAATATAAAAGTTTATAAGTATAAAAGATTTCTCTAAATATAAAAATTATTTTCACAATACTTTAGCTCCAAATGCATTTAAAATTATTTTTTAGAAACTGGTTATTTAAACATTGTTTTTTTTATCAAATTTTTTTTTAATGTATATTTTTATTTTTTTTTATAAAATACTCTTGAACAATGATAATTAAAAAAGCAAAAACTCATATCGTAATAAATAATAATTAAAAAAATAGACGAAAAAAATTTTTGAATATAATTCTGCAATAATATATATTTGCCCTAAAAAGTGAAAAAAAATCCTTAAATCTGTTATTAGTGTCAATTTCCAACTTAAATAACTTTTGAAAAAATGCATTTATCTAAAAAATAAAATTTTTTTTCAAATAAGTTCAATTTCTTACAAGAATATGTTTTAATCCAAACATTTGAGACTATTCGCTAAAGTTTTCATGTTCATTAAATAGAAAATAGCAATAAAACAAACTTAATTTTGAAATTAAGAGCTTTATTAGTCTTAAAAAGCACCTATTTCAATGTCCTGAAGAGTATCTTTAGTATAATTTTCAAAAAAAAATCGATTTTTTGGAAACCGCGTAACAAAATATTTACTATTTAATCTTTAGAAGATAATGGTGATTAGTAAAGCTACGTCTACTATTGTAAAATTCCCTGCTATAGCTTTTTTGTTGTATAATGTTTTACAATAGCTTTTTTGCTGTACAATGTTTGTGACTTTTCCTACTATAGAACAACAAATTTAAGCAAAAAAAAATATTAGAAATTTTTTTGACTGATTAATTTTTATGCAATATATAGTATAAAACAATAAGAAAATAACCACAAAGACAAGAAATAAATAAAAATAAGTTAAAAATCAAAGATACTGCAAGAGCACTAATAAACAAAATAGAGAAATATTGAAGACAAATAGATAAACAGGAAGGAATAGCGCAATGATTAGAAAAAGTGTAGGTACATTGCATAATATGAAATAACAATTACAGCAAGGTTGCTAAACCATTTCTAAAACAAAAGTAAGAATAAGAGAAAGATTTAGATGCAGAAAGAAAAAAATAAAAAAATAATATATAGATCAAGAAGAAAAAGAAAATAATAGATAATCAAAGCCACAATGATTTGCAAAAATCTGAAAAAGTACCAGAATTAAACGCTATTTTATCTATTTAGCGTCTATTGACAAAGGGTATAAAGTTTAAGAAGACTTGTATGAGTTGCTTTGATTCTATTTTGTAGTTGGTTAGCAGCAATTTCCTTTCAGAACACTACCTAAGCCAATTTGATTTTACGAGAGAGTCAAGTTCGTCAGTTGTTTTTCTAAAGTGGCAGTTGTTTCGCGTGAACAAGCATTTGTTTGCGCTCTCGATCGGTAATTCGCGTGCCTCATAATGTAGCCCCGTTTAACGTTACAGCCCTGAAGGTGCACGAATATGTTTCGAAAGCACGCCAGCCCTACGATTATTAGGAATTTTATATAATTTATAATTTCCAAGACAGATCGCGCTTTTTTATTGAATTAGATTAAGTTGGCTGATAAGGGTACAACGGTCGAGCAATAAATTAACGCAAATAGCCACCACAAGGGAGGACGATGCTTATCGCGAGGATTCGATCCATATACCATACCTACCGTGCTTTTTTACAGCCCTTAAATATCACATTTTGATCATAGAGTATTTTCTTCAACTTTTCACTGCCTACGTACAATACATCTTCTTTATAAATCCATTTTATATTTTTAATGAAAGTAGGCTCTGCATGGGAATAAAATTATGCATCCTTTTATGGGGAGCTTAAATAACAGTGGCGTACAAGCTGTAACGAAAGCCACGGACACAGATTCCAATTGCCTTGGCATTAAAATGTCTCCATCTTTTTCTGATTGTTGCTTCGATATATTTGTGTTCTTTTCTCACTCGTGTACCTGTGCAGCATCCTACACACCCACCTCTATAAAATAAATTGTCAAGTGAGCTGCAGTTCTAGGAAGCAGGCTGTGTCTGCTGCGATGTTCAGATAAACCCCATTAAGTACAGCTAGAGACAATACTATTTCAATGTGTCAACGGTGTACAAACACATGCCTAAAGGATGCTTAAAATGGATACTTTTTTACTTTGACTGACGACACATAACATCATT
Organism: Lagria hirta; assembly: GCA_947359425.1. NCBI lineage: Eukaryota > Metazoa > Arthropoda > Insecta > Coleoptera > Tenebrionidae > Lagria > Lagria hirta. The sequence continues at coordinate 10,443,544 of OX375796.1, read as the reverse complement.
CACTTTTTCTGCTACAGGTTCTACATGGATCTCTTTTCGAATCCTTTCGATAAATCATAAAACCAAAAAAGGCTTCAAATTTCAACACATTTTGCTATTTGAATGAATGATTTTTCGATTCTTTATCTGATTTTTCTTGATTTATGAGATGTCCCAAGAAGAATACCATGCTCTAGATGAGGTCGTAAATTTTCAATTTAATGACATTCTTACAAAAATGTTTGATATTTATAAGCTTGTTAGAAAATTTTAATTTGTGGTGTTTTGGAAGCTTATCGCTTTTAATTTGACAGTTAGTTACAAGAAAATGGTAAATATGTAACGGTTTTTGCTAACGCTGCCGACTTTGTAACAACTTAATTGGTTTTAAAAAAACATTTGCACAATAAACATATATATATATATATATATAAAACATAAATTGGAAAACAACAGTAAATAATAATAAAAAACATAAAAATTATAGATATTTATATTATAAGTGGTTAAAGACAGTTTTTATGCACTAGTATGAAAACTATATTGTACATAGTTAGGAACAGCCTAGATAATAATTATTGTAAAATTTTTTGAATTTTTAAGATTTATTTTTTTGAAAAGCTAGGCTTATTAGAGTTAGTTAGAGTGTCAATCACTATCTATATAACAATGCAATTTTTTGACCGACCTGAATCTTATGCTCAGAAAAAAATGTCTACTAAAATTTAAACAAAAAAACTTAGACTGCCTTTCACAATAAAGAGTTTCTAATATTTTTATTGACACTAAAATAAAAACAAATGTAGTAAAGCTTGTTTATAGTGCTTATCAAATTATTCTACTGCTATTTTTGTCATTAGCAATAAACAAACCAATAAGAGTATTATTTATTGATCGTTGCAATTTTTTATTACTTACTTGATGAACAAAATGAGTCATTAGTGTGGGATTATCCGTTTATGTCTTTGCTATTAATTCAATGTAAATGCTGTTAGCAAAATATATCTATATTTTTAAAATTCTATTCTTTTGGGTTATATAAAATTCGAATTTTTCACAACCAAACTCTACTTTTAACCAACTTTAAAAAAAAAGAAGTTTTCAATTCGACTTTTTTTTATTATTTTTAATGTGTATTACTTCATAACATTTTTCTGAGTTGATTGATTTTGATGGTTCTTTTATTTGGAAGCTGGTGCTTTCAATTTGGTCTCATTTAAATTTGATCAGTAGATCTGATAAGTAGTTTTTAAGTTATTCTTATAAATGTTTTTTTTTTTGACATTGGAGACAATTAAATACATAAAATAATAATTAAGTAATCATATTTAAGTAAGTTTTTTCTAAATTTTTAAATTGTGTAATTATTATAGTCTACTTTTGTGTAATTTAATTCAAAAATTTTTATTTTATATGATTATAAAATCTTTTATTAAAAGTTGAGTAATCTATTTAATTTGATTCCACAAAAAAAAGCTTTTTTTGAAATTCGGCTAATAGTTTAAAGATGGTACTCGACCTGTCAGAAATTTAACAAAAGAGGCAAAAGACCTTCAACTTTTTCAATTTACAACTTTTTTTAGATTTTTTTCATTTTAGCTGTCAATTCTGTTTTGTTTTTTTTAATATTTTTAACAAATTCTTATTTCAGACCAACTTTAAAAAAAAACAGAGGTTGTTGGACTCTTTTTTATTTTATGTGTATTACCTTATAACTTTTTTCTGGGTAAACTGATTTTAATATGTGTTTTTTTATTTGAAAGCTGATGCTTTCCATTTAGTTTCGTCTGTAATTTTTAAGTTAATCTTATTAATGCTTTTATGACATAAATTTTTGACACTTACAATTGATTATAAAAATTTGTAAAAAATTAAAAAAATATTTTAATATAATTGAATGATAGCCTTTTTATTTAATTAATTTAAGCAATTTAAACCTAGTAATAAAAAAATCAAATAATAATTAATCATATTGAAGTCGGTTTTGTTAAAAATTATGATTTGCTTTTTGTTAAAAATCTTTAAAACTAGGTATATAACTTTTGCTATTTTTTACAAACTTTTTTTTTTTTGAGCATAACATAAATAAAGTTAGAAGTGTCATATTCTATATTTATTATTTAATTTTAAAGTATAGTTTGACAATAAAATATTTTTTGCACTAGTCGCTTAAAGGTTGGTAGTTTTCGATCGTTCCCGATGGATTGAAAAACGACTTTTCCACACTCCGGTGTTTTTTACGTTGCAGCCAAAACTGAAAAAAACAGCGACCAAAATTTTTGAAGTTCTTTTATTTAATTAAATAAAACCATAGCAATCAAACAATAAGATCATTTTAAATTAAAAAAATTAGTTTTTTATAATTAGTAAGTGTTTTTGATACCTTACTCTATAAAATTTAAAGTTATTAAAATTTTTTTATTGATTATACAATTTAGAATTAAAAAACTTATTTTTATAAAATTGGTTAGGATACATTTGAGCATCATAATTATTTAGCCGTAAATTGTGTGCAGTAAAATTAAACTTATCAACAGATAATAGTAAAATACTAGTAAAAAATTTAATTTTAAAAAATTAAGATATTTCTAATAAAAAATTACAAAAACATGTTAACTAATTTATTGTGTGAAAAAAAAAACTTTTTGATTAAGACCTTGCAAAGCTATTTTTTTTGATTTTGATGATCTAAATAAAACACTCTGTATAACAAATTATTACATTTTTAGATTTTACATACCCCTTTAAAGTCAGTTTGCCTAGTGTCTAATAAATATGCTTTTTAAAATATAGATTTAGATTAATGTTTTATTTATGTTTATGAACTTTGCAGACAAAGATTATTTTTTCTTATTTTTTTATAGTCTAACTTTTTCTGTTGCTTGTTTTGTTTCTTCCAAATCTTTAATAAAATTTGTTTTCTATCTTGCTACTCTAGTTTTTACTACCTATATTTTACAAATATTAAGCTTTTTTGTTTAAATTTTAATTGCTGTATTTCTAACACAAACTTAAGGTTTTTTTATACAAATCTATTTTTTTTTCGCAATTTTACTATTATGACTTTTTATTATTTGTTTTTTTTTTGTTCTTTCAAGTTGGATTTTTGTATTTTTATTTATTCTAATTTAGAACCGTTCTAACTTGTAGCAGCTTTTGATTTTGTTAACCCATTTTTTCAATTTTTTTTATTTATATGCTTCATTCTCTCTTCTCTTCAAACATAATAAAAATGCTCTAATTTTATTCTAGTTTTTATTTATTTCACTTTTTTACATTTGATAAAAAAGTGATAATTTTTAAGTGTTTCTGTATGTTGTTCTGTAGCTACTATACCATTTAATCAATTTTGATCTAACTTTTTTTATTTAAAAGATGAAGTGATCAAAAGTGATTTTTAGCTTTAATTTAGAAAAAACCAACAGTTTAAAAATTGTAAATTTATTTTTTAGTTAAATAGTGGACGTAAGACTACTTCTTCGGTCTAATGTAAAGCAAACTTAATGCTTTTTTTAAATGACTTTGTACTGATTCTAAAACGTTACTCAGAATTTGCCAAACATTTAAATTTCTTGCAGCAGTATGTTTTTGTACTTATTGCAACGGTTTTAAACAAAACATTTTAAAATTTTTAATAATTTTAAACATTTTATTTAAGAAGAATACTGTTTTTGTTAGTTTTTATATTTTATATTTTTTAAAGCTTTTTTATGCTTATTACTTATATGCACCTAGTTTTTATTTTTTTTTAACTCTAACATTTTTGTCGTTTTAATTTGCAGTAGAGTTCATATTTTTATAATTTTTTTAACAAAAATTTTAAATGGTTTTTTTTTTACTTTTATTTTTATTACAGATCTTACAACAGGCTTATTTTTAAACTTAAAAAATTTATTTTTTTTTTAATTTGTGAGCTCTATATATTTCATAAGATGCTACGGCAAATGCTAATTTTAGTAAGAGTTTACTTATTTTATATAATCTTAAGTAAACTGTTAGATTAGACATCATTGGTTTTATTTGGTATCAATTATCATTGGAACTTTATTAAAAGTTTATAATTCTTTTTATTATTTTTTAAATTTTTTAATTTTTTCCAACTATTTTTATTCTTATTTTTTCAGCAATGGTTTTATTTTTCAAGTTAATTTTGATCTAATTTTTTTCATATTTTTTCTTAGTGTACTATTTTGTTGTTTAACATTGTTTTAGTTGCTTTTAAATGTTTATGCTAATTGTTTAGTGTTTTAGATTAAATTTATTATTAGTATTACAAATACAATAATTTACAAAATGAGGAAACTATGTTTTTTGCTAAAACGTGTTTTAATTAATAAATAGTAAATTATTATTATAAATAAGATTTTACAATGTAAAGCACAAGATAGGAAGAAGACATGTGAATACTTGTATTATTGTGTGAAGCTGGATGATATATTGCCGTCATTTCCGTTCTAAACCAATTAATTGGTAAAAACTATAAAGCATTTTGATTTATTTAAGTCTGGTTTTATAATAATAAACGTAATTTTTTAATAAATAAAACCATATTTTCATATAAAAAATTTATTTTAAACAGTAATTAAAAAAAAAAACGTTTAAAAGTAGGCACAAAAATAAAATTTGTGTTTATACTTATATAGTACAAAGCACTTTACTTTTTTAAATACTCTACACAACACGCCAACCCCCAGCCTGCATAAAACTGGTAGCCAACAGATGCGTCTGCGCCTCTAGGAAAATGATACCAGAACTAATCATTCAAGTTAATAATGGTAGTAGCAGTGAGTCCGATATCAAGGCAGATGATTAGATGAATATTACTAATGTTGCCATACCCACTTACATAATTTTTATATTATTCAATGATTATTCAATCTCTGTCTTAATAATTAATTGTAATTTATTTGTTATCTTTAGTAACTTGCAGGCGAAGAAAGTAGAAGCAACCTGAATACAGCCCCGACGTCGTATCTCCAAGATTCTGCACAAGCAAGAACTCTGCTGTAAACTCTTATAAAGATTAGTGAAAGTTAAGTAACAATGAAACCACATTTGCAGAAAATGTTTAGCCAAACAATACTATTCCTTCAATAGCTGTTTAGCTGTTAAAACTTGAGGTTAAATTTTTTGCCACTGATAGCGATTGTCAATAAAAAACGCTTTCTTATTTATGCAATCAGTTTAACAAATAATATCTCAAATATAAAAAGGCACTTGTTTTTGATAAGAAAAAATAGAAGTTTAAGCCAGCTTTTATAGTAGTCCAAGTTCTGTAGAACAAATCTTATTGTATAAGAGTTAAACGGTGTATAACAAATAGCTTGAAACAACTTTTTAGAAAAGTTTGTGTCAATTATAATTATGCTTTTGAAGCAATATCTTCCTCTTCAGTCGAATAAAAAGTGACTTAATCGTGCTGAATATGTTTTAGCTCATAGTTACTTTCATTTTTATAAATTTTTGCCGTAGATAGAGTTTTCTAAATGTTACGTCAAGAAACTGTCTCTTTTGACTTATTTTAATTATAGACAGTTTAATTTAAACTAAGAATCAAGTATAAGTTTACAGGTTACAGCGAAGTAATCTGATTCGCTAAAGGTCATCAAAAAAATGTCGCATATATCGTGCCTAGACCTCATTGTTCGAAGCTAACTCTATCAATTAATTATTCCCGCCAAAAAAAAAACTATTTGAATAAATTTAATCCTCAGCATTAGCAATAATTTTCAAAAGTGGTGTGCACGCAAAGTGATTGAAATTATCGATGGTATCGAAGCTGAAGAAGATTTGTTTTAACATAAAATGAACGAAAAAGCACCACGTAGGCTGGACAGTAGTTAGTGATTACAAGATGAATGATAACGTACAGTAATTAATTTTGATTGATTGAGTTGCATTAAGACGATGAATGGAGATAGTCACTCATACATATGCCTGACCTAATACATGATTTTATTAAAATTGACCATTTATAATTGACATATGTGTGACGTAATAACCAAAATTAATTGAATGAGGTATAGTATGAGTTTTCTATTTATCTGCAAGGCTAATTGAAAAGATAAAAGATTATGTTAATACATAAAATAAAGATAATGATTGAATGATAGATGATTTACATTATACAAGAAAAGTATTAATGGATTGACAAATGTAAAAGTGACAGCTCTAGATGAGATACAAACTAGAACAATTAAATAAATAAATGAATAGACAGAATCTCAAATTCCTTTCTATAAACAGCAAAAATAGCAGCATTTCAGGTAAATTTAAAGATCCCTCAAAAATTCTGTGTTGTCTCGTTTAGGCCATTAAACCGTTAAATTATTGTGGTTTGTTTGACAGATCTCCAATCCCTTAAAAGTGCTACCTTTAAAACTGTCGCTTGCTTTAAAATTATTACATTGTTTTTCCTAAATTATGTTCCATCATTCTCGTTTGGTCCTTCCACCGAACAAGCAAGGCCTTCTATCGAATTTATTGTGACGTTTTTGGCAAAAAAAAACAAGCTAGAAGCAGGCAGCAATTAAAAATGCATAGTATTTCGCTTTTATTTATGTTTGATTATTGACTTTGGCTAGATTGAGAAAATTATAAGTTTTTTTTTTGTTGACAATCTGTCGACCCACGTTTCGAAATTTGGTTATTTAATTATTGACAGCAGGAAATAAATTCTTATTTTACTACCGAATTAAAAGTTTTTCTAAATTAAATTAGCAGAATAAAGTTCAAGTTCAAGGTATTTTGAATGTAAATATTTATAAAAAAATTAACGAAAAGGTCTTCTTAAACAAAGTTTTTCTAATTACTGTTTTTAACACGCTTATTAACGTCTATCAGAAAAAGTCAAATATCTCTAAAAGTGCTCTAAAGTGCAATAAATTTATATAATCGGTAATGCATGAAATGTGACAGTTTTTCTGTCAATTAGCAACTTTGGCTACTTTAGCTGAATAGATTAATTTATTTTTTTTTAATATATAATAAATGTTTATGTGCACTATACAGTGTGGCACATAAGTACATAAAGTGTAAAATAAATATTTTCTTATTTCGGTTTCTTCTTGTTTCTTCTTTTTATTCATTCTTTGTTTATCTTTTTGCTTAATTTTTCTTTCTTCCTCATTATCATTTTTATCCATTCTGTTAACTCTGTTTCTTTTCATTACTTTTCTCTCGCTAACATACTTTCTTTTATTTCTACGCATTCTTTCACCATGTGCTCCAATGTTTCTCTCTCTTTTCCACACATCTTGCATTTTCTTTTATTTTCTGCTACCCAAAATCTGTTGTCTCTTTCTTTATTCTTACATCTAAACTTTGCTAACATCTTTCTTGTTTTCTCTCTTTTCGTATGTCAACTTTTTAATCAGATATTTATTATTATATCTGCTCTTTCTAAGTTCTCCTCTCCTTTCTTGCTTGTCTAAGTCCTTGTTTCTGTGTTTCTCCATGCACCTCTTGATTTGCTTCTCTTTTTTTCTTAATTTTCTCTTCTACGCTGAACCCATTGCTTTCGTAATACCTCTATTTTTCTTTTTTCATTCCTCTATCTGATTTTCTGTTCAACACTTTTCAACTTTTTTTCAGTATCTCGCACCCTTCCCTATCTTCAAACTTTGCGGTTTTTTTTCTTACTTTTATTTTTAATTGTTTTCTCTTTCTTTCCTCTCTTACTATATATCCTGGAATCTCTCTACTTAAACCTAACATTCATCTTACATACTTCTCTTGCAGTTTTTCTATTTCCTTCTATTCTTTCCATCTTCAAATTTTGGCTCTATACATCATTACACTTTTTATCAGACGATCAAACATTGTCATTCCTACTCCATTGAATAAGTTAATTGTTATTTACATATTACATGTAATATCTGTTGAAGTTATAATTAGTGACATTTTTGTATCAAAAGCTTATTACATTGAAGTCGATTGCTAAAAGACACTAATGAAAGACTTAAGAAAAAAATAGTAATAAAGTTAAAACAATTTTACTCAAAACAATGTTTTATAGACTCAAGTTTATTAGCGTTTTTTAGTGAGACTCAATAATTAATATTCAAATTATTGAATAATTAACACAGTTGAAATTTTTTTTTTCATTTTTAAAATAACAAACTTATTATTTTTACAAAAAAAATGTTATTTTATATACTTGATAAGATTTAAATAAAGCTATGTTTACTGAAGCAAATATATTAATTGTTATTAAAAATTGTAAATACATTAAAATAGTACATTACTTTATCAGACAAAAAACAATTTAGTATTGTGGTCAGCTTTTTACGATTAGCAGTTGAACGGAGTGAGCCTAATAATTAAAACAAACAAGTAATAATTTGTCAGAACTCATTGGTAAAACTTTGTAAAACTTAGAAATTTTTAATATGTTTCTATTCTAAAGTATTTAATTTAGTCTAAAATTTGTTATTTACTTTAATGTTTTTAGGCTAGAAATGACAAGAAATAATGAAAAAAGTTGTTACACTTTTAGACGCCCCAAAAGCCGTAAAATAGTTTTTTAATGAAAATAATATTTAAAAGTATTTTCTTTACTCATATTTAAGACCTTAAATTTTTTGAAAATATTATGCATCAATTTTTGTTAAACATTTTATTAATGACAAATTGTCAAAGAACTTAAACTTTTATCATTCAAAATCTATCAGATTATGTCACATTTTTTATGTTTGAACCAAATAGCTATTTGTGCATTAAAAGCCCAAATGAATATATTTTTTTATTGAGAAAAAATCTCTCAAAAACGGCAATAAATTCTGGTCTCGCATCACACACAAGATTATTTCTAGGCACAATTTAATAATTAAAACGTCATATTTTTACCAAATCTTTTTTTACAAAATTATGCATTCAAATCAAATAGGTTTTTGAAACAAAATATTGTTTATCTGTCGTTATGAAATAAACTATACTTGATTGGCTGGATAGCAAGCCATTTTACGTTTGGCCGAACGTGACCAACAATGTGACATTTATTAGAAAAATTTACTTTAGCGTTGTCAAATAGCGTTTTTGTGTCAATTGTAGAAAAAGATACGTTTTTCCAGAGTGATATAAAAATAATTAAACTAAATTTATAAAACCAATTACTTTAAATATTAAAAAAAATTTTTAAATAAATTCTTAGCTTTTATATAATAAAAAAAACAGTGAATAAATATAAATCTACAAGGTAAAGCTTTTTTTTATTTTATTAGACTTGTTAAAATGCTATAATTGTATAAAAACACATAATATTATTAACAAGAACTAAAAAACAAACATTTACTAATAAACACGTAGCCTCAATTAATTAATGTGCAGATTCTGTGTACACTTAAAGTGTTTTTTTTATTTTAAGTTAATATATAGTTAAGACACATAAATCCCTAGAAAAATAACCAAATCTACATTAAAATGACTGCAAGGTTTATCCAAAATTTAAAAAAATTTTAAAAATAGTTTAAAGCAAAAAATGTTTTACACACACAAGGTTATAAAAAAAAAATTGAATAATAAACAAACTATAAAGTTATGAAAAATTCTCTTATCAAATATGTGGTTAACCAGACCCGATCTTCTCTATCACAAATTGCAAGAGCGACATCTATTAGAAGCTAACCTTACATTAAAGTTGAGAAAACAGGTCTCTACATGTTAATGCATGGGTCACTCTAAATGACAGATATCAATTTTGGTAGACACAATTTTAGGCAAAAAATACCTATATCGCTGATTGGTCACTTAAGTTATTATGTTAGAGCCTTTGGTTTTGTTATCGACCTTCTTTAGTTACTACCAACAAATAGAAAAAAATTTGCAATTAAAAATATTGATTTTTGACTAGTTATTCTCCCAATCAAACTTCTACCAATCATGTCACTAGATAATTTTAATCTCAATTAAATATCGATGTATTTGGTTTTTTATAAACTCATGCTAAGAGTTTACTTTTTAAAAAATTAACTAAAATTAAGTTAATTGAAGGTTTAATCAAAATTTGAATTTTTGATTAATTGTTTTTTTAAATTTAACCAATCACGTAACAAATTAATTCAAATTTTTCCTAAGTATTCGACTTTTACAAACACACGCCTTGTCTATTGTCAAATCTAGTTTAATTTAATCTAAATAAACTTATAGTGAATTTTTACATAAAACAATTAATGTCAATTTGTAATTTTTAAAAAGAAGGTACTATATATTTAGTAAGGGTTCTAAATTGTATATACCAATGAGTTAAGTTTTTGGTATTTTTCCCGCCTTTTGTTAAAATCGGTAGAATCCCACTAAAATAAATAGTCCCTTATTCGTGCAAACGAATCCATTAGTCGAAACATCGGTACATACACGAAGGCATTTCTTGGTACCATTTAATCGATGTGTTTTATTTTTACATTGTTAGGACCTGATGGTGTCTCTTTTCTCTTCTCTGTTCTCATCTATCTTTGTTCTTATTTTTTTTTGGTTATGTTTGTTGTATCCGGGCTCGTTACAGGCCTCGTTATTTAATTAACGATAGGCCATCTCGTCCAGTTCTCGTTTCTATCGAAACTCACACATGTTTGGTCTTATCGAGTGCTGCATCTTCTTTATAGTCGATCTGCACTCTTCTTCTTCTTCTTCTTCCTCTTCTTCATCGTTCGTTCGATTTAGTTGAAATTAATCAGGTAATGCATTAATCAAACGATCGCGCAACAGCTATTTATAATAATTACTTTAGGAGGTCTGTATTATAAGAAAAAAACGTGTTATTTATGATTCTCATAACACAAATAACGAAGGGGTGGAGGTGTTAGCCACATGCAGAGTTTGGACAATCTCATTACCAACAGCATTACTTGCACTTTTTTTGACCACTCCCGATGGCTTAGATCACTATTATTTTACACGACTTTTTGATCTTCAGATAATAGAAGAGAGAAATACCTTCTCCAAAAACACAAACACCGTTTTTTGCTTCGCAGTTAATCAAATTTCACTTTTTTTCTTTGGTTTTGTAAAATAACATTTAGCAATTAACTGCAACATACAAATGTCAACATCGTGCTGCTAATAGTTATTTCAATAAACACAAGCTATCTTCATCGAGTGAAGATATACAAATCTCTATGCTAGAATGTCACTCAAATCTTGTGAAAGCAGTTTTAAATTTTCATTAATTTTTTATCCATTATCAATAAATAACAATAACTGTATCAGATGTGATAAAAAAAGTATAATTTAAAAAAGGTTTTATAAAAGATTGGGAAAAAATCTTACATAGTCCATTTTCTTTTAAAATTAGAGAGAAAAAAATTACACAAAAACAATTTTTTAGAATGATTCTGCTGAGCGACAAAGCAAGATGATGCGAAAAAGTGGTACTACCTCATTTCTAAGCAAGTTTTAAGAGCGGCAGAGAAATAATTAACATCATGTATTTTAGTCTCAATAAAATAACGTTATACTTTAAATTCTGCTATGAACAATGCATCTAATCTCTCTAAGAAAAAGTTGTAAATAATCTTTGAAGAAATGCCGACAAATGTTTGAGAGCCAGGCTAAATTTGTAAACAAGCAGGTAGAATAAGATATACCGAATATTTCTTCAATCATCATAGTTGCTATATGCAAAAATTACATCTTAAATCATCATCTTAAACCGTTTGTCTGAAGGATGAAAGCTGAAAATTTGTACTGTTATTGGTAGTGGTCAATATTAAGCATTAGCTTTTGCAACATAGGAAAAACCATATAACGTCATTGCATTTGGGCTACTATACTTGTTACACAATATGGTAAGCAAACAGTTAAAAAAAAAAGTTGAGATGTAAATGTTGTTTCTAATTTCCAAGCAAAGTACAATAAGTAAACGTAATAACTAAAAATGTAGCAGCACACAAAGAAAGTAGATTTGAAAGAAAAATTTATGAAAAATATAAGAAAATGTATTAGAAAACTTATAATCGGTGTGTTTACTACACCCGACACTGCTTGCTTTTAACATTAACTCTTTAGCAATGTAGATGATGAATTGCAGAATAAGCAGACAAAAACAAATAAAGAGTAAGAACCATAATAAACAAAGCAGTAGCAAGTAAAAAAGTAGGTGCAAAAAAAATTAGATGCTGAAGCTATTAGTATGAAAAAACGTAAATTGACTTTAGAAATAAAGAAGGCAAGAATTGGTTTTTACATATGCTAGAGAAAAAGACAAGAGAGACGAAAAAATCAACAAAACAAAACATAAAAAAATTATTAAATTCAACCAGATAACCTATTACTGAAATAAACGTGAAGCAAACACAGTTAAAGAGTTAATATTAAACCAAAAAAAAAAGTTTAACCAAGCATATGTAAGAAAAAAATTTTACAAAAAAATGTATGACAAGAAAATATTAATTTTCTGAAAAGTTCTATTAACAATTAATCAAAAACATAAATTTTCAAAAAAAAAAAGAAATTAAAAAAACGCAACAAAGTAAAATTTTAAGAGAGAACAAATAATAAAACGAATAAAGCAGAAAAAAACAGACAGTGCAAACAAAAAAAATAGATGTAAGCAAAATAAAAAAAAAGGAACTTGATACAATAGCAATAGAAATTAGATTAATTCTAAGTGTGTTAAAATACTGCAAATGATGAAAACATGACAGTAAAGTTTAATTACAGAAAAAAAAGCAAAATAAATATAAACCAGCACTGACCAGAAAATAAAAAAAAACACTGTAAAATTTGCTAAAAAAACTTTAAAAGCATTATAAATTTAATAAAAATGACTGAAAAAGAGGTAAAAGATTTAATATAAAATAATAACAACAAAGCGAAAAATAGATGAATAAGATAAAGATAAAAAAAAGCTAAAATAAAATTAAGCAAACAAATGAAAGTAAACAAGAAGCAATGTATATAGAAAAAGTTAAACAAAGAAACAACGAGAAACAATGTATAGTTTATGTTCTCATAAAAAAAAACTTTATGAGTTAGTGAATTGTGTTTAACATAGTGGCAAATGATACAAGTTTTATAAATAGTCACTGATTATAAAACTTGTCACTATTTGTTTCTAAATCTTTATTTTTAAAATTATTAAAATTTATTACATCACAACTATAATAATTCTTATTGAATCGGCTTAAGCTTATTGTATGCAATTTTATACACAATAAATTATACAATACAATGCTATAAATTTGTAGACCAAAGCAATAATAAACTACTTTCGTCATTAAAATGCAGAAAAATAAAATAAGGCACTATAAAAAACTCATTTGCGACAATTAGCGCAAAAACACAAGCATTTGTAATGTCCAAAGCTTGTTCTCAATTTTAAAACATTTTTTTCTTTACTTGCACCTTATTTAGAACATTATTACTCAGGTAAAAATACATATTAACTGATCGTAACAACAATTTTTAGATATTAACAGAATCAGACAAGCTTTAACATAACCTCAAATTAATTTTTGTCAAAAAAAAACACCAAACAGCCTTGCCGTCTATAATTTTACAACTAACAAACATCTGAGAAAAAAATTATATTATAATTGTTTACAACGGTTACTTTAGAAACAATTTTAGTAATTATATGATTAATAGTAACATCTTTGTTGTTTTTTTATGTTATGTTTTTTTTTTCTTGATTGTAGTACCTCATATGCAAGTAAAAATAAAATTAAAAGCACAAAAACTGCTTTGTCAATCTAGAAATAACTTGACAAAGTAATAAAATAAAAAAATAAATGTGCTAGAAAAAAACAGTTTTAAAGACAGCTTGATAATGGTTATTTACGTATTAGTGCGGTAAGTTTTATTTTACAGCACAAGGCTTTAATTTTGAAACACGACGCTCTGCGGAGTGCTTTAATAAAACATGTGATGAAAAATCACATAATTATAAAAAAAAAATTAATTAATTATAATTAGTTAGTCGAGTATATAAAAATACTTAAACATTAATCAAATTTAAAACTAGAACTAGAGACTTATATACTGAGAAAAGTAATCAGTTGCTTTTTGAATCAAAAGATGACAGTTGTGTTATTGACATTTGCTAGTATTTTTACCGGTTTTTGTCCACCAAGAAATGTTTAAGACAAATATAGAGTATATTTCCAAGACGTTGTTAGCCTGAGAAAAAAAAACAATACTTAGCATTAGAATTGTTCAAAAACATTAAAAAAAACATGTTAGCAAAAAAAAATCGAAGATAACGTAGAATAAAACACTGGAATAATTATTAAAACTAGGAACCTACACAGAAACATAAAAAATCATAGTAAAAGATAAACCGTAACAGAACAAAAACAAAAAAAATTATAACAAGCAAAAAACCTTAAAAAAATAAAACTAATTAAATAACTAATAGTTTAGTTCTTAAACTTAAAACTAAATAATTTTCTTTAAAGTTAGGCATTAGGAGTTTGTAAAGTGTGACAGATGAGATCGTGAAGTACTATTTTTTATGCATAAATTTTTTTACAATTTACGCGTATTTTTTATAGAAACTACAAAAAATATATTATCAGAGGAGGCTGGTTTTTATTATCTTACATAAATATGTAATATGTATATTGAACACATCACTTATATTTGATAATACGTTATCACTATGCAGTTAAACATTCCAGCTTTAGATTAATATTGAAAAAACTTTAAAAAAATCTCAAAAAGACGTAAAAGACACAATGAACAAAGATAGAAAAGAAAAAAAATAATAACAATTTATTGCGTTTATAGATAGATAGTGTAAAAAATATATAAAAATAAAACAAAATAAAAAAAGTTTACAAAAAGTAAGCCAAGCGTGTTTATGTAATTATGCTCTTTTCTATTTGTCGCATTTTTTTATATATGCTTTTACTATTTTTATTTCGTAATTTTTTTTTCAAGTACCTATTACTGTTTTTTTTTACTCTAACCACATTTTTAAGTAAGACTTTTTTTTTTTATTACCTTTTGTTAGAGTAATATGTTTACTTTTTATAAAAGATATTTTCTATCTCTAGATCAATTTAATAAGATAATCTTTAACAAGCTCGTTGATAATAGTCCAAATTTAATTTTAAGTTAAGATTTAAAATTAAAATGTGATTTTCTTAAAAACTCATAAACATTACACAATCAGATGTTCATCTACCAAAAAAATAGTGGTTTTGTGTAAAATTCAGGAAACCATTTGTTAGCTGAAATTATGTGAGTAAATTTATAACATACAAATTACCATAAAAGTTAATAAAATTAATTAGCAATTATGATGATTAGAGTAAGAGATCCTCAATCCACTAGCCGTAACTGCTTTCTTGTAGGTATCTAAGTTAAATTAAATCGCACTCACACAGACTTTCACACGAAGACCTCTTGTTTAAAATAAATAATCTATTTATACCACAAACTGTCAATTAACACATCGAACTGAATTTTGACGCTGTTAACTCATTATTTTCGAATGAAAAACATAAAATCAGTGAATCAACTAAGGACACTTATTTTAAATAAAAGCTAAATTTCTCTCACACAGAATGTGTCTTAAATCTCATCTTTAAGCCATAAAATCGAATGTGTATCATTAACTAAACTATAGAAATCGAGATAAAAGAAGTAAAGCGTCACAAGATTGACATATCTTTAATGAATTCAAATTCGATTCTACTTTAAGATCAATAAAGTCTCTCTCTTGCCTCTATAAACTTATGTTAATGATTTGACAATTATCTACATTAGTGTAAAGTGGCGTTATTGTCATTTGACTGTTAGTTTATATTGACTTAATTTACACATTAGTTGTACTGTATGCAATCGCTCAAGAAGAATTAATACATAGCTAATTTAATTTATATAATTAAAATCTTAATCTATATGGTAATCAGAAATTATATACCGTATATGCACCGACAGGCATGTAACATTTTTATTCTTTTTTTTGTAATTTGCTTAACATTTTAGAAACTTCTGCTATATTAAATAAATTTATTTCTTCTATTAGAGTCTCCTATTTGATAAACGGATTTGATCCAAATTCTGTGGCTGAAGATAAAAAAATTACAAAACACATTCAATTAAAAAATGATTAAACTAACTCAATCTAACAAGAATCTCCAAAAAAAAAACTCTTCAAAAAATAACAATAAATTACAAAACTCTGCTAAATAATTCAGTTAATATAAAACTATCAAAAAAAAAACACTTTAAATAAAACAAAAATTAAAGTACTGGAACCATTTTCTGTTTTAACTAAATAATGAAACAACAGTGTAGACTATTATACTTTATATTCATATAAACTATTTTTTTATTTTATCTGCTAAAAATATAATTAAAATTAATCTGACCAAACAGATCGGATTTAGTACAAATATGCCCTTAATGCTCACGCTAATTTAATAAAATTATTAAATTGCTCTTAAGATCAAAATGTTCAAAAAATATACTTGCGTAGATCAAAAAATTTTAACAAATGATATATTGTCAAAAGAAATACCCACTAGAATTGGAAATGCATAGAAATGCTGCTAAAGGCAAAAGAAAATTATGAAGAACAAAAAAAGCAAGATGCATGTCAAATCTAAAGTGTGGAACACCTGCGTGCTATCAGTTCTAACCTATGACTGCGAAACCTGAGCTTTCACCTAAGCCAAAAAAAAAAATAGAATCTTGTCAAACAGCTATGCTGAATTTAGGAAAAACAGACTCTAGTATGAAACAGAATCATCAGAAGATGCCCAAAAATACAAAATGTTCCAACTAGAATACGAAAACTAAAATGGCAATAGACAAGACATACAGAAAGAGGCATTGAAAAATGAAAGAAAAGCATAATGTTCTAGTACCCTAAAAATAGAAATAGAACACGAGGCATACAGATTGCCTTTGTAAATGTTTAGCAAGCAGAGTTGTCAATGTCATCGAGTCGTTAACTTAAGATTGTTTTTTTCTTGTAAATATCTTTTTTGTATTTGAATAAAGACATTAGGCTCAACTCTTCCTGTTACGGAGGCACAACAATTTTGCTGAGCTAATTACTATTACTATCAAGATCAAAATTTTAGAACACACTTATAAAGATTCAAACTTTTTTGATGTCAAAAAATTAAGTAGATTAACAAGAAAGAAGTGATATCTTGCAAGTAGATCGAAACTTGTAAAAAATTGCCGAAATTATTGCGAAAATATTAGTAAACAATCAATTAAAAATCAGTCAACAAACAGTCAATTATCAATGTGGTCTTCTCTTACATAAAATATTGCTGCAAATATTACTTTCAATTTTATTAGAAAGTGTTTTTTTAATACTGAGAGAACAAATAATTTTCAATTTTTTCCATACCTATTTATATGCAACGTTATGGTTTTACAATTAATGAAAAAGAACAAATAAGTCTAAATAAATATATGTTTTTGATGTTCAAAAGCCCAACATTTATTATCAAATGCAATTAGATTGATACAAATAATAGTTATTCTGACACTTTAAGTGCCTGATAACAGCTTTGATAGCAATTTATTGCGTTCAAGATAATCAAAGTCTTTGAAAACAACTTTGGTAAAATCAAAACCTTTCAAGAACTTTGAAACTTTTTTAATTTGTAACACTAATAAAAAAATGATTTATCTCTTGTTTGAGACAAACAGCTGAGTTTATCATAGCAATATACGTTTTATATCAATTTGTATCTAAGAAAGTTGACATCTGTCACTTAGAGTCTTAGAGTCATCTCTAAGTTAATCGCATTAAAAAACATGTAAAAAGTTTTTGAGGTAAGATAGCTTTTATTAGATGTCGCTGGTTTTACCATATTACGGAAGTAATAGGCACTTATATAATTATAAGCCCATACTGTCACTGTAAATTTATTCAAATCTGAGTTGCTAAAGAGTTCCAATGAAAACAAAACATGTCCAAATCTACGGATCTAAATTGACAAAAATTCCATTAATTTTTTTTATACTTGGCCTGATAGGCCAAAATAAAATTAATACTAATAATAGTTATTGTGACGGTGACACTTTAGGTGTCTAAGAATTTTGATAACAATTTATTATCTCTAAGATACAGGTTTGGTGAAATAAGAACCTTTTAGGAACTTTAAAAGTTTTTTAGTTTGTAAGCAAAATCTGTATTTAACGGTAAAAGAAAACTTTTTAGTCATCTTCTATTCGGCTCGATAGACCAAAATAATATTAATCACATTTTGTCAACTTTAAAAGCTTTTTTCCGCGTACCACTTATTTATTCTGGTAAGCTTAAACAAAATATAAATAATGTAAGCCCCCTATCTCTTTTAAAAGCTGTCCCTTAATTATCCTATTTTAAAATTGATGATTTGGTTTCATATTAAAGTGTCTGCCTTGAAAACCTCCAATTGTTAAGAAAGGATCGTTTTTTGTAAGTTAGGTGGGGCTTCCCTGCCGTGGTGCCCCGCATGGGGTGAAGCCACCGACTGCATCCAACTTCGACAAATTGTAATTTATCGATGTAGACCAAACCGCATTTTAAGGGGCTTTTTGAGCCAAATACGTGTGGGGGCCCGTCATTCCAACTATAGGAAAACCAACTGTATGCTAATCGTAACAAAATTAAAATTTCAAACGTTGCTTATATTATGCTAAAAAAACAGAAATTAATTGACAGAAAATAAAAATTTCATGTCAGCTTGTAAACTGTCAATGGTTAATAGATAGTTTAGGTACTTTTTTGGGTTTGACGTGAGGACAAAATCATAAAAAACCGGTAAATGACCTAGTATTAGAAAGCTTTTGTTGATTAATGATATGAAATTATCTAAAATAGCTGAGATTATGTTGAAATGGTACAATTTTTACATAATTTATGATAAAAAATATATCGAAAAATTTAAAAATAATCTATTTGTTGCTAAAAAATAAATAAAAATAATTGGAACTTTTCAAAGCAATAATTTTTTTCCATATACTCAAAGCAGATATTAAATTTTAGCAATATTTAATAACTTTGTTAGTTTGTCGTAAGAATATCTCTCTGAATTTAAAACATTAAAATAAAATTTTGTTTGTAAGATTTAACACTTTTTTTTAATTTACTATAATCTTTGTTTTATCATATACTATTTTTATATTTTTAATCAACTTTTTTTGCATATTTTTGTTTCTTATGTACATTTTAACAGGTTTTTTTGTGTATTAACAAAAACGTTGTTTGTAAACAACTTCTGCTCTTCTTCACAATTGAGCAGTGACTTTTTGTTTTGCATGCTCTGCAGTTTTCGTTCTCTTTCTATCTATGTATACGTTTAGTTTTGTTTTTTAATAATTTTTAATTTTTTTATCAGTTGATCTTATACGCTGTTTATAATATTTTTTCTTTTTGGAATTATTTTTGGTTATAGGTAAGGCATATACGACTTTCTTCCTACTCTTTCATTGTTAGCCACACTATTATTTTCAAGTATTTTTATAAGTTTTTGTGTACTTTATTTAATTCTAATCTTTTTATTCTTTTCTTATTGATATTTTTTTAAATTTTTTTTACTCATTTAGTTGTTATTTCTTTATTAAATTCTTTTCTTTGCTTGTTTTTTTTTCTTACTTAGTAGTATTTTTCCATGCTGTTTAGCAAGCTGAGAATGTATCTTTTACAAGTTAGATTTTAATTTAATAACTTTTATTTATAATTTAACTTTCTAATTTTTTATTATTTTTCTGTTTATTTTCAAATGTTTTTTTTGCATATATTCTTAGTTTGTAAGTATGTTTTTTTTTCATTCTAATAATTTCTTTTTGACAATTTTCTCTATTTGTTTATTTATTAGGTTTTTGAAATGTGCTTTAAATTTTCATCAAGCATATTTTGTTCTAATTTTTAAGCGGTCAACCGACCAGCTGTTTCGTTTTTTTTTTTTGTTTTCTTAGGTTTATTTATACAACTATTCTTTTAGTTAATAAAATGTAGAAAAAAAAACTAATAATTTTATTAATAAATAAATTGTATGCAAGAATATTAATTTATGCTTGGTAAACCTTTATTTCTGTTCTCAAATTTGTGCTGTTAAAAGTAACAATTAATATTAGATTTTATAACCATGGTTATAAAAACCATAGTTTTTTATCATCTTAGACAATAATTAACCATTAATTATTTTTTTAGTTTTAATATAAAATATGATTAACCATTGATAATTGCTTAAGTATTATTATAAAATATGATTAACCATTAATTACTGCTTAAGTAATAATACAAAATATTTTTTTTTTAATTTTTAAGTCAACTTTTGAAATTTTTTGTTTATTTTGTGTTTTAATTGAGAAATCTTTATTATTAATCTTTGGCAATACTAATAAAAATATTACTATTCTCGAACTATAATAGAAGTCTTATTATTGCTCTAGGTTAACAATAAAACCTTATTGGTCATATTTTCAAGCAAGGTCTAACAAATTATACTTTTAAGTTGTTTATCTTAAAGTACAGTTTGTTACTAGTAGTAGAGAAATTATTCATTGATACGATCAACTACGATTGGTAAAAATGTACATATACAGTATACATAAATTTTTTAGCACGACAATAATTTTTTTTCTTAAAACTGCTTGTTGTAATTTCAAATATTGAAAAAGTTCTAATAAGAATTTGTGTGGCTACAGCTTTAGTGATCTCGGTCCGATTGCGGTAATGGTTCAATTTTTAACACCGCAGGACACCCATTCAATGAACAAAGGTATGATTATAACCAGAGACCAAAACACAAAGCCCCTAATACATATATATTAAAATCTTAAATGTTTATTTTCTTCCAGTTCACACGACGAGATGCTTTCTGTCTATTATTTTTAAGTAGCTCTAGATTTATTATCACCGATTTCCGCTTTTTTTCTTCCAGAAATAAATTGAATATTGTGTTTTAAATATTGATGGTTTGTGGTGGGTGAATGGATATTGCATGCATTTTTTATTTGTGTCATGTTTTATTACGTTTTTGGCTTCTAATCTCACTGTTATTATTATTTTTTTCCACGATTTCCGCTTCTTGTTCTTATCGACACTATTTTCTAGTCGTTTTTCCTGCTTTTCTACGATTGTAATGTGAGACAAAAGAGCATTGCACTTGTTTTACTGCAGAATATCATTAACATTTATTAATTTTTCAGAATATTTAGAATATTCTTGCTTTCATTAGGTAAAATTTTACCATTGGGTAAAAAAATCTGATGCCTTAAATTTTTTTATAAAATAGATTTTGCTAAAACTTTATGTTATATCGAGTGTTTTTTAAAATTCGGCGTCATAGTTAGCCATGCCTATGAGTTTGTTTAAACAAACTATAACTTTTGATACGATCGCTTCAAATGTCAAAATAATTTTTAAATTTATCATTTTTTTTATTTTTGAATTTAAAAGGGATTTCTCACAAGAACAGAAAAACTTTGTGGTGGAATCTAATTTTTGTAACGGCCATTAAGTTGATAGGAAATTATTGAATCAATTTTTTTAATGGAACGTTGACTGCTGCAGGATACCAAGAGAAGATTTTACAGCCATTCTTAGCACAGCTTTATGACGATAAAATTGTAGACGGGTACTTTCAGCAAGACGGATACTACTTACGAGACCTGGACTATGATATAAAAAACTTATGATCGTTGAGCTATAAGCTGAAATGCAGCCATAACTT
Source organism: Lagria hirta (assembly GCA_947359425.1). NCBI lineage: Eukaryota > Metazoa > Arthropoda > Insecta > Coleoptera > Tenebrionidae > Lagria > Lagria hirta. Next base: position 10,421,933 of record OX375796.1, on the reverse strand, counting down.
ATCCCTTAAAATCTTGCAACCCCACTCTATGTGACTTCTTGTAGTGGTCCTATTTAAAGAGCTTCATTTTTCAGCAACGCTTAAATAAGCTCGATGAATTGCGTCAGGCAAAAATTGCCAAAATTGATAAGATTATTAATAATCTTCATATGTTGGCTTCCTTAAAGTCGATAGAGGACATTATTATTTATACTTATTTGTTATAAATCTTATTTTCTTATTAAAGTTTATTTTTTAAATTTATTAAATTAAAAGAGAGGTTACGTTTAGATGTCAAATTAATAATTGTCACTTTGATTCTCGACGTCAAACACTCGACGTCAAATTTAAAAAAACACTTATAATAAGAAACAATAAATATAATACATAAATATTTCTAGATTAAAATGTAGAGAATTTAATTTCTTGACAAATAGACACATAATAGACACATAGCAGTAGATGTCAAATAAGTCGCATTTCTTTGTTTAGAATGTCACAATCTTGAGTTTTGACATTAGCCAACAACTTAACCTAATTTTAGGTTTCTACCTATACTCTATTCAATTTCAAGAAAGAGTGCTTGAAAACAAATGCATGCAGGCTCCACGTGATCACATCTATGAAGTAGGAGATGATTGACGATTTTTCGGACAGGGCAGGCCGCAGAAAAAATCGTATATTTTATTTTAAACCAATTAAAAACTATTCAACATTGAAATGACCAAAATACTCTTCCTTGAATCTGAACAGACTATAGACAACTTTGCCACGTATATTTTAAACGTCAATAACTGTGTTGCCAGATTTTTGATAACATGTTTCCAACAAAAAACTGTCAAGTTTATTCTATAATATATTCCGTTTTTTTTTGCAACGTTACTAGCGTTTATTTGCACACGCCAATTTATTGTGCTCTGTCTTGATACTTTTTTGTTTTAGACAGTTTTACTTTACATTTTTATCAGATAGACCGTTTTTAGTGAAATAATTTTAGATATACATACATATTTATTAAAATGTATCTTATTGCAAAATATGAGTAGTTTTAATTTTAAAGGCTATTTCAATTATTTGTTCAAAAATTACTTTTTTGGTTTTTTAGAAAATCTATATCTTGTCTTTAATCGCTGTTTTCTTTTAAAAAATCAACAAAAACTGAAAAAAAACATTTGCAAAAATTTAATTTTAAAATTCAAAATTGCGACAATTGTATCAAATTGTTGAACTACTATCTACAGAAATTGTTGATTTCGTTTTTTTAATGCTATCGTCAACGTAGCTTGTAGAAATTTTGCTAAATTTCCATTTTCTTGCACGTTTATAGATTAAAATAAGTTCACCCGCATTTAAAGAGTCAAAAATATACGTACTTTATATAACAAGTGCGCCAATAGTTTTCAGATTAGAGAAGGCATTTAGATATATTCGTCCATCGTCATCGTCAAAAAAAGAAAATCTAATTAACGTTTTTTTTCTTTATTTTAACAGATACGACTTTTGTGACATTTAAATTTTGATTGTTTTAATGTTTTAAGGACATGGAAGGTGCTTCTAGCGTTTTTTTTTAATCTAAAAACAATTTTTTCACTCGATACAACATGCAGGGCTTAAAGCTGCAGTTCTCATCGTTCATGGTAAATTTGATCTTCTTGCTGTTAAGTTTTTGTCTGTCGCAATGTCACAATAATTTATTTGTTTCATCTTTTATACTGTCCAGTCAGAGAGAAAAGTCATTGCATCGAGAACATTTAAAAATATAATTTTTGTAAGCAGCCAGTGGTCATTGGGAGCGTCATTCAAAATCTTCTCAGGGTAGAAATTTTGTCTTTTTTTAGAATTTAATTTTTTTTAAATGCCAATTATTTTTCTAAATTAACAAATGTAAACTAAGCGTCACTATTTTCCTAACAATATTTAACGAAAACAGTCTCCCAAGTGTTAAGATTTTAATATTTTGAACGTGAGGAAGTATCTGGCTGCAGATTTTAAATCATCAAAGATATCTCAAGCAAGTATATGAAAAAACTTTATTTTATTGTATATAAGCCTACTCAAAAATTTGTATTTGTACTAAATTATTAAGCTATACTCTATTTTGTATTGTTTAATAATTTGATTTTTCTAAAAAAAAGCGTAATTTAAACGAATTTTGTTAAAATTGAAAAAGATTACGATGTATATATGAGCGGCAGACAATGAATAAACTCTTTTGACAAACTATTATCTATAATCTAAAAACATCTATTTGTCGGGCAAATGCTTAGCCAAGCATTAGATCATATCAGTTCTATAAGCTTTTATTGGTTAGTAAAAAGACTCACAAAACTGCAATGAAAAAATGTACGAAATTAAATCGTACATTTTTCCAACGCTTTAGCTCAACAGCAATTATAATCTCATTATCCTTTGCTAGTTGGACGTGATGATAACTTCTCTTAAGATTGGTGGTCTACTAACCCAAAAGCATATGGTTTTAAATCGCACTGATACATTGTTAAAAGTGAAAAAAAATTTAGTATGGGCCGAGATTTTACGCATCTAATAAATTCTTAGCAAATAAATAAACTGAAAACTACTACTTTTCGGACGTAAGCTTTATTGTTTTACGTTGAAATTAACACAATTTTATTGGCTTTTACTGAATAGTGCTTAATCAACAAATCGCACAACATTTTCTTGCAAGAAAGTTTGAGAAAAAATTATTTAGACAAGGGCATGGCGCAATATCGGTTCTGGGCTTAGTAACTATCGTTTATCTATTTCGTCAACATGACATTTCTGACTTGTAAAAATTGATCCTATTTTAGAGCTTATTGCGTCAATTTATTTTTATGAAAATTGAAATTATTTCAGTCATAAGTCTCCCAGTTGTTAGAAAAACATACAATTATTGGTTTCTTCGACAATTATGAGAATTGTCTCTGGATTGGTTAACATAGTCTTCAGCGGGAATGTTGTATTTTACGTCTTGCATGTAAATGTAACATACAATTACATACTTTATCATAATTTTTACTTCTATTTTACAATTTAAAGTTTGATGCTTATGTATTACAATTATAACGGAATAGATATTTATGCATTAAGGGAGATATGAATGTTTTTTCTCCGAGGTTGACGTGTTACAGACCAAGGGCCGGAGGCCCGCGGTCTGTAAGTCTACCGAGGGTGAAAAACAGAATATCTCCCGTAGTGCATTAAATATTTTATTTTTTAGCATTTCATTACTGCTTTCTTAATAAAATTATATGAAAAATAACAACATCCGAAAATGCGTGAATGTGTAATTGCTGCAAATGCATGGTAACCATGTGTTTGAGGGTGAAAAACTTTACAAAGTCCCAAGGGAGATATGAGATACGTTTCATATATCGTATCCATAACGAAAATCAACAATATCATGTCACTAAAAAATAAATACAATAATATTTTAAAATGTTGTATAGTACATAATTGTGATGTGATATCGACCAAAATTTATTAAATAATATGAAATTAATTTTAAAAACAGTTTCTTTTCTTAAAACAACTTTTGAAATAAGACAAATTAAAGGACATCTTGGAGTCATTAATTAATTTTGAAGCGTCGTAGGCAAAAATGTCGCCAAATGATAAATTATCATCTGTTTAAGCCTACCATTCTTCGTCTGGTGATAATCCATTTAGTTGAATGATTCACTTGTCTTGTCAGTGGACAACGGAGATCTGGTCTGATCTGAAAAAAAGAAAGAATTGGCCACATAAAAAAATTAGGGCTCCCCTGTAGTACCTACTTCTTTCTACTATGCATACGCTTGATACTTGATTTTAAATTACAGTGTGTAAATGTCAAAGAAGAACCAATACGTAGTGGTTTCCTACACGCCCATGTGGTATGAACCAATGGGCAATGGTCGGTATACCATGTGAGCTAACGATCACGTGTGTTGCTGTCATTCCATCTGGTTGTATACCTGTATGGTCGGAGACAGGTACTATCGATTATCCGGCACGATCATTATTCCAAGTGTCAATTCTTCTGGAATTTGCTGTTATTCATGTTATGCTATGGTATGGTATGGCTTGCTCCAGCAGCTTGCAGTAGTTGTAGTAGTCCAAGATCTAGATTGTTCGTTCGTTCGTTCGTTGGTTGCACTTTAGTTATTGCTATTCAAAGCCTTTAGATAAGCCTTCTACCGTGACTATTCAACGAAGTTGATTAATAATTTAAATTGTCACTCGTAGGCGATGCCCTATGTACAATGCATTTTTTTCTAGGATAATTAGACTCGAGAGGTTCATGACCAGGATGCAAAATAACCTTCCTTAAGAGTTCAATAAGCTACAAATTAACAGATACTTACCCTAATAGTTTTATTGTCAAAGCTTACATAGGCCCCCCTTGTAAAACCGCCCAAAAATTTTCAAATTTTTGTGTAACATGTAGGGTGAATCAGGCCAAATGTCTTTTGAACCTGGCACTAATTTGAACCAAACGGGTCTGTAAACAACACAATGTTCCTTTTAATTGCCTTAAGTGAGAAAAACTGAAGAAAAGGTATGTACAGGTTTGTTTTGTATCTGCTTCTACGTCGAGTAATTGCTTAATATTTTTTCACTTTTTCATACATGTAAATGTCTAATGTTTTGTTTTGTTTCCTGTAAGTCTCTGTATATTATTTTGAAATAATATTAATTTGTAATTCAATTATTACAGTGTAAAAAATGTAAAAGTTTACAGCTACAAATTTTAAAAAAGCATAACAGAAACAATAAAAAATATGATAAGCAAGAAAATATTATGAAATGCAGCGAACTCTACGTAAACACATCTTCAGAGTCTGCAAAAACAAGCAGAACATTGGTAGTTTTATATTGGAACATAAAAATAAGGACTACTGAAATAAATGTAAACGTCAATAAATAATTCAACTCAGGAGGTGAATATGTACATAAAAATGTAAAAAAAAACGATTATAAAAAAGATGAGCAACAATCAAAGAATGACAACAATACTATAAATACATTTATACAAAACATAGAGTACAGTTTAGTTAACAAATAAAAAAAGATTTTGATAAAAATATACAAACATATTTATAAACTTTTAAAACACAAATCAATTATTTTGTTCCAAGTTTTAACATTAGTTTAAAATTTTTTACATTTTTCAAAAGCTTTTTATTTTTAATAAATATCTATTTAGGGTAAACATGTTTTATCACATTATTTGAGATAATATATTAGTTTCATAAGTGTAGCTTGTTGAATAAGAAAAATGATATTGTCGGTTTTTTTAAGATATACGACAAATTATAAAAAACAGAAAAATTAAAAATTTGTCTACACATCTTAAATTAAAAACTACAGTAACATGCTTATGACTAAAATGCTTAGCACTGTTTAGATATAATATAAAATATCATAATAATTCAAAGTTACAAAAATATTTTTTTTTGTCAAAATGTCAGGTTACATCATCAATTATATTAAAAATTTACATTTTAAAAAAATCTTAGAAAGATGAAAAAAAAAGTTTATAATTTTTTTTTTACAAAAAAGATATATAAGAGCTATATGCTAAAAAAACCAAAAAAAAATTTTTACAAATAAAGTCTAATATAAACATTAGAAAAACTAAATACTAACGTATAGTAAGGGAGGAACCATCACATAGAGGTTTAGGTCAAAAGATTCAATAAGAAGAAAAATATGTGTTCTAAAGAAAAAAGTTAAAATAAAGTAAAAAATAATAATACAAATTAAAAATTTGAAAAAAACTGACTTCAATATGATTAATTATCATTTTATTTATTCATTAATTGATTCAAATTGCTTAAATAATTAAATAAACAGGCTATCATTTAATTAAATTAAAAATATTAATAAAATAATTAAATTAAGCAAGCTATCATTTAATCATATTAGAATATATTATTAATTTCTCTTTATAATCAACTAGCTGGCTCGACAAACTTTGTTCCGCCTTGGTCTTGTTATTATATATATTTTTTTATTTCTCTTCTTTTTATCATTTGTTTTATTATTCTGTCAGATGCGACTACGTCTTATATTTTACGTTTTATGTCACGTCACACGGGAACGTGATTGAACGGGATAGAAAAAGTTCTTTGTTAGGCTCCTGGTTCAAAACAACTACTCTACCAATTTTCAGCCAAATCGGTCAGAAATAGATATAGATTCTCAAAATAAACAACCCCAAAAACTTCAAAAATGATACCCATATTAATTATTCACATTTATTATCTCTATAACATCCATTTTTCAACATTATTTAAAATAGATATCATTTTCAAAATCAACAACTGAAAATTCTTCGAAAATGATACTCAAATCAATTTTTTACATTTTAATTTCTAGCACACCTTTTTTTATTCCCCTGAAAGTAATTTGTTAGAAAACAGGAAACACATACTTATTTATTTATTTATTTATTTATTTATTTGAGAACTTGGACAATTTTTGAAAAAAAGCATAAAAGTGACATCAATGTTGATGTTTAGACCGATCCCTTTCCGTCTCATTAAGAAATGATAATATTTTTCTTTTAACATTTTTCTCAAAAATAGATATAATTTTTAAAATAAACGATTCAAAAAACTTGGAAATAATAACAATATCGATACTTGTTATTATTCTTATTCCACCCCCTTTCATCTCGTTGTTAATAAAACGTCTCAGTTACCTATCCTTTACTCAGTATCTCACCTATTTTCATCCAAATCTAGTCATCAGTTTTTAATTTTTCTATATAAACTTTCATCTCTTTTTTAAAAGATGTTTTTTGAGATATTTTGGACTCCTGGTTCTAAGCTACCTCTTCACCAATTTTCAGCTAAATCGGTTCAACCGTTTTTGAGTTATAAATAGTCTAACTAAGATGACTTTTTTATATATATATATATATATATATATATATAAGTGTCAAATATATATGCCAAAAAAAGCATTAAGGAGAATAACTTAAAAATTACAGCTCTTGTACAAATTCAATTAGGACCAAATAAAAAGTACCAACTTCCAAATAAAAAAAAGACATCAAATTTTGTTCACCAAAAAAGTTATGATAAAAAACACAGTCGAATTAAGAACCTCCTCCTTTTTTTGAGTTTGGTTAAAAAAACTACAACTATTTTCTAAAAGTGTTTAAAATAGTAGTTTTTGATACCAGTTTGATGACAGCTCAAAAGCTCAGCCTAAAAGCTGAAAAGAAGCCATTTGAAAATTAAGACAACAAACATCTATTAAAAACATTTTTCTCAATTAAACGCTAAAAATATTGATTATTCTTTAACTTAGAGGCTAGAAATGACAGCTGTCAAATAAAATTTACAAAGCATTAGCAACAATAGTTAAAAAAAAATTTTTTTTCTAAACATATTGTTAACCACTAAATTAACAATGTAAACATATTTGCTAAGCAAATCAAAAGTACTTTGATTTATTCTTATCATAGATATTATTTCTTGATTCTTTCATACGACAGTTTTCAGACACGTTGTATAAAAAATTACTGCTAGAAATTAAGAGTACCTCTAATATTAATGTTTTTAAAATCAAATTTTAAATTATTTAAAAAATTATTGACTTTTTTTTTCATATTAGTTGTATGAATTATGTAAAAATATCTCTTTATTGAACAAATAAGCAATTAAACATCATTTACTTTTTTATTTTTACCCGTAGGACCTTCTGTAGCTGTGCAATGATAAGTTTTGTTCGCCACAAAAAGACAAGAAATTGTATACTGGCTTTAAAAGATAATCTTTTATGAGAGAAATGTACATTTTACAAGTGCTTTTATCTTTTGCTGAAGCTTTTAAAAGCTCATGTCTGAGACACAGCAACAATGACTTTGAAACGAAAAGAGAACAAGGCGTTAATAATGCCGAAATTATTTGCGACAGCTTATATGGATAGGGGCATATTCGTGTCTGGAATATTTATAAGCTTGTAACAAATTTTTTACTACTTTGTAACTCTTCTTATCTCTATTGTTGAAAAAATCTATAATATGTAATTTATTCCTCATTATATAATTATTGTTCTTATCTTATCCATTCATTGCAGCAGTTTCATATTAAAAATTATTTACTATTTTTAAACGATAATAATTTTTATAACATTTTAAAAAACAACAAATTTTTGAAATTATTACTTTTTTTAAATTTTTGTCTCTATAGCAGCTTTTTTATTTTAGTTAGAGCAAACTTAAAGATTACTCTGTAGCACTGATTACTAAAATCTATCTATAGTCAATGTCTGTAGTGCAGAGCGTACTCATTGCTCATTAATGCTCATAGATTGCTCATAGATGCTCATTGCTCATAGATGCTCATTAGTTAGCGTATGCTAACTAATGAGCATACGCTTGAGTGGACTTGTAATAAAAAAAAAGCCTATTTGTTTTAAATAGATGACTGATTGTCTTATTAATCTCTATCTTTAGTTTTAGCAATTTTTAAAAAACATAAAAATTAATCATTCAAACTATATCTGCAAACTTAGACATGTTTTGTTGTAATTAGAACTCTTCAGCAAGTAGCAACTGATTAAATTTAAAAAAAATTGCAGGAACAAATTTGGGCTTATATTAACTCAAATGCCTGTTACTTCTTTCCGTATTATGGTAAAACAATTGACATCTATTAGATTTTTTTACCATAATACAAAAGTAACAGGCACTTGGGTAAATATAAGCCTAAATTTGTCACTGCAAATTTATTCAAATCTAAATCTGTTGCAACTAGCTGAAAAGTTCTAATAAGAACGAAACATGTTTAAGTTTACACATAAAGTTTAAGTAATTTTGCATCGATCTGTTTATTTTACTAGTTGGTGGTTAACCAAAGAAGATAAATTACCTTGTATATCATTGATTTACGTTTGAGACAAAAAGCGCTATTGTAATAACTTGGTTGTCTAATCAACAATATATCTTTTATTTCAAATTGTATCTATCAACATTGACATTCTATTATTTAAAGTATATAAAGTATATAGAGTCTATATTCTATATTATGCATCAAAACATGTTTAACCAATTTTTATAAAGTTTAAAAACTTTATAGTTTTTTAAGATAAACTACATCAAAAACATATTTTTATATACATGTTTAAAAGTGTGTATCGCAACATACAATTTTAATTTTTAGGTTTTTTAATTTTTTTTTGATTTTGGAAATTTCAGTTTTCCTAAAAATTATTATCTTCTAATCATTTTGTCTATTTTTATTATTTCAGCAATTAACTAAAAAAAAACAATAAATGCATTGATTTTAATATACTATTGGCGTTTTGGTCAAAATATATCTTACTTCAAGTCTCTTACTGTCATTGTCATTGTTAATCTTCTAGAGTAAGAGAAAATTAAAAATAGAAATAGTTTTTTTGCAATTTTAATTTAAATTGATGATTATTTTGTAATATACAATCCTTTATTTTAAAAAAATCTTTATTCATACCAGTTTACAAATTTGAATTTAGTTCTAAGTTCTAATTTTATAATTTTATGAGATAAGCCACGTAAAAATATAGTAAATCTTCATTTAGATGTTTAGAAGTGCTTTAATTTTTAAATGGCGGTTTTAATTTTTAACTTTAATTATATATAGCTTTTCAAAAATATTTATTTTTAATATGTAGGTTTCAGTTATTGTGTCTGCTTTTGAAAATTCTTCAAAAAACACATTTTAATACTCCTACTATTTTAATGCTTTATTTTAAATAAATTATTCACACAGTCTTACCACTTGCAAAAAAACTAAACTTAAATAAATGTAAATATTTTTTTTGTAATATACGATGCTCTATCCTAGAACTTACTCCTCTATTTTTAGCAATTTTTATCATCTTTTATTTTTATTTTGGTTTATTTTTTCTTTTTTTTAGGGTTTTAACTTTATAATTCTTTGAGATAGATCTCGTAAAGTAAAATAAATTTAAAACTACATGTTTGAAAGTGCTTTATCGCATCATATGAACTATTTCCAGTTTTAACTTTTTTGGCTCAAAAGTCTCTTTTTTAATTTTTAAGAAAGTTCAATTTTGTTTAGAATCATTGTATCTGTTTTATAAAAAATTGGCAATAATCTAAAAAAATAATTAGTAGAAATTGTATTTTATTATTTCTTGGATTTATTATATATATTACTGGCCTTCTAATAAAAATAAGGTTTTTTTTATATCTTGTTTCCAGTTTTATTTTAGTCTAAAAATTTAAACATATTATGGACTAAACTGTGCCTTACACTAGAACCATCTCTATTTTGTTTTAAAGTTTTTTAATTTAAAAAAGTTTAATTATATAATTCTACAAGATAGACTACATTTAAAAGTGTTTTATTGTAACATAAACCATTTCAATTTTAAAGATTTTTATTTTTTTGTGTTTTAGGGTCTCTTCTATAGTTATTTTGCAAATGTTTGTTTTGTCTGCTTTTAAAACTTCAAAAAAAAACTAAAAACAATTGTAATTTTAAATGCCTATTAGTTTTCAAAATATTACCAGCTTTGTAATACTACGGACTAAAATAAAGCTTTCAAGTCTTGCTTTAGGTTCTATACAAGTCTTATGTCTATTAATTTTCTAAAGTGAGACAAGATAGTAAAAACGTATTTTTTTAATTTATGTTTTAAAAAAGTTATTCAGAGGGGAACAAAAGTATTAAATAATGGCTGCAATTTTTTATGTTTTTTTCAATGATGTCTATATTTTTTTAATCATGGTGAAACAAGCGTATTTTCCATTTTTGGAAATATTTGTTGAAGCAATTTTGCTTTTATAAAAATCAAAACTAAGATTATGTCAAGACGATATCATTTTAATAAGAATATATAAAAAATATATTTTTTTTTATATTTATTTGCTTTGTATAACTGTCATTGACAAATTCTTATAGCTTACTTTAATAAACATAATTTTGTCTTATTATTAAATCCTTTCATCTTCCTATTTAATTTTGTATTTGTTTGCAAAAAATTATAAAACTACACTACAGAATAAATAAAAACACGTTTCTTGTTAAATTGAAAGAAAAAAGTATAGATACAATAGAAAAAAGCCCAGATGATTACGATGACAGCAAAACAAAGAAAGGTAGAAACAAACTGAAAAAACTACATTATGCAGAATAATAAACCAAAAAAAATTAATAATGAATATATATTTTTAGCACTTTAGATTACGATGTTTTGGTACTTTAGATGTAGATGTAAATATTTTGTATCTAAAAAGTTTTTATTCCGCTTTTTTGCTTGCTTTGATGATTGTGCCTAAAGTGTCAAAATTGGATAAAGACACAAAATTTTAATAACTTTGACTTTGCATCTTGATCAAGATAATTATTTGTTTTTTAATGTTATACGTCAAACATAGACTACCGTAGAATAACAATAACATTTAGAGTAACAAAACATCAATGTCGCCAAAATATGTTTTTGTGTACAATTTTTGATAACTAGTTTAAATGAGTAAACTACTCTCCTATACTCATTCCGCTTCAGGCTTTTTTTTACTAAACAATTAAAAAACAAAAAAATTATATTTCTTGTTTTTTAAAAACATCGTTTTTTTTTCGAATAAAAATAAAGATTTTTTTTATCTTTGACATCCTGTATGCAAGCTTTATAAGAATCGTTTGAAGATGGTCTAGCCAAATTCCATGTTAATCCTTTGAGAACAAACAATTAAACAGACAAAAATTGAAGTTAGAACTATAGTTAAGAAGCCTTACAGATATAGTTATGAATAAAAAAAAACAGAGCTTGATGTGCAAAAACATCATGCGTCAAAGTTTGATTTACATCGCAACTTACTCATTGCTACCAACCTCCCCAAATCTCTAGATCGACCACTCTGAACCAGCCGAAAAAATTAATAAAAATTCAGAAAAATTCTACTTGACAGAGGTTGTGTAAAATACAACCAATATTTCCTTATTTTTGTATATTTTTTTAAAATTAAAAATGCCAATTGTTGAAAACACTTGAATACACCGCCGTAGCTCGTTTATTTTGTATTTATCAGATTCTAAATCAATAAAATAATCCTTTTAATTAAGGTCATAAATACACTGCTTTTAAAGACATTTTAAAGTTTTTAACACGAAAAAAAACGAGCTACGTCCATGAAGACATCTTTGATAAAGACATTGTTAAAATTTAGTTACATTCTGGTGACAATTGACGCAATGGGATGATTTCTACTAAAGTTTAAAACCCCTTTAAGTACCATCTTAATTTTTAATGCTATAACCTAGAATTATACTTATACAAACTGCTGCAAAAAACTAAACAGTTATTGATAATTTATTATTAACAATTTTATTGCGTAAATGTTATTATATTTTTAATATAAAAAAAAAGATAATTTTGTCTTTAATTAAGTTATTTCTAAATTCTCACAAAAAATTGAGTTGTTTTTCTTTGTGTTAATGCTGATTTTAAGAAAATAAACCACACAATGATCGTACTATCTTTAGGTACTTGCCAAAAACAAATCTCTTTTAATAAATCTATTTAACGTTTTTTTCCCTCAATATAATCAAATCTTGATTATCATTAACAATTATCATTGTTTTCACTACAGTTAAACGCTAACTTCTAAAAAAATATATACAAAACACGTTTTATGACATTTCTTGTTTCATAATTTAAAATAAACCTAAATCTGCTGGCTTAAACAATGTTTAAAAAACTTGTAATAATTATAAACAATAGAAAAAATTCATCTATACACAACAATAATTGATAAATTAGAAAAAAACATGCGCAATTGAATTTTATTTAACATAAATAATAAACAAAAACCTTTACAAACTATTTATTGTACGTGTGCGTTTAAGTTTAATGATTGAAAAACAATAACAAAGTTTTAGTTGAGACGTGTCAAAATAGAATGACAACGTAACATTGTAAATTTAGTTCACAATGTTTTTAAGCTGTTTCAATACAAAAATTAGTATCAAATTGCCTGAATTCAGATGAACATTTTTCTTACTATATCTGTTGATCAGCCCGACTAGGTTTTAGCAAAATATTTTAGTTTTCGACGTCTTTTTTTGCAGCATTTTCAATTTCATGTCTATTTCTTATTAGAAAAAATAGTTATTTGATGCCGTTGATAAGATTTTTTATTTTCAAAAACAAAAGGTAAACCGTGTGTTATCTAAACGCTGTGTTATTTGCAAATAGCAAGATGTAGAAGTGACAAATGACTAAACAAGACATCTTACATTTTGGCATCGGTACAATACCAACCACTTTTTAAAGTGGTTTCAAAGATCCTAGATAGAAACAATTTTAGGGGCGATGCGGGGGTGAGATAGCCACACGATCCGCGGCACTCTATGTAAAAGTACCGCGTGACGTTATGCGGACAAATGACAGACGTTAAAGAATACGTGATCTGAAGTATGCATAAATGCCGACAAGAGTTTTTTCTTTAGTGTGAGAATCACTACTCTGCGAAAATCTCTATTCTTCATCACATTCCTCTTAAGCCTACAAGAGATACACGAAATACAAATAAAACATTTTTTCTATGGCGCGCCAAGAAAGTACTGCACATTTTTCCTTATTTAGAGTATAAACAGGAAGTTGATGGACGATTGCTGTAATTGTTATTGCAGTGAGGAAAAAATTACTGATTGTTGATATCTAAGAGTAAGTGACATGCAGAGAAATTTATAGTGTTTTGTCTTTTTACTGTTTTTCTTGTCAATTGTATCCATATTAAGTTTGTTGCATTTTTCCCATTAACTGCGTTGCTTAAAATCTACTCTACTTTAAGCAAATTTTTTATTTAAAAAGATTTAAAATTTTAAAATAGAAAAAAAAGTGATTTTGTAAACCTGGCAAAGCCTGAAAGATCTAATTAAATAAATTATAAGGGGGTACCTCTACCTATATGTTGTAACCACTGTTATTTAGCATAATATATATGATCAGTGCAGGTTGGCCATCCTCAAAAAATAAAAATGATACCCACCGGGGGGGCCGTAAAGGTCCTCTTTTTTATATTATATTAGAATATGTACATTTTTTACATTCTATCGGCCGTACACAGCTATCAATTATGTATTAAAGATAAACGGCTATCAGAATGCTTATGGCTAAATATCTGTATATACATACATAATTATATGGTCGTGGTTTTTATTGAACGTCGTGTACCTTGTCGATGTGTATGGGGGGGCGGTTTGGGATATTAGCCCAGGGGCGTACGGCAGTCACACTCTCCACATTCTGCTACACATTATAATTGCCTCATTTGAATATTGGCATATTGCTCATAGATACGCCCTTTATTATTAAACAACCAAAGAATAAAAGAAACTGCTTTTTTATTACTTTTTTTTTAAGAAACCTATCATTTAGTTGATACACTTTCTATTCAGAACCTCTCTAGATCAATTGTTTGTTTGCCATTCTGTAGTATCTAGGTTGAATCTTAAATCTACCAATATGTTTATCAAGATTTCACCTTAAATGACGATTTTGCTGTGCTTATCAAAAGAACTGTACATAGTCATAAGCAACTTTATTTAATAATAAAAAAAAAAAAATGCGGTTTTTCAACAATTGTAAACTTTTTGGCGACAGACTAGTAGCCCAAGCTACCTAACAAGCTTTTTACGTTACTTTTATATTTAATCAAAATGTTGGCGAAATAATATTAGAAACTGCAACTTTTTTAGAAATCTTTAATTTATAATTTACGATGGTATTGCTTTATCAGGCACATAGAAGAAGTTTGAATTATTGTAAACAATTTGAGCGCCATCAACTATGAGCAGCCGTTTGTACCAAAATTAAATTTGTCAAAATTCAATCAGTTGATTGTGTTTTGTTCCGGCTTGATTCAAGTTATTTCAAATTTTATTTTAATAATTTTAAAGACATTAAAGCTAGAATATAAAAATATAAAAATTCAAGAATTTTACTTGGTTAAGAAATGTATTTTTTTTAGAAACTTATTGCCGTATTTGTACTTACGTAATTGGACAGATTATTTTACGTGTTTCTATAAATTTTGTTCAATTTTTTGTGTGTTTAGTGCGATATTATTATTTTTGATAAAATCTAGGTTTGGAAAAATAATATCCAAAATTTTCGTGTTATTTTAAATTATTTAACGGAAAATGCAGCACACTTTGAAACAATACTTTAATAATCTGTTTAGAATAATATAAAGCTTGCTTTCTAATTATGATGTAAATTTTTTTATATAATATCAGAAACTGATATTTTTCCAATAATTTGAAGTAGCAACAGTATCACCTTTATTTTATAACATCACGCTAAAAAGCTTTAAATTATTATACAGTGCGCTTATAAATTATTTAGATCAACTTCTGCTGCGCAATTTATCGTGACACGACGTTGACCGTTTTGTCAAACGTTAAAGCTTATCCAATATTATAAAATGCTCAAAATTTCATAGCAAGAGTTGATGTAAATAATTTATGAACTTTAGATATAGCAACACGAACGCTCTTCGTTTATAACAGAACGACACAGTAAAATATATATTATATCATTTTTGTTTTAAATATAAAAATTTTTGTTTTGACACAAACATTGTCTCACAACAAACAAACCGATTTGCTTAAATTTTAAAATGCAGCTGTCAACTATTTTATTATATTGGCAGTTTTTTTCGGAAAGAGGCTAAGGTTTGGTTCAGTTTTTAAAAATTTTTTTATTTTAATTGAAATCCGCAAATTTTGTTTATTTTACGTATTGTACCGTAATTGTATGATACCTGAGGATTATATGTAAAAAGAAGAAAAGTGGAAATTTTTCGACAACGTCAAAAGCTTTTTTATCAAAAATTTACTTTTAACAGTTGAAATTTATTGATCATTTGTGATAGCTTATGTACGTAAAACCGAACATTTACAACCTAGTGTCTAAAAGATTATACTATTATAGTTAATAGTACCTTTTTACAGATTATAATAATAACATTATCAACATTTGAGCCAACATAATATTAACAAATAAATTAATTAATTATCATTATTTAGAAAAATGAAAATTAGTTGTACAATTATGAACTTTTTGGAAATTGTCTCAAATAAATTTATTATTAAATATAAAAATTTTAAACATTCTGCTTACTTTTTTATAAAGATCACTTAACAATTTTATTGAATACTACAACATTTTTTTTTGCACGTATTATACAATTTATTTTTTTTAATTGAGACTTTGCTGGGCTCTTACTTAATGTAAACACTGGAAGTGCTGCTTGAATATTATTAGAAAAAACTCGACTTAAAAGTAAAAGGTTTTTAATCTTTAATGGCTGTAATAAGTGTCTATCGTGCCACACATTATTGGTAGCTATAAGTTAAGTTTTAGGTGATCAAAAATTATTGTTTTTTACAATACATAGGCTTATTTGAAATAACATTTTTAAATAATATAACAAATTAAAAATCTAGAAATAAATGATTTCAATATCTATATTAATTATTAATTAATTTAATTAATCATTGTTTTTTGTTTATTTTGTTTAATTTAATTGAAAACATGATTTATTAATTTATTATGTTTTTGATTTGAACTTTGTTTTTTAAGAGGAAGCCAAGGTTTTAATTTTGCCAGATTTATTTTTGGTTTCGTTTTAAAAGCTAATGTTTTTCGTGTAAGCCTCATAAAAATTTTATCAAATTCAACAATAGTTTTTAAAAAAAAATTATATTTTGTTTTTTATCGAATTTTGACACTGACAACTGACAACTGATTATAAAAAATTATTAACAAATTAAAAATTTAGAAAATTAAATGTTAAATGATTAGTTATTAAATTTTGCTTGTGAATAAGTCAAAGATAAATATTTCTAAAATGTTCAATTTGTTGCATAAATCATAAGCTTTTATATAAAAAAAATCTTGAAAAACTATGTACCTAAAAAAAAATTTGAAGTAAGAAATATAAAAAGGTCAGACAAATTAAAAATATTGTTTTAAAGTCGGTTAAAAATGACATTTTATCGTTTCTAACACAACAATAAATTAATAGTTGAAAATAATTGTAAGCAATGCAACAAAAAATCCAAATCAAAAATTTAATAAGAAACAATTATTAAAAAAAAAGTTCAGCCTAATAAATAATAAAATATTTAAACAGGTAAAATACTCTGAATGAAACTGCTGGAAACAAAACTTTCAGAAAACTGTTTTGGTTATTAAACTCACTAAGCATTATCAAAGCCATCATAGTTTATTAAAAAATTATACCAAGGTTTAAAAAAAATTATACAAATTAAAGAATTAGAAAAAACCTACATATAAACAGCAACATAACATTAGAGCAAATGGTTTTAATAATAATTATTATATTCAATGCAAAAAAATAAAATGCATTTAGGATGCTATTCTTGACCATAAGTAATAAAATAAAATAATAAAATATTTTCAAATGGGTGAGGTTTATCAATAAAATTGTGACATTTTATTCCAAATGACAGCTGGAACACAAATACAAGAAATATATGATATTTTTTCAAATATCGCTGAGCTTGTGATAAATTTTTGTGTGTTTACCTCGGCAGATTAATTATTTAAAAAAGAACTATTTTTATTTGTTTAGGCTTATTATGGATCTAACCTACAAAAAGTTATAGATTGTTGCTCTTCTAAAACATACAAATTATTTTTGCAACTGTTAAAACTTGTTTCACGAGTATAATAATTACATCATTGTGTAGTGTATTACAGAATAAAATTATAAATAGAAAAGCTTGTTTTGTTAGATTTTTAGAACGGAGAAAAAGCGGTCACAAATGTCCCAGTACAAACTTTTTTATTCCCTACTGATATTGTTATAAATATGAACAACGTATAATATAAAACAACGATTTGTTTCTCAAGAGATTTGCATCACAAACTTTGAAAACCTATTTTTAGTGTTGGCTAAAACACTGCCATAAATAGATTTGAACCAATATCTATTTGACAACTTCCTGAAATAAAAATAATGTCTAAGAATAATAAAATATTTAAAAATCAAGTTATTGCAGACAACAATTTTTACTTTGCACATACGACAGTAACAATTTATAAAAATTTGGAGGTTATGTTAAATTTATAGACAACCTGAGCGAATAAAAAAATATATTTCTTTAAAATATTTAAAAACAGCCAAAGTAAAGCCATAAATATTTATCACAAGTTCGTGTTTTTAATAATATTTAAAAAAATACAATTTATTTTTTTTATTTGTATTGCAAAACGTTATTC
The DNA here is from genome assembly GCA_947359425.1 of Lagria hirta. NCBI lineage: Eukaryota > Metazoa > Arthropoda > Insecta > Coleoptera > Tenebrionidae > Lagria > Lagria hirta. Next base: position 10,403,699 of record OX375796.1, on the reverse strand, counting down.
AAAATGGAATGTTACAATCTAATTGATAAGTCCCGCTCATACGGAATCATTTTACTATTTCATTGTATTACGTATGGTTAAGAATAACACCCCAGCTTTGCATTATTGTGATTGTTAGTTCAATAAAAAAAAAGATTTTATTATAGCAAAATCGAAATGTTAATTCAGAACTAATCTACAGCTACTTGATATTGTATAAAAAATTAAAACTGTTGTTTTATTAAATACATTGAACTAATCAGCTGTTTAAATAAACAATAATTTCTAATAGCTATAATGATAAATATTGATATAACCATATTTTTTAATATTCATAATAATAAACTTTGCTTATTTCTATAATTTTAAAGGCCGGTGGTATAAAATTTGATGATGGTTGTTAAATCCAGTCAACAATCATCAAATCATGAAACGCGTATTGATGATAATTAAATACTTGATGACAATCAGTTAATTAGAGATTTGATTTGCTTTAATGCATCCGGTTCTAATTATTTTATTAGTAAAAATTTTATAACAGAGACACAACAGTTTTATAGATATACCATTATAATATTTTTTTTAATTTTTTTATATTTTTGATAAATTAGTAATTTTTGAAATAGAAATTATAAGATTAAAATCATATTTTATATTTTGATTAAATAACTTTTATATTTATAAGTTTTGTTTTATATATCTTAGGCTTATAATTCTTTACAGAAAAGAATATATATAAAAAAGAACTTTTATTGAACGTTTGGTTTTGTTAGTTTATTTATTTATTGCTTCAGTTTCAATAATATTACTTATTATTATATTACTATATACAGGATGTATAATGTTAAGATTAATCAAAAGTGACTATGCTTTTCGGCAGCAGGTGTTACATCGGTTCGTACTAAAGCAGTTAACAATCTGTAAACATAGAAACCTTCACGCAATGAGATTTTTGTAAATTTGAATATATCAATTTACTCAGTTTGCGTTATTGTTTTTAAGCACTGTAAAGCAAGAGATACATAATATTCTAATCTCAATTCATTTTACGTCCAGCGAATAGTGCACGACACTGTGCTCTAAAATGTCAATGTCAGTTGTGAATAACCACCTGAAATAACGGTTTAGCTTGCCGGTGCTTACCGTTTACTAAAATGTACAAAAATAGCTGAATTAATTCAAGAAAATTGTTTTTTCTTGAAGCCAGCTTTGATTAATGTTAATATTATACACCCTGTATTTAGTGTTGATATTCGCAGGTGACGCATTTCTAATTTGTTTTCTACTAAAGTTAAATTTGCTTCAATTAATTGTTCTTTAATTATTATGATTTATTTGAGTGCCTTCCACCTTTTAGACATGGTAATTAATTATCACCAAATGGTTATTTTGACATCATATTATATAATATATTTAACGATGCCGGTACAAAAAAAAAGACCAAAATGTCATTTTATATCGTACCATTTTCAATTAATGGCTCCTGTTGAAATTTAAATCATCTGTCTGAAGTGACCGTTAGGGCATTATAACAGAACTTGCGCCAATTTAAGCTTTATATTATGTTAATCAAGATCAATTACTGATAAGACAACATAATTTTTCATGCAGAATAGTCTTTTCTTTCTTTTTTTTTGCTTTATATTTGTATAATTACATAATTCAAATAATTTTTTATTAAAAATATCTATTAATTTTAAAATAACAACATGTTTCAAAAAAGTCTTAAATATCTCTAAATTAATTTTTAGTAGCAAAAATAGGGAAGACCGGTTTAAATGAATAGGCAAACCAGTTAATACTATTTAAAAAATGTTCTAACAATTTTGTCAAATTTTAAATCCTAAAGGCTTGTTTTTTTGCTAGAATCTTTTGTTTTTGTTTTATCCTAAAAATCAAGTTTAAATTTTTTGGCTTAGTTAAAAATTTGACAAAATTAATAAAACGTTTTCTAAATAATCTTAGTAGCTTTTTTCTAACCACTTTTAGAAAAAAACTAAAGCAAAATTTTGACATTATAAACAATTAAAAAGAGCATCACATAATAAATAATACTACTGCATAAAAAAACTTAAAAATAAGATATACTTTATCGGAGCCAATATATTCAAAATTCACTATTAACAATTTAATAATTTAGATTTAACTTTCTCTAGCCACAGATTGCAATTGAACAAAGTTGATAATACAATTTGTATTTATACAACGATGTTTGCATTTTTGGCGGTTTTCAAAAAAGTCTTAAATATCTCTAAATTAATTTTTAGTAGCAAAAATAGGGAAGACCGGTTTAAATGAATAGGCAAACCAGTTAATACTATTTAAAAAATGTTCTAACAATTTTGTCAAATTTTAAATCCTAAAGGCTTGTTTTTTTGCTAGAATCTTTTGTTTTTGTTTTATCCTAAAAATCAAGTTTAAATTTTTTGGCTTAGTTAAAAATTTGACAAAATTAATAAAACGTTTTCTAAATAATCTTAGTAGCTTTTTTCTAACCACTTTTAGAAAAAAACTAAAGCAAAATTTTGACATTATAAACAATTAAAAAGAGCATCACATAATAAATAATACTACTGCATAAAAAAACTTAAAAATAAGATATACTTTATCGGAGCCAATATATTCAAAATTCACTATTAACAATTTAATAATTTAGATTTAACTTTCTCTAGCCACAGATTGCAATTGAACAAAGTTGATAATACAATTTGTATTTATACAACGATGTTTGCATTTTTGGCGGTTTTTTTGAGTATTATGAAGTAATTATTAAAAGATAATTTAATATAACACAAAAAGTAGGAGATTTTTGATATCTAATAGAAAATCTTTAGGTATATTAACATTTTTAGCCAGCAGGTTCCAAAAAGTTCAAAACATATATGTGTAGTGTACTTTTGTAACTTACTTTATCTATCATCGACTAATTAATACAGTAAAGTAACACCGTCAGAAGTAACATTAAAAATAACTATTGCTAAAGTCACTAATTAGAACAATTTAGTTTGTAAAATTGTAAAAATTTAATTTTTGTATTTAATGAAATTAAATGATTATTAAATAAACAATCATCATTTTCACAAAAATAAAAAAATTCCTATTTTTTATTAAGCCATTCTTAGTTCGTTTCGTAATCTACTCGCATCTGCCAGGCGTATTGTAACGGCTCACATTTTTTTTCTATTCTTTTAATTTTAGCTTTAATTTTACTCTTTCAAACTTTAATAGATTTAGCTACAAGGTCTAAAGTTATTTATTTTCATGACTAACTACAAATTGTTAATATTAATAAGTCGAGTTGGTAAAACCCCAATTAAAAATTTAATTAAAATTAAAGTTAATTTGATACCTTATTGGTTGAACAAGCGACAACAACCAATCAAACAATTTAATTTTGCATTTATTTGCAATTAACTTAATATATTTTTTTTTACTTTTTGTATAAATTAGTATTAGTAAATAGCGACTATTAGTAAAAAGATGCTCAGATAGCATCTTATATAAGCCATAATGTTTTAAGTACCTAACCTAAATTGGCTAATTACGCGTTTGAATTTTCCCAACTTGAACTATTGCAAGCAATGAATTTTTTTATAGTGTTTAATTTTTTAGATTGCTTAGTTTTTAGTTGATCTAGGCTTAAAGAATTTCAAGATACATTTTAGTTTTTAGTTTATTTTGTGTTCCGGAGTCACAGCAATTTTGCTGAATTTAAAAATTATCACAGGCTTTGACAAGTATGATAATGACAATGTTATTTTTTTAATAAAAAAAAATTGCTACAAAACATGCTTTCAATTATCAACTACTTTAAAAACCAGTTTAAAAATTAAATTAAAAACAAAAACCCCAAATTGTGTTTTAAACTAAATAAAAGACAAATTTGTTCTTTTTTCAAATTAAGCTAAATTACTATCTGCGTACGCATCTGCAATTATTTTATTTAAATAATTGAATTGAATATTAAAAACAGTCGAACAATATAATATGCAGTGCGGTTTTTTGTATTTTTGCAAGGTTTTTCAAATCTATATCTAAAATTTTGAGGTATAAGTAAAATCCCCATTTTTAAAATAAATAAAAATAAAATTTTTATTATTTTCAATTTCCAAGGATTTTTAATAGGGGGCCATCCATAGAGTACGTGACACGTTAATGGGGAGGCAGGGTATCACCGAAGTGTGACATCGTGTGACAAGGGGCATGGGAAGGTTAATAGTTTTGTGACGTCACATGTTAAAATTTAAAATACTAAAAGGCAAAGTTTGGATGTGAATTAAAAATTTAAAAAATTTACGCGCTTGATCTATATTTATTAATAATTTAGCATTCTCGCTATCTATCTTTATCTATTTTTATCTTTAATTAATATAATTAATCGTTTATTATTTTTTAACTAGTCGTTTGTTTTTTCGGTTTTATGAAATGTTGGACTTTATGTTGATTTTATTAGATTATTATTTAATAAAAATAATTAAAAAATGAAAATTGCTGTTTTCTCTCGATTATTTTTAAATACATACATAAATTTAAAAAATTTGTGACGTCACATCAAGAGGGAGGGGGAGCTATAAAAATGTGACAACCTGTGACAAGATCGGGGGAAAAGGTTCTAAAATTCGTGTGGATGGCCCCTAGCCACCAAAAACCGCAAATATTTAGCCGTTTTGGTTTTAAAGATATCAATAATATTACAAAAACTTGAATCATTTTTTTGATGATTTATTTAATTTTAGCTTTCTATTTAGGTATTATTTGCAATTTTCTTTTGGATTAAGAAAATAATTTGTTTGTTGCTTTTTAAAACAACTCAAATTATAAATTGCTTTCAAATTGATTTCTTGAACTTTGATAAAAATAGATTTGTATCAATTATTGTTTTTAGAAGAATTTTAATATAAACAAAAAGTTTATATTGTTTCAAAAAATTTAAAAACTGCAAAAAATCATCTACAAATCTAATCTATGTTCTAAAAAAATAATCTTTGCAATTTCTTTCAAAACAATATAATAACAAGCAAAAAAAAATTTTTTTTATTTGCTCATATACCAAGCGTATTTTTGTTAATACATTTTTTTGTTACAGAAAAAGATTGTTTGATTTACGCTTAATTACGTTAATATAATAAGAAAAATAGCGTAAATTTGATAGACGTAAGATATAATGTAAGTAAATTAGATTTTTTGTATTCAAAAAATAACAGTGTTTAGATCTGAGAAGACCCCATTTATTTTCGGTATCCAGGTATGTTTTTTTTTGTTCGGATGTTCGGATTTAAACAATGCAGACTTGATGGGCGAAATATAAATACATCACTCGAGAGTAGACTTCTTGTCGTCGCGGTCTTCCAGTTCGAAGAATCCCAAAAAATATGTCGAAACATTCCGGTCTCATGTAGTAATGAATATTTCAATAAATTTCAACAATTTTAATTTAAGCGAAAAGATGGTATTTTTTTTCGGTTTGTCTTTGGCTTAGAGAGTAGAAGATATAGGTTTGGATTTCGGCGACCTACAGCAGGTTCCAAGGGGGTCTCTGAGCAAAAAAGGGATCCACGCGCGGAATGCGTCGCTTGTGCAGCGCCAAAACACAAATCGTCCATCGCATGCATACATTCATCTCGCACTGCTTTTTTCTTCTTTACGTTCTTCTTCTTCTTCTTCTTTCTATCTTCTACTTTGTCTTCTTCGTCGTTACTGACTTATGTCTATAGAAGCTGACAACAGGCCATTATGCCTACTTTTTATTGCCTTCGACTCGATCGAGTGACATTTACACACTGATTATAATAGAAAGCTTTTTTAAGGAGACTGAGTTGGACTGAGCTTAGATTCCACAAGCCCTGTTAAAATACCGAGAGCTTTTTACACTCGTGGCCAAATAATAATACACGTAGCATCACATATCAGGTCTGGTAATAGGTTTATAGGAAAGAATCTTATTCTCATGAGTTGAGTTCGCACCAGAGGCCCCTACGGCAAAAGGATGACTTGTGCAGGCAGCCCCCCGGAGGGCCAACTAATACCAAGCATGACTAGCCGGATCCCCCGGGCCTATTGTCCGCTAAACAGACCTCAGCAGGATACCACCTTCACCTACCCTCAATAATCCAATCATAAAATGGACCCATTAACCGGTGAAGACCCTTGTTACATTATTAGCTCATTTAAACGGCGACGGATCACCAACATTCAATGTAATTGGAGTAGTTATGAAAGTAAGTACCAAAACAAGATCAACAAATTTTTCTCTTTCGACACTGATTTTGGATTCGGATGGAACAGCAGGAATTGTATGGATTATACAATGGTAATTATTAGCATGACATGCTGTTCTTTAAGGTCTAACAACAGCTAAGACGATCAGGATTATGAATGTGAAGGCTTTCAGAGCGGTTGCTTATTGGATTGATTGCTTGGAAATCTCAGGCAAAGCTGATAGGATTCCTAGACACATCACTCTAAAACCGTCTTCAAAAGCAAACAGTTAAAAAAGAAAACTAATCTAAAAAGACACCGACTTTCTTCAAAAGAATTTGTTAAAACCCAAAACAAAATTAATAACAAAACAATTTATAGCAGAAATTGTTTGTGCTCTTATCTTCATTCAGCACAATATCTGCAGACAATATTTTCAACTGGCAGCCCCGCCAGCTTCGCAGGGTGAAAGGTGATCCAAAAGTGGTAAAAAATGTGAACAGAGTGCCTTTAATTAGAGAATTTTTTACGAACAGTTTTTGTAGGTTTGAAAGTGGTGATCGAAGAATAAGCTACGTTCAGCTGTTTATGGAAAAACGATTAGGCTTAAGTCTGCAACGTTGAATGTCTGATCTTGCTCAGTGTAAGGAATTAATTAAGTCTATAGAATCAATGTGCAAATTTTAAAAGCGTACAATTTAACAAAATGCATTTTTTTATGGAAATTAATCTGATGAATAAACAAATGATAGAAGCTGTGGTAAATAAGCTATTATCTTTCATAACTACAGTAGAACTTTACTACCAATGCCAAAACGCAAATTTTTTTATAAAATTTTTTTAGCAAGAAATAAAAAAATAATTCTTATAATTTATCTTCAGAAACTAAAAAAATTAAAAACAAAAATGTTAGTAGCTACCTGAAAATATAGTTATTAGAAAAAAAACCATAAACACATTTATAAAAAAATAAATATTTCATTGTTGATAAAAAAAAATTCAAATGAAAAATTTCATTATAAAAGTTATTTCCAAATTTTACATTAAGAGAGTCAAAGTTATCTAAAACAAACAGATTATATTGAATTAGAGTAAATTATAAAATTAAAGTTTTAATTTGTTTTGCTTTGATAATCGATTATTTTTCTATAAAAGAATCTGTCAATACAAAAAACACAAAACTGTAATCTTTTATAGAATAATTTTATCAATTTGTGCGCTTTTAAACTTTTTTAAATATGAATTACATTGGCTTCGAATGGGACTCACCCCAGCGCGTTGGCGTAAGTTTTTTTTTTAATTTTGAATTTGTAATATCTTTTGGATAGAATGTTTAATTTCAATAATTCAACAGGTTTCAAATAGTTTTAAATTAAAAACAATTTATTTGAATAGGAATTATGGATAAGATGTGAGCCTGATACGAGTCGGCATTTCCATCAGCTTTTAAAATGTAAAAAAGTATTTATAGTGACATAACTACAATAGCGAGACATATGAGTCTTGCAATGTTTTTTGTATATTATGTTTTATAATACTGTATAACACTTTTTTGTTCTATCATCAATATCTTCCACAGCGCATGCTATAAAAGACATTTTATGGATAATTTTTTAATTTTTTTACATCTTAGGCTGGTTTTAGTAGGAATTTCGAAAGATCTCTAATTTATTTTATTCATAAACATAGCATATGTTACTCAATGATAATTTAGGTTTTTAATAGCGAAAGAGTTTTTCAAAACTGTCCAGTAGTTTTTATACATAGAAATCTTTCCTTCTTATAATATTAGTATAGATTTAGTTTAAAATTTTTTAATGTATTCAAGATTGTAATAAAACTTTTTTATCATTTAAAAAAACAAAGTTTTTCTGATGCATGTTTTGAGCTCTCGTCAGTAGGACTTGACTTAAGTAAAATTTTTGTCATATTATTTGTAAATAAATAAATCAATCTTGTTCTAAATAAACTATCAGTATGCGAAGTTTATGTGGGAACCGGAATACTAAAGCAAATTTATGTCTAAATCATATGATAACGTTATAATAAATACACATGATTAATCGTTTTCTTAATTGAGCATAATTATTAGCTTATAATAAAAATAAAAATTTAGCATTGTATATGAATGAAATACAGTAAAAATATAAAAGATAGATAAAAAGTAACAGGAAAAAGCCATAATAAGTGTATAAACAATAAATAAAAAGTAAAAGTAAGTCAATTTTTTAAAAGAAATACTTTGAAAAGAAAATAATAAAACCAAATTGCTTACCACACAAAATTACAATTTTTAACAAAGCAATTAGTAAAGAAATGGTAAAATGTTTAATACAAAATCAAACAAAAATAAAAAATGATATTTGTAAAATGATTAATAATGCTAGAATTAGTGGCTCGACAAAATAATAAAGATATAAACTAAAAATCATATTTTAAAAAAAAAATGTTTGTAAAGCTTGACATAAGAATCTGAAAAGCATGACAACAGAGTGTGTAAAGTACAATTTTTTAAAATCCAAATGTCATTTTTACATGCGGTACTCGATTATTTTTGGAAATTTATCAAAAGAAAACCTAAAGTGCGTTAGAAACACTCTTATTTTTACATGGTTGTTACCTATCTTTTGCAATTTACGCGTATTTTTGATGGAAAACAGGAAAATATTATTTAACATAAAATATGCACAGCCACTTTTACTTTTTCTAGCTTTAAATTTAAATGTAGAAAAAACACATTTTTCTCTACAAGAAAAGTTTTTTTTTATGATATAAATTATATAATTTTTAGGTTTTTTAATTTCAAAAAAATGTTAAAATACGTTTCAACACTAATGTTAACGTTTAGATTAACAAGAATTATTTTTGTCAGACTAAGTTCTCAGAGAACAAACTCCACACTAGTCATAAAATTACAATTTTAGTGCCTTGGTGTACAAACAACTGTTTTTAATTTAGAGTCTTTTATACATATCTGTAAAAGCACCCGTGCTCTTATAGATGGTTTTAATTTTTAAAGGTTGGTATACTTATCTGCCAATAAATAATTACGTCAATGTCATATTTTTTTCATTTTCTCGGATTATTACTGTAATATCTTTGAAAGGAAATACGTATTTATCTTAAACCAAGAATGTTTTAAAAAGTGGTTAAAGGTTAAAATTAGAGGCAAAGTGGCTTCAAGCAAAGCTGTGAAAATTTGCTTGTTACGGAGATTAGTCTACATTCAGAATTGTTAGATTATTTTGTATTTATCAGATAATAAATGTTCAGTCGTTGTCTCAACTAGCTTCCAAATTTTGGGGTGGAGCACATACATTCTGTTCTTCTAGTAATATTAATTTTTTGTCAAAAATGAAGCAAATTATATCAAACAAAAGCTTTTAAATTAAATTGTAAATCAAATGCGGTGATGCTGTTACCAACCGTTAAAAGCCAAATTTCTCAAAGCTTAAGAGCTTTCTCTTTTTTATATAAATTTAAATTAAAGAAAAAAGACTCAAATTTAGAAAAAGTAACTTAAAGAACACGTTTTTTAATGGGTATTGGAGCACATGAAACACGTGGATATGTCCGCTAAACCCTTATAAAACTAGTTCATTAATATACTATTTTCTAACAAGGCTTTATTATACTAGCGTAAAATCTTCAAATATTTTGTTTCTTGTTCAAGTATTTTATTTGTTTTACGCCACATTATATTTGACTAGTATTTTTTAAATTTTTAATTATTTTTTGCTTTGCCTTGCACAGTTTTTTTTGCGCTTTTGCTTTGCTGTTTTCTTTTGTAAATTTTTTGATTGCCTTGTCTCTTTCGTTTCTTGTGTTGTTATTTTTAACTTTCTATTAGGCTAGTAATAAAAATTTAAAATTGTTATTTATTAGTGTAATTAAAGATTTAATTAAATTTTTTGTTAGTAATAAATAAACAAAATTTATTACGAGCAGCTTAAGTAGGGTACTTACAACTAGATTTACATATACAAATAAATCTTAAAACTCTACGTATATACGAGTATATAACGGGTGTTTTTTAAAATTTAGCGTCATAGTCGACCATGTCTATGAGTTTGTGTGATCAAACAATAATTTTCAACACAATTGCTTCAAATGTCAAAATAATTACTATATTTCTTATTTTTCAATTTAAAATAGTGTTCTTACATGAACAAAAAACTTTTCTGGTGGAATCTTATTTTTGTAACGGCCACCGAGTGAATCAAATTATTAAACCATTTTTTTAATCAAACATTGACTGTTGGAGTATACCGAAAAAAAGTTTTACTTCTTTTTTGCACACCTTCATGACAATAAAATTGAAGACGGGTACTTTTAGCATGTTTATTTTTATGTTTGCTATAACACTACAAGTGCTTTTAATTTGATCTCATTAACGTGTTGAACTATTGATTTATTAAATTAAAAATAAGGTAATGTCAGATATCACATTAATAACTGTGACTTTGATTCGATAATAAAAGTACGTTTACAGTTCAAAGTTAAACATTCCAGGCAAGCTTTGACGCAAAATTTTAAAAACCACTTATTTATCTACACTAATATTATAAAGAGGAAAGATTTGTACCTATTTTTGTATGTTTGTAATAAATAGGCTCAAAAAGTACTGGGCCAATTTAAAAAATTCTTTTACCAATAGAATGCTACATTCTTCTAATTTGACATAGGCTACATTTAATTTTGAAAAAAATTAGGAATCCTTGGTAAAATTTGAACAATGTAACCGAAGATGTAGAAAAATGAGTCTTAAAATGTTTTTCGTCGAATGCGCTGCCGAAACTATTAGCGATAGAACAAAATAATGTACAACAATATTGAAGAACATCATAATGTCTACAAAAAACTCCGCGGTAGCATATGTCCAACTATTGTAGTTATGTCACTACAACAACTTTTTTCATTTTAAACATTAATGAAAATGCTAACCAAATTCAAACCATGCTATTTATGTGTTTATATTAATCCTTATCCAAATAAATTATTTTATGGTCAAGATCATTTAACTACCTATAAAATAGTTTTTAAATTATTTAAATTGGACTTTCCATTCAAAAGATATTACGAATTAAAAAATTCAAACAGTAAACAAAACCGCCATAGCGCCGTGGCCGTTGTTTGCGACGCAGTCTGAAAAGCACGCCGAGCATCGCGGCGGGCGGGGTGGAGGGGGCACTGAAATACAGGAGTAGGGCGTGCACGTCTGTAAGATAGGTATAATTAATAAATAATAAATAATAATTTTTTAATAAATAAAAATATTTGTAAAAAAAAGTGGTTTATATCCAAATTTCCAACAATAAATAATGGTCTACCCCGTGCGCAGCCGGGACGGGCTGCTAGTCGGTGATAAAAACATTGTTTTTTTTAGTTATACTGAAAATATTGTTTAGTATATCAAAAAAAGCGTCTGTTAAAACTGGGAGCTCCGAATTTTAATATTAATTGGTGCCTCATTGCAGTTTTTTATTGTCCATTTAATTAACATTAGAAAAACAGTTTTTAAAGTTTGGGATTTTGTAGCTCTTTAACAAATAGCTTGTTTAACATCTTGTAAAAAGTTAAACGTTTTTTAAAAAAAAATTTTGATAATTTTTGGACAAATGCAAATTTTTAAAAGTTATTCAAACTGGAAATTAAAGGTAATAAAAATTTTAAAGTTTTTTTTCTATTTTGGGGCATTTATCTAACTTAATGCAAGATTATACTCTTTTTCCTAAATTTTTTTTCTGAATATAAATATAATTTTAACGATATTTGAGCTGTAAATGCATTTAAAAAAATTTTTTTTAGATACTTGTTATTGATGTAGAGTTTTTGAATATATTTTTTCTTATACAACGTTTTTTGATATATTTTGTTTTTTATTATTTTTATAAAATACACATTATTAGTTCAGCAAAAATTTATTACAAAAATAACTACAAAATTTGTGTAAATAAAAAATCGCAATAAGGCACAACTTAATATTAAAATTTGGAGCTCTAGATTTAACAGGATCTTCAACAATATTTTTAATATAATTATTGTCAACAAAAAATAGTCGATTGTTTTGATACAGCCTAATAGATATAGTAGTCTAAAAGAAATAACGTTATATGGTATATCCTTTGTTGCAAAAGCAAATAGCCCATCAATGGGACTACCTAAAACACTATCAATCTCCAGCTTTACTTGTCGACCTCATTGTCAGATCAGTTCAAGATACCAAATTATTATATTATGAACACATACACACAAAGTTTATATTTATTGCACAATCATTACGTATGAGTTGAATACCAATTTTGACCAATAGTATTTGTCAACTGTGCTTTTTTTGTATATTTATAATTAATTGGAATTTTTGAGTACTATACGCTTTGTTTTATATAAATTATCCTTTTACTTTCGTGGGAAAATGAAAATAAAATTTTTTGACAGGATATAAATCCATAATATCATCAAGTCCATATCGTATAATTAGTTAAGTTGCGACAGGAGCGAGTAACCCGCTTATAAATAAATGGATCCATTGTTGGTTGTCGCTATCCGGTTGGTATCTGGTGGTTGTAGCGGCAGGCCAGAGATGAAATCGCGCCTATCTATCATGTATTGTCACACGGACCCCAATCGCTCATTGTTCTCTCTGCTCTGCTCTTCTAATCCATTCATTTCACCGTTGATCGTACGAATGAATTTCTGGAATGGTAAAATGGCTCAGATTGCTTTGCTAATACAACCACCACCATCACCACAACCACCAGACATGTTTTAATTAATTCTCATATTTTGGTCTACTTTTTTTCTTTTAGTTGCGCTTTGTGTTTTGGTCATATGTTTCCTGCATTGAAATGACATTTTCTCTGACTACAATTAATCTGATAAGAGAAGCCAAGCAGATCAAACTACACCCTTCTGTTGTTACCCTTATACTTCTTCAAAGCGCATTAACTCATTACGACGGCAAGCCTGTATATACATACCTACTACATACACTGATAGATTCAACTTTTTTGACAGTATAGTGACAAATGACAGATTCTTAACAAAATCGGAAAGTAACCATATCAATAAGTCACTTGTCATTACATTGTCGGTTTAGAAACAAGACTGTCAAAAAAGTAGAATCTATCAGTGTATAAAGTATCTCTCCTAATTCACTGCTTGATAGTGATTAATATGTATAACCCACTCATATTGCTTATTATATAATCATTCTCTCACATAAACATTATTTTGACGTTTCGGTTGATATTCTTGCCTGTCATCTTCGGCACACGTTCTCAATTTTAACGAAGCGCCACCCGCATACCTACCATCAAGAGGATAGACGCTATTCTAAGAACTTTTAATTTTGGTATTCTTCTCGTAAAACCACAACGTGCTTTGACACTGGACAAATCCGACAATCATCTTGCTACAATAAATTTGATTCACCCTAGGCAGTGTCACTACAAGATTGGGCTTGGTGTGTGATTCTTTCCAAAGAGATTTATATTGGTCACCATACCGGAAATAATCTTACCTTATAAGCAAAATATTTTGCCAGAGACGATTTGCACAAAACAGTTTTGCTTACTGCTTAATTATACTTGTATAAATAAACTACTATAATAAACTGATTGTTAATGACAATAATTTAAAACATATATTAACAAATATATATCATAAAAGATAAACGTACAAAAAAATCCTAATATCATCAAACCTTTTCTGGTGGAAGAAACTTAAACAAGTCAAACAATAGTTATTTGAATCTCAAAGCCGAAAACTGGCATTTTGCAAGACGAGGGTCCCAAACTACAAACTTTTGCAAAAACGTTTCTGAACGCGTGATTCACAAGATTTGTTGTGCTGCCGTAAAAAAATTATACACATTTTTTATAGAAAACACAAATTGTTTATGTTGGCAACGCTAGTAACACTAAATGATTTTCAATTTAAAAAATAAAGTTTTCTTGTTTGTTAAAGAATATTTTGCTTTGACATTTCAAAAAACATATGCGTTCTGAAAAAGTAAAATTGTTGTTTTATGAAAAAATCGATATCTTAGCACACATGAACAGGATCTGTTATTACCATTGTTTATTACTATTTCATGTTTTAAAAGTTGAGAAATTATGCGGGTATAGGTTATGTTTTTAAAGTATATATACTTAGTTTAATGATTGTTTAGAAAAAACTAACCTCTAAAAGCAAATTTATTCTAAAAAGAATAAAGTAGTTTGGATTATACATAGGGTAGGTACTAGATTAGTTGATAAATGTCTGACAATTGAAAATAACAGCAAATAGTACTAACGCAAAAATTTAGTTGACATAAAATATTATGTCAACTACTAGGAAGGAACAACTAGAAAATGACTACTAGGAATACCTAGTAGTCATTTTCTGACTTAGGCTAACAAGAGTCCATTGCCGGCCGATGAGAACATTTTTAAACTTATGTTTTGCAGACGCAAGACACAAAAAATATATTAAGCATAAAGTGCAAAAAAGCATCAGGAAAGAAGTGTTCTAAACTCATAAGAAAAAACAGGAAATTTAAGTAAACTAAAACAAAATGTAAGAAAAATAAATAAAGAGAGCTAAGTAGGCTGGTAGGGTAATAATGAAAAAAATGTTTTAATATCATAAACAGAAAAAAGAATTGGAAACAAATAATAATAAAAAAAGTTACAAAAAAACCCTTTTCAGCAAAAATTAAACCTCTGAAAAACAACAGAACTAAAATAGCAAAAAATTTAAAAAATATTTTATATTAATGTAAATATCTAAATAATTTTGAGTCAGCGCCAAGTATATAAACTCAATGTCATTATTTATTTTCTAAGTTATGGTACTCTTCAAAAATTATTTAGGTATTTACATTAGTCTAGAACTTAACCTTAGAAAATATTTTTTAGTTTTAGCGTTTCAGCTCTGCTTCTTCTTCTTATTTAGAGATAGTTTTTGGTTTTACGCTTTTGTTTTGATTTTTTTTTGTTCGAATGATTTTGATTTTTAATTTTTTGTCGCTAAAATCAACTGCAACTTTAAATTTTTGTTATACTATAGTGTTATTATAATTACATATTATTTTAAGGTGTGATACTTTTTTCAAAAAACTTTTGTAGGTAAAAGATTAATATTTTTTTTAATTGGTGGTGTTTTTTATGTAAACTTTATTCAATAAATAAAAATTGTTAAAAGTTGATTCTTAGAAAAATAAAAGATATACGGGGTGGATAATATCAACATTAATCAAAGATAGCTGCGCCTTTTTGGCCAGCTTCGATTAATGTTAATACCTATTACACACTCTGTATATATATTGAATAGAAAACCCCCTTATAGCTTAAAAAAAAACTAAATGTGTATAGAAAAAAATAAAACACAAGAAACTTGAAAAAAAAATTAAATGTGAGATAGGAACAAAATAAAACCGAAAACAACAATTAAGTATTTAGAATAATGTATGTTTATTATACCAGAGATAAAAAATAAAAAATGTACTGGTAAGGTAATTGACAAAAGAGAGAAATTAGATATGACTAGTGGCATGTATAAAGTATCTATACATAAAACAAATAAACAAATGTATAGAGAGATACATAGAGAGAGAGAGAAAGAGAGATAGACAAAAAATGTGTATAAACTTATAAATCTTATAAATTTTTTGAAGAGCAATAATCTTGTAAAATTGAATAAAAATGAAACCGAAATTTCAAATATTACAAGAATGTCAGACAAAAAATAAAGTAAAAGAATAAAAAATAAAAAAGTTACAAAAAAATAAATACAGAATAAAAGACATAAAAAATTAAAGAAACTGTTCAACACAACTTAATATTATTAAAAAAATTTTTTTAAATGCTATGTTATGTATTGCTCTCGAAAGTGTTAAAACTTTTGTTTAAAATTTCTTTTTTCTAAAGGTTATCATTATTAATTGTTGTTTTTTTGATATGTATATTTTTGTATACTTTTCTGACTTGTTTTATTTTTAATATCGTTGTAAGTATTTTTCAGCAAATTATATGTTTTTCTCCATTTTGTGTTTTACTTTGAGATGTACATCACTTTTTAAATATATATTGTACTAGTGCTATTAATACTATTAAATTTTTATTTGTTTATATAGAAGACAATTGAACAATATTCTGTTTTTTTTTAATTATTATTTTAGATATAATTAAAATATTTTAGAGAATTCTATGACGTGTTTTTATGAACCATGAAATCTACACTTGAACGATAACAATAATTTGAGGTTATTTTTTTATTTAAAATTAATTAAAAGAAAAAGTGTTTGTTTTGACGTTTAATTTGTAGTTGCTACGGTATAACGTAGCAGATGACTAGATTTCAATAATGTTCAAAGCTTCACACTTTATGCTTTACTTTAATTAAATTTTTAGAAGCGTCTCAAGATTTTCTACCCAAATACCATTTGTATATGTAATTTTTTTTGAAAATTTTTAAAACAGCTAATTAGTCGTTGCGTTTTACTCTGACTAACAAATATGTTTGTAAAATACATCTAAAAAAATTGTTGAAAATAATATATGCACTTATTTTGTTATATGTGATAATTAGTTTATTTAGACATTTTATTTATTTTGTTCACAAAAGAGCCGAGACCAAATACTCGAGAAATTTGATGAAACAATTACCAATTGTTTTATCAAATTAAAAGCAAATTATAAATATTTTCCAAATATGTACATAGTAGGTATAATAAAAACGTCTAAATAATTTCCAAAACTTTTTATGTTTAAAAAATATTTTGTCTCAAATGTCTTATAAAATCTTTATTCATTCTGCACTTCTAAAAGCAGTACTTTTTCGTTCTTAGTGGGAACTCAGTACGATTCAGTTTAATGCTCACCATACATCATAAAACATAAAAAGCTTACATTTGTTTATTTGCGTACAAATATACAATAATACTGCAGTAGATTAAGCTGATGAGTTCTCAATAGAGACAACACAAAGCTGTCTTAATAAAAAAAATCTGATTAGCATTATGATGACGTAATTTGTTGTATAAGTTGGCTTTAAATTTAAATTTTTATTACAAAAATTAAAAATGTGAGTCTCGCTGCAAAGACCTAACAATTTTTGAACAATTTGTGACATTTTAATATCATTCGAACAAATACGTCAAATAAAAACAAATAAAAGCAATAGTAAAAAATACTAATTGATTTAAAATAGAACATTATTTTAATAATTGAAAAAAAAAGAACTTTTTTTTACCACCGTTAATCTACGCTAAGATTTTATTAAATTATTTAAAAAAATTAAAGTTTATTTTCTAAATTTAATTAAATTATTTTAAAAGTATTTTAGTAAAAATAGAAAATTATTTTTTGGAAAATAAATAAAAACAATAATTTTTTTTCGCAAGTTTGTGGTGTTTAACTGATACCTAATTACATTAAGCAAGTCACAAAAATTTTGTTACATATTTAGCTCTTCTCATTGTTTTCATGAAAATATCGACAAGCAGTAAAAAAAAAGCTTTTGAAAACCCGAGATAGATAATCCTCTTAATTTTCAATAGCTGTGATTAGTGTTCATTGTTAATATTTTTAGTGGAAATAAGCTTAATTTTATTGGCGTTTAAATATCTTGATCTTTGCTATAAAAAGTTTATAATAATTTGAATTTAATGAACTGTTTGCGATTTAGGACACTTGAAATTTAGTAGGATTATTTTCGGGTTTTTGACGTGTTTCTTATTTTTGAAAATTTATGATAAGGATAAGAGTTTGGAACCTCACCTGTGCTTTGAAGTCACCTTAAAATTATCATACTTGTAACCCTGCTTTGGCAGTTAAAAATAATAAAAAGTGCGTTTGAAGTACTTTTTTTTATTGATAGAAGATAAAAAATGTTCGTGTCCTATTTAGTGTAAATAAAATCGTTAAGCTCCAGTAGCTGGTACCGTGACCCACGATAGTTCTTTAGTACTAATGAATAAACCAGTTGCGATCACATCTTCGGTACTTATTCTTTTAAGAAGCCTGAAGAATCCCGTCGCTTCTAATGAGTACTCAAAATAATAAATTAACTTTAAACGTATTTTAATAGGTATTAAAATTAAAACGTCAATGGAATCATCGTAAGAATAATAGTAATAGCAGGATATGCAGTATGAAAATATTTTAATGTTTCCAAGTTGTCCAGGTTTAAAGCATAGAACCGTCGGAGATGATATCTGAAGAATAAAGTACGTGCCCCGAATATATCCTAGATGTCCCACACATGACGGATTTATTACGTATATAATTCGGTCGCAGGCGGCGGTACGTTTGAAGCTTGACTTTTTCGGACATTTCTAGATTTTCATCTAGCTCATTCCTAAAAGAAAATGGCAAAACTTTTCTCCACATGCTACGAATACTAATCAAATAATACCGCGCTTTGTTTTTGTTAAACAATTAGACTTTTTACGCTGTCTTGCTATTCACCTGTGTGGAGTATAATGTATTCAGAAGTGGGATATTTATATCGCTTGTTTGGTTTGGCTGGTGCACATCTGGCGATTCCAAGACCCTAATACGGCAGATATGAAATGTGATCAAGTCCAGCAGGATAATGCAAAAGCTGTTCGTTCATTCCTTCATTCCTTTTATATTATGTAGTGCAGAGCAAGCTATTGTTTCACGCCGGGTATTTATTTGCTACGGGACCGGCTTCAACACCATCACCATAAGCGATATATCATTATTCCACGCCAAATATATATACATACATAAATACGGCATACCTACACACGCAGCAAACAAAAACATTTGTTGTTCTGACAACTCACACTTCATTCCCAAAATATTTACTTCATTTATTTTGACAATTTATAAGTAACTCGCTTAACAATAGCCCTATACTCTGTTTTTTGCTCAAGTTTTAAACAATCTGTTGGTAAATCCATTATTATCTATCTAGAAGTATTTAAAAGAATGTGATCTATTATTAGCAAGCAGATCTTACGTACTATTGCATTGACAAAACGTCATAGTTATGTCAACATTCCAAAATTTGTATAGTGTTTAACTGGCTACTAAGATCTAATATGTCAAGTAGATAACCTAACTGAATAATTTGCAAACAATGATTCAAACTGTCATAATG
The DNA here is from genome assembly GCA_947359425.1 of Lagria hirta. Lineage (NCBI taxonomy): Eukaryota > Metazoa > Arthropoda > Insecta > Coleoptera > Tenebrionidae > Lagria > Lagria hirta. The sequence goes on along the minus strand of OX375796.1, from coordinate 10,384,406 downwards.
ACACTCATTCATATTTGACATTTCTATGTATCCTAATTTACTTCAACAAAATTTTACTGTTCTACTTTTTTATAAATGCAATAAAACCGTATTATTCACTCAAAGTGCTAAAATGTCTATTATCAAAAGTTACTAAAACAAGCAAAAAAAAGAATAGAAAACAAGAAAAAATAGTTTAAATCAAATTACTGGCTTGACATCAGAAACAAGAAATATTTCTCAAAATATATGCAAAAATACGAGATCATTAGACTACAAGAAAAAAAAATCAAAACATTAGTGGAAAAAAGTGATAAAAGCTTTACAAAAAAAAACAAATAAAATCGTTATACCTACTCAATGTACAAATCTAAACAAGATAGCAAAGAAACATATGCGGAGAAAAAAGACGATACAAATAACATATATAGTGACAAATATTGACCACATAAAGTGTAAAAATAGAAATTAATTATTTAATTATTAACGTTATTAAGTCAATATACAGCAAAAAACTGAAACAATATTAAAAATAAAAAAACAAAATAAAAAACAATTACTTAAAAAATAGAAACATAGCATAAATTTTCTAAAAAATAAAAATAATAACAATCAAGTCTAATTGAGATCTTTCTTTTTTAAAAGCCGGTTTAAAATCAAAGTTGAATATTCAAACCGATTTTTTGCTCGGAAATTTACCTAGCTGAATAAACTTCGACTATTTTATTACAATAACTTGTGATTAAAAATGATTTCAAGTTTGATACTATTGTTAACCTGTCTTTTTCTAAATTTTTCAAAAAAAAAAAATAATTCCTTATTTTTTAAAAAAGAAACAATTTAGTCAAAGCACACACTGTCAATTCAATTATAATCTTTAAAAAAAATATTAAGCAAATAAACAAAACAACGCTTAAAAAAATAATAACTACATAGCAAAAGACTTACAAAAAAAAATATTAAAAAACTGAGAATATACAAAACAAAAAATGCTTAAAGAGTATTTAGTAGAATACATAAAATATTACAAAAAAATTAACCAAGTTTTGGGTGAAAAAAGTTTTTTGGCAAAAAAATTGAGTTATTAACAGATTTGCCTATGTTATGCAAAATAAATAACTGATTAATAAATGAAAAATTGACGATTACAAAAAATATTTAAAAGTAATATAACAAATTGAGAATTAAAAAAAAATACAAACTTTATTATAATTAATTGACATTTTATTAATTTAATTAATTTAAATTGTTTTTTGTTTAATTTGTTTAAATTAATAAAATAAATGAACTAATATTTAATTATATTAAAATATTTTTTTTTAATTTTTAACTTGTCACATGTTTTTATAAACAATTGTCAAAAATATAGCTCAAAAAAGCACTTATAAGATTAATTTAAAAGCTACTATTCAGATCTTGATCAAATTTATATGGAAAGCATCAACTTTAAAATGAAAAAAGAATTCTCGCAGTCGAAAGTTCTATGATAACAAACATAAATAATAATGATATCAATAATACAGTCAAATTGGAAACCTTCTCTTTTTTCAAAGTCGGTTAAAAATTAAAAGTTGAATATTTAAACTAAATGTTTTGTTTAGAATATGGTCTATAATATAACTCAAATCTTCTATTAAAATAAATTTTGATGAAAAAAATGTTCATTTTGCTTCTTTAGGTAAAATCACTCGACCCCTTTCTTTTGCCAATCAATAAGCCTTTCGGCTTTTTCAAAATCTTTTAAAAGAAAATTTTGTTACATTGTATAAAGAACATTTAAAAGAAAAAAAATTATTAAAACTGACTCTGCTACGAGATACGATTAAAAAATAATTAAGAAGCAAACTTTATTCAATTATAATCTTTAAAACAAAACAAATATTTAACAAATAGAAAAGAAACATCAGTATAAAAGTCACAACATAACAATAGAAACGAAATATGCTATCAAAAAACTGAAACAAAATGATAAAAAAAAATTAAGAATGCAAAACAAAAATAACTTAATAAAAGTAAGTTAAGAAAAAAATGTTTAAAAAAACTTACAATAAACAACACTAAAAAAAACATTTGTACAAATTAACACAAAAATTACAACGTAGATGTACAAATCAAAAAAATGCAAAATGTTTGGGAAAAAATGATAAAATATTATAAAAAAATTTTAATAAATTGATCAAAAATGTAATCCAAAAGTGTTTATATTTGTTAAAGCAGAAGTTTATGATAAAACCTCGACGTTTTAGCTAATTCTAATAATGTTTAAAATATAATAGTCTAATAACACAGTGCGCGTAAAAAGTATGGAATAATTAATGTCAATTTTTATTCATAGAAACACATATTTTTATGCCAAATAAAATTCCAAGCAGTCATTTGTTTTAAAGTTATAACGTCATCAATATTTTTTTTAAACATAAAACCCTTACTTTTTTTCTTGTAATTTTACATAAAGAATGTTTTGAGAAAAAAAACAAAGTAGTAATAACTAAACTTTATAACGAACAAAATCAATTCAAAAAATCAAGTATGTGAAACAAATGACTGGCATAAAAATGTGTGTTTTTATAAACAAAAATTGACGTGTCCAAAGTGACTTTTGTTTAATTTTTAATGAATTTATTCTACACTTTTGACGCGCACTGAATAATGTTTATCAATATGATAAAAGTATTTTAAAAACAGCAATACAACGATAGAATAAACAGAAACCGTAAAAATACATCTAAAATTAAAAACTATAGCTGTAAAAATAAAAAAAAATGTAATAAAAAAATAGTATAAAAAAAACAATAACAAAAAAATAATAAAGCAAAAAAAATACTAAAACAAAATAATTAACACAAAAAAACGTGTAATTAAAAAACAAAAGACACAGCAACAAGACAAATTAATAGGCATATTTTTAAAGAAAGATATAAGACTAGCAAAAAATTATTCAACTTTTGCATTCAAAATAGTTTGCTGTTACAAAACTTTTTTAGCAAACTAAACATATTGTCTCAATTCCACGTTAAATCTCGGACAATTAAAACATCTGGTTATTTTGGTTCTTTTCTCTCTCACTATGGCCAAATTTTCTGAATTATTTCCGTTCAAATAACGTTCTTTTTTTTCCAAAATCTTCTTAATAATTAGTTTTAATAAAGTATTTCTTTACAAAAATTTTTGCTCTAGAATCAGTAGCTATTGTCAGAAAGTTACTACATAAAGATGATTTTTCAAATAACGTTTACTTTTGGTTTAAAATCTTCAGATTTTTCAATTAATTTTGATAAAGTATTACTTTTTATAAAAAAATTTGTTCTAGAATCAGTAGCTGTTTTCAGAGAGTTACTACCTAAAGATAACTTTTTTACAATTTCTGAAGATGTTCTCTTTTTTGGCAATGACAGATTACAAGAAGCACTTTGCTGTATTTTTCTGATTCAATGTGCTACTGACAATAAATGAAAGAACAACATTGGCAGTTAATAAAGCCAAAAATAAGAAAAGATGTAATTAATAAAAGTCAACAATAAAAAAATTTAAATTACAAAAAAAATTCATGTTTAATTAATAAGAAAAGGTACACAATAGACTTTGTTAATAGATTTGTGTTTAAAAGTTGAAGAGAAAAATGAAATGGAGCTTTCTGAAAGCTTTGAGTGTTTAGGTCTTACAATGAGTAGCAATTAATATCTCTCTAGTTACTGTGTATAAAACAGTAACGTGATCCTCTCCTTTAACCAAATGTAGTTTTATATATATTTGAGCATCGTGGTAATGTGTGGTGATAAAAGATTTTGGTCCAGATAGAAGACAATCATATTAATTTGGTGAATTCGGTTGCCGCTGTTGCCACACAGTGGCAGCATTCTCGCACCAGGACGCTTGATCCTAATCTCAACAATATTAGATTTAAGAGATGTCTCTCATAAAATAGCGAATTTGATCACTTGAATCTTGAATCTTGAATCTTGTTTTGTTGTTTTTCGAAATAATTAAAACGGTTAATCCGGTTAAATGGTGTGCTACCGACTATCCGATCCGGTTAGTGAGACAACATGCAGTGTTTAATGACATGTTAAACGCCCAAGTCATTAAATATCATATTTTATAATATTGACTCAAAAAATTTATAATTTTTGGAATTTCGGTGGCTTAACGATGTGATAATTTCAATTCAATTTATTGCACCATACATTTAGTTTTATGTTTTTTATGCTAATTAAACAATTAATGAGATTCTTCTGGTCTTGCTTCGGCCCAAAGCCCCTTCCTTTATTTCAATTTCCAAGAATCGATACATAAAAAAAAATATCACCGTCGAGTCCAACTCAAAAGGAATATCTCTAAAAGCCAAACAAATACCGGTGTTTCGTATAAGTGTCTTTATAATTAACAAATTTTTCACGTTGAAAGTGGCATATTTAAAAACTTACCTACATCCATTTTAAACAGCATTTCTGAACATTAATTCAGCATTCCATACAACGCGGGCCTCTGAAACATTATCCAGAGACGGACCGGGTGGCCATCAAGCCATTACCACCATTTTTTTTTCTATCAAAACGTGTAATATCACATATTTCAGTGCACCAACATTTTAAATCACTGAACATTCCAAACGGACCAAACTCAATAAAGAAACCGCTTGTATCTAATATCAAATAAACCGATTAACCATTCTGAACCCTCTCACTTAATTAAAAGAAAATGGGAAGTACACCAAGTCTAAGTAATACAATTCAACCCTTAATCAGAAGATTTCCGCTTAAAACCGATTTCTTAAAACATAAGAAATAAACTAAGTTTAAGATCTTCTATCTACTAGCCCTTATATCTAAAAATATCTTCTTAAAGATATTTTGGAAGCTTTTTGGAAAAAAACTCCAGTCTAGAAATCTAATGGACTTATTCAACAATGCAACAGTTAATCTTTGAAAACTAGAATTGTCAGTGGCAAAAAACACTTTAAAGGTGGATGTGCTATTTTCCACTTAGCATAAGTACGGAAAGCCTGAAGGTAGTAAACTAGAGTTAGAGAACAAAAAACTTAGCTCTGGCGTCAATACTTTAACCAGACTTTAAGACTTATCTCTTGTTTCCTTCTTGATACGTTTTTTGTAACTAATCTTCTCTTGCATTTTGAGAAAAAAAACTTGTTGCTTAGGTTATTGAAGATTGTTGCAATAAGTACCGTGTAATCAACAATTATCTAGATAAGAAAACACTCTAAAAAACAAAATCAAAATTAGCTGATCCAGTACCACAGCCGAAAATCAACTTGGCAACACCGTTAGTGGCAGTGGGCTTAGCTAAGACCATAGTAGAAGTAGATAGGTGTGACTTTCAGATCACATTAACTACTTGTTAACCTACCTAAGTCACTGTAAAAATTTTGTATTCTCGCTTACACCACAAAATTACCACAAAATTACTTCAAAACAATGCGACTAGCTCAACCTCACCTAACCTCAAAAAATTCGATTTTGCTAAATACACCCAATTTGTCATACACCCACTAATAAAGTAACAAATTAAACATTTGAAAAAACTGTAAAAGACATAAACCACACATAGTTTCACTTATTTGAAGTTTGAAACAAAAGTATTGCCACCGGAAATATTGAATAAACATACTTGAAACATGAACTAGTGAATGCCAATAGACCCGCTGACAGCGTTGTCACATTTTGCTGTTCACGGCTTGTTAAGTGGAGACGGCTGTGCTACACCTCCCTTTTTTTTACTCTTGTCAAATTTGTTAGTTAACCGTATTTAAACATTGAAAAATTACTGTTATGACCAGCTGGCAACAATTCATCAGAAGCCTGGCAACTTATATGAAAAAAACGGTATCTTGTCTCAAAACTCTTTGACAGGTACTATACGATAAACCAGTTTCTTGGAACAAATGACACAAAAATTTACTCCGCTGCTCAACATTTCCTATCATTTTTTTGTCCAGATCGAGCACTTTTCTTGTGCTCGATCTGAGCACATCTAATTTTTCTGAATATCCTAACAGTACTTCTGACCATATTATTTATAACTAGTCAATGAATGTCGTGTTACTTTTTAGCTGAACTAATTTAGGCTTTGATGAACGTAAAATAATATATTTATATAGATAGAAACAAAAAAGTATTTTATTATGATGAATGATGATGAAAACATACATACAAAATAAGAATAAAAATAAAAAAAAATTAAAAATAATAATTAAGTACTTCAAACTCATGTCAGAAAAAAATAATTGAAAACTATGTTGTGCAGATTGGGAAAAAAAAATAAAACTCGGATTAATTTATTAATAGGATTTTCATTCAAGCACTTTGTGGTAAACGACATTCTTTGTTTTTTGGTCAGGCGCAAGAACAAATAAAGCGGATGGTTTGCCGACACGTGAGCATGTCACGTACAATTGATCATGAGAAAAACATGCATTTTCTAGATTGAGGCCACAAATAGTCAAGGATTGGCCCTGTGATTTGTTGATCGTCATGGCGAAGGCAAGACGAATCGGGAATTGAATTCGTTTAAACTCAAAGGGCATATCCGTTGAGATCATCGAAATCCTTGGAATAAGAACTTCTTTATCTTTAAATTTTCCTTTAAGTATCGACGCGTGCAATTTCTCGCAGATAATTGACTTGCGATATTCTGTTGCCTAATTGCATTACGGCTTCGCTGGGAAAGATTAAATCTTCTAGGACGCGGCATTGTTATTAAAATGTGCACTCGCATAAAACCACCAAATATAATAACAGTGCCTGAACTTTCGAGACATAGACAATAGCTCAAAGAGTATATAACCACTAGGTATGAATAGCTTATTAAAAAAAATCATAGACAACCTATAAAAAGACATTTACACTTTTTTTAACCTGTAGATTTTTTTTCCTTAATCTTATAACCTTTACCAACTGATTTTTTATTCCCTAAATTTCGTTCCTTTCCGATGATTTTATGTTTTTACTGTAGAATAAATCTTAGGTATTATTTTCGGGAATTAAAAACAAATATAACAGTACCTGAACTTTGTAGACATTTTACAAAAAATAAATTTCTGAACGCACACATGATGTCTTCAGAAAAAAATAAAGTTGTGGCTTAAAGGTCTCAGCAACCACGCCATAAGCTCCAAAAAGAAAATAGTTGTTACACTATTTGACAGGATTGGACAACAAATGTTTGACATGTAATAAACAAATCAGCATCTATTGAAATGATTAAGTATTCATTACACATATCGAGTTTTCTTTGTATTTAAGATGTATTCTGCTATTCGGGACGGAAACAAATCCAACAAATCAAAAACCATGGCAATCGGTCTAGCCGTTCTTGAGTTATAAGTGTTGTAACAAACACGACTTTCTTTTATATATATAGATATGGTAAAATTATTTATATAAAAATCTGCTTTCAAAAAGTCTATATCAAAAAACGGTTGCCAAAAATCAGGTGATCAAGCGTAAACGCTGTTTTTCCATCCCCCATTATAAAATACTCTATTTCAAAAAGATGCTTCTATAAGAAACAATTCTTGTTCTTTTGTAAAAACCATTATTGGTAGAAATCGGATCGGTTAACCAAGAAACTTTATAAAAGTCAAGAAAGAAATGCCAAAACTAAACGCGTTGAATCAAGCTAATAACAGTTTGATTTGGTTTTTTCTAACCCTCTCATACCTAAATAATTGTAAACCACACGGTAAATAAATGACAATTGTTTTCAATAATTTTATAAGCGTTACACAAAAATAAAAAGAAAGCGTATAGGTTCCATTTACTTGTCTTTGAATTGGTCTGAAATAGATAAAACATTTTTAAAAGTAACATTGAGAAATCTTGAGAGTAGTTTCTATTATGTCGTGACTTAGAAAGTAAATAAAAAAACCGCTAAAGAGTACACACCCAGTTCTTTGAGATCTAGTAGGAAAATGTTCTATTCTTGGCAAACATCAAAACCTAGTACCTACTAGACCTAATCATACTTTTAGTTTTTCAACCATGAGTTCTCATTTGCGGACTACTTTGAGTTGCGTTTTTTTGCTGAAAATTAAAGTTTATTTTATTAGACTAGAAACTAAAAATTAAACTGGCGTTTTAAGTCAAAGTTTTTTAGGAGTAACATGGAGAGGCTTTGAGGCTGTTCCTAGTATGGCATGACTTAGACAGTAAATAAGTATATCTGAAAAAGATTAAAATTTAGTACGTACTAAGCTAGAAAGAATTTTACATACTTTTTGTTTTTTCAGTGTTTTTTTTTAGCTTGCGCATAATTAAGTTTCTCAGCCAAAAATATTAGGTTTAATTGGTTAAAATATAGACTTAATTTACTGTTACTAGTACTACTTAAAGTAGTACTAGCATGTTTAAAGCAATGCCAAAAAACTGTCTAATTTTTTTAACGACCAAATTTATTTATGGTGCAACATTATGATGGTACTTTACATTTGTATTCTCGCAAGTGTTATTAAAATATTGCCTTTCAATAGTCGAAAAAGTAATTGAATAATTTGTTATTTAGTCTAGTCTAGCCGGTATCTTCATTTTGTTGAAAAAAATGTAAGATTTTTTTTAGTACGTTTTGCTTTTTTTTGGTTTATTTGCAGTGTCACTAGTGTCATGTAAGATTTTTTTTAGTACGTTTTGCTTTTTTTTGGTTTATTTGCAGTGTCACTAGTGTCATGTTTAGTATGTTTAAACTCTTTCCGAGATATGCACTTAGTGGCAAGTCATAATCAGCATTGTAGCGATCGTCAGGCAGTACTTTTATAGCATTTTCTCTAATTTTTTTACCAATTTAGTTTTTTCTGATTTAAACAATTTGTAGAAGTCATATGTCATAAGTCATAAAAAAAGATGTTGCAAATGTTTTATAATCCAACGATTTCTACAAATACACTGGAATCTAAGTGCTTAAAAAAGACACTACAAGCTACAACTGCACGAAAAAACTGCTTTAGTACGCATAGAGACTTCTTAAGACTCTAGTAGGCTTGACACAATTTAAAAAAACATTGAAAAACAGTTTTTGCAATAATAAAATTAAAATTTATTTATTTCTCTTATTGGGCATTCTAACTTACTGGTCTAGAATTGGGAATAGACTGCATAGGATATGCCGATGATAGTGTCATAGTGGCCAGAGGCAAATTTAAAAGCACTATGTGTAAAATAGTACAGAAGAGTCTTGGAATTACAGATTTAAGGAAAAAAATCTAAACAAGATTGACCTGGCTGACACAAACATGAAAAAACTCAAAATTTTCAAAAAAATCAACACAAAACCGTTTCACTTTTAAAAATTTATGCTAGAAAAAACCAAAATTTGACAAATTAGCAACATACACATATAATGTTTTATTTACAAAAAGTTAGTCTAGTATCTTTATAAAGATAATAAAATAATTTTGAAAACACCAATGCCAGTCAAACTTCCTGATATAGAAATACAAAATACAATCTCTACAGGCAGCTGAAAAAAATGTAAGATTTGTCATTTTAGTTTAAAATGACTTAAATGAATAAAAATCAGATGGCTTTGAGCTCCAGTTGTCTGAAATTCATTTTTGCAAACGCAAGATTTTATTCTAGCAGTTTTGGGCCTAGATAAGAAATCTTATTTCTATTTTAGCTACTATACCAACATCTAAATAGTAAATACAACTGAAGACAGCATGTCAGTTAGAAACAAAAACAAATTCAATATCAAATTAACTTGGAATGGAAGAACTATCTTTGTTCTCATATTGAATTCACTTGAAAACAAAATCTTATTCAATGAAAACAAATTTTAATCCAAAGTGTCTCAACTGTTTTAAAAATTATCACAACAACTTAAAATTTATGTCAACTACTTGTGGAAAAGTCAAGCATCAGAAGAATAACGAAGATAGATTTAGATTTTATAATACAATGTTTTATGACTAACCAGTTCCAGACAAAAATGTAGCGCCATCTGACAGTGTAAGCAAAGTTTTTAGATAAGGTACTAAAATGCAAAGTGTTACAGCAAAACGGTGTCTTTATGTTGTCTATTCTAACTTTATTTATCACTCTATTCCAGTTTGACCAACAGCTGACATACAGGTATTCTACAAAAAATAGAAATGACCAAAAATTATAGTCAAAGCAAATTTATTCAAAGCAAAAGATTTATAAATTTAGGTTTGGGCTTATTCGCTCTTGTCAATTAGCCTGCTAGGCTACGATGAATATAGCTGTAATGACATAACAGAATTGCGGTACTATCTTGTATTTTTTTTGACAGATTGCGTCACGTTTTTTGTCTCACTACAATCTCCATCAAGTTACTATCTAATCGAATTAATTCCAAATCGAGAAATAATAATTTAGTTATTACAGCTAAAATGTTTTTGAGGCTTTTGCTCTAAATTAATTAGTTGTCGACATTACATGGTGTTTTTTTTGCTAATTATTAAGCTTGATGGTTCCTACAAAATTGTAACTGAATAGAAACGTCATAACTTTACAGTTGTATAAGCAGAAGTTGAAATAAAAATTCTAAACTGAAAACCAAGACGAAAAAGCTAAGTCAATATATAGTTTCTATGTAAATAACGACCCAATTTGAATGCAAAATAAATCGCATTATACTAGAAATTTAAAATATGTAAATAAACAATTAGTTTAACAATGGTATAAGTAGGCAGGGTAAATAAATATACAAGTGTTCCTAAATAAACAAGCGAAGCGTGCTTGCAATTGTTTGTAGAAACAATCGTCATAAGTCACCTGCTGGATCCCAGAATTGGAGTCGTGAGAGTCAAGGATGTGCTGTGGGGGTACCTGTACCTACCTATCCATATACCTACCTGCGTTGACATTTTTTTTTCATGTTCTTTTTTGCCTCTTTCCCATATTTCTTTTTTTGGTTTTGTAAAGTTTAACGTATCGCCAGAGAAGGGCAATAGATTTCGTTTCGTGTTCAAAACATTTTAAACTGTTTGAGAATCGAAAAATTCCTGGAATTGAACGAACTACTTGTTAGCGATTGTTTTATGATCTACAAGATGGTGATAAATTTTTTTCAAAAAAACGGGCTTGTTCAGCAAAATATTTTCTAATCAAACAAGATCTAATTTTTTATTATAATAATATCAGGGGGGTTAGCTTCTGTTGTCGAAAATTGAAAAACTTAAAAACGAAAATTACTATCGTACGTTCAATTGAAAAGCTCATAAAATAACACTCAAATTCTAATTTTGAATTATAAAACTTGCACAAAATATTAATTTATTTTGTAATCAACAACAATATTGACAATGTGGCAACTGTTAGATTTTGATTTTAGCACAAAACTGTTATAAAAGTGCAAGAATTATTTCTTTTTCTTCTGTTTACACAAAAAATCAAACCTAATAAACAAATTTGATAAACGCACAATACATTTCAAATTAAAAAAATATATATAGCAACAAAAAATTAGTGCTGCCGCAGAACAAAAAAAAATAATAAATTATATTTTAGTTATTTTTTTCAGTCACATAATGTGCCTTTTTATAAAAAATACTAGTTAAGAAAATTTGTGAAGGAATGAATAACCTATATAAGCGCCATAGCGCAATACCGGTCTTAAGGTTGTTTTCCCTTGTAAGCTACACTTAAAAGATGCATGCGATTCTGAGCAAAACCACATGCACGCACGCATTACATTATTATTTTGTTAAGCTAATCTTGTTGTACACTCCATTTGACATTGTATCATTTTAAGATCATGTATTTGAGAGATTTTGTCGACAAAATCTACTAGTAAATTAATTGTAATTTCTTAATTATTAATTAAAAAAGTTTTTTGGTAAAATATTTCTATTTAACAATTTTACATGAAAACTTTTACTAAATATAATAAAAAGCAATTAATAACAATTTATTATATTTATATAAATAATCATAATAATATGATTACTAATTATCATTTTTTTAAATTTTATTTTGGTTTATATGTAAAATAATTGTAGTTAGTAATTTTTTTTCAAATATGTTTTATTTATTATATATTTTAAATTAAAATATTGTTTCAATAAACTTTTTGTACACAAACCTAAACACTAATTAGTGTATATTTAACTAACATTAATTAGAATATTAATTATTGTTAAATGTTATTGTTGATGTTAATCTAAATGCATAATGAATAAACAAATTTTAATGCTAAAAAATATTAAAATCCAACTTTAAATAACATTAAAATTGAAATTAAAATGTGATGCTGTTGAAATTTTACCAGTTAGACTTTAGATAAATTTAAATCAGTCAGACAAATCAATAGTCAAACTTTAAATAAATTATAGTAATAAATTTAAAACTAATGTAATAAAATAATTTCATTAGGAAAAAAGTTGTTGTTTTAGCAAATTTTCAAACTATTTGTGTAATACATAATGTTTTGGTTAATTAGTAAATTTAAAACAAAATTAGTATAAACAGTGTTAGGCAAAATAAAACAAATTACTCACATCGCGTTAGACGGCGCTAAATTATATGCAGCAATGTTTAGATTTGAATAAAGGTTTAGACTAATTTAGACAGAGAAAATAATAACAATAATTTGCGCTAATTTTCCAAAAGCTTTTAGAACTTTTTTTATATAGGTTATACAAATAATATGCCAACAACAGCACAACTTAGTAAAATATTTTACTGAACGCTCGGTGGTCAGGTAGGTCGCTCAGTAGCCAGGTAGCTGACCATAGTGCGTTTAGAACCTGGCCGAATAAGTAGCGTGCATTTGAATCCTACCTATTATTATATATAATTTTCACTATACAACCGTTGAGGTGACTTGTGCTGTCTTCTGTCAAATATTTAGTTATATCTTCTTCATACATTTTGCAAATGCTTATTTTTTCTCTATTTCAATTGTTTTTAAATAAAAGAAAAAACTATAAATTAAACTACTGCAACTGCACAATTTTGAACACTTTAGGTTAAAATAAAAACAAAAAATGATCTTAAGACCTGCAATCTAAGACTAGTTTAGCCTCGAAATCTTTAAAAATTGGTTTTTAAGAAAAAAATCTAAAAAAGTATTTTAAAAAAATTTAGGTACAAAAGTGAAAAAAGAGAAAAAAGATGTAGCATCTGTGGAAGAAAGAAACATTATAAAGCACATGATAAATAAATGTTTAGAAAGAAGAAAAGCAAGCTGAAAGAAAACATATTAAAAGTAAAAAAAAAAAATAAAATGGATAAAAATGATAATAAGAGAAAAAGAGAGAACGATTAAACAAGATAGCATATAAAGTAAAGTGAAAAAAAAAAGTAGAATAAAAAAAAAAGAAAATAAGAGACAAAAAACAAACGAGAAGAGAAAAAAACATAATTAATATAATCTTTACCTGTAAAGTGTTGGTAAAAGTATATCAATTTCTTCAGAGTGATAATTAACAGAATTTTTTTTTTCACTACTACTCCTAAAAAAAAGGTAATAAATATAGTTATTCTAATTTTCAAATCGTTTTATGACAAAGGCAGTTTATTGTCATAAAATAACTGGTTTATTTTTTATTTATTTTTGGGATAAATGTAAATAAAGTTTTTAGTTTGCATAAAGAACAATGCAATTGGCAATTGCCAATTGCTGAAGTGTTTTATAGAATTTTTTTATTTGTTCTTTTTCTGTTATTGTGAAATGTTATCGGTATCGATAAAGTTTGAAAAAATAGAATTGGTTTTTGGCTTCAAAAGAATACAAATAATAAATACAATTTATAAATAAAAATAATAAAAAAAAGATAATAACCGCTAACATTAAATTCTTAAAAAATAAAAACTAAGAAAAATGCAGGTAAAAAAAACCCAATAACAAATTTGTCAGAAATAAGAATACAGAAAGAAGTGTTAAAAATAAAACGAAAATATGAAAATTATGTACTAGGAAAATATACGTAGACAGTAAGATGCCAAAAGAGAATAAAAAATAAAGATAAGACAAAAAAAGACAAGCATAAAACCATGACCAAAATACAAAAATATTTACGAAATAAAAAAAGAAATCAGATGAAAAACATAATACAAGTTTTTTAAATTTAAAAAAGTTGCAGTAAAAGCAAAAAAAAATACAGAAACAAGCGAAAAAAATTGTTTTGTTATTGAAAAAATACTGTTATTATTATCATTCAAAAACGGTAATGATTTTTAAATATAGCAAAATTGCTGTGTCTCAAAAACAGGAGGGATTGAACATAATAGCAATAATACATAATTATTAATAATATTTTTTTAATAAACTATTAAAATAATTAATAAAAACAAATGGTAACTTAATGAAACAACTTATATTTTCTGCTTAGCTTAATTACGTTATTTTTAAATTTTGCTTTTAATTTAATTATTAAATTTAATTAAAAATTAAGCCTGATTTTCAACAATTTTATATTGTTGAAAGAACAATATTGTCAATATCACTATTTTTCAAAAATCTTAATAATGTTTGTATCTAACAACATTGCAGGATCTTCCAGAGAGAAAAAGTTGAACATAATAATATTAATAAATATAATTTCAAAATTATTTAATAAAAAAGAATAAAAAAAATTTAGACTTGAACTTTTAAAAAACGTGTTTTTTTATTATTGAGTGTAATATACAATGCATGAGATAAATCCATTAAAAATTAAACATTAAATTTGAATTATGGACGTTGGAAAGAGACATTTCTAATTAATTTAATAAAAATATTAATTGAACCCAGTCCACTTAAATTAAAAGTTTTATTAATATTCTTCAACTAGTTTCGACAACTGTTCTGTTATCATCATCAGGTACTTAAACTTAACACGTAAGCTAAACTCGATGTTTCCTCGTTGAGAGTATTCGACAGAAAATCGTCTTCCAAAATTGTTTTAACCATTTTAAAATATTTTTTAGGGTTTTAAAAAAACTATCAAAATTATTAAGAATTTTTTAAAAATTCTAAAAAAAAATTAATTGAACTTTTTATATATAATTTTTATATTTTATTAATACGTTTTAAAATATCTAAAAGTAAAAAGAAATTACTAAAAATTATAAAAAGCCTTAAAAACTACTTTAAAAAAGTTAAAACAATTTTCCAAAAAGTTTAAAAATTTTTAGATCAAAATTTATTGAAAATAATTTAAATTTCTTATTAAAAAGTTTTTAAACCGTTTCAAAACATTCAAATATTTTTTCTAAGTAGTTTTTAGAAACATATTTTTACTTTTGGTAATTTTAAATCGTATTAATAACTATTAAACATTATATATAAAAAGTTTAATTAATTTTTTTTAAAATTATTAAATAATTCTGCAAAAGTTTTTCATAAATTGTAAAAAATTTAAAAAATTATTAAACTTATTTAAAAAATTTAAAAAAACCATAAAATAAATTTAAAAATGTTTAAGATATTTTTAAAGACGTTTAAAAATTTTTAAATCGAAAATTATTAAAAATTATCAAAATTTTTTAAACTATTTCAAAACATTCAAATATTTTTTCTAAGTAGTTTTTAGTAATTTATTTTTACTTTTAGTAGTTTTAAAACGTATTATTAAATTTTAAAAAACATATAAAAAGTTCAATTAAATTTTTCAAAAATTATTAAAAAATTCTTAAGTCTTTTAAAAATTCTAAAAAATTTTTAAAATTATGTAAAAAATTAGAAGAAACCTTATATAAGACATCTTTAAAAGATGTTTTAAATTTTTTGAATTAAAAATGATTTTTCTAACAAGTTTATAGTAATTTATTTTCACTTTTAGTAATTTTAAAACGTATTAATCAATTTTAAAAATTATGTATAAAAAAAGTTCAATAAAAATTTTTTTAAATTATTAAAAAGATCTTTAAGAAAATTTAAAAATTATTTGAAAAATTAAAAAAAACCTTAAATAAAACAATTTTGAAAGACATTTGAAAATTTTTAAATCAAAAATTATTTAAAAATTATTTTATTAAAATTTTTTTAAGCCATTTCAAAACATTCAAATATTATTTCTAACTGGTTTATAGTGATCTACTTTCACTTTTAGTAATTTTAAAACGTATTAATAAATTTTTAAAATAGTATATTAAAGTTCAATTAAATTCTTAAACTTAAACTTAAAATTCTTAGCTTAAAAAAATTTTAAAGTTATTTAAACAAAACCTAAAAAAATATTAAAAAAGTTAAAACAATTTTTAAAGACGTTTTTCTGTCGTACACTCTCAACGAGGAAACATCGAATTTAGAAGTGTTTAGTTTAAGTACTTGATGATGACAACAGTACAGTTGTCAAAACTAGTTGAAGAATATTAATAAATTTCTTAATTTAGGAAGACTGGGTTCAATTAATATTTTTATTAAATTAAATAAAGATTAAACAAATTTTTTTTCAAAGACAAATTTTGAACACGTAAGTTTTTATTTATAAAGCTTATATTTTTATGTCAAATAAAATTTCAAGAAATCATTTGTTTTAAAGTTATGATGTCATTGATATTTTTTTTAAATTGAAACCTCCTATTTTTGTCTTGATTTTGAAAGCTATTTCAATTGTTTAAACAGCAGTATACAAATGTTGTCATTTTACTTTTAAAAAAATTTGGAAAAAAAACAAAGTGAAATAATTAAACTTTATAACAAACAAAATCCAGTATGTGAAACAAATGAGTGCTTGGAATTTATAATTGGCATAAAAAAATTTGTTCAATTTTTAATGAATTTATTCCATACTTTTGAATTATAAACTGATAAAAAATGTAAAAAAAAAACTTTTAGAAGTAACAGAGGAAAAAACAAAACATTAAAACATGACCAAAGTTCAATTACAATATAAAATAAAAGAAAACAAATATAAAAATATATATATTCTCTAATGTAGATTATAGTTTTGTGATGCAAATAGGTAGGTACAGTACACTTAAGTTGACTAATAGTTAATTTATTTATATAAAATTTAAAAATTAATTTAATTTTCATTCTAATTTTAAAATTTCAAAAAATAAAAATTTAATTTTTTTGCTTATTTTTATTCAGCACATTCTCACAATAGTTCTTCTACCAAAAAAGCAAACTTAAAGGCTGTTCTTTAGAAAATACTAGAAAATACTAATTGCTGACTTAAGCCATAATCGCCAAATGTCAACAGCCAGAAAGTAGCTAGACGAGAAGACATCTGAAGGATAGCAAATCTCTGGTGTTGTGATGTGTTAATGTTATTATATTTTTTTTTATTGTAGTACTGATTTAAAAGGCAAAAAAAAGTTTCCTACGTTTTATTTTTTTTAAGTCAGATTATTTTTAAGTTTTTTGTCAGAAAATAAACAATTGATGATATTTTTACGAAAATCATTATTTTTTTAGTCAAATTTAGAGCAAGTTTTTTTATAACAGACAACGTAGGGAACTTGCTAATACACCAAATTTTACTTAAAAAAAATCTCAAATTGATAAATACATTAAAAATTGCTTGAAAATGAGAAAGTTTAGCAATTTGGGATGAACTGACCGAAACTTTTACAGAAAATGCAGCTTTTGTGTTTCCAGTCCGATCATTTGTTATTTACAAGCATAAATCATTAATTTTCGAGTTAATTTTAAAGAAGTATTTGATCGGTATCAGGTTAAAGTTCACACCTCGTAAGTTAATGAGTCTCATTAATGCTTATTGTTGCGGATTGTCTCCGGTGGGCCACTCCTAAACTCTGCCGAACCTTAAATTGATTTTAGATGATTAATGTTAGTACATCGATCCATCCATCAAACTCTTAAGTGGAAGCATTCACCAGAAGCAGAGGCGGTTCGTCACCAAAACACTCAAAAGCCCATCTTCCACACTAATCGAATTATAATAAGACGACAACTTTTAAAGAACCTGTCAACTGTGACGTCATTTACTTGTATCCAATCACAATTGTTAACCTATCTTTTTTTCGCATTAAAAAAAAATAATACTAAACGAGTCAGCACTGTATTTCCAATGAGAAGAAGGCCGATTTAAACACGAACTACCGTAGCCCCGAAAACAGTACCTCGTCGCTGTAAGGGGCCACATCATTAGTTTACATATATTTAACTCTCCTGGTGCTGCTGTTGCTGTTGCCTTTCATTTTAAAAAGCACATTGCCACCTAGGAGTTCCGTTTCAGATCGATTTAATCTAACACCACTAACTAAGTCAGTTCGAAAAACCATTAAAAACCAACCGACGACCATTTATATTATGTAACCTGATAAATATTAAGACACAATTAAAAGCCATTTTATTCAAATCAAAAATAAAATAGACTACTTTATTATCCAAGATGTAGTATCTATTCGACAAAAGAATGATGTTTTTTTTTATTTTTATGCTACTGATTTAATGAGTATTAAATTGTCGCACTTATGCAGTCTCTCTCTACTCTCCCAAAATGTTTTTTTTGAGATGAAAATAAAAAAATGTTATTAGAGATGGTCAGCACGTCAATAAATTGAAACATTTTTTATGATCCAGTGCTGTGGGTTTTACGATGTGTATATTTGAGATTTTATTGTTGAATCACCTGCTTAGGTTTCCTGTAAACAACGTTATTATTTTAAGGGTCATTTATTTTCTATTTTACATAGATGGTTATCTGGATTGTCAAGGTCAAATTCGGTGACTTCTGTGTGTGTGTATGCTGGACGTGGTATAGGTGTGTAGTGTATGTACACTATACTGTAATGATAATAACAAGAAGAGATTCGGCTTCTTTTGACATTTTTGTCAACATTCACCGTTCACTCATTGACTTTCTCTCTTCTTCCATGCAGGAAATTCAAATTTATGATGGTAATATTGATAAAGTGCACATTAATTAGTAGTCATATACCATAAATTGGTAGTGCTGGGCAGTTAAAACAAATTATATGTTGTCGCCGCATTTAAATTCAAATTTCCCGCTCTAAAATTATTTGCTTTTTTTTACATCATCAGCTTAATAACATTACTTTACACAAAGATGTTAATCGTAAAATGCTACACTAATTTTTGCAACATGAAATAGAGTTGTTTCCCAAATGAAAAGGTTCTTAACTTTAGTCAAAATGTTTCTATTGTTTCTAAAAACAAATAAGTTTTTCGCATATATGGCAAGAAACCTGTGATTTTCTGTAAAAGAATGCACTTGTACCTGTGCTGAAAATTTTGTGGCTTTGTTTGTACTTCTGCATGGAGTACTATTAGTACGTTACAAATAGTTTAGCGCAGATTTTAACAATTTACATACCAACGTTGCAAATCCACGATAAACGCGCTTTATTACATTGTTAGGGAAGTGGAGAAAACTATCGTGGCAAAAAAAGTAGATGTTGGCATATTTATAGATATAGGGGGTGCATTTGATAACACCTGTTTTGGATTCCACGGCAGAAAGTGTATCTTTCATGCACTGGCAGAGCTATGCGCGCGCTTTCTTTTAGCGGGAGTAAATAGTCGAGGGCATCATGGCGCGCAGTTCAGGTCTTGCACTTTCTACCGTGGAATCGCAGCCGACACTACGTACTGTCGACTGGAGTAGCAAGAAAACTAGTATACACTACACGGGCAGAAAGTTGAGAGCCCTGAACTGCGCGCCATAGTGCCCTCTGCTCCGTATCGAGCATTATGGCGCGCAGTGTGCAGGAATCTCAACTTTCTGCCCTTGTAGTGTAATATACTATTGTAAGCCGGATAATCACAGCCTCACTGGGAGAGGAAAACACTTTCCTGACCACGGCTAAAAGTTGTCCACAAGGTGGAGTGTTGTCGCCTTTGCTGTGGTCAATAGTAGAAGATGATCTATTCTGTGAGTTAACGCAAAGGGGTTACTGCGTACACTAGAATACGCTGATAAGCTCGCCAATTCTAGTCGGAGGCAAGCATGATTGTGTCATTTCTAGTTCAATGCAGAACGTCTTGAACACAATCAAAAGATGGCGTGATAAAGAGGAACTTTGAGTCAACTTTAAAAAGACTATCATAGTCCCACTTACCACACACAAAAAGTTAAATTTTAACTGTAGGGATTATCAATACAGTTTTTTAATAAAGTGAAATATATAAGGGATAAGACTCTTGCCAAAGCAACCGGTGGCTTTTGGACATGTCGGAAGCTCTTAAGCAAGACATAGGGTTTAAAACCAAAAATAGTACACTGGTTGTACATCATGGTAGTACGCCCCATCGTCACGTACGCATCTCTTGTATGGTGCACAAAAACCAAAGAAACAACGACACAAAGCAAGCTGCAGAAATTGCAGCAGCTTGCGTGTCTGGGCATTACAGAAGTTGTGCGCACGCGGTTTTAACTACCGCTCTAAAAATGTTGTTAAACTTAACAATTCTTTGCTTTCAAGTGAAAAAGTCTACAGACATCTGTGAGATAAGCTCAATCAAAGAATTTCAAATCAAGAGACCGAACAGGTCATCTCAAGATACTGGACTTTCTACAGTCAAGTTTTCTTAAAAAACAATGCATGATTTTAAAACGGTTATTACTAACCGTCAGGCGGCTTGAAGTCAAATTGCACAAGTTAGAAGCATAAAGATCTATAGTCTAAAATATCGGACAACAATAGCAAGAGCCAAACCTAGGTAGCAAAACCTCAATTGTGCAAGCTGAAAAACTTGCTGTAGATCTATGTTTGCAAAAGTGTATTAGAATCAAAAAGATTTATATTTTGTTCGAGAGCCAAGCGGCCATAAAAGCTGTCAGTGCAAATAACACTGAATCTCTGAGAATGCCAAAAGTCTCTCAAAAACCGTACAGTAAGCAACAACATTGCGCTTATCCGAATGCCAGGTTTTAAAGAAACAAAAGGAAATTAAATTGCCGACAGACTAGAGAGAGCAGGTTTCGAAATTTCTCCAATATACCCTAAACCGTTCTGTGAGTTAACAAATTTTGAAAATTCTTAGGTGGGAATTGGCAGCCAATATGCGCTTCTATAGAAGAATATTCTCGGGTCAAAGCAAGCAAAAAAATTTATTGAATATTTACCAGAGATTGCAAAAAAGCGTCTTCTTCTATCGAAGAACAAAATAAGAATCATTAGGCCGTTTTACTGGACAATGATTAGTGAGGTACTACCTCAAAAAGCTAGGAATCTAATCAGGCAATGCAAGGCTAACGCCTGCCAAAGTCAAAAACGAGCCACTTAAGAACATACTTGGTGTTGCAAAAAGCCTAAAATTTAGATAAAATTGATCGCAGACCTCTTTGCATTTAAATCTTTAAGTTTTTCAGAATTTTTTTTTATCATAATTTTTAAAACAACGTAGAAGAACCAACGAACTACATCTCACAATAGCTGGAAAGCGGAAACAAGCTTAATGATTGACCGCGTGTTTTTCTTCCTGTGTCTGAATTAATGCAAAGTGTTGACTTTTCTTGTTGGTAAAATTGTAGGACTTTAAAATTTCCAGTAATTCCCAAATATTTGCTTTGTGACATTGTTCATGCATTGTCTGTACAATTAAAACCAATTTTTTCTGTTTTTTGTAGACAATATGACAATAATGTGAGTTGCTTAGCAGAGTTAACTTGCTTTCATTTCAGGTACCTATAGAATTTTTATTGCTATTTTTCCTGGATTTGCAAAACACATTTGTCGCTTATATATTTATAAAATTTTATTGGAAAACAGTAACATTATTTAAGTTTTGAGCAGAGAATTCTAAAACATAGATTGCCAAAGAACCAATTACAGATAAAATAATAAAAGATTTCTTTGCAAATTATACTGTAAGTAGTTTCCCAAGCGCTCAAAAAAGTCTAAGCCACTCAAAGTTTAATATTTTCTTTTGAAACAATCGATTATTTTTTTTCTAAACTATTTTTTTTCAATATACCTATCAAGACAAGCAATTGGGAAAATTATGTCACCTTTATGTAATAATGTTTGTTTTTCTTAGCAACTTGTGCGACACAGAAACTTTCTTCAAAGACTTTAAAACTCTTTTATCCAAAATTTTTGTAACTATATAGTGTGAGCTATACAAGCAAAATCCCAAGACGTCAGGTAATTAATCTTTGAGCAGTGTCAGCACAGGTTACCACCTTTAGATATACCAGAAACACCACAAACTGTAACCACATGCTCGGTAATTTTTACTGCCTCTTTCTATTCTCTTTAGAAGAGATCATCAAGATTTTGAATCTACAAGTTTGCTAGAAAATATTTAGCAAAAAGCACAAAACTGCAAGCTTTTTGTATCAATGGACATCCAAGTTATCACGTTAGCGCTTTTTGTCTTGAACGTATATCAATATTATGCAATTTTTTTGATTTATTTACTAACTGGTAAAATAAAAAGATCAATACAAACTAATTCATCTGTAAACTTGAACATGTTTCGTTCTTATTAGAACTCATCAGCAATTTGCAACAAATTCAGATTTAAATAAATTAGCAGTAACAAGTATTTTAATTTGTATCTATTATTAACCTTGACATTTGGCATTTAAAACATAACCTCTATATGCATCAATTATGTAGACATTTTTTCTCAAAAATGTTTGATGCAAAGAAGCTTTTGATAGATGTCGCTCGTTCTACCATAACAAGCACTTGAGTAATAATAGGCCCAAAATTGTCACGGCAAATTTACTTAAATTTATTCAAGCTACTTATATGTAGCTTGAATAAATTTGCATTGATTTTTTTATTTTACCAATTGGTGGCTGAGCTATAGAAGATACACAAGTAAAAAGTTTTTTTTGGTAAAAAAGTATAAACCAAACCCTAATAAAACAAATAAAAAATTTGAAAAAAAATGATTTCAATATTATTAATTGATTTATTTAATTGTTTTAAACCATTAGCCTTTTAATTTGCTTCAATTAATCTTATAGATAATCATATTATAGCCGATTTTTCTATTTATTTGATCTTAATAGTGTTTTATAATCAGTGGTCAGTGCCTAAAACTGATGTCAAAAACAAATTATCAAAACTGACTTTTCTTTAGATCTTGATCACATCTATATAAAACACAAGAATCAATTTCAAACAAGAAAAAAATCATCATCGATTTTCCACATAAAAAGATTTAATTAGGTAACACACAAAAAATAACAGTTTACAGTATAGGCACACAAGTGTCTAATAAATAAAAATTTGGGAAAAACCAATTTTAATTTTATTTATTTATTTATTTAATTATTATAAACAAATTATTTTTTGTTCAATTTGTTATAAGTAAGCAAATACATAGATTAGTAAATTAATTAATCATTTCAAAACCGATTTCCCAAATTTTTGATGTTATTTATTTATCAGTTGTAAGTGCCAAAAAGTGTCAAATAAAAAAATATTATTACAATCGGTTCACCACATAAAAAGTTTCTAGGTAACACTTATACAAAAAAATAAAATACAATCAAGTTAAAAACTTTTTCCTTTTTTTAGAGTCAAGCAAAAACTAATAATTTTTCTAAAAAAAAATTTTACATTTAGAAAATTATATATTAATTGTTAAAAAAACTATTGTCAAAAAAGTAACAACAATCTTTTTAAAAAAATACTATTTACTGCTGGTTCCATACAGATTTTGTGAATTTAACTTTACAGCTAACACAAAGTTTGGGTTATAAGCGATTGAAGAAGTTATTTAATTTTGAAGCATTTATATTTGACACTAGTGTCTAACAAAACATTTTTTTAGTAAAAATGTTTTTATGTTTGTTACTTCAGCAATTTTGACTAAGTGAACCGATTTTGATGATTGTTTTTTATTTAAAAGCTGAGGCCTTTCATGTGGTTTCACATAAATTTGATTAAGATCGAAAAAGTAGTTTTTAAGTTATTCTTACTAATATGCGTTTTTTAACATAGATTTTTGACACTTTTACACCTGATTATAAAAACAAATTAAATATTTCAAATTTAAAAAGTTGATTTTATAATCAATTTTTTAATGTGACGACAAACTTTTAATAAATTCTTGTTAAATTTAAATGTAACTAATTTCCATCAATAAAATTCATCTGTAAAGAGAAAATTAATAACAAATTATCTTTTTTAGATGTAAATGTAATTAAAAAAAAACAGGCGATTTAGAATTGCAATATTTAAAAAAAAAGCAAGCATTTCAAGATTCACAATGACTCAGACCATTGTTTTCAACATAAAATAGCAAGTTCAAGTTATTAAGTAAATAAATTAGGTATTTAACTTCCATTGAAATTAAAAAAAACTTTAATAACGAAAACAAAATTTATTAAATTATATAATAGTATATTACACTACAAATGACAAAAGTTGAATTTTCGGCCCTGCGCGCCATAATGCCCGAGGTGAAGCCGAGGGCATCATGGCGCGCAGGACCGAGATTTCAACTTCTGTCCCGCGTCGTGTATACGATTTTTCTTCATACCTCGGTCGAAAGTACGTACTTTTATTTTTAATTTTATTTTTTTAACTTTAAATGCTGATAGTTTTTGATGCCTGCCGCGACATTTGCGGCACGAGCGAAGCGAGTGTTGCTGGTCATATAACATAGTTACGAGTATAAATAAACACGATGAATTCTTCAGGGACTAAAAGTTAAACTTTCGTCTCTGTTATTAGGGACGAAAGTACGTACTTTCGACCGAGGTATGAAGAAAAATTATAATTACACAAGAATTTGAAACAAATGTCAAAAATTGTACAACTTTTCAAACAAATAAACAAGAATCAAAATTTATTTCGATATCTTTTGAACCTAAGATAACCAATGTTCATAATATTGTGCAAAAGCATTTAGGATTTAAAGCGGCTTATCAGTCATAATTTTTAGTAGGCCAAAAATTGAAAACATTATTTCTAAAAAAATCTGCAATTTATCGCATAGTCTAATAACTGTGACAAAATTTGTCATTTGTTTGAAACATTTAATGTTACATAAAGCAAACGCGTAGATCAGTTTAAACCAGATACAAAGAGCACTTAGCTCACTTAAAATACGATAGATTGGAGAAGTCGAGTATAGCCGAGCACGCTTTCAAAAGCAACCATCATATTAGTATTGACAGCTTAAACTTAGTCAAGCAAATAAATAACTGTAGACATCTAGACGCCGCTGAATTTTTTGAAATCTATAAAAATAAGACAAATGCTTTTAACAAAGATATCGATTTTTTTTCAGCTTTTTGGTGGGACTATTAGAGAAACTTACTAAAATTCCTCAAGCCAGATAAAAATAAGTAAATAATAACTTAGTTTTTCTCATCTTCTAATGAGAAAGAACTGTCGAGATTTGACAAAAACGTTTTGGAAATTTGTAAAACTGTATTAAAAACAGTTTTTTCAAATTATTAATTTGTCTAATTATTTTGTTTATTTGTTTTAAATTATTCAAATTGATTAGTAATTAATAATAATATTGAAAGTCAATTTTCTAAAGTTTCAGTTTGTTATTAATTTATTATAATCAGTTGTCAGTGCCATAAATCCATGTCAAAAAACGAATTATTGAGATAACTTAATGGCTAATATTTAGATCCTGATCAAATTTGTGTTGAGCTACCCAAAAAACAAAAAAAAAATCAAAATCGGCTTACTACATAAAAATTTTTGAGATAATACACAAATACAGTTAAATTAAAAACATTTTTTTTCAAAAGTCGTTTTGAAACTAATTGCTTTTTTAATAAAAAATGTTTGCGTTTGGACAAAACAATACTGATTGTACGAAATAGCCAAAATTAGCAGAAATTTTTCGAAAAGTTATTATTTACTGTTGGCTACATGCAGAAGGGTTTTGAATACTCAAAATTACTTTTCACTTTATATTTACTTAGATATAAAGTAAATATTACTCAATTCTTGTAACAGATAAACCTTGAAACAGTAAAATATATAAATAAATCTTAGACAGATAATCATAAATAAACAATTAAAATTATCTACTAAGAAACAAAAAAAAACAATTAAAATAACATACTACAAATTACACTATTTTACATTATTTCTTACGAGGAAAAATATGTTTAAGCAAAAAATAAAAAAAAACAAAATAATTTACAAATAATAAAATCACTAAATCTTAGAAGCAGTTAAAAAAACATAATTAAAAAATAACAATTACAAAATGTTTATAAAAAATTCTAATATATTTTCTAACATTAGCATCAAACAGTTTGTGAGAGAAACAAGACCAAAGCCGATTCATTCAAACTTGATCCGTAGGCTTAAACATGTTTCGTCTTTATTGGAAGTCTTCAGCAAGTAGAAATAGATTCTTATTTAAATCCAGTTTTAGAGACAAATTTGGGCTTATATTTACCCAAGTTGGTAAAATACCAAAAATAGCGACATCTATTAGAAGCTAACTCTACATTAAAGTTGAGAAACCAGGTTTCTACGTCTACAGATGTCAATTTTGATAGACACAATTGGAGACAAAAAGTATGTCGCCGATTGGAGAATCAAGTTTGTAAGGGCTTTAGTAAGGCAACCACATATACAGGCTAAGCAATTGACCGTAGCGGCATGCCCCACCGGACTGTCTCTCCTATAAAAACCACTCATGGTTCTTGCGATATGATTTACAAGCTGTAATAAATTGATAAATGTAGAATTTCATTACTTACTTTCTCGCTTAGTATTGTTGTAAATAATCGTATCGAAGAGAATATTTAGTACCGGCTCGGCTATTATAATAAATAACTTCTCGAATCGGTCAGCAATCGAGCAGCTCGCGGCTGTACCGAACAGAATAAATCTTTTTTATTAGCGGAGTCAGAAAAAAAAAGTCCAAGTGCGAAACTCCTCTCCTCCTCTTTTATTTCTGTTTAAACTAAAACAAGATGTACAATACTTAAGATGGGTCTTGTAATAAAAGTTATTATCGAGTGGTATGTATGTACACACATTACAAAGTCGTGACTATCGCTACCCACCGTGTAATGAGGAGGTCCGCCGCCGCCGCCAGTCTCCTGCCCAGACCTAAACTCTCTTTCTCACTCACCCACCTCCTCCTCATCTGCCACTATATCTTATTCTTGTTATACATGACTTTAAAGATGATTAGATAACGTTTCGACACGAGTTTTCTGCTAATTAAGAGAAAAAATTTGCATTTTGGGTGGGCGGAAACGGACCCATAAGCTAAAATTGTAAGCTCATTTTTATTATTTATTGACAAACTTTTGCTGCCAATATAGAAGACCTAAGTAATAAATAGATCTTCAACGCTTAACTAGTAAAACTCATAAATCTAGAATTAGGTCTACATTTTGTTTTTGTTATATCGTTTGGCTAAACATTTTGTGCCAATATTGCTACTTAACGGTCACTAATCTTAATGAGGGTTCACCGCAGGATTTCTTGCCTGTGCAAAATCTTGAAGATACTGCGCCTGAACTGTATTCAGGTTGCTTCTATTTTCTTCACCTACATGTTACTAAAGATCACAATTAAATTTATAAAAAAATATGTAGGTCAGTATGGGAACATTAATAGACATTAGAATCACTGTTACTATCATTCTTAACGTTCTGGTACCATTTTCAAGCATCTTCAATTACAAAACAAACACAGCTTTTTCAATTTAGCTTGACTAAAATTTTCATTACGGTCCATGCTGACTAGAACCACAGACACATCTGTTGGCTACCAGTTTTATGCAAATTTGGAAGTTGGCCTATTGTAATGCATTTAAGAAGGCAAAGTTGTAATCGTACTAAAAGCTCAGCTAAACTATACCAATATTTTTTTTACATAGCTTACCTAACTCAAAAATTTTCTTGCAAGATGAGTAATAAAAAGTCAAAAAACAACAGTTTTAATTACATAGAAAGAGCATTTAATTAGAAAAGTACAAATCTACAGCAAAAAGTGTGAGTTTATGTAAGACTAAGAAAAGCCCCATTACCTATCTGACAACAGAGAACACGTTCTAGTAGCTGTGAGACAATAAAATCCAGTAAAAATAACAAAACACTCCTTTTCATGTCTTTTCCATTGTTTCAAAACTTTTTGATAAAAGTAATATTATTTAATTAAAAATCAAGTTGTTGTGTATTTACTCTTGACAAAAAGCCTAGCTCTAAGTTGGGCGCTAATTTGTATTGTTTAAGTACTTTTTAGAAGTTTGATAAGTACCTGAATTGCTTGGTACGTTTTGTTAACAACTGCAATATCAAGTTTCATACTTGCTATGTTGCAATTGACAGTCATGTAAAAAATACACAAAATACC
Source organism: Lagria hirta (assembly GCA_947359425.1). Taxonomy (NCBI): domain Eukaryota; kingdom Metazoa; phylum Arthropoda; class Insecta; order Coleoptera; family Tenebrionidae; genus Lagria; species Lagria hirta. The sequence continues at coordinate 10,356,282 of OX375796.1, read as the reverse complement.
AAATAAAGACCGGTACTGACACAAGAGCATTTAGCAGCAAACATTGCGATTTTAAAAAATCGGAGTTTGGTTTATTAATTTATTCCCAAATTTGTTACAAAAAACGCTTTAAATGAACGGTGTAATATCTAAACCAGAATGGTTTGATCGTCACTTTTTGACACCTCAAATGTAAACCGGGCTTCAATGTCAATGTACATAACAACTTGACAAGTTCAAAAGAATTTTTGTAAAAAAATTTATTTTGATTAATATAAAATAATTTTCTCACAATCTGAAATTCATGTCTAACAAATACAAAAAAAAATTGATGTCAAAAAAAACTAAGAATAACAGATCTATACATATAATGCTTTATAGTAATAAAGTTATAGTTATACTTGTAATTAGTTTAACATTATTAAAAAAATTAAAAAAATTATAAATTTTTCAAAACATAAAAGGTCAAAAGTGGGATAAAATATTAAAAAAGAAAATTATAATAAAGCAAAACAATTTATTTACAATTAACTACAAATTAAATTTTGAAAGATTTTTGCAAAATATATGACATTTTTTAATTTTGAAAAATCTAGTTATATGACCAATTAAAATAATGTTGATGACAAAAAAGAACGGAACAATAATATTTTATATTGCTTTATAGTAACGAAGTTATAAGGTTGTATATCCTATATAAGTAAATTAACTTAATTGATTGATTAAAAAAAATATATTTTTGACAAAGCAAGGTAAATTTATTAAAATATAAATCCTCAAAAAAAAAAAAATTATATAAAAGAAGAAAACAACTTATTTAAATGAACTGCAAATCAAATTTTGGAATCTGACAAATTAATTTTGAAAAGAAAAAAAGAAGGATAACAATTCCAAATATGCTCTACGGTAACGCAAAAGTTATATAGCTTTTTAATAATTATAATAAATTTAACTTTGTTGTCTTCAAAAAAATTAATAATAAAATTTGTTTTGATAAAAATTATTTTTATCAAAACAAAATAAATTTTTTCAAATATGAAACGTCAAAAGTAGTCAAAAAGAAAATATAACAAAAGAAAGCAGCACATTTAAAATAGACTACAAACCAAATTTTATATTTTTTCAAACAATGATTATAGCATGTTTAGATTATTGAGACCATTTAGGATAATTTTGATGACAAAAAAAAAAAAATTTTTCATATATTGTTTTACAGCAACGCAAACGTTATAAAGATGTATAGCTTATTTATAATCACAATAGAATTAGCTTTATTGTTTAAAAAAATTTAAAATTTTTAACAAAACAAGATAAATTTTTCAAAATATGTATTGTCAAAAGAGGAAAAAAAGTATAAAAAAACAAGTTAAAAATTAACTTCTCATTAAATTTTGAAGTATTTTCGCCAAAAAGTATGACATTTACAGATATTAAAAATTATTAAAAAAATAATAAAATTAATTTTTCCGGAAATCGTCTTGGAAACAACATTTTCCTGCTTATTTACGCACAGAAAAATTGAGTTGTCCGGACTAGTACTGTAAAAACTTTACAAGACGCAAAATAAAAGAGATACTCTAGTAACTATAGTTGCCAACAAAATTGACAAACTTGATTTTTGTGAAATTTGTAAAAAAAATTCTAAAATTTGTAAATTTTGTCTTTTTTTACGATTTCCGAAAAAAATTAATACAAAACACGTCAGTAAAATCTCTTACTTGACTCGGAGCTTTAAAATTCAATCAATTTAGCTCCTCTTCAGTAATGTAAAATTATCCTGACTTTTATGTAAATAACTATTATTGCATAAAACGTCAGAAGTAGACAAGAAAAAAACAAATAAAAGTAGTGACACATTTATAATTAACCGCAAACCAAATTTTAAAGCATTTTTGCACACAATGTGGCATGTTTAGATCTTGATCAAAATATAGAATTGTCTAACAATTTGACATGTTTTTATTGTATTAAAAAACAATTAAAATTTCTTGGCAAAGCAAGGTAAATTTATCAAAAGAAAAAAAGAATAAAAACAGAAAACAACACATTTAAATTCAAGGATAATAATTTCAACTATTGCTTGATCATAACGCAGAAGCTATAAGGTTTTATACCTAGTTTTTTTATAATTATAACAAATTTGGCTTTATTGTTTTAAAAAATATATTTTTAAAGCAAATTATTTTTAATTTAATAATACTAATTATAAAATGTTAAAAGTAGAGAAAAAAAACCAAGACATTTAATATTAACTACAAACCAAATTTTAAAACATTTTTTCAAAAAAATTATGGCATCTCTAGATCTTGATTAATATAGACTTGGCTAACAGATTAAAATGACTTTGATGATAAAAGAAAAGATTACAATTCTAAATATTGTTTTATAGTAACGCAAAAGCCATAAGGTTGCATAGCTTCTCTATTATTAAAATAAATTTGACTTCATTGTCTTAAAAGTTTAAATTTTTGTCAAAGCAACATAAATTTGTTTAATATAAATATAAAACGTAAAAAGTAGAAAAAAATAATGTATAACAACAAAAAAGAAAACACATTTAAAATTAACTACAAACCAAATTTTACAGTATTTTGACTAGAAAAAATATGGCAGGATTAAAATTTTGAATTGTTTGTTAAAATAAAATAATTTTAATAACAAAAAAAAACAACATTATTATTATATACTGCTTTACTACAACGCAAAAGTTATAAGATTATTTATTATAATTTCTATTATATGTTTAATATATTATAATTTTAGCATAATATAATATAATATAATAACAATATAATATAATTTTGCCTATTATAAATTTAATAAAATCAATTTTTTTGTTTAAAAAAACAGTTTTTTAAAAAAGCAATGTTATTAAAATATAGGTAGTTAAAAGTGGTAAAAAAAATATAAAAGAAAAAAGAAACACATTTAAATTAACTACAAATCAAATTTTAAAGTATTTTTGCAAAAAAATATAACATTTTTAGATATTAATTATCATAGAATTGTCGGACAAATTAAAATAATTTTTTTGATAACAAAAAACAAGAATAAGAATTCCAAATAGGTATTGCTTCATTGTGTCGCAAAAGATATACGGTTGTATAGCCTCTTTATAGCTGTCTGACAAATTGAAATCATGTTGATGTCAAAAAAAAATAGCAATTCTAAATATTGCTTTATAGTAACCTAAAGGTTATAAGGTCGAATAGCCTTTTTATAATTATTTTAGTAAATTTGACTTTATTGTCTTTAAAAAAAATTTTTTTTGTGACAAAACAGAGCATTTTTTTAAATATAAGAAAAATAATGTAACAAAATATAACACAAAAAAACAACAGCTCCTTTAAAATTAACTACATAAATAATAAAATTAATTAAAATATTTTTGCAAAGACTTTAGCATTTTCAGATCTTGATCACTATAGAATTTAGAAAAGTATAAAAACGACAAAATAAGTAAAAAACAAAGATTATAGCAAAAAAAACAACACATTTAATTTAATAACAACAGCAAAATAAATTTTTTAAAATATAAAAGTCAAAACAAAATTAAAAAGTTGGTATAACATAAACCATTCAACATATTTAAAACTAACCAAACAATAACAGCAGGTTGTTTCTGTTATCAAATTCAGCAACCGTATCGGCAACCAAATAGAATAACAAAATTTTAAATAAGCCGCTATAGATTTTAACTGTATAAGTAGATAGTGGAACAGTTTTTTTCAACTGGAAACAACAAAGTTTTTAGTTATTTTAGAATTAGGTTTAGCTTTTTAGGCAAATCATGTATGTGTTTAAAAAATAAACAAACAAATTCTAAAAAAATAAAACAGAAAAAATAAAGATTTTAAATCTAAGAAAAAAAGTTTTACAGTAAGTTTAACTAAAAAATAAGCCACAACAGAAATAATGTTTAAGAAGAAGTTACTAACCGTTACTAATAGAAATGCGTAACTGACACAATCAAAAGCTTTTAAAAAGTCTTAGAACTCATTTGCCTGCTACAATCTATTATTGAACTTTAAAAATGCCTTATGTAAAAAAAATGGTGTTTACACTAGTGTTATTATTAAAAGTTGTTATTATATTATTATTAATAAACTAAATTGTTGTTTTGTAAATATAAGGTTAAACTCAGAAAGAAGCATTGTAAACCAACAATTAATTAGTTTATCAATAATTTTAAACAGCGCTGGTAAAAAAGCGATTACTCTATACTTGCAATTAATGTCAACTTTTTTGGTAAGTGTAATAATGATTGCTGTCTTAACACAACGACGAAAAACACCATTTTTAAAACAACTATTAAATAATAACACAAGACTATCCGTTGCTTGTTCACAAAAGTTAAAAAAAAGTTCTAAGCTATTATTAATTCATAACTCATTAATGCTTTTGACAGAATTATTGTCATATAGCTGATAATATGCAATAATTTAACTTTGTTTATAAAAAGTCTGGTGAATGCTACCAGAAGTAGAAAAACAACTAATAGAATTAATTTTCTATTCTTTTAAAATATTAGTACCACCATCTAGTTAAAATAAATTTGCTTTGACTTTATTTTTCTATAAAGTAGATAATATTACATATCTTAGACATTTGTGTCAGACAAAAAGCGTTAATCTGATAATTTGATTGTTGTATTTGTTGTATGGAATTCTAATTGAAGTTGCTACTTTTATTTCTCTTAGAACGCTCAAATTCTTCAAGATCAACCAGATAAAAAAGTCAACTCAAATACGTTTTTCTATTTTTTTGGAAAATATCATTACTGTATCAAGTCTCTCAATTATTACAAAGACAAAAAAAATTATCTGTTCACTTAAGCAACACTAAGATAGAAATAAACTAGTAAATTTAGAAAAAAAAACAATTATTTATTTATAAGGTTTCGGTGAACTACAAAACCGTTTTAACAGTTTTATACTTTTGTTAATAATTGACAATTGTAGATACACAAATTTTGACAATAAAGATTTCTCTCTTTTCAGTAAATTTCTACAAAGAAATGTAGCAAAGTACAGCGTGTATACTATTAACATTAATCAAAAGTGGCTATGCTTTTTTTGGCAGCAGGTTTTAGATCAGTTTGTACTAAAACCGGTAAAAATCTGAAAACATAAAGTCGCATATTTTGTTCATGTTTAAAAATTTTCCGTTTTTATTAAATAAGTAAAAATTTATTTTACATCTCGAACATAGGCACTATACTCTAAAATGTCAATTTTATTTGTAATAAACACCTGCAATACTGGCTTAGCTGACCGGCACTTATAATGTAATAAAATAGCTGACTTAAGCCAAAACAATCGTTTTATTTTCTAAAACGACCCTTGATTAATGTTAATATTATGCCTCTTTAAGAAACATTAGAAAAGTTTCAACCAGTATCAATTAATACAAACAAACAAAAAATACATTAAGGAATACTAAGCAATCGAAAATAAAACATCATGTTAGCCTTTTCACTTGTTTTCTAGAATATAAAGAACGTCTCTTCAGGCTTGAAAGTGTAATTGATTTTTTCCAATCCTCTTGTATGTTAAAATTAAGTTTTTTAATTTAAAAATTATTAGATCTTTTAAAAAGTTGATTATATCTAGTCGGTTGCTGTTACTAATTTTATAATAATGGTTTATGTTTTTAATAAGAATTTGTTTTAATATTGAAAAAGACTTGGTAAAAGTCAATGTTCTCGAGAAAAACAACTATTAAAAATAGGTCTTCGACATGATTCAAATTAATTACCTTATACCGTACATCGTTGTACAACAAACGACTCTCATCTCCCATGACCGCGGCTCGCCAGTACTACCCATCCATATTAAATTCCGTATTCCGATCAAGCGGGGCTATTTTTAATAAAGTACCAATCGGCAAATCCAATAAACCAGTGGATTTTCAATCTTGTTTGGTAATTTTTTTATAATGAAAAGAACGTAATGGTCGACTGGTCCGATTATTGCTGTACCAAACACTATACTTAACACAATCGTGACAAGATATCTCCACAGAGGTCCGCGCCCATAATTACATATACCACCTCGTCCCATCATCTCCAAGCCATAACACCCTCAACGTCGATAATTAGTGCTAAGATCGAGAAGACCACTCATAAAATTCAGGCTTTTTTCTTAATCAACACCAATTCGATTCAATAAACATCATCAAAACGAAGAATTTCGATGGCTTCGCCGGAATCTTTTTGTATAATTGGCCAAAATTGGCTTAACTTTATTAACAAGTTAGGAGCCAAATCAGCATTTCGGTATTCAACCATTTTGAACCAAAAAAAAAACTAAACTAATTCTTTAATTTTGTAGTCTGCAGTCGTTATTTTAATTAAAACAAGAATAAAAAACTGACAAAAAATTTTTAAAATCGGTAAACATACTAAACTCAAAGAAGAATTTTAAAATTTCTTATTTTATCACTTCTTTAACCAAATTTGAGCTCAACAGATTAATACAAAATACATTTACATAACATTCACCAATTAAAATTAGATTTAACTAAACTTAAATCAAATATCTAAATTACATAGAAAGACAGAGTCTTAATAATAATTATTAATTTAATTAGAAATCGCTAGGAAAAGACAAAATTCACAATTTCTGGATTAAAAATTAAACTATTTTTCGCAAATATTTTTTAAATCATTTCAACAAATTTATAAACAATTTTGAAACTTCTTGCTTAAGGTATAACTAAGATGACACCGAAAATCCGTCAACATTGTATAAACTGTTTACATCATCTAATTTGTAACCATTGCATAAATAACAATATGTATTATAAATATTGAGCAGAAAGGTTGCATGAGTGGTTCTTTTGAATGCAAAGAACAATTAATTATTGATTCAGCAGTGATGAAGCAAGCTTGTTTAAATAATTGTAACATCTAGACAGCTCTCATGGATTATAAAGAAGCTTATGATTGCGTCCCTAATAAAAATTTTACAGTTGTATAAGATCAATTTAAATTTAATTCAATTATTAAAATATATAATGCAACTTTGGCAAGCATCTCTTCAACTTTTAATTGAAAACGAATTAATAAAAACTGCATTATTACCAATCAAACGCGAAATATTTCAAGGAGATTTATTAAGTTTTCTATAGTTTGGTTTAGCAATTAATCTATTGTCAAATCTCCTTAATCATTCAGTTGTTGTTATAAGCTGATAACAAACCACATTAATTTTTTAACTATCAGTTATCTTATGTGGAAAACTGTACAAACATCTAAGTTATAATCAAAATTCAAAAATTTTTTACAACAAAAGTGAAAATAGTATCAACAAAATGTTAGTCCAAATAGATTTACCACTTTTAAAAACGCAATTAAATAGTAAAAAATGAATAGAAGCCATAAATTTTTATACTGTTCTTCTACTAACTTATTCTTTTGGTAAAATTAAATGAACCGCAACAATTATTAATAATATTAACATAAAAATGTTCACTATGTTCAAACATTATTCACTAAATTTAATAAATATTATCCAAAATCTTCAATTGAACGATTTTTAATTACTACAAAAAACGAAGACAGAGAAATTTTGAACATATAAATTGCTAATTAATTTTAAAATTGATGAAACGGATAATAAACTAGTAAAATTTATTGTGAAAACAGATAAAGACAGGTCTTACACCATTATATTTGAAAAGTAAAATTATCACAAATATATTAGATAAACAAGATAATAATTAAAAAAAAAAATAAATAAATAAAACCCTTTGCACAAGTAAATTTTTAAAAGAAATTAAATTGAATAAAATAGATAAAGAGCTGTTATTTTTAAAGATCAAGAAACAGTTAAACACACATTTTAGCTTTTTGTTCGGAGCCAGTTAATAAACATTATAAAAAAAACGACGCGATTGCAAAAATAGTTTATTCAAATTTAGCTTTTAAGCTTGGTTTGGTTAAAAATGTAAAACCGTATTATAATCCAAAAAATTTCTTGGAAAATGATAATTACAAATTATATTGGGATCCAAATTTGCTAACTGTTTTAAAAATTGAAGCCAATAATATTGTTATAGTTAATATTAGAAGTTAGAAAACTAAAATTGCATATTTCATAGATATTTCGGTTCCAAATTTTTGTAATATTATTGATACCTTTAAAACAAAATTGGCTAGATATTTGCTGCTTTCGTTGGCTATTAAGGATTTTTAAAATTTAAAAATAGTAAAAATGTTACTTTTAGTTATTTCAAATATGGGTTTTGTACCCATATCATTACTAATCAAATAAAACTGCGCAAAAAAATTTAGGGAGATTTATTAAGCTTTTTATCAATTAATAAATTTAGGTTATGGTTATAAACTAATATCAAGCCACATTATTTTTATGACTATTAGCCATTGTATGTATGTAAATGACAAAAATGTATACAAAAAATACTGAAAGTTGTAGATTGATTAAAAGATCAAAATTTTGACAAATTAAAGATAATAACGCTTCTGGAAAAACAAAGCATTTAATGTTACAGGAAACGTCGTTGTTGCAGGCGTCAGTAGTCACCAATGTAACAAAACTAAATGTTACTTCTTAGTCTAATAGTACTATACATTATTAAAGTTAAGTACTTATAACACAAAGTGTATAAAATAATTTGTTTGCAATACTTCTTCGTAAGTCAACGTTCAGAGACAAATATTTCACACAGTAAACAAGAGTTTTTAGACAAGTTCGTTATATCTATAGTAATATTTCACTTACAGTACTATTAGTAGTAATAGTACTAGTAATCTTGTAGTCTAAAAAGTCTCGTTACTAGTAGTACTTTAAGTGAAATATTACTATAGATAACCGTTTTACTACTAAAATTTAAAAAAAAATTTAAATATATTTATAGGTTTGAAGGTATTGGTTGGTTGATAAGATTTCGTGTTTAGATTTTATTCCAAAAAATGAGATTAGTTGTTTTTGAAATTTAAAAATTAATTTTTTTTGTCACATTTTTTCTGATATCGAAGCTAATAAATTTTTCTAAGCAAATCCGGTTATAGAATACTGTAAAGATGTTTATGTGTGTTGATAATATCAAAAGAAATAAATCGTTGTTTTAAACTCCTTTTAATTAACACTTCAATAATAATAAAATATAAACAATGATAAGAATAACCATGAATCATGAGTGACTGATGAATAACTAATGCTAAATGTTTAAAGTAAGAAAACAGAATTATGAAAGAGAAATGAATCGAGAATTCTAACAATTACCAACCTATCTATCTATCGTAATATGTAACTCACAGTACTACTAGTAACGAAACTTTTTAGACTTTAGTAGTAGTAGTAGTACTAGTACCAGTAGCACTGTAGTCTAAAAAGTCTACAGTACTACTAGTAACAAAACTTTTTAGACTTTAGTAGTAGTAGTAGTACTAGTACTACTAGCACTGTAGTCTAATTACTAGTGGTACTGTAAGTAACATATTACTATAGATATACACGTTGGTAATCTATAATCAGATTTGCTGAAAAAAATTTATTGGCTTTGATGTTTTGACAAGAGTACTACTAGTACTACTACTACTCCTAAAGTCTAAAAAGTCTCGTTACTAGTAGTACTGTAAGTAGTAGTGTAGTACTGTAAGATAGATATAGATAATCAACTTATCTATCTATAGTAATATTTCTACTAGAACTAGTGGTGGTAGTACTAGTACTAATGCTGTGTCTAAAAAGTCTTGTTACGAGTAGCACGGTAAGTGAAATAATAATATAAATAACCAACGTATCTAAAAGGTCTCATTTACTATTAAGTAAATAACTAATATCAAATACCACCGTGTGGTTTTTATGATGTGTAAAAAAACTTGATCAGGAAAACCATCTTATGATCATGAGGGCCAAAACAAGACAAAAAAATAAACGTTTAGCACTTTAAGTGTCGTTTTTATTTAAATTAATATAAATTTGACACTTAATCATGGTTTTATGTTAAACATCAATATTAAAGATTTATGACTTTTTTCATACAAATCTTCCTGTGTCCTTGTTTCATTATTCACGCATAAAGATGATGCTTATTTCGAATTGTACGAGGAAGTGGAATCATATCTATTATTATATATTTATTTCAAGAAATAAATTGTCTTTTTTTCCGTTGACGTAAAATGTTTTATTGACCACTTTTATTTTATTTGCTATTGATTCTGCTACATAGCTTTCCGCTACTGTTGACGATTTCTATTCTCCAGCTTTTTTAAGTTGCAGAACGTCAGCTCCAGTGCTAGCAAGAAAGGGCCCCTAGTTTGGCAAAACAAATGCCTATTATATTTTTCGGCATTTGGAAAATTTAAATATTGTGCAAGTTTACAAAGAATTTTAGCAAATTGTTGATTACAGCACTTTCTATTATAAAACTTTAGAAAGAATCTTCTCTTCTATATTCCGCATTCCTCGGTCTTATACTCACATATTTTCTAAACAACTTCAAGCATTGCAAGTTTTCATTATTCACAATAAAACAACATTTTATACTCAGATCTTAGGCGGATACGCAAGCATTGTGAAAACCCCTATATACAATATAACATCTTTGTTAAATCTCGTAGGATTTTCAGTGCTTTTAAAAAAAATAATTAAGATTCTGTGGTAAATTAACTGTCAGTGTCAACAAATTGTTTATCGGAATCTCTGAAGAGTCGCAAAATGTGATGAAATGTCATGAAATGAAAATCAAGCATTGCGCTCCAAAAATAAAATTTTCACGCCATTGAAAAAAAAATTTGTTTAACAAGCAAAAGTGAGGTTAGGATGAATTGATAAGTTTGGTTGACACATAAAATTGCGTGGTGTAAACGAGACATTGCTTTAACTAACGGAAAGGGAGTGTTTTAAATTAATTTTGTTTTTGTACAATTATTTGTTCCGTTTCCTATAAATTAGTATTGGCTTAACGCCACCATTAATAATGTGTATTCTAGAAATATAGATTTACATCAAGATATGAAAACTATATATTATGACGTCACTTTTGTCAGCTCTGTTCACGAATTGCTATTCAAGCTCATCTTATTATTTCTTTTTAATATAAAACATTTTGCTCATTTGGTAAACATCGTTATATTGTTTGTTCGAGATGGTATAATTTATGACAATGTAACTTGAGTATACCTAATACCATAAATACATTTTACGATTGTTTTGAGTTAGCTGTGGTTACACATTAAGCCAAACCCTTTATAAATTTTGATGTCATAATAAAACGCATTGACATGTTGACGATCATTTAAATCGACATATGTCACTGCAAGACACCAACACACTCTCTCGCACACTACCTAACATAAATACTTCATTTTGGTGCTTAAGCTCACTTTATACACTTTGTCACACAATTCAAATCTTATAACTTCATTTTCATAATACTTTGTTGTGTTCGAAGGTGAATTTATTTTATTTTGATATTTGGAACAAATAGGCAGCTAATAATTTTGTACTTTCATAAAAATTACGAATGGGGATATTTTCATTTGCACCACCTGGATTCGAACCTTTTGGAACTAAAGGCAAAAGTAAGATATTTGTTTCTAAAACTTGGTCGAAAATTGTTAGCAACACTCTTGAACGATCTTCTCGGATCATATTTGGATCTTCTTTGTAAATCTGCAAAAAAAAACAAACTATACAATTTTTTTTAAACAAACTTTGGCAGAGACTATCAGTTCTTGAAAGTTATTGTTTAGTCTGTCCAAAATTTGAAAGAAATATATAAACACAAAATCTACAAAAACAACTGAAAACTTGAAAAAAAAACAGCATTTTGTCATTGCTCTACTCACATAATATAGAACTTTTCTCGACCGGAACGTTAAAATAAGCAAATGTCATATTTATACATAGCTATCTGATATACAGAAGTGGTCAAAAATTTCTGTTTGAGTTGGCAACACTTTTTAGAGACTTTTTTTATTTGTCTACTTGCAGCACTGTAACCCGATACGCTTGTTTGACAAATATTTGTCGTAACACTTAAAACTAAAAAAATAGTAGGTGATGTCATAGCGACTAACTTTTTAATTGGCATATGTCAATGATGTAATCAGTCTCAAAGGTGTTAACTGTTAACAACAAGAAAGTTCAGTTGTACTATTTTAAAATGAAATGTAGGATTGCCAACTAAAACACTCATTGTTGATCTCGCTGTATTTTAGTCACTATTTTGGTTTACCTAAAGTTTTTTTTGTGAATGTTATTTTAATTTTTAATGTGGTAATCATTGTCTTTTATGTTAATTGTATTCTGATATCTTTGTACTTCTTTTTTTTTTGTTTTGAAACCTTTTTTAAATAGGTTTTAAAAGCAGCATTTTTTGTAGTTTTTTTTGAGTTAGTTTTGTCTAATTTTTGTTTAAGTACAATTACTTTTGGCAGGTCTTAGATTTTTTCAAGTTTTAATTATAAAACATTACACAGAATTATATATTCATAAATTATTAAGATTTATTCTTGCCATAGAATTTTGAGCGTATGTTGAATTTTTGATTAGTTTATACGGAGAAACGTACGATATTTGCCAACCATTGCTACATAAATGTATAGTATTAGTTTAAGTCATCTAGTTGTAGTTAATTTATCTTACTTATAGGCATCAACAGCTCCTGACGTCTTGCTAGAAAAGCTGAGTAAATGGCCTGTTAGTCCAAACATTATCTGTATATAATAAGTTAGTTGTAAAATGAACTAATAAATGTCTCAATATCATTATTATTTTATAGACAAGCTTTGACGTTTGTTTGACATCTGTCGCCAATCATACTGTCAAAGACAATAAAAATCTGCCAAGCTAAATTACACAGCAAGAGTAGATCTAAATAATTTATAAACGCACGTTATTTTTGTTTAGTATCTTTTTGAAATTGTACTTTGATTTTTGTTTTGATTCTTCTAAATCTACCAAGAGAAAGATGCAAGTTTGTAGTAAACCCAAATCTCAAATAATATTGGAGATTTAATTCACACAATGGGTTAGTACAAGTACTTTGTAGACTCATAAAGCTATTGTATACTCTAATATAGTATCATCAAATTTAAACAGATTTATAGAAAGCTAAGATTTTTATTACATTATGGATTTATGTATTTGATAAAGCAAATACAATTTTTCTAAAGTAAAACATCGTGGTCTATAATAATCTAGATTAAGCTATTGTAAACAAAATCAAACTCGTAGGTTGGTTCATCTGGTTTTACTTATATCCGATTTGTTAGTGAAGAATATATATATAGTCTTTTCTTCTTGAAAACAATTGTGACGTTGGTATAAGCTTTTTATAAACAATGATTCAGTAGATAATTGATGATTATTAGGTTGGTAACAATGACCAATAAAAAGACTTATATAGCAGTCGACCAATAAAAAGACTTATATAGCAGTCGTAGTCAGGGAATTTTGAACAAACGTTGACATAGTCTACAGCCCCAGCTTTTTTTCGTCGTTTTTGTCACTTTTATCATTTTGGCAAAAACTATCAGTTTCTGAAAGTATTTGTTTGGTATGTTCAAAATTTCAAAAAAAATCTATGATTACAAAATCTAAAAAAAAAACTGGTAACTTGAAAGAAAATCCAGCGTTTTGTCATTGCTCTTTTTCCCTCTCTGAAGGACAATCAAAGACCTAAATATCTACAATTGCTATCAGAAACTCGTTCCTATACAAAATAATAAGTATTAATTTTAAAAATGTATTGCTAAAAGTCTCCACATATTTTTGATAGGGTTGAAATCTGGAGCTACATTAGGCCAAGCAAGGATGCTTACATCACTACTGCTACTGCGCAAGCAAAATTGTCTCAAAAAATTATAATTTTCTAAATGCCGTTTTTTTTAAAGATTATGTCAGGTCAGGTTCCTCCAAGTGGCAATGGTTATGTGTAAAAATTAAGATAATTTTTTTTATCTAAACTATTAGGTGTTAAAGTCTTTACAGTTCTGTCATTTCCCCACAGATTTTTTATCTAAATTTTTTTTAATACTAAATGAAAAGATCTTGTAGCGTTTTTTTTATGATAAAACGCTAATTTGTTTTTTCATATATATTCAATATTCCCGGCTTTTATATACATTTCACACAAGTTTCTAGGTTATGTAGTCTGCCCAAAATATACACAGAATACGTCAATATAAGTTTATTTTAAATAAGAAAATTTCTATCTAAGTTTTCAACTCTTAAAACCGTAGAAAAGTTGTGCAACGATGTAATAACGCATTACATACGTATGCGAAGCAGTAGGTTCAAATATCTACTAGTAAATAAAGTCAGGTCAGACTTTTGACTTGATCTCTTTATTTTTTTTATTTATAATCAAATCGATCGCATTTTTTGTGTCATACATTTGATTATAAAAAAATGTTGGGTCAGGTCACCTGCTAGTCAGCTGGCTTAACCTAACCTGACCTGACTAGACAAGCTAGAAACAAACACAAAAGTGTTTTTAGCATTTAACAAAACTTATAACTCTTATCTATAAAACTTAGCGTCAAAACAAGAGATATGATTCTAAAATATAAAATATTATATTTGCAGCAACTTAGCGTTGGTGAGACAGTGCTTATTTATTAAAAAGTAAAACTAACAAATCAACTTTCTACTGATCTCCTGACTTCTTCTCATATAAGCTTAAATAATTTCTAAAATTAATTTAATAGAATGTCACCTAATTAAACCATTTATTAAAAATTTTGCATTTTACGTCTTCACCATTTTTAAACATTTTTACCAAAAACCATCAAATAATATAAATAAATAACTGTCTACTGATATATTAACTTCATTTCCTAATAACTTGAATAACTGCTTAAATTAGTGCACTAAAATTTCATCTCATTAAACAATTTTTTAAAAATTTTGCATTTAGCGCTTTTATCATTTTTAAAGATTTCTGCCAAAACCCATAAAATAAAATAAAAGTCTAACTTTCTACTGATCTACTGACTTCTTTTTATAATAGCTTGAATAACGGTTAAAATTATCTTAATAGAATATCACCTAATTAAACAATTTTTATAAAAAATCATGCACTGGTTAGCCTTAAACATTTTCTATCAAAAACTATAAATTTCTATAAATGTCTAACTATCCACCGATCTACAGATTTTTTTATTCCTACTGTTAAAATTAATTTAATACAATCTCACCTAATTAAACAAATTATAATTTTTTTGCATTTGGCGCGCTTTCACCATTTTTAAACATTTCTGACAAAAACCATAAAATAATATAAATGTTTAACTTTTTACTGATATATTAACTTTATTTCCTAATAACTTGAATAACTGGTTAAATTAGTGGACTGAAATCTCATCTAATTAAACATTTTATTAAAAATTATGCAATTAGTGCTTCTATTATTTTTAAACATTTCTATTAAAAATCATAAAATAATATAAAAGTCGAACTTTCTACTGATCTACTGACTTCTTTTTATAATAGCTTGAATAACATTTAAAATTATTTTAATAGAATCTCACTTAATTAAACAATTTTTATTAAAAATCATGCTCTTGGCGCCTTAACCATTTTCAAACATTTCTATCAAAAACTATTAAATACGATAAATGTCTAACCATCTACTGATCTACTGACTTCTTTTCGTAATAATTTAAATAATTGTTAAAATTATTTTTATAAAATCTCATCTAATTAAACAAATTATTAATTTTTTTGCATTTGGCGCCTCCACCATTTTTAATCATTTCTACCAAAAACCATAAAATAATATAAATGGCTAACTTTCTACTAATCATTTAACTATTTTTTATAATAACTAGTTAAATTAATTCACTAGAGCCTCACGTAATAAAACAATTTATTGAAAATTTTGCATTAAACGTCTTATGCCTCCACCATTTTTAAACATTTTTTTCAAAAACATTAAAACAATATAAATATATAACTTTTAACTGATCAACTAACTTTTTCATAATAGCTTAAATAACTTTTAATATTAATTCAGTAAAATCACGTTATTAAACAATTTATATAACCAAATAAATTTGACATAATAACAGAAACGGTATAAACAATTAAAAATGTTATAAATACAAAAAAAGCATCTATGGACTTTCTGCAGACATTATGATGCGTTAGAAGCAAGAAAACAACTGCCAAAAAGTAAAAGTAAAATACAAAAAACTACATATATAACAAAAATGTTTTAATAGAGTTTTTGATAACTTACCTGAATTGTAGCTCTTCTAGCAGCTTGATATATATCATGAGTTACACTTTCACTCCAATATCTTGTAGAAGAAATTAACTCACATGTAATTTTACTCTTAATATCATGTTTTTTTGTCAAATATTGTACGTAATTAATAATCAAATTAATAATTTGACCAATTACCTGTCGAGGTACAATCTTTACTATCATATGTTTTTTCATTATGTTAGACTTTTTCTTTGGACATGTACACTCTTCTGTTTTACCAATCCAAATAGAAGGCAATCTCCAATAAGTCATCAATAGCTTGACTTGGTCCCATTTTTGTTTGAAAAGCGGCAAAGAGCTTCTGAAAATTCAAAAACATTACATTTAATAATAAAAAATAATATTCAAAATTGCTTGCTTTAAATTTTGACACTTTACTGTTTTACACTAAATTTACGTTAGCATCACTGATGACAGTTGGTAGTCAAATCAAAATGGTTAAATCTCAAAATAAAGTTTGTGGTTTTCTACACATAACATCAAAATAGGCAATTTTTTTATACACGTAACATACCTGTAGTCTAATTTTATAATATTAGGCAAAGTTTTTTACCCGTAAACAGATTAAGATACAATAAGAAAAACAAAAACAAAAACTAAAGTAGAAGTGTCAGTTTAAAGGTTAAAAAAATCTTTTGACAAAATCATGTAGCAATTGAAAACAAACAAAAATGTGAAAATATATATAGTAATAAAACTATTGAAAAAACAAAAGAAAAAAAATTGTTTTTATGCATATAGGTCACTTTAAATGACAGATGTCAATTTTGGTAGACACAAATGAGATGAAAAGTATATCGCTGATTGGACAACCAAGTTATCACGTTAGCGCTATTTGTCTTAAGCTCATATCTATGGAATGTGTTCTCTAGTTACTACCAACAAATAGAATAATAAGATCAATGTAAATTTATTCAAACTAAATCCGTAGAGTTGAATATGTTTTCTTCTTATTGAAACTCTTCAGCAAGTTGCAACACGTTTAGATTTGAATAAATTTGCGGAGACAAATTTGGGTTTATATTTCTCAAAATGAAAACAAAAAAAAATCTTAAAATGTATCTGTAAAACAATAGAAAAACATTTTAAATATTTTTATAAAAAAAATTTTTG
Source organism: Lagria hirta (assembly GCA_947359425.1). Taxonomy (NCBI): domain Eukaryota; kingdom Metazoa; phylum Arthropoda; class Insecta; order Coleoptera; family Tenebrionidae; genus Lagria; species Lagria hirta. The sequence continues at coordinate 10,338,945 of OX375796.1, read as the reverse complement.
TAAAAATGTATTAAAAATAAGTTGCAGAAAGAAACATAATAAGTTAACGTAAGAACACATTTTAGAAAAATGTCAGAGGTCCTTGACAGGAGAAACTAACTGAAGAAACCAAACCCTCCTTAGCGCGCGAAAGGGGGTCAAAATTACAAATCCAAAAGTTTAGGTTTAAATTATAAAAAACTGTAATAATTAAATAATTTAAATTATAATTTAAAAATCCTTATTGAGATTATTTCAATGAGTTCTAACAAAATACTTCAGTTGCAAGATACATTATGTGGTCTATCTCAAAAAATTGGGTTTAGAGTTAGAGCTCTTTAAAAACTAATAAAACTGCTAAAAATAGAGATATTTTAAAAGTAGAGCACAATATAAAACAAAAAAAAAGACTCAATTGCAAAAAAAAATTCTTTTTTTTTGTCATTTGTTTCTATTTTAGAAAATTATATGCGTTACCGCTGGCTTAGGCAAATTATTTCTTCTTAGCTCTGCTATACTGAGTACTGTTAAATTTATTTATTTTTTTATTTTTTGGACTTATTTTTGTGTGTTAACATTTAAATAAAATTTGACGGAAATGCCAAATAACATGAATTCTTTTCCTGAACATTATGTTATAAATTATGACACTGATTTGGAGCCGCTGATTTATCAATTGTCGCTTCCTAGTTTAACACTTTTTTGTGTTTGGAGCTTTATTTGAATCTCAAAATGTTGAATTGAAGATTTATTATAAATTATAATAAGCAAATATCAACATTTTATTGAAAGTTTGTGTAAGTCTGTACTATTTAAATTCCTAAAAAAGTCAAGGTTAGTAATTGTTATAGAAATTGATAAGAAAAGTGTCAATATAAAAAACCGAGTATTATGAAACAAATGACTATCATCTTGGGTCAGTTTGTGTTCGTCGCGATTTACAATAGCATGTCTCTCGGTTTTTAGAGGAAAAATAGTACAAATTGTGCAAAAAAGTGGAAATTTAAACCTACTTGAAAATTCTATCAATTGAGATAAGTTTCTGTCCGGAAAATCTTCTTACTTAAAATCACCAAAAATTTTCCCAAATTTTTTTAAATTCCAAAAAAAGTGAAAATTAAAATTAAAGAAAAAAGTGCATTTTTCTCATGTTTTTCAATCGTTAAGTGCTAAACAAGAAATTCTATTCTATAGGTTTTTTTTTTGCATAGATGGCAACTAAAAATAGGTGAGCGCTATCATTATACAGAGTGATTACTTTTGTGCTTTTATTATTTATTATACCTAGTTTTTTATAATGCAAAGTGACAATTTTTAGCAAATTTTCAATATTTTTTTAACAAAAATTTAAAAAAACATAAGATTTTTTAAATTAGTTATTAATGTATAATACAAACATAATTGTTTTTTTTTAATATTAAACTTTTTCAAAATTTTAAACTTTTTTTAAAATTTTGAACATTTTTTTTTAATTTTAATAAGATTTCTTGAATTAGTTCTTGTATAATACAATTGTGCCTCTTTTGATTCAATTTTCTTTAAATTTTAAGCTTGTTTTACAAAATTTTATGTTATTTACTGTTATTTATACATTTAATTCTTTAGGTAAGCTCGCATAGATGACAACGTAAAGGTAGGTGAGCGCTATTATTTTTAAGTGATCATTTTGTGCTATTATTATACAGAGTTATCATTTTTGTGCTATTATTTTATACTATACAAATTGCTTTATAATGTAAACTAACGATTTTAACAAATTTTTAATATTTTTTTAACAAAAATGTAAAAAAACATAAGATTTCTTAAATTAGTTAATGTATAATAAAATGAATCTCTTTTTATTAGTTTTTTTCACAATTGTAAAAATTTTTTTACAAAATATTATGTTCTTTACTTGCTATACATTTAATTCCTTAGGTAAGCTCGCATAGATGGCAAGGCAAAGGTAGGTGAGCACTATTATTATACAGAGTGATTGCTTTTTGTGCTACTATTATTTATTATACCAACTTTTCTATAATGGAAAGTGGTGATTTTACTTTCGTAACATAATTTTAAAAAAACATAATGTTTATTAAATTAGTTAATGTAAAATACAATTGAGTTATTTTTAATTACCTTTTTTCAAAAATATTTTTTTTTTTTAATTTTAATAAGACTTGAATTATTTTTGTTCTATTATTATTTATTATATCGATTTTTTTATAATGCAAAGTGACAATTTTTAGCAAATTTTACTTCTTTAACAAAAATTTAAAAAAACATATGATTTCTTAAATTAGTTATTAATGTATAATATGTACAACGGAGTGGAGTTTCTTTTGATTAGTTTTTTCCAAAATTTTAGGTAAATTTTTTTTTTAATTTTAATAAATTTTTTTGAATTAGTTGATGTAAAATACAATTGAGTCTCTTTTGATAAATTTTTTCCAAATTTTAAACTTTTTTGACCAAATTTTATATTTTTTATTCCTATACATTTAATTCTTTAGGTAAGCTCGTATAGATGACAACGTAAAGGTAGGTGAGCGCTATTATTATACAGAGTGATTACTTTTGTGCTATTATTTTTTCAATATCAATTTTTTTATCATGCAAAGTGACAATTTTTAGCAAATTTTTCATACTTTTTCAACCAAAATTTAAAAAAATTAGAAAAGATTTAAATTTAATAGTGTTTCTAATTACAATTGTTTTTTGCTTCGGCAAGAAAGTGTTGGCATGGTCTCTCTGTGAATATGTCTTGTACATACATATGTGAGGGCATGTTAAGGAAATCATCATTGTTGGGTAATTAATATAGATTTGATGTTTTTTGCTGTTTATGTATTTATTGATAAGACACTGTAAAAAATCAATAATTTTTTTTGCATAGATTGTAAGCGCGTACTTTTTGGTTTGGCCGGCTACGGCACTTTAAATATGTATATGTGAATGACCAATGCTGTAGAAAAACTAAACTAGTTAAAAGTGAAATAAAAATAACAATGATATGGTCACATAGAAGATGGGTTGCAAAGAATAATATAGAAGAGGATTTCAGGTACAAGAATAAAATAAAAACAAAAAAATAAAAGAATAAACTGTGTACAAACTTATATATTAATATTATTTGATTTTAGCATATTGGGTATTCAATTATAGCATTTATTTTGAAGTGTCAAGTTCAGAACGTTATTGAAGAGATAATCTTTATGACAAAATGGCGTCTAGAGTCTTAAGTGCCTAACCGTAAGTTTGTAAGTAGCAGACTATTTTATACCAAATAAACGTTTTTTACTGATTATTATAAATAAAGTTGATATTTCTTTCAAATGTTTTTTATTTAATTTTTATTGACGTTTTGTGATTATGTGTTGCGATGATTTATCTTTAGAAAAGCGGAAATTTCGGTTAGATTTATTTAAAAATGCGCGCAAATGACTGGTATCGTTTTCTGAGGAGAGAAAACGGATGTGAGATCTAAGCTTACACTTTATTGATTTTGCAATTAGGGATTTTTTTTATTTCGACAGTGAATTAGGCCTACTGGGTGTACAAGTATAAAAAAAAACGCACCATTCACCGTACCGCTCAAAGATGGTGTAGACATCAGTGAAATAGTAAAACAATGTATAAGAATAATTAAAATTTTACATTTTAATATAGAGTTTGTAACTCAGTTTTCAATTTTTACAAAAAAATGTAAACTGTCTTAAAACATTAATTCTTTCGACATAAATGTAGATAGTTATTTCTAGATTTTTGAAAAAAGCTAAATATATGTCGTATATTGTTATTTTTTTGTCAACCTACAAAAAAAAGTTTTTATTTCAACCAGTATACATTTTTTTATTTTTATCAAAAGTCAGAAACTATAAAAAAATTTTTTTTTTCAATTTTGTATTAAAATATGTAATTTTACAATGCTTAAGAGTCTTCAAAAACAAATTCAAAAAAAAAATTTTTATAAAACTAGATCTTAAAAAATATTGATGATTACATTGATCACTAATTAAAATAATTAAACAAATTAAAAAATTAGAAAAATCGGTTTCAATGTGATGACATTAAATATTATTTTATTTATTTAATTGACTCAAACTTGCTTATAAACTAATATTTAATTATATTGAAATCAATTTTATTAATTTTTTATTTCTCACTTTTTTTTTATAATCAATTAATTGTAAGTGTCAAAAATATTGGTTTCAAAAAAGCATTAACAATACTAATTCAAACACTATTAGTCCAATCTTGATCATATAATAAAACCAGATAAAAAGCACCAGCTTTCAAATAAAAAACTATTAAAATCAGTTCACCCAGAAAAAAGTAATGAGGTAACATACATAACAAAAATACAGTCGAATTGAGTTCCTCCTTTTTTTGAAGTTGGTTAAAAAATGTCAAAATATACAAATATTTCACAGAATAACATAACAAATAACAATATAATAATCAAAATAAATTTTTAAAAAAGTCTGAAATTTATCGCATAGAGTGTAATAACTGTGACAAATGTTTTATAAGGCAAACGCATAGATCAGTTCAAGCCTGGTACAAAGAGCACTTAGCTCACTTATAATCCGTCAGATTAGACAAGTCAAGTATAGCACGTCTTCAATAGCAACCATAAAATAAAATTTGTCAAGCAAATAAATAACTATAGAGATAAACGCCGCCAAAGTTCTTAAAATCTATAAAAACAAAGCAAATGTTTCTCAAAAAAATAACGATTCTCTTTTCAGCTTCTTGATCGGCTTATTATAAAAAACCTACAAAAATTCCCTAAACCAAGTAATATTAAACAAATAATAATTCAGTTATGTTTATGCCCACATGGTGGACGAAATAGCTCTAGAGATCAATCAAACAAAGTTTTTAACAAGTCTTAAAAGTTAAAGCTGTCTTAATAGTTCAAAGTGCCAAAGATTCTAAAACAATTGAATAATAAGAGACTTTTAAGCTGTTTTACTCAAACGATGACTTTTAGAGCAATTAAAAATTATCTGTTGTTAAACTCTAAAATAACTAAAGTGTATAATAACCTGACATCTTCCACATTAAAATCTGTTATGTTTTCGTACACTTTTTCTTCTTCTGGTGTTATTTGTGCTACAATATCATCAAAATGCGGTACCAAAACCTTTTCTTCTTCACCTACGATTTCTTCAGTTATCTTTTTCAAATCGTTTTTCAAATCTACATTAAGATCTTCTGATTTTTCTGCTTTGATGTCATAATGTAGTATTCCCACCGTGCCATAAATGATGCAAGGGTGTTTTTCCCCAATCCATTCCGAGTCACAAATTATAATACTATGAATGTCTGCAAAAAAATCGTGTTTTCTTAACGACAGAAAATCAATGAGGCCTAAACTATCATAATGGTACATTCCTTCGATTACAAATTTCAGATTTACAGGAAAATCTATAGCTGATTGTTTGAATGCTTCAATCAAATGGAACCAATGAAGCAATGTGGATTTTCCTTGTGCCACTCCACAGCCAAAAATTTTGTTTTGTACCAGCTTAATTTCCCAAGGATTTGTAGCCCATTTAGCTGTATCTGGACTTTTTACATCAATATTAGCATAAACCACAATGGTTCTTTTGCTGGAATTTCTACCTAAAGTTGCCAAAATGATGCTAGGAAGTCGTACTTTTTTCCCTCCAATCTCATGATAACCAATGTTGAATGGTTCATACTTCAAGCCTAGTTTTACCAACCACTTTTCTACTAAATCATACATTTTTTGTGTCTCATTTTTGTAGTCTGATAGTCCCGAGACTGACTTAATCGCAACAAAATCTGACAGATCCTTCAAAAACTTGTCACGATTTGAATCGATATGCTGCAGAATTTTTAACAAATCGGGTTGAATTGGTATTTTTTTACTTTGTGATAGAACATAATAAGCCCCATAATCACAATTTGTTGTTCTTGTTTCGCAGTGTTCAGTGCGATATGTGTGTGGATACACCATTTTGGGAAAAAAGTGACGTTTGATTCTATAGAAACTATTTATTATTATTTTGATGATAAGTGCTTTAAAAACGACATAAATAACAAAAAGTTAAAGTTGGAACAACATATTAAAAAATTAGAGTTATATGACATCAAGAAAGCAAAGAAAGAAAAAGAGAAACAAATTAAACAAATAAAAAATTTTTAAAAAATCGATTTTAATATGATTAATTATTATTTTGTTTATTTAATGAATCTAACTCTTTTTTGTTTAATTTGTTCAAATTATTTAAATAAAAACTTAGTTACAATTGAATTGAAATAAATTTTTTAGATTTTTAATTTCTTACTTGTTTTTAGAACCATTTGTAAGCGTCAAATATATTTTTTCAAAAAAAAGTTATTAATAAAAATAACTTAAAAATTACTATCTAGAAATCATCAGCTTTTACTACTACTAATAGGTTAATTTTTGCCTATACAGGCTTAAAACATATATAATTATATAAGCGCTCATCATTTTTTATTCTATCCTTTCTGTTCTACCTTTGTGTTCTCTTTCCCTGTCTTTATTTCTCTTTCCTTTTTCTTCTCATGTCTCTTTTATCTACTTTATCTTGTTTTCATTTTATCCCAGAGTTCCTCTTTTCCCCTCTATCGCTCTCTTTCATCTCACTGCATTCATTCCACTTGTGCTCTATTGTCTCTCTTTCTTCATAACACATCATACAGAGTCTCTCTTCTTTTTCTGTCCAATACTTTTTCTTTTATTTCCCATTTCCGCACCTGGGCTTTGCCATTATTTGTCTTTCTTTCGCAATTTCTCTTTCTAGGTACACCGAGATTTCCTGTCATACAGTTTTCATAATTCTTGTTGTACCTAGATTCTTTGATTCTTTATCTTTCTCTTTCTTTTTAGCTTATCTAAATTCTTGTCTCTTTCACACGTCTCTCCGTTCATCCAGTTGCCTGCTGTTAATATTTCTCTTTCTCATTTATCTCTGTATTCATTTTCTTTTCTTTCTAACATTTATTCAATATTCTACATTCCTTCCTTCTAGTCATTCTATCCTCAAACTTAGTCGCTATTTTTCTTGCTGTCACTCTCAGCTTGTTTCTCTTACATTCTTCTCTTCTTATATACTCAGGGATTTCTCTGTTCACCCCTAAAACCAATCTTCAACGTAATATCTGTTCCTACTGGCGCTGTCTGGTTTGTTTGCTTTACTGGTTTATCTATATCTACTTTTACTTCTCCTTCCAGCAGTTTTTTAAAAAACTTTTCTTAATCATTGATTGTTATCTTCCCACTTGCCTCTTCTTTTCTCGTCCTCTCCTTGTCTATGTACTTCCACATCTCTCACTCTGTTTTAATAGTTTTTCTGTCATTTTTTTTTCTCGCATCTGTCTTTTTTTTCCATACATCTCTTTCTATATTTTTATTGCTTCTAAGAAGACGCGTTTATTAACTTGCGTTTTTTAACTTTCTTAGCACTTTTATGGCTTCTTTTTTTAGCTGGTAGCATTTTTTATCTCAATCTTTTTCCTGCTCTTTTTTCTTTTCTGCTCACTTTGGTTTTTATTGTTGCTTTTTCTAATGTTTTTTTTAGTTCCACATTCATTTTCTTTATCTCTTGCTTCTTGAATCTATCGTTTTCTAGCTTTTTTCTGTATTCTTCCACGCTTTCTAAAGTCTTCTACTTTCTTCTACACCTCCTTATTCGTTATTCCATAGTCTATCACTGATTCCCTCTAATTGCCTACATACGCCCGCTTCTATTCTTTATGCCCTTGCTTATTATTATTTAATACCTTCTATTCATTCCTTCAGCTTTTTCCTTCCACATTTTCTTTCTAATTTTTTGTTTTTTTTTCCACTTTTTTTTTAATTTTTAGCTCTTTTTTCACCTATTCTTCTGTTAAAATATTCTTCTGTAAATATACATTTTTTTGGTTTTTTTTACGGTTTTTTCTATGCTTCTTATTGTCGTTTTCATCTTTTTGCTGTATAAAGCCATTATTTTTCATCACTTTTTGTCTATTTCAATATTTCTCTCTGAGAGTCTTTCTTGTTCTCTTTTCTTATGGTTTTTCTCTTTTATTTTTTTTCTCACTTTTATAAGTATTCACCCGGCTGCTCTTCCTTTCTTTTTTTTATTCATTGCTTTTTAACATTCTCACTTGAATTCTTATTTTTCTGGTAATCTAATCTTAATTTTTTCCCAGCTCTTTTCTTCTGTGTTTTTACTAAACCGACTATATCGAGAGTTATACGTAATTCCAAAAATTTCTTTTCTTGTTTTTCTAATCCCGCTACATTTCAAAAGGTTTGTTTTCTTTGTTTTCATTGTACATTTGCATGTGTCTTCTTTATGGTTTCTTTTCTCTCTCTTTTTTTTCTTAAAAAACCTGCAGGTTTAGGTCTTTTTCATTCTTTTTGTATGTTTTTTTGCTCATCAATATTTTTCCATATTCATGTTTTGTTCCTTGCTTTGTTTTTTCTTTTGCAATTTTTTTCTTCTTCTTTATTGAATCATTATTTTTTAAATAAAGAAAAAATTATCATAATCAGTTCACAGTTAAAAGTTCTGACATAAACATACAGTTGAATTAGGAGCCTCTTCTGTTTTCAAAGTCGGTTGAGAATAAAGTATTTTTGCATTTTATATATTTTTTTTATTTGTAAACCTGATATTCTTCCTTCTTTCTCTCATATCAAATTTTTTGCCTCTTTTTCGTTGTTTTTTAGTTTTTTATCGCTTTTGTTTTTTATTAGTTATTTGTCTTGACCGTTTATAGTATTTTATTATCTTTTTTTCTTTTAGTTCTAAGAAATTTTTATTTTGGTGCTACTAGATTTTCACACTTTTTCTTTGTAGGTTATTTCTATATAAATCACTTTTATTTCTTTCTCTTTCTTGGTTTTTATGTCGCTGAAACGTTTCTATGATAGTAGCAAATAAGGTAGTATTGGTGGCAAAAAAACATTAAAAAAAACTCTTGATTTTAATAATATATTTATATCAGCTCGTTTGACGTAAATAAATTTTGCATTATTAATAACAATACTCGATAATTGTTCCTCCACATATTTTACTTTTGTTATCAGTTTTTCAGAGTTAAATAACAGCTTTTTTGTAGTTTTCTGTTGATCTAATAACACTTTAGTAGTTTCTCAAACTTTGTAGCAAATAAACTTTATTTGTGTAAAAATAAATTAAAATAATTTTAAATGTTGGCGAATGCTGGGAAACAGATTAAACTACAAAAAGGGTTGGTTTCTACCCTATGGAGGCAACGTTAGACAGGAGGAAAAGGTCAGTGGATATCTAAAAAATATTATAGAGTTTTTTGCTTAATAAGTTAACCAAACTTGCTTTATACAGTCTACTTTTAAAAAGATTCTTAGGGTGGGCTTATAGTTGCCGAATTAAATATTTATTTAAAATTTATTCGCCACGTGATTTATTAAATTTGCGCGAACAGTCAATCAGACATCTTAATTTTTAATTTAATTATTGGAATTAACTTAATGTCAGTTTAATTTACTGTTTTTAGTTAGATTCATACTTCCTAATTTTTAAAAAAATTTTTTCTAAGGAAATTGATACACGGTATTTTGTTTACGTGAACCACACATTAACCAGCTTTGTTTTTGTATTTATATATACAGTGTGAGTCCGCTTGTTTGTCATAAAATCTATAAATAGTTAATAACGAACTGTAAAAAAAATATTTAGAATGCTTATTAATTCTATTGTCTATTTTTTTAAATATTACTAATGAAAACATTTGCAATGATTGGTGTTAAATATGCATTGTTGCGTTAATTCTGGCTTGGTTGTGCGTAAGTGCACGATAGTAATCATTGAGGAAAATATCAACTCTTACTAATCTTATTAGTTTTACTAATAATACTAATACTATTATTTGTCTTAAACAAATAGAGATATTGTAATTTCAAATTTATTTTAAGTGTTGATTTTGATTTAATTATCAAAAATATAAGCAGCACTTTATTTAAGTTTAGTTATTTTATTCATTAATACTTAGTGCTATTATCTTTCTTTTTAATATTTTTTTTAGCTTTATTGCAGTTCATTATACATATTGCGTATGTTAAATTGTTGATTAATTTATACGGAGAAACGTACGATATTATAGACGGGTTTTGTCGTTTGTCACTGCAAGATATTATGGCTTTTTTATTATTTAACAATTGCTTCTGTACTTGCAACTTATACGTGGCTTAGTTTTCATTGACAGCTGTCTAAAAAAGAAATCCACTACGTTTCGGGATTTTAGTTTTCTTAGGTTGCTGCTTAAAAAAATTGTGAAAAAACAAAAATCGAAAAACCGTTTCAAAGTTGTTTTGTCACGAAGGAAAAATTGTCTTTTCTCAATTAGAATCATGTTTTCATCACCGGCAGTGCGAATTTCCAACTCAGAAAGTAATTTTCCGCAGAAATCGCAATTTTACTGACCTATTATTTGTAGACCGCAATGTTAGCGTGACGAAGAAAATGGGGGCGCAGAGTATGCTCCGACCAGCATTCATGGACCGGGACGTGAATGAGGGAACGCCCGCTGTGAATAGAAACAGAGCAAAAGCAAAGGAGATTGTGGCATCCCAATGTGAGCCCCCTGCTGCAGATTTGTATATTTATGAAGGCTGCTCTTACAAATATGTAGCAGAAAGGGAGTATTTTGAGCAGGAGTCAAAGCTGCTCCATCATATTTTAAGAAGGTATTGCCATCGCGATGGTCGGGTAACACCTCCGCCAAAGTTTGACGATGAGTTTAGCTCAAATTTTGAGGATAATTTTAAAGAATTTGATAAGGAAGAGGCAAATATGACAATTATGAGTGTCTCTATCGATGATGTAGATTTGCCTTCTATTGATGATGATTAAATATTGCGTTTTGTATTGAAATTTCTTTTTAATAAATGTTACAATATATAAGTTAATCTTCACACAATCAGTACAAATAAAATTAGCGTCTTTTAAAGCCATATTTCTTCCTTTCGTAGAACAAATCAGTCTTTGAACTACCCAAATTGACAATCTTGGGACAGCCATCTCGGTCTTTCTCTTGAATGGTGCATTCCTTACAATAGTAGGCATCGGATACACCAGGGCCCCCACAGATTACACAACGTCCTTGATACGAACCGTAATTGCATTCATCACAAATACGTACTAGAGTACAGGGGCGAACATAAGAGTCACAAATAACGCATTTTCCATCACATTTTTCACACAAGCGGCCTATAGCAACGCCGGGTTGTTTACGACAAAAAATCAAATCTGGATGATGCTTCGCCATTCTTCAAAAAGAGTGTATTATAGAGATAATCTGATTTTAAAAAAACCTACTTGTTTTAATGAAAATAATAACTAATCTTCTTTTTAGCTTTAAACGTTCACTTTGTAGAAACTTAGGTTATGTTTACAATTTCTTCATTTTAACTCTAATGACATAATTGACAGTTTTATGACAGACAACTGTCATAGAACTGCATCTGCTATACTGAGCGATCATTTAAGCCAATGTAGATAGGTCATTTAAATATATATTTGTTTTAATCAAATATCCTCAACACCACAATTTACTCCCAAAATACAACTGCATGTATTTATTTGATTTGAGGTAAGAAAATGTAAATAATTTTAATAATATCTCATGTGAGAATAGACTACAAATGTTGAAAGATTTGTCAAAAATTGCTATTCAATAGGATAGAAAACATTTAAATCAAGAGATTCTTTGTGTTATTATTGATCTATTATTTCATCGGTTTCTGATGCTGACAGAGTATAGCCAGCTAACAACAATAAATCCCTACCTTTAGATTTGTTGCCAACCTAAAGCAACTGGTGCTAGTTGTTCAATTTAAAAACAAAGATGTTGAAAATGGAGTGAGATAATACTGTTTTTTTTTCAAACAAACAAAAGGTTAAGATTAAAAGGGATATTGCACCACGACCTTTTTGATCTATTATGCTCACTAAAAAATACCGGTGTTTGGACAACTAAGAGTCCACATTATCACCTTTCGTCTGAAAAGTACATTTAAGATATGCAAAAATTTTTGATTTTTTTGCTGTAGATTTAAACTAAACAAATAAACGATATATTTTTATTTAATGAAAATACATTCAGGTATTCTGCCAATACATAAACAAGCTATTCTATCTAGCTAAAATTAACAAAACGATGTGCTGTTGCGTAAGACCAATTGTGCATCAGCTCAAACTGACAAGTATCACAAAAATAAAACCGAACCCTCAGATAAAAATACTATTTATAGATATAAATTATAAAAGAATAGGTGGACTTGCTTTGTATCTTGTAATATACACGGAATTAATTGTGGGTTAGAGTACTGAGACTGACGCTCTTATTAGTCATTTATCACCCTACTGACCAAATCCCAAGTGTATAAAACAAGTCCAGCACAGCTTTCCTATTTTAATAAATTTTTACGGAAGACAACAAAACCACAAAAATGAGATCTAAAAAAGACTAGTTGTTCAAGTGTGAAATTTGCTAATCGTATTCCACTACGCTTTATTGACATTCTCTAATACCATCGAACACAAATGAAGGCAAAACTTCGTCGAAAATTCTTTGAGGAATCCAACAGAATCTTGTCGGTTGCCTTTATTGATGATTTCATCATCGAGGCTACCGCTAAAATTTTTACAAAATAGCAAAATAGATAAAGGATAGAAATATTTATCCATGTTCTTAAGTAAAACATTTTCGAGAATTGGAACTGGTAGATTACTGCTCAACCAAAATTCTATGCATTTCATTAAAACATTTTGCATCAGAATATGATTTTCGCTAACGTAAATTTTTTTAATGTAAAATTCTATTAATCTTGAAGCATTATTTATGACATCTTTTGTCTCTTCATCTTTGATTTCTAATCCAATGTCTAATTCTACATTTTTATTGTGTCCTGACTCTGTATCAGATACTTTTTGTGAAATACTACAAATTGCACTCTCGCCAGTTTTCAGTGATTGAACATAATGAGTCATATTTTGACGCACATCTCCCATTTCGCTTACTTCACATGGACTTTCACATCCCCCTTGATGTTCTAAGTCATCACCCCACTGCCTAATACTATCTAGAGAGGAACTGGAGCTTAGAGCATGCGCAGGAGAATTAATATATGTTTTATGCCCATAATCTTCTTGAATATTTTTTACTACAAAGTCTACAAAATCTTGCTCTCGCTCTTTGATATCGAACATTTCCTTATTGACAAATATCGAATCGAAATCTAAATTGCAAGAATCCATATATTTTTTAAATGCGAGCAATTGAAATCCTAAACTATCGCCAAAATGCCCATCTAACATTGCAATTTTACTAGCTGCTTGATAATTATCAAGATCCAAACACTTTGATAATACATTTTCCGTATCATAAAATCCATGATAGGTTTCCAAAGCATAATGTAAAGTCTTCTCTCCAAATCGAAACTTCGGAATGCTTTGAAGCAAACTAATCGGTGATCCATTTTTCGATAAAGGTTTTGTAGCTTGCGCGAAATCATCGTCATTTTCAATTTGTAAAATCGCAAACGGTATGTAATTTTTCGAAAAAAGTAGTCGATGATCAGCCGGATTAAAAGTAATTGCCATCGTTGGTAAACCTGGCACTTCTACAGGAAAATGATCATTGCTACCATCAAAATTATTCGGGAATTTAATCACTCGACGAGTGTTTTTAAATATTATTACTTTGCCTTCGGTGCCGGATTTGTTTTCTTCGTCGAAAGAACGGCCCAAAATAGTCTGAAAAAAATAAACCAATCCAGTTCATAATTATAATATCCAAAATATCTTGCAATATACAGGGTGGAATTCCTATTACTATATAGGGTGATCCATCAGCTCACCGATAAACTTTAACGAATAACTAATCATGTAAAAACGTATGGCCGCTTTCATTTACTGACAAATTAAAGGGATTCAAAGCTTTCTGTGAAAGAATTGACTTTAACTAATACAACAAACCAATAAAACGTCAATTACAGTAAGATCTGATAGAAAATTATTTTGAATTAGTGCTTAAGTGCTTATCCACATAATGACGTTGGTAGCATTATAGTGACTTATATTATATAAAGAATAAAACACTAAAAAAACATCACAGAGACGCTAAAGCACCTGAGTGAGACTGAAAAAGACAAAAGATGAAAAAACTACTAAGTAAACAAGAATGAGAAACCGGATCAACAAGAGAATATAGCTAAAAATTAACAATACGTACTGTAAGTGTATCTCTTAAAAATGCAAGATTGGAAGCATTCGAAATCAAAAAAGTAGTTTCAGGTTAATAAGCAATTTTTTGCAATACCTGCTGACAAAAAAAAAGTTTAAATTTGGATAGCCAACAGGACGATAGGCAGAGGATAACATTACGTAACAAATTACGGATGTTAACTTTCTGAAAATAGATGAAAAGCGATAATATCTTATATTTTTATTTATCAAAAACTCTATCGAAACTCATAGAGATATAGACAGAAGTATCTCCACATGAAAAACGATAAACTCTCAAACAACCAACCAGCAAAAACAAAACACTTTTAGACAGCCTCAGAAATTCTTTGAAAAAAAGTGATAAAACAAGATAAAAAGTTAATTATTTTGTGACGTAATATTGATTGTGTGCACGGTCATAAAACTTTATAGAATCTTCACCTAGAAAATAAATAAAAAGCAAAAAAAGTGTATTACTCACATGTGCCATTGAAGAATTCCCCCAAGCTAGCAGCTTGCCAGAATGATCAATTGCCATTGTATAATCCAATCCGCAGGCAACATGTAGAAATTTGTGCGTAAAAAAGCTAATATTGTCTTTATCTTTCATTTTCGGAGAATTTAATTCTTCCTCTTTATTTTTACCCCATAGTATTTTTCCATTATGTAGCACAGCCGAATGTCGATAACCGACAGCAACTTGTTCAATAAATCTATTACCACCGGAATAAATATGAACGCTGGTTTTCCACGATTCAAAACCTTTTATATTTACTCCATTTTGTTTTTGTAGATTTTTCGATTGCAAAATGCGAACTTCTTGTGGACTAGCTCCCCATGTATAAACTTCTTGGTCTACCCGAACCGCAATCTACAAAAAAATAATCATTTTTCGTCACAAATCACTAAAAATAAAATTTATTATTACATTGTGAAAATAATTAGTAGCAATTCGCTCAATTGGTGTATAAATATCAGGCATCACCATCACTAAAATTGGTCTAGTAGATTTATTCGCATCAATTTGGCAACTCTCTAATTGGCCAAAAATATTAGAACCAAAACCAAAAAGTTGTCCCTCATTCGTTAAAATTAAACTATGTGCATGTCCTGCTGCAACTTGAATAGCTTCACCCTTGAATTTTAGTAATGTCGGGTAGTAAATATTATCGCAATGTCCATGTCCTAGTTGACCATGAATACCCCAACCCCATGTGTAAACTTCACCAATAGAAGTTAAAGCTAAACTATGATATTGTCCGGAAGTCACCTCAATTATTTTTTTAAATGCCAATAATGGAATCATCTGAGGATATGGACTCTCTTGAATGAAAGGACCTAATCCTAATTGGCCGTAAACGTTTGAGCCCCACGCGTAAATCTACAATAAAAATTCAGTAAAATTACAATAAATCATCAAATATAGTGCCATCTCTAAATTTTTTAGATTTGTTTTAGCTTTTGAGCTCTAAAAATAAAAGAACTAAAAAAATATAAAAGCTATTTACCCCATAATCCGTTAAGGCAAGAGTATGCTTCCTCCCACAGCTAACACTTAAAACCTTGACTTTTAAATCATATAGAGTTTGTACTAGCTTCGGAGGACTACTTGGTGTTAGTAGAGGCCCTAAGCCCAAACATCCACCAGCTGAAACTCCCATGGTATATAAATTTGTGTTTCGTATAACAGCTGCATGTTCAAAACCACAACTTAAGTGGTGTAAATCAGGTAGTTTACTCACTGAACATTGATTTTCTTGTAATTCTGGCGGTTCTATTTTATCGATTAAACTAATCTTATACCTAAACAAATTATTTATATAAAAACTACTAAACCAAAAATAAAAATATACACAAAAACAATTAATGAAACAAATCAAGTCGACATAAAAAAAGTTTAATTATTTTCATTTTTTAATTACGCTGCCGGAGAGCGAGTACGCCCCTAAAGTGTTGACCAAAGTAAACTCATAGACGTAGTTGTCTAACTATTTTAGCAAGCAATTCAAAATATACAAAGCTCAATCACCTATCCAAACAAGCAATGGAACGTTGGACATACGTGAACAGTATTTGACTGCGTGCGTTGCACTGGTCGACTCAGTCAATATTGGTGGACAAAAATTGAACGAGTTAATCAGAGAAGCTGTAAAATACACCAGCCGTATATGTCTTGCATCAACTATACAATACACCATTTATTATTACAAAATACTGTAGACCATATACTTCAATTTTATATAAATTCATCTATGTCATTAGAGAGAATTCAAAATTATTCCAAAAACTGTTGAAATTATATAGTCCAGAAGTTTAAGCGGCTAAATATAAATTAAATACTTCAAAACTCAAATCTACACCAAATAATAACTAGCTTGAAAAACTTTAACTTAAAAGATAAATAAAGAAATAACTTAATAATCTAGTAACAAACATGACAAAAGCTGTGTGAACGATTCTAATGGGTAAACTAGCAAATGTGATGATGTTCCAGTAAAAGAATAGAATGTAAAAAGTCGTAATATACACCAGTTCAACACTGGCCCTTATTCCAGTAGCGTAAAAGGCTCACAAGCAAAACAATTAAAAGTGAACATAAATAAACTTTTACAAGAAAATATCGTTACATTACTACAGATTTTAACTGCGTATAGAGAAAGAAATATGTAACACAAAATTCTTAAAAATATCAAAACAAAGGTGATTCTCTAAGCTCAAAAAAGTCATATTGTGTTATTAGTACGTGTTAGATAGTTACAATAAAATAAAAGATGTCAATATTTGAATAAAAACACTTACCCTTCTTTAGTATTTTTCGATACTAAATGTATTAGAACATATAAAAACGTTTCAATTAAATCCTTAATATTAGCCACAGCCTTATCTGTATGATCCAGATCAACTGATTCAATAGTAGTATCAAGACTAGACGAGTATTTGTTCGTTATAAATAATCGATTGACTAGAGGAATAACACAAGGTTGACTTGGGTCCAATTGTACAGCAAATCTCTGTAAAATATCAACAGGAAAAGCCTCAATATTGCTCCGTACAAAATTAAAAATCTCTGCACTGCTTTGTCCACAAATGATTAAACTTTGTGTCAGACTTGGTTCGGATAATGCAAATAAAAATTCTTTATCATTGGCACGTGGTGCTCTTGCACTTTGTAAAATTTGTCCAAATGCAGTTACTACTTCTGGTTGTAAACCACGACATTTTGCCAGTAGACTCACAATATTCCAATGATTTGCCTGACAAGCAACGTTTACAGCAAGAATTTGGTCGTAAAACTCTTCGTGTCGAAGAAAATTCCTAAAATAACTAGATTATCAAAAAACAATTGTAAGATTTAAAAAACTCTTACATAAAATCTTTAGTATTTGTCAGTCGAGCAGGTCCGCCATGTCTTAAAATCAATTCAGTATACGCCAAAACAGCCAAATTTCCAATATGAATTTTCGTAGCCATTGACATGTCAACACGACTAGCACTTAGACATAAATGAACAAATTTTAAAAGCGTTCGACAATCTGCCGAAATGGCAAGTTTTAATACACGCTTTAAAATATGTACTTTTGCTTGTTTATACAAAATAATACCAGAATGAAATGCTCCTCTTGAAATCATCAAATCGCCACAGCTTTCCAAGAGCTGCTGAAGATTTAAACTAAAAATATGTGATAGGCGCTCGGCTTTTTCAAAATCATTTTGAACTGTTACCAAATTTACAAACTTATTTATTGGCGATTGTCTAAAATGTAATAAAGTTAAAAAAATCTTTTACCGAAGTGTTTGTTAAAATCTGTTAGCACAGTGCCATAAAAACTCAATCACTTCCAAAAAATATCAAATTTGTGGAGCAAGCCTGAAAATCTTTTAAATAGGCCAAAGTTTCTTTTTTTTTTTAGAAACAACTACAGTTTTTAATATTTGTTTCAAACCCTATTAAGTAGGTTTAGTTCAAACACTGTAAGATGGGCAAGCAAGATCAACATACATCGGGCTTATTAACCTCTATTGGTAAAACAAACTTAGCAGATCAACATTGAGTCAACTGCAATAAAGCACTACACATCATGCAATTGTTCAACAAGGGTTTTAGCCTTGCTTCTTTCTACATAAAAAATAAGCACCATATTTAATTTTTACAACAAAAAATCACAAGAAAACATGTGACTCCTTGTGCTCGTACTGTACTGCTATTCGTAAATATAGTAATTTTTTATACTTAAGCGGCCATTTTAAGACAAGATTCAAAGAATATTCCTTTGATTAAGCAAATGCGATAACATAATTTTAAAAACACTTTGTACGAGTTTAATACTACTTTAATGTTATTTTGTATACTGATGTATCAGTGACGACAACGCAAGTGTCAATTTTCGGTCGCCTTATCATTAAGTCATCGACGCTTTTTGGCATTTCAAATTGTTTCTCTCTTTTTAAGTCATCTTTTGCTTTTCTCAAACGTCCAAAAGATAAATCAGCCATTTTATAAATGTTTAAAATTTTTTGATTTTCTACTCTAAATTCAGATACCAACGCATCTGAATTAAATTTCTGTGAAAAAATAAGCGTTATATGAAACTGTTTTGACGCTATTCTAGAAAAAATGATACTCACTGCATCTCCATCCATTCGGCATTCAGAAAATTGAGTACTAATAATTTTTAGTACATCTCCAGTATCATTTACAGTATAAATTAACCGATCAGTTAACAAGACCAAATTCGTTCCTTGATCCAATTTATAAACAAATAAAGGCGCCAACTCAATATTAACACCGTGTACTGTCAGCAAACTGGTCGGCTTATAGAAAGCAGAAAATAAATAACGATTTCTGGCATATTGGGGTGCAAAAAAAGTATCACAAAGGCAAGGCAAGAGTTCAGGACCAGAATGTGTTGATTCTGAACATGAAGATTCACTGGCTGTGTCACTTTGACTATCTCGGCGACCATTTCGAGCATCCACTAGCCGTTGTTTTAAAGAGTAGAGTTTGTCTACACCCATCTGTTTAAGGCTGTAGAGCTTTGATCGAGTAAGATCGTCGCTTTGGAAAGTACAGTCTGGAGGCCATAGAGAACCAACAGAGTTTTGTTCAAGCATTAGACGCCATTGTTGACCACTTTCACCATTTATCTGAAATATTAAAAACATATTTTTTGGTTAAGAGCTTCTAGTGAGCTAGAATATTGATAAAAGCTATTGCAAGAATTACTTGCAAGAAACTGAAATTGTTTTTCTACTGATTCTATGATTTGATTGCTTGCAATAGTCTACATCATAGTTTTACATTTATTTAATTGCGATAGGTACATCTAAAAAAGGGTCATTGTTTAGTTTACCGGACAGTAAGGTATGAGGCTGGGGAGTTGTTTATAGTGTTTAAGAGGGTTTTATAAATGCAACTTACTATAAAAAGTTTTGTGTAAATGTCCCAAACATTGGCGAAATCCACATTTTTGTTCATAGCGCATGCGTCAAGCATACGTAAATCACACACACTTTCTCAATTTACTAAATACATAGAATTTTCCCTTGCCCTAAAATATTGTAAACCTCTTTTTTATTTTTTACAATTTACTGGAGACGTACAGTAGTATGTTGTCTCACATGGTTTTAGTATTTTCGCTACAAATCTCTATGTAATTACGACGAAAAATCCAATCTTTTTAACGTTTCAGATACCAACGCATATGTTTTTTAACCCTTTAGAGCATTTGCACAATTGTTTAGTAGTGGGAAATGATGTTAAACAATGTGTTATGATCGTACGATTCAAACGACTAAAAATTACACACAAATTGAACTGGCCGGTAAAGTAAACTATTACCTAAAAAGGCTTTAGAGTTGATAATTTTTAGAAAGTTATCAGTGTCTTTAATATAGTAATTTTATTATAAATTTCGTCATATACCCATATATGCCAATGAATACGAGTTTGCGATACAAGAATTAACATTATGGGCGTATTTTCCTTATCATCTTTTTAGTACCTGTCTTTAAAGGCTTACCATTGGGCATAAAAAATAAAATGATGTCATGCGGGATTACACCATTGGTAATTATAGATTTTCCTGATAAGCCCATGAGCCTATCATGGCCGAAGCCAGAAACTTAAACTATGTTTTTCTAGAGCTTACAGCATGTAATTAATGGTGTATCATATGAGTAACCAAAGACTCTAAAGCAAAAATTTCAGCTTAAATTCAACCGCTTCACTAAAAGTTCTATTAAAAGTGTGTTTTCTTAGTAGTTCTACATCATTGTCTGTTATTGTTAAAAACGTTTCATCAGTATTTTGTTAATAAAGAAATAAACTATAAATTTTTGTGACAGAGCTATAATTAATAATACTAATGTATTTGATGTAATGATTTATAATAAAAATATTTAACATTTTATAAACTGGTTTTCTATTAGCATTTTCAGATGATGCAGGATAATCGTTTATTTCGATATTACCTGAATCATTTCCTAAATAGAAAGTAATTTTTTTCTGTTTTTTTTTTCATGTGCAAACCAATGAAATGATTGAAAAAAAAGAGAATATAAACTACGCAAATTTCAATTTATTCATTAAATAGGTTGTTCAATAGTTTATCGAAAAACATCTAGACAATACTAATTAATAACTCGCAAAATGAGGTTAGAGTTTTATAACTAGATATATAAATTATGAATTACATGAAATAGAGTATTTATATACATGTTCAGACACCTCGTGATAGGTAACAAAAGTGTTTCTCTCTTTTCTTAAAAAAGAATTATTATTATTTCCCTAATCAAATCCTTGAATTATATCAATAAAAATAAATTATTTATTTTTATTTATTCATAATAATGTTCTTTAGTTAAAAGTACTTTTTGAAGTAGGTACACGTACAACTATATAAAATCATGATTCATTTAAAAACCAAAAATTATAGAATCAATAAATATTAATGTTATCTGAATCACAGTTGCTGATTTCTGAATTACCATTTACCTTTTATGAGATAAAATTCACTAATTTTAATTACAATTTTGATATATTCTAAAATACCCAAATTCCAACTCCAATTGTTATATTCCTGTTTGCCGAGGCAAACAAGAGCCCCGAAAAATGCAAACCAATATAGCTAATTCACGAGTAAATTCAAATTAACCAATCAAAAACTCAAAAAAAAACACAGGTGCGGCGATACATAATCCTTAGGCAACGCCTCTTCAGAGCTCATGTTTGCTTAGGTGGACTTTACATATTCTACAATACAAAATTTATCAGTAATCTGAATTATAAATACTACATTCTAAATTACAACTGGAAAATTTTAATAATACAAAACAAAACAATTTTACACTTTGCTATATTCAATAAAAATCCAGACTGCCCAACAGATACGTTATTGTTTCAAACTTTAATAATTAAACAAAATAAAAGTAATTGAAAAAGTTAACAGTAAATTATTATTCTGAAAACTTGCTGACTTATTTTCTTCATCGACAAAGTCACAATGTATGTTGAAATTGTTTGCTTTTCCCCATTCTAATAATGTCTGTTTAGTTTTTGTTAAAAGATCGTAGCAATTGATTCTAAAAAAGTCAACTGTAAAATTGCTTTTAAAAAATTCATCTGGTAAAGTGGATATCTGATTTCCACTTAAGTCAATTGCTACAAAACTATGATTGGTAAAGAGATCTTTTGGAATTTCTGTTATCAAATTGAAATCTAAACTGAGGTCCATTCTGTTGGATGTACATTTTTGAAAAGCCTTTTCATCAATTTTCTTTATTTTGTTATTACTGATTAAAACCGTTGCTGAATCCCTCACAATAAACTCAAATTGTTTTTCTACCAATTCCATGATTTGATTTCTTACAATACTAAACACAACTAATCGCGGTACATCCAAAAAAGCTTTAGAGTTAATAATTTTTAGATTATTATCTCGCAACAAGATAGTGCCCAATTTTGGCAACTCAAAAAAAGTGTCACTTTCAATAAATTCTATCCCATTTCTGCTTAAATCCAGAACGATCAATGACAGTTCTCTAAATGTATGTTTTTTTAATAATTTGATGCAATTGCCTGTTATTTCTAAAGACATTTCATCAGTATTTTGTTTATAAAGAAATAAATTATCAATTTGTGCGACAGAACAATTTATAATACTAATGAATTCATAGACAATTCAAGATAGACAAAAATATTAGCAAATATAGTTTTCATTTGACAATATCTTACACATGACTTGTTTAGTTATTTGAATTAGGATGCAATTCTTGACCAAACGCAATGAGATGAAATAGTCCCGTATGAGCGGGGATTATCTATTTGATTGAGATCTTTTATTACGAATGACCAAATGTCACATGAACACAAATAAAAAAGTAAAATTATATTTATTGGTTTTCATATTGCGCTATTGCAATGTGTGATGTATTGTAATTGTCTTTTCAACATAAAGTTGACATAAACTATTATTTGTTGAACAGATATTTTTGTAACATTTCCTCAACTTTCTTTTTACAACACAAAACTTCAAACCATTCACACTAATCAAAAATCAATTTTCATAACGGTAATTTAAGAAACTACTTTGGTTTTCCATCTCTCTCGATGTTCTCTACAGTTATTATTTTTGAGTTTTTGCCTTTTTATCGATGTTTAACAATGTAAATGTACAAGAAAATTGCCTCCGTCAAGTTCAGATATTTTTCTTTGTTGTTTCTGATCATGGACAACAATTGCAAAAACACTATTATATTGAATGTGTGTCGAAAAAAAAAACTACAGTACAACATAAGCTTTTATTTTATAATTACAGAACCTCTTACAATAAGTAATGTCGCATCCACAAATTATAATTATGCCCCCAAAAACAACAGATTCAAGATAGATATTTTATAAGATCGTTATTGTTTAATAAAAAATATAAACATGAAGTTGTTTTCTTTTTTTTCAACCAGTCTCTTCTTGTAGTCGAATTAGAAAAAACATTTTTTTCGTATCATAAGCTTAATTTGAAACTAACGTGGAAAAATTATGCCTAAGAGTAAGTATTCGTTTGAATATTTGTATACGCAGATCATCAATTCGCGCCACAAATTATACACATTCATAACTATGCAGCGCAAATAAAACAAGGTTTGACGTGTCTAATATAAATTCATAAAAATTGATAAAATCGTAAGAATGGCTATTTTTGACGTAGCTGCTGAATTTTGCTCATCTTCAAAATAACACGAAGGTCCTTGTACATTTATGCCCCGTTTTACTGCCAACTCTAATGCTTTTTGAGTTTCCATTGTAAGATTAGTACAACTAAATGTAAAATAAATCACCGTAAACTGACCATTGAAAAAATCCTTTGAAAGCCTCTTTATGTTATTATAACTTAAATCAATGCCTAGAAAAGAATGATTTACAAATACATCTTTTCCCACTTCTTCAATCAAATTATTTTGCAAATGAATCGAGAAATTGAAAAACTCAACATCAGAAAAAATGTGTTTATCAATGCGTTTTATGAAATTTCTTGCAAGATCGACAAAAACGTTATTATTTTTCAAGAAATTCAACGAGTTTTCTTCCAACGCAGTTATTTGATTACCAAACAAGTTCAACTGAACCAATGAAGAAAGATTAAAAAAGATATTAGGATTTAAGTTCGTTAATTTATTTTGTTCCAAAGAAAGCTCTCTTAATTGTGGTAAACAATAGAATGTTTCGTCTTCAAGAAATTCTATATCATTTCTTATCAAATACAGTGCAATTATCTCCAAATTGTAGAAAGTGTGCTTTTGCAAACGTTTTATTACATTCATGATTATAGATACCGACATACCAATTGTATTCTGATCATAAAGACAAAATTGTTCAATTTCAATGACATTACTAGTTTGGATTGTCAAAACCACTGCATCATGTTCTATATCAAAAGTATTTGACCCTATACAATCCATAGAATTGTCCAAAACAT
This sequence comes from Lagria hirta, assembly GCA_947359425.1. NCBI lineage: Eukaryota > Metazoa > Arthropoda > Insecta > Coleoptera > Tenebrionidae > Lagria > Lagria hirta. The sequence continues at coordinate 10,314,758 of OX375796.1, read as the reverse complement.
TAATACTTTCAGCACTTTTGGTTGATTTGATATGAAAGCCTACATATTTATCCGCCTCAATAAAGTACGTTATGTTCTCTAAATTACATAATAATACACCACAAAGAATATTTAAAAATATAAGTAAATCTATCAACATTATATATCAATTATACAAGTGTTCTACCAAAGTCTTCAAACTGTAGTGTTTTGCCACAAGCAGCAATAATTGTTTCAATCAATTATTGTGTGGACCAACAGTTACCATAGATGGACACACAACGCATTTCCATATTAGTCAGGAAACCTGATGTAATACAAAACTTATAAACTAAGTTAGAAAATTAGATTAAAAAGAAAAAACTTTAACTAAGATGCTTACATCATATGAAGCAGTAAGTACTAAAGGATAATTAAATATTAACTTCAAAACACGAAACTAATGACCCAAAATTTAAAAGCTCTCTAAGTGATTATTAATAAGGTCACTAGATTAACTCACTACGTTGTCAGTTAGCACCATTAGTAGTTTTTTCTACGACAACATCGATAAATGTTAATATCAAGAGTGTAAATTGAATCATAAAAAGCTACATTTTGTACTGAATTTCATTTTGCATCGGTTGTTAGGCAAGTTGCTAGACAACAAACGCAATGTGAAATATTTTGTGTTCGGTCTGCTGTTTTTGATTACAAAAACTAAGGTGGTTTCAAGATTATAACGCCGAACGACAAATGTCATCAGTTAGTTACAGTTTGTGCATTACAAATAGTACTTATTTCCAAAAAATCCGGCAATTACTATGGAAAGTGATAGTGATAATGATTTGGAATTGACACCTCCAAGTATAACAGAAGCAGCAAATTTAACAACACTAAATTTGTTATATATCGACCTCTATTTCCAACAATTTCAACTATGTGAAGCTAGCCCATTAGTTCATTGAAATCGATCAACAAAATCAGTTAAATCTTCAAAAGTTGAAATTAATTTTAAGCAAATTAACTTTATTGTTAAGATGATGTTAAGTCTCTAAAAGTTTGAAGTAATGTTAAGTTAGTTTATTCATTTGTTTGACCGCAGTTTGATTGTGGCCTGACTCTTCAAATTATTTTCAAAGCCAATGTTACTTTATTTTTGCTTTTAGACCGTTCTACCATCTGGTTTAGCAGATCAACCTTTGTTCTTCTGTTTCTAGTCTTGAGAAAACTGTTAAAACACTTTCTCATCTTTGACCAGTATTGTTAATAAATGAATACCAATATTGTTAATATCTAAAGAGAAAATCTGGATGTCGTCATTGTTTATACAGAATGCCAAACTTTCAGATACTTGAAACTCTAATTCAGTATATATATATATATATATATAGCTGAACTAATTTAGGCTTTGATAAACGTAAAACAATGATACAAAATAATATATTTATATAGATAGAAACAAAAAAGTATTTTATTATGATGAATGATGATGAAAACATACATACAGAATGAGAATAAAAATTAAAAAAAATAAAAAATAATAATTAAGTACTTCAAACTCATGTCAGAAAAAAATGATTGAAAACTATGTTGTGCAGATTAGGAAAAAAAAATAAAACTCGGATTAATTCATTGATAGGATTTTCATTCAAGCACCTTGTGGTAAACAACATTCTTTGTTTTTTGGTCAGGCGCAAGAACAAATAAAGCGGATGGTTTGCCGACACGTGAGCATGCCACGTACAATTGACCATGAAAAACATGCATTTTCTAGATTGAGGCCACAAATAGTCAAGGATTGGCCCTGTGATTTGTTGATCGTCATGGCGAAGGCAAGACGAATCGGGAATTGAATTCGTTTAAACTCAAAGGGCATATCCGTTGGGATCATCGGAATCCTTGGAATAAGAACTTCCTCATCTTTGAATTTTCCTTCAAGTACCGACGCGTGCAATTTCTCGCAGATAATTGACTCGCGATATTCCGTTGCCTAATTGCATTACGGCTTCGCTGGGAAAGATTAGATCTTCTAGGAAGCGGCATTGTTATTAAAATGTGCACTCGCATAAAACCACCAAATATAATAACAGTGCCTGAACTTTCGAGACATAGACAATAGCTCAAAGAGTATATAGCCACTACGTATGAATAGCTTATCAAGAAAAATCATAGACCACCTATAAAAAGACATTTACACTTTTGTTAACCTGTAGATTTTTTTTCCTTAATCTTATAACCTTTACCAACTGATTTTTTATTCCCTAAATTCCGTTCCTTCCTTTCCGATGATTTTATGTTTTTACTGTAGAATAAATCTTAGGTATTATTTTCGGGAATTAATGTCTAAAACAAACAAATATAACAGTACCTAAACTTTGTAGACATTTTACAAAAAATAAATTTCTGATCGCACACATGATGTCTTCAGAAAAAAATACAGTTGTGGCTTAAAGGTCTCAGCAACCAGGTCATAAGCTCCAAAAAAAAAAAAAGTTGTTACACTATTTGACAGGATTGGACAACAAATGTTTGACATGTAATTAACAAATCAGCATCTATTGAAATGATTAAGTATTCATTACACATATCGAGTTTTCATTGTTTTTAAGATGTATTCTGCTATTCGGGACGGAAACAAATCCAACAAATCAAAAACCATGGCAATCGGTCCAGCCGTTCTCGAGTTATAAGTGTTGTAACAAACACGACTTTCTTTTATATATAAATATATATATATTAGGGTGTCCGTTATTTACCAAGTTGGCTATTTTCACTTGGGTTTCGTCAAAATCGTTTCTTATTGACCTAAAAACAATTTTGGAAAAAAAAAAAATTTACGATGCCGTTCAACCCTGCCTAAATATTGATACTTTTTCCATTTAATTAACATGGGATTTTTGCACTTTCTAGCAAATAATTTTTATTTCGCTCATTATACTCTTTAACTTACCAACAATGCTCGATTCTGCTTCTATTATGATCCCTTTGGATGGAGAAAAAAATAAAAAACTTAAAATGAAATACATAACAAAAATTAATAAGTAAGTAGTTTAAGCAAAATAACCAGAAAAATCAATAAAAATAAATTTTGACCTTACCAAAGGTTATGTGATAAATTTTTTTGCGCCAATATGAAAATTTCTCCATCCAAAGGGATCATAATAGAAACAGAATCAAGCATTGTTGGTAAGTTAAAGAGTATAATGAGTGAAATAAAAATTATTTGCTAGAAAGTGCAAAAATCCCATGTTAATTAAATGGAAAAAGTATCGATATTTAGGCAGGGTTAAACGGCATCGTAAAATTTTTTTTTGTTCCAAAATTGTTTTTAGGTCAATAAGAAACGATTTTGACGATACCCAAGTGAAAATAGCCAACTTGGTAAATAACGGACACCCTAATATATATATATATATATATATATATATATATATACATAACAATAATGGCGATAGTCTTCAGTCAACAATCAAAGCCGCAAAATTTTTTTCTTTGAGCTTATTTATAATCCATTTTTCTATGTGTTCAGCGGTTCTTAACATTGGTTGTAATTATAGTGGCAACATAATTTACCAATTCTTATGTAACTTCAAGCGTATAGTGAAAATATTACATGACGAAGAAAATCTGTAAGCTGTATACAAGAAAATAAGAAAAAAACATTTGCTGCTACACAAAATGACCTAATTATATTACTGACATTATGCGGAACAGTTTATTTCTTTCGTAAACACCTATTTTATTATTTATAGTTTATTATTTATAAACACAGTAAACCTTTTACCAAACTTTGTAAATTATTACTGGCTTACACTTACCGTTTTTGTTTTTTAATAAAGTAACAGTCATTTCATTAAATTGCAAAATGTATCATTCATACTATGCTGTGATCGTATTTTTTACAATCTGTTAGAGTTTTAAATGTGAGAATCAGACCAAAATTAGCTAGAGTATGTTCATTTTTAATAGAGTAGAAGAAAACGTAAATGATATTGTAATATCAAATAAAAGTGCTACAAAACTTTTGATTGAAAATTAAATTATAAAATGTTTAAGTTCAAATATTTTTAAGATAACTCATCACATTGAAAACATTGAGATTCATAATTGTTCTGTCACACAAATTGATAGTTTATTTCTTTATAAACAAAATACTGATAAACGGCTTTAGTAATCAGAGGCAATAATATTAAACTATTAAAACAACATACGTTTAGAGAATTGTTAATAGAAGTTCTTGATTTAAGTAGAAATCGAATAGAAGTTATTGAAAAAGAAAGAATTTTTTAAGTTGCCGAATTTAAAAATTTTTTTGTTAGAAGATAATAAAGATATGATCTAAAAATCATAAACCCTAACGCATATGTAAATTTACCGTTTTTAACTCAAGTAATAAGTGTTGCAAGATCAAATCATAGAATTAATAGAAAACCAATTTGAGTTTGTTGTGAGAGATTCAACAATGGTGTATATCAATAATAACAAAATAAAGAAACTTGATGAAAAAGCTTTTCAAAAATGCACATCTAATAATATGCTGATTTATTTATATTCTAATTTAATAAAAGAAATTCCAAACGATCGTTTTCAATCGATTAGTATCGATTGTAACTATCTTTCACCAAAAACCAAACAAACATTATTAGAATGGAGAAACAATTTCACAATAGATTGTAACTTTTTTAATGAAGAAAATAAGTCTGCAAGTTTTCAGAATACTTATTTATTGTTAACTTTTTCAACAGGTTTTATTTTGTGTACTAATTAGTGTTTTGGAAAAATGACGTACACAATATATAATATATAATGTTCAGTCTTCATATTGATAATAATAGCACAAGCATGACAAAGTAATTAGTTAAAATTTTTAAAAATTCTAGATTAAAAATTGCATGTTTAATCTCTAAAACTAATATTATTATAAACAAATTCTTAAATATTAAAACATTAAAAATAAAAAACTGATGTATGATTTTTGTTTTGATAAGACTTTTTTATAGTATGAAGTCGATTCAGATACCTCAGAAGAAAAACAAATGATAAAAACCTAAAAAATATTTTAACGCAGCTAAATTTGCATTTCCACAAGTGTTTCCAAAAAAAAAGAGAAAACGAGTCCGAGCCCATAGAGCCTTTATTTATTAGATAATTCTTATTTACCTTATACTGAATTAAATGGTTATAAACAGACTAAGCTGGACATAATTATGCCATATATACAATCAAAGCTGTCCCTGTCAAAAATTTTTTTTCAACGAGGGTTTTTGTGACTTATAAAGTATATGAGGTATTACTTTTTTTAACATTGCTGTAGAACATGTTTTTCTAAAAACAACAATGTTACACTGAATTACAAAGCACTTTGCCACAAAGTTCTGTAACTACTAGAATATAAATTAAAATATAAGCTAATATTGTGTTCATTTGAAAAGATGTTACACCGTTACTTGAAGTAGTCTATGTTATATATTATAGAACACTGCATTTTCCTGAAATTTTATCAAGCAGATAACGCTTAAAATCATTGCCAAAATCGACCATGGGAAATTAGGCCTTCTTATATCATCCTAAACATAAAAAAAAAATACTTTTCTGCAGTGTAAATGAACAAAACTTGCATTTAAATTAACAGCAAACAGTTCAAGAACCAATACTGCACTATAATGACACACCCCATCTTGTATTTAAAATACGTTTGCTCACGATAATTAAATTAAACTATAAAGCTTGTGATATAAATTATAATTTTTTTTTCAAAAGCTTTACATAATTATAATCTTCCTTAAGGACAATGTATGTATAGCCGGTTTTTTTTTTCAGTATTAGACCCGTAGATTAAATTATAAAAAGTTTTAAATTATACAGACGTTTCCTTTTTTTTTGGCATCTAATAAGTTTTAGTCAAACACACTTATTTTGCAGTGTAGACAAATTAAAAAAAAATACGTTGCTACAATTCAAAACTGACATCAAAAGACGTTAGTTTCAAATTGTATCAATTTATTTGTATATAACGAAACAAATAATATTTGTTTCGATATTTGTATCGCAACAAAAGTCCACCAGTCGTCGCAAAAAACAAGTGTAGGGTATAAATAAAAGAAAGGACAAAATATAACTTTTTTAATATAAATCGTAATATAATAAACCTGTTTGTATATTTTAAATAAAAAGATTAATAAAAATTAATAAAATAGTAAGAACTGCTATTTTTAGCATGGCTGCTGAATCATCTTGAAAATTACACCAAGGTCCTCGTACATTTATACCATGTTTTACTGCCAACTTTAATATATTTTGTGTTTCTATTGAAAGATTACCACAACTAATTCCAAAATAAATCACCGTAAACTGACCATTAAAAAAATCCTTTGAAAGCCTCTTTATTTTATTATAACTTAAATCAATGCCTAGAAAAGAATGATTTAAAAAAACATCATTTCCCACTTCTTCAATCAAATTGTTTTGCAAAAAAATCGAGAAATTGAAAAACTCAACATCAGAAAAAATGTGTTTATCAATGCGTTTTATGAAATTTCTTGCAAGATCGACAGCAACGTTATTATTTTTCAAGAAAATCAACGAGTTTTCTTCCAACGCAGTTATTTGATTACCAAACAAGTTCAACTCAACCAATGAAGAAAGATTAAAAAAGATATTAGGATTTAAGCTCGTTAATTTATTTTGTTCCAAAGAAAGCTCTCTCAATTGTGGTAAGCAATAAAATGTTTCGTCTTCAAGAAATTCTATACCATTGCTTGGCAAAGCCAGTCGAATTATCTCCAACTTGTAGAAAGTATGCTTTTGCAAACGTTGCATTATATTAAACATTATAGTTATAATCATATTAATTGTATTCTGATCATAAAGAAAAAATGGTTCAATTTTACTGACATTACAATTTTGTATTATCAAAAACACTGCATCGTGTTTTATATCAAAAGCATTGGACCCTATACAATCTATAGATTGGTCCTCAACAATAATTTTTTCCCCACTTTTGGTTGATTTTATATGAGAGCCTATATAGTCATCTGTCTGAATGGAATACGTTATGTTCCCGAAATTACATAATAATGCACTACTAAGAATATTTAACCATAAAAGCAATTGTATCAACATTCTACAAGTGCTCTACAAATAACACCTGAAACTGTAGCGTTTTGCAACCCAAAAGAAGAAACTTGAATAATTGTGTCAATGTGTGAACCAACAGTTACCATAGACACATAACCCTGATGTAATACAAAACTTATAAAACTATGTTACAAAACTAGATTAAAACATAGATAAAACTTTAACTAAAATGTCTAAAGCATAATTAACTTCTTCATTAAAAAACCCAAGACCAATGACCATAAAATTATAAGCTTATCTAATTATTGTATAAGAAGTGCGGCGCACATGAGCATAAATCACTCTAATTGTTAAACTCTTCGGCCAGTTTTATCTCCAAAAGTGTGAACTAATGTTAAACTAGTTTGCGGTGATTATAAAACTTGTTAAAGAACCTCTACCCCCAACAATTTCAACTATGTGAAGCTGGTTCAGTAATCGATCAGTCAGTTGAATCTTCAAAAACTCAATTTAATTTTAAGCCAAATAACTGTAATTGTTAGGATGATGTTAAGCCACTTCTGTTTTCAAAAGTTTGGAATAATGTTAAGTTACTTTAGCCTTTATTTCCTTTGTTTATTTATTTATTTATTTATTCTTTCCTTTCTTGTCCTGAAAAAATTTTAAGACAAAGCTTCTCAACTCTGTCAAAATAAAAGTCTGTGAGAGACTAATATTTTTCAAATCTAAGAGAAAAACTAGATTGTCATTGTTTATATAGAATGACAAACCTTCAAATACTTGCGGCTCCGATACAGTATAGATATATCGAGTGACCATGAATAAATGAAGCAAAAAACGCAGTGGCAAGACTGAGTAAGCTGGTAATGCTACCCACAGATCCGCAGATGCTACCTATCAGTAGTTGTCAAGCGTCTTTATTTGGGTGATGTCACAAAGTAAAACAACGGAAAGTAAAGACATTTTTGATATTTGTTTTAAGTTTTTGTGTAATGTGTCACAATGCGCGTGACGATGTTGCCTAGTAAAAATTTCAAATATCTTACCAACGTTAAAAAATAATTTTCAATAACTGTTCAGTCACTCGTTACGTATTGTATTATATTCAATAATTATTATTTATTTGTTAAAAAAAATAAATGTTCTAAATATTTGCAGCTTTATTTATTTTGATATAATTATTCTGATGTCACTTTAAACTTGAAGTAAAAATCTTAAAATATTCAAATTAGACTTAAGAAAAGGAAAAATACATTTGTTGCTTACAGAAAATGACATAGTTAAATTACTAAGATTATGCGTAACAGTTTACTTCTTTTGTAATAACCTATTTTTTATACAATTTATTATTTATGAACATAATTATCAAACTTTGCCCAAATTTTGTAAGTTATTATTGCATTGCACATAACGTTTTTCATGTTTAATAAATTAAATAAGTGGCAAATCTATCATTCATACTCTGCCGTAATTGTATTTTTAACAACTACATATTCAATTAGTGTACACTTTTGGTTGTGTGCATCAGATCAAAATTAGTTACAGTATGATCCGGTTTAATGAAGTAGAAGAGGAAGTAAATGATATTGTAACAACACATAAAAATTTTAAACGACTTTTGATTGAAAATCAAGCCATAAAATGTTTAAAATCAAACATTTTCAATATAAATCATCACATTGCAAGCATTGAGATTCGTAATTGTTCTGTTACACAAACTAACCGTTTATTTCTTTATACACAAAACAGTCCTGAAAGAACTTTAATGATAACAGATAATAATATAAAACTATGAAAAAAACCAATTTGAGTTTGTTGTGAGAGATGCAACAGTGGTGTATATCAATAATAACAAAATAAAGAAACTTAATGAAAAAGCTTTTCAAAAATGCACATCTAATAATATGCTGATTTATTTATATTCTGATTTAATAAAAAAAATTCCTAACGATCTATTTACCAAAAGCAGCCTTTCAATAATTGACTTAACTAAAAACCACATATACACTTTACCAGACCAATTTTTTAAAAGCAATTTTACAGTAGCTTCATTTAGTATCGATTGCAACTATCTTTCAAGAAAAACAAAACGAACATTCTTAGAATGGGAAAAAGCAACAATTTCACAACAGATTGTAACTTTTTTAATGAAGAAAATAAGTCTGCAAGTTTTCAGAATACTTATTTATTGTTAACTTTTTTAACAGGTTTTATTTTGTGAACTTGTTTTGGGAAAATATCGTACAAATACATAATGTTCAGTCTTGATATTGATAATAATAGCACAAGCGTGACAAAATAATAAGTTAAAATTTTTAAAAATTCTAGATTAAAAATTGCATGTTTAATCTCTAAAACTAATATTATTATAAACAAATTCTTAAATTTTAAAACATTAAAAATAAAAAACTGATGTATGATTTTTGTTTTGATAAGACTTTTTTAATAGTATGAAGCCGATTAAGATACCTCACAAGAAAAACAAATGATAAAAACCTAACAAATATTTTAACGCAGCTAAATTTGCATTTTCACAAGTGTTTCCAAAAAAAAAGAGAAAACGAGTCCATAGAGCCCTTATTTATTAGATAATTCTTATTTACCTTATACTGAATTAAATTTTGTGTAAAATATAAAGTATATGAGGTATTACTTTTTTCAACATTGCTATAGAACATGTTTTTCAAAAAACAACAATGTTACACTAAATTACAAAGCACTTTGCCACAAAATTCTGTAAGTACTAGAATATAAATTAAAATATAAGCTAATATTGTGTTCATTTGAAAAGATGTTACACCGTTACTTGAAGTAGTCTATGTTACATATTATAGAACACTGCATTTTCCTGAAAGACGTTCAACGTTCTGATTTGACACAGGCGAAAACGTTTATCAAGCAAATAACGCTTAAAATCATTGCAAAAATCGACCATGAAAAATTAGGCCTTCTTATATCATCCTAAATATAAAAAAATATACTTTTCTGCAGTGTAAATGAACAAAATTTGCATTTAAATCAATAGCAAACAGTTCAAAGACCAATCCTGCACTACAATGACACACCCCATCTTGTATTTAAAAATACGTTTGCTCACGATAATTAAATTATACTGTAAAGCTTGTGATATTAATTATAATTTTTTTTCAAAAGCTTTACATAATTATATTCTTCCTTTCTTGTAAGGACAATGTATGTATAGCCGGTTTTTTTTTCAGTTTTAGACCCGTGGATTAAATTATAAAAAGTTTTAAATTATACAGACGTTCGTTTTTTTTTTTGGCATCTAATAAGTTTTATTCAACCACACTTATTTTGCAGTGTAGACAAATTAAAAATTAAAAAAAAAACACGTTGCTACAATTTAAAACTGACGTCAAAAGACGTTAGTTTCAAATTGTATCAATTTATTTGTATATTACAAAACAAATAATATTTGTTTCGATAATTGTATCGCAACAAAAGTCCACCAATCATCAATTTGCACCACAAACTATTCATAAAACTATGCAGCTGAAGAGTCGTCGCAAAAAACAAGTGTAGGGTATAAATAAAAGGAAGTACCTGTCTAATAGACCTGTTTGTATATTTTAAAATAAGAAATTAATAAAAATTGATAAAATAGTGAGAACTGGTATTTTTAGCATGGCTGCTGAATCATCTTGAAAATTACACAAAGGTCCTCGTATATTTATACCATGTTTTACTGCCACCTTTAATACTTTTTGTGTTTCTATTGGAAGATTAGCACAACTAATTCTAAAATAAATCACCGTAAACTGACCATTAAAAAAATCCTCTGAAAGCCCCTTTATTTTATTATAACTTAAATCAATGCTTAGAAAAGAATGATTTAAAAATACATCTTTTCCCACTTCTTCAATCAAATTGTCTTGCAAAAAAATTGAGAAATTGAAAAACTCAACATCAGAAAAAATGGGTTTATCAATGCGCTTTATGAAATTTCTTGCAAGATCGACAACAACGTTATTATTTTTCAAGAAATTCAACGAGTTTTCTTCCAACGCAGTTATTTGATTACCAAACAAGTTCAACTCAACCAATGAAGAAAGATTAAAAAAGATATTAGGATTTAAGTTCGTTAATTTATTTTGTTCCAAAGAAAGCTCTCTCAATTGTGGTAAGCAATAGAATGTTTCGTTTTCAAGAAATTCTATACCATTGCTTAGCAAATTCAGTCGAATTATCTCCAACTTGTAGAAAGTATGCTTTTGCAAACGTTTTAGGTCATTCCCCGCGATAGCTATAATCATATTAATTGTATTCTGATCATAAAGGAAAAATGGTTCAATTTTACTGACATTACAATTTTGTATTATCAAAAACACTGCATCGTGTTTTATATCAAAAGCATTGGACCCTATACAATCTATAGATTGGTCCATAACAAAAATACTATCCTCACTGTTGGTTGATTTTACATGAGAGCCTACATATATATCTGCCTCAATGGAATACGTTACGTTCTTCAAATTACATAATAATGCACCGCTAAGAATATTTAACCATAAAAACAATTGTATCAACATTATACGAATAACACCTAGAACCGTAGCGTTTTGCAACTCAAAAGAAGAAACTTGAATAATTGTCTCAATCAAATGTGTGAACCAACAGTTACCATGGACACATGGCTCTGTTGTAATACAGAACTTATGAAATTAAGTTACAAATTTAGATTGAGACATAGGAAATACTTTAACTAAAATCTCTCAAGCATAATTTAATATTAAGTCCTACTTTAAAACCCTAAAAACAAATGACCCCTTATAAAATTATAAGTTTTTATAAATGTTTAAGAAGTGCGGCGCACATAAGCATAAACCACTCTAATTATTGTTAAACTCTTCGGTCAGTTTTATCTTCAAAAGTTTGAACTAATGTTAAACTAATTTAAGGTGATTATGAAACTTATTAAAGGACCTCTATCTCCAACAATTTTAACTATGTGAAGCTAGTTCAGTACTTCATTGTAAACGATCAGTCAGTGGAATCTTCAAAAACTCAATTTAATTTTAAGCAAAATAACTGTAATTGCTAGGGTCATGTTATACCACTTCTGTCTTCTAAAGCTTGAAATAGCGTTAAATTAGATTATTGATTGGTTTAACAGCAGCTAACAATAACCTGGATTGCCAAGTTATTTGCAAAGCCTTTGTTCTTTTCTTTATTTATTGATTCTTTTCTTTCTTGACAAGTTTCTCAACTTTATCAAAATAAAAGTCTGTCAAAGATCAGTATTTGTGATTTCTAAAAGAAAAACTAGATTGTCATTGTTTAAATAGAATGACAAAGCTTCAAATACTTGCTACTCTGATACAGTATATCAGATATACCGAGTGACTATAAATAAATGAAGCAAAAATAACAGTGGCAAGACTGAGTAAGTTGGTAATGCTACCTATCAGTTGTCAATCGTCTTTATTTGAGTGATGTCACAACATAAAACAATGGAAAGCAAAGACATTTTTGACATTTGTTTTAAATTTTTGTGACATGTGTCACATTGCTTTTGTCATGGTAACGATGTGGCCAACTAAAGAATTCAAATATCTTACCACCGTAATAAAATAATTTTCAATTGTTAATTGTCACCCGGTACGTATTGTAAATGTATATTCCATAATTATTATTTATTTGGTAAACAAAATAAATGTTCTGAATATTTGCAGATTTATTTCCGGTAAAACTACAATTAATTAATAGATCTCCTGACATAAATAAAATACTAACAAATGTACATTTTCGAAAAGCTTTTCTTATCCAATTTCTTTATCATTTTATTACAGATTAAAACTCTGTTTTCATGCGTTGTGCTTTTTCTTAGTTTTATTTAAAAACGACAACAATACCAATGGTCTTCAGTCAATAACCAGAGCAATTGATTGACAACTTGTTCAAAACTTTTTGCCGAGAAAAAAATAGCAATAAGCCCTTACTACTACTTGCACTAGTTAATGAGTTTAAGTTTACGATACTGCTTATTCATAATCCATTTATTTATGAGTTCAACGATACAACGATATATAACAAAACAAATAATATTTGTTTCGATATTTGTATCGCAACAAAAGTCCACCAATCATCAATTTGCACCACAAACTATTCATAAAACTATGCAGCTGAAGAGTCGTCGCAAAAAACAAGTGTGGGGTATAAATAAAAGAAAGTACCTGTCTAATAGACCTGTTTGTATATTTTAAAATAAGAAATTAATAAAAATTGATAAAATAGTGAGAACTGGTATTTTTAGCATGGCTGCTGAATCATCTTGAAAATTACACAAAGGTCCTCGTACATTTATACCATGTTTTACTGCCAAGTTTAATACTTTTTGTGTTTCTATTGAAAGATTATCACAACTAATTGAAAAATAAACCACCGTAAACTGACCATTAAAAAAATCCATTGGTAGCTTCTTTATTTTATTATGACTTAAATCAATGGCTAGAAAAGAATGATTTATAAATACAACTTTTTCCACTTCTTCAATCAAATTGTCTTGCAAATAAATCGAGAAATTGAAAAACTCAACATCAGAAAAAATGTGTTTGTCAATGCGTTTTATGAAATTACTTGCAAGATCGACAGCAACGTTATTATTTTTCAAGAAAATCAACGAGTTTCCTTCCAACTCAGTTATTCGATTACCAAACAAGTTTAAGTCGACTAATGAAGAAAGATTGAAAAAGACATTAGGATTTAAGTTCGTTATTTGATTTTGTTGCAGAGAAAGGTCTCTCAATTGTGGTAAGCAATAGAATGTTTCGTCCTCAAGAAATTCTATACCATTGCTTAGCAAATTCAGTCGAATTATCTCCAACTTGTAGAAAGTATGCTTTTGCAAACGTTGCATTATATTAGACGTTATAGTTATAATCATATTAATTGTATTCTGATCATAAAGAAAAAATGGTTCAATTTTACTGGCTTTACTATTATGTATTATCAAAAACACTGCATCGTGTTTTATATCAAAAGCATTGGACCCTATACAATCTATATATTGGTCCTCAACAAAAATACGTTCCTCACTGTTGGTTGATTTTACATGAGAGCCTACATATTTATCTGTCTCAATGGAATACGTTATGTTCTCCAAATTACATAATAATGCACCACTAAGAATATTTAACCATAAAAGCAATTGTATCAACATTATGCAAGTGCTCTACAAATAACACCCGAAACTGTAGCGTTTTGCAGCCCAAAAGAAGACACTTGAATAATTGTGTCAATGTGTGAACCAACAGTTACCATAGACACATAACCCTGGTGTAATACAAAACTTATAAAACTATGCTACAAAACTAGATTAAAACATAGATAAAACTTTAACTAAAATGTCTAAAGCATAATTTAATATTAACTCCTTAATATTAAAAAACCCAAAACAAATGACCATAAAATTATAAGCTTTTCTAATTATTGTATAACAAGTGCGGCGCACATGAGCATAAATCCCTCAATTGTTAAACTCTTCGGCCAGTTTTCTCTCCAAAAGTGTGAACTAATGTTAAATTAGTTTGCGGTGATTATGAAACTTGTTAAAGGACGTCTACCTCCAACAATTTCAACTATGTGAAGCTGGTTCAGTAATCGATCAGTCAGTTGAATCTTCAAAAACTCAATTTAATTTTAAGCAAAATAACTGTAATTGTTAGGATGATGTTAAGCCACTTCTGTTTTCAAAAGTTTGGAATAATGTTAAGTTGCTTTAGCCTTTATTTCCTTTATTTATTTATTCATTTATTTATTCTTTCTTTTCTTGTCCTGAGAAAATTTTAAGACAAAGTTTCTTAACTCTGTCAAAATAAAAGTCTATGAGAGACTAATATTTTTCAAATCTAAAGAGAAAAACTAGATTGTCATTGTTTATATAGAATGACAAACTATCAAATACTTGCGGCTCCGATACAGTATAAATATATCGAGTGACTATGAATAAATAAAGCAAGAAACACAGTGGCAAGACTGAGTAAGTTGGTAATGCTACCTCTCAGTTGTGAAGCGTCTTTATTTGAGTGATGTCACAAAGTAAAGCAACGGAAACTAAAGACATTTTTGATATTTGCTTTAAATTTTTGTGTCATGTGTCACAATGCGCGTGTCATAGTGATGATGTTGCCAAATAAAGATTTCAAATATCTTACCAACGTTAGAAAATAATTTTCAATAATTGTTCAGTCACTCGTTACGTATTGTATTATATTCAATAATTATTATTTATTTGTTAAAAAAAATAAATGTTCTAAATATTTGCAGTTTTATTTATTTTGATATATTTATTCTGATGTCACTTTCAACTTAAAGTAAAAATCTTAAAATATTCAAATTGGACTTAAGAAAAGGAAAAATACATTTGCTGCTTACACAAAATGACGTAATTAAATTACTAAGATTATGCGTAACAGTTTACTTCTTTTGTAATAACCTATTTTTTATATAATTTATTATTTATGAACATAATTATGAAACTTTGACCAAATTTTGTAAGTTATTATTGTTGCGCATAACGTTTTTCATTTTTAATAAATTAAGTAATTGGAAAATGTATCATTTATACTGTGCCGTAATTGTATTTTTTACAATCATTCAATTAGTTTACATTTTTGGTTGTGTGCATCAGACCAAAATTAGTTACAGTATGATCCGGTTTAATGGAGTAGAAGAGGAAGTAAATGATATTGTAACATCAACTAAAAATTCTACACGACTTTTGATTGAAAATCAAGCCATAAAATGTATAAAATCAAACATTTTCAATATAAATCATCACATTGCAAGCATTGAGATTCGTAATTGTTCTGTTACACAAATTAACCGTTTATTTCTTTATACACAAAACAGTCCTGAAAGAACTTTAATGATAACAGATAATAATATAAAACTATTAAAAAAACCAATTTTAGTTTGTTGTGAGAGATGCAACAATGGTGTATATCAATAATAACAGAATAAAGAAACTTAATGAAAAAGCTTTTCAAAAATGCACATCTAATAATATGCTGATTTATTTATATTCTAATTTAATAAAAGAAATTCCAAACGATCTATTTACCAATCAGAGCTTTTCAATAATTGACTTAACTAAAAACAAAATATACACTTTACCAAACCAATTTTTTAAAAGCAATTTTACAGTAGCCCCTTTTAGTATCGATTGCAACTATCTTTCAAGAGAAACAAAACAAACATTATTAGAATGGGGAAAAAGCAACAATTTCACAATAGATTGTACTTTTTTAATGAAGAAAATAAGTCTGCAAATTTTCAGAATACTTATTTATTGATAACTTTTTTAGCAGGTTTCATTTTGTGTACTTATTTTGGAAAAATATCGTACAAATACATAATGTTCAGTCTTAACTCTTAATATTGATAATAATAATAGTACAAGCGTGACAAAGTAATTAGTTAAAAATTTTTAAAATTAGATTAAAAATTGCATGTATAATCTCTAAAACTAATATTATTATAAACAAATTCTTAAATATTATAACATAAAAAATAAAAAATTCATATATGATTTTTGTTTTGATAAGACTTTTTTATAGTATGAAGCCGATTAAGATACCTAACAAGAAAAACAAATGACAAAAACCTAACAAATATTTTAACGCAGCCAAATTTGCATTTCCACAATGTGTTACCAAAAAAAAGAGAAAACGAGTCCGAGTCCATAGAGCCTTTATTTATTAGATAATTCTTATTTACCTTATACTGAATTAAATGGTTATAAACAGAGTAAGCGAGACATAATTATGCCATATATACAATCAAAGCTGTCCCTATCAAAAATTTTTTTTCAAACGAGGGATTTTGTGTGACAAAGTAAATGAGGTATTACTTTTTTTAACATTGCTATAGAACATGTTTTTCGAAAAACAACAATGTTACACTAAATTACAAACCACTTTGCCACAAAATTCTAAATATAAATAAAAATATAAGCCAATTTTATGTTCATTTGAAAATATGTTACACCGTTACTTGAAGTAGTCTATGTTACATATAGAACACTGCAGTTTCCTGAAAGACGTTTAACGTTTTGATTTGACACAGGCGAAAACGTTTATCAAGCAAATAACGCTTAAAATCATTGCAAAAGTCGACCATGAAAAATTAGGCCTTCTTATATCATCCTAAATATAAAAAAAATACTTTTCTGCAGTGTAAATGAACAAAATTTGCATTTAAATCAATAGCAAACAGTTCAAAGACCAATCCTGCACTACAATGACACACCCCATCTTGTATTTAAAAATACGTTTGCTCACGATTATTAAATTAAACTATAAAGCTTGTGATATAAATTATAATTTTTTTTTCAAAAGCTTTACATAATTATAATCTTCCTGTATGAGCAAGGGCAATGTATGTATAGCCGGTTTTTTTTCAGTATTAGACCCGTAGATTAAATTATAAAAAGTTTTAAATTATACAGACGTTTCGTTGTTTTTTTTTGGAATCTAATAAATTTTAGTCAAACACACTTATTTTGCAGTGTAGACAAATTAAAAAAAAACACGTTGCTACAATTTAAAACTGACGTCAAAAGACGTTAGTTTCAAATTGTATCAATTTATTTGTATATAACAAAACAAATAATATTTGTTTCAATATTTGTATCGCAACAGCAAAAGTCCACCAATCACCAATTTGCACCACAAACTATTCAGAAAACTATGCAGCTGAAAAGTCGTCGCAAAAACAAGTGTAGGGTATAAATAAAAGAAAGAATAAGATACAACTTTTTTAATATAAATCGTGATATAATAGACCTGTTTGTATATTTTAAATTAAAAGATTAATAAAAATTAATAAAATAGTGAGAACTGGTATTTTTAGCATGGCTGCTGAATCATCTTGAAAATTACACCAAGGTCCTCGTACATTTATACCATGTTTTACTGCCAACTTTAATACTTTTTGTGTTTCTATTGAAAGATTAGCACAACTAATTCCAAAATAAATCACCGTAAACTGACCATTAAAAAAATCCTTTGAAAGCCTCTTTATTTTATTATAACTTAAATCAATGCCTAGAAAAGAATGATTTAAAAATACATCATTTCCCACTTCTTCAATCAAATTGTTTTGCAAATAAATCGAGAAATTGAAAAACTCAACATCAGAAAAACTGTGTTTATCAATGCGTTTTATGAAATTTCTTGCAAGATCGACAGCGACGTTATTATTTTTCAAGAAAATCAACGAGTTTTCTTCCAACGCAGTTATTTGATTACCAAACAAGTTCAACTTAACCAATGAAGAAAGATTAAAAAAGATATTAGGATTTAAGTTCGTTAATTTAAAATAGCATATATAAAAGTTTATTGTCCCGTTATAAATTATTCCGTGTTGTCTAAATCCTATTTTGTTCCAAAGAAAGCTCTCTCAATTGTGGTAAGCAATAGAATGTTTCGTCTTCAAGAAATTCTATACCATTGCTTAGCAAAGTCAGTCGAATTATCTCCAACTTGTAGAAAGTATGCTTTTGCAAACGTTGTATTACATTCGACGTTATAGTTATAATCATATTAATTGTATTCTGATCATAAAGAAAAAATGGTTCAATTTTACTGACTTTACAATTATGTATTATCAAAAACACTGCATCGTGTTTTATATCAAAAGCATTGGACCCTATACAATCTATAGATTGGTCCTCAACAAAAATTTTTTCCCCACTTTTGGTTGATTTTATAT
Source organism: Lagria hirta (assembly GCA_947359425.1). Lineage (NCBI taxonomy): Eukaryota > Metazoa > Arthropoda > Insecta > Coleoptera > Tenebrionidae > Lagria > Lagria hirta. The sequence goes on along the minus strand of OX375796.1, from coordinate 10,295,987 downwards.
GAGAGCCTATATAGTCATCTGTCTGAATGGAATACGTTATGTTCCCGAAATTACATAATAATGCACTACTAAGAATATTTAACCATAAAAGCAATTGTATCAACATTATACAAGTGCTCTACAAATAAAACCTGAAACTGTAGCGTTTTGCAACCCAAAAAAAGAAACTTGAATAATTGTGTCAATGTGTGAACCAACAGTTACCATAGACACATAACCCTGATGTAATACAAAACTTATAAAACTATGTTACAAAACTAGATTAAAATATAGATAAAACTTTAACTAAAGTGTCTTAAGCATAATTTAATATTAATTCCTTCAAAAAAACCCAAAACAAATGACCATAAAATTATAAGCTTTTCTAATTATTGTATAAGAAGTGCGGCGCACATTAGCATAAATCAATCTAATTGTTAAACTCTCCGGCCAGTTTTATCTCCAAAAGTGTGAACTAATGTTAAACTAGTTTGCGGTGATTATAAAACTTGTTAAAGAACCTCTACCCCCAACAATTTCAACTATGCGAAGCTGGTTCAGTAATCGATCAGTCAGTTGAATCTTCAAAAACTCAATTTAATTTTAAGCAAAATAACTGTAATTGTTAGGATGATGTTAAGCCACTTCTGTTTTCAAAAGTTTGGAATAATGTTAAGTTGCTTTAGCCTTTATTTCCTTTATTTATTTATTCATTTATTTATTCTTTCTTTTCTTGTCCTGAGAAAATTTTAAGACAAAGTTTCTTAACTCTGTCAAAATAAAAGTCTATGAGAGACTAATATTTTTCAAATCTAAAAAGAAAAACTAGATTGTCATTGTTTATATAGAATGACAAACTTTCAAATACTTGCGGCTCCGATACAGTATAAATATATCGCGTGACTATGAATAAATAAAGCAAAAAACACAGTGGCAAGACTGAGTAAAGCGTCTTTATTTGGCTGATGTCACAAAGTAAAGCAACGGAAAGTACAAACATTTTTGATATTTGTTTTAAAGTTTTGTGTCATGTGTTCACAATGCGCGTGTCATGGTGACGATGTTACCAAGTAAAGATTTCAAATATCTTGCCAACGTTAGAAAATAATTTTCAATAATTGTTGAGTCACTCGTTACGTATTGTATTATATTAAATAATAATTATTTATTTGTTGAAAAAAATAAATGTTCTAAATATTTGCAGCTTCATTTATTTGGATATATTTATTCTGATGTTACTTCGAACTTAAAGTAAAAATCTTAAAATATTCAAATTGGACATAAGAAAAGGAAAAATACATTTGTTGCTTACACAAAATGACATAGTTAAATTACTAAAATTATGCGTAACAGTTTACTTCTTTTGTAATAACCTATTTTTTATATAGTTTATTATTTATGAACATAATTATGAAACTTTGCCCAAATTTTGTAAGTTATTATTCCATTGCGCATTACGTTTTTGATTCTTGATAAATTAAGACTCGTTTCACCAAATTGGAAAATGTATCATTCATACTGTGTCGTAATTGTATTTTTTACAATCATTCAATTAGTTTACAGTTTTGGTTGTGTGCATCAGACCAAAATTAGTTACAGTATGATCCGGTTTAATGAAGTAGAAGAGAAAGTAAATGATATTGTAACAACACATAAAAATTTTACACGACTTTTAATTGAAAATCAAGTCATAAAATGTTTAAAATCAAACATTTTTAATATAAATCATCACATTGCAAGCATTGAAATTCGTAATTGTTCTGTTACACAAATTGATAGTTTCTTTCTTTATACACAAAACAGTCCTAAAAGAACTTTAATGATAACAGATAATAATATAAAACTATTAAAACAACATACGTTCAGAGAACTGTTAATGGAAGGTCTGGATTTAAGTCGAAATCGAATAGAAATTATTGAAAAAGAAACATTTTTTGACTTGACCAAACTGAACAATCTTTTGCTGCAAGATAATAATTTGAAAATTCTAAATCCTAAGGCCTTTCTAAATTTACCGCTTTTAAGTATGTTAAGTGTTCCAAGAAATCAAATCATGGAATTAGTAGAAAAACAATTTGAGTTTGTTGTGAGTGATTCAATAATGATATTTATCGATAATAACAGAATTAAAAAAATTGATGAAAAGACTTTTCAAAAATGTACATCTAATAATATGATGATTTATTTAAATTTGAATTTAATAGACAAAATTCCAAAAGATCTATTTACCAACCATAGTTTTTCAACAATTGACTTAAGTGGAAATAAAATATCCACTTTACCAGACGAATTTTTTCAAAGCAATTTTACAGTTGCCTTTTTTAGAATCAATTGTCACTATCTTTTAACAAAAACTAAACAGACATTATTAGAATGGGGAGAAGTAAACAATTGCAACATACAGTGTGACACTGGCGATATAGAAAATAAATCTGCCAATTTTAAGAATATTTATTTAGTGTTATCTATTTTAACCTGTTTTATCTTGTGTACTTAGTGTTTTGAAAAAGTTCTGTATACCATTCTTAATGTTCAGTCTTGAAATAAATAATAATACCACAGCGTAACATAAAGTGATTTACCTCTACAGGCAAACCCATTAAAATTTTAAGAGATTCTACAATGAAAGTTTTATCTTTAATCTCAAAAATAAATAATATTATAAATATTTCTTGAATATTAAAGCTTTAATGATAAAAGAACTGTTGTATGACATTTGCTTTGTTAAAGTTATTTTTTTTATAATATAATAATAAAAACCCTGTTCCATTAATACATAATGCTCCACAAGAACAACAAAAAATATTTGTCAGGTTGTCATTTAATGACAACCTGACAAATATTTTAACGCAGTCAAAATTAGAATGTTTAAAAAAACAACAAGTCTACAGAGCTTTTATGATTCTAATGCTTTTTTGCTTGCACCAAATTAAATGATTATAAACAGACTCCACATTAAGCTTAAAAATGTGGTAATATAACGCCAATAGAATCAAAGCTGTCTGAGATTGTATAATTTTTTTTGTTAATTTTGTAAAACTTGTTTTTCTAAAAACGACAATGTATCACAAGTATGCTCTTACATTAGAAAATGTAAATAATTTCTTAAAATAATATTCTTAAATTATTTTAAGATTGATTTTCTCCAAATTTGGATTTATTTTTAGATTAGAGAAAGGCCAATGTAAGCAAATATTACTTTTTAGATTTCCAAAAAGTAATATTTGCTTACATTGGCCTTTCTCTGAACTAATAAAAACACAATTCTTTACTAAGCAAATAATATTACAACTTACTTTCTCTTTTATCCAAACTTCGAACTTCGTTCGTAAACAAAATGATTGTGTGTAAAGTCGTTTTTAAGACGATAAGTTTACGTAATAATTTCATAAGAAAACATTGATACAAAATTATTTACTTGTATGAATGGAATTAAATTATTATATCTGAATTATCAATATTTTTCTCCTTTTGTTTAATACAATAAGAGATAATTGAAAATTACACTTTTTCGATAAATTAACAGATCATTTACAAGTAAAGTTAAATCGATAGTTGTTCCTCTCCGCGTTGTTAAACTATTAACCCCTGATACGCATTTGCTATTGTCCTCATTTTTCACGTTTGTGTTGAAGTCGCCGCAAATTATAATTGGTACAACGACGTTACTCGCAGCCGATCGTGCCTGTCTTTTGCTTGCTCCGCGCTGGCGCTTTCACGCTCTGGTCAAGCAAAACATGAGTCATACTTTTTTGTGCGTGCTGCCGTTATATCGATATAACGGCAGCACATGTTTCGACATGTTTTCTAAATGTATTTCTTTTTTATTCCATATTCTAATTTGAGATTAATTTTATATGAAGGTTGTAATTTGTAAGAATATGTTGTTTGTTTAATGATTAATACAATGCAATCGCCGCTTATGTTTAGTTGCACGCCAACGCTTCTTTAATTTACTAGTTTCAAAATGACCGAATTGACACATTTTGAAATGTGCCAATAATAAATAATTGTCATTATTATTGACACAGAAAAATCTGGTATCTCTAATTAAAAATTAAATAAAATAAAAAAATGCCTTTTGCTAAATTTTGCTTATGTCAGATGTAAAAGTGAGGTTAAAATGTTTCTTGTTTAGTGCTTGCAGTAATTTATGTAGTCTATAGTCGCCTATAAACTGCAAGAACCAAATGAAATAAATAATACAAAAAAAAATCATAAATTGTGATCTACCATGTACGGCGTTATCAACAATGACTGTTTAGGTTGGTAACACTTTTTTTATTTGCCTAGTTGTAACACTGTAGCCAGATACGCTTGTTTGGCGAATATTTGACATAGCACTCATAAAAAAATTGTAGACAACTACCTTTTTAATTTGCATCTGTCAATAATGTTGTCAATGTCAAATGTGTCAACTGTCAACAACAAAAAGTAGTTGTGATTGTACCATTTTACAATACAATGTAAGATTGCCAACTCAAACAGTTATTTATAACCACGCTGTATTATGAAATAATAATTGTCAAAGAAGTCATATTTGAATTTAGAACCTGTCTACATCAATTTGTCAATTTTGACAATTGGCAACTCTTTTCGCCGATGAGGGCGCCACCGGCGGCTCAATCAACTGACGAGCAAAACAGTTGATTCATCTGATGTCATTTGAATTTACTTGTCGGTGTTTGGTTTTAGGTGTTTTTAAGTGTCGGTTTTTGCTTTTAAGCGTTTTTTTAAGGTTTATATAACTGTTTACAAGATGTTTCTTACACTCCAGAAGATATTTAAATATCTAAATGCCAGCCCATCGTCAAGATGTTTTAACGAAGGTAAGCAAATGTTTTACCGTAAATATTGTTACAGTGGTGATATGGATATAAAATGGAATAGCCTTTATTTTCACTTATTTCCACAGATCCGCATAGAATAGATAAGACAGGCAGTAAAATTAATAAATTTAAGCTAATTTTATCAAATTACTTGAAAGGTGAAAATCTTAAGGTTTAAAGTGCCCCATTTTTGATGCATATTCTCACGCAAATCTCCCATCAACTTTTTCTTTTCTTGCATGTTTAAGTTCTGTAGCAACAACCTGGACATTTTTTTTAGGGAACAAAATGAAAACTCAAATCTGGTCTTCTGTACGCAACACTGCTGCAGTTAACGACACAATAACATGTCTAACTCTTTTTCTTCACTTCCATAATAATAAACTTCAAACGAATTGAAAATTAACCGTAATAAACAAACTAAATGCGACACACACGTGTATTTACTTGGCGGGTGTCTCTTTTCCTTTAGTGCGTCAAACATCTGCTAGGTGGCGCATTCAAGCGCAAGAGTTACCAATAGGTGTCGGATGAAAAACTTAAATTTAAAAATCTCAAAAAGCGCGCCGTTATTTTCGGTTCCCGTTTGACATTTGGTTTTCATTGGCTGATTTCTAACCAATTAAAAATGAGGCGTAAAACGCGCTTATTTTCAAACGGACCGATTGTCTTGCGGTTTTGTATATTGACCACAAGAGATAGCATTACTTAGCAAATAAAAGCAAAAACCTTCAAGTTTCAACATTTCATGTTTATTTATAATCAGTTTAGATATGACGCAAATAGTTATACAAAACATAAGACTCACCAAAAGCGAGACTGAATCCAGTTTATTATCTTGACACAAAGCCAATCGGACTATTCCCTCAGAAATGGCACAACACCCTAAGCAGCGTCCATCTGTCAAACTAATCAAAGCTATAGCCCCATTCTCATAACCAACGAGTGCATTCTGGTTGGACTCTAATGTTTGCCACCAGACCACACTCGTGGGTTTAATGTCAGGCGTTTGAGAATGTCTAGCAAAATAAGTAAGGTCATGAGGGCTCCATTTACAGTCAATTTTCTGCTTTTTATCGGTGAGGCTTAAAGCTGGGATTATATACAAAGAACCATCGCTCGCTAAAAAGATATATTATCATGAAAAGCTCCAGCAGACTGTATTTCAACGTACAAACTGCCAATAACCAGGTTGCTGTGGGATCAAAACAAATAGCTTCTATTGTTTTTCGACAATCATTCAACCAAGGAATTCTTTTGATCACTGGGGTTAATTCACCATAGGTATAATGCAGAACAACATCACCATCACTAGAAATCATATCATAAATAGCTTCCATCAAAGAAACTCATCTTTTACCTAGTGATTAAGGCTAAGAGCTGCTTCACTCCACTTTCAATTCGGGCACACAATCGGATTTTAATATTTTTCAAAATACATTTCAGTTCAAAAATGTCTTGAGTTGCTGCCATTTTTAGAAATTTTGATTCTTCTATTTTCAAGTTCACATTATTTACTGATTTGTAATCATTTGAGTTAAAATAATCGATTTATTTGGGGCACCAAATTTCATTTAAATTGACGTTTCAATTGTTTTGACAGCCGAAGCGTCAAATTCCAGAGACGCCAACAGTGCCACGCCAAAATCACCAAACACATACCTATAATATACTATAGTTAAATCTTTTTAAAACTGCAATGCTATTGAACCCTAGGGGAAGTAGCACTTATTGATTGAATTTATTTTGAGCCACAGAAAATCAGACAATGACAAAACGAAAAGATCAAAATGTAAAATTTAATGGCTTCTATTCTTTGCACAAAAGTAGAGTTAGAACACCATCAGACAGGGACAAGTCCGGAATGGTGGCTGAGATGTGAAATAGTTTGGCAGGATTTTACAGCGTCTGTATTGCGTTGCAATTCAGTTAGAGAAGTATTTAGGTTAGAAATTTGATTCCAATTAGAGTTTCGCTTTTCAAACACTGCTTATCGCTATTCTTTTAACTCAAGACAACCAAGTTGACGCCAATTACGCTTCAAGAATCGCATTAGGTTTTTAAGTAACACATTGAAAATCGAATAGTTTAATTATCTCATTTATTATCTTGAATACAACTTCAAAACATTAGATATTTGATGGTCATTGGTAGATTCGACATAAAAAACTAACTCACTAACTTACACCTACAGCATTTTACTTTTGCGCAGCGGTGTTTTCTCTTTTTTCTCTAGCCTTCTTTCCCTCCATCAACTGCTCCCTTTGAACTTCAGTTAATGCCGGCAAAATTTTAGTAACTACTCCAGTTCCAAGCGTAGTAGCCCCATCTCTTAGTGTAAAACGTTGACCTTTATCGAGTACCATTGGTCGAAACATCTTTAATATTAATTTTCCATCTTCCCCAGGCATTACCATTTCTTTGTCCGGAACAGTAACTTGTGCAGAACAGTCCCATGTTCTGCAGAACATATGAACCTGATTGTAAGACGTGACGGGTCTCACACGCCCACCTTCATCTTTGCTAAGAATGTAAACTTGTGTTTCTAAGTGGTCATGACTTTTCACTGTACCCGGTTTGGCCATTACCATTCCTAAAATAACACGTTAAGTAATGTATATGCTACTACTTTACACAAAAAAAAAATAATTTGTTAAAAAAATGTAAGAGATAAACATCATAAGACCTCAGGTTATAAACCAGAAGCTTACAAAAATTTTACTCCCTTTTTATAGCAAGGTTACCACACTGATGAGTTATAAAGTCAATCACTCATCAGCTCAAGACCTTGCATTGTAATCAATAAGAGAACAACATCGGTAGAGCAAATTAAATAATATTGTCTTTTAAAACTCTCACCTCTTCTGATGTCTTCTCGTTTGACTCCTCTAACGAGAGCTCCTAATTGATCACCAGCTTGAGCTTCTGGCAAAATCTGATGAAACATTTCAATTCCAGTTACAGTACTCTTAAAGGCTTTACTAAACCCTACAAATTCACAGTCGGATCCTTTTTTCAAGACACCTCTTTCCAATCGTCCGGTTACAACAGTTCCTCTTCCCGGTATAGAATACGTATGTTCCACCGGCAACAAAAAGGGCTTGTCTAATTCCCTCACTGGGGTTGGAATATATGCATCAACTTCATTTAAAAGCTTGAGAACACTTTCAGACCCAATCTCTGGATTTTTATCTTCCAAAGCACAAAGAGCGGAACCAGTAACAACTGGAATTTTCTCACCATCGAAGCCCATTTCACTCAAGAGCTCTCTTATCTCCATTTCTACAAGTTCGACCATTTCGGCATCAGCTGCATCGGCCTTGTTAATAAAAACAACTAAATGCTCAACACCAATTTGTTTTGCTAAGAGCAAATGCTCGCGAGTTTGCGGCATAACACCATCAGTAGCAGCAACCACAAGAATAGCACCATCCATTTGGGCAGCACCTGTGATCATATTTTTAATATAATCTGCATGGCCTGGGCAGTCTGTATGGCCGTAATGTCTAGCTTCTGTTTGATACTCAATATGAGCAACATTTATAGTAATTCCACGTGCCTTTTCTTCAGGAGCGTTATCAATGTCTTGATATCTTTTAGCTTGTGCTAGCTTCTTATCAGCCAAGACTTTGGTAATAGCTGCTGTAAGAGTAGTTTTGCCATGATCTACATGACCTATAGTCCCTACATTGCAATGGGGCTTCGTACGCTCGAATATCTTTTTCTCAGTTGCGTACGAACGATTTTGTAATGGGAGCGTATACTGTACCAAAGGAGTAAAATTCGGAAGTTTAGACAAATCCCCAGTTGATAGAAACTGCTTAATTGATCGTTGAAAGACTAAAATCACCGGATGATATAACCACACTTTGTGTAAGATGTCACTCACCTGGCAGACTCTGTCGGGACAAAATAAGCGACACCATTATTGCTCAACGTCAACAATTTAGATACAATCTTACTAGAAACACGTTCAAATGGATTATTTTTTATATGGAACTGTTTTCCTATAAAATAAATCTCACATGTCAACTGTAAAATAAATAATCATCTAAAATGGCACCAATGGCACTCAGTCAACCGGCTCCGATGACATTGACATCTAATCCAATATGGCGCAAGACAGTTTCACCAACCGTTTGTCTACCAGCTTAACTGTGTAAGATCCCTAGCCTATGTATAAACCATAGAGCTATAACAGAATAGAGTCAAGATTCCCCACTACAATTTGCGTTTGTTATGATGCAGAATTACAGGAAGCGGGGTGCTTCAGCGGTTGGTGGGGCCGTCAATTAGACTGTGACTGGTAAAATTAAAGGAACGAAAGCAGTAGCGGCGCAAATGTTCAGAGAAAAGCCAAATATGTTTAAAACTACATGCACATAATGAATCTGTAACTTGTATGAAATAAATGACTAGAATTAGTCCTTTGTTGTTTACGATGCTTTAAGTTGGATGCTATCTATAAGTTAATACGTTATTTAGCGGTTGTGTATAAATTAACAATATTGCTAAAAATATTGTTGAGATATAAGATGCAATTGACACATGTAATAATGAAAGACACTTATTAGCCTTATAGACTTTGCAGAAAAAAATTCATAAATCTATGACAAAATATAAACTTCTACGCTCCTGTTGATGTAAATACAATGATGATCGGCCGGCCTTGAGCAGTCATATTTTTATCTGCACACTTTTTTGATTCATACACTACATCCCAATTGAACCATTGTCTTAAGGCTTCTATTAATATTTTCTAGAAAATTTTGTTGAGTTCATTCCCAAAACACTACTTTTCTCGCAATTAAAAATGATATAGCAGTACCCCACTAAACAAAACTTGGATCCGACGTTGCCGGCCGTTGCAATTTTTTTCAAAAACAACAAACTTTTATACTGCACCAAGTTTTAGCTTTGTAGCCACATACCTTGTAAACAACGAGCGTGTGGCAACGTATATGAGCGTGAAGAGTCAATTTACCACCTAAAGTAACACCAAATTTTGTTGCATTTTAGACACACATGTTAAGCAAGCGCTTTTCATTTTGTTTTGTATTTTAATCTTCACATAATTTAATATTTGTTTTCAGTAATTACTTATTATACTCTATTGTGTTTTCACACAAGGTTCCTACTACTAAAGACAAAAAAATGTTCTGGAAAATTTGAAACTGCTGTGTTCGATAACTCACTGTGCACACAATTTTCATGGCCAATCAACCTTTCCAAATCAACATTTTTATTGTCAAAAGAACGTTTTTTTGTATATCATACTTTTGTCTTTAACAGTTACATCAAAATAAAATTAATAACTTTTCATTTTCAAGCAAAACGTGGAAAAAACTTTATTTTATTACACGAAAGCCTGTTTGTTTAATATTGTGATATAACATAATTAGTCTCCCAATATTTACTTGTTCAGTTTATTACCGTCTACATAAAAAATCAGTTTTATCTTTCAACATGGCGTTTTTACAAAAGCTACTAGAGGTATGTGAAAAAACATTTATTTCTTAATTCAAATAACATCATTGGATAAAGAATAGGAAACAGTAGTTGATAAAAAACATTTCCAACCGTAACTACCTATTTCTATAATTTAACATGAAACAAGCTCGTAGTCGTCAAACATTTTTTTATTAGAGAAAATTAAAAACTAAAGCAAATAAATTAGAGCTCCTCATCATCCTCGGGTAGAGCTGTCGCTTGAGCTTCTTTGAGATCTTTTTCGATTTGTTGTTGCCATTGTGGGTCCATTGTTACTTCTGGTGGCACCAACGCTGGCATTGCCACAAATTCCAAATTGGGATCTCCAATCAATTTTCTTGCCAACCATAAGAAAGGCTTTTCAAAGTTGTAATTTGATTTGGCGGAAATATCGTAATACTGTAAGAAATTTTAATTTGTTGTAATAAAAAAAAAATCAAAAACAATAATTATTGATATGCAAACCACTAAAGAAAAAAAACTAATTTTATTATTCTATTGGCAAAAGAAAACAAAAATGAAAAAGATAGACAGCTAACTCAGCTAACAGAAAAACTCACACATCTGGAAAGACAATTTGTACTGACGCAACAAGTGATTTTTTCTAAGCAAACAATCAGTAATTACCAAAAATTATAAAAATTACATTTTTGGTACAACTTATAGCCTGTTTTTTTGTTTATTTCTGAAATTTAATGACAATTTTAAAAATTAAAGGTAGAAACAATTTAGTTGAATATTATTGTATACAAGTTCATAAAAAATGTATGCCTTTTGCTTATGCGTGCCTTATTATCAAGAGTTTTTTGATCTGTCTTTTATCTTTTCTGCAGTTTATAATGATCCAAGACATGAAAGGTTGTACAATTTTATATTGTCATATTGTCAAAGTAGTTTTTTTTACAACAAGCGTAGAAAACTTTTAGTTACCAAGTAACACAAAACTATATAAAGGTTGTTTTTTTAAATTTGGCGTCAAAGCTTGCCATGAATGTTCAACTTTGAACGTACCTATATCATCGAATCAAAGTGACAACTGAACCCAACTGACTTTTAATTTAATAGTTCGACAATTCAACACTTTAATGAGATTAAACTAAAAGCTCTTGAAAGCACTTGTAGTATTACAACAAACAAAAAAATAAACTTGCTAAAAGTATCCGTTTCAAATTTCATCGTCATGAAGCTGTGCAAAAGATGGCTGTAAACTTTGTTCTCGGTTTCTTGCAGCAGTCAATGTTCCATTACAAAAAATTTACTCAATAATTCACTATTCACCACCAATTCGGGGGCCGTTACGAAAATAAGATTCCATTGCCAAAACAATTTTAAATCCAAAAATAAAGAATTTGAATATGTAATTATTTTGACATTTGAAGCAATGGTTTTCAAAATTATGGTCCATTCACACAAACTCATAGACAGGGCCAACTATGACGCCAAATTTTAAAACACATCCCTTATATTGCCAACTTAATGCTGTGCATACGTCAGGAACACAAATTATATATTTTTGTTAGAATTTTAAAAATTTGATTATGTCACAGCAACGGTGTTGCTAACCTAAGACCTTATTAAATATTTAACTAGGTATAATTAAATAAAATTTTGCAATTGGGACTGGCACTGTTGCACATCACCTCATCCTCATACTGAGTCATATCAATCCGTCAAACAAAGGTCAAAAATTGGCGTTAATAGTAATTATTATCTTGACGGTAAATAGTATCTAGTATAGTAAGCAATAAATGTTTTTCAATTAGGATAGTTGTCTCATATAAAGAACATTTTAAAGAAAAAACTGGGCTTACCTGAAGATTCTTCTTCCGATGGAAAACAATGCTTTTCGCTTTGACTTTTCTGTCTTTGATATCTACTTTATTTCCACATAAAACGATAGGAATGTTTTCGCAGACCCTGACCAAATCCCGATGCCAATTTGGAACATTTTTGTATGTGACTCTCGACGTTACATCGAACATAATAATGGCACACTGACCCTGAATGTAATAGCCGTCGCGAAGCCCTCCAAACTTCTCCTGTCCAGCTGTATCCCAAACATTGAATCTGATAGCCCCACGATTTGTGTGGAACACGAGAGGATGCACCTCGACCCCCAAAGTCGCAACGTATTTCTTCTCGAACTCGCCCGTTAAATGCCGCTTAACGAAAGTTGTTTTGCCGGTGCCTCCATCACCGACCAACACACATTTGAAGGTGGGCATTTCCTGTTCTTGAGACATATTGTCGCTGAAACAAACCAAAACACGTTTTTTCAAACGATTTAACTTTTTGAGGGAAATGGCGCTGAAACCACCATATCATAGGAATTTGAGATTAATGCACCGACTTTAATACGCATTTGCGCTGCTAATAGATACAATCGGATTAAAATATTACGCAAAAATTAAAGATTGATTATAAATTTACTCACTTGAGATTTAAAATTACTACAGAAACAGCGATGCGATGGGAATTCAATGATGACTTTCGCTTTGATCAAGAGTCGTTAGAGATCACAATGGCGTTCCCTTTGGATCAGACAAATGACGGATGGAAATCCCGCCCAATTTAAATTTTTTTTAACGATTTATTACCCAAAAAATATCAAAAAAATCACAAAAATACACAAAAAACGCTAATAATAATAATTTTGCAATTAAAACGTTAGTTTTTCCACAAAATCAAAAAATATTAAGAATTGTGACAGCTTGTCAGCGAGTGGGGAGCGAAGCAACCCGAAGCTTGCCGTATTTGACCGATTCAACAATTGCATGATTTTTAATTAACAGAGCTGTCAGTAAAAATTAATTCAAACAAATTATTTGCAACAAATATGAAGTAACATACAAAAACGTTATTGCTAATTTTTTTTTCTCCACTTTCACATTTTGTCTTCATACTTTGCGCTTTTTTTTTTATTATACTCTAATTAAATTATGCTTTTTTTCTTGTGTATGTTTTTTTACAATATAATCTATTTCTGCTAGAATTAGTGTAACTCAATTTTTATTAATAATGTTATGAATTTATAAACGTTTAGTTCAACACAATCCATCAGCCTAAAATAATTAAAAAAAAAATTAATAATTTAAAAAATTTTTTTTTTTTGTTAACAAATGGCAAGATTGTAAGAATAGCCCACCTAATAAAATAAAACTAATTAAAGGTTATGTAATGTACAGAGGGATCAACAATGACTGTTTGAGTTAGCAATCCTACATTTTGTTTTAAAATATGGACAACTGCAACCACTTTCTGTTGTTGACGGGTAACACCTTTGACACTGACAACATCATTGACAGATGCTAATTAAAAAGATAGTCGCTGTGACATGGTCTACAACTTTTTGTATGAGTGTTATGTCAAATAGTTGTCAAACAAGCGTATCTGGTTACAGTGTTGCAACTAGGCAAATAAAAAAAGTATCTAGTTGCTAGTATAGTATAACTCTGCAAATACCAGTGCTAGCGTAAAAATAAAAATAACAAAACTTGTAGAAAATTTAATTTCCAACCACTTTTATTAATACTATTTTAGCTCTAAAGTATCAAATTTAGTAGTTATTTTAGATAAACAATAAATTTAAAATTTAAATTAAGATGACGGCAACCACGGCGGCGAAATTGTCCCAAAAATTGAGATTTAAACTTCCAACCACCTTCTTCAACGTTTAAAAAAAATTGCGGCTTTTACTTTTGCTGTTTTTAATGTCTATCTCGATTGGACTACCCATAAAGAGAACTTGCTTGCTTTTGTTAACTGTTACATCAAAAATTAAAGTAACAAATATCCGTCATTTAAAAAAAAAACGGTTAAAAAACAACAATGAGTTTGGCAAAAAATTGTCTAACCCATTGGCTTATTATATAGAAACATTTTATAAAAATTACTCTAATGCATCGGAGTAATAAAACCAAATTACCACATTAACGAGGTTTAGATCTAAGATTTTTCTTTCCTTGATGATATTGTCACTAAGACTCAAAAACCCATAAAGTTATAACAAATGCATTAAAAAAAAAATGTGTTAACTAATGTAGTGTTTATTAGGACTCTTCAGTGAGACTTAACTGATTTGAATCACAATTGTTAAGTTAACTGAGCATAAGACATGTTAAACTCTATCAATTATTGTTTTTAGAAAAATTGACTCGGTTTTATTGCTTTCTGCTTTATAGTTAAAATATCAAAAAAATTTAGGTAGAAAAAAAAAACGCAACACGGTGACAGGTAAGAATTAAGATGGTTTTAAACTAAATATTTTTACTCATGACGTTCTCCACATACTTAAAAAATAATCTTTTAGCAGTGTAGACGTAAATAAATATTTTATTTAGTAATGAATGTAATAAATAGTTTAAAAAATACAAAATTTGAAAATGTGGGGCTTTTTATTTCTAAAGGTTGGAATCAGAATTGACCATCCGTTGACATTGTCTAATGACGTCATATAATGATGGCGCCTGCGCAAGAATATGACGGCACTGCAGCTCACTCCTATCGATTTTCGTGAGTGAACGAGAGGAAAGTGCTGGGTTCTCGTGTATAGTTTTAGTGTCGTTTGTGTTTGAATTCGAAATAAAGAATCGTTTTTTTGAATGGGACTAAATAATAAAACTCAAGTTTTCAGTGGTGTGTGATTAGAAATATCCCGAAATGACAAAGGACAGATTGGCTGCACTTGTTGCGGTAAAAATCCCATTTTTACTAATTTTTATTTGCTTTTTTGCTAATTATTACTTTTATTTTAAATTAGCTAAAATAAGATACCTAACAATTATAAATTATTTTATTTCCAATACATTTTGTATGGAAATTATACAATAATCATAATTTTACTAGATTAAGAGGTTAGGTTAAAGTGATTCAAAATTCTATTATAATTAATTGGAGTTTTCGTAATTAATTAAGATGGGGTGGCTTGTTTTAGGCCCAAAGCGATGACGATGATGTTGGCCCCGACGATGTTGCTGTCAACGTCGAGGGCCGAGATGGGTTTATGGAGGCTTTCTTCGGCGAGGTAAGCTTATTAATTACTTAATTCGTGAATTTAATTAATAATTTATTATTCATTTTTCATAATTATCAATGTGACTAATACACTGAGTGACTCATTCAAATGTCACTTTGGCAACTGACCTAACCTAAGTTTTATCTATTGTCATTTTGACAAGTACTCAGTGGCGTACATCTATAAATATTTAAGAAGGCTTTTTTTCCAATTTTACAAAATTTAATACCCGTATGGCATTGAGAAATAAAAATCCTTTGATAAGGTTTGTTATAAAATGTCAATAGATATCATCAGATGGTTTATACAAGGCTTATTTAAAATCACTTATTCAGATTATAAATATGTCTTATTACTCTCTTATTTTTAAATGTGTGATGTTTGATTATTAATTAATTTCGTATTTAAATACTCTATAAAATACAGTTTTTGATTTTTCAGGAAATTTAAATATTTAATATCAGTATACAGGTTGCTTCATAAATCGTTTTACAGCGTTTTCCCTGCTCGAAAGATAATATTAAGAGATCATTCACAAATCGTTTTTCGAGGTTCGTGCTTATAAATGTATTAAAAGATATTTAAATTATATAAACTAAGCTAGAAAAGCTTATAATAATTCTATTTGAAAAATCCTTTTTAAAGTTTTTAATCCAGATATGTAGTGTGAACTTATTTTTAGTACTTTGTAAATTTTCTTATTTTTCTACTTTTCATTGTGTGACATTTGATTATTAATTAATTTCGTCTATAATCACTAACATAAAATTGGGTTAAATACGATTTTTTAGTTTTGAAGACGTTTTAATGTTTTATTAATAGTATACAGGGTGTCTCATAAATCGTTTCGCGGCTTAACAGATAAAATTAAGGAACTATTCGTAACGACTTCTAGGAAAAGGAAGGTATTATCAATAATCTGAAATTATGAAAGACAATAAAGTCTATAAGTTATATTTTTTGACAATATTTAACTTTGGTTAGATTATGAATATACACATTACAGGTGTTACTAGTTATATGAATATTTGAATAACATGCTGTGTTTAACGCTAAAATGTTGCGTTTTCTCAGATTTAAACCGATGGCCCTCTATCTTCTAGTTCACAGCTTTATTAATTTTGAAAAATAGAAAAATTGTATGTTAACCTCTTATTAAACGATTATTCTTGTAAAATTACTTCATTTTGAACATTTTTATTATATAATATGTCGTATGTAACGTGTGGGGTCAAAATGATTGAACGGGTTGTAGCGTGGAATTGTAAGTAGGATTTTCACGAAACTTATCTTGCCTGTTTATTGATTAAACATAAATAATATAAGCTTATTTCGATTAAGCGCGACATCGTCAATTAGTAAAGGTAAAATTTTGAACCTTAAATCAATGCTTTTATAAAATAGAAACTTATAAGCGGTATTTTTTAGCCCTTCGACAAAAAAAGAGGAGAATTGTGTGTCTGTCTGTTGTTCTGTAGCCACTTAACGGCTTAACCAATTTTGATCTAGTTTTTTTTTTTATTCAAACTTGAGGTAATCCATAGTATTCTTAGTCCTAATGTAACAAAATTGATTTAGTCGATTAGAAATTTTTAATTTTTTCTGTTGTTCTGTAAATGTAAAAGCATCTTTAATAGGTCGGACTTGGGCGAAATTTGGTCTCTTTTATTATATGAAATGAAAACAATGTAACTCTGAACTGATGATGAAACATTATCATAATTCTGTACAACATTTCATCAACATCAATTGTTTTCTAAATGCAGCAGAAATATTTTTTAGGCTTACTAAAACGATATCAATCGTTTTCTTATTTGCAAATATTGAAGATTGTTACATGTTATGTTACATAATGATAACGGTTATGCATTTGACGCTATCAAAATCTTGCGCTGTTTTAATTTTAATTTTTCGGCTTTATGTCTTATAAATACTCAACCGGTTATTGTGAAATGTTCCACACACGTTGTCAGAGGTTTAAAAAACGGTACCAATCAAATATCCAGAAAAAAACTACTTTTTAATAACAAACGATGGCTTATTAATTGACAATTTGTAATTAGGGAATATCTTGTGGGTATTAATTGAATATAAGGATAGAAATATTTGACACTGAAGTTCTTACTGATATTCTTAACCTTTGATATAGCTTATTATTGAGTGGATAATTTAACTGGATAAAGACCGGAAAGACTCAATGGGAATCAATTTTACGTAGAGGTTGATGAATAAATAATATGATGTTTGTTTTATACTATTATAGTCTGTAACACACTTAAAAAATATAAATCAAAAATTAAGGTCCATATCTATGAAATTTCTAATCTAAAAATTTTAAATAAGAAAAGAATCTGGTTTAAAAAAGCTTTTCAAAAACTTAGCAAACTTTTTTTAAATCTTGTGCAATTATTGAGAAAATAATTTTGAATCATATAATATACAGCGTGGTCAACAATGACTGTTTGAGTTGGCAATCCTACATTTTATTTTAAAATGATACAATTGCAACCACTTTCTGTTGTTGACGGATGACATCTTTCACACTACCAACATCATTGACAGATACCAACTAATAAGATAGTTGCTGTGACATAACCTAAAATTTTTTTTTATGAGGGTTATGTTAAATATTTGTCAAACAAGCGTATCAGGTTACAGTGTTGCAACTAGGCAAATACAAAAAATCTCTAAGTGGTGCCAACTCAAGCAGTCGTTGTTGACCACGTTATATATGATAAGAGATGAGTATTTTTTGAATATTTTTTTTGGGATGAAAACAAATGTTCTAAAAGTTTGAGCCCTGAGTAATAATAAAAAGAGGTTTAAGTATCAATCTGTGTGTTTTATTTTTTAGTTTTGATCTTATTTTAGCGTCAAAACTGTAGAATTATTGAGTCAAAAAAATTATCAAAAAAATTTTTATGGGCAATCAAATTCCCTTCAAAAAAGGTCTGATTATAAATTTTTGGTTTTGAAGCTAAAATAAGATAGAAAAATAAAAGACATAGATAGATCTCTTCTTGTTATTATTAAGGGCTCAAATTAGGATATTTTTTTTTGCCTTTACAAATGTTGTTTTTAATATATTTTTTACTGTTTTTTTGTTGACTTATTCTAATGTGATATAATTTTAAAATAATTTTTTTTGTTGAAGTTTTGTAAACCAAATGTTATTTTCTAGAACATTTTGCATCTCTATTCTATTAGGTCATTACTTTTTTGTAGTAATATCATTAATTTTGAAGATATAAAGCTTTAAATATCTTTATAAGAAGTAATCTAATATTTTCGTGTGTGTTCTGCAAAAGAAAAAGATGTTTAAAATGCAAAAAAATCAATTAAAAACTTAAATAGATAATTTAATATCAATCGAGTAGGGTATTTTTCTAATAAAATGTACCAGTTTAGATATGGAAATTTTTTTATATTTTTTTGCCAAAAAATTTTTAATTAACTATAAATTAATATATTATTTAATTTTTATTTTATTTCAATTAAACTAGGCAAAATAAATTGCCTAACAAAAAACTTAAAAATTAAAAAAAAAATTTCTTTATTATTTAAGTTTTTTAAAAAGTACCAAAAGTGGTTTTGATACTTTGTACTTCTTGATACTTTTGTATATGTATTCTAATTTGATTATTTATAGCTATTTGATATAGCGAAAATATTATGCGATTCATAAAATATAATTGAGGACATTGCTAGCTGACGAGGCGATGGCCGAGTCGCTTTAGCAACGTCCGAGATGGTTTAAATTGCAAATATTTGAGTTATATTTACAGCTTTATCGTATAGCAAGCAATTTTAAAATAAAACACTGATATTGTTTACATTGAATTAAAAAAGTTTGTCAAATGTTTTGCTAGGTTTGGTCGTTCCTGATAAAAGTGATGGAAGATTTTGGTGTCTCCGCATGTATTTTAAAGGTAGCAGAAATTGTAGAAATGGATGAATATCGTATTTGTCTGTGTGGTGAGACAAGGAACATGTTTGAGGTGTTGAAGAAACCGTTTGGCTGGCGTATTTCGCAAAACTTTCAAATGAGTATTTTTCTTTATCATAATGGTCAAAATATTCTATGATACGAGCTTGTTTGCAACTAAAAGAAAGGATCGAAATTGAGAAATATGGTTCGTTGATCCAATTTATCAAAAAGAAGAATGTTGGATACCGAGATAAATAATCTTCAACTCTGACGAAAGAAGAAGTTGATGGATTTTTGCGCAGATGAACCTTTTTTTGATGATAAAAGTAGCTTTTTGATTGGATTTTTCGGAATGAAATTGCTTTTTATCGCAAATTCGAAAATCCGGCTAAGTACACCGACCACTGCATTAGGAGATCTGCAGCGACCATGCTTGTAAACGTTAGTGGAGACATGTTAGATATGCCAGAGTCGGATGGATGGGAGTCTAAAGAGGTATTTTAAAGAAAATCTGGAATAGAAGTTTCATTGCGCAACAAATTCAGATAGGAAGGGCCTGTATGGCAAGTGATTCTGGTACTAAAGAATCAATGAAAAGGTGTGCTGACTTATCTGGGAGAGCTACAGATGTGGCAGTCGAGATGAATGGGAAAGATGTGTCTTTCAGATTTCATAATTGTGAAAATACTGAAGTTGGTGCTAAGAAATAATTGTATTTTATGTTATTATACATATTATCAGTTCTAATAAACTATTACAATAAATCATATCTGGTTGTAACTAATTTATTATCTGTAGTTAACCTATGATATTATGACTCCAAACATTTGCAATTATAGAGACATAATAAACGATGATACGAGAAAGAAATTAAACCGGCATGTCCCTGGTGATTTTCCAATACTACATAATATTTATAAATTTTTAGGTAATTGTTTATATTTTCTACAACTTTTGGCACAGGTGGCGTCAACTTTTGGCGTGTATTTAATAAAGCGATTCTTATAGTTATGTCATGAATTTAGTGTTTTAACGTCAGCTAACAAGCTTTTTATTTTTTTTTAAGTTAAACTTCAATAACTATTACTTGTCGACTGTCTTTATCAATTTTTGAGAATGGAAGCGAGTATTGAAGCGCCGACTAGAAACTTATAAGTTTAGGTTGAAGTTCTACTGAAAACCACATAAACTTTCTTTTTAGATGAGTAACAAGTTTATTTGGAAAAGAAAGAAAAAACAAATGTAGTAATATTACTGTAATAAATTTTTTATATTACTTTCCTAGAAGGTATTTCTGACAGTCCGCGAGCTTGATATTGAATTTCATTAGGAGATTACAGTATATTTTTTCTATTACACTTAAAATCTGATGACAAGGGTTCTAAAGATTGCGACATGTTTTTGTTATTTCATAATAGTCAAAAATAACACTAAAATTATATCATTTTTTTGCTTTCATAAAATGTCAATAACCCACGCTTTTATTATCTAAACAAGTACATTTCTGGGCTCATTACCATTCAAGTATCTTACTAGGAGCAATTTTAAAAGCTATTAGTGTTTTGTGGAGTTCCGCATCGTAGAATCAGAAAATGTGGTTTTACAAACATACAATAATATTATGCCAGAAACGCTGTAAATTCTATTATGGTATTATCTCAATTTTAAGTCTATAATTTATATTTTACATCTAGAAATCGATGCTGAATGAACTTATTGATCTTAAACGTGACGTTGAGTATTGTATG
The DNA here is from genome assembly GCA_947359425.1 of Lagria hirta. Lineage (NCBI taxonomy): Eukaryota > Metazoa > Arthropoda > Insecta > Coleoptera > Tenebrionidae > Lagria > Lagria hirta. The sequence goes on along the minus strand of OX375796.1, from coordinate 10,274,999 downwards.
TCTTCAAAAACATGATTTATTTTACGAAAGAGTTTAAACAATTAACGATTAATTTTATTAAAGCTTATTGTCTAGATTTTGGTAGATTGTAATCAGCAAATCAAGAACAGATGAGACATTTTAAAATCAGTGATCACTGTGTCTACCCGTTTGGGGCTAAAGTTTGACGATCAATGTCTTATAATTTTAATCATTATAATAATCTTATTGCAGAAACAAGAACATGTATAAAATGTTTCATTAAAAAACTGAGAACATGTACTATAGTTAGACCGCTCAACAGAGCGGTCTAACTAATAAATAAAAAAAGGCGGTGTTCGAAGTGGAACAAAAAAGGAATACGAACTTGTAAAAGTTCTTCAATGCAAAATGTCTTCAACTGAACATTATTATTTAAGAATAATAGCGAGCTTTTATCCGTTTATCAGCTAATTAGCTTCAAAACAATGGTAATGGCCGTTCTGTGTCAGGGTCAGCGTTACATTGTGAATTTGGCACACGACTATCTGGCGCCATTTTAGTTTTAATCAATAGAAAAATTACTTTTAAATTGTTCGGATTTTATTGTGAGCTTTTCTATTTCTAAAGGTACTGTGCCGCTGGAAATTATTTAGATCAACTCTTGCTATGAAATTTTGAAAGTATGTTCAGTTTTTGATTAGCTCATACACAGGAACGTACGATATTATTATACGAGCTTCAATCTTTCTTTGAGATTTGTCGGTAATCATACTATCTAAGACAATAAAAATATGTCACTCTAAATTACACAGCAAGAGTTGATCTAAATAATTTATGAACGCATGTTACTAAGAAATGTTTGAAGAAAATTATTTATATTTAGAAGCTGTAAGAAGACAAGAATTTGGCTTAAAATTGAATAAATTCTAATTAAATAATCTTAATTCTAAACAATCTAGTGAGTTTATGTTAATCTTTTAGTCAAAATCTATACAGGGAACTTTAAATCGATTATTTAATATTATTGTTATAACGATCAAAAAATATTTCTATATTCTAAAGCACATGCGCCACATTTCAAAAATAAAAATTTATATTAATCTTAAAATGGCGTTTCTTTTACAAGGATCTCGATTTGACTCACGTTAAGGAATTCTAAAAATACATCAAATTCTTTCACTTTTGGCATATAAATAAATCTGGTTCCCTGTTGGTTGCTCAACACCAAAACCAAAACATTCAAGTTAAAAAGGCAAACGTTTTTTTACTCTAGCATTTTTTACATAAATTTTTGGTTTTTAAATTATTTAGAAAGATTCAATTTAAAACAAAAAAACAATTAGTAAAGTTGAAGTATTAAACAAACAAAAATAGCGTCTAAAGCTCTTATAAAAAATTATTTATCCGCGACTATTGTATAATGTACCCATTATACGTCTGTTTGCTCGATGCCCTTTAATCACTAGTCAGATGCTTTCTTTATTTAGCTATAATTTTGCTAATAAATATTATATTGTTTTGATACATACATCGGTTTTTAAAATTTTATCAACAGTAAAAACACAAAAGCTTTTTTTTATCGAATAAATTGCTTCCAGTAACGAAACAGTTTTTTCAATCACTAATTTTACGAGAGAAACTGATATGATAACTAATGTCAGTTCTTCGAGTAAATTCTGTATTTGGTAAAACTTTGAGTTGAAGAGAAATTTATCTGGTAAAAGAAAGCTCGAGTGTTTTTTGGCAAGATAAATTAACGACAGAAAAAATGTACTAGAAGTAGTCTAGTTAGATAATGAGGAACAGGCGTTTTTTTAATCCTGATAGAAAAAGGTCATATAAAATGGTGTATATTTTTTATCACTGTTAAACTGATAAAAATGTCATCGTTAAATAGTACATTTTATATACCAGTTAATTTATCGTGTGAAAATTTTAAAAAGGGAATTTTCCTAGAAGAGATTTGAACCTGGGACCTGCGGTTGGAACACAAGGAGCATCTACACTGAGCCTTCAGCAACTTCGAATTTGCGTGTCGCATTACTGTTTCTTAAGATATTATCTTTGTTGAAACATTTTATAAATCGAAGTAGCTTTTGAAACAAAAATTGTTAGTAGTCATGGATAGAGTATAATATATGGATAGAGTATATATTAAGTTTTTTTAATATTGTTTTTTTAATACAGCACTAAGATTTGAACAATAACATAGTCTTCAACCATCTTTAACTTATTATGTAATAAATCTACAAAAACGAAATATGGACTTTTTTTTGTTCCTAAAAATTTTAAAGTTATTAAAAAAAATGTTTATTTACAAAAATTACCAAGAATTTAACTCTGCAAGTATTAGCTTTTTGAAAAAAAATATATAGACAGCTTTTTGTTTAAATTTGACCTCTCTATCGATTCTCATAGTTATTTTTAACAATATAATTTCACCTCTTTTTTTTATAAACATATATTATAGTATGTAATAAAGCATTCTGCTATTAGGTGATCGATGAAATGAGAAATTAATCATGTTTTAATTTTACTTTATTGGTAAATCAATCCCACTTAGAGTAGGATTGAAAACCTACACAATTTTTTTCAACTTTTTTTTAATTTAGTTAGGTTGGATTTATGATGATATGGCGGTACAAATTTAGTAATTAATCTTTTTCAGTTTTTAATTTAAATCTAGGCCACCTAACCGCTATCTAAACCCAGAATTAATTCTAGTGTGGTAATCTCTAAAGCTGTAACATTCAAGGGATTCGTGTCAAGGGTCGACTTCACTCCTTTCCATGCAATTGCCTTTGAATTCTTGCACCTGTTACTGTTTTGTTGAATTTTTTAAAAAAGAAAATTGTACAGAGCACGTTTTGTATTTCTTCGTAATATGTACAAGTCAAGGATTTACTACGTAATATACTAATTAGGTTTATACACCTTTAACTAATATAAAATCCTAGGACAATTACATTGTTCTAATCAGAATCATGACCAAATTTGCTGATTTCACTCTAACGATTGTTTTTTTAGAGGAAAAGGTCAGGTTGGCCGAATTTTGGTCCACCTACACTATTAAGACCATCCTACAGTCGAAATTTAATTAATTTTTTTGCTGTTTTGGTCGAAAAGAATATAATATGAGGTTTTCAGATTAACACATTTTTAGATATCGGAGAGATTTTTATGATTAGGACTTCTTAAATTATTATTTAAGCAATTTTTTATTTGTTTTTGTTGTTAAAAAAATTTATTAAATAGTTAATTCTCGGCATTCAATAGTTAATAAATAACTAAATTGTTTTATTCTGTGTCAAATAAGATATTATAGTTATTTTTTTGGATATTTTCAATATTTGTTAATTATTCATGAGATATAAGGCTATATTAGCATATTTTTCCATTTACAAAGATCCTTGATTTTGTTGATATTTTAAGCTGTGTAAACATTTGTTACATAAGACATGATAAATGTATTAATATAAAGTATTTCCGGTAGTAAATCTTCTATATCAATAAAGGTAATTAATCACGAATTGATTGAAAGCTATTCTTTTTTTTTAAATCTTTAAAAAACGGATTTCTCTTTTCAATGTGATATCTATTTGATATTTTGTAAAGTATTTTTATTGTGAACACATTTTGATAAACTACACGGTCATTCGGTTTTGCTCCAATTAAATATTATTTGATAATGAAACAATATTTTTGACATTATCGAAAACGATTGAGATCGGTGTTTCTCTAAAAATATTTTTATATTTTATCAGATCTAACGTAATGTAAATAGTTTAATAATTGATTGTTTTTGAATTTTTGGCACTATAAACTGATCTGAAAAGATTTTTTTTTATTAATTGAGAGCATTTCCGACTACTATGTGGTCATCATTAGAAGATGAATGAGAGTAAATTATTATTAGTTGCTTGATTTTGTTTGTTTTTTTTTTAATAATTTGACCAAATAGCTGAAAAGAGGACCGTTATCTTTGTTAAAAGCATTGGTCTTATTTTATGGATTTCAATGAATTCAGCGGCGTTCCGATGTCCACAGTTATTTGTTTGGTTGACTAATTTTAAACTGTTAATATACTGATACATATTATGATTGCTATTGAAGGCATGCTCGGCTATACTCGACTTGTTCAATCTGCCGTATTTTTAGTGAGCTAAGTGCTCTTTGGATCGGCTTTGACCTGATCGACGCGTTTGACCTATATAACATTTGTTACATTTGGCAAGTGGGAAAACTGTGTTAATAGTGAATATCTATTAGGTTTTGTACTATATACATTGTTAAAGGAAGAATTTTTACAAAAGAATGTCTTTAAGATCAGAAGCTTTGTTAGAATTGCAGGAAAAGACATTTTTGGTACACTACTTTTGTAGCTGCCGCTTGTTTAATGAGAGGTAGAACACTTCTTGAATCATTTATGATGTTATAGAAATGTTGGTTCAAAAAAGAATTTTAACAATTTCTACAAAACTGTGTACAAATTGCTATTCTTTTTCTGGGGAACATTACAGCTGTTTTTGTGGTTGTAGGTAAACTCGGGCTACGCCCTCGCCATCTACAATCTCACAGTTTAATGTTATATAATAACACTGCATCTATCTCACTACTAATGTGAACAACTATTCCTTGAAAATAGTATGGAATACACGAAAATACTTATAGTAGAAACAGACGTTTTGTGATTGTAGACTTGCCTGGATTCTGAAAACTGTCATAAAATATGTGATCGGAAAGGGATTACAATTTGGGATTTATGGACGAATTTGGTAATAAAATGGAAAATCGCTGCAATATAGAAAGATAGAGAAGAGTTTAAATTATTATTGGCTCTGCTCATTTAATCTCCTTTAGATTTAAAAAAAAATTATAATTATGTATGAGTTTGCAAGATTTTAGACGCTCGTACACACCCTAGGATTCTCGAACCTTTGTGTTTTGGCAGGACTTGAGAGTCCCTCAGGATTTTAATCTTTTTTTTTAAGAGATTACGTTTTACGTTTCAGCAGGTGTCTTTTACATGAAGCTTTTGTGAAATCAGCACTTTCTTAGCTTTTTGTTTTCAATCGCAAAAAAATAATTAGTTCAACGTTGCGTCTTGAGCAACAATCTCACGTTGTGTGTGCCTTGAGGTATTTTCAAAAATTAAATCAGTTGCGGGGTGTTTTTTTTTTTTGATATAGGTAATTATAATGTTTGATGAACTCACAAAAAATATTATATTTCAACAAGAAATGTTCAAGCTTTTTTTAAGCTCTGTTAAGATTAAACAAACGCCTACTACACGTTGGCTTCATATTTTGACCGCTCTAGCGTTCGATTTGGGATTTTTTTAGTCCTCTAAGTTTCAAGTCTTTTCTTTAGTAAGATGTTTTTTCGGCTGACAAAATATTTAAATGATGAAAACCTTCCCACTGGTAATCATATCATTATCGAAGGAATGACAAATTAACAAAACAAAAAATGAGCCAACCACCTACAAATGGAGAAACAAAAAGTGGGAAAAAAATTAAGAACATACAAAAAAAACGTTGGTAAAAGTTTAGAAAATAGAAGAAAAATAAGTCGATACACATATACCAAGCAAAAAAGCAGCCAACATCTAGTTTTAAACCATTTTTGTAGGTGTGGAACTTATACAAATTTGATTGGTCTAAATATTGTCATAGAGGGTGTATCAATCAAATTTTTAGCCTCGTCGATTGTAAAGCGCATATTTATGTCTTGTCAACTGCTATTGTATCTAGATTTTTCTACATGCAGCAACCGATCTGTTACTTTGACTCACTGGCGTGTTGTATGTAATACGATGAAAATGATCTGCTTTTAGAGACCTCAAAAAAAAGTTGTTTACTCATAAATATAGTTCGTTTAGACCAGAACAAATTACCGCACTCAATAAGACCTTTAGACAATTAAATATTTTTGGTGCAATTTTTAACGCACCAGCTTGTGGTGTGGTACGTAGCTAACCATCAAAATTAAGTTCTTGGCTAAAAACTTTAATTATTCGTGCGTTAGTCATTTTACAGCACTCATATTTCTTAAAACACTCCGTAGAGCATCGTGCTTTAAAATCAAAACTTTGCGCTGTAAAATGAAACTTATCGAAAATAGGGAATACTGTAGAAAACATGAGTTTCTGTCTTTTCTAGAAATAATTTGTTTGATGGCTTATTATATACAACAAAGTGCTTAGTTCTTATTACTGATGTAGTTCTAAGGATGTGAAAGGTTTTTATCATGAATACAATGACAAAAAATATTTTTCATTTTAGGTACATGTAAATTATTTCTCTAAACAACAAAGATATAATTCTAAAAATTAGATTTTTTGTGAAAGAACTAAATGAACGTTTTGAAACTTGGCTGACGGATCAAGAAAGTCGTCTGATGATAAAAGCATGATTATTTTTAAGGGAAACTCCAATAATACAATTATAAAAGGGTGGTACTACTTGTTGATTATTGCTGATTAGGGGTTTAGAAACCAGGATCAAAATGTGGAATACCAAGAAAAATACAAAGAATCTGAAAACAAGATTTTAGTTTTCTCGGTTAGGAGAAAATGTAGTTACAACTAACAGAAAATTTTGGTCGTAAATATTTAATTTAATTAGAATTTTGAAAAGGAGTGGTTCTAGTTCTTTATTGGTCTAGGACTTTATTCGGAATTATTATTATTATTATTAGAAAAAAAAGATTGGGCTTTCAGTTTACTAACAGTAGTTCTTATTTTACTCTAAAATTGCAAAAAGGTGAGCCGAGACGAAGGAATAGTATATTAAAGAACTAGTTTTATTATAAGGGTTGATTTAGCTCAAGTCTCAGGGTAAACAGGCGAGTTTTCTATGGCAATATCCTTTATAAAACGTGTTCTTTAGGCTATTTTTTCGAATTTGATTCGTTTTTTTTTTCGAATTTGGTATAAAAAAATAAGATTTTGAAGCTTTGGGAAGTTTTGTTGATAGCGATAAGCCGGCCATTTGATTTAAAATTTAATCTTAATCTTTTGTTTGACATAATGTGTTTAATTTAAAAAATAAAATAAAATCTTAATAAGCAAAAACCGAATTCATAACTAGCCGAGACAACGACTACAAATATATTACCTGATAAATCTGAAATAGCCTACGGAAACCAATTTCAGAAATTGGGGGTTTGGCCAATAAAGAACAAAAGGCAAACAATTTTTGAAAATGTTCTTTTGGCGAACTTTGAAGTGCAGCGCCAGAAGTACAAACCTTGTGAACAATTGGGATCAATTGTGGACATTTGACGTAATTATTATTTTGACAGTCATTAATACCAATCTTTAAAAAAAAACTATAAGAGCACGATTGTTTATAGATATTTATAAAAGACTCCATCTAAACTAAAGACATTGATAAGCTTAATCAAATTCAAAATTCAAATTTGAAAAATATTAGAGCGTTTTTTCTTATAGTAGATTTGGTAATAGAGGGTACATTGGTAAATTTTACAATTTTTTTTTATATAAACTAAAAGAAAGGGTCATTCTCGTCCATCTAAATATTTATTGGTTTTTTATTTATTATTGGCATCTTTTTTGGACTGATACAAAACGTCGCCAAAAATCTGAATTTTCTTTTCATACCAGTCCAAGAAACAAGCCAATAATAAACAAAGAAACTAAAATGAAAAATGTTTCACATGGTGAAATAGCTTGTGAATAAGTTACAATTTTATAGATTTAAATTAGTACCATTTCCTCGTGCCAACTCTTTTGTTTACCGACCTTTGTATTACTCTTGAGAGTAATTTTTCATAAATAAATTCAGTTTTTTTATTTTTTCTTTCTTGAGAAAGAAAAAATAAAAAAATTGTATTTATTGGCTTAACATATTCCAATTGACTTATAATGGTGTTTTTTTATGAAAATTATAGAATAACATTGCAAGATCTAAAGAGTTGAAGTTTAGAGAAACTATATATATATATATTCATTCATTTTACAAAAGATCTTGTTGATTTTATAAGATTTCTTGTTAGATGACTTTTTGTTTGGAATGTTTTTAAATGTTTATGTTATGATTATGTTTTGGTAGTATTTATGTTAAATGATATTTACGTTTACTCGCAAAAAAGTTGAATGCTTAGCCGCTAATCTAGCTGAAGAACATTAAAGAAGACGAATTAACGTTTCACATTAATTGCACAAACGTCTATACTTTTGCAGGATTTACCGATAATTAATAATTATAATATGCAACGCGTTATCATTCGCTACAAGACAAATTTCACACTTGTGTAACTTTTGATAAATTGAAGCCTTGTCCTAGAAAAAGCATTGACAAATAAGCGTTATCACACGATTTCTATTTTTGTTTCAGGTGGAGGATATACGGGATATGATAGATAAAATCCAAGCAAATGTAGAAGAAGTGAAGAAGAAACATAGTTCGATTCTTTCTGCACCGCAGAGTGATGAAAGTAAGTTGGTAATTTTACACCCTTTTAAAGTTTTTTCACTCGTTTGATGATTAAAGAAATTCTATTTTAGATTAGATTTTTGCCAACTTTGAAGTATAATGAAAGACATTTTCTTTTTCTCGTTTTTTTTTTATTCTTTTCTGGAAGGATTTTCTCACATGAGCTGCGGTGCATAAACTTGATGCTTAGTTCGCGAAAAATGAGATTAGAATCTGTCGTTATGTTCATTGTTCGGTCACGCAATTTGAGTTTCGATCCACTTTATAAAATTGTCGAGTGTTTTTTTTTTATTTAAGTATTAATATGGTTTTCACACAAAATGTATAATATTGATAAAGCTTCTCTGTCATAAAAGCGGATGACAATAAAAGGGAGGAATTAAAGGATGAATCATATGAGGAATGAAAAATATAATACCGCATTGTGTAGGGTTGTTATTAGAATATTTAAAATTTTGTTGTGTAAGCTGGTTTGATATTTAAATTAGGTCAAACTCAATGTTATACTTCTAATAATTAAAACCTATAAAATCTAAAAATAAAGCTTAGTGCTTTCTGGGGTCTAATGTCCAAGAAAGCTAGGTTGTAAACTAAAATGATCGACTTTGAATTTTGATTTGACCTCATAATTTAATTAATTTTTGGGTCAATTCACCGAAATATTACCAGCTGGCGCTGGTCTGCATTGAACGTAAAAGGGCGTCAAGTTGGGGTTTGGCAGAAGTAGCAGGAAGAAGGATTGCCAAAAATGTGCCACTCGTTCAAGAACAGCGAAAAAATGTACAATCTAAAATATTTTTATAGAACTTTGTTACAAAAGTAGAAATAATAAAGCTTATTTTAAAATCTAAAATCTTTAATCATAATCACTTTATGAAATACAAATTAAAATTTTTGAAAAAACCGACTTCAATATTATTAATTATCATTTTATTTACTTATTAATTGGTTCAGTTTGCTCAAATAATAAAATAAATACACTATTATTTAATTATATGGATATATTTTTTCAAGTTTTCACAAATTTTTAAAATAAATCGAAGTGTCAAAAATCTATGACAAAAAAAGCATTAATAAGAATAACTCAAAAACTGCTGGTCAGATCTTGATCAAATTTAAATGGGACCAAATGGAAAGCACTTTTGTTCACTCTGAATAAAGTTACGAGATAACACATAAAAAAAATACAGTCAAATTAAGAACCTCCTTTTTTTTTGAAGTCGTGTAAAAATTGGAAAGATAACGATAGATAATTTTTGAAAAATGTACTACATATTAAATGAATGAAGGATAATAAAAAGAAAAATCAATTTTTAGAAAATACTAATTTCAATTAATGATTTTATCACAAAACCTCACTTTATATTAAACATTCTGCTTCTCAAAAAAATAAGTTTATTATACCAAAATGTGAGATCAGATCTACAGGATTTTCATAATGTAATACTTTCAGAGAGAAAGAAGTACAATTATTTATAATTTTAGACAAAATGTATTTACAAAACACAATCGTTTATAATTAGAAATAAATCTCAAATACAAGATCTGAAAAAGAACTTTGGAATATTATGATTTAGATTATTTTGGTGATTTTTTTTTTTTAGTTTTTATTTTACTTTTGTATGTATTGTTCAATACAATAATATTTTCTGTATTTTGAGATGTTTATTATGGCAAATTTCTCAATACAATCGTCTCACGTCAAGTTTTGAATAACTTTTATATTTTTTGTTTTATTTGATTCTGGCGTGTTTTTTTTATTTTTACAAATTATTAGTTATTTAATTTTTTTGCTTATTTTTCCATAAAGTGAAAATTTTTTTATTTTGTTTTTATGATTTTGGCGTGTTTTTTAACCGATTACAACAAAGGGAGGAGGTTTTTAATTCGACTGTTTTGTTTTATGTGTGTAACCTCATTAATTTTTTCTGGCAGAGCGGATCTTGATGATTTTTTTTTATTTGAAAGCTGGTGCTTTACATTTGGTTCTATTTAAATTTAATCAAGATCTGACCAGTAGTTTCCTATTTATTCTTATTAATGCTTTTTTTGACACTTCAATTGATTATAAAAATTTGTAAGAAATTTAAAAAATATTTCAATATAAATAAATAGTAGTCTATTTTTTTCATTATTTAAGCAATTTGAATTAATTAATTAATGAATAAAATAATAATTAATCTTTAATTTGTATTATTTTAGGTTGAGAAACTATTATAATTTTTTTTGCGTATTTTTGAAAACAGTGATATGAACAACACAGTAGTTTGATGACAAAATGAAATAAAACGTACATTTTTAAAGTTCTACTTAAAATTTTGTACTTGGGTCTTGTTTTTGATTATAAAAGTTTTGTTTTATAAAAAAATTGTTGAACATTATATAAACTAATAAAAAAGGTTTTTATCCTCTTGGCAACTCTATCCGGGATCACAACTAAGAGACTATAAAAAAAATTTACAGCATTTTTTTTGCACAGCGTACTCTCATTTTTTTTTTAAATGAGAGTGTGCTTAAAAATGAGACTAAAAAAGGGGGTATTTGCAATTGTTTTAATATAGTAACAATATGATTTTTATAAAATTGAATGCATTTTTGTTTGAGAAGCTTATTAATTTTTTTCATTTCTACTTACATGTTTTATTAACCAAATTGACAGTAGTCTACCTATTTCTTATTTTTTTCGTTTTTTTATTATGCTAAAACTAAATTTGTGTACTAACAAATAATTTTCTTCAATGCAGCGCTCTTTTCTGTCAACATTTTAAATATTTTGATGAGATTGATTTTAGTCGACAATCTTTGAAAATTCAAAATTATGCAAAACGTTGGAAGTTTGCATGTGTGCTCAACGCATAGAATTCTTAAAAAATTTTGTGATCAGTTTAGACCTGAAGAAAGAAGAATAAAAAATTCTAAGATCGAATTAACGAATTTTCGACAGTAGACAGAAAAAACGTTCATACAAGAAAGTTATCAAGCATAAGATCTAGCAGAAAGAGAATAATTATTTGTAGTCATTTAAATCATTTGATAGTTGTGCGAAATGTACACATAAAAAGGTAATAATAGTTGAATACGTACAGTGTAACTTTTTTGTTTGAGAATGAAAAATTGAAAAAGTTTTGAAACTAAAAAAGTACTTACAGTTTCAGGTTAGTAAGCTATTTTTTGCAATACCCTCAACACAAGGAAAAAAGTTTAACTTTGTTACTACAATTTCTATTAAAAACCAATAAGCACAAGACAAATAATTAAAAATTTAGATGGTGCTCGTTTTGTGTAATGGATACATAATCCACAAAACATTAAACCAAATTAACATTTGGTGAAAATCGACGCTACATATTGCTGACGTTCTGCAGCTTAAAAAAGCTAGAGAATAGACGTCGTTTACAGTAGCGGAAAGCTATGTAGCAAAATAGAAATGGCCAATAAAATATTTCACATCAACGAAAGAGAAGGCAATTTATTTCTTGGAATAAATAATAATGACGATAACTCTATTTCCTCGTATGATCTCGAATAGGCATTGAATAAGGAAACAAGAACACAGGAAGATATTCTTCAAGAGATTGTTGGTGGCTAACCAAAAAAGATTACATTTTATATCATTGATATCCGATTGAGACAAAAGGCGTTAACGTGATAACTTGGTTGTTCAATCAACGATATATCATTTATTTCAAATTGTATCTATCAACACTGATATCATTTAGAGTATAAACTTTTTATATAAAAACATATATAAAAATGTTTGTGGCAAGGTAGCTTCTAATAGATGTCGCTAATTCCTCAAGAGGGTTAAGAGTCTTTAACTTTGATGTTTAACATAAATACAATGATTAACTATCAATTGCATATTAATTTAAATAAAAACGACGCTTAAAATGCTGAACGTTTAATTTGTTGGCTTATTTCGGCTCCCATGAGATGGTTTCCGGTGTCAAATTCCTTCACATAACATGAATACTACACGTTTGTATTTAGTATTACTTACAGTACTAGTAGTACTGTAAATGAAATATCACTATAGGTAACCATGGAGACCAGCACGTGTCTAAAACTTTTCGTATACTGTGTCTTTAAACGTTGACTTACGAAGCAAGTATTCCAAAGAAAAGGGAATGAACAATTTCCAAAAAAATTGAACAAAAAAAAATTGGAAAAAATATATGTAATTAATAAAATGAATATCTAATGAAAGCATAATAAGGACAAAGGAGCAGTTTCGAAAATGTAAGCATCTGAAATCAAAAGTGACAAAAGCGAAACGTTTATATATAATAAATTTCCAGTTCTAAATAAAATCAGTTTTACGAATTTTAATTAATGTTTTACAAATATAACAGAAAAATAGACTATAAAGACAAAATGTCGAAAATGATTGAATATTGTAGACTAAAACCATAAGAATAAAAAAGATTGCTATAAAATAAAAGTGAGAATAATTGGTGTGGTAAAAAATAAGAATAGATTGAGACATTACCGTTTTTAAAAACTGGTCAATCTAATCAAAAAATAGATTATGGGGAAAAAAGCTTTAAATTATCGCACTCGCTATCGTAAAAATGAACAACCAAGCTGAATAAGTGTATGAATCGAATGGAAATAAATAGATAAAAAAAAATTAAAATAAAGTTACAATAGAAAGTATAATGTAACGTATAATTTAAACACAAACATTATGTGATAATGTAGTTTCAAGCAACTAATTAAAATAAATTAAAAGCTTTAAAGCAGAAAATTTCTAATTTAAAATTTGAAGCGGTACAGACTTAAATACTCTTATAGTTTAGCTAAGCTTTTAGTGCGATTACAGCTCTGCTTCCTTAAATACTTTACAACAGGTCAACCCTCCAATTGGTAGCCAACAGATGCGTCTGTGGTTCACCTGCGCTTCATAAAGATTAGTGAAGGTTAAGTAGCAATAAAAGCATATTCGCACGAAATGTTTAGCCAAACTATACTATACTAACCTTCAGTGAAGAATGAATAAATCGAATTCATCAATCTATTCTTTCATTCAATTGAAGGAATAGATCAATGTAAGACATGTTTTGCTCTTATTTGAGCCTATCACTCTCATACATTCTAATTCAACTGACTGAAAGACGTCCATTGTAATGAGACCAAACTAGATTTTATTTTGATAGAAATGAAATGAGATAAAAGGCAAGCTTATCTCACTATGATCGACTTAATACATTGATAAAGATACTTATGGCTTTGAAAGATAGCTAGCTACATTAAATAGGTGTTTAGGCTTTTAATAGTTTAACTAAAACGTTATCATTTTACCGAAACCTGTTGGTAATCTAAAGCAAATCTTCCTTTTCAAACAGAACACTTAAAACCGGATACGGATGTTCCATTGAGACTATGCAAACCAAGCTCGCGTCTTTAGCGGCTGATCCCTTTGAACAAAAATCAATCGAACTGTATTTTCCCAAAATAAGAAGATATTGTTCGTTCACATTGTTTTATTTATTCATTGAATAATGCTTTCTTGAATGGCAAATGTTGGGATAAGTTTTTGATAAAAGGCATCCTGCTTTGTATAATAAAGGTCATAACCGGGTCGATAGCGTTCCGTAACTTCCTCTACTAACGTTATTCTCGTTGTATTAACAGAGGGTTTGAACCTTATTCGCATAGCAAATTTGTGTCTTGTTATTGTGGGTTAATGTTCTTTGAAAATTCGCTAAAGAAAGGAGAAAATTCTGTTAGAACGGTGTTGTATTTTTTAATGGAATCTTCTTATCAACACGGTATTATCACAATTTGAAAATTTCCTGTTGGTTAGCAAAATACGTAATAAAGATAACGATACGTGTTTTATTTTATATGATTTATAATTTTCATGCTGCATCATTATCAACAATGTGGTATCAATTAGTTTTCTTTGTCAAAACATTTTAAATAAAACTCATTTCCTTTATTATTTTGCTGAAAACATTTTCTATTACTTACCAATACACAAAGCTTGGGAATAATTAGGTCAAACCCACAGCCGTCTCAACTTGGCAACAGCGTTAGCAGGTCTATTGTAGCAGTGGGCTCAACTAAGACCATAATAATAGTAGATAGGTATGACTTTCAGATCACATTAACTAATTTTGTTAAGTTACCTAAGTCACTGTACAAATTTGTTAATTCCACTTACACGACAAAATTACCACAAAACAAGTCGACTAATTAAATAGTGCAATTTGTCATACACCCACTCATGAAGTAACAAATTAAACAGTAAACGACAAAATACATATAAACAACAAACAGTTTGGCTTATTTGAAATTTGAAACAAAGGTATTGATTGCCACCGGAAAAATTGAATAAACACACTTGAAACTTGAACTAGAGAATGCCAATAAACCCGCTGGCAGCATTGCCACGTTTCGCTAATCACGGCTTGTTAAGTAGAGATGGCTATGGTCAAGCTAATAATTATTTTGAATTTTCATTTAAAATTTTGAATTTTTAATAAACAAAGATGATGAAAACATTAATTAATTTAATTTGATAGTAGCAGGTTTTTTGGGTTTTTATATTGTAATAGAAAAATATTAGACTAATAGGAGTTTGTTTTAATTTTTGAATTTCAAGCTAGTTATTGTTTTATTTTGATACTTTTTTTTTGTTTTATCTAATATCTTCTACAGCGTAAACTGTAAAATTTTGTTGTTTTTTTTAATTAACGATTTGGTTCTTGCTTATGGCTATGGCGTAATTTTGATTACGACGAAGTTTTTTCAAAATTTTGAAAATATTATTTTTGGTTTATCAAATCTCGACAAAAATGAGGAGTGTTATAAGTTTATAGTGTGTATCGTGTGGAATTATGTATCTGTGTTTATGTCTGCCGTCTTGTAGCTCTTAAACGGCTTAACGAGAGTGCTCTTAGCATGTCTAATCAATTTTTTCGTGCTCTTAGCATGTCTAATCAATTTTTTTCTGGTTGATAAATGAATGGGAGCATCTTTCACAGGTCTAATTCAGTCAAAATTTTGTATTCGTTGGTATTCGAAATTTCTCACGTTTACCTTATAATATATAAAAAATCATTGTAGCTCTGAAATAATGCTGAAGCATCACAAACATTTTTGAAAAAACACAACTCTCTTACGAATTTGCAACAGATGTCTGTATTTTATTTGGGTTCAATAGGAAGTTTTCTAAATTTAAAACTTTTTTTGGATTATAGACATATTTATATCTAAAGGTTCTTTTCACAATTGTTGCTTACTTTTTTTTTATTCAAGTATTGGTAATTTCTTGCGATTTTTATAATTTATCATAATTTTACTTTTTTTTCGAATTTTTTGTAGATATAAAGTTCAATATCAAATTTTAATCATTATAAGTCTGAAATAATGCTGAAGCGTCACCAAAAGCTAAAAAAAACAGCTCTTTTTTGAATTTGCAACAGAAGTACATATTTTGTTTGGTTTCAATCGGGAGTTTTCTAAATTAAAATTTTTTTTGATTGTATATTTATCGTTACAGGTTATTTCACATTTTTTTACTTGTTAGTTGCTGATTTATTGTTTAATTAGTTTTTTTTTGTGATTTTTTTGTATTCATAAAATTTAACATCAAACTTTAATCATTGTCAGTCTGAAATATTACTGAAGCGTCACCAATTTTTTTTAAAAAAAGTGTTTTTTTATTTTAATATATCTTTATCTGCAGGTTATTTTCACATTTTTTTACTTGTTAGTAAGCTTATTATTTTTTTGTTGCTTACTTTTTTTTTATAAATGTTTTGGTAATTTTTTTTAGGATTTTTTTAATTTATTATAATTTTACTTTTTCTTTTGAATTTTGTTGTATTTTGAGTTATATTGATAAGATTTTTTGATTAGTTCATGCGCAGAAACGTACGATATTATTAGAGGAGCTTTAATTTAAGCTATATTACAAGAGTTGATCTAAATAATTTATGAACGCATGTTATATTCGACGTCTGTTTTTGTTTTCATGTTCGTCGATATTTCGGAAACAGTTTAACAACTCACCTGAATCGTCTTATAGGGTACATCTCACAATTTTTCTAGATAACTTTTAATCTAAATTTTATTTTTATTAAATTTAAAAGGTGTTTTTTCTATACTGCACAATATCTTTTTTTGTTGATGGTAAACTTATTTTAATATTTCTATTTTCATATTGATTGATTCTAAAGTGAGGTAGGTATTATGGTTTATTTGGCATTTTTAAGATTTATTTTTTTTTCTCTTAAATAATTTTTTTTTCTGGCAGTACTGTACTGGCCATAGGTTTTTTCTTTCATTTTCATGTTTACATGTGTGTTTCGGTGAAATAAGATAATGTTGCTGCAGAATTTATAATTTGATTTTTTATGTACTATTTCGATTTGATTTTTTTTTTAATTTTTATGTATTATGTCAACTTGATTATCTGATTTGAACTGATTTTTTTTATTAGATCTTATTTAGGAATACAGTTAAAGCCATTTTATTTACAGATTTGAACACTCGGTAATGCTCATTAGTACTCATCTGTAAAATTTTGATCAATTGTGATAGGTGAGACTACGTATTCAATTTTGATTGACATAGTGGTAAATATATGCCCATGCCAGTCAGAACACATTTTCAAAATAACTAATGTGATAACTTGGTTTGCAATCAGGGATATTCTTTATTGTTTAATAGTGTTTTCTATCATATTGGCATCTCTATTCAGTGGCTTTCACAATCGAAACTTGGAATGTCAGTTTTTTACTCTTGATTGGGCGAACTTTCTATAAGTGTCATTTTGTTTCAGCTTGTTTTTTTGATATTTTGTTTTTTTAATTTTTCACATGACATTTTTCCTGATAAATTTGTATCTTTTAGGATTTATTTAACGTCTGTGGTTAGATTTTTGGTTTAATAATGATTAGACTAATAGTTTTATTCATCTTTGCATGCTTTCAATCAAATATTTTTATCATATAGAACGTGTTCAAGTTATCAAATATTTTTACTGATCGCCTTCTTCTTTTTTCTTACTTTTAAAACTTTCGAACGAAAATAAGTGAAAAAGTATTAATTTGAGTTTTCCTTAGACATTGTAACAAAGTTAAAGCAAATTCAGCGAAGCATTATTCATTATTTTAGGAAGTGAAAACTGACTAATAATAAACTTTGTTGCAATTTAAGATATTATAAAGCGTATAGTCTAAGATCCAACATAAGGTCGATCTTCACCTATTTACCAAACGGATAAAAATTATATTTCATCAATTAAAAAAAGGTTTTGAACATAATCGAAATAGGTTGTCTAGAAAAAAAGTCATGGCTATTATTAATTAAAGTTTTATTATTTTTTTAAATTGAACTTTGCCGCCGTGTTTACCAAACGAACTGAACTCCAGTGGAAAGATAATAATATACTCAGCATGCAACATCTATGTTGCCTTCGTTTTTCTGGTCCGTAATAGCTAGCTATTTTCTTCTATTTCACGCAATATTACGCGCATTTCCTTTTTTTTCTTGCTCCGATTTTTAAATTTGAAAACTTGGCAACCCTTATCAACGACCGAATTTTGTCAGGCAACCCTATACTGCGATATTCACAATAAAATTGTCTGTCTTTATTTTGATGGATGTGTTAATTGGTTAACAGAAAAGTGCAATTATTAATCGCCACTTACCTGTTTGTACTACGTAATAAAGACCAGGGGCTGCATAATACTTTCCACCAGAGTTCATTTAGTAAACAGGTTGTCGGTGAAATTCGAAAAAATTATTTTTAAAATAGTCTATTATGATCAAGTTACGCCAGTATAATACTTTGACGATGAGGCTACGAATTTTCACGCAAACCGTTCGCATGTTAAAAAGGGTCTTTTTAAGTTGTTTTTTTTTTTTAAATACACACATTGTCTGATCTATTATACGTTCCTAAAAAAAATTTCATAATCTCTAGATCTCTTCAAGTCACATTATTTATGCGAGGACAGTTTATGAAGCTTCATTCATTTTATTAAATTCTTGAATTGTTTTGACATAGAAACTCAAATTATTGTACGAGAAAGAATTTTCATGAAGAAAATGCAAAGTCAACCTAAATGTTCGAGGTTTAACATCAAATTTGTTGACCTAAAATTTATAATGAACTAGCCTCTCATAAAAACTTCACTTTTTTTTTTAACTAAAATTCTTGGTAAGTTTTCTCTAATTACTTGTTTAAATAGAGTTTGCAAGCGCCAGCAGTCTTTAAATTAATTTTAGCTTGAATTATTTTATAGAGTTTTAGCAATGGTTTAAGTGATTAATAAGTTTGGGTTTTAATGAATGTGGTTTTATCTATTATTGTAGGTAGATGTTTTCAGTTTTACAATCTATTTTGTTTTTGTGTGATGGTATTTTTATAGTTTTTATTATTTTAGTAGTTAGATACATTGGAGTATGTGTATGTATAAAGTTTAACGTTTTGGCTTTCACACAATGTTATCTCTGTCATTGACAACATTTAGTTTGATATAATTGGCTTCATTAAGCTTTCTCAAACAATAATTTCTAAACTGCAAAGTTAGTGTGAGAGACGTCATAATTTCTAGCACTAATTGAAATTAGAGGTTTTCCATTTGTACAAAATTTCAGAGCGAAACATGTTTAAACTTAGTTTTCCAACTTAATTACTTTGTTATATGTTGAAATAGTAGTTATATGAATTCAAATCAACTTGACACTTTACATTGTGACCACATATTTACATGTTTTTAACAAACAAATTCTAGATTTTCACCTGTTTTTCACACAAAAAAGAGAGAGAGAGAAAATTTGATTTTAGGAGCGCTGTGAATTAATTTACGTATTTTCTAATTAAGTTTCAAGCTATCAACTTAATTAAGCTTGGTGTGTGTGCGAATGTGCTTTGCATCGGTAAAAAGTCGATTAAAAATTTGATGGAAAATACCAATTGAACGGGAAGTTAAAGCTAATGTTTGTTCTGGTTTGATGTAAAGGTTATTTTGATAGACATGGCGCAGTCGTTATTAAAGTGTCGTTACCAACACGAACAATAATATTTTTACTACAATTTTAAGCAGAATACAGCATTAATTTTCATCAAAAAAGAGAAAAACAACAGAGAACATTTATGATATTATCAACTAGCTTTTATCAGATAACTCAATTTCCAGCATTTGTCATATTTTGCATCATTCAGATCAATTAATACTATCATGAGATAAATGATAATAATAAATTATTACTAAATAGATAAATGAAAAGTTAAAGAAGCGATGAGTCACATTTTGTTAATGATAGTATTTATTAGAGCGATTTAGACTAATGTGGTCACGCGAATTCTGTATAATTCTACATCTATTTACTGTAGAAATGGAGTTTCATTATTCATTAGCGTAATGCATTCTGTCAACTTAGAAAAATACTATAAAATTCTAGCGACTTACTAAATAATAATTGATCTTTTATTAAATGTGGCAACACTGCAATCAAATAATTTAAATTTTTTGATGTCTTTTTAAAATGCTCGGATAAAGTATGAGGTTGATGTCAAAGCTTTACATTTTTTTTTTATGAAAGAACAGTATTTTGATTGGTTTTCTGATTTTTGTTTTTTCATTGCGATCATTGTTATAGTTTTTATTATTTGACAGCAATTTGCATGATTAGTTACATTTCATTCTAAATATTTGATCATTGTCTTTTGTTTTTGTTAGGTAAGGTTTTGTTATACATATTATTATGTTATAAGCTATACATTGATGTATAGTAGTTCAAATAAAATAACGTTATATGGCCCTTCCTTTGCTGCGAAAGTTAATAGCCCAACAATGGATCGCTACTCAAAAAACTGTAAATATCAAGCTTTCACCTTTCTGACAAACAGCACAGATTTGGCTTACGTTAATATTTGCTTGATTGACGAAACATCCGGTATAAATATAATAATTATAAACATTTGTAATAAATGCATTTAGGTAAAGCAATAACCGATGCGATAGCATTTGTATCTTTCAGACAAGAAATCATTTTAAACTTTTTATTTTATCTGTTTGTTTAGAGATCTCGTCCGGCTCTAGATAATCTGTCGACACCTGTTCAAATCGTTTGTTCAATAATTAGTAATAGTATAGATATTATAGAAGCAGAATTTTAAGTAAGGCCATAAAACATTATTTCACTAGCTGGGACTAGTCTAGTTTTGTATATCTTATATTTCATTCTCAATTTTTACTTTTTAAATTTTATTAGTTACGCTTTTTTTATTGACTAGGAAATTAATCATTGTCTTATCGTGAAATGACATTGATTATAAAGGACCGATTGTTTGATGACGCTTGTCGATTGTACTGTTGTATAGACTTTAGTTATGTGTACTTTATGATCTTACAAATTTTGCAAATTGTAATATTGGGGAATGTTGTAATCATCTTTTGTGTTTTGTTATTTTATTTATGTTATATGATTATATTATGATAACGAGTTATCTTGATTAACTGTTGGTTTTGCTGTTTGAGTCTAATATTTCGATTTTAACGTCAATGACAGTGTTATAAAAATTTGATATATTTGTTTTTTTTTTTTTGAAATGGATTTGTTTTGACACTTTGTGAACAGAAGGAGAAATGTTATTTGTCGGAGATATTACTTATTTGAATAAATATTGAAAAAAAAATCAAACTTAATGCGACTAGCATTAGTAAAGTTTTTTAGTTTGTTTCAATAATTTTTAAATCTGTAGATGTTTAAAGTTTTTATCAGTTTATCAGTGAAATTTAACAGGCTATTTCGGCAGTTTGGGTTATGTTTCGTTTTTTTTTATTCAGCACATTGTTGTAATTAAGACTTTTCTAATTTTCTGACATAAACTTGTCATAAACGGCCAAGTTAGCAGCTATAGTTTTTTTTTATTTAAATCGTACCATGTTGAGACATTATTTATGAAATACATTGTCATAGTTTGTTGTGTTTAGTACTTTTTTGTAATATTGTGTTATAACGTGGTTTTTTATGGTGAAACTAGTTGGTATCAAGCTTCAAGATTAACTGTGGATATGCACTGCGACCTTTATGGATCTATTGTACTCCTTACAATTACAAACTTCTATACATACACACGACTCTTGCCTGTGGGAATCCCACGATTCCGTCAGACCAGACTCCAACGTACTATCGTTGGCCATCTGTTCCACCGAGCTCCTATCACTTAACCTCAATGTTTTATGTGGTGACACTTTTGATATATGATAAGTAAATTATTCCAAACAGTTCTCAAATTAAATTGTTTTGTAAAAAATTTGAAGAAACAAAGGAAACTAAAAAAAATAAATATTTGAAAACTACTGACACAAAAAATTAAAAGAATTGCTGTTAAATGTTATGATTGGTTAAAAAAATTTTGTCTCTAATAAAATTTGATTTTATTTTGGGCGCCTCCTAGCTTTGTTTTTGGTACCTAAAGTCTAGAGCCATTTTATCTACTAGTGCTTAAGAAACTAATTTAGGATTATTTTATTTAAGCATAGATTCGGCTATCTTTTCCAAAAATCTCCAAAGTGGCACGAAGCCAAAACTTAAATTCAATATTGATTTCCAATTTAAAGAGGTCTTGAATTTACCACATTTAAGCAAAAAAATAAAGTTAAATATTTATTTGAGCTTGTTAAATGTAGTTTAGTACACCGCCATCTCTAGCATTATATTGTACCAAAATAATACAATAAAGAAGTTGATTTTACTACTTTTATGATTATTCTTCAAAACAGAGCTTTAATGTATTATTTTACTAAGCAGAAATTAAATTTCTACCATTTTACCGAGCAAAAATATTATTTTTACTGCAATGGAGTGTCATTTCATTTAGATGAAATCACAATTTTGTTGATCTAATTAATTTATAGGAAAATTTGCAAAATAAATATAAAATTATTTAAAACAGTTTTCAATTTTTAGAATTGATACATGTTGATTTCTTACGAATTTTTGTCATACCGACAGAGGCGAAATGAATAAATAATTCATACAATAAGCTCAAAAAATCAAAACGATTCTTTTAAAATGTGTTCGTTCGTCGGAAAAATGGTTTATCCTAATTGTTCTCTAAAATATCTCAATTGCTAATCACAATCATCACTGATCTTGTTGTTCAATAAATATTTTCTATTCTAATTCCATTTGTATTCTAATAAAAATGTGAGCATTTATTTAATTGGTTCCTAGAGGTTGAGGCAGTCAAAACCTTTAATTAAATTATTAACTCAAATGATTGATTTTATGATAATTAGAACACCTACCTAATTATAAATTAATAATAAATCTCAGATTTTTAACACTTTTGTCATTTTGTTAACCTCATTTAAATGTCTCATCATTTTTGGAATGTAAGTGTCAAAAGACTTCCTTCCATTAGAAATGATTCACTAACTTTTACATCTATGGTTTTTTTTATTGACAAGGCCTTTTTTTTTAAGACATAGTCTTTTTCTTGGTATTTTTGAAATTTTAGCAAAAACTGAAAGAAAACAATTAGCAAAAATTGAATTTCAATATGTCTACTGGTTTCTAAAATATTACCGAATTTATGGTAACAATAGAAGGTTTTTATATCTTGCTAATCTTGTGTGAATATTAGCTCTTTTGTTTGTAAATATAGTTGATGGAGTTATCAACAATAAAAGTTTCTATTGGCGAAACACATATTGAGCAATTAAAGTGTGTTGAATAATTATTCATATTTTCTAATGGGCGTGTAATGATGGCTATTACTCACGAAGATGATACTTGTACCACGAGCAAGTAGTTTAATTATCTGAGTGGATAATAGCCGTGACACGCTAGTCAAATACTATACTTTATCTTCAATATTTTACTGCTTCTTTGTGTTAAAGATTTTGACGGAACGATTGAGTAATATTTTATCAAATAGCTAAAATTACTCAATAAACAATTGAAATAAGTATCATTAGTTGCTAAAATCGACTCACTCAATCATAGATTGTAAGATAATTGTAGATAAAATAAGTTTTATGCATCTGAGATGAAAGCCCGGCAATATCCAACGTTCTTTCCAGTTATAAAAATAATTGAAAATCTAAAATTAATAAGTTTCTGGTTTAAGATATTGCTCTATTAGTCTTTAGTTAAGCCGATCAAAAAAATTAATAAAAAGCGTTCTGAAATAGAATGATAGAACCTAAATAGAAACAGTTAATTAAACTCTTCAGAACCAGTGCTCTAGATTCTTTATCAAACCAATTATTTTCATTTAGTTTATCCTGGCACTCTTCGATCTTCACCCCAACTCCTTGAGCTTATATTACTTTTTTGAAGTTGATTTTTTCTTTCTGCTGTTATAAAAGAAATTATACATCTCTAATTAGTTTTTCGTGTCTGCTGCTGCTTTTAACGCTGAATGAAACGTGGTTTTCTAGTTAAACATGAAAAAAAGTTTTAATTCTCATTTCATGTACCTTTTATACAACGACACCAGTAAAAACCAAAATCTGTATTGTTGAATAACATCGAAACACCCTTTCGTATTTAAATTGGAACAAACTGAGTTTAAAAAAAAAGTTTTTTTTTCTCGCGCAAAGTCCCTACGATGTAGTTGGGATGTCGCAGCAGATGACAAACGGGTAAAATCCCTAAACCAACCCTAATATTGATCTAGCTCCTGCTTTCTATCTCTCTCTGTCTGTCTTTCTGCCTCAGAATTCACAAGTGAATTCTCTGACATCCTGCAGCAGCTTTCAAAAGCTTCACCTGATAGCTTAAAAAGAATATGATGGCTTTTTCCGATAGAGATTAATAATCGCTTTTAATCCGTAACTGAATTTTTCAAAAGCTTTTTAGATGTTTAATTAATAACGCTTTTTTAAAAAAAAAATAAGATTTACTTTGATCTGATAATTTTGTTTTTAGGTTATATGAAACTTTTTGAAAGAAGGTAGATTATCGAAATATTTTTTTAGTTAATGTAAAGTTACGATAGGGATGACCGTTTTTAATCACTGTTATGCAAAAGCCTATAGCATTTGTTTTTGAAAGAATTTATTAATCAAAGGAAAACTTGTATTTTTCTTTTATTGTCGCGTTTTTTTCTTTTGTAAATCAGTCGGGCAGTCAAAGGAATTTTTTTGCTGCAATTTTTAATTTGTTTTCGAAGAATTCTAGTGAATCAATAGAAATGTTAAAAAATCAACGCAAAAATGTGTTTTTGTAATGTGGAGAAATGGTGGATGCGCCGGGCGAAATGGAGCAATGGTAATATACTAGGTCAGACTTATTGGCGTTACGATACAATTGAGATGATAAAGCACCTTTTGCACAATGTTCAACATATGTAAAGCGAAATAATTATCATAGATTAACTTCCTCCCACATAAAATATTGCAGATTTGTCGATTTCCGAATGCAGGTCAGGATAGCCCTATGAAAAATGATTTGAACCGCCTACAGACAATATGACGCAGATTTTGACGTCATTGTATGTAGACACAGAATCATCCGAGCATAAATAGCTCTTCTGTATTGAATTTCAAAGTAAATTAGAGGCTTTATTTATTGCAATCGCTTCATATTTGTACGTGGGTTGATTGTTAGTTTATTTCCTTTCCTCAATCCTGTCTGTTTGATTTTTATTTTTGATTCTGTAGAGGAATCATGTAGCAATAAAAGCGGTTATTTTTATTCTGAAAATTGCATTTGTCGAAAGCACCATTGAGGATAATCTAAACTGCTTTTGTTTTATTCTCACGCTTACATGAAAATAGCCAAATCAAAGGTTCAATTTCAACTTTTAAATTTGATTTTAAAGATCTTCTTATTAATTTAGAATGAGTTGAAGCTTCTACAATTGATACGTATTTCATTGACAACAGTTCCTACAAAATAAAAAAGTTACGCGTTTTTCTGTTTTCAGATAAACTATCATGAGAAGTTGAATAGTTAAACAATGTTAAAGTCTACATTAATTAAAAAAAGTTAATCAATCATAGGTAGCATGTTTTATCAGATTTTTAGCGATAGCTGAAAAAAATTATTTACAAAAATAGAAAAGCAAACAAAATAAGTGATGGTTTTTTGATTTTTCTTAATTTTTTTTTTGGTTTTTTTTTTGAAAATATTTATGTAGTTTTTAATCATTGTCTGCTTTAGAAAAATTAGCAAAAAACTATAAGAAAGCAAAGAGTTAGCTAAATAACTTTAATATTTTAGAAAAGTCAAAAGCTGAAATAAAAATTACAAAAATAAAAGGGCAAGCAAAATAAGTGATGAGTTTTTTAATTTTTCTTAATTTTCATGCTCAAGAGTTTTTTCCTCTTTTTTTTTGAAATTTTTTATTTAGTTTTCAATCGTTGTGCCTGCTTTTGAAAGTTTAGCAAAAAAACTATAAGAAAACAAACAGTTAGCTAAAAATTTTTAATATTTTTGAAAAGGCAAGCAGGATAAGTGATGGGATTATTTTAGAAAAGGCGATAGCTGAAAAAAAAATTACAAAAATAAAAAGACAAACAAAATAAGTTTTTGATTTTTCTTGATTTTTATCCTCAAGAGTCTTTTTGTTTTTTTTTTTCTGAAAATTTTTATTTAGTTTTTAATCATTGTCTGCTTTTGAAAATTTAGCAGAGAACTATAAGAAAACAAACAGTTATCTAAAAAAATTTATTATTTTAGAAAAAGCGATAGCTGAAAAAAAAAGAATAAAAAGCAAATAAAATTAGTGATGGGTTTTTTGGTTTTTTTTAATTTTCATGCTCAAGAATTTTTTCTTTTCGGTTTTTTTTTTAAATATTCATGTGGTTTTGAATCATTGTGTCTGTTTTTGAAAATTTAGTAAAGAACTATAAGAAAACAAGCAGTTATCTAAAAAGTTTTAATATTTTAGAAAAGGCGATAGCTGAAAAAAAAGAATATCTACAAAAAGAAAGAGGCAAACAAAATAAGTGATGGGCTCTTTGATTTTTTTTAACTTTTATGCTCAAGGGTTTTTCCTTTTGGTTTTTTTGGAAAATATTTATGTGGTTTTTAATCATTATACTGCTTCTGAAAATTTTGCTAAAAACTATAAGAAAACAAACGGGTAGCTAAAAATTTTTTATATTTTAGAGTAAAAAAGTTGGGTAATTGAATTTTGTTAAAGTCTACATTAATAAAAAGAAAAGTGAATTGCTCATGGGTAACATGTTTTATTACAATACCATAGACAAAAGAAGGCGAAGTTGACTGTTAGACAGCATAATAAGGTTGAAAGAAAATTTAAATAGAACTAAAATAAACAGTAGAAAAGACGAATATTTTCAAAAATTAAAAAGCTACCAAAATAAGTGATGGGATTTTTGAGTTTTCTTAATTTTCATGCTTTAGGTTTTTTCCTTTTGGTTTTTCTGAAAATTTTTGTTTATTTTTAATCATTGTGTCGGCTTGGAAAAATTTAGCAAAAACCTATAAGAAAACAATTAGCTAAAATTGCATTTTACATTTAATATTTCTATTGATTTTCAAAATATAACTAGCTTGATGGTAAAAATAAAATGTTTCTATATACCTACTGCTATATTATGTGATATACATACTATTCTCTATCTAAAAGTTGTACACTACAAAGAGTTGTACAAAAAAGAGAAGAGAATAGAAGAATAAATGTAACCAAAAAAATATGAAAAAAAGAGAAGATACGAGAAAATGTTAGGAAAAGGGTGTTGAAAACGGGAGAATAAAAGATAAACAACTTGTTGAAGAAGTTGCTGAACAAATGAACTAAAATAAAAATAATAGAAACTATGAAAGGCAAGTAATAAAAGCGGTTATTTTTATTGTGAAAATTAGATTTATTGAAAACACCATTGATGATGATTTAAACCACTTTTTTTATTCACACTCTTGACAGAAAAATATCAAAATCTAAATGAAGTTATTCGTTCAACTTCAACTTTTAAATTGGATTTAAAATTTTTTTTTATGAGTGGTCTACTGTTGATTATTTTGACAAAAGATTTTTCAAAATAAAAAAGTTATGAAGTATTTTATGTCTAGAAATAAACTATTCATAAAAAGTTGAGTAATTAATCTTGTCTACATTTACAAGAAAATGAATTAAACATGAGCAGCATAATCTATTTGTTTTACCACATTACCACTACACTTTCTAGGCATAAAAGAAATCTAATTGTCAACATATTCTTGAGTAATGTCATTAACACTAATGCCTGTTTGAATTTCAATTTTCACAGATAATCCTAAATGTTTTTAATTGGATTTATATCAGGACTCTGCGAGGGCCATTTTATTACCTGATTTTTTCTGTTAAGAGTACTCTTTTACGACATTTGCTGTATGTTTGTTTATCAATTGTCTATTTGTTTTACCACATCACCACTACATCTTCTAGGCGTAGAAAAAATCAATTTATTATTATTTTCTCGAGTTATGCTATCAACACCAATGCTTGTTTGCATTCAAACCTCCAAAGATGAGCCTAAATATTTTTAATTGGATTTATATCAGGACTCTGAGAGGGTCATTTCATTGCAATTTTCCTGCTAAGAATTCCTTCTTTACGGCATTCTCTGTATGTTTTGGATCGATGTTCTTGATTGTACCCTCTATTACATGAAATGGGCGCATCCCATTAGGAGAAAAGCATCCCCAAAGTTTTACATTAAAATTTGCGTATCTAAAATTGAATAAATCTTTTGTTATTTTGGAGGTCTTGTTCTTTGCATTTTATTAGAACTGACTCTAGTTATATTTTGTTTTGCCATAAAACTGAATGGTTTTCTATATCCAGTTATTAATTTTATCTTTAAAATTTTAATCTTTTTTTTTATTTTGGTTGTCTTTTTACAGGTTTTTTGTCATCCAGTTCTACTTTATTAGTGCTACTTCAGTCTTACTTAGTGCGACTCAAATATTCTTAAAAAGGACTCTATTACATAGACTTCATACACGTCTATGTAATTTATTTAATTTTGCTGTTTTAAAAACAGATAAGTAACAATCAAACAAGTCAATAATCAATTGCAATCGATTTTTTTAAATGTTAATTTTCTGATTGCTTAAAGTATATTTTTTATTTAGAAGAATAATCACACTTATTTAGAGCGATTCTATTATTACTAATCAGCTCTAGGAAGGGTTTCTTTGTGATCCAAGGTTTTTGTTTTATTGATTATTTTCTAGAAAATAACTTTCTTAAACATCCTAGAACATTAGTAATTCCATCTGTTAACTTAATTAGTCATTACTTGATAACCTACTGCGACTAATAGATTAGAGTCTCGGGATCTTTATTAGATATATTTTACTTGCCAACTTGGCTCAAGATAATTCCAAATAGAGATGTTCATTTGAGATCGATTAATTAAAAAATCGATATGGTTAAAAATGACAGAAAAAAGACAGCTTTTTACGAGGCTACAACGCTAGAACAGTTGACATCGAATATTTGTAAAATAATTTTTGATTTCTCAATCTAATCGAGAATCGATTTTTTTCAATCTTATTGAAATTTTTTTTTCGAAAAATACTTTTTATTTTTCTGTTATTTTGTTGCAGATAATGTTTTATAATTTATTACAATATCTCTTTTATATCTTTGTTCAGTTTTTCACGGCAATACATGCATGATAAATATTTAATTTATGAAAATTTCAATTACAAGAAATTTTTGGCTAATATGTCGCCATTCAACGATTTTCACTGAATTAGGGTTTGTCAATTAAATGCAAAGGAGCCACCTTAATTCCTCTTAAGATGGGGGGTTGTTGGATATAGCTAATGATGTAGTGATTTGAATTCTGTGGGCAGTTTGGTGCAACATACTCACGCATAATAAAACATTAAAATTTAAGATTTCAATAAATAAGTCACTTATCTTAACAAGTGCCCATTTTATTAAACTAATCTAGGATTATTTGCAAAATGAATTAAATGCTCTGCCACAGCCGTCTCTACTTAACAAGCCGTGAACAACGAAATGTGGCAACTCTGTCAGCGGGTCTATTGGCCTTCACTTGGTCAAGCTTCAAATGTGTTTATTTAATTTTTCAGGTGGCAATACTTTTGTTTCAAACTTCAAACAAGTGAAACTGTTTGTGGTTTATGTGTATTTTGTCTTTTACTGTTTTTCAAAGTCTTTAATTTGTTGTCAATAAAATGCACTATTTAACAGAGGATAATTTTTTGAGGTTAGGTGCGGTTTTGTGGCGTAAATGGGATTACAAAATTTGTACAGTGACTTAGATAAGTTAACTATTAGTTAATGTGATCTGAAAGTCATACCTATGTAGTTCTACTATGGTCTTAGCTGAGCACACTGCCGCAATAGACCCACTAACGCTGTTGCCAAGTTGGTGTTCACGGCTTGTTAAGTATAGACGGCTGTGGCTCTGCAGTATATCTACTTGATGGGGTTCAAATAAAACGAAACAGTGATATATGTAGTAGATTTTATTAAGAGTAATTTCTATTTTGTTCAGATCTTTCCTCAGATGGCTTTAAATCACAAAATTATTTTCTTTTTTACAAAAAGGTTACGAAACGTGTGACACAAAAACTAAATGATGAACAAACTAATCCAGGACAAGCTTTTTTCAAAAAAAAGTGGCATTTATATAGGTACGTAGAGAAAAATATGGAAGGCAAACATCCTGCTTGATAAGCAGCACACGCATTTCTGATAACCCGGCACCACTTATTCGCATTTCCATGTGTTAGACGTTTTTCCCATTACCGCTCCCAAAGTCAAATAGCTCAGGGTGTCTCCAGAATATTATAGTGTCATATTTTTCTTTCCATCAATCATGAGGCTAACTTACTTTTGTCACTTTTATTTTATTTGTACATATTAGGCTATAACGAAAGATCAATCTAAAATTCAATTATAGTAGGCATATAATATCTCTTATTAGCTGCTAAATATATATTTTAGAAATAGAATGGGTAAATTTTTTCTAAACTCAAAAGAAAAATATTTTTTTGTTACTTTTGTGTTTGGGGATCTGCTTTAATCTCGGGCCCCAGCAGAGGAAGCATAGAAATAATTAATTTCTATAAAAAACATTGAAAATATCCCTTGCAACAAATTAAAAAATAAAACTGTTTTCTCCACTCTTTTTATCCCTTTCGGTATTCGTTCACCTTGAGTTTTAATTTCCCGTGCTTTTCAGTCTGCTTTAATGCTTCGTTGATCACACTTAATATTTCTTGCACACAATCTACCTGCCAGACGAATTATATTTCGACAACCCCTCTTGTTGGAGTTAGTATATTTACGTAAAGGGCATATTATGGTACAATACACTTGATGTAATGTAACTTTTATATCGTGCGATTAATCTGAATGCTTATTAGGAAGTAAGCTTTGGAATTGGGAGAGTTGTTCTTTTTTTTTAATTATGTCAAAGGTTAGTTTGACATGTAAAGTCCAATTAAAATTTCGATTAATATTTATTTGTCTTTTTATTATATCACCCACTGTTGCTTATAATGCTTATTGTCTCACTATACAGTGTTCACATATTACATATTCATATTTGTTTAGAGTCGATCGGTGCTTAGCTGTCTGGAAATAGTGCTTTCAGAGTCTGGCCGAATGAGTGGCGTTGGTTCGAGTCACACCCAGACGGGGTCTTTTTCTAAAAAGAAAATGCTTTTGTCTGATGAAAAAGGTCGTAGACAATATTCCTGTTAATCTTAACTTTACTATATAAATTAAAGTAGTATTTCTTTGTGTCTCTTCTTTCTTCTTGTCGCTCTTTCATCTTCTCTTAGTCTATATCATTGACTATTTTGTTTAATCTTTCTCTCTTTCTTTACCATTTTGTTAATGACTTCTCTATCATGTACTCATGCGTTCATCATGTACTTTAAGGTTTTTCTATTTTCTACTCAATTTCTTCCCTTCAAAATCTATTTTCCCTATCTTTATTTCTGCATCTGTATATGGCAATCATTTTGCTCTTATTTGCTTTTTTATATACTGTGATGGTTTTTCTATAATTAGAAAAACTTTTTTCTCTATTTCTCTACCTGTTTTTTTACCATATTTCAGCACCTTGTCAGATCTAACTAACTCTCCTATTTCTCTTATTTTTATCTTCAAACACATTTTTCTTTGCTCTCTGATTAAACACTATTATCTTTATTTAATTTTCTTTCACGTCAAATTTTTTTTTTGTGCTATTTTTTTTATGCGTTTATTATTTGGCTCATCGACTTATTCTCTTTCTTCAGTCGCCACTATATATCTTCATATATCTATCTTTTTTTTTCATACTACTTCTCTCTCTCTCTCTCTCTTTAGGGCATAGACCATGGAGGAACATAGATAGCCCCTTGAACATATAGGGAACCCTTGCTCAAGTTTTTTTTTCGTTCCCAATCATTTGCTTGCTCTCATTCTCTCGTCTTATACTTTGATCTTCTTATATATTTTTTTAGTTTTCTTTCACATATATTTTACATATTTTTGTTGTTTGATTTTCTAACTCACTGTCTATTAATGCATTCAAAACGTTCTTTTTAGTTTGATTTAGTTGGTTTTAGTTTATTTCAGTTTATTCTAGTTCATTCCAAATCATTTTAGTTTAGTTCATTTTAGTTTAGTTTAGTTCATTTTAGTTTATTTCAGTTTCTTTTAGTTCACTTCAGTTCCGTTCAGTTTATTCTAGTTCATTTGAATTTATTTCAGCTTAATATAGTTTGTTTTAGTTTCTTCAGGTTATTTTAATTTATTATAGTCTGTTTTAGATTAATTCAGTTCATTTTAGTTTATTTCAGTTATTTCTAATTCGTTTTAAGACATTTTAGTTTATTTTAAACTATTTCAGTTTAATTTAGTTGGTTTTAGTTTATTTCAGTTTATTCTAGTTCATTCCAATTCATTTTAGTTTAGTTCATTTTATATCAGTAAACATATCAATGATCAATGTGATCAATGTAACTTCCAATCTTCCTGGAATGGCTTGAAATATTCTAAAGCATGAAAGGTTATATCACTTAGCATTTTGTGAAAGTGTAATGCTTTATGCAAACCTGACTACAGCGCTGTTTCGTTCTCATTGAAACTCATCAGGCCAGGGTATTGCAGAAACCAGTACACTATCCACAGTGCAATACCCTGGCCTGATGAGTTTCAATGAGAACGAAACAGCGCTGTAGTCAGGTTTGCATAAAGCATTACACTTTCACAAAATGCTAAGTGATATAACCTTTCATGCTTTAGAATAGTTCATTTTAGTTTATTTCAGTTTCTTTTAGTTCACTTCAGTTCCTTTCAGTTTATTCTAGTTCATTTGAATTTATTTCAGCTTAATATAGTTTGTTTTAGTTTCTTCAGTTGATTTTAGTATTGTAATTTATTATAGTTCATTTTAGTTTAATTCAGTTTATTTTAGTCCATTTCAGTTATTTCTAATTCATTTCAAGACATTTTAGTTTATTTTATATTATTTTAGTTTAATCCATTTTATTTTAGTTCAATTCAGTTTATTTTCGTTTAATTCTGTTTATTCTAGTCTATTTCAGTTTATTCTAGATCATTTTAATTCATTTTAGTTTATTAGAGTTTAATTCAGTTTATTTTAGCTTTTTTTTTGGTTTAATCTAGTTCATTTCAATCTATTTTAGTTTCATTCAGTTTATTTTAGTCTATTTCAGTTTATTCTAGTTTATTTCAATTTATTTTAGTTTAATTGAGTTTAGTTTAGTTCAATTCAGTCCATTTTAGTTCACTTGAAGTTTATTTCAGCTTTTTTCTGTTTATTCTATATTTATTGGCTCTTTTCTCTTCCTCAATGGAGCTCCCTTGCCTCTCTGGTAATTTGTCTGTTTATTTTTACCTCCTTTTTTATTTTCTCCGACACACACATTCCATGCGCATAATACATCGCGATTATGCGATGCGATTTAAGATAAATTATTCTTACGTTGTTTTATTTCTTATCTTTTAGTCTTTTTTTGTAGATTGTTTACTACCCATTTGTTGACTTCCGAAAAAGCTCTTCTTTGTTCTTCACGTTGTTGAACACTTCCCTAACTATTTCATTCTTATACGTCCATGTCTCATTCGAAATCTTATCCGTTTTAGTCGATTTGTTTTTTTAGGGGTTTCTTTTTTTTTCATTCATCTCTCGTTTTTCCTTAATTTTTTTGATTTTTTTGAGAGGTTTCGACTTTACTTTACTACTGAACAGAAAGAATTTTTATCAGAATGTTACTACTGAAATGGTATAGAGTAGTTCTACTTTATACCCCCTTGCTTTGAAGTGTTTTAAGTCATATAATCGGACCGGATGGATATCAATGATCAACAAGTTTATCAGTGTACTCAAATTAACGTGTTTAATTTCAGAGAATTAGGATCTATCATTAAGGTCAGGTCGGCTTCTAGCTCGAATTCCAGAAGTGGTGTAGAATGTATGACTTAAACTGAGACAAACTTTTCTATAAAACAAAAGATGAGTTGGTTTGTTTTGAACAAAAAAACTCTTGGTTTGTTTTCTTTTTAATCATTCTTACTTTAAAAGTTTTTAATTTGATAGGTTAAACATATACTATGCGTCTAATGACAGTAAGTACTATTTTTTTTTATTAAGATGATAAAAAAATCATTTTGATGTCACTAGAAAGCTTAGTGTCGAGATATCTGTAAATTGATCTCATTAAGAATTGTACTATTTTTGTACTAATTGTACTACAATTGTACTAAAATTAAATGATAAAAGTACTCTGTGTTTTTTTTCTGCATCCCCGACACTTTGTGTGCATAACTTGATGATCCAAAGAAACTCATATTTGCATGTATAGAATTAGTTTGGATTAAGAAACGTTAAGAGTATAAAGAAAAAAAAAGACTCAGAAGTTTAAATTTTTATACTGAAGAAAAACTGCCAATTTGAGGCAAAATTACAAAATTAGTAAAATTAAGAAGCGTATAAACTGACACACCAACAATAAAGATCATAAAAAATAGTTGCAAAAAAAGGATAGAAAAATGTGACATATTAAACACACATTGGATAATTTAAGGCTACTTAAATTAGATCCGAATAGATCAGACTGGAATATATTAAACAGACAAGTTGGTGGTCTTGATTGAAATATTGATCTATCACAAGCAATCATATTCTAAATGCGAAATACCTTTTATGTACTTTTTGGGTTTTTTGCATTTTATCAGTTCTAACTGTGATTTTTACTAAAATGACCCTCAGGTCAGGTCAATGGTATAGACATTAATAAACGGCACTATAGAGACACAAGCCATGATCTCTCCTAAAACGCTCTAGACTTGACTGAATTGAAATAGACAAAATTGTAGTAAGCTAGATTAAATTTGCCAGATTAGGTTAAAGACGACTGGATTACGGGAAGAAAAAGAGAAGGAGCAGGGCTTATGAATATTATTGCGATTGAACTGCTGAAAAGTCTTAAATGGATTCTTACCAAAGCTATAGTAGCTCTTCGAATTTAAACCTCAGGGAAAATATTAAAAGATAATTGCCTTAACTTTTCACAATTTGGTAAGATATGATCAATGATAATATTGTATG
This sequence comes from Lagria hirta, assembly GCA_947359425.1. Taxonomy (NCBI): domain Eukaryota; kingdom Metazoa; phylum Arthropoda; class Insecta; order Coleoptera; family Tenebrionidae; genus Lagria; species Lagria hirta. The sequence continues at coordinate 10,240,042 of OX375796.1, read as the reverse complement.
TAAAAGAAAGATTACAAATAAACCTCAATGTAGAACATCAACTTTAAAAAAATAACATTTACTCTACTGAAATTTATACGCGAATCATTGATTTTTAACGTACACTTGTGCAAAAAGCTTAATTCTTCCGTGACTAGAACTGAAAAGTTGGTAGCAATCTAAAAAACTGCCCTAATAACACAAATTCCTAGAACTACTTGATTAAATACCAAGTTCTATAAAAAAATTCATACGATCGATTGCGTTTTTTTACATCGAAACAAAACTACCACCTGGTACCTTTGACGATAAAAAAGCAGCCGAACCAACATAATTATAAAATGAAATATGCTTTAAACAAAAAAAAAGAATTTAATAACATTGATACTATAGATCATTGTATTGTAGACGTTTAATGGTGTCTGAGAGCGTCTCAAGACATGACTTATAATCTGAAAATTGGAACATAAAGAGAAGGAACAGCAGCGGGTCGCTCGCTTTCTGCATTATGAATCCCCTCTGGCTTGGAAATTTCTCTTCAGGAAATTCAGAAACGGATCTGCCCCAACAATGATTTTTATCATTACAGGATTTAATCGAAAATTTGTACGCCGACTTGGGAATATCAATGAACGAATTGAGTTTTTGAGATTTCTATCGATGACGTCAAAAAGGTAATGATTGCTAAAAACTTTTTCTTGCCTTATTTGAGCAACGTTTTACGCTCAAATTACTTCTTCTGACGCTTTTAAAATGTTAAACTTTAAAATAAATTTGAGTGAAATTGCTGGATGTGCGCCATGATGTGAGTTCAAATGTGAATGCAACGCTTTATCGCTGATTTAGAACCTCAAATTTTGACGCTTAAGTAAATAATTTGACAGAAAATAAGTGGAAAAACACAAAGAGAATTTTGGAATAATAAAGTTGATTTTCACTTTAAAGAAATGTCAAGAATGAAAAGCGCTACATGATTTAAACAGTTTATATCGATCTGGTCTAAAATTAAAAAGCGTCGTTGTAGATCTAAAAGATTAAATAAACGCTTTTGAACTAGTTAAAGTATATAGGACGAAGTAACAGAGTTTGTAAAAGTAAAATTAAACAATACTTTAACTTTTGAAAACAAACATACCATCAACAAAACATCTTTAGAAAATCTTAGACTAATTTAAACCGTCAAGAATGTTAAAAGATTAGGTGCTTGAGAAACTTTTCATTTTCCAAAAAGTTAATAAAGTTTTCAATGACAAAACAGTATTTAACAATATCACTTACATTTATGGCAAACCCTTTTCTAAAATATGACAAATCCAGAAATCCATGCTAAATATATCTTTTAACTGGAGTAAGAATGGGATCTTCAGGCTAATCCAAGTGATTCATAAGAAGCTCGCTTTTAAATTGTTGAATTTCCACGCAGATGCTGAGAAGCTATCAGCTTTGTGTAGGTAAAAGACTTAAATTTTTCTTTTCCATCTCCTTTTTTGTTTCAGTCATAATACTTTTTTATTTCGTCTGATTTTTCTTGCAAAATGAAAGCTGATGGACGTCATTGTTGTGAATGAGGTCACTTCTGGTATAGTCTAGCAAAATTATAAGAATCTGTGCGGATTGTACAATATGAAAAATGCAGGCTTAATCTATGAATACAAGCTGGCTCAATGCTTTTATCTTTTAACTTCAAAGATTTTGCAACAAACTTTTTTTCCTAATGAAGCAATAGTCTATCACTAGATTGTTTTCCAATTTTTCCTCTTTTATACACAAATATTAAAATGGATTTTCAACGTTTGACGATACTCAATATACAATAAAATTAAAAATTATCTGTAAATACTAACATATTCGCCTTAGACAATTTTTTCGGTTTGTTAAGAAATATACTAACTTATTCTTGTCTAAATCTAACAAATCGGTAAGCTTGCTTCTGCAATAATCCTATTAATGTATGATTTTTTATTAATATACTATTTTTTTTACTACTAAATCAACCAACTAAGAAGCTAAAACCAGTCGCGTTTTTACAAAATATAGATAGTTAACAGAGATCTTTAGTGTAACTGTAACACAAGCTTGTCACACAAAAATTCTGTGATAAATATCTAAAGCAATAAGGTATACCTAAATTTGAACTCGAAACATCTTTAAACTGTTTCTGCGATCCCGCCATTTAATTTAAATAATTGTAATAATAATTTATAATAGGCTTAATCGGTTTAGTCCTTCCCTGAGACAATGGTTTTTTTAGCACCGCTTACTTTCCTATCCAAACAACCAATGGAGCATTGCATATACGTGAACAGTACTCGACGGCATGTTGTTGCATTGGTCTACTGGATCAATATCGGTCGCAGGTATTACATGTACAAATACGGCTTTAATCATTTATTTATTAAAATACGAGTGATATTTCTTGATTGTGGTTGTTTCTAAATATTTTAGTTTAACAGATAAATAAACACTGAAGTATTGTTTATTTATTCTACCCACAAATAAACTATTTATTTTGTGCCAGTTTTACTCTCTTTAATACATAATTTATTTTTTTAATTTTTGGAATAAGGAAAATATATACATAGTTTTAATTTAATAAGAAACAAAAACTTAAAAGTATTTTTGTTGATGTTAGTAGAACCTATAAACTGAAAATTTTGAATCCAACTCTGTGGATCACACCAATTGAACGAGACAGTCAGTCAACAAATTGCGATGAGTAACGTGATCGATATAAGAAAAACGAATTGGCCGGTTCTATAGCCGAAGGATACACATGACATATATGTCCTGCATCAACAACACTTTGTAGGATTCTATGTATTTTTAAGCATCTTAAGAATCTTATAAATACAAAAAATGGGCAGATGCACGTTTCAAATTACTTTGATTCTTCTAATTGAATATTGCTTAAACGGTTAGAGTTAGGAAAAATGTATCTAAACTCTATTCACTTTCAAGAAAGAGTGCAAGAAAACAAATGCATGCAGGCTCCACGTGAGCATATCTATATCACGTGAGCATGTAGTGGGAGATGGTTGACGATTATTCCGATAGGGCAGGTCGCAGAAAAAATTGTTTATTCTATTTTAAATCAAATTGTTTTCAATTCGGTTTAAATATATTTAAAATATATTAAGTTTAAATATATTTAAAATCATATTTTAAATATATTTAAACATTTACGAAACAAATGCACAATGCACCCCTGTGCTTTCGAATGCCAGCTCCGCCAGGATTTCAAGAACTCGATAACACGTAGACTTTATGAATGGATCACGTCCAAACATACTATGTACTATTACTCTTTCTTGAATTTGAACAGACTATAGATATATTTTTTTCGTAGGGGTTTAAAAATTTTATAAGCATTAATATTTAGATTTTTTTGTAGGTCAAACCGTTTACGGTTTATTTTTTATTTTTGTTATCGAGAAATAATTTAAAATAAATTAAGAGCACAGAAATAAATTAATTGAAAATGTTGGAATATATTACAATAAAAGCATTTTTATGCAAGTGAATAAATACATGATGTAAGATTTAGAGGCATTGTTTATTTACTAACTAATTAGTAAGTATTACCATATTGTTAAATAGATAATAATTATTACATAATGTAATATTTATAAAAATTCTTACTTTATTATCTAATTAGTTTTGCTAATTTATAGTTTATTATTATATATCGTGTATATTTTTCAAACTATTTGGAAGTAGGAGTATTAATAGTTATTGATATACTTCTATCTCTTAATAATTTAGCTTATAATTTATCTTCAATTTTTAAGAAATAAAGACATTTATGGGAAACCTAAGTTTATGACTACGCCCAGTCTTTAACAAGAAAAAACCAAGCCAGTCAGTAGGCAGCTGAATCATTTAATTTCAAACTAAATTGCAAAATAAAATAAATTAACGAGACTCTTTGTGGTTAATGACTGACCTTAAATTGAAAACTTATATTTCTTCCTTGCGATCGATCGCAGGATCTCTTTAGAATCCCAGGCACCATTTTGTTATGCCCACAAAATCTAAAAAAAGATTGTTGAGCTGGTGCACACTCGAACACGCCCTGACGACAAGTTTTAGGAAAGTAATTAGCGTTTTTAAAATGTTGAATATTTTTTAAAGATTTGCAAGAACACAAGAAAATAAGTATACACACTCTCTTATATCAAAATTGATATATCAGTTATATAAATTATCTAGTCAGTGACACTTGCTATAGCACTTATACACACTCTCTTATATCAAAATTGATATATCAGTTATATAAATTATCTAGTCAGTGCTATAGCATGTTACACTTCTTGTTCTACAAAACATTTTGTCGCACTTATTTCTTATGCGTGCGATAAACGAGTCAAGGTGTATACAACGATACAAAGTCTTGTACAAGTTGTATAGCCATATACTATTGCACGCTACAGAAGGGTGAAAAGAGTTTGAGTTTGGATTATACAAAAATGTTTTTTTTTCTTTGTTTTGCGTTTATATATTTTTCAACTTTCACTGCAATTTTTATCACTTAATTTCTTTTCGCTTAAGTCATTTTTCGGCTAGTTTTCGAATTTTGGGTGGGGTGTATAAATACGGTTCTTAACTGTTATATTAATTTTTTGTTAAAAATTAAACAAATTATATCAAAAAATATTTTAATTGAATTTTAAATCAAATGGCTTATTGCTGTTAATAACAAAATTATGCAGAGTATAAAAATTTATTTTTTTTTTAATATAAATTTTGAACACAAATTTAAACAGCATAAAGAACACGTTTTATGAACGCACATGTTTCATAGTAAACTTGCCTGAGAACTTGTGCGCCAAATTAACCCTTATAAAACTAAGTTGTCTAATATGCTTTTTATTTGACATTATTTCAAAAATATCTCATACTTTACATAATCGAGTGATTATTTTTTTAAGTTTTTATAATTAATTACCAATTAACCATTTATATCAAAGTCGAGAAATCAGGTCAATGTATATAGGTCACTCCAAATAATATTTTAATAGAAATCGATTTTGAGATAAAAGGCATATCTCTCATCGGGCAACCAACAATATCGCCGATTGGACAAATTACTAGATGATCAAAAACTTGCTTAAACAAATGGTTTACAACATTTTTGAAAGTAAAATTAATTTTTGATTATTGTTGATTATAAATTTACGTCATTCAAATATGCCATAAAGTTTATAGTCTTATTTGGACCACATATAATTTTGACTTGCAATTATTGACGCTTCTTATAAATTAAAAATTATTTTTTATACTGTACTCAAACAGGACGATAGTGCTTTATTTGTGAGAGAGTATTTTTGGTTGTAAAATATTGTTGTAGTAGTTAGCTTCTAGACAATGATGTCTGCTATTTAAAATTCTCAACTACCAAGACACCATTTGTACTAGAATTTATTAAACTTTAATTTAAGTTTTTAACAAATCGTAATGTACTAACTTATAAGAACAGAATTATAAAAAAATTAGTATTATATTCATAGTAGTCACATTATTCGATTTTTTGAAGATTGTAGGTTGCGTTTAATGCCCCAAATTCTTTTCCTATTTCTTTCTTCTTTTATGAATGCCTGAAAGAATGAAAAATGAAAAATACAAACAAAACGTTGTCAGTATAAGTCGTTTTTAATATTACTTTGCGCAAACAACGAACAAAGCTCATGCGATTATAAATAAGCTAAGGCCTAAATGTACACAATTTAAAATTTTAGAGAGAATCTCAGAAGCTGATTACATCTAAGCACTACTTTTTCTTTAAGGCTACCAAAAGCAAAAGATGACATAAAAAATAATCTTGAAACTTTTATTTTTATTACCGTCATGGCGGCAATAAGAAATCGATGTAATTGCATCTACAAACTATAAAATTGTGGACAATTACCTGAGAAATAAATTACATACATCAATTATTTATCGTCATGTTATTGGATTTTACATCAATTATTTATTGTGTGACAATTTGCTTTTTATATTGCTTTTTAGATATATGTTTAATATTTAGATGAAGATTATTATATGTTGTTGTCTTTTTTTCTTCTGGATTAGACTTCAGGGTAGTCACACTAATACCATTTATACAGCTCTCTATAATTGTAACATTAATCTTTAAATTTCCTATCTTAATCTTTCCCGGCTTTTCTACTTTAAGAAAATCTACCCTATCTAGGCTTACCCCACTTTCCTCCTATCTACATAACACTATTTATGGCACCACTTCCAATATCCTCTCAAACGTAATTGCATCGAAAATTTTTGAAATAAGAAGATAAATCATTTTATATATATATTTTTTTTATCCCAATTTTCGTTCACAAAAGAAGAGAAAAAATGAGTTTGCAATCTCGGGTCCACCACTTCTTTTTAGAGTTAATGTGGCTGAAATAACAATGCAAGCTGCTATAAATTAGAAAACGCTGGAAATCGTTAAGATAAACCCGCTTTTGGTTTCATAAGGAACTAGTTGCTGAAATTTTAACTAAAAGCTGTCAACCGCATAAAGCAGTTTATCAATTCCCAATTTGGGGTGTAAATAAATTGTCTACAGAGTATACAACATTTAATTTAAGAGCAGGAATGAATACAATTTAAGAACAGAAAAATCACAGTGTAATAATAACACTCATAATCTAACTTCTTATGTGATGACGTATGGATGAGGAGCTTAAATGTTTCCAAATTCAAATTATGTCTTGGAAACATTAGGACACTTAACAACGAAATTTTTGTGATTTAGTGTAGTCTAGTTTACCAAAACTATTGTTTATGTATTACTAGTTGGTCAACCAAGAAAACCCATTTTAGTTTTGGACTATGATTGACAGATAGCGAAAACCAAATTAAAAAATTACATATCATCAGTGAAACATGAGATCTGTTTTAACAAATTAAAGAAATCGAAAGAGAACTTTAGCCAAAATTTGGAGAATCACAGAAGTTCCAGAAGAATTCCAAAAAATCTATACAATAATCGAAATTGTGAGCAAAAAGTGAGAAAACTATTTTTTATGGAAGATATCTAACAGAAACCTCAGGATTTAAGTTTTGAAGTAGAATAAGCCATTTGCTACTTGAAAAACATTAAAGAGCAAATGAAAATAGCATAAGGGTTTCTGTGACTAAAAACAGTTTGCAACCATTGCAGATAGTTTGCAGATCAAGCGAAGTCTTTCTAAGAATACATCGGCTTCAATATTTTACATGTTTTCTGAAACTCTAGATGCTACATGAAAACGCTGAGTTTGTCAATGGTAAAAAGATTAGAGAAGATATCTTGAATGTGAAACATGTTGAAAAGACAAGAGGAACCAACAAACATATGTATGCTTTCTTGATTTTTTGATGATTGTGATAATTAGCAAAGGAATATTTAATTCTATTTACTTACTTTTTCATACCTAAACTCCAAACTTTTAAGCATTTATAGAGATATACATTTTTAGAAAATCTTTGCTTGGTGGGTAAGAGAAAGTATAAGTGAGCAAAAAATTTGTAACCAAGGGATCAACAAGAATTTTCCGATCATTGAAAGAGTAGAAAGTTTGGACTTTCTACTCTTTAGTATTATTAATAGATCGTACCAGTACTGAAAATAGAGCGCGCCTGATTTATGATGACGAAATTGTAGAAGTAATTTTTCTCAGCAAAAAGAAGACAAGCAAATAACACGGACGCTTGTCAAAACTTTTTTTTTGACGAATTTTGAACATTTTGGAATTGGATATCTTGAAATAAGCTCAAGTATTTTGGACATTTTAACTAGAAATCAATGGCACAGACACTTGTAATTCAGAAGAAAGTGGAAATAATTGGGAAACACTACAAAAGAATATGTTATACGTCTCAAATAGAAATAGACGAGTTACCAACACCATAACATTAACGACTGACATGATTATGACAAGACAAAGAGAAACAGAAAATCTGAATAGTCTACTGGTCTTTAGCTAATATCAACTTAGGATGGTCAAAGTTTGCAGTCAGGATATCAGACAAAGCTATTTACCGCAGTTAAATTGATCATGTTTTGTTTATTTCTCAATAATGAAGGCTAGTAAACCACAAAAATGTATTGATTTAGTGATTAAATTATTGTTTATATAAATAATCCATAAAGCCGGTTTTGCACGTTTAAGTCGACGATTGATCAAGTAACCTAAATCCTCGCTGATAAAAGCCTTAAAGAAACAGTTTTATCTTGCTTCTTTTTTAGAGCTTTTAAAAGCTTCAATGAATTTATCTAGTTTTAAAATTTTTTTTTCTATAACAGCTGCTTCTCTTGTGTTGATTTAGCTGCAATTCTATGAGGAATATTCTCTTTCATCTACACGGTTAGAACAAAAGTAAAATATTTACAAAGCTTCATAACGCTGGATAATCACTTTTAGATTATTTGTGTGTTTTTTTTTTCACGCAAACGAGCTATACAAATCGGTGGAAAAAAAAAGTTTGACAAGTGCCACCAACATACATGTTGGTCTGTGTACAAAAACTGCAGCTGCAAGTAAACCTCTATATTTTACAAAATCAATAGTTTTGAGTTTAATGCTCTCTCTATCTCGATAGCTAATTTTTTATTTATAGTTTGTTCTAATAATATCTCTAGTTTCAATTATTATGCTAGGTCAAAAGCCATTATTATGTGTGGCTGACAGCTTAAACCGGCATTTGTCTACCAACCGCAAACAGTCAATAGGCTGTTAATGCTAATTCGTGTGTAATTCATTTGGAGTGATCAAGAGGGAATTCTAATTGGTTTTTAATGTTTTATGTCAATTTTCTAAATGGAAATATGCAATACAAAATGTGCAGCAATATTACAATGCAAGCTTTAGATGATCCAATATTTAATGTTTTACACAGTATAAGAGACTTTAAGCCCTAGTAGAATGGCTACACATTTTATTGGTTAGATTGCTCAAACAGCTCTATTGATTGTTTGGAATATTTGGTTTAATACCGTTTAATGATTTGACCAGTATTCTGTAAACCACGTAATCCGTTATTAGTAATTTCATAATCATCGGAGCCATTCTGATGAACTTTTTTTTCAAATTTGACGATGCCCAACTGTAATGATGGGAGCGACTGGTACAACGATCTACAGCAACAAAAATCTCAGATGTGACATTTATATGACTTAGCAATAATAATTGTAGCAGATACCAAACTCAACCTATAGAGTATATCGCAAATAGAGCTCTTGAAAAGGTAGCCAAATGGATGGAAGAAAAGAAGCTGGATCTGGCTCTATAAAACGGAGTCTAGTTTCAACATTGTAAGTTCAGTTAGTAATGGACCAGAATAGGACTTTTGGCATACACGTAGATTACGTAACCAGAAAGGCAGAAAAAACAATTATTTAACTTGGACGTCTGATGTCAAAAATTGGTGGACAGAAGCAGAAAAATCTTGCCAAATGGAAAGGCAAACTCTATTTTATTAAATGGGGCGCTGTGTGGCAGGAGGCATTCAAGTTTGCTAAATTCAAAGGAAAAATGCTTAATTCACAAAGGAAGTCTCTATTAGTACCAATGCTGAGAGCCTAATGCTACAAAAGCGTATTCTGCTTCTCCAAAAGGTTTCGACGGATGAAAGTGATGCCAATAGGTTTTGGAACGTGTAATCAGTGCTTTATGAAATGAATGTGAATCTAGTTACGAAAGAAACTTATCCCTTCGAATGTAACTTTTTAAGCCAGTAAAACATTTATTTAAAACAAGGCGCAAAATATCTCAGTAGCTTTATCTTTTATTTAACTTCTTGACTTAGAAGTTACTTTTGTAACTTGTAAGTATTTGCAATATTTGTTATAAACAGTTGTGATTGAGTAAAAAGCAGATGGAGGGCTTACGATTTTTTTTGTGAGTAAATCTACCACAGATTTTTAGTTTTGCTATATTGTTTAGTTACAGCGTCATCACAACATTATTATGTGTGTCTGTTTTTACCAAAATCGGTTCACAAACTGAACATTTGGTGTATGAAAAATCAATTCTTTCTTATTTTTTACCCTTAAAAGAGAATTTTTTTGGCAAACTAAGGTGATAATAATTTCAAAGAAGATCTAATCTAATGAAAAAGTAAATATTAGAAAGATCCATTACAAGGAACCAAAAATAAATAAATGGTAATAAAAATATACAAAAACTCTATTTAAGCTAGCGACATCTATTAGAAGCTATCAAAAGTTGAGGAACTCGGGTTATTGTAAATGGCAGATGTCATTATACTATTCAACCCTCTCTGTCTTGGAGGAACGGTAATTTTGATGAATTCAAAAATATTTACGGTTTTTGACAAATAATAATAATGAGAATATTATTATTTTTTCAATAATATATATTTTTTTTAAAACAAGCGTTCAATTGGTTTAAAAACCAATATAAAAATTAAATTAAAAAAATTGTATTACGTCAAATAGAAAACATAAGTTTGTTTTTTGAAAAATCAAGCCAAATTACTATCTTCTCACCCAATAATGTTTTTTTCTGTATTTCTGCGACGATTTTTGAATCCAAATTATTTTGAGATTTTTGCTCAATAATATGGGTGCAAGACCCATATTTGAAATAACTAAAGGTAAAATTTTTATTATTTTTAAATTCCAAAGAGTTCTAATAAGCAACGAATATTAATTTAACTAATCGTATTAAATGTATGACTAATATTACAAGAGTTTGGAACATTTGGATTGCATATCTATAAAATATGCAATTTTAGTTTTCCTCAATACGGTAACAATATTCGGCCTATTGGCTTCAATTTTTGAAGCAGTTAGCAAAGTTTGATCCCAATTTAATTTGCAATTATTATTTTCCAAAAAATTTTGTGGATTATAAATCTAACATGGTTTAACATTTTTCACTAAATTCTAAATTTGAATGAACAATTTTTGCAATCGCGTCATGTCTTTTTTTACAATCTCTATTTTTTACAATCTCTATTAACTACTTAACTTGCATTGAACAAGATAAAATGTGTTCAATTGCTTTAGACTAATTGAAACACATTCATCAAATGTCATTACTTAATTGTTCTTTAACTATGAATTTACGATAATTTTTATTGTTAATTACCCTTATCTTGAATAGAGCAAAAACAAAACCTTCTATCTCTTGAAAATGTTGACTTTTCTTGATCGAAAAAAATGACAGCTTTTTATCTATCTTATCTAATTCAATCTCTTAAAAAAATCTACTGTGAAATGTTTTTTTTTTATTTTATGAAAAAATATTATTGTTGTTTATTTAATTTATTTTTGTTAATTTTACTATTTAAATTGAATGATGTAAAACCTGCATCTGTGTTAATAATAAAATTTATTAATTTATTATCGATTTTATAATTATAGAAATAATTTTAAATCTTAAATATTTGGCTATTTAATAATACTAGAAACTAAAAATCGTTTAATTGAAGATTTTGGATGATATTTATTAAATTTAGTAAATAATGATCGAATTTTTATGTTAATATTATTAATAATTTGTTGCGGTTTATTTGATCACGTCAAAAGAAATAAGTTGATGGAAGAACAGCATAAGATTTATTGCTTGTATCAAATTTTTACTATTTAATTGCGTTTTTGAAAGTAAGAAAACTCATTTAAAAAACATTCTGTTGATATTATTTTTTATTTTGTTATGAGCAACTTTTGAATTTTCATCATAATCTGTTCTGCTTTTATTTGAACTGTTATTTTATAATTTTATTGTTGTTAGTTTTATAAAATAAAAGTTGATTTATACCTTTATTTGGGCCTGGAAGTTGTCTGCATAAATATTTTTATGTCATCGATATAGATAAGATGACTGGTTGAAAAATTAATGTGGTTTGTTATCAGCTTATAACCACAACCTGAATTATTAAGGCGATTTGATAATGAATTAATTGCCAGACAAAACCATAAAGAACGTAATGAATCTTCTTGAAATATTTTGCGTTTGATTGAAAATAATGCAGATTTGTTTCCAATTAAAAGATGAAGTGGAGTTTGCCAAAATTGCCATTTTAATAATTGAATTAAATTAAAATCGATCATCTTTTACCACTATAAAATTTTTATTTACCAACAACGAAGAACAGAATCACAAGCTTTTTTATAATCGATAAAAGCGATGTAGATGTTTATTTAATCGAGCTTGTTCTATCACTACAAAATCAATAATTAATTGTTCTTTCAATCTAAAGGAACCACTTATACAACCTTTCTGTTAATATTATTTATCTTTGATGCATGATGTAAACAGTTTATATAATGTTGCAAACAAGTTATAGGGCTATAATTTGATGGATTTTTGGTGTCATTTTCCTTGGGCTTTCAATAGGTTATTATACTTCAACAAGAAGTTTTGGGTTTTTTTTTTATTTTTTTGGATAAAATGATATAAAATGAAAATTGGGAAAAATAGTAAACTTTTCAATCCAGATAATATGAATCTTGTAATCTATTAATTGTATTTGACAAATTTTTGTTTATTATATTAAATTATTTATGATTTTTTATAGATCTAATATTATTTAGAAATAATGGCTGCAGGTGAACAAGTACTTAGATCAAGTCAAGTCAGGTCAAAGAAGATTGAAAATTTTTTAATAAATTATCAAAATCATTATTAAGATTATAAGACTATATTATTATTATATTATACTGTTTAAGCTATTTATTTATATGAAATTCTATGTTGTCAATTTTCTATAACACGTGTTGTTGTAACTGTTTATTAATTTTGATAATCTTTGTAAAAACATCAATTTTTCTATTTAACTTTGGTTAATGTGGACAGTTGTCTTCGACATATGGTAGAATGGGATTACAGCTGAAAATTTTGCGGATAGGCCAAAGATCATTTCTTTTTTTTTTAGAATAATATCGAGTCCTAGACTCGATATTATTCTGTAGCTGGACTTAGAGTTCAAAAGAAAAAAATAATACTTCCAATAAAAATTACAATTTTAATGTTGGAGTTTGTAAAGTTAATTCTACAAAAAAGATAAAAAAATATTGAATCTTTGCGGATTAAAATTACTTATTTATTCTTTTTAATTAAACAGTTTTTGAATTGAACATTGATTGATTTTGATACTTTGACTCTCTATCTATAACAATTTGCCATTAGTGCTGACAAAAATATTCTGTTTTCAACATTGTATCTTTTTTAATTTCAGAAACGAAGCAGGAACTGGAGGATCTGATGGCCGATATAAAGAAAACTGCCAATAAAGTCCGTGCCAAGCTTAAAGGTAACATCTATTCCTTATATATTACAAATTGAGACATAAAAAAGAGCGGGAAAAATCCGAATAACGCTATTAACGTGGGAGTATTGACGTTTCGGGTGTTGTGTAAACAAATAACAAGGGAAACTCTAGTAGTCTGAAAAGAAAATTATATCTAAACTTGTACTTATGACGTCATTCAGTAGGTCGTGTTTGATATTCGATATTTTTACTGGAAACAATGTATTTATAAGAATGTTTGTGGAACCTATACAATATATAATCGGCCAAGGAATCGACTTGAAGTTAATAAAAAATTCTAGTTGAATACAAGTAATCACAACATAATCAATGTTAACACAAAACTTTGTTATTTATTTATTTAGCGCAAAAAATATTTTATTTTATAAAACATAAAAAATAATTTGAACTTAAGGCTTTAGAAATGTCGTACTTTTTAGAAAAATAATTTATGAATAAAATATTTTAATTGGCTTGGTGTAACTCGTTTAGTTTTTAATCGAAGAATGAAAAAGAGTTGCTTACATTAGAATTTTGGAACGAATGATGGAAAACATGTTTTTATTTGGCTCGAGGGACCAGATTAAAGTCCATTTTGTGTTTTACAGTGATAGAACAAAACATAGAGCAAGAAGAACAAACGAATAAATCGTCAGCAGACTTGAGGATACGGAAAACCCAACATTCGACGTTATCCAGAAAATTTGTAGAAGTTATGACAGAATATAATCGGACACAAACAGATTATAGAGAGCGATGTAAAGGCAGGATACAGCGGCAATTAGAAATTAGTAAGTGCTTTGTTTTAAATTTTTATCTCTACTAATTTATATAAATGAAATCAAAAGCGGGTAGACAGACAACAAACGAAGAATTAGAAGAAATGTTAGAACAAGGAAATCCAGCAGTGTTCACACAAGGTGTAAGTTATCATTTTGTTTAATTATTTATTAATCAATTTTAATTGAATAATTTAATTATTTTTTGTGATGACAGATTATAATGGAAACACAAGCGGCCAAGCAAACTTTAGCAGATATAGAAGCTAGGCATGCGGATATTATTAAATTAGAAAATTCAATCAAAGAACTGCATGACATGTTCATGGATATGGCGATGCTAGTTGAAAATCAGGTAATTATAAATTTTAAAAATTTATTACAGGTACAGTGTGACAAATTACTCCGCTGATAAAATACAGTACCTATTCAATTAAGATAATGGATTTTTGTCATACTTTTTTAGAGTGCGATGGAATTTTAAAAAGTTTTTTCAACTGCAACGTTAAATGAAAGAGATTCCATTGTACACTAAACTTGAAGCAACTAGTGTTACTTGCGATAAATTAACTTTTAAGACGTTTCAACTTAATGGAATCAGAAGTGGGATACTCCTACTTCATAATTCATTGAAATTATTAATGTGATTATAGTTTAGGGCAGATCATCACCCAGCGGGATTAATTCCAAACTCTAATTACTTTACTCTGTGATTAATTACTATACCTTTAATAGCACGAGTGGGACTTGATTTCTTGCATCTGTCATTTCTTTGTTTTTCTTTTATTTAATGTTTGTGACAATACTAACACATATTTCCTTCTTTCCTGCTGGGTTTTTTTTAGGGAGAAATGATTGATCGTATTGAATATCATGTGGAACATGCAGTGGATTATGTTCAAACGGCTACTCAAGATACCAAAAAAGCATTAAAGTACCAAAGTAAAGCGAGGCGGGTGAGTTTCAATTTAGTTTTTAAGTATACACAGTGTTTTCTGCTTCTAATTTTTTTTGATGTTTTTTCCTCTTCTTTTCTTTCCCTCCCTGGATGGTTCATCTATTGCTTTAATTGTAACCAATACTAACTACAACTGTGCCTTTGTCACTCTTTTTTGTTTTAATTGGATTATTAAATGCTTTTTCTAACTTTAAATGTTGGTTGCGCTGGTGTTTCTCTTTTGGTACCTCATAACAAACACTGTTTCCTATCCCATCCTTCTCTCTACCTCAAATCCTAGGGAGAATTGGTTGATCGAGTCGAATATAACGTTGGTTTGTCCGAAAATCATGTACGAATTGGAAGGAATGAATTGAAATCGGCTCAGGAGTATCAAACGAAGGCGAGGAAGGTAGGTTCTAGGAGAGATGTTTAAAAGGAATATTACATGCAGAGGAGTGGTAATACAGCGATTATTTGCTTAAATTGTTAAAAAAATACATTTTTTATTCTAAGAGCTTTTTTCTATTGGACTCAATCAAAAGACTGGTTTTTCTAGATTTTCTCAAAGGCCAACAGAATTAGTTTTTTTTATGTTGTATAACATCTTTTTTACCCTCATATTTTTGTCAGTTTCTATTTTTAATTGTTTTTTTAAAGTTTTTAGATAAAAAATTTTTAAGCTTTTTTAGTCTGCCTATTAACATTTATATTTTAATTTTGTTTAATTTTTTTTAGACATTTTACTCTGATTGAAGTATTTTGACTATTTAGTCGTCAGTTGCAAATAAATATTCTTTAATGTTTAGAACAGATCATATCTGGCGCCACCGTTTTACTGAATGTTTTTTGTTTCTTAATTATGTCGTTTGTCTAATTTGTTAAGATTTGTAAGGTTGCATTATTTAGGCTAGGTACTTTTTATTTTCAAATAAAACTACCGCAAAATAAAACAAAATGTATCGGTTGGTATTGCTAAATTAAATGGTTTTGTAAGGATGCAAAAAATCAATCAATTACGATTTTAAGACCTTCGCCTCCTCTGTGTTACACTTTTGAACAATTAGCATTCTCTTTTTTCTTACCCTACAGACCAAAATCTAATTTATGAATGACCTCCGATATACTCAAAGTTTTCATAATTTTTTTACATTTTTATTGAGTTTTTTAATGCGTTTTTATTTTAGTACAATTTTTGTTACATTTGTTTTTTATTTTAGATGCCGTTTTGGTTTTGAAAATCGAAGCTTAAGACACTAGGTTTTTCAATTAATTATTCACTAAGTTGTTTTTTTAAAGTAAATTTTTTATTTTCTGAAATGAGGCCAACATTTTTTCACTTTGATTTTAATTTGTCATTATTATGATTATTATTATTATTATTTTACATTTATTTATTTTTATATTGTGTTTAATTGTTACAATGAAACTAATATTGCTGCAAATATCAATAATATACTAAGTGAAATAGAAATAGGAACATCGAGTAATAATTATTTTTAATATTTTTTAATATACATGTTTATTGGACACAAGTTTGTAAACAATTGATCAGAATTTGAAAGAAAAACCTGATACTCAATACCACAAAAAGCAAGGTGGATCTGAGCTCCACGGTGCTTTATACACTCATGAAGACGCCTGGGCATAGACCTAATGAGGTAATCAATTTCTTCCTGAGGTGTCTCATCCCGGGCTATCTGTACCTCATTACAAAGTGCCTCCAGAGTCTGTGGAGCTTGAGGTAAATTTTGCAACTTTCTATCCAAGATGTCTCAGACATGAAAAATCGGGTGATCTTGGTGGGCAAGACAACAAACTCACTTCGTTGCGTTTAAAACAGTCCGTCGTAACTCTACATTATCCTTTGGAATATTGGAATGGGGAAAGTCCTCAGATAGGGTACAACATGTCCTTAGAAGGTTAGAGTACAAACAGAATCGAGACTCGTCACTAAAGACAAATTCCATTGCAGCCGTTCTTTGCACCATCTCTTACGTTGATGCTCATATGTGAGAAGTAACACAAGATGAAGATTATGCGACGATAAACTATTTGTATCGCAAGAGGTCTTCTACGTTCCGCAAACCCTTGGTTCACAAGCGCCCTTGTGGAAGTGAAACGGACCTTTAGAGCCAAATTTGCGTTCTGTGGTTCATCGGCGACGTTCTGTACCTCTGGCTCGTTGTGTTTGGCCCTCCTGAGTCTTTGCCCGACATCAACTTACTATAGTGCTTAGACTTCTGTTTCTCCTGGGGGTAATTTCTTGAACTGAAAATCTTTCTGGGCATAATGAGCAGATCAAAGAAATGCGTACGCAGCTGTCAAAACCGATTGTAGCCTACTGTGTTTTTTTTAAAAGAGAAGTCATATCACAAAAACTAATGAATCGATTTGGCTGCTAAACTGATCGTTTACTTTTTTGTTTATACAAACTTAATATCCAAAAACTTATTACAATATATTCATAAATACTGAGTGTTTCAACTTTTATGTCACTTAGTATACAATACAAAGTTAGGAAAACCGTTTTTTAAAAGTCAATACTTAATGGCTATTTGATGTTTACATGGAGATCAAATAACGTTGAATCTAATATTATCTAGGAAGAAGATACACTTCCGATACCGATATGTCTAAAGTCACAATGGCAACTGTGATTTGTAATTAAAAGTTCTTCTGTAAGCAAATACATACACGCATTTACATTATTGTTAAGGATTATAAATACAGTCGCATTAAAATATTTGTATCGAAATCAGATGTATTATAAGACTTGTCATTTTTGTTCGAAATCGCTTTAATAAACAACTGTTGAAGAAATCTTTTTGGCTAGTACCACGCTGATTTGATACTGTTGTAGTCGAGCGCATTGCTTTGATGATTTTTTTTACTGTGACATGCGATTTTGAACTAAAATGACAAATCATATATCGATTTCAGCAAATGAACTGTCGATTATTTCAATACGAATGTAAAGAGCTTTGTTATTTTACTAGTTAGAAATGTTCTGTTACATATTTTATGTATTTTAAAAACATATTCAGTCATTCTTTCATTTCCATTTGATATTGGCACTATAGCATGTATTGACCTCCCAATGTCTAAATAATCGCTGTATATTTGAAGAAAAAGTTTAAACATCTCGTTATCCATCCTGGAATAATTGTGTTTCCTCTTCCCAGCTTAGGTTTGCTAATTGTGTAGAACATCTGCCACAATTGTTGTTTATTTTATGTTTCTCTTATTTTATTTTTTTGTTTCTTTTTACAGAAAAAGATCCTGATCATAATCTGCCTCGTAGTAGCTATCACCATTTTAATCATTATTTTGGCAGTAACACTTGGATAAGATTTAACAAAAATCGAGAGGGAGAGTGTTTTGTGACATAAATCCTGCAATATACTGTGCGTTTTCCTTTTTTGTTTTGAGATTTTGTAATTTTTCCTGCATTTAAACGTAATAGACAACTGCCAGTTGTAAAATAGAGATTTTAGGCAAAAAAAAGCACGGAGGATTAGTTGAATCTCTTGAAAGAACATGTTATAAAATAGTGAGCTTAGGTACTATTTTGTGTGTGTATATATAATATTATAGACAAAAAACTTCTAAGCAATAAAAAATTGTCTTAAAAGAAGTATCATAGTTTTAAAAGAAAAAAAAAACTTCTGGTAATTGGCAAAAATACTTTTAGCTTGTACCATATTGCATTATGCAATATAAAATAGGCTTTAAAAGCAGTGCTCTAAGTGTTAAAAAAATATTAATGTCGTAACTTGTAACGTAATTATTCTATCTCTTATTAGTTTGCATCATCAATACTCAAAAGTTGAAAAATTTCAAATTTTTTTTTTTGTATATCACTTCAATCTATAGTTTTTTATCATCTGGTTTCAAGTGCTATCCTTGACGTTTTGTCATTTATCACCGACTGAAAATATGTTCTTTTACAAAACTGTCATCGATTGATACTTGGCCTAGTCTGTGATTGATGTGAACGTAGTAGGTTTTAGTTTGTTTTTGATGATACCAAAGACGGACATAATATTTTAGCTTCAAATTATATATAATTTATCTTGTTATTACTTACATTATTACTATTATTATTATTACAATTGTGGAATTTTAGCTGCAATAGACAGCAGTTCAACTTCTACTTTTGTTGCTTTCTGTATATATTATTTTCTGTTGTTTGTAATGATTCTGTTTAAACTATTAAACTTTATTTTTTATATTATTTTTTGTTTTATTATTTTGATTTTTAGTTGATAGTTTAGTAAAGCTTCTTGACAGAATTGGCATATCTAATTTAACTTTTATTCTCTCTTTGCTCATACAGGCTGTTTCGGAAATAATGTGAAACGGTAATAAAAGTATTGCTTTAAAGAGCCATTTTCATCCGACTTGGGATAATAACAGTTCAGCTACTGTGACGGGGCATTATTTATGGAACAGTTGGCATTTGGAACATTTTTAGTTATTTACAATAGGTAATAGTTTAGTGTAGGCTTTTAGCATCATAACGACACGTGCCTTTTGCTTGTAAACAGCACCAGTAAACTATTATGCTTAATACTCGGGGTCTAGAGAGGATGTGAAGGTGCGATGTATTAGAATATTTATTTTAAGCTAATTGGTCGTTAAGTTTTTTTGAAACAGTGTATGAAACCAAAATGTTTTTCGTCTATATACATACCATGGTACAGAATGCCCAATTCGGTATTTTAACATGAGTTTACATATAAAATGGATTGGAGTTGCCATTGTGTGCAACTGACGAAGAATAACAACTCGAAACCGGTATTACGCTATGACGTCTGCCTTGATTATTTATTTTTTGACTCTTTTTTCCCAGTGTTTTGTCATTTTGTTTCGATTGTTTTATCTTTTCATGTGTATTTTTTCTATTAGACTTTATGACATATTAATTTCAAGTTAACAGCGTCTTTAGTAATTTACGTCTTTTATTTTTTATCATAATTAACAGAAAATTGTGGATGAAATGATTTATGGGTATTAGCATTTTAGTGTATGCGATTTTAAAATCTCAGATAGAACAATACTTGCAATTAATAGTTCGGATTTTTGAAAAGGCTTTATTTCCTGATTAATAAAAACAGCTCGGTTTCTTGAGGTTATGTATTTTTTCTTTCGATTTGTAGCCAGTAAGTCAGTCATAAAAGTGGCGAATGACGTCACTTTTGAGCTTATCGTAAAAATTGTATATGGTACTATAGTAGCAACATTTGAGATATACCCGGAAGTAAATTGTATAGCTTATAATGAGAGGGATTGGGCAACAACCGTAAGAAAGTTTCACAACTCAAAGTGCTGCGTGCCTTAATTTATGAGTAGAACTAGCCAGGTAGCTGAGTACTTTCCCTGAATAGAGAACGGTCTCCTTTAATTTATGACTGTGGTTTCGGGAGTCAAACTGTTGAATTAGTTTTAAAAAAATTTCTGCCGGGTATATCTTAAACGTTTTTACTATATATAATAGGTGCCGATCAAGAAAATTTTTTTACTTAAAATGACCGTTTCTGGAAATATGGACTTTTGTTATTTAAGGTCTATTATCTGCGCAAGAAAATTTGGTCAAGTTTGTAATGTGATTATTTATTAACTACAGGCTTTGCAACCACGTAGTTTTATAAAAAAATTAACGCTATACTACAAATTGGTCTCTTGGTTTCCTTGAGAAGTTTCTCAAATCTAACCCTAAACATGATTAATATTAAACCTATTTGGTAAAAAATAAAAAAAAGATATTGGCATGTTAGGTTAAGATTAACAGGGATATTGCACTGCGATCTTTTTGATCTCCTGTGCTCCCTGCAAATACCTATGGCCAGACGAAAGCATTTTCTTTTTAGAGAAAGACTTCCTGCCTGGTGCTATTCGCACCCAAGCCTTTCTATCGGCCAGGCTCTCAACGCACTATCGTCAACCACTGAGCGACCTTATTGGCATGTTACACTGATAAATAAAAAAAATGTGTTCTTTGCCTTTTTGTGGCAAGTGGCAAATTCGGTCTTCAATTATTCCACACTCAAGGTTGCTCTCTTACATCCAATGTAACTTACAACTGGCTGATTTTTTGCTATGGAATTTTTTACTCTCTCAAACATACAAATTTATATGAATTTGTGATAGAAAAGAAATCAAATCAGTTGCTAATTAATTATTAATTCAATTGTCAGATGTTTCAGTGCAGTATACCACCAAACTATTCTCTTATCATTCAATAAAATTGGTGGAATGCGTGCGTGATCAGCACGTGAAATAAATTGCTCTAATTCTATTGGCTGTCTAGCATCTGAGAACTAGCCAACTACAAAAAATTAAATTCTAAATCAAGGTATTTGATTGGTTGTTTTTGGAAATTCAACGTATTAATTTCAAATTAATATTTAATTCAACTACTATGAACCCACCTTCATTGACTACACTTTTTCAAAATAATTTTTTTTGCTTGAAAACCATTAGCTTAAAATACTATGGTGCATGTTTTGTCACTAGTTTAATGCTTAATTAATTGTTATAATTTGGCTTTTTCTGTCAAGAATCTTAAATGCGAATATTAGAACAAGTAATGTAATTCAAACAACACACCATCCTATACACAAATACACTACACCAAGCCACACGCAGACATGCATGAACACTCAAAGGGCCAAGAAAAGCTGGCATGGCTGCATGCATCACACATTCAGGATTCTATAAGAGAAACCAATGCAGGTAATTATCGAGTTTGATACCGAAAAGTGAAACTTTAAGTGACAATGGCACATTCTTATCAATCTAACTAATCACAGTGTTGTACTAATGATTCCTATATGTTTTTTCCATCATGCAGAAGAAAATTATGATCTTAGTCTGTGTGACGATTCTTGGAGTCATCGTAGTTTGTACAATTGGAGGATACCTTGGAATTGGTCAGTAATTGTAAGTATTCTATAAATCAAATGATATCAATTGCCAAAATAAAGTTTGGGATTTACTGTTATATAAATCAGAGAGATTATGCATCATATTATAATCTGTCGGTTATGATATGATGATCATATCATAGAGTTATGATCAAAAATGGTTTTTAAACATATTTTTAGTTATTTTTCAGGCCACGGTTGATAATTACATAAACCTATCGTTCCCAATACCCTCATTGCAATTTTTTTTTATAATATATCATTATAGGTTATCTAATTAATAATTAATTAAAATTAGCTGTTCTTATGTAACCTTATCAATAGGAAACAACTTAATACATGAGAAGAGAAAAGATAGCGTACGATAAGTTTGAGTATTTGCCAGCCAGTCGCGCTCTATTCTGTTATAGTTTTTGCAAACAGTTCTACAGCATTATCATCCAAAATGTCTATTTCAACTTTTAATAGGATTGTTTCTAGTAGGAAATGAAATCTAAACTTTGCTATACATTTTTGAAACTAATTTAGTCGGCGGTCCATTGTAAGTGGCCTACATCGGAGCGATAGTAATAAATAGGACATCAAGCGCTGTTTCAAATTCTGATATGTAAAAAAAAGACAGAATGAGTAAATCAAGAGTGGTTGTGCTAGCCAAAAGAGGTATAGAAGCTGAACCGGAACTAGAAACAATCAGCATTAAAATGCAGTGTAAAAACAACGAGAAATTACACGTACTCACCTCTAAAACCGGAGTTAAAAGAGAAAACGCGAGACAAAGTGTTGAGGAGGAGACTTCAACGCCAATCATAAAGAAATTGGGTGCAAACTCATCAACAACAAAGGACTGAACTTAGTGAGATACCTGGAAAATAGAAACTGTGGATATAAAGTTCCAGACGATCCAACTCACATAAGTCCGTAATATCTTTCAACTGATATTCTGGATTAAGGAATTGTTTTAGTTTCTAGAACTTTTTTTCCTTCAATTTCTATTAGAGTTGGAAAGTGGTCAGAAGTCGTTTCTGTCAGTGTTGTAATTGTCATGTTCCTTGTGGGCGGGTAGATCAAATTTTTGTCTGAATCTTCTTTATTTGGGACATTCTAAGAAATTTCTTGGGAAATTTGAGTAGGCAAGGTCAAGAGTTACTAAAAATAGACTTAGGATCCTCACAGGGTTGCTTACCGGTCACGGCCGTTTAGGAAACCACCTGGTGAGATTCGGCCTAGAAGATAATGACGAATTCAGATTTTGCAGGTAAGAGGAGGAAACTTCGGAACACTTGGTAACAGAATGTATTGCTTTTAGCATTCCAGCTACTGGAATTTATTACAGTTTTAGATTTGGATGGAGAGCTTTAAACTGAGATACACCTAAAACAGCTCAAGAAAGGGGAACACAATAGACCAATAAGTCGCAATGCATGTGACACGCGATTACCAATCTACTTATTTCTTCATAATGTCTAAGCTTTGCCATTGTTTTTCACTCTTCTTGAACAGAACAATCTATCTTTTCGAGATTTTATCTAAATGGCTTTCTTGACGATATTCTATAAGAGTTTGGACATTTTGACAAATTAGGAATCTTTCTGTCAATAACTTTTACGATTATCATATGTTTTGTGTTATATAGTTTAACCGATTTTGATTTGATCATGATTAATAATTAGCATCTATAATGAGTTTGTAGTTGAGCTTAACAATATTGTTTTTTCTAGAATTGCTTTAAAATTAAACATTCCCACACCCAGATTGGGTGCGGGAAGTGATCAATTTTTGCACTAGTCTGGGAATGGATCCATTAAACATTCTCGCAAGCAAATGAGACCGAAAAATGACTAATTGCCACACTTTTACGAGAAGTCTGACTCAAAAAAATGTTGTAGGAGTTAGCAGGCATCGTTTACTTTCGGAATTGCAAACTAATTATTTGGCAATTGATATCTTATCTGAATAATATTTTAATGTTGTATTTTTTCAGATGATAAGTTTTCGAATAATCATCGTTCTTCTTCGCTTGCTCCGAGCATTTGCATTGTTTGTTGTTGAAGACATTTATGTAGGTTTCGGTTCTTTCTTAGCTTTAGAGTGCAGTTATTGTATAAGGTTCATTCTGATATTTAAATGAGAAAACTCGATGAAACATTTGCTGTAGCAATAATGTTGATTTCGAAAATGTGTGATATTTAAGCAGACGTTAAATTCCTTTTAGTGTTTAGAAATGATTAAAAAAAAAAGTTTGTTATTAAGTAATACGCGTATTAGTGTACAGACAGAATTATTACTGTTTTCTATAAATTTTCTTTTGGCGTTTTATAAATATTTGAGAAATGGTGCCATTATTGATTTTGGATTGTGGTGTAACATATTTTAATAAACAATTGTTAAAATCAAGGAACAACAAAGAGTTGATTAGATTGTTTAGCTTCTTTAAAATAAGGATAGACTTGTTAGGGATAGATAGATGCTGATGTTCTTTATTGAAGGGGGGGGAGCACATACACACATACAACACAATCAGTAGATTTTGAAAGGCCTAAAGGTTCGGAAGACAGTACCTTCAAAGTACCTGCCCGTCAAGTAGTCGCCATACATACACGGGTATTAGTCAAATATTAAATACAATTTTGATTTAAAATGAATTTCGTTTGAATGGACCACTTGTCTTCCGTCAACCCCTTTAGTTGAGTTATTAGATGTTTTTGTTTTAAACATTCCTAGGCTTTCAAGGATCTCTGTAATAATGAACATGAAGTCTTTCGTCATTATTATTATTATCATAAACTATTTACGGATGTAGAGAATTTTTGTACTGGATTTAATAAGAAAAAAAAATTAGTCGTATAGATCCAGTATGGCGATGGACGTAGTAATTCACTTTAAAGTGTGAATTCTAACACCACAGCTAAGCAATTTAAATTATACGTGTCAATTCAATTGGAAATTTGAAATTTATATAAATATTATGTAATTTTCTTGCATCATTCAATATTGATGCAAACAAGTGAGATATTAATGTAGTTGAAGTACTTTTTATCATGTAAAGTAGTTTGGAATACTTAGATCATTATAGACATAGAGAAGAGAAAATAAAAAACACTCTGTACATTATTATGTTCACACTGTTAATTTTTACTTATATTGTTAGAATAGTTTTACAAAAAAAAAATGGCAATATATATTATATATTTATATCAGCTCCTTTAACCATTTGTTCAATGAATCATCAGCGCCTTTTTAGCACTTTTATCTCTCTTTATTGTGATTCGTACATACCATCGACTTTTTATAGCTAATAGTAGAATAAGTTAAGCGGTGGTTCATTCAACAAAATTGCACTTTTATGTTCTTACTCAACATCAATTTTATTTTACTATCAGCCGCTATGCTGCTTGATGTTGATTAATAGGTTAAAGTGTAATAATTATCTAAAAAAAATAATTTAACTAAATAAGAAAAGGGTTAAAGGAGACACTTGTGATTCTATGTATGTGTCCTTTTAACAATTAAATGAGCACAAAAACTGTGTAATAGTTATAGTTATATCAAAAATGGTTACTTTCTTTTCTTGTTGATATTGAAGAAAAGTATCTGTACCTAATACCTACACGACAAGTATTGACAAAAGATACTTTCAACACTAGCGCTTCAAAAAGGCTTGTGATGAAGGTATAAAACCCCTCACTCGTGTGTTGTGACCTTTAGCTAGTGGCACCTGTGTCTATGTCTGCTCCTTGTAACATGTCAAAATGAATGTGCACACAACCTCCGCAAGATGGCAACAGATGATCACCTTGTAAATACACTAGTTGTAATCCAACAGCTTTCAGTAACCATTAGACAATAATACATTGTACGAATGATTTTTAGAGATATTTTTTTCATCTAGCTGGTTATAGCCTTCTCATTTGGATGTCATCTTGTGGATTTGTACCTATGTAAATTAGTAAATTCATTTAAAATCTATAATATACATATTTGAAGTTATATATTCGTTTTATTTTATTCCATAACAAATTATTTTATTTGGGGTGTCTCATGTAAATGTTGTCTCCAGGCGGAATTCTCCAGTAAATAAGTGTAGCCTTATAAAGGGGTTTCTAACAACCAGATGTCTTTTACTCGTTGAAAGTGACCACCCCCACAAATGGTTCAATTTGCTTTTTGCCTAGTCGAATTAGTATTTTAGATTTATGACAATTTACCTCACCCAGGTATAAATCGAAAAATATTGATCCTACGAGAAAATTGATCCGAACCAAAATTATAGAACATTTTATTTCAAACCACTTTGTTCATTACAATTTTTCTTTTAAAATTGACAATTAAGGCGAATCTGGACGGTCAAGTGTGCAAGAGAGACAAAGTTATCGGAAAAGTACTTCTCGATTTATTCAAAAAGTGCTCAACTAATTTTAATTTTTTTTATGCAAGGGGTTTTTAAATATCATTTCAAGTTTCTGCAACGTTTCATTTTTTTTATTTTTTTTCTAAAAAATAAAATTATTTGTTTAATTTATGTTTAAAGAAAAGAAATTAAAAATCGGCTCAAGGAGGCATTTGAAGACTGATCTCCTGACAATAAATCTTTTTTTATTTTTAAGTTTTGTCAAAAAATAACGGCCGAAACAGTAAAATTAACTTTTTTTTGACACGCATAATGCCGACATTCCGCGCGGTGGGAACTGATAAGAGAATAATTAATGTAAGACGATCTGGTTTCACGTTACACGATTTCAAATAATTACTCACCAATCCATTATTTTTGTTTGGTACAATTGTAACATATTTTGGATCTATAAGATATGAGAAATTTAATTGTTATGAATTTGTTTGTAGAACATATCGCCACATTACTTTATATTATTAACGACGAAAAAAAAATGTTTTCAATTCGACTATTACCTTTTACGTTATACTGCCGCATAACTTTTCACAACAATTTTTTTTTACTGAATAAGGTATACTTCAAAGTTTGTACCATATAAATTTGACAAAAAATTTGATTTCCAAAGAGAACAAAATAAGAAATGAATAAATGTTTTAAATTCAAAACATTATTTTTATTAGTGTACGTACGACTTAGACTACAACTATAGACTACTTTTTGAGGTTTAATATTTTGTTGACTATAATATATAAATTTAAAAATTATTATTTATTAGGTATAGAGGATAATACGAAGAGGTATCTTATTGAAAAACTGAAAAATCGGTTGTGGTTATATAGCTGAGTATGATAGGGATAGAGTTATTTCCTTCCATGAAGTTCGTTCTTCCTAGTGTTCCAGTTTCTTCAAAATTGTATGCTTAAAAATTTTTTTTTTGGTAAGTACTCTTAAAAGGAAAAACAATAACTGTAATAAAAAAAATTTAAAATTTTTTAAATATGTAATACCATACTATGCTGTGGTCATCTTTTTCTGTATTGGTATTTCTAAAAAAATGTATATATTATATAGATTTATTTCCTTATGTACACGTATGTATCAACTCACTAATAGTTTTTATATGTTTGCGGCACTAATTTTCAATTTTCCACTTTATCAAGCCAGTGTTTACAACTGCTTTTTTGCGTTTTGATAAAAGAGTCAGTTTTCGCTTTTTGGGTAAGCTGTAGATGTATGAAATATTTACCAGAAACTTTTGTTTATTAGAAATTGCATAATAAATTTAAGCAATAGACTTTGTCAAAAACGTGATTGATAAAATGTCAGCTTATTACAATTGTGACAGGAAACTTATTGCTGACAGACAAATCAATGCAACCCCATAGAATCAGTGATTTCTCAACAGATTCGTCAATTAGTTCAAAAAAAATCATAAATTTATGTGAATAGAAGTGCTAGTGATTACCAAGAAAATGTTGCGTTCTGTGAGGACAGTGGTTCAACATGAGATAAGGGCTCCAATAAAGCCACATTTTGAGAAGCACTTGGAACAGATGCCAATAACGCCAAATCTTGTCTTAAAAATACTTCGGTGAATTGAGAACAGAAAAGCATGTAAAAAAAACTTGTAAAAATCTTCAAGAAGCAGTTTTGGAAATTTTATCTCAGATTCAAAATTTTTTATAGGAAACAAAACCTATTGCAAATGCATACCGCGTTTCGGAACCGTTTCTAAAAAGCTGCTGATTTTTATCACCATGGTATGAACGACCATATATTTTCTCTAACAAAATTTTAATTTTTGAAGAAGCTTTTTTTTTAGCGCTTAGACGAAATTTGTTCATCCCTTTTGTTGAACGTCTGTGGTTCATACTCAGATAACTACACTTGTAGCTATGCGACTAGGCAAGTATGTATAGATACAACACTATACAGTTAACAGTGAGTACTATGGACAACACTATAAATATACACTACCACTACACTATAGAAACTATAAACATATAAACACTCAAAGTAAAAGTTTATTGCAATTTTAGTGAACTAACAGCAATAAATAAGTTTTTAGAAAAGTCGAATAGCACACATCAAGAAATGTTAATTCAAAACGAATGACACTTAAAAACACAAAGTTAATCATCAGCATCATTCCATACTATTAAGCAGCTGAAGCACTGAAAACTAACGCAAGGTTAAGTAATTTTATATAAAACTTATCAAGCAATAAAGGCAGATTTAATTATAGACTTTACATACTCTAGACGTAAGATTCAGAACTATAAAAAGAATAATTAATGGAGGACGGTCGTAAAGCGTCAGACTGTACCAGTCTAGGAGTCTACGTACCAGTCTAGGAGTCTACCAGTTACTACTGTTAAAAACTACTTGCTTGTATTACAGTGAACAATTGACTTAAAGGTTGTAAGCTGTGGACAAATCCGTCATAAATCACATTGAAAACTGTTTCTTCGCCTAACAAAATACGGTTCTGTATACGGCTCGATCTCTGGTGATACATTTATTTATGACCTGATGATGGTTATAAAAACAAAACAGTTTCTGTACGACTATACCAGTACCGTTAAGTCTAAGCTTGGAGATGGTTTACCGAATATTGTTATAATGTTGAGAATTTTTTTAACATCTGCTGTTAGTAATGCCAGTTGAGGAGAAAATTTCTTTAAAATAAAGTTAAAAAAAAATTATCTAGGATGTACTCTTTGTCTTCATTGAGACTATCAAATCTAGCTATTCTGGTAATTGAGCATAAGAAGTATTCAGTTTGATATTGACAGTTGCGTAAAAGAATTTGCTTTGGAAAAATCACAAAAGCTAATTTTTGAACTATATTTTTTTCGACTAATATTTACTAAACTATATAACAATACTAGGCCCCCTGTAACATGTAAATTTGATTCTATCTAAGTTAATCTCAAATGCTGCTAAGAGTTTTTTTTTTTTAATTTTATGATATTAAAAATAAAAGTAATAAAATGATGAGTGGAAAAAATTTTTATTTATTTTTTTAATTTTGTTTAGTTAAGCTTCTATTTAAGTTTTTTGTTTTCTCATCAATTTAAATAATGAGGGGGGGGGGGGGTGAATTTGCGGAAGACACCTGATGGTCTAAAAAAGCTACGCCACTGATGCAACTCGATACATTCTCAGAACATCGAGTTATCTGATAATAAAATCAATTTTGTCAAACAAAAAAATAGGTATTAATAAAATTGTTAATAATAAAAAAAGGGTTTTGCTAGTTCAGAAATTTCTTTTTAAACGTGTATTGCCTTCTACAAATGCGGACACGGTGTACTGATACCCACGGTGGCGCGCTGTCGGTCGGATCAAAGAGAATAGGTATTTTACTATTTCGGACGTTATTTTTGACCAAAAAAATTAAACAAAAATTGTTTTCATATCAGTAGACAAAGCTTTATAGTCGCCATTGACCACTTTTTTATTACTTTTTATTTTGACAAAGTTACAGTAAGTAAATCCTAGAAAAACAATAAAATAACTTTTTTAAAACGTTGCAGAGTTTTTTACTATTGGTCTAAAACCATTCCTTGTTTCTAATTTTCAAAAATCAGACTGATATGGTCATAAAAAGGAATCTAAATTCAGCGCTATCTATGGATCTTGAATCTCACTAAAAGGCCGTTCAGATTCGCCTTAACGTGATAATACAATGATAAGATTTTATCCTCTTTTTTCCCCAGGCATAAATAAAAAAATATCGATCTTACGAAAAAATTAATGATAACTAAAATTGTAAGAAATTTGATTTTAAATAACTTTTGTAATAATTATTTTTCCTATAAACGTGACAATACAATGAAAAGATTTTACCCCCACTTTTCTCAGGTATAAATCGAAAAATATCGATTCTACGAAAAAATTGCTGGGAACCAAAATTGTAAAAAATTTTATTTTACACAACTTTGTTAAATACAATTTTTCTCTTATAATTGACAATTAACGTGATAATACAATGATAAGAATTCATCCTCTCTTTTCCTCAGGTATAAATGAAAAAATATCAATCCTACCGAAAACTAAAATTGTAGAAAATTTGATTTGAAACAACTTTTGTAATAACTATTTTCGTGTAAAATTGAAAATAAACGAGTTATTCAAGAGACAAAAGATAACTCTTTAATTCAAGATGGCGGATGACGCAACAAGTCATACCACTACTTTTAAAATTTAGACTACCAGGAAAATTGCTGCTTGGAATTTTTGTTATTTCAGCTTGTTTTTAAGGTAGTTCGACTGAGCTGTGATAACCAACTTTAACATTGCTCAACATCCTAAATGATAGCTTGGCACTCTGTGGTTTTTCGATTTTGTAGCTGCGATGTATAAATTTTGAATTTAAAATGCCCCTATAAAAAAAATCTAGTGGTTTGAAATCAGGTGAACGAGCTGGCTACTCAACTGCACCACGCCGCTCAATAAAACGGTTGGTCAAAAAAATCACGCACTGGTCTAGCAAAATGAGCTCTCTTGTTTTGCAAATTTTTGTTGATGTTGTTGCTATTTTCTAGAATCGAAGTGATTTTCTAAAAACAGAGGTATTGAAACTGTGAAAAACCTATACACGTTTAACAAAAGTATAGTAATCTTCAAAAATCTAATTGGTGCCAGTAGAGTTAGATTCATAAAAACTAGATTTAAATCTTTTTTTTCAATTGTTTTTGTATCGTTACGACGATGCTTTCTTAAAGAATTTACAATAGGCTATTTAACTTCCACTAATCTTTATGGGAGGGCATTTGGCATTATATCTGTGCAACTAAGATTTATGTCTAAAAAAAGAAAAAGAATGTTCCTACAATAAACGCATTTTAATGTTTTAAATGAAGTTTTTTTTCGACGCTGATTCTGTACAATTATAGATTTCTTCAGACTTGACGCTATCTATCGGTAAGTGGCGACAAATTTTACTTTAGTATCGATTAAAATACAAAAACAGAGTTGCTTGCAACATGTGTTGCATAGCTTTAGCAGTATTCTTGTAAAATTTCAGAGTTGAACTTATATTGATTAAAAAGCTGCTTTTAAATTTTATTTTTCGTTTCTTTTTTATTAAAAAAAAACTAAAATAGATAATAAAAGTCCTAAAATACTCATTTTAAACGAGTTTATTGTGCTATTACGTGAAGCGTCTTCTAAAACTCTATATTGTGTTACTTTTTGTAAAATGCTCGAGCGAATGAAACAAGGGTGATAGCAGAATGGCGATAACATAAACCAAAATTACAAATATGTAGTTGTAAGAAAAATTTAGAGAAAGTGCTCAAAATAAACAGAGATAATAACACACTTTTAGGAAATTGTAAGAAAAAAATAGACACAAAAAGATAAGAAAAAGAATATGAAACATAAGTCGACTACTTGAAAAAAATAGCCGGTTAAGTAAAAGAGAAAAAAAAGCAATATAAAGCTTAAAAAAAATAATATCAAAAGAGAAAAGGAAAAACCACAGGGGAAAGAAATAGGATAAAAACATTACAAAACATAGAAAAAAAAAGAATAAAATAAAAAGAGTATAAACAAAAGGGAGAAAAAACAGCAGATAAACTAAACAAGAATAAGAAAAATTCATAAAAAATATTATAATTTTTTATATAATAGGTACTGTATAATTGAAAACAATAGACGTTGTTTAGACTGTATTGCTTATAGTGTTCTTTATATTAATTGTTTTTGTTTTTTTTGTTATTAAAGACTACCTCAAAAAGTTTAAAAAAACTGTTTTAATGCTTAAAAAATTAATAACAATTAAATAAAAAAAAACAGAAAAGACTAGCAAATAGAATAACAAGAATAAAAAAATAATACAAAAAAAAATTTTTTTCATTTTTTTAAAACTCAAAAATTATATTCTGCTCCTTTTTGTATGCTCAAAAAAGAAATAAAAAACGAACGAATGAAAGCGTGATAGCAGAACTCCAATAAAACAAAAAATATTTGTGATAATAGTAAGAAAATTATGCTGCAAGTAAACACAGACACACTTAAGAAATTGTAAGAAAAAAAAAGACAAAAAAAGATCAGAAAATCGGGAAAAAGAATGAAAAACATGAGCGAAGTCAATTTAATTTTAAACTTTTAAAAATTATCTTTTAAAATTTTTTTAACAACGATATATAAATTAAATATTTAAGTTATTTCCATTGTGGATTATCAATTATTAAACAGGTTCCTCTGACAAGATTAAAATACTGCCAAAACTTTAGATTTTTAAATATTAAACAAGTACTTAAAAAAATAAACGGTGAAAAAAAATAAGAAAAAAAGCATTACAAAACTTAAAAAAAATAAAGTAGAGAAGAAATAGGATATACAGAAAAAAGATAAAAACAGCAGATAGAATAACAAGAATAAAAATAAAATAATAACATAACATAATTTTTTTTTGGTAATTGTATAATTGAAAACAATTGACGTTATTGACGTTGTATGGCTTTCTATCGTTTTATATTAATAAAAGTATCTTTAATACTTTTTATTTTTTTGAATATTTTTAAGTAGTTTTTATAAAAACAACAAAAAAGACATCTAGTAAGTCTACAGAAAAGTTTACAAAAGCAAAAAAAAATGTTTATTTTTACAACAAAAAGACATTCGTAATAAAAGTTTTGCTTGTCAAAAAAATAAGTAAACTGTATTAAAATCTGACATTAGAGATGTACAAGATGTTAATTTATTGAATACTTTAAGAGAGAACTACCATTACTCATAATTTTGGACAACATTTTTATTTGGACAAAAAAAACTTTTAATTTTCCGGGTTTTTTATATTTTTTCTTTATTACATTTTATCATTATTTAATTTTTAATTAGAAAAATATGTATCTACGGTTTTGTAATTATGTTTTTTTTTATTTAATTTGGTAACACCCTATATAGCTATTAGATATAAGTTGATAGTATTCACAATAAAGACTAAACTATTAACAATGAACTAAAAACCATTAGGTCATAAGTAAAAATCTGACCAGAGGTACGGTTTTTTGGTATTTTCTTATTTAAAGAAACAGTACGCCTAATTGCTTTTTCTTTTATTAAAAAAATACTATTTATAAATACATAATTAGCTATATAAATTTATGTACTTTATTTATATTATTTAATCAAGATATTATTTTATTTATATTTCTTAAATCTATTTTATTCAGAATGTGCGTATTTATTTCCTGAAAAAGCTGAGTCTGTACAGATTTGGGTTGACTGGTTGAAATTTTATTTATGACGGATTTGCCCGCGCAGGTTGCTACCTTTAAGTGGATTGTAATTGGACTCGCATATTACCATACATGACAAATTCTAATACGTCAAACTTATATTTTCGACAAGTAAAATCCTTTATAAATAACGCCTTTTTGTCATAAAATCAATAATAATATTTTGTTTTTTTTTGTAAATTTTATCCGGGGACATACTGTAGACTCAAGACTCGTCTTGGGCTTATTAATATTCATCAGTGAGGTTAATTCAGGCGAATAAAATTAAAAGCAGAAAAACTCATATTTGTTTTTTAATCTGCTTTTACATGGATTGCTAAAAAATGTTAGTACTATTAATGTGCTAGCCGAGTGGTAACTGCAAAAAATACGTAAGAGACTTAGTAAGCTGAAATTAAACAAATCCTTTGTTTGTCTATTTTTATGATAAATTTTGTAAATAATATTCCAATTAAACTTTTTTGCTTAACGTATATCAATCATATACAATGTAATCTATCTTCTTTGGTTAACTACGAACAAGTAGAATAGTAAGATCAATGCAAATTCATTCAAACTATATATCTAAAAACTTGGACATGTTTCGTTCTTATTGGAACTCCTCAGCAAGTCACAGCAGATTAAATTTGTATAAATTTACAGTGACAAATTTGGGCTTATATTTACCCAAATGCGTAATATGGTAAAACGAACAATGCATATAGATTACTCTAAATGATCGATATTAATGTCAATAGAAACAAATTCAAATAAAACGTGTATCGCTGATTGGACAACCAAGTTATCACCTTAGCGCTTTTTATCTCAAACGTATATCAATCATTTACGATGTAATCTATCTTCTTTGGTTAACTACCAACAAGTATAATACTAAGATCAATGCAAATTTATTAAAACTATATCTATAAAGGTGGACATGTTTTGTTCTTATTGGAACTCATCAGAGGTTTTGCTAAACCAACTTCGGCTCCCAGTAAAGATCGAAAAATGGCTCACATTATACAGTCCATAGACGACCCATCTGAAATTGCTGTTTCCACTATTGATTTGACATAGACTGCATCAACATTGATGTATTTTTCTTTTAAATGTGTTTGCTGATATAATGCTGTAAGTTTTGAACACATTTCTTCCTTTCTTCTTTAGCCTTTCTTCTTCACATTTCTTCCTAAAGCAATATTACTTTTTAATTATTTATCGATTTTGCGTGATAATTGAACTCATTATTATTTCGAAAGTAGTTTAATAATAAACTGTATTATTAAACGATTTTGGTAACGTTTAGCTTTGTTATAGTGGTGACCGCTGGCATTAACCGCTTTTGTTTTTCTTACATCATACATTGTAAGCACCATCCTCTTTATTAGCACCATACTTACGCAAAAGTTCCTAGTAATAAAAAAGCTTAAACAGTCAAAATTTTGGGAATTTTGGTAAAGCAAAGTGTATCAAATAGTTATTTTTCAACGAGTTCGGAAAGCGAAATTTCCCCCATTCGCACTCATGCAGCTCATATGGGAAATTTCTTTCCGAAAAAAATAGGTGCAATTTTTTCAACAAATAATTTAAAATGTTTAATAATAAATGATTGAGTTGTTTACTAATTTTTCGGTTGGTAGCGTGGCTCTCACCGATTATCTGATTTTTTAAATGTAAAATGAATACATTTTTCGGTTGCTATGATTTTATTAAAATAAAAAAACCGTGTTACGAGAATTTTTACCTAACTTTAGCAGCAAAGTAAAAAACACCGCGGTGCGAGAAAAATATTTTTTTATGCATTGGGAACGACCAGAAACTGCCGGTCTTTAAGCGATAAGTGCAATATAGTATTATACACTTGTTCTATAAGACGCATTGTCACACGCGCTCTATTAAGACTCTTCTCGTAATCTCGTTGCATTCGTCGTGTTTTAAACCCACTTGAGCAAAAATACAACGTCTTATTACACTCGTTTAATAATATACTATTTTTTTTGTGCTTATATGGTTTTTATACATTTATTTATACCTACATACAGTCTGTTTTGGTTTGTCTTGTTTTAAATTTGTGTTCGTGTTATTGTCTATTTCTAATTTTCTTATCAGTATTTTCTATTTAAGTATTTCTTTTTGCATCGCTACACCTAACTTTTTATGTTAGGTTGCCTTGCTTTCTTGAATTTCTTTCTATTATATGATGTTTTATGTCATTTGCTTATAAAAATTTTGTTTTCGTTCTGTAAATATTAGGTGCTTCTAATAGTATTTTGTTTGTTTTTATTAATTTTTCTTTAAAAAATTGGGAACATAACTAAAACAACTGTTTGTTTAACAGCGTATTACACAACTTTAAGACTCTTAAAAAATAGCCCCCTGTTTGATATAATAACCTTTATTTCCATCCTTGAATCTCAACAATCAATGAACAAAAAAGCCGCCAGACAACACAAAATTCTTTTTTGCTATATTTTTTGCCGATTCACCCCAACTGATTGTCTCATTTCTCTCCAATTCTCCTGGTTCCAATTGAAAGAAAATGATAGAGGCAACTGTTTGCTGTTCGCACATCGTTGCGATTATAAAAATCCGAGATACGTGCCCTTAAATCCATATTTGATCCCTGCTTCAGAACAAAAACTACACTTGCGAAAAGTGTACATAAAAAGGAAAGTCGAGTCAAAGTTTTCCATCTGGATTTGCATCTAATCCAGTCTCGGGAGGGGTGGCGCTTTAATGCTTTATTTTCGTACTTTACACTGTATTTATTTTAGCAAAACATGCTAATTTGGAGGAGTTAATTAAGGTAAATTAAGGCGTAGGCCGACTTTTCAGTATTTCTACGTTAGTGTTTTGTTTGGAAATGAAATTTTGAAAGGGTTTAGAGAAGACAGAGAAAAGGTCTGCCATGCCAACCAGATCTATTATTATTTGGTGAGATTACAAAAGGGTGTAAAGACTTTTAGGAAAACAAAAGTATTGACATGGAAGTTCTTTGATGGAATTGGGATAGATCACGCAAAAGCATCACGTCGATATTTTTCAAATTAACAATTACTTTTTCCTATCTACCACCTGTTCCTCTCTTAATTCTTGGTTGGGTCGTGATGGTCAGTCGGCAGGGTGTTTATCTTAGGGTCGCTTCGTTGGGCACTTACCTGCTGCACCCATGGTCTCTTAAGTAAAGAAAAGCGACATATAATGCTTTGTCGTGTGCCCCTTCCATAAAACCATTTCATCAACCTCTAGAGCGGGACGAGACGAGGGGAACCATCAACAACAACAACATGGAAGAAACATGGTGGTTTTAGTTTCAGTCACCAGCTATCGGCGTAGATGTAGAGACAGTGTTCGGTGACTTCCCGTGTGTGCGTGTAGATTGATATTTTGAAAATTGAACGTTTCCCTCCAAAAACATGTGGTGCATCTGGTGCTTATCTCTGAGCCATTTGTCGGTGAAGAGGTGATTTTCTGTGCAATTTGGCTAAAGAATCCATCAAAATGAATGCCAGACATAGACGATTATTACAAACTCTTTCCATCGCTCTTCTTCTCGCTTATACAACACTCTTCGTTTACCAAACACTATCACGTGCTGATGAAGGAAGACTCGCCAATGAAGAGGTATTTTGAATTACAATTTCACTACAAAAAGCAGCAAAAGGGTATACACCTGCCCTGCCACTGAATTTATTTACCTGAATTTGCTAATCTTTTTCGATGGCTCCAGGTGCACCTCAGGGTGCAACTTTGGAACCAATGCTATTTATATTTTATTAGCGCGGTGTCCCGCAAGGCGCTACTTTTGGACCAATGTTATTTAAAAACTATCCAATTTATTATTTATCAAGCCCTAATTATTAGTTTTATAAATAATAATTCTTCATAATTGCTAAATTTATTTAGAATTTAAAAAACCCTCGATGCAATGAACCCAAACAAAATACTTTTGCTGCAAGTTAATGAGTCTTTTGCAACTTTTTCCAGGTGATGGTTCAGGGCTATACTGTTTTTATAATATTATGAAACAAAAATAATACAAAATTTCGACTAGATCAAAACTATGAAAAATGCTTATGTTCAATTTTTAATTTAGGAAAAATCCGATTCTTTCGAATTATATTTATATTACTTCAGCTTTCAAATAATAAAAGATTAGATCAAAATTTGTTGAACTGTTTAGTGGCTACAGGGCGGCAGACAGACAATAAAGTTCCCTCTTTTTTTTGTCGGGAGTTTAAAATAATGGTGTAAAATATAAAAGAAATAGAACGTTGAAAAACTTATGGTAGCGATGGTTAATATGACAATTTCTGATAGTTAGCGTTTCGCACGTGTTTGCTAGAATAACTGATAAAGCTCTTATCACTTGTTGAATATATTTACTTGAAAGGCAAGGCAGCTGATCTTTAAGTTGAATAATGCAAATTTAATAAATCTAGATCCGTACACTCTGACATGTTTCGTTCTTATTGGAACTCTTCAGCAGGTCGTTAGGTACAATTACAAAAAAATAATAAAATCTGCACTCACGTTGTGATTACGGACAAAAAATTAACCCAATACCAATTATGTTAATTGTAATTAAAAATAAAGTGTCATTAATTTTTGTATATTATATTATATCTAATTAATATCCGTTTAATTATGACGTACGTTTATAAATTATTCAGAGATCTACTTTTGCTATGTAATTTAGCTTGACAGATATTTATTGTCTTTTATAGTACGATTGCCGACAAACGTCAAAGCTCGTCTATAATATTGTACGTTTCTGCGTATGAACTAATCAAAAAATAAACATACGTTTAAAATTCTACAGCAATACTTGATTTAAGAATGCACTATATCTACAGTGTGGAAATGAAGTAAAGCATAAATTCCGTAGTTTTGTTGATATTTATTGTTTGCACAAACTTTTTATAGCTATTGTTTTATCAATTTGTTGTAATGTCATCAACTTGTTCTTTAATAGCAACTTAATTCCTGATTCTAGTCATTTAATTTAGTTTTTTTTATTATTGTAATGTTTGTTTTTGAAACCTGTTGCATTAGTAACTTTAAAGTAAGCAGTTAATAATTTTCTAAGATGATAATAATAATAATAACTAGGAATATTTGGAATTTAAAAATGGTAAAAATTTTACCATTAGTTATTTCAAATATGGGTGTACCCATATAGTAAAAATTTCAAAAATTTAGATTTTGTCATGAAAACCTTGGTAAAATACAGAAAGCATTATTATTACGTTCATGTCATATTGTTCGAATGTGTCTAAATGTTAAATTTGACAATTGTAATGGTATGATTGCAGATGCGTCGTGAGATGGTAATTTGGCTTAATTTTTCAATAAAAAACATATGTTTTTATTTAGCTTAAAACACAATTTGTGACTTTTGTATTTAATTTGATTCTTAAATTGGTTTTTAAACTAATTGAAAATTAAAAGTTAGTTTTTCAACAATTATTATATTATTGAAAAAGTATTATTGTTGTGTCCGAGACCGTAGTGATTTTTGAATCCAGCAAAATTGTTGTGCCTTTAGGACAGGAAAGGTTGAGCATAATAATAATAATAATAATTTTTCTTAACAATAAACACAAAATATATGTCAATACATCTTTCCTCAGTGAAACTGTATGAGTTGAATAAAATTGTAAAACTAAAGCTTTAATAAACTTTTGAACTGAGAGCTACAATCAATCATTTCTTAAAATTTTAAGAAAAGAACTCGTAAATTGAAAATTAATTTCTTCTCTACAACATTAAAATATGTTTCCATATATTTTTTTTCTGTTCTATAAAGTTTAGTGTTTTTTTTTTCATCGCAAAATTGCCTAACGTGTCTACAAAAGTTTTCACTTCAAAAATCATTCCATTATTTTTGGAATTGTTACAAAATATTTTTCATCAAATTTATTTTTATCAACATATAGTGATAATTTTTTTTATTATTGTGCTGTTTTAAGTCTCATAAGACCTTGTACATATAATAAATGTATATTAAAAAACAAAAGACTAAACATAAAAAACTTCAAACTTTGATAATCCATGTATGTATTATCTTTTGAAAATACCTTTGATAAACCATTAAATGGGTTGAAACCAGTAAACTGTGAACAATTGATAAAATAATATGGAAAAGATACCAAGTATACGCCAAACAAAATTATTATTCTTTTTTATGCTATCTATGTCCTTCTAACTATTTAATTTTTTAAATATATTGAACAATTTTTTTATTAAATAGTATAATTTTATAATTTACAAACTCATTTATCTAGTTTATGTGGGCAATAGTATTATTACATAACGAGAA
Organism: Lagria hirta; assembly: GCA_947359425.1. Taxonomy (NCBI): domain Eukaryota; kingdom Metazoa; phylum Arthropoda; class Insecta; order Coleoptera; family Tenebrionidae; genus Lagria; species Lagria hirta. The sequence goes on along the minus strand of OX375796.1, from coordinate 10,200,211 downwards.
TAATGAAGAGCGTGGATAAGTGCGTAATCATTTCTTCGTTCTTCAAAGAGTTGTATTACGTTTTATAGCCAATAGCCAAATAATTATTTGTGTTAAAACAAACTGTCACTTTGACTATAAATAGTCACATTTGGCAACACCACCTGCCAGAGATGTGATTCCACTTCGATATTGCAGTTCATCGGATACATTCACTTACAATTATTTTTTGTATTGTAAATATCAAAAAAATGCTAAAACATTAACAAAAACTCTGCATTCTAAGAAAATGATGTGTCGAATAACTTTTAATTTTTCTAACAATTAACTGAAATGGGATAATATCAGGTGAACACGTATTGCTAAAGATAATAAAAAAATTGAAATATTGACATCTTTCGGAAAAGACCGTGTCGAAAAGTTAAATGAAATTGTCGACGTTTTGCACTCTATCGGTAGAGGCGTCATCAGGACAGAGAAAAAAAAGATGAGAACAAGCACGGTAACTCGACGTGTGAACCACGCTAGATGCGAAACTTTTTTTATTTATTCAACTTTTCGACACGGTCTTTTCCGAAAGATGTCAATATTTCAATGACTTCGGGCCGTGAAAGCCTTTCTTCTTCATAATAAAAAAAATTACGCGTTAGTCATTACATAACGAGTTTGCTAATCATGTATATAGTGCGTAATAAGCGATTTACTAGTCAAAGAGTAGAAAAGGATAATTTAGATTCCTTTGACACCAGATAGCTGTGACATCAACATGTATAAAAGTTATTAAGAGCTTTGTTTATTCAGAGAAATTTGAATATTGGAGTGGTTTACATTTTTAATTGATGGTTGAATCAGTTTTAAGCATCATTTAAGTTGTTTTATAATAATTATAATGATTAGTGATAGTGGAAAACCGCTAACTTTTGATGCTGAGCTCATAATATAGTGCGACAAACTAAATAAGAGCTAACAAGCTTATAAGCTATTATCTTTTTCAAGTAGTTTATGACGGTCATGTTTGGTACACTACTCAACATTACAGCTGTGCGAGCAAGCCATGGTGCTCATTCGTCCGAATTGTTGCCTTGCTGAGACAGCTTTAATATTTGGTGCGGTACCTAGCAATACAATCATAAACCACTATCAACTACTTCAAACAGCTAACAGTATGATATAGGGTCTTAGGCTTGTAAAAATTTCACAAGCTCTAGTTGGATTTGTCGCACTATACCAATTGTTTGATTTTTTTAATAATATTGGCCGTTACATAAGAACCGATTTCTTCGTCATTAATTCTTTTTTTGTTTATAATTGTTTTTTGGTTTTGATAAATAACGTTTAAATTAAAGAAGCAAAAAAAATTATATCTTTTAATTGATGTTGGCATATGACTTAACAAAGTTTTTTGTGACTTAAACTGCAGTAAATTGTATTCTTAATTTCTTCATTATTTTAAATTTAACATTTCTTTTATTTCTATGTTTTTTTTTTTGGTATGTATATTAAGTATTTGTATAAATTGTCCGTAGCCTCGAGCTGAATAATTGAATATTCATAAGAATTATTAAAAAATCTGTTTCAGAAGACTTCTAAGACCGTAAGGACATATTTTATTTATTTTGTTGGTGGGATTTTATATTTCATGAAATGTTTTTCTCCCAGAATTGTTTCACATTAAAATAAATTTTCTCAACAATTAGAGCAGAAATTCTCCGATTTTAATTAGTCAAACTGGGTTAATAGCTATTGCATAAATTCAGCATAGCTGAAATGCGTTATAAAGCCGACACCTTTTCAAATAAATTCCAATCCAAGTTGTTGGCAAAAAATTTGAATTTAGAGTCTCAAAGTTCCAAAGTCGGAAGTTTGGAAGAAAAATAGCGGTCACTCCCCATTTCCCAAAGGAAAACAGGAAAAGAAACAGAAACGAATAAATTTATGGTTTTTTTTCCATTACATTTTAATAAATTTTTCATAATCCGAGTTCTTGAGCTGCTAATTTAGCGGACGGCATCGGAATCGAGAGAATTCAAGCGAGAATCCGGACCCACGCTTTAAAATGACCATTTAATCGGCTATTTCGTTGGTGGTTTTACAAATGATTTGCTTGTTGCGTAACCATTAAATTAGGAAATTCTAGGTAGGATGAGCACGAGGGACATTTTGGTTATTTCCCGTGGGATAAAACAATGTGGGCGATAAGTGGGAAGATGATTCGCATTCACATCGCCAAACTTTAGGGCTGCAAAAAATAAAACATTGTTACGTATTTTCCCGCTTCATACATTAAATCATTTTAAATTCTGCTATTCTTCCTTCTTTACAAAAAGTTTTGGAGTTATTTTAATATAATTTATTTATAAATGCATAATTTTAGTTTTTATCTATTTTTGGAATTTTTTTTATTAAAAACTAACATCCCTTTGTCCTATATAGATTATAATGCAAATGCGATAACAAAATTTAATTCCTCTACAATCCCTCGTCACTTTATGATACTGAGATGATTTTAAGGTTAAACTCAAAAAATGCTTACTACTGGATGGTTCCAAAAATAAGCATTGATCAAAAAAAAAACAAATTTGGTTTATGGTTCACTTAAAATACGATAAGCTTGAAAAAACATGGTTAGCAGAACATTTATCCATCAAAAAATTTAGAGTTGAAACGCAAAAATTCATAAAATAAATTAGTAATTATAAACATTTAGATGCCACTAAAACTTGATGTGTGAGAACTAGATTGAAATTCGAATAGATTTTTAAAGTAAAGATATAGTTTACGAAAACTAACTCAACTATAGTAAAACCGTCTGAGATATACCCGGCCGTAAATTTTATGACCTAATTCTTAGAAAGTTTGACACAATCGTAAATTAGAAAAGACCGCTTTTTATTGGGGGTGGTACTCAACTGCCTGGTCGGCTCTTTTCATAAAACAAAGTACGCCACACTTTGGGTTGTAAATCTTTCTTACCTCTTATCCTGTCCTTCTCATTATGAGCAACAAATTTTATTGCCGGGTATATCTGAAACGTTCTATAGTTATAGTTTAGCTAAACCTTTGTTTAGTGCGATTCTAGTCACCATGAACCGTAATGAAAATTTTAGTCGGACTAAAACTAAGTCAAGTTGGAAAAACTGTAATTGAAGAGGAACATTTCTACCTTTTGAAAATGGTACCAGGAATTATCATTCAAGTTAATAATGATAGTAACAGTGATAATGATATATTTATATGCGGATGATTAGATGAAAATTTATTATCCAATAATAGATAAATTTGTTTATAGATAATTATAATTCACTTGATATCTTTAGTAACATGCAGGAGAAGAAAGTAGAAGCAACTTGAATACAGCCCTGACACAGTATCTTCAAGATTCTGCACAGGCAAGAAACTTTGCGGTGAACCTTCATAAAGATTAGTGAAAGTTAAGTAGCAATAAATCTATAATCGCATAAAATGTCTAGCCAAACTACATTTTTAGCAACCCTCTATTGTAGTACATTTTTTTTTTTCATTTAACGAGTCTAAGTTCTGAAATTGAATATTCATTATTTTAACCAATTTAGCTACTATTCGGATGTACGTTAGGTTGATTAAATAAAAATATTATCTTTTTTGTCTCAAGTTTTTTACCGTCATTCTTGGCATCTTTTACGTATGTTTTACCTATCAAATTATATAAAGCAAAGCAGTTAATTTATAATTTGTCAACAGCTATTTGAGTAAAATATATTAATTAACCGTTTAGTAATGTAATTAATAAAATTGATTAAATAATCAAGTGTAGGTAATAATCTAGGAATAATATTTTTTTTCTTTTATCACTTTATTCAATTAATAGTTATTGTAGGGTCATGCAACTAATTAATAACTGCAAACGTTTTGATTTGACATTTAAAATCATTGTTATTGAAATTTGCTATTATTTACCTGTAAATTTCATAATAATACTTGTATTATTAAAATTCCAGTGATAAACTGCAATTACATATTAATTATTATGCCAATAAGTTGCTGTCAAAACATAAAAAAATGCAAATTAAACACAAATTTTTAATAATTAACGAAAAAATTAATTAATAAAAATCTACAATATGTGAATTAATTGATAATATATTAAAGAACTAGTTTTATAAGGGTACATTTGGGTTCCAGATTCTCGTCTTTTTTTTAATTTTATATAAAAAAAAATATTTTTTTAAGCTTTGAGTAGCTTTGTTGCTAACGTTTAGTAACACAAATAAACCAACAATTTGAATTCAAATTTAGTTTAAATCTTTAGTTTGACATAGTTTGTTTATTTTTAACAAACATTAATGTAATAAGTAAAAACAGAGTTCCCAAAATTCGGAAACTAGCTGAGACAACGACTAAAAATTTATTATCTGATAAATCCGAAATAGCCTACAAAAAATAATTTAAAAAATTCAAAGTTTGGCAAAAAGAGAACGAAATGCAGGCAATTTCTGATATCTTGTGGCCAGTTAGGATCAATATTATGTACGATCAATGTTTATTGACGATATTTAGCTGCCATCATCTCCTGCCCTGAAGCAAATAAAAGTGCAATTGCACTTATTAAATTACAATTGCAATTATTAACAGCGGGGTCTTCGTAGCTAACAAAGTTTTGCAGCTTTGTTTTCCAATTTAAACATTTTCGGTTTAAAATGATAATGTTATTTTTCAAAATTGTGATCTATAAGTTAAAAATTGACATTTGACAGTCATGTACACCAACTTTAAAAAAACCATAAACTTTAAAACGAAACTATCAATAAGCTGATTGAAGACTCCAATTCGAAAAGTAAATTAAATGAATTAAACTAAATAAAATAGGCTCTAAAATTAGAGACAAAATATTTAATTTATTTATTTTCTTATTAGTAATTGGCAGCAAAATAATAGAAACCTTGATTCTATTGTAAAAACAGAAACGTTCAAGCCTTAGTCAAGCCTTATTATATTTTATCACCGAATGTAAGAGGTTTAGTGTAAAAAGCATCATTACCTTTATTTTCAAGTGCACTTTATGTTTGACCGTCATTAAGTGAAAAGCAGTATTTTGTCGTTGTTACTTTTGTTTCCTAGTCCACTCAAACTATTACAACTCATCAGTGAAATGAAATAATTCCAGTGCAAAGCTTACAAAACATTGACTTTGATGGCAATCCAAGCACTGATACGCAATGCATAGATATTTAAAAAAAAATTATCCCAAAATAATTCTTTTTGTTGACCTATATGAAAAATTATAACAATGTTTAAATAAAATTTTTATGTAGATTATATCTAGTTAAAATTAGTAAATTCACACAACACAATAACAATAAACAACACATCCAAGATGTGTGATTATTCTACTCGTCTCAGCCCTAGGTAAGATTTCCAACGCGGAGGTCAATTTAGAACATGTGGCTATTTGGAAATGGGCGTGGCTGAGCATGCTTTTAATAAAAATAACATTATTATTATTAACTTAGTTTGTCTAACTATTTACTTGAAACGCTAGTGTAGAGTTCTACAATCTTTTTTTATCAAGACCGATAAATGGTGAATGTCTGTCACATCCACCTTTCCTTTCCCTATTTATTACTATATCTTTTATTTTTATTTTTTTTTAGTTTTTTGATTTTTTTCCATCATATATTTCTTGTTCTTATATCAACATTTGCTCTTCTGATTTTTTCTACTTTTTATACGACCTATGCTCTCAAAATAGTTATACAAGTGTATGAGTTGCGAATATTAAAGCACAAGTCAAAAGCAAGTGTCAGAAATTCATATTTCACAGACAATATTAGAAGTTTTCTTTTGTTTACGACCATATTAGAGAAAAAAATCCGGTTAATTTTTCAAATTTATTGTTAAAATTATACAGTTATTTATGATAATCTCTCTAAAATCATTAAATATGTTTTAATAATTCACTGAATCTACAATAAATTGGTTGTTTCTCACGGATAAGACTAGAAAAGTTTAACCCCGATTTACAAAGCAAATGGAGTGCTTATTAAAGAGATATAAATTAGAAATAGGGTAAAATGGCATATGTTGACAACTGTTTTCTCAACTTTGATGTACAAATTGCTACTAGTAGATGTCGCTATTTTTACCATATTGCGAAAGTAATAGGCACCTTGAGTAAATATAAGCCAAAATGTGTCACTGCAAATAAGAATTTGTTGAGACTTGCTGTGGTGTTTCAATAAGAACTAGACATGTCTAAGTTTACAGTGCTAGTTTAAATGAATTTGCTTTGGTCTTATTTTTTTATGTTCTTGGTAGAAACTAAAGAAAATAGAAAATAGAGAAACATTGCATACCATAGGTATGCGTTTGAGACGAAAAGTGCTAACGTTATCCAATCAGCGATATTCTTTTTGTCTCAATATGTGTCTATCAAATTCAAAGTGACCTATTTGCATTAAGCATGTAGAAACCGGGTTTCTCATCTTTGGTGTAAGGTAGCTTCTAATAAATGTCGCTATTTTTACCAAAATTAATATGATTTTCTTTGTTTTGACCAGAAATCAATCGTTCAATAATGCTAGTCCCATTTAATTTGGTCATAACATCTCTTCTTCTTTTTAACATTCTTCCTTCCATTCATCATTTTCTTCAGCTTTGTTTTTTATTTTTGTCCCTGTATTTGTTTTGCAAAACCGCTAACTTTATTTTCAGATGAAGTAATTAAAAACATAATCTCGTGAATTTTTAATTAAATAAGTAATTTTTTTGGAATGCTATGCTCAAAATTGTTATTAGGGCATCGCTCTCAGTCCTAATTTTTTTTTAATCTTCAACGCATAAAGCCCGGAAAGCGACAAATCGGAGGCTAAGAACTTTTATTTTTTTTTGTAAAATTGGATCAATGCCACCCGGGCACAATTCATAATTGCTCTCGGACTGCCGAAACCGGTCCTATTTCTTATTTAAAGCACCCCAATGTCAGATATTGAGGTATATATCATTACTTTAATGGTTACCAATTTAAATAGCTAGCGATTCGGAAAGACACCTGCTGCTAACTTGAGCCCTGAAACGAAATTCGAAACGGGAAAAGAAAGAAACGGTATTTAACCTTTAGAGTATCCAAAGAATTCCTAATTTTTGGTCTAAAACAAAAAAAAGACATCAAAATTGTGAGTTCTTGCTACTAAAATCCTCAGACTAACAAGGTGCAATTTCTCTTTCACTACTCACTTCACATTTCAATACATTCATAAACTGTTTTATATAAAGCAAAAAAAATTAGAACTGCTTAATAAATAGCCTTTTCCTTTATAAAATTTTATTTCAATTAATCTTAGCACACTTTCTAATCGCTCTGAATAAGATCATTTAGTTTAAGCTATTTTTTTGTTTTTACCTTTCAATCAGCCTAGTTTTAGCTGCAAAATACATTAACAGCTTGTCCATTAGAAGCTTTACAAAAAGCATATAAAACGTTGATTAATAAATTCAATTTTTTAAATATACAGGCCAGAGTTTTAGACACGCAATACATGTGTAAAAGGATATTAATGTCATGTTTTTACTGAATTGAAAGTAACTTTTTTCTCTCAAAAGAAAATGTTTAAATTGATTACACCACTACAATTTAAAATAATTAAAAAAAAAAGGTAAATGATTTTTTGAGTTTGAGTCTCTAATACACTTATTAATGGTTTCAATTTGGAGGCTTTAATATATATCTATAAGGTTGTCACAAAAATAATTACGTCAAATGTCAATCTTATTTGTTTGCAAATTTATAAGAGCAAAGTAAATACTTTGAGCAGAGATAACAGTACTTTTTTCAGCTCTTTAGTCGGATTATTAAAGAAAAAACCTACAAATTTAGTTCAACTCATGTGAAAACAAGCATAAAAGCAAAAAATTGAACATGCTAATAATTTATCTTCTGATGATGACTACATAGTAATCGAAAGAGCTCTCTGGTTAAAATTAAAAAAAAAATGTTGTAAGCTATAAAAGTCTGCTAATATTAAGTAATGTAAAAAATAGCAAGAAAAATTAATATAGGCATAGCCAGCTTAATGACAGGATTTAAACTTTATAGAGAATTTCTGGAGCACTTTTAGTGAAAGATTGCAGAAACGGAACAAAAATAAAGCAAACATTGATTTAATTATGAACAAATGACTCAAAACTTTAATTTTTTAGTTTTTATTTTAAATAAAACAAAGTGTAATTGGAGCCCTTTGATTAAACACACTGTAAATTTATGCATGGATATCAAATAACTATTTATTTTAACAAAACAATTACAAAAAAATAAGATTTGAGCATAGAAGTAATATTTCTTGTATTTATTTGGGCTAAATAGATATAGAAGGCCATTTGAAAAAAAAACATCTGTGGCACTGTGTTTTAGAAGCTGTATAAATTTTATTAAATACGTAGTAAAAGCAGAAAGGTCAACGAAAACGACAAAACAATTGAATTTTTCACTTTAGAAGCAACTTATTACCAAAAAAACAAAAGCTTTTCTTATTTATGTTAAGATATCAAAAAAAACTCTTAAAACTTATAAATAGATCTATTCTAAGCAAAATGTGAAAATGTTGTTTTAAATTCAAATGTAATCGTACTGTCATTGCTTTTGGTTTGAAATTAAAAAAAAAAAGAGCACAGTTTCATTTTTATCATATTCTAGTTCTTTTCTATTCCATTAACTTAAACCAAAAATACTTTTAGGCTATTTTTAAAAAAATCAATGCCAATTAATTCCAACTACATCTATAAACTTGGACATTTTTCGTTCTTATGGGAACTCATCAGCAAGCCGCAACAGATTCAGATTTGAATGAATTTGCAGTGATATTTTGGATCCGTAAATATAGGTCTAAGCTTTTGCTATTGTACACAAAATTTGAATCTTTTGTACAAAGCAGAAAAAAATTTAAGATATTATATAAATGGCTTTATAGAGACAATAATTAGTTTTACAATTTTTGCTTTTTCAACATTTGGTTTTTTAAACAAACAAATTTCGATTTATTTCTATTTGATATCTGCTTTTTTATTAATCATTTTCTAAACCTACAAAATTTAAAGTGGCTGAAACTTCTCTTAAAATAGATTGTTAAATTTGACTCTAAACATATTTTAGCCGTGGATAGATTATTTAGTCGTGTTTTTTTTTAAAGTTTAAATTATTTTTAATAAAACCTTGTAAGAACTAAATTATTGTGTGAGAAAAGAATGTATATCCATTTTGATAAACCACATTCATTTCTTTGCAGAACAATCTATAAAAAAATATCTTAATTATTATTATTTGACACAACTATTCATGCTAGTGTCTTATCTGATAACATTTTTGATTTCACAGCACGTTAATCTTATCTAAATAATTATAGAGTTAAATTTGATAATCATTTGTAAGCAAAGTTTCCATAAATTAAATCCTGTAAGTTTAGGTATGGGATATGCTTAATAAAAAAAAATGAAATATTTACTTTTTTGAAAAGTATTTTGAAAAGTGGTTCAATGGTTCAAATTAGAAGACAAAGCTGCTTCAAGCAGGGCTGCAAATATTTGTTTGCTAAAGTGACCTCGCTACATTTAGAATTGTTAGGCTGTTTTTGATTTTTGAGGTAATAATTTTTAGTCGTTGGCTCGGCTAGTTCCCGAATGTGTGGTCCATAAATTCTGTTTTCACTATTATATTAATTTTGTGTTGAAAATTAAATAAATTATATCAACTGTTATCCATGAAATTTCCCAGAGCTTGAAAATTGATTATTTTTATATAATTTAAAGAAAAAGACGCATTATTGAAAAAATAGTGTAAAGAATACGTTTTAGAAGAAGTATTGGCGCACGTGTCTCATAGGAGACTGGAACTTGTAAGCGAGATCAGGTCTTATAAAACAAGTTTTTAGCCGATTTCAAAAAAAGAAGGTTCTCAATTCGACTGTATTTTTTTTATGTGATAACTTTTTTTGGGATAAACGACTTTGATGATTCTATTTGGAAGCTGGTGCTTTCCATTTGGTCCCATTTAAATATGGTCAAGATCTGATCAGTAGTTTTTGAGTTATTCTTATTAATGATTTTTTTGACATATATTTTTGACTTCAATTGATTATGAAAATTTGTGAGACATTAAAAAAAATATTTCAATACAATTAAATAATAGTTTATTTATTTAATTATTTTAAGCGATTTATATCAATAAATAAATAAAATAAAGGAAAAGTTTGTTAAGGGAATGTATGACAATTAATCATATTGAAGTCGGTTTTTTCAAATTTTTAATTGGTTTAAGATATAATTTTTAAATATAATATTTTCCCACAGGCGTTAAAAAAAGTGACATTTTCTTATAGATTTTGAAAGGTAAACTTTCTATCAGAACCACAGAGATTGTATCAAAAAATGATGCATAAGAAAATAACCAGAAAAAGTAAAATGCTTGTCTACAAGAGATTGTCAAATTTAGTTGACAATTTTTAACAAAAAATCAACGTTTTGAATACAAATAAAACTGTCAAAATGTACTACTTCTAAATATATTTTTTATTATAAAAATTTAAATTGTTTGAACTAAATCGCTAACAACTTATTTTACTGTCTTTAGGACACGCGACAAATAAATATTTCCCTATTACTGGTCGTCATTTCTAACCTAAAAACAATAGAAACGGAAAAAAAATTAACAAATTTGGAACAAAATTAAAAAACACTTGAAAATTGCGAAATAGGTTCTAAAAAATTATGATCTTTGAAAGTTTTTTCACAATAAACAATTGCTAACACTAGCAGTTCGCAAATATTAAAGTTTTCCACTTTTTGATAAAAAAATTTCGGATTTAAAGCTTTAAGTTTGAAGAAAAAACATTTTATTTTATTTGGAGAAAACACTTTTTTTTGGGTTTTTTCAAACGGACTAAGCATCACAAGCTCACCACAAAAAGTGATTTTTCTCCTTATCAAATGATATAAATGATTCAACTTGACTGTAATTTTGAAGCATCATTTCTTGCCATTTTATTGGAAAAAAAGTACAAAATTTTTTTATTTTTCATTAGTTTGAATCTTTCTTTTTTGTTTTTTTTTTTATTATTTTCTTATTAAATGTGTATGTTTTTGAACAAATGCTTCACAGATAAGTAATCCGATTCTCACTGATATCAATTTTTCAGAAAAGCTGAGTTATTGTCTGTTCGTCGCTTTCTATATTTCTCCAGCTTTTGACAAAAAGAATATTTTTCTTATAAAACCAACAGTGGTTGTATTGATTTCCAACTTTTTCTTTCTTCTCAACCACCCCCAGAAGCGCCTCCATTCACGTATTTAACTAACCTTATTCTAAATACACCGTGTTTTTTTCTCCTCTCACATGTATTCAGAAAAGCTGAAAAAAAAGTCTTTTGTACTTTTGTGTTTTGTGATGATGAACACTGACGGATTATGAAAATAAACCAGCAACACCACTCTGCTAGAGTTTATTTTCAATGTAAAGCAAACTGCAGCAGAATTTTAAATTGCTTTTACAGATTATCATCGTTTATGTTGGTTTGAACGAGGGGAAAAGCTAGGGAAACGCTTTGCATTTCGGAAAATTGAAATTTACTGGTTATGTACACGGAAATTATTGTTGCTGTTGTTTCACCCTTCATGCTTTTAAAATGAATGAAAACATCTGTCAAAGAGAAAATAAGTCAAGCGGTTATTGAAAGTTCTAGTTCACTATAGGATAAACAAAAATATAACATAACGTCTTTTCTCCAGATGTCAAACACTTTCTGACAGATTTTGAGTGGCAATAGCGAAAGTTGATTAAGAATTTGTCAAAAACGAAAGTTTTAAGGAAAAATGATGCATTTTTTGCTTAAGCAGAGAAAGTAAAATGCTCTTAGAAAAGCAACCAGCGCTCAAATTTAATTTAAAATTCACGCAATTTTTAGCAAAAAATTTTATTGTTTGAATATAAATAAAACAGTCTGATTTCTAAATATTATTTTAATTTTAATAATTTAAATTGATCGAAGTACATTGTATTGCTACCTCCAAAATGTCTGCCTGTCACTCCAAAACATTTTCCCCGTTACTTGTCGCCATTTCTAACTTAAAAATATTAATATTATTAAACGATTTCTGACGCCAACGAAATCAGTAAAAACGAACAAGCCCAAAGTAATTTTGGTCGAAACAGCGACATTTATTGGAAGCTACCTTACATTAAAGTTGAGAAACCAGGCTTCTACATGTTTACTGCAAATAGATCACTTTAAATGAAACATGTCAATTTTGATAGACACAAATTGAGACAAACAGTATATTGCTGATTGAACAACCAAGTTATCACGATTTTTTTCTCAAACGCATATTTGATTTCTACCCACTAAAGAGAAAAATAAGATTAAAGCATATTCAAACTAGATCCGTAGACTTGAACATGTCTTGTTCTTATTGGAACTCTTGAGCAAATCTTATTTAGACTGACAAGTATGGGCTTATATTAACTCAAGTGCGTATTACTTCTTTAGTAACAATTGTTCTACACTTTTTCACAGAAATTTTTAGAATTTAAGACTGTTTTTAGACGAAGTCTGAGTTTGAATCGACTATTAAAAGATATAAGTGGATCACTATGTGAAACTTTAAAATTGGTTCTGCATTAGTCTGTGATCGTATTTTCGCATTTTTAATTTTTCCTATGGCCACTACTTGATAATTTATATTGAAGAAAATAGGACTTTTTGTGGCTTGTTTGTTCTAACTAAAATTATCACTGCGTTCAGCTGCTGAGTATCACAAGCTCGCCACAAAAAATGATTGCTTTTTTATAAAGTAATATACTATTACTTACTAGATATGCGTTCCGAATATGTATAAGTTTTGGCTTTGTAGGTTTATGTGAGTACAATAATTGAGTTCAAAATTACCCCGAAAAAAAACAAATTAAAATTAAAGTCAACATTGTCAATCAATATTTTCAAAAAAAAAAAATTCATCAAACTTTGCTTAAGGTTTACTCTTCAGATACCAATTTCCATTTTTCAATATTTTTCCATAAAGTGGGTTTGTTTGTTTGTCAGTAATAGCGTGAAGAAAAAAAATCAAGCTTATTTATACAAAAAACAAGCAAATCTTAAATAAAATTTAAAAGCAGTCCTAAGAATTTTCTAAAAGTTGCAAATCCAGATCTATCTGAACAAAAAAAAAACTATAAATATTTTGTTAATGCTTCTAAAAATCATCTTTTTCTATTATTTATTAAATTGTTAATAAATTTACCGCAAAAAAGTTAAAGTTTAATAAATTTTATAAATTCTCTTTAATAAGTTCATAATTAATACAGGAAATGTTTAAAGTTCAAAATTCTTGAATTATTTATTTTATTAGTATATTAGGCTTATTAGTTTCTTGATTTGGCTGTCTTTCTATAAAACATATTTCATTTGTTTAGCTAGTATGTGGAAAAACAGTGCAGGCTGAACTTCGTCTCTTTCCAATAATATATATTCAGCTTTCTTTCTTTTTTTATTGGGAAATAAAGGTTTTTGTTTATTATTATTATGTTCAACCGTCTCTGTCCTGGATGCACAGCAGTTTTGCTGGATTCAAAAATTATTACGGTTTTTGACAAGTAATAATAACGTCAATATAATTTATTTAAAATAATTAATTAAGCTTTTAATTTTCAATTAGTTTAAAATCCAATTTAAGAATTAAATTACAAACAAAAACCACAAATTGTGTTTTAAACTAAATATAATTTTGTTTTTTGAAGAATCAAGCTACATTACTATCTCTCCACGCATCTGCGAATTTGAATTTAAAAACATTTGAATAATATGACATGAACATAATAATGCTGTGAGCTGCCAGAAAAACATGTCATGTTTTTTTAGGTTTTTTTTTCTTATTCTGACAAACTATATTTAAAATAAAAAAAACACAGTAAAAGCTAATATGTAATCTCAAAAAATTTGGTATTTTAAACGGAAGAAATCAAAATTGGAAAACTATGTAAAATTTTTTGTAAGCCAAAAAGTCCAAACCACCTAAAAAATTAAAAAAAAATTAATGGTCTATTAGAACTCAGAAAGTTGTAAAAAAATAGTTATAGAAAGAAATAAAGATGTAACAAATAACATTTAATTTGTTTGCATTTATTAATTTATTAACAAAAATCGTGAAACTTAAAAAAATAGGTTACAGATAGAAGACCGAAAAAAAAGTTAACGAAATATATTAACAAATGTTTTGTTAATAAAAAATTAATTAGTTAAAAAAGATTATTAAAAAGACAATAAGCATTTATATATCCATTCTTGTCTACATATCCAAAAACTGAAAGAGAAAAATTTGATGACAGATAGAACTTAGATTTGGAACAGCACAGTGCGTAGCAACGAGTAAGCGTTGGTAAAATGCAAAAGGTAGTTTATGTAAAAATCTAACACCTTGAAGATATTACACATACGAGAAGTTGTTTATTAACAATTATGACACTCGAAAAAATTAAAGAAGACCGTTTTCTAATCAGGGTATTACTCAGCTGCCTGATTGATTCTATCCATAAGCCAATACACGCCACACTTTAGATTGTAAATCTTTTTCACCTTTGCTGCCTGTCCCTCTTATTATGAGCAATAAAAATTACTACCGGCATTCCTGCTATATTAAATTAAACCGAAACACTTTTATTCATTTGAGTTCAATTAGAATTGGTCCTAGACCTCCTGCGATTGCATCAATCAAAAAATCGCTTGTTGCTTATTTATTTTTCTATAGCAATTTAATTTCTAAACATTCCATAAATTGTTTTTTGAGTTTCAATCATATGTTGTTCAGCAAAAAGTGTTTTCGATCGTCTAAAAGAGGTTTGTTTTTACAATCATGACTAAAATAACGGTTTTTTTTTTTTTAATTTGGCATGGCGTTATAGTTGGCCATGTCTATGAGTTTGTCTGAACGGACCATACTTTTAAAACAATTGCTTCAAATGTCAAACTAATTACGAAATTTCTCAATCATCTTATTTTCGAATTTATAATGATTTTCTCACAAAAACAGAAAGTTTTTGTAGTGAATGGTGAATTATTGGGCCAATTTTTTTTAATGAACCATTGACTGCTGCAAGATACCGGAGAGGAGATTTTACAGTATTTTTTTGCACAGATTTATGACGATGAAATTGTAGGCGGGTGATTTCAGCAAGTTGATTTTTTCGTTCTTTATAACACTACAAGTGCTTTCAATTTAATCTCATTAACTTATTGAACTATCAATTCACGATAAGTGAGGTTAGATTAGGCATAGATGTCAAATTAATAACTTGTCACTTCGACTGCATTCATGGCAAGCTTAGACGCCAAATTTTGTAAAACATTTGTTAGTTTACTAAATTCATCGTATAGTGGTGATAAACTCTTTGGCGGCATTGAAATAAACCAAACACTTTTAAAAATATGACATTTTCATTTCATAATGAATCAAATGAAATGTGTAACGACTGTATAATCTGTTAATCATGAAACTCCAGTTATAATTTCCGCTTTGAATACAGAAGAGCTACCGGAAAATTGTAAAGTTAACTGTCTAGAAACGAAAAAATATGAAGAGAACATTATTCTTTACGCTTGCGATGTAACAATGAACAATGGACTGTATATAAAGACAAAAAGATTAAATCTAGAATGTCAAATGAAGCTTGCATTTTAATTTCAGAATAGAGCTGAGATTAATTCTAAACTGTATTTTGCTAATAGTGTAGGTTGTAGATTAGAAAATTGTATATTTGATGACGTCTCAAGTGACATCTCTATTGATCTGTATTTTAAAGTTTTTGTTTTTTTTTGCAGCATTTACCCACCAACCAGAAGCTTTCTCACCATCGCGGCCTAACCGAAGAAATTGCCGTAACCACTGAACCATCTCCAGCGACTGCTACCCTTCGAACCCCCACGACCAC
The DNA here is from genome assembly GCA_947359425.1 of Lagria hirta. Taxonomy (NCBI): domain Eukaryota; kingdom Metazoa; phylum Arthropoda; class Insecta; order Coleoptera; family Tenebrionidae; genus Lagria; species Lagria hirta. Next base: position 10,184,289 of record OX375796.1, on the reverse strand, counting down.
CGTTCAAGACCTCTTCATTAGTGTGAAAACTACAAAAAATTACCACGTTCATCGGCTCCCTATTATCCTCAAAACCTGGTTCCAACTGGCAAGAGCACAGGTAAGGGCGCGTGACCAACGCGTGGGAAACAAGCATCCCCTAAAGCACAAAGGGTGCGATAAAATTCATGTTTTATGCTGGAAACGACGCGTCGACGATTATTTAATGCCGGATTTTAATGGCGAAATTAAAAGAAATGGTTTAATTTTCGGGTTTTATTCACCCTTTGATGGAAGGTGCTGTCTATAATTAGAATTTTAGGCGCTTGTAAGGCAGTTAATTAATTTTGAGGTAATTTATTCGTATTTTATTGACTTTCTCAACCAAATGCACAATAAATTTTAATGCTTTATAGCTACTGGAAAACAAAGACAATTCTTGGCTTGGTTGCTATTTTTTGTGTATTTTTTTTTTTTGTAAGTTTACCCTGCTAATATTGTTTTATATAACGCAATTTCATTTTGTGTAAATAGCTCAAAATTAAGCTTTCAATAGCACTGATACCAGATTACGCCCGGGGAAAACCGTATTAAGCATTTTTTGGAAAAATAAACTTTTTTAGTGCTTCTATCGCTTTAAAAATTATTTATTTATAAGTTTTTTCTCGTAAGCCGAGATTATTTGTGTTTCCCGTATTTTATTATTAATTATTGTGATAACTGCTGTTTTTCAAATGAAACAAGTTTTAAAAAATAAAAACCGTGTTTAACAGAATAATAAATGGTTACATAGAAGAAAATAAATAAAAATCTTTTTGTTATTTAATTTTTACAATATTTGATCATTTAGTGTTGAAGGCGGTATATAGTGTAACGGAATCAAAGGTTCGAGATCTTATCTAGTCAATTCCAGACAGTTCGGTGGCGAACGGTATATATAAAACTAAGTTCAGACGGAATAGAGCAACTTGAATCGATATAAATATAAATGTACAAAGTGTTTTTACAAAGTGCTATAATAGTTCCTGTCAAATAGTGTAATATTAAGATACAAATAAATTAGTGTAGAAAAATAGCGTTATTTAAGTGTGTGTAAATTAAAAACTCAGTAAATCAGTAAAAGTTGAAGGTCGATCTCCGGACCGAAAGCCAACGGCTTAACAAAATAATTAGAAAACAAATGAATTGTACAGCTTTTACGTTACAATTTTATGTGTAAAATGTTCCAATGTTCACTTTACGCACCGCGGTGGCGCAAAAATGAAGCAGAAGCAAGGCATGTTAGATAAACTTTTTGCATTTCTGACTGTAGTGTAGGTAATATTTTTGAAATAAAAAAAAATTAATCTTGTATTAATTTAAATATAAATTTCAAATTAAATTTGCATCTAAGCGTAAACAATACTTTTTCTAACAAAATATTGTTAGCCATTTGGTACAAAACTTTTACAAATTGTACACACAAACCAACCTCCGCTGTCACTCTTTTTATGACTAAAATGCATGTATATTATAGTTTCAAAAAAAGTGGAAAACAGACAGCAACTTAGTTTTCTAAACATATTTAGATTTAGTAAAAAAAGCATAATATGAAAATTTAAAGATTTTTCTTAATTTCTATAGAATGTCATCCTATGACAATAAGACTATCCATGGTGCTTATTCGTCCGTGTGACCAATTGCCGCCTTACTGTTCGGTGGGGTATCGAACAATACAGTCATAAACCATTATCAACTACTTCAAAAAGTTAACAGTTTTATACAGGGTATTAGGCGTTTTTTGGTAAAATTTTACTAGCTCTTATTTGGTTTATCTCACTATACACTCCTTCAAACGTTGAAAATTTTTTATATATTAATAAGAAACCAATAATATTATTTTTAAGTTTTGATTTGTCTAACATGATGCAGATTTTCCATTCTTTTATTGTTTTTTTTGTATACTTATAGTTTCTTTTTTAATTCGATTTATTTGCATTTGTTTTGATACTCATTTTATTTTTTTAGGTGTGTTTTCTCATAACTTTTTTCTGGGTAAACCGATTTTGATGATTCTTTTAATATTTGGAAGCTGCTGCCTTCCATTTGGTCCTATTTAAATTTGATCAAGATTTGATTAGTAGTTTTTAAGTTATACTTATTAAAGCTTTTTTGACACTTGCAATGAATTGATTATTAAACCAAATGAAAAATGAAAAAAATTGCTTTAATTATAATTAAATTTAAGTTTATAAGCAACTTGAGTCAATTAAATAAATAAAATAATAATTAAGTATTCATATTGAAGCTGGTTTTTTCACAATTTTTAATTTGTTTAATTTTATTTAATAAACAATTCTGGTATGCATATTAATTTGGATAAAAAAAATAAGACTTTTTTTTTAATTATATTGAAAACATTTTTTGGGTGGACAAAAAAATACCCTCAAAGTTTTGAGTCTTTAATAACAAGATGAGGTCTATCAATTGCGTTTCTTATATTTTGTGCTGATCTTATTTTATCGTCAAAACTGTGAAAGTCAAAAAAAAATTATGGACAAATATTTTTTGCAGGAAATCAAATTTTGTTCAAAAATGATTTGATCAAAAATTCTCTTTAAGCTAACCGTTTCCGAGTAATCAAGCTTTAAAAACTTATATGGTTTTTGGTTTTACTTTTTGACTTTGAAATTTTTAAACCAACAAAAATCAATATGTAAAAAACTGCAAAAATATTTATGAAAGTAAATTTAATGCTCGACAAAAAAGTAATATCAGACGTTTTTTTGTTGAAAATTAAATTTTCTTCTAGAAACATTTTTGTAATTTTTTACATATTTTTTTGTTAGTTAAAAAACTTCAAAGTAAAAAATAAAATTAAAAAAAACATCAGTTTTTAAAGCTTGATTACTCTTAAACGGTTAGTCTGACGAAAAATTTTGAATCAAACTTTTTTGAAGAAAAATTTATTTCTTACAAAAATATTTGTCGATACATATTTTTGACTTAGTTTTGACGCTAAAATCATATTAAAACTAAAAAATAGAAAGCACGATTGATAGACATTTTTATTAAGAACTCAAACTTTCAGAGTATTTTTGTTCTTTCTCAAAAGATATATATTTTCAATATAATTTTCAAAAAGAAAAAATTTTATGTTTTTGTGGCCCAGTCTAATTTGTGTTTACTTTTAAATTTTTCATTTGTTCTGCAGGTTTTTGTGTGGATATTTAATTTAAGTTTATTTGACTAAATATGCTTATTTGTATAGGAAAGAGTTCTGCCAAATTTACGGCTAAAAGCGAAAACTGCATTTTTCTACTGTCAATTACCCTCGGCGGGTACTGGAGGCACGTGCCACCCTTGTGGGAACCTTCCACCCCTAAAAATAAAACCGGGTGCATTAAACTTGATCTCTAAATAATAGTCGGAACGTCGCTTGTGCATACGCTTTCCAACAGCACAAAAAAGAAGAGGCATTGAACGTTTGGTCAGTCAAACTGTGAATTGACAACTTCCTCGTAATTATTATAATAAACAGAGCTAGGGCTCCAGTCCATGTCTAACAAGGCTCATTGTGTTTGAAATGAAAAACAATATTCCCACGGGTTTGTGAGGTGCTGATTTGGGTTGGGCTTCTGGGATTTATTGAGGGAAATGCCAATTTTTTTAGGGGGAATGCGGAGGAGGATTTTGCACATCAATCAAGTTTTAATTTAGTTTTGATGTTCTTTTTTAAATTTTCTCGGAGGAGGCATAAAAATCCTTTTAAGAGTCATTAGGAGGGATATTTTTGTGCAAGTGTTCACCAAAAGGCGAAGGTTTTGCTGTCTGGTAAATACTTGCCGGAAAATATATTAATTAGATTTTATTCTGAAAAGTTTAATGTTCGGCCAATCTTTTTTCCTTTCAGTGATTTGCTAGACAACCTTTATCGAGCGTTTTTCGAGTTTCCTCCCGGTAGGTATTTAAATAATCCTGAAAAGGGCGTCCAAAGCTTAGTGTACAATCCCGAAAATGGCCGTAAATAACAGGTGCGATGCTTCTCTTTTTGCCTCTCGGGCCGCAAAAGTTCGTTTTTCTTTCAAATGGGCCATTCTTTCTGTCAGTCATTGAATTTTTTTCGCTTTTCGTAGAGGAGAAAAAACGAGAGAACAAATAAAAGCGTTGATTGGCGCCATTATGAAGGTCTAAGCTTCGACAAATATGTTCATGACAGACGGCTTTTTGAGCAAATATTGAACGAAATGAAAGCGAATCGGTTCTTTAGGTGGATTCAATGTCATTGCCTAACATCGGAATTGTCATTTTACATCAGTTCTTCCTCTTTTCAGCAAGATTCCCTAATCAAGGGGCTGCTGCAAGCCAATGGGAAATTTATCGCGTTTTCAGTCAATACCTGAAAAGCGATGAGAAAAGGGAGAATAAGAAGTATTTAAGAATTTAAGGATTTCATTTGGTAATGGATTTCATGAATAAAATTGCTATTTAATAACATTATTCTTATTTAATTCCCTATATTTAAAAAATTACAAATTTAGAAAAAAAAATTAGTTTAATTTGAGTGGAAACTTTATTTTAAATTTAGTTTAAAATATTAAAAAAAAATGGAAACCAGTTTAGAATCAGATAAAAAATAAGTTGAAAAATAAATCATGGTTAATTTAGAGAAAATTTAAAACTATAAAAATTAAGTTTCAATTGATACTGTTTACTATACCGACTAGACTTCAGCGGAGGGGCACTCAATCTTGCCGATTACAGTGAAAACAAAACTTTTTAACAACCCCTAATGATTGAGTTTTTATAAACCTAAAAAATAAAATAAAACATTTTTTTTAAATATTGTAAAAAACAAAAAAATTAATCAAAATATCAAAATATTTTAGAGTTATGTCTTAAAAAAACAAAATTATAAAACTTTTTTTATTAAATTAATCTAATAATGTTGACACTGAAGTAAATGATTGTGTAAACAGCTAAAAATATTTTGTATAATCCTAATAGATCATACTGCCATTATTATTTTTTAAAACAACAAGAATACCACAAAATTTTTTTTTCAAAAAACATAATTTATTAGAATATACTTATCTAAAAAATATCTGAAACAAATGACAAACGCGTAATAATCAATAGTTCTTTTCCATAAATTACCTTAGTAATAGTTAGCAAAAGAACTAAAAAACTGGCCAAAATTTTTTAGACAGTTTAGTTATAATGATATATTTTATAGACCAGTTTGTAGTCTATTTTTATTAATTGAATTTGTTGTAAACATAGTTTGAACATAATGAGTTCGTCTTTATTTTTTAAGTACACCCTGTATAATATTGATGAATTTGCATTAAAGTAAACCAAGCGTCTGTTTTTAAACAATTAGAGCAAAGATAGGTAAATATAGAGTTTTGGTCGTTAATTGATTGGTTTAGAATCCCTGGCACAATAAGCTATTCACACAGTTTTGCCACTTGCCAAAAAGTTTGTTCAATAGATCTCAAGAGCTCTTTCGACCACCAAGTGGTCATCGTCGGGAGATAAATAAAATTGAATTATTATTTGCTGAAATTAAACCTGGTTTTTGGAATTTTTGTGGGTTCTTTCTAAAAATCCGACTAAGAAGTAAACAAGATTACCGTTATTTTTGTTAAAAGCGTTTGCCTTATTTTTATGGATTTAAAAGATTTCAGCGGCGTCCAGATGTCGGTAGTTATTTATTTGCTTGACTAAATTTAAACTGTTAATACTAATATGATTGCTATTAAAGGGGTGCTCTGCTATACTAGATTTGTCTAATCTTTCGTATTTTAAGTGCTCTTGGTATATGGTTTGAACCGATCTACGCATTTGCCCTATCTAACATTTTTCACAGTTATTACATTCTATGCGATAGATTCCAGACTTTTGTGTTAAATGATGTTTTGTTTTTTGGATCTCCTAACAAATCTTTTAATTTCGATCCTGACTGATAAACCGCGTAAAATCTTAAATTAATTGTTTGCTTTAGAATCTTTGGCACAATAAACTATTCACACAGTTTTACCACTTGGCAAAAAGTTGGTTTAATAGATCTCGAAAGTTTTTTTGACCACCAAGTGGTCATCATCAGTAGATGAATAAAATTAAATTATTATTTGCTTAAATTTACCTGGTTTCTGGAATTTTTTCTTTCAATAGAGGCTTTTTCAATAATATCATTAAGGAGCTAAAAAGAGGACCGTAATCTTTGTTAAAAGCTTTTGCTTTATTTTATTTTTATGAATTTTGATGATATTTTGAAAATAAATATTTTAAATTATTAATTAAATTGACAAATGTTATATAGGGCAAACGCTTAGATCAGTTCAAAGCAGATCCAAGGAGCACTTAGCTCACTTAAAATACGGCAGATTAGACAAGTCAAGTATAGCCAAGCACTCCTTCAATAACAATGATCAAATTAGTAACAAAAGTTTAAAATTCATAAAAATAACGCAAAAGCTGTTAACAAAGATAACGGTCCTCTTTTCAGCTCCTTAGTAAAACTATTGGAAAAACCCAAAAAAAAATTCTAGAAACCAGGTAAATTTAATTAAATAATAATTCAGTTTTATTTATTTCCTGGTCCTGATGGTGACCACTTGGTGGTCGAAAGAGCTTTCAAGATTTATTAAACAAACTTTTTGGCAAGTGGTAGAACAGTGTGAACACTAAATCCTAAATGTTTAAACACAATATCAGGTTCGTTGGTTATCTTAGGTTGAAGGTGTATTGAAATGATTTTTAATTCTTGTTTGTTGGTTTGAAAAGTGCTGCAATTTGTGACATTTGTTTTAAATTTTGGTTTATTTATAAATTTTTTTACTATTTTTTTAATATATTCATTAGTAAGGGCAACTTTTTTGATAAATGCTTTTTCTTTATTGAAGTTTTTTTCCCTTAAAGTAAAGGTACATAATCTATTTACTAAAAAACTTAAACTTAAGCTATTTTACGTTGAAAACAATGATTTGAGTCATTAGGTATGTACCTTAAAGTGTTTGTTTCTTTTTTAAATATATCAAATTCTAAATCGCCTGTTGCTTTTTCAAATACGTTTCCATCTAAGAAAAATAATTTGTTGTTAATCATTTTCATCATTTTATTTATGACCATTTGGTAGTCGAAAGAACTTTCGACCTCGAGATCTATTAAGCAAATTTTTGGCAAGTGGTGAAACTGTGTGTATAAGTATAGTGATTAAAAAATTATACAATAAAAAAAATTCAAATTTTTTTATTTCTTCTGTCAGTGAGAATTTTATGACGTTTTTTTTTTCAACCAAAACTGAGATTTTGAAGCTTTTCCATGGTAATGACAAAATTTTTTGTTTGTTTGATGTTTAATTTGTGGTTGCTACAGTATAACAGCACAGAACTTACTTGATTTCGATAATGTACAGAGCTCCAATTCCATGTTTTACTTTTATACTATTTTTTACTATTTTATACTAATTTATACTATTATGTGTATATACTATTTTTAATTTTTTCGGGTAAAAATTGCGTTTAGTCGATACATTTTTGATATACATTCGAAAATGTATTAATATATGCATTTCTGTTATTATATGTGACAATTTTATAATTTTTAAATATTTTTTTAATGTTTGTGACACTTTTTTTACTTCTATGTAATCGTGAATCGGCTGAGGAACATTCTACAACTGCCCATAAATTACAAGCGATACATTTTTATAAAATATATTTTTTTAATCTTAATTTATCAAAAACAGATCCTTAAAGTAGAAACAAATTCCAGGTTTATAGTTTAAAAAGTACTAAAAGTTCAGAAATTCTAAAAATTTATTAATTCATCTATAAATATTATAAATACATAATTGAAAAATTGCAAAAAAAAATTATTTTTGACAAATTATGATCAAAACGGTGTCTGAATTTTTTCGTTTTTTTTTTTAATTTTGAGGCTTAGTTTTGTGTAATATTCCTAATAATCAGCAATGAAATATTCAATCCATTAGTTCTACATTAATTTTAATGTCAGCTTCGATTATAGTTTTTTATAATGAATTTATTCCCCTCATAAATTCAATTATTTTAATATTCAATAATTCAAACAATTTTCAATTCATATAGTTTATTGGTTCCGATTGCCAAGACAGTTTTCAATTTTTTTCACATTTTTGTACTTTAACCTACAAGTGAGTACACATAATGTATGAAGCTTCTATTAATCACAAAAAATATATAGTTTTTTATTGTTTATTGACATTTCTGATTGATCGATGTCTTCTTTTTCTTCAAGCTTACGCAAGTAATAATTAAAGAAGTTGTCTTATTCCAAAATAGGAAATTTTGAAAATTCCTGAATGCCAATCGGGATTAATCTGTAATATTAAAAGCCGAGCGAGCAATGATTCCCATTCAGCATAAGTAATTAAAGATTGCCTTAAAGTATCTAATTAAGAGACCGAACAGCCATCAGGAAAATAAGACAAGCAAAAGACACAACACGAATGCCCTAAAGGCACAACGCAGAATAAATAAAGGAAGTGTCGTAGAAAAGAAGATGATTATTTGTCTCTTTTCTCTGCTGCATTTTTATTTTCCAAAAGATTTTTTATTTAAAATTGGTGGTTGGGTGGGTGTTTGAATTTTTCAAACGATGATAAAGGCTTAGAAGGTTGCGCAATTTCCTTGAAAATTTGCAACAAAAGGCTCTTTATCCGGCGAGACTGTCAGCAAACACAATCCGAAGAAGAAGTAGATAGGAGAGCTAAAGTAAACTCAGCGTTTAACTTTATCAGTATCAGGGTTTCTTGGTCATTGAAATTTGTCCTCGGAATGAGATAAGACTCGTGGGAACGTAGAAAAGAAAGAGAAAAGTTATATATTTTCTTAGAAAAAAAAGTCGGAAAATTTAGTTTCAATCTAGAGTAGTTAATAATTGAGTTATTTTGCTCTTTTTTTTTATTAATTTTTCTCTTATAATCCATCCGTTTTGGTTAAAATGTCACTTTTGAAATATAAAAGCTTCAACATTAATTATTATATTAATCTTCAAAACCTGTATGTATCTACAGGCTTTTGTTGTGGCCAGTACGTTGTTTAAATTGTTTTAGTTTTACTACTATGTATTTAAGTTTAAAAATAGCGACATCTATTAGAAACTTACCTTACATAAAAGTTTGAGAAAGTTGGTATTTCTAAATTTTTAATGCATTCTAAATTTTAATAAACACAAATGTCTGTTGCGACTGTAAAATTTTACTTTTTTTTACAATGAAGGAAAGCCGTTGTTTGTTACAAAATTTAAGTGATAAAAAAAGACAAACGTGGTGAATAGGAAAAAGAACATTTTAATAAAATATAAGAGAAGAAGTCTTAGGTATGAACGCTTAGACTGCTTAGAGCACCGCTTAGAAAAATCAGCAATATAGTGGCACTTTTAGATTTTATGTTTTATTTTAATAATGATAATAAAAAAAAGTAACAGGAAGAAACCGATTATTGAATATATAGCCTTTTGCAACTTTTACACCAATATTGTTGCTAAACAACAATAATACTTAATACACATCTCTTTAGATAGAGATATTTGGAATGCTCTAGGGCCTTATTAGTTTCTGGAGCCTTCTGTTTCAACGAGTAAAACTCGAAAAACAAAATAACACCGAAGTTGACAGTTTAAGCCATTTGGAAAGATGCACAATTAACAGACATTGCTACCAACTTTTAAGCAGCGCCCCAAATTCAAATTAAGAGTAGCGCATATGAATTTTTTCCGGAAATCGTCTTGGAAACAAGATTTTCCTGCTTATTTACGCGCAGGAAAATTGAGTTTTCCGGACTAGTACTGTAAAAACTTTACAAGACGCAAAATAAAAAAGATACTCTAGTAACTATAGTTGCCAACAAAATCGACAAACTTGATTTTTGTGCAATTTTTAAAAAAAATTCTAAAACTTGTAAATTCGTCTTTTTTTACGATTTCCGGAAAAATTTAATACAAAACACGTCAGTAAAATCTCTTACTTGACTCGGAGCTTTAAAATACTCGGCACAAAGTGCCTCGTATTTCAATTTAGCTCCTCTTCAGTAATGTGACATTTTCCTGACTTTTATGTAAATAACTATTATCAAATTAAGGTAAATAGATATGAACTTTTAATTATTATGCGTTTACAACCTCTTTTGCTATTTGTAATGATGTCTGCTATGAGAATGTGACTTTTTTTTGACATGCTGACAAAATTTTTTTGTTTCAGTTACTTGTATTTTGACAATTTTAGTTTTTTGTTTAAATTTTTGTTTTGGAGTTGTCTTTTTTTTTATATTTTTCTGCCGAAATCCCTGACACATCAGAAATGTTATAACTTTTAGTCACAATTCAATAAATTCCAGAGCAACCCCCGTATTTTTCTAGCAACTTTATTTACGAGTTTCCAACTCCAAAATGCATGCAAAAAGCGCCACCTTTTTCGCAAAAATACCGTAATTCTTCAGCTGAAAGCGAGTTTTTACATCGAACTCAATAATTTACAGCATTGTTTTCGACGAGCTTTTTGATAAAAATCCATCCAAGTCGTCTCCCAAAAAATTTATCGCTTAAACTTTTAATACTGAAGAGTAAAAGAAATTGATCTATTAAAATAGTGTCACTCGGAAGGACTAGACCAAAGGAAAATCGTCGAGCCAAACATTTTTGCAGGTCGGTCCCTTCGGCGCTCTTTTAAATTAAAACAACAAACGTCGTGCCTTGCCTCTGAAGCATTAAAACCTCCCTCATCTCCATCTCAACCCCCTTAAGCATCGTCAGCAAGCCCAAGCAACCTTGTTGGCTCGGTTCAACTTGTATCGAATTTCTAATCGATGTTTGCATCTTCACTGTTGTATATACAAGAAAACCACATTTTCGAGGGTGTTAAATAGCAGTGGCGTAAGTTTATCAATTAATTTATTTTAGTCCTAATTGAAGGACAATTTCTAATACTTATGCTACGCCTCTGTTTTATTAAAGACACACACACAGACGACACGTTTCATTAATGAAGCAGACCGTATGGTACTTGTTTAGATTATGTAATGCTTGCTCAGATGAATGTGAATGTATTCTCAAGAGGTGGCTCCTAAAAAGGGGACTTTTTTCTTTCATAATTGTTTAAAAATATTTAAAATATGAGTGACGAAAGACTTATGAGGACGAGAAGAGCATCAAGAGGGCCGTTAACAACGACATAAAGCAAAAGCAGGGAATGTGAAATAATTTGAGGATTTTGTTTTATTTGACCCTTCTGCTAAACAGCTAAAAGCAATAGAAGAGCACAGAAAGTTTCAATTCCTATATAAATGTAGCTCATATGGAAATAGCGCTGATATTTGGTTCAAAGACCAGAAAACAAATAAAAAATAGTTTAAATACTAAAAAGGCAATGAAAACATAAGTTTAGCACAAATAATGAAGAAGAAAACAATAGAAACACAGAACAGTAGCAAATTTCAATTTCTATATAAATGTAGTTCATATAGAGACAGCTCTGATATTAGGTTCAAAGGCCAGAAAACAAATTAAAAATTTCACAAAAAACTAAATTGTAGTATGAATTCAAAAAAAGCTATAAAAGCATAAGATTTAAACGAATAATGTAGAAAAAAAAGCAATTAAGGCAGTAAAACAGAACTGTAAAAATTTCAATTTTTATATAGATGTAGTTCATATAGAATAGCACGGCTATTTGGTTCAAAGACTAGAAAACAAATAAACAATATCACAGAAAAATAAAATATTCTATAAATACATAAGTTTCGAATAAAAAATGAAGAAAAAAAAGCAATAAAAGCACAGTAGACAATTATAATTTCTATAGAAATGTAACTCAAATAGCTCTGGTATTTGGTTCAAAGACCAGAAAACAGATAAAAAATAATATAAATGATTAAAAAAACAGTGAAAGAACAAATAATGAATGTGTAGAAATATTGTGTAAAACAAATAATGGAGAAAAAAGCAATAGAAGCACAGAACAGTAGAAAATTTCAGTTTCTATATAGATGTAACTCAAATAGAATAGTTCAATATTTGGTTCAACAAATGAAAAATCACAAATATAGTATAAATTCAAAAAAGACAATAAAAGCACAAGATTAGAACAAATAATGAAGAAACAAAGCAATAGAGGCATCAATTTCTTTATTGATGTAGCCCATATCATATCATAGTTCTGATATGATATTAACTTCAAACATCAGAAGACAAAATAAAAATATCGCAAAAAACTAAAATATAGCATATATACAATAAAAAGAACAATGGAAGCATAAGGTTAGAACAAATACTAAAAAAAAACAATTGAAGCACAGAACAGTAGAAAATTTTAGTTTCTAAATAGATGTAGTTCAAAGATCAGAAATCAAAATAAAAACTTAAATAAAAAAGCAATAAAAGCATAAGATTAAAACAAATAATAAAGAGAAAAAGCAATAGGGACACAAAACAGTCGGAAATTTCTATGTAGATGTAGCCCCATAATAGCTCTGATATTAGGTTCAAAAATCAGAAAACAAAATAAAAAATTACAAAAATCTAAAATATAGTATAAATACAAAAAAAAAAACATTGAAAAAAAGCATAAGGTTAGAACAAATACTAAAAAAAAGCAATTATAGCACAGAACAGTAGAAAATTTTAATTTCTATATAAATGTAGTCTATATAGAATAACCCCTAGTATTAAGTTCAAAGATCCGAAATCAAAATGAAAATATCACGAAAATAAAAAAAGCAATAAAAGCATAAGATTAGAACAAATAATAAAATAAAAAGCAATAGAAATACAGAACAGTAGAAAATTTCAATTTCCATGTGGATGTATCTCATATAGAATAGCTTTGATATTCAGTTCAAAAATAAGATAAAAAAATTAAAATACCTATCACAAAAAACTAAAAATACAAAAAAAGCAATGTTAGAGTAAACAATGAAGAAAAAACGTAATAGTATCACAGAACAGATGAAAATTTTAATAGAATATAGAATAAATTTTAATTTTTATAGAACTAATTAAGTTCAAAGATCAGAAACCAAAACAAAAATATCACAATAAACTAAAATATTGTATAATACAAAAAAAAAGCAATTGAAGCAAAGAACAGGTAAAAAAATTAATTTCTATATATGTAGATGTAGTTTATATAGAATAGCTCTGATATTTGGTTCAAAGACCAGAAGACAAATAAAAAATATCAAAATAAAATAAAGTAAAAATACAAGAAAGACAATGAAAGCACAATATTAGAACAAATAATGAAGAAAAAAGCAATACAGAACAGAAGAAACTTTCAATTTCGAGATTGATGTAGTTCATATTATATAGAATAACTCTGATATGATTATTAACTTCAAACATCAGAAAACAAAATAAAAATATCAGAAAAAAATAAAATATTGAAAAAATACAAAAAAAAAACAATGAAAGCATAAGGTTAGAACAGTAGAAAATTTTAGTTTCCATACAAATGTAGCTCATATAGAATAACTTTGGTATTAAGTTCAAAGATCACGATAAACAAAAGTTAAAAAAAGCAATGAAATCATAAGATTAAAACAAATGATGAAAAAAACAGCCATAGAGGCACAAAACAAAAAAAAATTTTAATTTCTATATTGATGTAACCCATATAAATAGCTCTGATATGATATTACGTTAAAACATCACAAGACAAAGCAAAAATATCACAAAAAACTAAAATAGATACAAAAAAATAATGAAATTCTAAAAAAAAGCAATTGAAGCACAGCACAGTAGAAAATTTCCGTTTTTATATAAATGTAGCCCATATAGAATAACTCTCTGATATTAAGTTCAAAGATCAGAAATCAAAATAAAAATATCACAAAAAACTAAAATAAAAAAAGCAATGAAAGCACAAGATTAGAACAAATAACACATGCAGAACAGTAGAAAATTTCAATTTCTATGTAGATGTAACCCCATGGAAGCTCTGATATTAGGTATAAGCTGGGCCGTATAAGTGCCAAAATGGCACAAAACTATAGTCATAGTTTTAGAGATGGGGTTGTCACATTTTGGTTATTTTCTCAATTTTTGAATTTTAATTATAGTATAAACAAACGAAGCAACAGACATTGGGTTACTAAATATCTGTTTGGACATTGAACTAAATTTCACTTTCAGTTTTGCTTTTAATTACCATTTTTTGTTGCTATTGTATAATACCAGTCTGGAAAATACAAACCCATTATTTTAAATTCTTTTGTTTTTTTCCCCAAGGTTTCGAGTGCAGGACCGGAGTGTGCCCGCGTAAAACAGCGGAAATTGTAAGGTCGTTCATGCGAAAACTAAGAACAATGACTCAATAGCTTTAACGGCTTTGGAATTGGGAAAAAGTTAATTTAGTAATGTAAAACCTGGTTATTTCAATATTCAAGTGTCTCTTTTTTTTCTGGAGAAGTTTATTAATTTTTTCATTTTTCTTTTCAGACTTGGTTCTTTACCGATACGGATGATTTAGAGTTTCAGCAGAAAACAAGTAAGTGTAACGGATTTAAAAAACGCGTTTGATCAAATATGTTAACTGTAGAAATGTCTATAAGCTGAGTTATAAAGTACGATAAGCCGGTTTTGTTTATAGATTCTCAAAGTAAGTACATACCTTGCAATGTAATTAATTCGCTCTTTAGAATGATAGAACAAAGGCTAATGATCTTAAGGTAGGTACCTAAGCTAAGGTCGGTCTTGAAAACAAAGGGAAGCTTTCTTGAGACAAAAGGGGTGAATAGAATGTAACGAATTCATAAATGTGGCAACTCAAGCATGGAGAAGCACCTGCATAATGTCGGGCCTGACTCTATCTATCTACAGGAAACACTGATTAAAGATCTTCTTTATTGTGGCTATTTTACATTAAATGGCGGTATTCAGAGACGGTTTAAGCACATAGCGGGTGCTGTTTTGTAAGCAAATCAATATTGTCACGCCGCACCGATTCAAAAAAAAAAGACATTCTTCATGAGACATGATGGATTAGTACTTTTTTCCTGAAACGAATTTCCAAACATGCCGTAGCGACCAAAATATTTTTATTTAAATGGACACAAAACCCCTTTGAATCACATTTTTTTTCTGCTTGGTTTAAATGTTAATTAGTTTCTACAGGAGGTTTTGAGTTTTTTAAAAACTTTTTTACATGTGCATGGCAATTGCGACTAAAATAGTTTTGATTATATTAACAGGGATCTTAATGTTTCTATTTTACGTGAATAACACCTATATCCAAAGATCGTCTTAACCTGTCAGGTTTTACTGATGAAGACTAAAAGGCCCCAAATAGGTGCATTAGCTTCAAAATGTTTTCCTTTAATTAACTGCCTGACATCTAAACATATTGAATAAAATAAATCCTATATACAAGGCAAAATGTTTACTGAAAACTGAAAATTCATAGTAATTTTAAGGATAGATTTGAGGTCAGATGTGGGATGCACTTTTTTATATAAAATAAAAAATATTCAGTTTTTTCAAAACAAGATTTTTGTTGATTAATTTTTTTTTTGAAAGTTTAATTAACACGGTTTTTCAAAAAGCAGGCAAGGATAATCTTGTTAAAATTTAATAACATTAAGAAGGACAGCACCGTGATTTAATTACCAAGCTTTCGGTATGATTTGAAAAACAAGCTTGTTTTTTAATTAAAATTTTTTATAATTTGTCAACATGGGAGAATGATTGAGACAAAGAAAGTAAACGCCCTATTAAAACGTTTTTTGGTTGGATTTACTTACTTAACAGCTATCAAGTTTTGACCACTACAAATTATTATTTATAATAAATTTAATTTTTTCAGATTAATTCTTTTTTAATTTTTAATTCTAAAGTTTTAAAGCATCAAAGTAAGCTGCATTTAATCAACTTTTTTATTATTATTAATTTTATTTATGGAAATATTACTTAATTTAATTATAAATTAAGAGGTTTTGGAATTTATTGTGGAAGACGATTGTTATGTAATGATAGGAAAAGAGATTATTTTTTTAACACACAACACAGCTTACTATCTCAACTAGGTCTCAGTGGGAAGGTCGTAGTTCATAAACAAGATAGGATAAACTAGGCGCCAAAAAATAAAAATTAAAAATTACACAGTCGTCTCACTTTGTCTTTGTTCTGATTTTGGATATCTATTGTGAACCATATCAATTAGAAAATTCTGAAAATTGATCTACAAGTCTGAGCCCTAAAAAGAACATATTAAGCGATTCAATCAAGACACAAAGAAAACTATAGATGGACTTAAACAAATGGAACTAAAAAAATCATTAAAAATCAAATTGACTCTTTAATCATTCGTAAAAGATACAATTAGGCCATTCAGACCATAACCGGAGGCCGAGGAAGTGTTGGCACAAATAGAAAAGAAACAAAGAAGATCACAAACAGTAGAAGAAATGAGTAACCAGAATCATTTCTTCAGAACCGAATCAGAAAAATAAGAAAACAAAACAAAGTTAAATCTAAACAAATTCAGCAGAAAATTAAAACATAGATAAAGAAACCACATAAAGAATGAGTCAGCAAAATAAAATCAAAAAATTAAAAAACCTAAAAATACAAATTATACATAGGAAAGCAAAATACATTACAGAATGTTGACAATAAGAACGATATCAATCGTTTTACCAAGGAACACACTAACGCTATATAGAACCTATTTAACACAATTTACTGCACAGAAGGTACTTCTAAAGTAGCTAAGATCTATTTCCATTCAATTTTCAGAAATGGGAAAAGTACAAGATCATAAGCTCGATTTACCATGAATAATGTTTTAAAACTGTTTCTTCAAAGAACCAACCCTTGTTCTATTACTAATAGGTTTATTTCTGCCTATACAGGCTTAAAATATATACATTATTACACAACTTTTCCATCTTCTTCTCTGTTCTTCCTTTGTGTTCTCATTCCCTGTTTTGGTTTCCTTTTTCTTTCAGTATTTCCCATCCGTCTTATTTTCTCTCTTTCCGATTTTTCTCTCTTATCTCACTGCGTTCATTCCACATGTCTTCTATTATCGCCCTTTCCTCATTTCACATCCTACACAGTTTCTCTTCATTTTACATTCAATAACTATTTTCTTTCTTTTTATTTCCGCACCTGAACCTTGCCATTATCTTTCTTTCTTTGGCACTTTCTCTTTTCAGGTACACCGAGATTTCTTCTGTTATACATTTCTCATAATTCCTGTTGTACCTGGATGCTTTGATTCTATCTCTTTTTTCTTGCTTATTACATCCTTGTATTTTTCACACGACTCTCTGTTCATCCATTTGCCTTCTGTTTTTAATCTTTCCACTCCTTCACTCGCATATTCATTTTTTCTGTAATATTTCTCTTTCTTTCATCTCTGTATTTATTTTCTTTTTTTTTCAACATTTATTCAATATTCTACATTTTCTAACTTAGTGAACTTTTTTCCCACTTTCACTCCCAGCTTGTTACATTCTTCTCTTACTATATACCCAAGGGTTTCTCTGTCCACCCCCAGAAAGCATCTCAAATACTTCTCTTGTACGTTTTCTATTTACTTCTGTTTTTTTACCCTCAGGTCTCTGCCCCAAATCAATATGCTTTCTACCAAGTTCTCAAACATTATTATCCTCCTCTTAAAATCCCTTTTGTATTTTCTCTCTCCTATTCCCCATACTCATACCCACTATCGTGTTTGTCTTCCTTGCCAACAGGCGTTTTGTTCGTAGCTCTTTGATTAAATGTACCTATACCCAAAATACTTGAACTTTCTTATTCTTTTTATTTCCTTTCATTCCAATTCGTAATTATTCTTTTCCTCTCTTCACTTTTTCTTGTTGAACAGTATCATCTTCGTTTTATTTACATTCACTTCTATATTTTTCTTCCACAAATATTTTTCTAGATTTTTTATCGTTTCTTCCATTTTTCTTTCACGGTAGCCTCCATACTTTTTTTTCTCACCATACAACCCTTGGCCAAATAGATAACAAACAAGATAAACATACACAGTTTGGATTTAAATACAACAGAGGCTTTCTTTTCCGTACAAGTACTAATAGAAAGTTGTACATACAGAAGCGTTCGTTTGTTTCATAGACTTTTGTAGAGCGTTTGACCGACCAAAACTCGAATAAAAGCTCTAAGACACTGTTTGGCCTTCCATATTTCTACTGAATTCAGAGAACCAAAACATATATTGAAATTCTTGAATGAGACAATAGATGATACGGTGTTTCTAATGATCGTGTAATGTGCTATGTAATATTAAAAGGAACATAAAAATTATGGTTTTAACCATAAGATCTTAGGTCTTCTTCATACAAAAAACAATAGAGTAAAATACTTTTTTTTTTCAACAACACCTTCTCATTTATCAGATATGTTTTTTGATGAATATTTCATATAGAGGTAGTAAAAAAATGTTGAAATTTGCATAAAGGCAACGCCTCCCTGTTGTTTATCTTCAAAATCCTTATTGTGACGTCAAAATGCTTTGGACGTCATCGCACCATCTGGCAACATTGCATCCTTGTTTTTCCAATCTGTACTGTAAGTGTCACTGCTTTCATATGTATGAGCTTATCTGTATGGTATGACGCAAGTCGCATACACAGCTCACACGTGAACAACAAAAGTTGAAATTAAGTGCTCACTTGGGAAAAAAAATCACAGCTGTCATTAGATACAGGACAAAATACATGTGCACACAGCGTTGCCAAGTAAGCTCGACTTGCTTCTCGATGACAGATAATTTACAGCACTACTTTTAAACTAGGGTGATACTCTACATGACCATATAAAGTAAAAACTGTATATTATCCACCTAGTGCCATCAGTGCTTGGAATGAATAGCTCAAAAAGGTCTACTACACTACGAACAGTGTAGTCTTTGATGGCACAGAAAAATAAGCTATTTTGGACATAAAGTAGAGCAACAATTACTTTAGAACTAGCTATTAAAAGAAAAGTAAAGAGCAAATATGAAATTGATAGAATGGGTCCAAACTGCAGGTGATGGAGTAAAATGAGCAAAATGGATTGCCAACATTTTAAGAGAAAAAGTAACATTAAGAAAAAAATTTACTGAAAAATGTTAAAACATAAAATGCCATGGAGTAAAATGAGCAAAAATAATCGCAACGTTCTAAGAGGATAACGACTACCAAAAAAAGCTTGCTCACAGGTGGCTGACGATAGTGCGTTCAGAACCAGGCCAAATTAGTGATGTGGATTTGAGTTCCATTTAGGCAAAATTTTTTTTCTACAAAGAAGATCGTTTTTGTCCGTACAATAAACCAAATAAGTCTCAGTGCAATATCTCCTGTTAATCATTACTTTACCACCAAAAAAACGAAAGAAAAGAAAAGCCTACAGAAAAGTGTAAATACGTAAAATGGCTTTCTATTGGTTGATATACTATCATCTTCCGTTCACACAAACACTGAAAGCACAAATAAAGAAAGGCTAGCTAGCAGCTCTACAGCATAATAATTTTTCCGCTCAGAATTTTTCGTCGGTTTAAGAAACATATCAAAACACTATAAGCTTTCCATGTTTGGTGCCATTCAGTCTGTACAACAACTTGAACATAGCAAGGAGAATAAAGCTTGCCTTAATTGAGTAATTCAAGTTTTGGCGTGCGGTGATTAAAAATTCAATTAATGTCAAAACTGATGGTCACCTCTGTCAAAAATCAAAAGTCTACTGGCACAAATGCCATTTTGTGACTACTGTGATGAGGATTTCGGGCAGCAGCTGCTATCAGAAGCTTATAATTTTCCCAAGCTGGATATTGAAAGCATTGAAAATATAGAAAACAGATACTGTGTCTTCCGGTTGATTAAAAGAGAACTTAAATTGACTGATGAGTTTAAAGAAGAGCGAAACATGTCTCAAGTTGTTCTTCTTTGTTTTTCGGTATATAATTGTAGGTGTTAAACAAAATATTTTATTCAACGTTTATAAAATTTTGATGTTAGACCTATTACTAAGTTGTGAAAATTTATTTTATTGTGAAAAAATATCCTGGCCAAATGTCATAAATTAAAAGCTAAGACAGATGGTAGAAAAACCGTTACGTTATGTATGATTATTACGTTAATTTAAACTAATACATTATTGCACTTTTCAAAGAAAGTGCAATAATAGTGTAAAAAAGTAAACAATTAAGTGTTAAGAGGCAACTAATAGAAAAGAAGTCTCAATTGTTGATTATTCTATTTAATACTCTCAAATTCATCCAGTATTCTACCCAGAAGAATCAATTTTTATAAGCTTAAACTTACATGTTTTGGGCTTGCCTGCTTGCTAGCCTCTGTTGGTGAGTCTTGACAGGTTAAAATCTATTATATTTAAATAGCGATGACTAGATTTATTGACGTAAAATTATTAAAAATGTTAAATGATCCAACTGTTTGAAAATGATCACATATTCATACTATTTATAGTATTCTGATTGATTGATTGATCATATTGCGTTTAAATATTTGAATGTTAATCTGTCCTCCCTAAGGTCATTGCCACTCGCTACATTAATTTTCTTGTCACATACTTAGGGAAGGAAAAAAAGTAAGAAAAAAGCTTTTAGTTTTCCAAATGCATGTGTGTCTGGCTCCTGTTATAAAATTCACTCTCGCTTGATTCCAGATGGCCATATGATCAACACCAACTGTTCCTCGTCACACAACAGGAAGGCCCTTTGCTGTAAGATGTCGGTCGAATTTGACACGTTCATTGACACTGACAAAAAGTAAGTCTTCAATTGATATATTTTTTTTATACTAAATCAAAGTATTTATACAAAGCGATCAAATTAAATTGTAAGCTTGATTTCTTTGAATGTTTGCGATGTACATACACACAGCTGTGTATATATGTAAATGTGCTTCAACGTTTTGGAATCTAAAAGTCTAATGGACTACCCAACTAAATGATCTATACCAGTTTAAAATTGTAAATCTAATCAAATCGTTTATCTTTGCAATAAATAATTTAAATAGTAATTAACTTGAAGCGATGCTCTTCTTTATGCAAATTGAAATAGTAGACGAATAGTTTAAAGCAAAACAAGTCGTTATTTGCCATTAAGTGAGACAACAAGCGAATTTCATTTGTCTAGATTGAATTCCAAAGGAAAATATTATCTTTGGGATTTGTAAAATTAATGATGTATATATATACTTGACGAGAAGCTTTGAATTACTTAATTAAACTGGAAAATTGCAAAATTCAGAATTTCTATTCTTGTTTTGTAATTAAAGCGCCAAGTGTATCGATTTGGATCATTTTGACTGTTGTTTAGTTTAAACATTGAAACTAATTAATACAAGTCCTATACTATACAGCGTCTTTTGATGCATGGAAATTACACAAAAATAAGTAGGAAATTTGAGCTTTTTTCTTGACAGATCTAATTAATTTGATTGAGTTTAGCGTCGTTTCTCAAACTATACATAAATTAAGAACTTCTGAATTTTTTAAATACCTTTTCTAAATTGATCTACAGAATTAAAAATAATTTGATGCACTTTTTATGCTCAGAAGTTCAAAGTTGGTCCTTCTTTTCAAATGTCAACTTTTCCAAAAGAGCACAATATTTTGGACAACAAATAGTCAAATTTTGCTTTAGAAGGATTTTCAAGATTTTTGAAAGTGTAGGTTTTCGATAATTATATAGTTTGACTAAAAGACCCGTTGGAAAGACTATAAAAATAAGAAAAAAATTTGGACATATCAATTTAAATGGTTTAGTAAAGAGTCTATACCGTGAGACCTAATGCGGTCTATAGACTATGTGGTATAAGCGTTATACCACATATCAAAGTCTTAGTTTCAATTGACAATAGGCCAATAAACAAAAGACTGCAAATGACAAAAGGCAAAGGGAATTTCTGAAACTTCTTAATACAATTGTTGTCAAACTGAAATCATGTTGAAGATAAACATTTTCCTGCTAAATTTCCTGAGATTAGAAAAAAGTTATCTTCATATAGTAATTCTGACAAAAGCTATTGGTCCTAGAACAAGAACATTTGTAAAGAGTGATACTACACCAAAACTATCCGATATAAAAGAGCTAAAGAAAATGTGAACAACAATTGGACAAAATGAGAAGAGTGCAAGGCATATGTCAAAGTTTTTTATCTATAATTTTTGTAAAGCAAGATAAAAAGCTGTTTAAGTAGGAGAATTGATAGAATTGACAATTTATTGGTCGAAGTGTCGTTCCACTTCGACCTGCTTATGGGTTTTTGGGAGATGGTACAATACAGAGATTTGAAAATTGATTGGAATTCTGTTTGAGAGAAAAATTTAAAAATTCATTTTAAGCTGAAAGATCTTTTTGAATTCTTTACTTGCGACCTCTGGATGATAGAACATAAAATTATCTTGAAGAAGTGTCAAATTAATTAGATTTATTCAAGATTCTGTAGCGTCACCTTTGATAGCGGATAAGGCAACAATATGGGAATAAGATTTCAAGATTTTTACAACATTTTTCACATTTTTCAAAAGAAAGTTTTGCCAAAGACAAAATTGTAGCTGCTGTGAAGCGAAGAATATCTGCCCAACTTTTAGATAGAGCATTTACAGACAATTCTACAGCACTGACAATGGCTTCTTTAGAAATTTTTTGCGGAACAACTGCAAAATTTAAACCTTTTGACAAGATTGCATCTTCAGCATTCAATGAAGTTTTGAAAGATAGATCACGGTTTTAGAAATTGGTGAAAGAACATAATTTGTTGAATTTTCTATTCGGACATGGCGAAAGGATTTTTTAAATGTAATTTTATCAAAATGTAGCCAGTGAACAGGTCTTTTTTTCTTATCACGATGCCAAAACCGTCCAAGACGTCATTTGAATAAAAAAAGATATAATGTTGCAACAAACAGTTGAAACTAAACTATGAAACAGTCTGAGAGAAAAATGAGTCATCATAACTGCAGGCTGGTGAGAAGTCTAAAACTAACTAATGTTGACAGAATGGCTTAAATATCATGGATTATACACCGATAAGTTCAGATTTTTCTTATATAATAGCAATCTATTGCAAAAATTGCAGCTATTTTCAACCGGTTTCCAAGTGGTGATGATTTTAGGAGACACCTTTAGCGAAGCAAAAGCCTGGTATGGAATCTGAGAGAAAAACAAATCGGACAATAAAGCCGCTATTTTTGAATCGTTTGAGAGTTTTGTGCCTACAAACACGCTTACCAACAGTTAGAAGTAAACCCTCAGAAACTGTCTGAGGAAAATGGGTCTTCATAGCTGGAGGTCTGTGAGAAACCTAAAATTATCTAATGGTTGCCCCATCTGAACAATCCTAAAGAATATACCTAAACCAAATGAATAGAAACATGATTTTTTTTTAGAAGAAAATAATATACTCAAAAATAGATATCAGAACTGAAACAATAACTTAAAGCAGTAGACAGAGAACAAGGTAAAAGTAACCTGGTGTGCTTCGGAATAGAAAAGAAGGGAAATTTGAAAGAGGAATTAATAGATAACATCAAAGACCTTATAACTGACATGGGAGTTCAAGCCATGAAATTGGCGTTTTATTAATGATAACCCACGACTTTATTGAGCATAAAAATTGTAATGCAATCAATTAATAATCATCATATCTTCACCTCCACGGTCTCCAGGTTTAAATCCAATTGAGTACATTTGGAACAGACTGCAAAAACAGAAATCAACTGTGTTGGAAAAGGGTGTCACAAGAACACATCAATAATTATTGTATTATGTAGGCTCTAAAGATGAATAGACGAATAGTTGTTTCCATTTTGACTTATTATCATCAAAATGTTTATTTTAGCGGTTGGTAAAATTTTACATATCTAATTATTGAACTTTTCTTATATAATGATTTTTCTGAATATATATTCTTGCTGAATGTAAATGGAAGTATATACTAAAAATATTAACCTATATTTTCTGAAAAATACAAAAAAACTCAAAAATTTCCATTAATTTTTGGGTGGTTTAATTAGATCCAGTTTGTATTTATTATAATTTTAATAATGTCGATGTTCTAAAAATGACGATAAATTACAATTTTCAGCCGACACTAATTGTAGATATATTTAAATTTGAACTTTGGAAAGTAAGCGAGAAGCAAGCAAGCACCTAAACGTGTTAATTTAAGCTCGTAAAATTTCAAACTTTTTTTTCTGTTCCACTGTAGCAGTATAATGCAGAACGGATGTTGCAATTGTCTGTTTATGAACCGTAATCTGTGAATAAATTGCCTTAACTGGTCCGTAATTACCAGATGAGGTACGCACGAAAACGACTTCATTGAGGGTTTGGCCAAAAAAGCAACGTTGGCTGGTTGGATAGCTATGGGGGGTTGATTAGATTGTGGGGTTTGGGGCTAAATTCGGTTATAAATGTGCTGTGCTCTGACTGTTTATAATTTTCGAAAGTCGAGAGAGAATTATCATAATATAGTAAAAAGTGGAATTTATGGAAATGAGTTGAATAAAATATTTAATCTTCAATACAAATTAAATAAACTGCTCTCGGTGACAGCCTCATTGACCATAAATTTATTCAAGTCTTAATGAGCTAGATCACGCGTTACTATTTATCATATTTGATTGAAAATAAGTTGAAAATGCTAAAAAGGCAAACAGCTATCTAATTATGATTAAAGTGCCGTTACATGATTTATAGATCTAAAAGCAAATATTTTAAAATATTTGAGTTTTTCAGACTAATAGCTTTCTTAACTTTTCTAATTTAGGGGAGGTGGTCCAACTCACCAAAATCTCTCCAATATATTACTGCAGCTTCTTGAAAAAAGTCCCCAATGTAAGATTTTAAATTATTACCATTTCATACATACTATTGAAACATTTTGTTCTCTATTTTATTCCTTTTTCCTTGAAGAGTTTTAGTACTTCTTCGCTGACCTCTTTGGCTTAATTGCTTTGTGGCTCTTTTTTAACTTCTTTTTCAATTATTGCCGGTTTTGTTCGAGAATTGGTGTCAGTTTTTGGCTTATTTCTCGTTGCAGTCACTTTTATTCCTGTTTTATTGTCAATACAAAGTTTGTTCAGTTCCTCCCATGTCAGTGTCTTTCTTAACTTTCTTATACAGACAAAATTGACCATTTTTGCTTAGTTTTATTAGCTCTAGGAGTTTATCTTCTGTCAGTCATTTTTTTTTGCGTTTTTTTACTGCCATTAAGTCACTTTTTTGTGATGTGTATACTAGAATTCATTTTGTTTGTTACCGCCCGATTTCTATACTTTAGTCTGATAAATTTTGGTCGGTTTGGTTCTTTTGAGCAAGGAACTATTTTTTTTTGTAATTAGCAAATTATAATTCAATAATGATCTGTGTCTGAATATGACTGAATTTGAACGCTTTTTAATCCAAAATTGAGTTAACCTATTGTCTCTACCTGTTCTTAAGCCTTATTTGTCAACTCTTTTCACCATCTTGGGACACTCATAATGACATTAACTCAATTGCTTCTAGCAATTTGTTTAACGTTTATTCTGAACTGTATTTTTCCGTTTCTTCTTGTTTTTTATTATGTCTGTTCTCTCCATCTTGGCCGTTTTGTCTTGCTCTATCATTTTTTTATTAGTTTTTACTTGTTTTGTTCTTTTAGTCAGTTGTCTAGAAACAAACTATTTTTTCTGTTATTAGCAAGTAGTCATCCATCCAATGATGATGATCTATTTTCTTTGTCTGTCTTAGCTCTTAAGCCTTATTTGTCAACTCTTTTACCATCTTTGGACACTTATAATGACTTTGATTCAATTGGTTTAACTGTTGTTCTGAACTGTATTTTTTTGTTTCTTTTTGTTTTTTATTAAGTCTGTTCTTTCCATCTTGGCCATTATGTCTCGTCCTGTCATTTTATTCTTATCAGATTTTGCTTTTTCTGTTCTTTCGGGCATTTGTCTTAAAACAAACTATTTTTCTTGTTAAATTTTTCGTCAACTCTTTCACCATCTTCGGACACTCATAACCTCATTTGTCAACTTTTTCACCATCTTTGGACACTCTTAATGACATCGACTCAATTGCTTCTAGCAATTTGTTTAACTTTTGTCTTGAACGGTAATTTTCCGTTTTGTTTTGTTTTTTATTAAGTCTGTTTTCTTCATCTTGGCCATTATGTATCCCTCTACCATTTCATTCTTATCAGATTTTGCTTGATTTGTTTTCATGGGCATTTGTCTTAAAACAAACTATTTTTCTGTTATTAGCAAATTGTGATTCAATGAGAATCTGTGTCTGGATATGACTGAGTTGGAACGTCTTTTTTCAACCCAAAATTGGACTAACCTATTTTCTTTTACCTATCTGATTCTAAAGGTATATTTGACAACTTTTTACCATCTTTGGACACTCATAATGACTTTGACTCAATTGCTTTTCGCAATTTGTTTAACTTTTGTCCTGAACTGTATTTTCCCGTTTTCTTTTGATTTTTCTTAAGTCTGTTCCCTCCATCTTGACCATTATGTTTGGCTCTACTATTGTATTTTTATCAGTTTTTGTTTGTTTGTTTATATGTGGCATTTGTTTAAAAACAAACTATTTTTTCTGTTATTAGCAAATAGTGATCCAATGATGATCTGTGTCTGGATGTGACTGAGTTTGGACGTTTTTTAACCCAAAATTAACTAACCTATTTTCTTCATCCTGCTTGGTTCTTAAGCCTTTTGTGTCACCACAACTTTCCAAATTTGTGGACACTCAAAGCAAAATTGACTTAATTGCTTTTAGTAATTTGCTCAATTATTGACAAATTTACTATTTAAAAATGAAGACATTAAGAAGAGAAGGTTTTAAGGTCTTTTGTCATGTGAATACGTACAGAAAACTCTCAAAACTGTAAAGTTTGACTTTTTAGTAATAAACTTTTGCTTTATTTCATACAAAAATTATTTATTTTAGCACTATTTAGAGTATATTTCCTCGTATATATTTTAGACGAGACAAAATCGTCTAAATCCAAGTGGTTTTGTCTTTAAACATTTGGCTACTTTTTGGTGATCAATCTTATATTGTTGAGGAACAAAGAAGAACTGGTACAGTCTTGAAAAAAATCATTTGTAAATTATGATAACCAAGGGTTGGATTTTATATGAGAGGCAGTGATTATAGACGATTTGTAATTCTACGATCTAAATTTTTTTTTTCCAATTTTCTAAGCTTCCCGCAACAAAGACTTAAAAATTAATATTCACTTCAGAAGATTAATAACGAAAGAAGGGGTTGAAAATATTTTGCATTGTTTCAATTGAATCATTAAAACAAACGAAATTCAAATGTCACAACAATTAGTACCTATCAAAATCTATTTTAATTTTTCTTGTTAGATCACACGAGATCTAATGAAATCTCAACACTCCCTACACTCAACACTGAAAATTTCTGCTGGAAAGAGCAAAATGATCCTAAACAATCTGTAATAGAATAAGTCCATTCGCCATTTATTTTTGGTGCATTACAAAAATTTGCTTCTACCATGAAATTTGTTTCTAATGTAAAAACCGTTGTAATTTTTGGAAAACAAACAAAATTTGTGAGCAATTAACGTTTTTATTTTTGACAGGTATGAATTTTGTGGCATATGAATTTCGATTGTTTCAACGATTTATCAAAAAATTTCCATCGTTTTTTCTAATCTGAAAATGATTTGCTCAGTTGTTTGTGATTAGAATACAATTTTAAGAATCATTTTAAAAAATTGTTTGTGTGGCACTTCTCCACTGTTATTAATTAATATTCCGGCTAATAATTTTAATAGTAGCCGTAAGCTTGAAATTTGATCTGTGA
The DNA here is from genome assembly GCA_947359425.1 of Lagria hirta. Lineage (NCBI taxonomy): Eukaryota > Metazoa > Arthropoda > Insecta > Coleoptera > Tenebrionidae > Lagria > Lagria hirta. The sequence goes on along the minus strand of OX375796.1, from coordinate 10,156,490 downwards.
AACCCGTCTTAAAGGCGTTGATTAAAATTACAAATTTAAAACTCGATTATAATCTATTCTGATACAAATCTAAATAGGAATGTTACGACATATTAACTATTAAATTAAATTGTTAGTTTTTGGTATCAATTACGGTCACATTCTAAAAGCTAGAGTTACCTTGTTATTTTCAAGCGGAAACTATAAATATTAGACTCTTGATTTACTTTATGATTCTGCCATTACGGTTTTTAGATTTTAGGCTTTAAATTACTTTTAAGGAAAAAAAATGTCCCACTCATTTTAAGCGCCATTTATCATTAAAGACGTTGGCAACTTTCAAATTAGAATAATGTCTGAGAGCCGCTACGATTTTCATTAATCTTTCCTGGAAAAGAAACAAGCCGCGTCATTGAAAAATGAGATTTTCTTGATTGAATAGAATTCAATTTTACTTCATTTAGGGCCTTGTTACGAAATAAAATCGGAATAAATGTTTAAATTGTAATTAATACTAGGTATACAACAATAAAAATTTTAAATAAATATTTGCAGCTAATTAAAAGAAAGTAAGCTCATACTGCTTTAAGGCTTATCGGTGGAACTAAAACTAAAATCTAATTAATCGTTTTGAAACACACTTTTCTTAAGCGTATAACGTATAAGTGAAAAAACTAAAACAGTAAAAACACTAAAATAATGAGACCCTGTTAGACCAGTTGGCCAAACTAAAGTACGTTCGAGACTGGTCTGACGAAGTGTAGGTTATATTCCTACCCAGGCAAAAGTACATATATTTGGAAGTACAATAGAACCTTAATAAAAAAGGGTAGCAGTACATATTCCCAAATCATCTGCCAGCACAAAAATAATAAAAAAAAACATTACAAATGCAAAAAGTACAAAATAAAGCTGTAAATTGATGTTAATTATCAACACATAATTAAATTACCTATGTATGTATCGTCACCGCTGTGGAACTAAGCACAATTTTACCACTTTCCAAAAAGGTTTTTCATGTGAAACATCTAGACGGGGGTAAATCTACCACATTCCGTGGCGACGCATTCTTTAGTTCACTCTGTTCGGCTTGCTCGCGACACTAAGCTGGGATACTTCAGTTTTGACCAATTGTCACAGTAATACCATCAGAGGCAATTTTGAATATAACTATTACTGAGTCACGGATTAAAACAATTGAGTTGTCGAAATTGGAAATAACTTTTAAAATTTTAAATTTTTGTATTTAACAAAAATAACAGATTATTAAATAGAAAGTTATCATTTTTAGGTCAAAATTGTTTTATTATGCCATATCTAGTTACAGTTAAAATTTGTTCTTTTATGCAAATTACTTCACATCTGCCAGGCGTCTCGCAACAGCTCACATTTTTTTCTACTTTCAAGATCTTTCTCGACTAGTTATCTCATAGGAAGTGTACAACACAATTATTATTTCATGTTTAATTTTTTTTTTAATAAATAAATGCCTTCTGCTGTAACCAGGGTGAAACATTTTTCCGCATTTAATGGCAAATTTCTAATATACTTAACCTTATTTAATCTCTGTAGAACCTAACCTGCAGCGGCAAGGTGTCTATCATTATTATTTTTCTGACCAATCATATGCTAATATTATTGAGATTTTTGTGTTCAACTTTATGTATGTCAACAAGAAATTACTCTCTAGATTTAGGAAGATTTGGTGATAGATTGTCATAAATTTAGTTATGTTATGGGACTTCTGATGAAACACAAAAAATATCGTAACCATATCAATAATTTAGGTTACGTCATAATTGCCGTCAAATCATAAAGAGTTCGTCATTTTGAAATAAAGCTGTTGTGTCACAAAATAATATATCACTTCCTACTTCTTAGTTTTTTGCAAAATTTTACCATTAAGAAAATCTGTATCAAGTTTGATTGTTATTTTTATAAATCAGGCTTTGGCTTTTAGCCTTATAGCAGCACTAAACACCGTCTTATTTTGGCTTTTACCATTAATTTTTAAATCTCAAAATTTCAGATCTTTTTAAATGCAATGCAGCAAATTCTTTGTTGAATTTGGAAAATTGTTATTTTCTTGCTAACTGGTATTTGCTTTTGATTTTACAATTTTGGTTTCTTACGCCATATTTAATTAAGTTTGCGCAAACAATTATTTAATTAATTAATTCTGTCAACATCAAGTTTGACCAGCCTTAATTCAAAATTACTCATGAAAATCCCTGTTACATGCAATATTGAAAAAGCTATTTCTCTAAATGTTCGAATCCTAGGGAGTAATTTACTGTTGACATGCATATAGTTTATTAACTTTGTTGTACCTAACCTGCTCTGAACTGACATATGTGTTGGGGTTTTTATATATTCCAGTCTTGAACACAATTAATAATCAAATACATTATCAAGTTATCAGGTTAATTTATTTTTAGATATGTTTTTGTTTTGTTTTGTTTTTGTCGGTATAGTAGATATTCGTATGATGCACTTAGAGTAAATAGAATATTATTACGTAAATTTATTAAATTAATAATAATAAATTAAAAAATGTAAATATAAATATAATGGGTTCAAATAAAGTTTCGAATAATAAGATCAATGCAAATTCATTCAAACTAGATTCGTAAACATGGACCTGCTTCGTTCTTATTGGAACTCTTCAGCAACTCGCAACACATACAGATTTGAAAGAATTGGCAGTGGCAAATTTGGATTAATTTACCTAAGTGCCCATCTATAATATGGTAAAACTAGAGACATCTATTGGAAGCGCACTTTGTATAAAAAATTTGAGAAACAAGGTTTCAACATTTTTCATGCATATCAATTTTGATAGACCCAAATTGAGACAAATGTTGATTGGACAACCAAGTTATACTTGGGACCTATATGCATTAAAATAAGTAGAAATCTTGTTTCTCAAATATTTGATTTTAATAAATTTAACTAGCAGTGCTAGTTTTACCATATTACGAAAGTTTTGAGTACAAAAAAATGTTTGCGTGTCTTTTCGGTTTTCCTATAAACAGCTACATTTGCAGATACACATTCGTCACAGAATTCAATAAATGTGTAGACAAATCATAACACATTGTTGAACTTTTTTTGAAAAGAATTTCAACAAATTATTGCCGGACAAGCTTGAAAATTAACTTAAATCGCATTAATAAATCAGATTTAAGGCTAAAATTTGTTTTGAAGCGTCACAATGACATTAAAGTTGACAAAAATTCCTATTAACTGTTTTCGGTATGCGTACAACTCGTAGAAGAACTATTTTGTTTTTATGACAGTACAATAACAATTGACTTAAAGGTAGCAAGCTGTGGACAAATCCGTCATAAACCACATTTTAACTGTTTCTTTGACTAAAAAATACGGTTCTGTATAAGACCGAACTTCTAAATTCTATTCACTTTCAAGAAAGAGTGCAAGAAAACAAATGCATGCAGGCTCCACGTGAACATATCTATATCACGTGAGCATCTAGTGGGAGGTGGTTGACGATTTTTCCGATAGGGCAGGTTGCAGAAAAAATTGTTTATTCCATTTTAAATCAATTTGTTTTATAGTTATTTACATAAAAGTCAGGAAAATTTCACATTACTGAAGAGGAACTAAATTGAAATATTTTAAAGCTCCGAGTCAAGTAAGAGATTTTACTGACGTGTTTTGTATTAAATTTTTTCGGAAATCGGGAAAAAAGGCTAAATTTAAAATTTTTAGAATTTTTTTGACAAATTCCACAAAAATCAAGTTTGTCAATTTTGTTGGCAACTATAGTTACTAGAATATCTTTTTTATTTTGCGTCTTGTAAAGTTTTTACAGTACTAGTCCGGAAAACTCAATTTTCCTGCGCGTAAATAAGCAGGAAAATGTTGTTTTCAAGACGATTTCCGGAAAAATATATTTTCCGAGCTGACTCGGAGCTTTTTAGCTCCTCTTCAGTAATGTGAAATTTTCCTGACTTTTATGTAAATAACTATTAAAATCATATTTTAAATATATTTAAACATTTACGAAACAAATGCACAATGCACCCCTGTGCTTTCGAATGCCAGCTCCGCCAGGATTCCAAGAACTCGGTAACACGTAGACTTTATGAATGGATCACGTCCAAACATACTATTTACTATTACTCTTTCTTGAATTTGAACACACTATAGTGATACTTTTATTTATGACCTGATGATAGTTACCGGTAAGTCTCTATTGTCAATACTATTAACAGTCAATGCTTCTACACAATAGACACCCATATAAAAACAAGACTAAATATAAATGACTAACTTTGATAAATATTCTATTGGATCACTTGCTACAGGACTTATGAAAAACTTTTTTGTGCAACAAATCTAAGCGGGAAGTTTGAAATATGAGCATGAAAAATTATAACGTTTAAACTAGAGACCCTGTCGCTGATGGCACAAATCTTGTAGAAAGTTTTTTGCAGAGCTTGCCTCTTAGGAAACTTGTTGCTCGTGCCCCCTGCACTCAGCCTAATCGCTTTTGAAATGAAAAATGAAAAAGGATCAAGCACGGACATCGCCTTAATAAGATTAATAAACAGTTGAATCGTGTAGGACGGATGAATTTCATTGATATCTCCTCCGCGTTCGATTATTATTAATTATCCTTCTGATTACAAAAGTGGTTTTACAATCTAAAGACGACATTAATTAATATTGGCCTCTGTTTTTGAGGGCGTTAGACGATATAACAATACCGTCTGTATAGACTAAGAAAAAAACGACGACGGTCGATCTTTGTTCTCGATTCCTTATTTAAGCTGACAGCTTATTCAATGTGGTGTTTGGAGGGTAGAAAGGGAAAAGATCTTTTGAAAATTTTTGACAAGATGCCCGCATGTCCGAATAGAATACGTCAACTTTGTCCCTTTCAGATATGGCATGGCCAGCTTATAATTATAGTACCACGCACGATTTTCAACAAGATTAAATCCTCCTTCTGCTTTGCCCAAGGATATCACTTTCGATTATTATCATTTAAATAGAGTCTGCTGATTTGAAAGATCCTTCCACTCGGTTATAATTATTATGTAAGGTAATCCTTGCTGAAATGATCGAGGGATAGAGAGATGATGATGAAGCTTGGACCAATGCCAGATTACGAATAAATCTTAAAAAGTGATCGCCATCTATTGATTATTATTTTTTGTATTTTGTAGAAAGGAGCTTAGAAAACGGTTCGTAAACAAACAATAAAAAGCTCTGCCGTTATGAGCACCTGCATCATCTACACAAAAAAAGCGCACTTCTAGCCGCTTTAATAAACCCAATGATCGTAATCAAATCACAGAAAAGCACATCTTCCGTCCTGTCTTGTCACTCTCATTCATAGCAGCAAAACAACCAACAACAACACCACTCTTTATGATTTTAATAATCAAAAAAACTTATGCATAATTGATTTCATTAAAGGGTTAATGGTATCTTTGAACACTGCTACCAGCCACCTCAAAACTGCTTACGGTTGCAGATCGTTCTATCACAAAAAAGCGAAATTAGATTAGTTCGATCGATTTAGTTCAGTTTCTAATTACTTTTTCAATTAAAAAACTCTTGGACGCCATAAATAACGATACGATAAACAGCGCGAATGGCTGATGTTTATCGGAAATTTACATTTTGAGCTTTTTTTTCTTGCTTGAGAAATGTCAGTGAAGAACGAGTTGTAATTTGTTTGGTTTTTTCTTTTTGATTTGTTGTGAATATCTGTTATGTCTTCATGTTTCGGTTGAAAAACAAACAAATTTTCAATGGTGGAAATTCTACAAGCAGAGCGACTAAATCAGGTAAATTGCTACAAGTCAAGTATCCTAGCTTGTCAAAGTTACAACTTTGCTTCCTTAAATACTTTACTTAAATTAATAAATATGTGTTCAGATACTAATTGTAATTAATTGTTAACTTTGATAACATGCAGACGAAGAAAGTGCAGCACCTTGAATACGATTCTGGCGCACTATCTTCAAGACCTTGCACAGACAAGAAACCTGGCGGTGAACCCTCGTAAAGCTTCGGGAAAGTTAAGTAGCAATAAAACTATATTCGCACAAAATGTTTAGCCAGACTATATATGAAGCCAAAGACCAAAAACCCTAGAATAAACGTTGCAAGGCGTTTCAAAAAATCAGACACCAAAATGACCAGAAAACCGCTGTTGAAACAAGAAAAATACCGTAATTTATTGCACCGTCTAAATCGCATAACACATGAGTAATACCACCTCACTACCAAAATTTTGTTCCTGCCCATCAATTTACTGGATAATGTCACGATATAGGGTCTTGTTCAGACCACAGCCGCCTCTACTTAACAAGCTGTGAACAGCGAAATGTGGCAACGCTGTCAGTGGGTCTATTAGCATTCACTCGTTTAAGTTTCAAGCGTGCTTATTCAATTTTTCCAGTGGTAATACTTTTGTTTCAAACTTCAAATAAGTGAAACGGTTTGTGGGTTATCTTTAATTGTTTTTCCAAGTTTTTAATTTCTTACTTTATTAGTGGGTGTATGACAAATGCCACTATTTAGCAGAGGCGATTTTTTTGAGGTTAGGTGCGGTTAGTCGCATTGTTTTGTGGTGTAAGCGAGATTACAAAATTTTTACACTGATTTAGGTGAGTTAGCAATGAGTTAATCAGTTAATGTGATCTGAAAGTCATACCTATCTACTTCTACTATGGTCTTAGCTGAGCTCACTGTCACTATAGACCCAGTAACGCTGTTGCCAAGTTAATGTTCACGGCTTGTTAAGTAGAGACAAATATAATGTGTATCTTTTGCTGACTTTTTTTAAAATGGTTTTTATTGCATGTCAGATTAACTACATAATATATCTAATTAAACAATATTCTGTTAGATTAACTAAACTAAAACATGTAGAAGCTTTTTTCTCAAAAATGTTGAATGCAAAGTAGCTTCTAATATGTCGCTCGTTTTACCATATTACGGAAGTAACAGGATTTTCAGTAAATATAAGAACAAACTTGTCATTGCAAATTCATTCAAATCTGAGTCTGTTTTGACTTGCTAATGAGTTCTAATAAGACTGAAACATGTTTAGGTTTATAGATGTAGTTTGAATGAATTTGCATAGATTTTTTCATTTTACCAGTTGGTGGTTAAACCTGAACAAAAGAAGATGAATTACATTGCATATCATTGATATACGTTTGGGACAAAAGGCGTTAATGCGATAACTTGATTGTTTGATCAACGATATACAATTTTTTTCAATTTGTAATTATTAACATAGACATTTGTCATTTAGAGTATAACCTATACAGGCATCAAAACATGTAGACATTTTTTTTTTCAAAAATGTGCAATGCAAGGTAGCTCATAAGAGATCGAAATTGGATAAATATAAGCCCAAATTTGTCACTGCAAATGCATTCAAATCTAAACAAATCGGAATATGTTACGGCTTGCTAATGAGTTCCAGTGAGTACAAAACAGGTCCAAGTTTACAGATGCAGTTTGAATGAATTTGCTTTGATTTTTTTAACTAAACTAGACTAAATAAGATTAAGTTGAACTACACTATCCAGATTAGATTAGTTAATTAAGATCACGAGACTAGATTTAATAAATAAATTAATTTAAACCAGTAGGTAGTGTGACAACTATCTAAGCTCTCTCCAATCGAGGATGGAACACTAAACTTCCACATTTCCATGTCAGAGACACTGACGGCATATCTAACAGAAATTATTGAACAAAACCTATATGAACTAAATATTTCACTTTCTCTTTAACTAAACTTGACTAAAGTAGACTCTTTGTATTCTGACGTCACAAATAAAATACATATTTTTGATGTTGTCGAACAAATGACAATCATTTTGAAGACAGAGAACACATTGTCATCTTGATGAGAATTGTGTCAAATAGCTGGTAGAAACTGTCAAGATTGAGTGTATCATATTATGAATCTATTACTGAACGACTCACTTTTCTGGCTATCAGACATGATTGTAGACCTTAATTTGTGGCTATTAATGGTTCACTTTGTATATTATAGTTGCCCATACATTATAATATGGGCACGCGCAAATCTTTGCAAAGACGCAAGGGTTCATTGCTATTGCGAACTTTGAGAAAACCGCTTCAAACCAAAAGGCGCTTTCATTTATTTTTTGAGCATTCTACCAAAATTACGCTAGTTGGCGGCTAGAACACTGGTTTTGCTTGCAGTATTAAGAAAGCCGGCGACTTTGATGCAATAAAACCGACTTCATTTGAACGTTTTTGATCAGTTTTGAGTACTCTTGCGCTTCTGCTTTCTGCAGTTTTATCAATATGTGCACCGTGGGCTGATGACTGACTGGTTGATTAAGCCCTGACGGTTAATTAGTAAGTAGGGTGCTTGTTCTGTAGCGACTGTATCAGATATCTTTCTGCGCTGGCGCGTCGGGTTAATATGTCGGGTTAATATGTAGGTCTCCCGAATCCTAAACAAGGAAGATTTCCACCCCTACACTTTCCACAAGCTACGCCGGCCGGGAGAACTATTTTTTCCGCTGTCAGAACGAGTGCTGCCACCAGGCGCACTCTATTCTTTATTTCTCGCCTTATTACTCCTCCAGCTAAGAAGGATAATATGGTGTTGTGCGATTAACGCAGTTTAACCATTTGCCAAAAACTTTTTTATTTAATCTTGAGCGCTCTTTCGACTACCATGTGATCATTATCAGGAGATATAAAATTACAGTGCCAAAGATTCTAAAGCCACTAATAATTAATGGTGTTGTGTCTTCGTACTTTTTTTTTGGGAAATTTACTGGAAAATAGATCAAAGATCAAAGAAAATAGAGTGTCTTGGTGAATATTCAGTGATCTACAGATCATGTTTAAGAGTTAAATTTTGTATCAGATGGATCCAGATGATGGCGGCCCATCACTTCCACAATTTGTCATTATCTGGACATTTTGTTGTTTGTGACATGTCCATCTAAGCTTCTTCCACTATATATCACCATTTACGTCACTAACTTAATTTTCCTATTAAGCATGACACAGTAAGATTAGATTCTCGCCAAAACTATGTCACCAGGGGCGTATCATTCTTAATAAAATAGCGTAAACTAAGCCATTTCTACAAAATGCTTGTGTCATCTGAGATTCAAGTGTTTAATTGCCACTATTAAGAAACATCTGAGTTTAGGACATTCCGCAATAATTAGTGAAGCGGCAATAAGCAATTTTGTCCGCTTGGTTTCAAATTTAGGAAGCTTTTTAAAGTGTCCGAAAACCATATGTTGAGGAATGGGGTAATTTGAGTGTTTCCAAATCTCTGAAAGCTTTATTAAACAGGAAATTGTATGAAAATTAAATATGATAATGATGATGTCGCACAAAAAAAGAGTGCGTGTCAGGGGACTTAACAAGAAGCTTTCCTGCTTGGAAGTGTCACTCCATCATCCACTGAATAGGGCTACAAAGATGAATAATGATGGAATAAAGTCATTATTGGAAGTTGGATAATCATTAAATTTTATTTGTCACTGAAAACATCTTCAGAAGTTTTCACATTAAATTCAATTCTAATGTCGCTTTAGGGCTTTTTCAGAACAACAAATTACAGATTTATATCGAAATAATTAATAATTTGAGTAGGTGGACAGCATTTTGAAAAGTATGACCTCCTCAGTGGCTTGATTTGAATCCAATTGGATTTCTCAAGGTACAAATAGAATGGGCGTTTCTTTTATATTAAGATTATTATGAAAAGAATAGCAAAAAATGTACCTAATTTAATAGTTCTCTGTATTATAAAGAAATCACACGTCTTGTCCGCATTAACGAAGCAAGAAGTGTTCATTCGACCTTAATTAGCCATTAGAACTTGATGGATGACACCGTGTAGAAAGTGAGAGAAAAAAAGAAAAAAAAATTAATGAATTTAACCAAGCCTATTTAGCTCATTTTTTTCCACTTCAAAAAATTGATTTTTTTTCTCTAATAATTTTAATTAATATACGATTTTTTTTTGAGAACGAGTTCTGGTTATAATAATTATGAATCCGGTTCGCATCTGCCCAACGTCCCCCATCAGATATTATAAATCACTACCATGGATACGCAATGATCGGATAATTGGTGCCCCCGTTGTGACTCGGTAATTTATTGAAGAACAAGTTCAATACTACAATTTTTTTTTATGCTTAGTCAGAGAGAAAAAAACGAGGCTATTTTAATTTATGTGAGTATTTTTGATGACATTACGTTGGCACGAATGAGTTTTTAAGAAATTCTGGGCTGAAAAGCAGCGCCCAAACTGTTCTTATTATGCCATTTTCAGATTAAACTTTTGTAATAATTAGCGACATCTATTTGAAGCTAACCTTAAACGTTTATATAACATATGTCAATTTTGATAGACATTAATTGAGATAAAATGTATATCGCTGATTGGACAACCAAGTCACATTAGGGCCTTTCGGCTCTAATGTGGTATGCAATGTTATCTATCTTCTTTAGTTTCTACTAGCAAAATAAAAAAATAAGATCAGATGAAATTTGTTTCAAACCGTATGCTTTGTTTTAATCCCGTTCTTTTGGAAATTCTTAAAAGATTCTTATTTGAATAAATTTGCAGTGAGATATTTGGGCTTATTTCCGTAATATGGTCTACATCCAAATCTACAGATCTAGTTTGAAGGAATTTGCTTTGATCTAATTTAATTATTGTCAGAAACAAATTGACCGTTCTTGTCAGGTTAGAGTTTGAATGACGTCAAAACTTTATAAAATGATATAAATTCTAAAATTCTTTTTTTGTTGTGTTCAAAATTTCATTTCGATGAATGTGCAAAAAAAAACTATTTTAATGAATTTCAAACGATTGACTTTTCTCATTCTGTACAGTTGTCCAAATGAAATAACGTTATATGGTCCTTCCTTTGTTGTGAAAGCTAATAGCTTAACAATGAACCACTACCCAAAACACTGTAAATCTCCAGCTTTTATCCTTCTGACCAACGGCACTGGTTTGGCTTAAATTAATATTTGTTCCCATTTTTGCCAGGTATGACGTTTGACGAAACACTTGGTATATATATAATAACTGCAAATATTTGTGATTATTGAACAAAAATGAACTAATTATTCATTCAGGTAATGCGATAACATTTTTATCATTAAAAAAAGTTCTTTTTAAACCTTTTATTTCATCTGTTTACAAATCTTGTCCGGCTTTGGGTAATCTGTGGACACTTGTTTGAAAACTATTAACAACAAACTATTAGTCGAACGATAAACTCTTTTGTTCTGTATAGTCAGATTATAAAAGGAAAATTTTAAGTAAGACCATAGAACTTTATTTCACTGCAACTATAGTATTTTCAATTTAAAGACGAGGTGGAGGTAAACAATGTTACTAATCCTGTCTAGCCAACCAATCAATGCACTTTCTGCTCGGTCATGTGATGGTTTAACCAATAGAAACTACAATAATCTCCAATCACGTGGTCTACCTGTGTTTTTTTTGTTTACTATGAAATACTATAGTATAATTATTAGTTTGTCTAGTCTAGGAGCTAAACTCAGTTGTTTTCAATTGCATAGTTACGTTTTTGTTCCTTTTATCTTTATTATAGTTTATACCTTATAGGTTTTACCTTTTTTATAGGGTAGTAAACTTGTTTACACGCCGATAATATAGTGATAAATGTTTGACAGAAAATAAATAAAATAACATAACTCTTTGAATTAAGTAAACTTTGGTGCCATGGCCAACCGTCTAAATGATATAACCTATAAAATACACAACTACACTGCAAGATGCAATAATTAATTCAATAATTTCAGATGCAATTTTTGGAGGATTTTATGATTTTATGCATATTTTATTAAATATAATTTTTAGGCCCCTGTATCTCTTGTATTAAAACAAAGCTACATGATGATTTGCGACCAAAAAGTAGCCTAAGCATTGATACGCATATCATAATTTTTTTTTAAAATTATATTTTTTAAAACAAAACATGTTTTTATGTGGATTTGATTTATTTGTTGTTTATTAATAAATTTCCGTCAAGTTTTATACATACTACTTTTTTTGACGGATAGTTTGTGTGATGTGTGCCAGTCTACTTTAACAAAAGTAAAATCAGTTTATGAAGTATACCTCTTTATTAGCTTTTTTTCTATAAAAAGTTTTTGCTATGTCGGTCATTTAGAGTAATTGATCAAATTTTTTTTATTAAACAATGAGGCATGGCGCAAGTCGGATAACCATGTTACCACATGAGCGTACATCTAAATTACGCAAAATACGTAGCTTACTTATTTATACAAGTTAATAACAATTTTGACATAAAATTAGTGTGTTTTTTGTTTTATTTTGACTGACCATCTGGATTATAGCTGACCATTAATAATGACGGTTGAAACTAAAACCATTAATGAATTTTGAAATAGGTAAAGAACAAAATTGATGTTTTTTTTGATGATAAATGGAACATTTCATTTCGGTTTATATCTGCTAAATCAAGAATTTACAATAAAATAAAAAAAAGGAGAAAAAATCTTGATCTCCTTCACCCTTTCATTCCCGTGGCCATCAGTCAGCCGTCAAACATATCCGTATCCAGTATTTATCAAGCGTCCACTATCTCCTTATCTATCCTCGTTATCCATCAAAGCCGACTTTGTGTCTGTCAGATCTCTTTATTCACCCATCTAACAGATCTTCATATATGTAAATGATGGAAATACTCGCCATTCAGCCCCCAGCCCAGCTCTCAACTATCAATCATTTTGTTTGCAGGTGGTTCTGCCACTTTGATGATGATAACTACGTCAATGTACCAAGACTGGTTCGTTTTCTTGGCGACTACAACCCAAGGGAGGATTGGTATTTGGGTAAACCGAGCATTCAGGCTCCCTTGGAGATCATCAACAGGGAGAAGAAACCAACGGTAAGCTAAACTTAGAAAATTTCTAAATTTAGACCATTTTTAATATTGTGACCTTGATTTTAATTAAAATGATGTATGTACTTGTCATGCAGATGTCAAGTTAATTATATCCTTAATTATTATTAAAGTCTAGTTTGCTAAAAATATGAAATACATGACTAACGAAATTTGAAATTTTGGTGGTGTCACATCCGGACAAAACAATAATAAATTACATATTTATATAAGCAAAACAATTCCTAGAAAATTAACTTAATTTTTTTGACATAATCATGCGTTATTTTGAACAAGTGTCCGGATATTATTCAATTTAAATTTTTTTCTGCAATTATTTTTGATGATTTTTATCTTTTCTAATACAACAATGACTGTTTGAGTTGGCAACACTTTTTAAAGACTTTCTTTATTTGCCTAATTGCAACACTGTAACCGATTACGCTTGTTTTTACAAAAATTTGACATAACGTTTATAAAAAACATTGTAGGTTATGTCACAGCGACTAACTTTTTAATTGGCATTTGTCAATGATGTTCTCAGTGTCAAAGGTGTTACCCGTCAAAAACAGGAAGTGGTTGATCAGTTGTACCATTTTAAAATGAAATGTAGGATCGCCAACTCGAACAGTTCTATTATATTTCTCATTTGTAAATTGTGTCTGTTTTTTACATAATTTGTTTGCTTTTTTTTGTTACCTATTTTCTATTCCTTTATTCTTTTATTTTATATTTGAAAAATTTGTATTTTTGTTGTCTTGCCAGCATTGCTGATTTACCATTTTTTTTGAACAATTGGAATTTGGAATTAAAAGTTTTTTGCAATAAATTATAATTATACAGGGATTTGATTTTTAAACGAATTAATTTTGACAAGACATCAACATCTTGATTGATTTTCAAAATCATCAAAAATGCTGTTATGGCGATCATTTAGAGATACCGGAGTGTTGCGATTTTCAATACAGTGGGCTCATAAATTATTTAGATCTACTCTTGCCATAGAATTCCGAACGTAAATTAAATTTTTGATTGGTTTATACCGAGAAACGTACGATATTATAGACAAACTTTGACGTTTGTGTGACATTTTGTCGGCAATCATACCATCAAAGACAATCTGTCAAGCTAAATTACACAGCAAGACTAGATCTAAATAATTTATGAAAGCACCGTATAATAAAGTAAATAAATAATTAATAAGTGGGTTCAAACGTCAAAAATTTGACACGATTTATGAAATTAACTTGTAAACATTACTATTTCTAGATGATCAATATAATAGTTTTTTCATACAATTCATACGTAGGTAGACAACGAGTGAGCAAATAGTTTTCAGATGAGAGGAGGCGTTGGATTGAAACAATTGAAATTTAGGTATCATAAAATTCGTACCAGTCAAAATCAAAATATTCTTCTAAGCAGTTGACTATCAAAATACGCTTAACCATGAAGAATTGTTCTTTTAATCTGAAAACCATTGTAATCTAAAGAAAAAACTAAATTTTGGTTAATTGACGCTTTTATTTTTGATTTTGACAGATACGATTTTGTGACATTCGTTTTTGACAATTGTTTCAATGTTTTAATATGAAAATATTTGATATTTAATGATAAATATTTTCTATAATATGAAAACTATTTGCTCAAATTGGATATTATTATAGTAAGGGCCGGTTGCATAAACGCAAATCAAACTTTGATTCAAATCAAATCATTAATTGTTCATTTTTTGACATCTGATGGGTCAAAATATTGATTTTGATATATGAAAATACGATTATCTTGTAATCGTAATCCAATTGTTAATTGACGTTTGTGTAACCGGGTCTATATTTCTTGTAGTACATATATTGTAAAGATTTGATGTCCAATTTTATTTTTTTTTAATTTGGAGCTGGAACTTTCTTATTTTGACGTGTTCTTTGAAAGGTTTAATTGAAAAAATTTGATTTTTATATATTAGTATGTAATTCTCAATTGATTGTATTAAAATTATTTATTAGGAAGTGCTAAAATACAAAAGAAAAATAATTTTTTTTAAACGTTGCTTGTTTTTTTTAAACTTTCACGTACTAACTTTTCACATCTAGATCTGATTTTGCTTCTAAAGTTTTTTTAATAATTTAATATTTTATTAATCTATTTTTTTCTGGATTACTAAAGAAGATCAATGTTAATTCATTTAAAGTATATCTGTAAACTTGGACATGCTTAGTTGTTATTGGAACTCATCAGCAAGTCGCAAAAGAGTCACTGCAAATTGATTCAAAATTAAAAAAGTTTTTTTCTCAAAAATGTTTGATGCAAGATAGCTTTTGATAATATATGGTTTTCTTCGAGTTTTTATTATATTATTAAATATTTAAACTATTTTTCTTCTAGTTTTCTTGCTTTCATTTTTTTTTTAATATTTTTTGACTGATTGTATTGATAATTTGTATTTTTGATGCTCTTTCTTTATTTTATTATATTTTGTTCTACCACAATCTTTTCTTAAATTTGTTTTATTTTTTTCTTCATCGACAGTCCTTTTTGATGTTTTTTTATCATTGTGTTTTCCTTATTTTAAAGGTTGTTTAACTAACTGTGCTGTTTGATACTTTATATATATTTATTTTATATAATATGATATCACATTAATTAAAGGAATATAATCTTTTCATGTAAGTTCTTGAAATTTTCAATCATATGCTCCTACAACCATATTATGTATTGAAAGTTTATTCTTTTATTTTTTTTTTTATATATTTATATTTATCAATAAAAAAACATTAATTCGGATACAATTTTTATCTTTTATTGAATTATGTTTTAATTTCTGTTCTGACAAGGATTATCAAAATAAAACATAAATTTCTTATTTAATTGAGTAAACCTACATTATTCGTAGAATGGTAGTAATTATAGTTGATCCAAGATATATACGGCTGGCGTGTTGTACGGCTTTACAACGACCCAATTCATTTTTGTTATATCGACCACATTACGTATCACGATTTGTTTACTGACTAATTTGGTCTCGTATCGGCCTCAGATCTCTCTTGAACAGCGCAGTCAAATACTGTTCACCTATATCCAACCTTTGATTGATTGCTTGTTTGGATAGGAAATTGAGCGGAAAAAAAATTGCGTTAGGGTGGTCAAAAATCAATTGAGTTTACTTGTCCTTCTTGATCAAGATTTATAAGAAAGGCTGTGCTTAGTGCTGCTAAAAGGCTGACCTAAATCTAATTTATGAAAATAACAAACTTTAATAACAGATTTTCTTAATAACCAAATTTATTTATTTACCTAACTATATATTATTCCGTGACACAACAACTTCATTTCATAATGACGAATACTTTATAATTTACAATAATAATATTAATTGAAGCCAACCTAACAGATGGTTGCAATATTTTCTAGTTTTTTACCAGAAATTCCATCGAACCTAATCAATTTTATGACAATTTGTCAACAAATATTCCTAAATCTAGAGAGTAATAATTTATTGTTGACATGCATATAGCAAAGAATAAACGGACTAAATGATAAAGCAACGTAGATTATATTGTAACACATTTGTATTAAAATGGTAGTGTCTAGTTATTATAAGGGATCCAGTTTGGAGCCACAAACATATGTAAATTTAAACCACGGGAGACTATAATTATTCAAACTGCAACAACGATAATTAACAACAAACAAGAAAGAAATTTATTACCGAAAGATCTGTAATTATTTATGCTAGAAGACATTAATCGCGGTTGCACTGGCTTTATCATCATTTGTTTTATGAATACACCCAGGTGTCTTTGTGCAAAACTTTTCTCTTCTTTAAAGTTTAAAACTCCCAAGTTGTTATTTGTATTTGGGGCGGCATCTCTAATGGATTCATTTTCAAGATTGGGTGTAAAAGGTTAATTGTAATTATAGGGCAATTACAGGATGGACCATCAAAATTAATGGTTATCATTATGTGAACATGTGCTTGTCTTTCGTCTAAGTACTTTCATCACTACCTCACTCAATAAAATTTTAAATTCGCCGCCAATCAAATTATGTCATAATCCGGCAGGTGTCACTGACAGTAATCATGATAGCGCCAAATTTAAAATTAATGTGATGATAATTACAAAAGCTTGCAATATTCAAAATTCTATTATGGTAAGCATCTGCTGTAATTATAACATGGTTCTGCCACATCAATCGTAGGCGTTTAATTTCAACTCCCTCAATGATTTAACCAGGTTTGTGTTGTTTCTCTAGAAATTAAGTTACAGAGCACTAATTTGATGTAATTAAGCTCTTAAACTAATTAATTTGAACTGAAGACCTTACGATATACGAAGAAAACTTCCAAATAAATCAGCAACTAGACTGAGTTTTGTTTAAATAGTAAAGCTGGAGTGATGTTTATTTGATACTTTGCTAGGATAGGGGATGTTTTTGGGTAAGATTGTCTTACATCATATAGGGGATCCGGGGGTCGATGTGGGTTTATTGTCTTTTATGTGATTTTTAAAATCTATATTTGAACAAAGACAAGCCCCTATACAACATTTTAACAGGTGTATCGGTATTTTAACGAAGAAATTTTAAACTGGATTAGTATTAGAATCTAATATTTATTCGATTTAAACATGCTTGAAGATTAATTTTAGAGATAATAGGTAAGATATCATGAGGATAGAGAATTGCCGGTATTAGAAGAGAAGAATCATCCAAAAAAGTACAAAAACAATGTAAAAGGCTACCAAGAAATAATTCCTCTCAACACGGCGTATAGTCTACATTGTGATAGATTGCTTGACATAAAAGTTACTAAAAATGTTGGGAAATGTGACTTCGGCGCAGTAAACTTGATAAAAATTTACGAGAATTTATGGCAATATATTGCCAACACAATTTGTCTTGGTTCTTTAATTTTTAAATGTTATAGTTTGGGAATTTTGTGAAGGATATTAAAAAAACTAGAATTTATTAGTAGTTATACTTTCTAAGCTGCATCAGTGGTGAGGGAATTGTTGCAAAGAAAAGAAGTAAAATAAAGAGTTTTTTTTTCTCAAAGTATACCGAAAATATAATATTTAGAAATGGTGGGAAAAAAATATTGTGAAAATTGTATGATAAAAAAACTAATCTAAATTTAAAATTTAATATGATTACTTTAAACAAATTCAACTGAAACCTATAATTGTTGGGTCAGCAATTTTCTTACCAAATACCACTCTTATGTTGATTGCGTTGAGAAAATGTTGTTTTCGCAATTGTCAAAAACAATTGTTTAATTGAAAAGTTAATCGTTTTTGACTTCGTTCGAAAAAATTTCCGGAAACACATTCGGGGTATTAGAGGTAAAAGTTTGAGCCCAATTAAGAGGCTTTTGTTTTTTTTACTGTGCGGGTTCTTGACTCATAACTTTTAAGACCTTTGAGATAAACAAAATTGATTTAAATGCATTTTTTATAGAAAATTACCTAAATGTTCTACAAAAAATGTCTAATTGAAATTAGTCAGATGGATTGTTTTTTAAAAATCTTGCCTTGAATTGTATAATTTTACAATTTGATTTTTTACTTCAAAATTTTGTACTTTATGTAAAAATTAGTATCCGAAAAAAGTTGACAAATATGCTCAAATGCCCAAAAAATATTTTTTTTTTTAAATTTGTCTAAATTTACTCATTGAAAAGTTATTCAGGATTATTATAATTTCTGGCTTCAACTTGAACCTCAAATAACTTTTCATTCAAAGAGCAAATTTAGTCAAAATTATTAATAAGAGACTTTTTCTGTAATTTCTTTTAAAAATATTTTTGTGTCGGATGCTAATTTTTACATTTAAGTGTTTAAGGCATGATTCAGAGAAAACGGTTTATTTGACAAAAAATTTAAATCAAACGTTTTTTGTAGATCATTTATTTTTCTTTAAGAAATGTATTTTAGTCAACTTTGTTTATCTTGATGGTTTGGGAGTTGTGAGCCAAATTTCCGTTCCGTAAAAAAAACTCTAGACTAAAAACTCAAATTGTCAGACAATTTATTTGATTCAATTTTTAACTTTGGAAAAAAAAGTTGAAATAGACAATTGAAAAAAATAAATGAAAAGTATAGGTAGAAAATACACATGAAAAGATGAGTAATGCTAACTTTAAACTAATTTTAGCATTACTTATAATTATTAATATTATAAATTATAATAAATAATTATTAAACAAATTATAAATTTCGAAAAAACAAACATCAATATGATTAATTATTATTTAATTTATTTAATTTATTATCTCATGTGCTTTTGTTTAATTTGTTTAAATGATTACATAAATAAACTAATATTTAATTATATTGAAATTGATTTTTCTAACTTATTAACCGACTTAAAAAAAAAAGAAGGATTTTCTCAATTCGACTGTATTTTTAACCGACTTCAGAAAAAAAAGAAGGAGGAGGTTTTTAATGTGACTGTATTTTTATTTTGTGTTTTTACGTCATAATTTTTTTTCGGATGATTTTTTTTACTTGGAAGCTGGTGCTTTACATTTGGTCCTATTTCAATTTGATAAAGATTTGATCAGTAGTTATTAAGTTATTCTCATTAATACTTTTTTTGATACATATTTTTGACACTTACTTTGATTCTAAAAATTTGTAAAAAAAAGATTTCAATACAATTAAATAATAGTTTATTTATTTAATTAATTTAAGCAATTTGATTATTATTAATTATGTTGTTTAATGTGTTTGAATGCATTACAATATCAAGTAAAATTTCACTTATATAATCCCAAATCATAAAAAAAAAATTAATATAAAATAGTATCAATTCATTAAATATTAAGTAAACAGTAGATTTTCTATTTTGAGATAAATGTTTCTCCCTTTCTTCGTTGGTCTCATTCAAACGGCGCTGTATGTTTACCAATATTGAAACAAATAATAGTGATCGAATCTACTAAAAATCAAGAACTAAAAGAAAAATTATCAAATAAAAGCCAACTTTAAAAAATAAAAAAATGTACTAAAAAGTATCAAATAATTGCGTAGACTTGTATGCTTAAGAAACAATCACATTATTTGGATACTATAATGTACAAGTATTGTTATTTTTGGAGTCGGTGTCAGTCAAGGTAGGTTTGTATATAGTTGTATAAATTATGATCAGTATATATACACATACTGCGGCCCGGCTCGCAGGCGAGCAGACGCAGGCGCTCATCTTGACTGACACCAACTCCAAAAATAATAATAATTGTACATTACATTATAGTATCCAAATAATTTGACTGTTTTTTGAGTATACAAGTCTACGCAATTATTTTATACTTATAACTATGTGTTGTTTTTTTAAGTTGTTTTTTTTGTGTAAAAAACTTTTTTTTAATTTTTCAAGATATTTTTATTAATGCATTTTTTGACACTTATAATTAATTGATTATAAAAATAAATGAGTAAATATTAGTTTATAAGCAATTTAAGACAATTAAATAAATAAAATAATAATTAAGTAATCACTTTGAAGTCGGTTTTTTCTAAACTTTTAATTTTTATAATCAATTGTAAGTGTCAAAAATGTATGTCAAGAAAAACAATAAAAAGAATAACTTAAAAACTATTATTCCGATCTTGATCAAACTTATATAGAACTACACGAAAGAATATATATAATAGAGAAATAATATATGTAATAGAGTTACAATAAAAAAATAATCACCAAATCCGGTTTCCCTAGTCGGAAGTTCTAAGATAATAAACATAATTAAAAAAACAAAACAGTCGAACTAAGAATTTCTTTCTTTTATGAAATCAATTAAAAAAATGGTGAAACAGGGCTGTTCTGTATGAGCAGCCCTGACCCAGAAAGGGTCAGGAAAACCAAGTCTTCAAGCTGGTCAAGTTTAAAAAAAAAAATTTATTTAGAGGCCAATTATTCTTTTTGATTTACCTTGTAATATGACAGATTTGGATGAAAAAAATACATGCAAAAATGTTGGTAATTTAGCAAAAAAGAAGCATAGTTTTGACGTTTGCAGATGATGTAGTACTATATGTGCCAGGCAAAAACAAATAGTTAAAAACAATTTTAAAAAAATTAGAAAATGATGGGAAAAAATGGAGGAAGAAGAAAAATATGTTTAGGTAAGATAAAGAAGTACTTAGCGTACGGATTAAATAAAAAAGTCGCAAATAAAACGCATATAAAAAATTCGGTAATAAAGAGAATATAAAGAAAGGAAAGTTTTGGAATTTGTATAAAAAGCAAATGATTAAATTAACACATTTGATAAAAAGCATTTTGATATATGGAGTACAGACATAGAAATGAAAAGATTAAGAAGCAATAAAAATACTAATGTCTGAGAGCGCTAGGAGTGAAAGGAAAAACGCTGTAATGAATCAATGTAATAAAAAATAGACCTAAGGGAAGCAACATAAGAGTAAGAGCAGATATCAGAGCTTTACATTACAATATCAAATGAATAGGAAAGATGAAGTAGTGAAAGAAAGAAAACCAACATAAAAAACATTTTATCAAAAAGTGGAAAATGTGGGCAAAGCAGTAAAGAGAGAGAAAAAGGAGAGTAAAACTGAGTGAGAAAGATATTGATGTGAACAAAAAAGGGATGAGTGAAAATATTAAGTGAGCCAAAGATAACAGAGCTATGCTGACAAAGAGATACTTAAACACTGGTGAAAACCAAGTATAAAAGAATGGTAGCAAGATTCAAATGTGAGAATGAAGAAAACACAATCGGTGCTGAACAAAATAGACAAAGAAGCCGCAAAATGTGTCATAAAGATAATAAAATGAAAAAAAGGATATGCATAAAACAATGGAAAATTTCAGAAACAGCAAAGAGATGAAATATATGGAAAACAAGAAAAAGATACACAAAAATGAAAGTATAAACAAGAATAGAAAAAAAAAGACAGTTATGAGGATTTAGGAAACTGAAAAGAGGTTAATTTTCTTCTTCAAGTAATTAAGTGTATATTTGAAGGAGTGTAAAGGAAATTAGTGCAAATCTTAAGCCTGAGAGATTGATGTGATGTGAAATTTCTAAGAAAACCGAGGTTGATGAGTTTATTTGTAAACGGCTTAATTGCATTACAGAAAAAGATCAATCCTTGCTTGAATGACGGATTTCACCTTGATTGGCGATTCGTAATCAAGAAAAAGTAAATTATGAACGGTTGATTTCGATGGAATGTATCTTATAATTATTAATAATATCTCTGATCTGGTGGTAATGACTATGAACAAGTTTGTCAGCTAAAAGCAATATAAAAACTCGTTTGTACTGCCAGGAAACGTCAAAATCTCTTCTCGCATTAAATTTAAATCTTATATCATCATATATCTGGTGCACCTGTTTGTAAAACCAATCGAAAAATTTTGCTACAAGGCGAGGCTGCTTCTTTCTCTCCGATTTATTTAACGGTTGACCGATTTCGTCGACATTTGGTTAGGGCGTGGAGCAAGATCTATCTACTGATGACACAAAATGAAATTGATATACTGAATAAAGACAACAAAGTGCCATCATCATAGAGAGAATCGTGACTTGAGCTTCAAACCTTTCTAATTTCTGCACAGAAATGAAATGACCGTTAGTCAAGAAGCCGCCGCGGGTTGTCCGACAACGCCCATCACGAACGAAAAATACCACTTCTGGAATTCAAAGCAGTCATTAAACATTACCAGTGACTACCTTCATTTCTCGTATGTTTATTTGGTTCGTTATGGGTTGACTACTCCGGAATTTATTAAACATCCATGCCCATTTATGGGCGCAGATCTGTGAGCTTTTCATCCAAAGAAAACCAATTTACTCGAGTAGTAAAAGAACACCTAAATGTTTTCAGTTGCAGATAGAATCTTGTTTTACTTTAAAATAGGAAATATAAAAAATTTAACTGCCCTAAATGTTCGAAATACGCATTGAAAATGCAACACTTGACTTGATCGATTGAGCTGAAATTTTTATTTCTTTTTATGATTTCTCAAATTTGCAATTTTGATTAACACTTCAGAAATTCGTTACCTAAAAACCTAAATATTAATCTTTATTTTGTTTTCACGTTTTTGAGAAATTTGTTTCTTTAAATATTGACTCTACAGCAACGTCAGTTTTTTATTTTTTAAATAATTTTGTTTAAAAAACTTTTTAAATAGCAATTATATCTTTTTTTCTTAGGACTGTTTAAGACTTTTACATTTTTGGAGTTGTTTAGGATTTCTGCATTCTAAAAAGTGAATTCAACTCGTCTGTTTTTGATATTCTATTTCGTATTTTTATATATCTTTTATATATCACTTATTTTTTTAGCTAATAGCAATAAAATAGCTATTTATTGTACAATCGTCTTATAAGGCAAATGAGCCACGAAAGAAGTGTTTTGACACAGAGCTTGCTTGAGTGGCCTATTTTTCTTGTAACTTTTGTGCTTTTAGGACACGAGTACAATACCATAGTTTTATCCAACACCTCTTTCTGTAAGAGCTCTTAAAAAATCATCAAAACACAAATATTTTATATCTGAAAAGATTAGTAGTAGTCTATGATTTGGTTGCCATGTTGTTGTGGACAAATTTATTATTTGAGAAAAATTTTGCAAACAAACTGTAACATTGGTGAAAATGAAAAAAAATAGTTCGCTTCCTGAAAAAATTGCGAATGATGTTGAAGAAGTCATATCGAGTTTCCTACTCAAGAAATCCAGGGACGCTCATTACAAATAATTGAGTGAGTTCATTACCTGGAAACATGAAAACGGTGTTATGGGGGGTAAGCCAAGTTGGGTTACTTCTTCAACGCCAAAGAAAGATTCGCAGTCTCTTCAATGTGGACGAAAAACTGCTTGTTAAGATCAACATTAAAGCTTCACGAAAATGCAGATATTTCACAATATGGCAAGTTAATCGCTTTTTTGAAAATCAAATAAAAAAATTTCAAAAGCCAGAAATTGAAACTTCTTAAAAGAGAGGCGAGTCACGCGTGACTTGCAGTCAAGCAAGAACCCTCCGACCTGAAGATGGCAAATGAGATTTTGCCGAAACGTCGTCAAGAAATTCTAACCAAGAATTCCACGCGGATGAATACCCGGAAACCCAAAGAATTTTCATCAAGCCCCCGCGGAAACCTGAAGATTAATATATATATATATTGATCTGTTTTTTGTAAACAGTTGAGTTATATAGAAACAGTTGTATTTTGCATTAATAAAACCACTTGTGTTTTATAGACCCTATAATTCAATCAAAAACATTATTTTTATAACGTTATAATAAAGAGGTGTTGGATAAATGAATTAATACTATTTCTAATCTATACTAATATTATAAAGAAGAAATTTTTCTATTTTTGTATGCAACGATTAAACTTAAAAATTACTGACCGATTTTAAAAATTCTTTTGTTATTAACAAGCTACATGGTTACTGGGTAGCATAGGCTTCCGTGCAAAGCCGGTACGAGTCGCTAGTAATAAATAATGTTGGAGATTTTGACATGTTTTTTTTATTTTTGGGTTTTTCCGAGATTGGTTTTTTCGAATTTTGAGTGGCCAATGGCATTTTTTTATTGAAGTTATCTGGTGCTTCTATTTTTTAAAATCTCAGTTTT
This sequence comes from Lagria hirta, assembly GCA_947359425.1. NCBI lineage: Eukaryota > Metazoa > Arthropoda > Insecta > Coleoptera > Tenebrionidae > Lagria > Lagria hirta. The sequence continues at coordinate 10,131,954 of OX375796.1, read as the reverse complement.
TTTAGTTATTATTTTATTATCATGTTATTATTATCATTTAGCTTCTATTTTTTTAAATCTCAGTTTTTTTAGTTAATTTAAGATTTATTTGTCACTATTCCCATTTATTTTCATTTTGAGTAAACTTTTTTGAAACAGATTTTGAAACCTTAAAAAATCCAAAATTTTTCACAAATCTTTTTTTTTTAATTTATTAGTGAAAGTTTTTTGTTAATACTTTATTTTGAGTTTGTAGTATGTAATATGTTTTTATACTTCCAGTAGCTGTAAAATTTTGTGTTTTTTAAGGGTTTTTAATCTTATTGAGTTTTAAAGGTTATTTGTTATATATTTTAAATTATAAAACATTTGTCAGAATTTTTATCTATTAAATTTGTAAGCTTTCAGAATTTTAAATTTTTTTAAATATAAATCTTAAAGAGTTTTAGTTTTTAGGTAAACATTTTACGTGTTATAGGAAATATAAAAAATCTTTCAATAAAATTTCTTAAATATTTTACAGTATAGGTTGTCATTGTTTCTTAAAATTAACTTTTTTGATAATTATGTTGTGATATTTTTATTCAATTTTTTTTGTCTGTTCACAATTATTGAAAATTGAAAAGTTTTCGTATTTTTTATCTTAGTTTTTGAAAATTATCTACAATAGGTACATTTTGTTTTTAAAGACCTTTAATATTTTAAAAGGTTTTTTACTATTTTTAACAAAAATATTGTTTTTGTACAATTAAACTTATATATCAGATTTATTTTATATATCAGATTTAATTTTTTTTTAATATTTTACAAAAAAAGTATAACAAATTCAATTGAACTTTTTCTCTTTTTTATCTTCGACCGGCGGTTCAAAGAAAAAATGCACAAATTAAACAGTTATTTTACTAAACATGTTTAAATTTTAATAATAATAATGTCTGTAAACTTAAAAATGTATTTATCATAAGTTTTCTAACAGTGTTGCTCTGCAATCACGATATTACATAGAACTTTTCTTTTTTTTTAGTCATAAAACGAATTTTAGCTCAATCCGGCAACGTTGAATCTAATTGTTGTTATTTTGAATTGAAATAACAGATTATTTTCATCTCAATAATTCTAATTGACATTGTTATTGGCTCAAATAGTTTAGAAATTTGCTTGAGAAGTTTACATTTAAAATGCCAGAAAATGGTTTTACTGTGATTTCCATTCGGATTTTCCAATTATTTGATTACGTGGTAATGTTTCAATTGCATATTTTTTGGTAATTTTTTTTTTATTTGTAGTCTGGCAAATAACTGTAAAATGAGAAACAACAAAAAATTAAAAATTTTTTATTAATGTAGAAAATCTTTCATCACATATCCTTTGTTACCATTTTTGAAATTTTAAAAAGATTTAGGATAATACAGTACAGTCACAATCAAAAATAAGTCAACAGAATTCAGTCATTATAATAAATGACTTATAATGTTAATGTAGAACTTTGTTGTAAATAACTAAAAACCAGTGTTATGACGATCGCGTCAAAATTGCAAAAATTAAGCTTCATTAAATATGGGTCAATTCTGTCACAATAATGCGTTTGCGTTCTTTTGAAATATGAACTCAACAGGATTTTGATCGCAACGGCAACTTCAGCGCCACCCTGTCTTTTAACCACTAGGATGAAGAAGAGCACTCTGATTAGTACTATCTAATGGCAGGGAATTGCACAAACAGTATAGACAACAGTCAAAAAATTGTGAAAAAAACAGAACACAAACGTAGAGATACACAAAAAAAAGTTGTACGGAAAAACAGTCTGGCAGGACAATACAGGACGAATAAGTTTGTTAACGTCTATTAAACTAGTCGACGACATATTATTGACGCTTGGCAAAGAAAAATATAGTTTTTTGAGCTTTATTACTGATAAAATGATTGGTTGGTGTAGAATGTATTACCTGCTTTGTGATAATTATAGTTAAGCAACGTGGAGAGGTGTTAGAATTAGGGGTGTTAAGAAATCACATATTGGTTTGCACCATTATCTGTAATTCACCTATTTAACCTGCTTATAATTTGGAAACCTTTTTTTTAATAAGAATTTTGTCAATTCTATAGCTATAATTAACGATTATATCCTTGAACTTTCCTTCTAAAGCCCTTTTACGAGATTCCATTGGTATATTTGGTCATAAAACGGGGATTATTTACAGACTTTAACCCTCTGGCAGCAGCAAAAATCCATAAAGTTATTGCATTTTGGTCCAGAATCCGGTGGCTGTACTAAAATTTTATTACTGTCAAATGTGGTTTCGTAGTCACTTAGCGATCAGAAATCGAAAAAATAAAAAAAAAAACAAATCGACCGAGCGATAAATCACGCTTAATGCGATTATTAGCGAATTTTTAATTCGCTTTTAATCGTTGCATGACTGGTTTTATGTATTTTTGTAATTGGCGGATAAACGGATATGAAGGATGGTGGGTGCAAAGCAAAAAATATAATTGCGTAATTGCGATCGATGGGTTTTTTATCTTCTGGAGAGAGATTAACCATAGTATGTAATGTGGCAAGCAAGATTTTCCTGTCAAGTATTCACTTTTACATAGTTATTACACAAAACGATTATTAGAAAAACCATAGACTTGAAGCTGTAGTGCAAAAAAACAAACAGAATGATCTACTGATGAAGTCGAAATGCGAGACAGCCATGGTTAATCAAGGCACACTGACTGATGGATTACTAAATATAGACGTACAAACCCCCATAAGATTGTACGTTTTATTAACACTTTTTTTTCATTTACATTAAGTCTCAATTGTGTAGTCAAACAGGGTTTAATTTAGTCTCAAACTTAATTAAATCTAATTTTATTATTCGGATCTTGCAAGTTTTATGCAGTGAAAGCTCTCCTTGCGGACAGCTCCCACAAGCGAACATCGGACAAATTTTCTGGAACCAAACTTGTTCTAATGATTTTTCAAGTAAAATAGGCTCTAATAAGAGGACGCTTTGATAAACGGACATGGATACCGCGAAAAATCTCCTGTAAACGGACGCGTAGCTTTCAAAAACGGACGTGAAGCTCTCATAAACGGAAGCGTAGCTCTTATAAACGGACCCATGGGCATTGATATGCGTGGGCAAAGATTTGGGTGATTCCCCGTTTTACGTGAGACTTTTGTTTGTCTTATACTACCGTTCTGTAGGCATTTACTTCTATGTAATTATTAATTAAACGTGTATAAGAAGATAACGGTAATGGCACCTGGAAAAAAACTTTGAAAGAAAAAATGGAAGTGGTGTAAGGAAAAACGTTGACTGTCCGCTTATGAGAGCTTTTACTGTATTTTTCTAATTATAACTTTTTGACTGAAAGCAGAGTTTCTTATTGAGACCAAACTTGTTGGTGTCTTCAGCACGGGCATCACTAGTATAGTTGATCCAAGACATATACGGCTGACGTATTTTACGGCTTTACAACAGCCCAGTTCGTTTCTCTTATAATGACTACATTACTAATTTTTTTACTGACTCACTCGGTCATTTATCGGCGTCAGATACGTTACTCAGTCGACCAGTGCAACACTGCGTAGTTGAATACTGTTCACATGTATGTACCGATTAAGTTGACTATTAGACAAATGAGACAGTTTCACTGTGGACCACATTAGACTGAGTGGAGTATTGACCACTTACAGTAAGTACCAAAAGGTACTTATTTGATTAACCTAATCTTAATCAGCCTGGAGTGTGCAAAATTAAATTAAAGTGGATTAAATTATACCATTTCCGTGTCTTGATGAAATAGATTTATTGGCTGATCCAAGAGTTGAAACTAGTTTGATTGTTTTCTTTAGCGTTTAGTTTTTTTGTGCGTTATGCAACGGATTTCTGTCATTTTCGATTTAGCTGCCACGATATGACTTAAAATGCATTTTATAAGAGATTTATAGCCTCACCTCTTTTCTTCGACAAAAAATCTCTGACTGAGTTGAATGCGGAACTTTCAAGTATCTCAATAAATCGTGCATGTCGGCGTGCTAAGAAACTATGACCTGCTCCGGTAGCGGCAAGCTCCGAGCTTTTCCTGGACCACGCCTTGGAGGAGAACACGCGAATGGCATGCGTGTCTCAATCTCTATCTGAATGATGATCTTTTTTTTCTCTTTTAATACTTTCAATGGCAAAAACTTTTCTCTTCTTGTTGAAACTTTTTAATTTGATTCGTTCTTGATGGAAATCGTTAGAAAAATTGTAGTTTTATGTCGCCTTTGGGGCGACAAATGAAATGCAAAAAGAAAAGTGGAACGCCTGCTGAAATGGTTTTATTTGAAAAATGTTCGGTGGCCACTTCATCTCTTTTGTCTTTTGATAAAGGGACAATTTATTATCAGATTTTTTTGGGATGGTTTTGCATTTGACATTGGATAAAATAGACTAATTTTTAAGTAAATTACCACCAGCTGCATAAAAACATAGTAAAAGTAAAAACATGAAAAAGTACAAAATGCTACAAAATTTGGAAGACATAAAGATTTTAATTCTCAAAGTGGCCGATTTGATACGTTCTAAGCTTCCATTTCTTCGGAAAATCTATTGTTAAGAAATGTGAAACTTAATTTCTACGTTTTGAAAAAATGATTTTCTCTTTCAGACTTTTTACAAGATTAGTACTTGATTTGTTTATTATTTCCATGTTTAATCTTGTAAATGATTAATTTTACATAAGCATTTTTTTTGCTTTTATGTCAGAGGACGCAATTTTATTTTATAGATATGGGGGTGTTAGTCTAAAGTTAAATCCAAGTTTGTGGGGTTGCAATCCTTTTCCCATGGCTGCCATCTTGAAAAAAAAGAGGTTTAATAGCTTTTATGGTTTATCTGCCAAAGTATAAACCTCACAAAAAAAACAATTTATCATTTTTTGTTGCAAATTATCTACAATTTTTGTTCAATAACTTTCACTCGTAGAATCATAAATAAGATTATACATCGTCTATAGAAAGGGTCTGATATTAATATTTTCTTGTAAAATGATTAGAAAAAAAGTTTTATCGATATATTTTTTTCTGAAATTTTTATGAATTTTCGCTTATAATTTTTTTATTTATGATTCTACGACTAAAAGTTACTGTAGATAATTTTATTTACAACAAAAAATGTTAACTAATTTTTTTGTGAGACTTGGATTGAACTTTACAATAACCCCTTCTTTATATCTAAAAAATAATATTGCGTTCTCATGACAAACGCACGCTAGATTTAGTCAAAAATTGTTTTTTTTTTGTTTACGTTCTAAGTAAAGTTGCTTTTTTTTGTATACCTACCGCTTATGTTTTTCATAGTATTTTTTTATATTAATTTTGATAGAAAAGAATTTTTCAGACAAATAAAAGATTTTGCTTTTGTCTGAAACGCATATCTAAGATTCTAACATTTTCTCTATCCACTTTGGTTTCTATCATTATTCACACAGATTTACCCCTTCCAAAAAGCTTGTTTAATAAATCCATAAAGTCTTTTTACCACCTAGTGGTCACCATCAGGAGATGAATAAAACTATATATTCATTATTATACTGTTTTTCATCTCTTGATGATGACCACTTGGTGGTCTAAAGAGCTCTCGTGATTTATTAAAAAAACTTTTTGGCAACTGGTAAAACCGACTGAATAGTTTATTGTGCTAAAGATTCCAAAGCAAGCAATTGGTTTCTACCATCAAATGGTAAAACAAAGTCAAAGCAAATTTAAACAAGATCTGTAAACTCAGACATGTTTAGTTCTTCTTGGGGCTTTGCAGTAAGTCGTAATATATGTTTGTTTGAATACAGTGGCTATGACAATTGGGTTTTTTATTTACCCAAGTATCAAACAAGGGTCTGGTGCGAGTTACTGAAGAGTTCGAATAAGAACAAAACATGTCTGATTCTGCGGATCTGGGTTTAAATAAATTGGCATTGACTTTATTTTATTTTTTTGTTACTTTGGTCATTATAGTAGCTAGTCTATAAAAATATTCAAATAAAGTTATAAATTATTTAATCTTTTTGTCAAAATGATGTATTATGTTTTTCGTACGTTTTTCAAACACTCAAGTTTACAGTTTTCAACAAAATTTGATTTTGTTTCAAATGATTGTTTTGTAAACAATTTAAATTTGAAAATTAGATTAATAGATTGTTTGGAATATTTGCTACAATAAACTATTTACACAGTTTTACCACTTGCCAAAAAAGTTGTTTATTGGATCTCGAGAGCTCTTTCGACTACCAAGTGGTGTGGTCATAAATAACACTCATCCATTTTTACCGATCTCATTCTGACATCATCAGGAGATGAATAAAAATGAATGAGTTTTATTCATGACCACTAGGCGGTTGAAAGAGCTCTCGAGATGTATTAAACAAACGTTTTAGCAAGTGGTAAAACTGTGTGAGTAGTTGAAAATTAAGACAAGTTGAGAATCTTTTGAAAACTGTTTTTTTTTTAATTCCAAGGTCTTTTTTTTGTACTCTTTTCATCATTTGAGTGTTATTACCTTTTATTTTGGCAAAGATAATCCAACTGATTATATTCTTTTCAAAACCAAACATTTTCATTTGCCATATTTTAACATTTTTCTTTGAATCTTTTCTATGATCTTTCCCAAGTTTTCTATTTTATTCCACAGCTCCTATTTTTTAATTGTGTTTATTTTAATTTATTTTTTTTTAATATTTTTTCTAAGCTCTTGTGTTTTTTAAAAATTGTTTTAATTTTTCTCTTGTTCTCTCTGAAATTTTTAACTGTTTTGCTTTCTCTCTCTCTCTATTCTTTTTTCTTTTCTATTAGCATTTTTCTTTCTCTTATTAGTTTTTTTTAAGCAAATTTTCAGCTTTATCTTATTTATTGTGATTCTTCTGTTATACAGGGTGTGCATGGATAGACTGCACATAAAGTAATTTTTCCCAAACATTTTTTTTGAGAAAGATATTTTTGTTTTACAACTGAAAGTAAATAAAAAAAAAACTCAAATATTTTAGTGACCCAGTTTTAAATAAAAGCTTTTTTTCGTAAAATTTTCGACCTGAACAGAGTGACAGCAAAAACTGTTAATTATGTGTTTATTTAAAAATTGTTAATTTTTTTTTTATTTTTGTTTTCCTTATAATTTCATAACAAAGAAAAAGCTGTATAGACCCAAAATATTCTTTTTTCAAAAAAGTTTTTAGAAAAAACCACTATGTGCACCTTGTTTTATCAAACATTTTAGTTTTACCAAATAATTTCAATTATTATAGTTGAATTGTCTCTCTCGCTGATAAAATGGGCATTCTATAGAAAAAAATTATCTGCTTTGATTTTTTTTAAATTTAATTTTAATATTGTTTTAGCGGTTTTAATTTTGTTTCTTAAAAAAAACTCAAAAGCTATCTTATTTTTTAAAAACTAATCAGTCCCAAAAATTTATGTGAGTTGTCAACTATAATAAATAATGAAAATTTGACTATAGTTTGAGAATTTTATTTCAAGTGATTTGCTAGTTCACATATAAAATTAGCTTTGTGTAATTTTTCTTCAAATATTCTGTGCATTTCTGTGCGCCCAATTTGCTTAAAGACATAGTTTTAGTTTTACTATTTTTTCTTTGTTTATTTATAGATAAAAATTCTTAAACTATTGTTAACTTATGGTGTTGTTGTTTCTACGTCTTATTTATAGTTTTTTTTGACATTATTTTTACGTTATTTGAACTTTATTTTTTAGGTGTTTCACAAACTATACTCATTGTTCTTTTTTTGTTGTCGTCAATTGAAAATTGAAAATGTTATTGATTATATTTTTTCAAATCAATAAAGTGAAACCTTTAGAATCGTTATCTTTTTCCTTGTCGGATTGCATTTTTTTTGCTTCCAAGCAATTTATTTTGAACTTTATTATCCATACATAATTCATATTTGTGGATTAATGCATTTCATATTTTGAAGGTAGAAAAAACAAGAAATTAACTCTTATAAATTCTTTTGTCGTTGCCGTGTACTAAACAAAACAAAAACGAATAAAATTGGTAGACAAATAAAAAACATATTAGACGAATAATATTTTTAACGGTAAACCAATTTTTCAAATGACATTTGCAAATTTTGACGTGTTAGATGTCAGGCTTTTTTTACAAAAAAATAAAGTTGACTTGATTTTCTTGACACTATTTAAGAAATAAAGCACCCAAAGTTTGAATCTAAGCCTATAAAATATTGAGGAAATACAAGTTTTGAAAAATCTAGTAACACTATCCAGCAACACAATTTTTGCTAAAAGGCGTTACTGGATGGTTCTAGGCTTATTAAAATAGACTGTTTCTTTTAAATAATCTCAAAGGGACAAGTCTAGAGCTTGTACGCAAAATAATTCATTCCTGACACCAAAAATATCGCTTAAAAGAGTCATTGTGTCCCTCACGGTGCGTGCGGTAGCTCCATCCTGTTAGAACCACATTGTAGATGGTTTACTACACCAGGAATCCAAACGGCAACGCCGTGCTTATTTTCAATAATATACATATATGTTAATTATTCTTTCCGAGGAAATGCCAGAAATTTTTGTCTTCTATCGGCACCAGGAAGGTTCCTTACTGCCCCACGTTGTCGAAATTTTGTAACCAGACGGCTTATTGTTATATTAATCTGCGGGTTTAACCCGCACATTAAAATAACGACCCTGTCAAAACAAAAAAACCGTTGAAGTTTAACGATTTGGGCACGTTGTTCAATTGTGTACCATTCTATTTTCCAAGTCTCCTTTACAAAATCAAAAAATAATATAATATAATAAACAACTTCTAAAACCCCTTTGGTAATATTGGGCCACCCTGTTTACAAGGTGTTCAGAAAATATACCGGCGTTGTTCTATGATCTATACAAATTGAATATAGATAGTAAGCATGATAAAGCAGTAGCGGCATTATATGCCACATACTAAAGATTTTGAGATGAAAATGATAATAAACAAGCTGTAGGATTCAGTATTAATTGCTCTATTATTAAAAACAATAATCGATAATAATCAAAGCGATTAAAAATCTATTATATCGTCGAAATCAAATGATTGATCAATAATGACAATCGATTAAGCAGTCGATCAGATAAAAAAAAGTAATTAAAATGATTTCCTTCGCAGTTTTTGTAGAAATACTACCAATTATTGGAGTTACTTTTTTTGGAGTTTTTGCAAAATGATTAGCCAATTAAAAGCAAGTTTGATCCAAAGACGGTTGATTAAAAAACGTAAAAGTCATTGATGGTTATTAATATTAACAACCTTCGTCGGTTGTTCTGGATCGCTTCCTGGCCGGGAGCCAGGCAGGTCGTCCGCAGATAGCTGGAGGTGATAGGAACGGACTTTCCACTTGGATGAACGCGCCTTTATATACAGATCTGGCACACGCAGTCGTTCATCAGCCTCAGGTCTATACAGCTTTAGCTTTATTTCTATTGTTTGTTCCCTTCTTCCATTTCCTTTCCCTTCCAACAGGAAGAAGAGGATTATTGCTAACTATTTCCTTTTTTTATTAGTGTTGATGCAGTGGAACGAAAAAGTTGCTGCGGTTTACCTAATCGAACCGAAATGCAAATTAAGTGAGCTGAACTGGAATTTGATTAGAGTCAGCACGCTAATGTATACTTAACACTTGCAAATTCTAATGAACATGTGTTATTACTTATTAGATTGTAATCTCTCAAAGGAACATTCTAATGTGGGTGGTGTTCTCTCGTTTATGTAAAAGGTGTGTTCAACTTTTTTCTTCTTTTTCATCAAGAAAAAAGAAACAGACTATAACTCGCGTGACTTGGAAACATAGGCTTGGATCATTACTACACTTAGTTTTCATACAAAGTAGTTCCAATTTCCACCAGATACGCCACTTTTAAATGAGCAATCCAAGCAAAATGTCTTTTTGAAAAATAATTATCTAAGATGAAAACAAAGACAACAGTATGTTTACGTTTTAAGCGACAATCAATTATGTAGATAGAACAAACCTAGAGTCAACGTAGTAAAGGTTCTCTACGCAAAGTTAACTGAAAAAGAGTGAAATATTTAGAGACCTCAAAACAGCGTTTGATAGTACATTATAGAGAGACAGAACCGAATTGTGAAACTGGATGAGAGAGAAAAGAATTAGTAGAGAAAAACAAAGAGAAAGTAAAGCCCTAATTTTGAGCAAGGGATCAAGGCAAGAGAGTCTTTTAAGCTTATTGGTGACATAACTGGTGCGTATAAAGCAATAGTAGTAGGACCAAAAAAAGTCCGATAAAAAGTGCTAAAAACAATGTTGAAAAGGTTTTAAAAGTAGAAAGATCATTTGGGAGTTATAACAAGAGAGGAAAGAAGATATGGATTTGATAATAAATAGGTAAAAAGTGACGACATGGAATGGAAAGAAATCATTGAAATAGAAATATTGTTAGTTCAGGTCATATCCTACATAAAAAGTAGATGAACCAAGTTGTGAAACTAGATGAGAGAGAAAAATATAAACAATGAAATAGTAGAGAAAAGAAAAAGGTTATATAAACGAAAAACAAAATGAAGGTGAATGAGAAAAAGAAAGCTTGTTTTTGGACAAAATTGGTCTTGTTTGTTGCGGGCAGATGAAAAACTTTTTGCATTACAGTATTTTTAGGGAATTAAGATAAAGAAGTCTTTTAAGCTTATTGGTTACAATATAAGTGACACGGATTAAGCAATGGTAGTAGGGCCAGAAAAAGTTCGATAAAAAGTGGAAAAAACATTGTTAAAAAGGTTTTCAGTTAGTGACAAAAAACTATGATAATATTTAGAAATATTAAAAATTAGATGTAAAATAAGTAAAAGAGTGCTATTTCTTGAAGGAACAACTTGAAAAAAGCTACAGATCAAAGCAGTTTGAAAAAAAAATAGCAAGTAAAAGGTATCAAGCATGGGGAATAGTAGAAAGAACATTTGGAAGTTATAAGAAAAGAAGAATGAAGATATGGAATTGATAATAAATGGGAAAAAAGTGGCGACATGGAAATGGAAAGATTGTTAGATGAGGTCACATCGTACATAAAGAGAGATAAACCAAGTTGTAAAACTGGATGAGCGAGAAAAATCTAATAAATAAAACAGTAGAAAAAAGAAGAAAATATATATAAACAAAATACAAAATGAGGATGAATGAAAAAAAGAACGCTTGATTTTGAACAAAAAAGGGATTAAGGCAAAGGTATTTTTTAAGCTTATTGGTTATATATGACTGGCGCGGATAAAGCATGAAGGCTGAAAATACGTATTGAAACCAGAAAAAATATGATAAAAAGGTTTACAGTTGATGAACAAAAAATAATTATTTAAAAAACTAATCTTAGTAACAGCTGAAAGAAAAGAAGAGTGAAATGAAAATAAGTGAAAGATTAAAACTAGTTACTCAGGATAACCTAAGGAGGATTTGAAGAAAGCCATAGATCTAAACAACTTATAAAAAAATACCAAGCATGTGCAGCAGTATGGGGTAAAGTAGAAAGAGCATTTGAGAAGTGTAAGAAGAGAAGATGTATAATAATGGTTTTGTGAAAATTGTGGAAAGATTGTTAGAAAGAAAAATAGAGTATTTTTAGGTTTTGTATTATTTCCAATCTATTATAGCTGTTTCTATAACCATAACCCGGGTTATAGCCATTTCTAAGACAGGGCAAAAGGCGGTAAAATGAGCTGCAAAATTGCTCTCTGAGCATTAGAATACACTAAAAATATAATATTCTATGATACGTTTAGCTTTATTTATGTTTTGATTTAAAACCGCATTTATATCTTTGAAAAAATATAGGTATAAATTATTTTGGTTAATTACAAATATTCAATGCCAAACAGCTGTCTTTTGCTTTAAAAAGATATTTATACTTTTAATTTTTGTTTCTGACAGATTTTATTTCTGGTTTTGACGATGTATGACAGAGAAGTTGGTGCTAAAATGAAAAAATATTCACTTTTATCTAATCTTTACCTGACGGATTTTTATTAAAGAGAACAAAAACAAATTTCTTTAATTTATTGCTTTTTTAATTTTAATTTTTAAATAAACTTACATCGTTGAAACTATAAGAAGAAAACAAATTGAAGTTATTATGCAAAAAAAAAGTTTGTTATTATATTTCTGTCCAGAACTAAACTATTCTGAGCTTTTCTTGTAGCTTTTTTTTCAACGATTTAAACCCTTTATTGATTTATTAAAATCTAAAAATAACTCAGGGCTTTATTTATTATACATACACCCTGTATATAAAGCTTAAATATAAGTGCTTGCCACTTTTTAGATTTTGACTGCCTTTCTGGTCATACCTGGTATACACTCCTGCGTGATGATAGCGAGTGCAAATAATAAAAGTGCAGAGAATTTTATATAAACGATAGACTTAAAGTGAATGATATATTCAGTAAAAGTAAAAGGAAAAAAGAAGAATTGATGTGAGGAGGAAAACAATTGAACAGTTGAAAGAAGATATTTGTGAAGAAAACACAAATAAAAGCTCTGTCGAGAAAAGAAAATGATATATGTGCGCTAGTATGGGGATTAAGTACAAAATATTTGAAGAGGACCATGAAAAAGGAATCACTATGAAATGTTTGGTAAAAAATGTGATTATGTATGATGCAAAAATACGAGGATAGAAAGAAAGAACGGTATGAACGGTTCTCATTAGATAATCCTAATGAGAAAGAAAGAGAAAAAAAGAGCAGAGGTAAAAAAGCAGTAAAGTATGAAGACAGGATGAGAAAACAGGCAGAATGTAAAATCCTCCAGAAATGTTGAAAGACAAATATATAGTAGAAACTAAAAAAATGAGAGAGAATAAGAGATTATTGTTTATAGAAGTGAAAGAAAGATAAAGATATAGTTTGACAGAAAAAAAGAGCAGAAATAGCAAAATCCACATATAATTACAGTAGAGAGATTTATAGACTGCTAAAATATTTAAAAAAAATGCTAAGGAGAGAAAAATGACTGCAAGATATATTTTCGAAAATGAAAAAGAAGAAAACCAGTTAAAAAAGAATAAAAAAATGCGTTGGATGTGTGTGGAAAGATACAATAAAACATATATAAGCATAGAATGTGAGACAGTGAAAAAGAGCGAGTTGACGAGAAAAAAATTACAAAGAAGAATGGTTTAGGGTTTAGAATGATTAAAAATTATTGGAAATAGGAGGGAAAAAATAAGTAAAAAAAGAAAAGGATAAAAAAGCAGACGGAAAGAAAAGATAATTAATTTTTTATATATTTTTTGTATATGTTTTATAAAACATAAGACTAGGGAATCTAAGGTTAACTAAATGTTACTATTGCGAGTAGACTAATATACCCTATTAAATCTGATGAGGAAGGTTCGTAAGCTCGAAACATGTATAAATCTGTAAAATTTTTATTTATTTTGAATTTGATTTCGGCGCTTTCTGATTATTTTCTTTTAATTTTTCTGAATGTTTCCAATATATCTTTAATTTAAATAGTAAAAGAATAAATTAAAGCGATTTTAATTTTTTTTTATGTCAATTGGGATGGTTTTTTCAATTGCAGTTTTTTTTAAATCATTATTTATGTATCTAATCCAAAATATATTATATATTACACTAAAAATAGTTATTGTTTATTTTTCTTAAATGTTGTTTAATTGTCTCTTGTTGCTGTTTACGGCTTATTACTAAATAAATAAAAAATGAATGAATAAAAAACAAAAAATACACATTTGATGGTAGAAACCACAAATAAATAAAAATCTTGACAGTTTTGCACATTTGATAGTAGAAACCGCAAACGAATAGGAAAAAGCTGACAGTTTTCCAGCTCTATTTTGAGCTTAGAATATTAAATCATCATGTAGAAAACCGCTGACCGCTAGGAAATAATGAAATAATAAAGAAAATCAACCGTACATAAAACGAATCGTACACGCTTTCTCTATCTCTGTAACAAATTGATGACGTTTTTAATCAGATTAAAGCGATTCGAGACGGTGCGACGACCGCAGTGCCGGTCGCACCAAACAACTAATCCAAAAAATGAATGATTCAAATCATACAAATGCAATAAATTAATATTGTTTATGGTCCTGTCAAATTTCGAATAGTATCATCTAAATAAAAGACACCGCAAAGTAAAAACTGCTGTTAATTAGGAAATGTGGCGCCCAACGTGGGGCCGTTATAAAATTTTTTTTTTGAATTAGACGCTGATTAAATTTGTAATTTTTTTTTTCTTTCAGCAAAAGGTGAAATTTTGGTTCGCAACAGGCGGTGCCGGTTTCTGCTTGAGTCGAGCATTAGCCCTGAAGATGATGCCGTTTGCAAGGTGAGTACCTCTCTACCTATCTTTTAAGTGCCAATTAAAGCATAATTCCGGGATGTCACGAAAGCGTATAACACTCGAATCATCCAGAGGTTAATCGGTGTAATCGAATGAGACGTCGACAAAGCGACATAAATTGCGAGACAAGGGAATTTACAGAGAGGTTAACGATATCGTGTCTACTCGGCTTAACGAATCGATACCAAATGTAGTGTATAACACTTGCAAAAAATTACTTCGGCTAGATTATAGGGCTTGCCAAAGATAACACTATAGCTGAGATTGAATTTTCCTATCAGAATCTATGTCGATTAATGTCAAACAACTAAAAGATTTTACACTTTTTTTTTTCTGATCAAACTCTACCTCCAAACAAAAAAACAATATTAGACTTGGTGCAATGACATTTAAAATTATCTAACTCTGAAGACAATTTAACACAGTCTACTTTGTTCAACACACAAAGATAAGATATTATATAAATTCTCAACATTAATTCAGTGTCGAGACTCAAATTCTAAAGTCGCATTTTACACTCTAACATACAATTCAATTCAATTACAGTTCAACAAAAGCAATAATACTAAAAGCAAATTCAGCACAAAGAATTTTTAAAATTGAACAAAATGTACGGCAGCAATTAATAATGCACAAACAACAATAGAGGGCTTAACACTTTTTACAGTTATTAAATAACGGTCAACAATAAATTCAATAATCATCATGAGTTAATTACGTAATTTATAATGCTCATCAGCTATTTTTTACTACCTAGAACATTTACAAATGTCCAGTTAAATTAGTTATTTGGTTTCAACTGTAATATTTTTATAATATTAACCGTTAATAAGTTAAAGAATTACCGTTGATAAATGCGGTATCTGGTTAATGTCTCCACTATAACTTATTAACTGTGCTTAAGTCATGCATTTAACCTAATTTTTAACTTAACTTTAATTTTTATTTATGTGTTAACTCAAGTTATGTGAAACAGTTAACTTGATAAGCATTTTTTAAATATTATGTTTATTGACATAATTTGCTAATAGGTATGTTGAATCATTTTGTTTCGTATAGCAATACTAAATTTGGTAAAAATAGAAAATAATATTTGTTAATTTACGGCAAAAATGAACAGTTATGATTACACATTTTATTCAAAAATTACAGTTCAATTGACAGTGTAAATGATTTTCCTTTTAACAGATAGGGCGTTTAAATTAAAATTTGGACAATTATTCAACAGTTAACTACGTGATTTATAATGCTCATCTGCAATTTTTTACTAATAGAACATTTACATAATTATGTTCAGTTAAATTAGTTATTTGGTTTCAATTGTAACATTTTTATAATATTAACCGTTAATAAGTTAAAGAATTACCGTTAATAAACGTGGTATCTGATTAATGTCTGCTTTATAACTTATTAACTGTGATTAAGTTATGCATTTAACAATTTTTTATTCATGTGTTAACTCAATCAAGTTATATTAAAAAGTTAACTAAATACGCATTTTCAAAATATTATGTTTGTTGGTATAGTTTGCTAATATTTTAAGTATGTTGAATCATTTTGTTTCGCATGGTAACAGTAATTTTTTTTCACTTTATTATAGTAATAATAAAGAATAAAATTAACAGTTATGATTACAAATTTTATTCAAAAATTGCAGTTTAATTGACAGTGTTGAGTGATTTTTCTTTTAACAGATAGGGCGTTTAGTCAATAATTATCACGTGGCCATCAATTATTAATGAAATTTTAATTTTAAGTTAAAATTGACGGTTTACAGAAGTTTGATGTTTCATTGTTTTTGAGTGTTGACGGTTAAAATGTTATTAGGAATAACAATATGAAAATTAGCTTTAACATAACGTAAGATTTTTAATTGGAATCTTTGGCACTATAACTATTAACAAAATTTGTCTAAGATCAAATGCAAAAATTGACAATTATTAACAAACAACAATTTTATAGTTAAAAATAGTAGAAGAACCTAATAATTAATTTCGGTTTTTTTAACAAATTAGTTATTCATTAGTTAATATTAATCATCATAGAATCTGGAGGCGTTGTGTTGGTAGTCATCACTGTTTTTGAGTGTTGACGATTAAAATGTTATTAGACACAACAATATAAAAATTAGCTTAGAGATAACGTAAGGTTTTTAATTGGAATCTTTGGCACTATAACTACTAACAAAATTTGTCTCAAGATCCAAAACAAAAAATTGACAATTACTAACAAACAACAATTTTATAGTTAAAAAGAGTTAAGAGCTTAATAATTACTTTCAGCTTTTTTTAACAAATCAGTTCTTCATGAGCTAATACTAATCATCATAGAATCTGAAAAGGTTAAGTTAATAGTCATGATTTTGCATTATAAAGTATTGATTATACTATAAATTAAAATTTGGACAGTTATTTAACAGTTAATTACGTGTTTTATAATGCTCATCAGCTATTTTTTACTACTTAAAGCATTTACATTATGTCCAGTTAAATTAGTTATTTGGTTTTAAGTGTCACATTTAAACAACAACGTTTATAATATTAACCGTCAACAAGTTCGATGCGATATCTGGTTAATATCTCTACTATAACTTATTAACCGGGCTTAAGTTATGCATTTAACATTTTTTTATTCATGTGTTAACTTAAGTTATATCAAAAAGTTAACTAGTAAGTTAACTTGATACGCTGCCTCAAAATATTATGTTTTTCTTCAAACGTCAGAGAAGTACGTCATTTTTGAATTGGGTTGCCATAGTTTAAGTTTCACTTCTCCGCCGGCGGCAGAAAAAGTACTTTTTCTGCCGCTACAAATTTTCTTGCGTTTTTGTTATTTTCCTGTAAATAAATAACTAAACATTAAATTAATATCATGAATTTATTAACGAATTATAAAAAAACAACTTAATTATTTGCCACCATAGTAAAAATTAAATGTGCAATTACTAACATTTTTAAAATGAGAACCGTTTGATGCAACTGATGACCCCGAATCACAAGAAACGTGAACGCTAGTTGCTGAAACATTGCTTGCGACGGACTCTGAAGGTAAAACTAGTGGCGAAGAGGTGCCAGCGATCAAAATTTTTCCAGCGGTTTCATTTTTGTTGCTGATGGAGTCTGCAATATAACCTTCGGCACACGATGTGCTCTTCCATCCGCCTAGACGTTTCAGACCGGTGATATCTCCCCCAGAATCTACAAATATTGTGGCTGACGTTCGCCTTAAGGAGTGTCCAGTAAATAATTTCCAATTTGGCAACTTCAAAAATAAAGCTACATCTTTTGCTACGCTTCCAATTTTATGAATGCCCATAACTGACTTATAGCATTTCCCGTTATGAAATTTCACAAAAAGACGATCCTCCTTCATGTCTTTTGGTCTCAAATTAACATATTTCCTGTATATGTTAATATTACGTTCTCCGACAATAGCAAAAGACCGTGGTTTCTCTGTTTTATTAAAGGGAATCTTCACATGTATCAACGAGCCTAGGTCTTCGACGTCCTCAACTCTCATATTCACAAGTTCGTCGCATCGGCACGCCCCTGCTACTCCAAACAAGAAAACAGTCTGTAAAACATAATTTATAATAACAATGTTTATAATATATATATATTATTGCAAAATACCTTAATTGCTAAATATTGTTCGTTGGGTGCATTCTCTAGAAACTCCTCAAATTGTATTTTTGTGAAGACATCAGCTTTCTTCGGAATGTAGCCTTTATTTTGCTGTTTTAAATAAGCACGAAGCTTCAAGTACTTGGCCAAGTCTGCACCATCTTTGATACTTAGCATGGTTCGTAACATCGAATATTGTGACCACAAAGTCAAACTCTTCATTTTCATATCTACTGATAAATGCAAGAAGTACGCCAGCAACACATCTTCTGAGTAATCCATCACATTACTCTTAGCGCACCAATTAGTAAATTTCTTGTATGCTAGTTCATAAAGTTTTTTGGACTTTCGTGGAACGAGTTTTTCTGTTGCCTTCTGAGCTGCCTTTGCGATTTCACTAATTGCCTTCGATTGGTCACTACTTTCAAACATAGCGGACTAAAAAATTAAACAAAATTTAAGTGTAAAAATCAAATAAAACAATAATTACTTACCAATTATTGTTAAAACGTGCAAAATGTGAAACTTCAGTTTAAATTCAAAGCACTCTTTTTGAAACTAACAAATTAAAATAAAGCGTTGTAATTATTATATTGTTGTTCTTTACGTTTGAAGAAAAAATAGCGTTCTTTATACGTCGGCGAAGTCTTACTTTTTGTGCTTCATCTGTAGTAGTTTCATGCCGGACTCACTACGTTCGTCCGTCACACTGAAACTACTACAGATTCAGCACAAAAAGTATGACTTCTCCGCCTAATAAAGAAATATACTATTATTGACATAATTTGCTAATATGTTGAATCATTTTGTCATATGGCAATAGTAAATTTTTCACTTTATTATAGTAATAATAAGGATAATATTTGTTAATTTATGGCAAAAATTAACAGTTATGATTAGAAATTTTATTCAATAATTACAGTTTAATTGACAGTGTTAAATGATTTTTCACTTTAATTTTTTTTAATTTTAATTTTTAGTTAAAATTGACGGTTTACGGTGAAGTTTGATGTTTCAATGTTTTTGAGTGTTGACGGTTAAAATGTTATTAAAAGTATCAATATACATAAAAATTAACATTTAATTGGAATCTTTGGCACTATAACTATTAACAAAACTTGTCTCGAGATCAAATAAAAATAATTGATAATTAATAAAACTGTGTTAACTGTAACTTTTTTTTAACAAACAACAATTTTATGGTTAAAAAAAGTTAAGAGTTTAATAATAATTACTTTCGGTTTTTTAACAAATCAGTTATTTATGAGTTAATATCTTTTTGTAACAATAACTATAATTTGAAGTTTTGTTTTCCAATATGCTGAAGAGCAGTTAACTGATTTTTAATTGGAAAAATCAATAAAAAATCACGATTTTTTTTTTCTTAAATATGGAAGTTTATCTTGCCAATAAACAAAAAGCATGTGATTTAGTCGATTAACTGTCTAATTATTAGATATGTTTTATTAGATGCAAACAATAATTGGATAACTGCTGACAACTAACTGATGTTATTAACTTGTTTTAACTTTAGCTAATTTATTTATTTACAAACAAACATAAGAATAAGTAAAGAAGTAAATATTATTGGTCGCTCTTTTCTGAGCTAGAATTGAAACTGTTAATAATAACAGTTAATTGAAAAAAACAAGTTATTATTTTAACATATTCTGACTGTTTTTTTTAAATATTTTAATATTTTGTTAGTAACAATTTTTTTTGAACTGAACAAAAACAAAAACAACTGTTTTTGACACATTCAGTGACTTTTCGTTTGATGATGTTTATTTTAATAATTTTAATAATTGATTTAAATCAATTGTTTTTATCAATGCAAATTTTTGGAAATTAAAATTTTCTGAAATTATATATAACCTTAATCAAATGGTTGAATTTTTATATGCATTTTATGCATATACCAGGTGGGCCATCATCATTTGGCATGTTTTAAATTCAGTCCTTTTGAAATGATAAATAAAAATTAAAAATTTTGAGTCCTAATTTTCTTCTCTACAAAATGGCCAAATCATTTTTTATAAAATAATATTCGTCCAAAAGTTGAATTTGTAGCGTTTTATTATTGAAATACTGAAGAAAAAAATTTTTTTTTTTAAAAATTTACCTTCAAAAAATTTTATATTTATATTGGCATTTGAGTGCAAATAATAACTAAATAAATCGGTACCATTGCCCATCAGAGACTAAAGCTGTAGCAATAAATTACTCAAATTTTTGTCAAGAAACTTTCTTAATGCCAGTTAATTTGAAAGCAATTTGTTCTTTCCGACTAAAAGTCCAAATCTAAAGACTTGCTAAAAAAAAACAAATATTCGAATTTTTCTAATTTTTAGCGTTTTGACAGCATTTGGAGTGTCTATTTGAAAAATAAAACGGCCATGTTATTAGTACCGGGTGACTTTTAGTGATTGTTATTTTTTTACAACGTTGGCAGTAGCAATGTTGATTATGCTGCTTACTGACAAGTGGCAATACAATAAATTCTTATTCAATGTTAGAAGTGAATAATAGATTTCAAAATGCACTGTACCGATTTGATTTTAAGATTACTGCTACAAAAATAATATTTCAAAAACACTACCAACTTGTAAAAAAATACTCGAAGTTTTAAGTCTATACTTAACAAGTCGTGAACAGCGAAATGTGGCAGCGCTGCAAGTGGGTCTGTTGGTATTCACTAGTTCAGTGTTTAATTTGTTACTTCATTAGTGGGTGTATGACAAATTGCATTATTTAGCAAAAGTGAATTTTTTGAGGTAAGGTACGGTTGACCACAAAACAATGCGACTTGTTTTGTGGTGTAAGCAGGAAATCCAAATTTGTACAATGACTTAGGCAAGTTAACAATTAGTTAATATGATCTGGAAGTCATACCTATCTACTTCTACTATGGTCTTAGCTAAGCCCACTGCCACAATAGACCCACTAACGCTGTTGCCAAGTTGATGTTCACGACTTGTTAAGTAGAAACGGCTGTTGTCTAGCGTCTATTTGAAAAAAAGAACGACCATGCTGTGGTACGATGGCCCATTTTATATTTGCAAAACAAAATAACGTTCTGTCGTCTATTAAATTATGTGCAGAATAATATGCGCCATCAAGCGAATCCAAATTCGTTAGCCAATTAGCCTTTTGCAAAGTTTAAAAACTTTTTACTGTTGACGAATGCAAATCCAATTTCCCTTTTAGAAATATTAAAAGCTACAAGAAAATTCCATTTTCTATTATTATTACAATAATATCTCATAAAAATGCATTTTCTTTCTTTTTAGCCTTTTCATTCGATTAAATTAATGCCGAAACTTTGTTTCGTCTTAATAATAAATAGAAAAGATTCGTTCATGCCAGTAAGATGCGAAGAAAAAGGGAATCGATCATGTTTTTCATCATTTCTGTATTTTCGGCGCGTTGCTTATTATCATCATCATATCTCATCCTTCCTTTTCAGTTTCAATCTCTATAAGTCCTTGCAATAATCCACCACGAATAAAGCTATTAATCAACGCACATATGGCCCCCTAAATTGCTTTCTAAAAAAAACTACAAAAAAATATATAAAACTTGGTTTTTTAACATTTTATTTAACATAGTCATTTTGTTTATACGCAAGTGACAAATTTTTGACAGAAAAGAAAGAACCGTAACTTTTCAATAATTTACAAACTAAGAAGACATTTGTGTCATGGAAAAACTCTCTAATGAGATATCAAACACACAATTACTCGATAGCATGTATTAATTAATTATTTGAATTAATAAATTTTGGAGATCTGAAAAGAATACATTTTTTAGGCCTTATATAACGTTTGCGCTAAAGTGACCAATTATATGATCACTTTTTGGATTGATATCATCGACAACAAAATGACGTTGACCATATACATATAATCGTGACAACAATGGACAAAGTCCTCAATAGTAATTAGTTCAGGCTGTACTACTAAAACGGCAATCTATGCTATATTTGTCCTCTCACCTGTCTTTACACTGTTGTTAAAATAATGTTACCTTTCTGATGGTTGTCTTCTGACTCCAAAGATTATTCAATTAGTGCCTTGGTGCGTTTGGGTATGCAGGATGGCTTTTTGGAATTATCTCGTAAAGCTAATATTCGGTAAATGAGGGAATATACCAACAGCATAGTCGGAAAATTCCTAAAAATGTGTTGAATACGAAAACCAATATGAAAGATGAGCAATAAACAATAAATGATAAACCATAAACGTTAAGCCCTGAAATTTAGCCATATTTAAACCCAAAATAATTAGCAGCAATGACTTTTTCCCAATTTCTTTTTTGAAATAGCCAGAAATTATTGTTTGTTTTATGTGATCCACTATTGGGCCATAAATTATTAAGAATTTATTTCAAAACAAACAGTCGGATTGTTTTAATATCCCTTATATAAGGCCGAATCAACACCTATCGCCTTTGGAAAAAGAATTATCCTTTTTTTTGCATTTCAAAATGTCAACCTGAAGTTTGGACGTCCCGTAGTTAAATTTTTATAAAAAATTTACGTTTTTTAGCAAGCTACCACTTATTTAACCGCCTTTAGATCTGTAAACCGTAACACTCACTTCTTGAGTTGAATAATAGTCTACGAGAACAAAGAAGCCCAAACGTTGATAAGGAGTGCATATATTTTTTTTCAAATTCATTTTAATTTTTGTTCATTAATAAGTTGTCGCCAAGTTTCAATGGTACTTCTTTTTCTGGCAGAAGGTTGTGTCATGTGTAAACCCAATTTAACAAATGTAAATATCTGTTTATTAAAGTATAACTTATTGATAGGTAATTGTCGTGATGTGGTGACAATCTTTTACCAATTGAACGCTAAATAAGTAACAAAGCAAAAACAATAAGTAAGCGCCAATTTAAAATAATTGTTTTTTGTTACGGTTAGCGAGCACATGTGCGAATTGAAGCGTTTGATGGCTGGGAATTGAAAAATTTCTTATTTTGTGGTAGATTCGAAAAATGGAATAACCGCCATTTGTCAAGACGTGTAAGAATCCAGTGGGTAAATTGGTTTTGTTCATTTCACACTTGTCTATTAACAGTAATGGGACGACAGGAGTTGTACGCGTTTTTGGGTGGCCGCTAAACGAAAACTATTAACAATACAATGTTCTCTATGGAAAAAAAATTCAAAATTGAATGACTTAACTAAATTGATAATGATTATACAGAGTGGTGAAATTAAAACAGGTCAGGTTGATTGCTTAAAAATTGTGAAATTCTTATAATTTCCGCTAACCTTGTTATTACCTTTCATGACGCTGTAGAAACGCTTAATTTAAGTTCGTTTAATTAAACAAGTTATTAAAAAAAACAAGATGTTTAGCTTGATGGAAGATAACTGATGGTCGTCACTTTAATAAACATAATGATGGGTTAAGGACTAACACACCTCATTTGACAGCCAAAGACTATCAAAATCAACTCATTCAGTCTCTATAGGCTTATAAAAATACATTTTAATAAAATTACTACATGTTTGTGCCAGTAATAAAAAAAAAGAACCATTTTTTTATTATTCAACTTTGCTAACAACTTCCTGAATCCAAATTAACATTGCCAACATTAAAGATTAATATTTTTCTATAAGTCTTACTAGCTATTTTTACCTGGTGGCAAATTACCGAAGAGGCTTGAGTTTATCATGACTTTTTATTTAAGACATAAATATTAAATGTTTTTTTCTTTTACCCTTATCGAAACTACTATTTTATTCCAATTGTTTTCACTATAGGATTCTCCCTCACCGCGGTGTTTGTTACTTTGCTGCCGAAACTAAAGGAAAATTTTCGAAAAAATGTTCTTTTATTTCAATAAAACCATAGACTTTAAATTTAAAAAATCATATAATCGGCGGGTGCCACGCTACCAACCGAAAAATAAGTAAAATACTAAATCATTTATTATTAAAAAGTACAGTTATTGGATTCCAAAAAAATTGTAGTTAACTTTTTCTGAAAGAAATTTCCTTCATTCGCATCAATGCAAGTGCTCATGTAGGGAATTTCACTTTCCGAACTCGTTTGGTAAATAACTATGATTTAACTGTGACCCTTACGACTTTGACCACTTGATTAGTTGATTTGATTTTACAAATTCTAGAAATTGACAATTATAATTGACAAATTGTAGAAATAAAATGTCTACAATTTCCAAGAATAGCATCAAAAATCAGCTTTAACGTCCCGTTCGCCTGACGGTATAAACGGTCAAAAATTCATGATAGGTATCTTGTTGGGTTTTCAATAAACAAATTTCCAGCTTGAAATGTGTAGATTTCATCAGTCTGAGGATCTGCTGAATTTTCTATAGCCTCTTAAAAGATTCAAAGCGACTAAAAGCGAGTAGAGGTAAATCGTGTAAGGTTACGACCTTAGTTAGGCCCTTGGTGAAACCGTTTCATTACAATTTAACTTATAAAGACTTGACATAATTGCCTTGTCAAACACGGCCCATTTGAGACATAATTGCTGTGATTAACGCTCCTCCTGCTACTGCAACATGCATTGTTAAAATATCTGCAGCAGTTGAACGCTGTTCGTGTTATAAATAAATAGTACAAGACGTGCCGCGTGAAAAATGTCAAATTATCTCCTGGTTTAAAGAAAAAATTCAATGAAATGATTAGTAGTTTATAATAATTAGTTTCTTGATAAATAATTGACTAATGTACATAACTAACTAGGCTAATGCAAATTTACTGCAATAAATAAAATATCAGACCACAGACCACCCGGAGACCACATGACATTACAAATTTCAAATTTACATTATTTAATACGTAGTGATACCTATCGAAAGATTCTTCATAGGAGGTTGGTACGACAAGTTTTCACGTTTCAATGTCAAAAGTCACTTATGACAGTTGCCAATATGACAGAAAATATTTTCAGACAATTTGGAAAACCGCTGATTATATAACCTAGTTACTACCATAGCGTTTTTTGTCTGAAACGGACGTCTAAGATAAACGTCATACACTGATAGATTTTATTTTTTTCTACGCCGACAATATAGTGACAAATCACAGATTTTCAACAAAAACGCCTAATGCCTAATAATGCATTTGTATCTTTTGTACCGAAGGGCAGTAGCTGGCGCAGAATAATAGTCTGCGACAAGAAAGAAACCTAAGCACTGATACGCAATGCATACAATTTTTTTATAAATAATAATCTCAGAATAGGTCTTTATGTTGACCTGTATAAAAAATTACTTTAATGTTTATAATCAGTAATAAATAAAAATTGTATTTAGATTCAATTCAACACTTATAACTCGAGAACGGCTGGACCGATTGCCATGGTTTTTGATTTGTTGGATTTGTTTCCGTCCCGAATAGCAGAATACATCTTAAAAACAATGAAAACTTGATATGTGTAATGAATACTTAATCATTTCAATAGATGCTGATTTGTTTATTACATGTCAAACATTTGTTGTCCAATCCTGTCAAATAGTGTAACAACTATTTTTTTTTGGAGCTTATGGCCTGGTTGCTGAGACCTTTAAGCCACAAGTTTATTTTTTTCTGAAGACATCATGTGTGCGTTCAGAAATTTATTTTTTGTAAAATGTCTACAAAGTTCAGGTACTGTTATATTTGTATTTAATTCCCGAAAATAATACCTAAGATTTATTCTACAGTAAAAACATAAAATCATCGGAAAGGAACGGAATTTAGAGAGTAAAAAATCAGTTGGTAAAGGTTATGAGATTAAGGGAAAAAAATCTACAGGTTAACAGAAGTGTAAATGTCTTTTTATAGGTTGTCTATGATTTTTCTTGATAAGCTATTCATACGTAGTGGTTATATACTCTTTGAGCTATTGTCTATGTCTCGAAAGTTCAGGCACTGTTATTATATTTTTATGCGAGTGCACATTTTAATAACAATGCCGCGTCCTAGAAGATCTAATCTTTCCCAGCGAAGCCGTAATGCAATTAGGCAACAGAATATCGCGAGTCAATTATCTGCGAGAAATTGCACGCGTCGATACTTAATTTAAAGATGAGGAAGTTCTTATTCCAAGGATTCCGATGATCCCAACGGATATGCCCTTTAAGTTTAAACGAATTCAATTCCCGATTCGTCTTGCCTTCGCCATGACGATCAACAAATCACAGGGCCAATCCTTGACTATTTGTGGCCTCCATCTAGAAAATGCATGTTTTTCTCATGGTCAATTGTACGTGGCATGCTCACGTGTCGGCAAACCATCCGCTTTATTTGTTCTTGCGCCTGACTAAAAAACAAAGAATGTCGTTTACCACAAAGTGGTATTGTTGGTATTGTTCCCAAAAAATTAAAAAATAATTAAGTTATAGCAGATTTATTCAACCAAAGACGTGTTTCGTGCCCATCAATAAAACTTATCAAATAAGATTCAAATCAGCTGTATATAAATATGTAACACAGTTGAATGCCATTATTATTATTAGCTTAGAAGCTTCAAAGCTATAATTTTCAAAATAAATTTGTAAACAGTTATGTTAATAAAAATAATAATAAGAACAAAATGTTAATTTTTGACAATTCAAAGCCAATTTCTAAAGATTTACGATTGAAAAGTTTTAATTCTTGCTTAAACAATTGACACTAAATAGAAAAAACGCGAGCGCTATCTATAAACTGTTACCGTTCATTAAATAAATAAAACAAAAAATATAGTGGCAAGACTGAGTAAGTTGGTAATGCAGCCTGTCAGTTGTCAATCGTCTGTACTTAGGTTATGTCACAAAGTAAAATAACGGAAAGTAAAGATATTTTTGTCGTTTGTTTTGATTTTTTATGTCATGTGTCATAGTAACGATGTTGCCAACTAAATAATTCAAATATCTTACCAACGTAAGAAATTATCACAAGTCACTCGGTATTATCGCATTCATAAAAAACTAGTAGAGCCAAATTTTGCTATGAAAAAATTATGACAATTTGAAGAATTGTTTGCAAATAATAGGTATAGTTAGGTTATAGTTTTGACATGTTTAACATTAGTATCCAGATAAACCCTATGTGATGTACTAGTTTTTTAAGAATGAGTATGTTAACCTATCAACAAATTTATTGTAATTAAGTGTAATTATTAACTTCAATTACAACTATTTAATGAAATGATTACATAACTAACAAAAAAATTTTGAAAACTGTTAAATTATTAGTTAACTGTTAACATAAAACTGTTAAATAAGAAAAATTGATGCTGTAACTGATAATTGTTAAGATGTAAAAGATGTTAATAACAATGCGTTAACAGGCGTTTTATTTCAATTATTGTAATCAGTTGAATCCTTACCAAAAATATGGTAATTTTCCCTTTTTAAGAGCTGCGAAGCATGTAGCTGTTAGCCCTTGCTTACTTGTAATGCCATTTTCGAAACGTAAAGATTAACGACATTATGAATGTTTGACCTTTATTACAGTAATTTAATATGATGGTTATGCTAATGTCGTCGAAAACAACCAAACTAAAACCAATTATTTTTTCCCATCGTTTTGCAACGGGTTTTGTGGCTTTATTAGGCTGCCCTGGACACAATTTTTACATAAAACATTGCCTTCTAGTAATAAAATAATGACAAAAATGTTACTGTTTGTTGATAGAAACTAAAGTGGTTAGATAATATTGCATATCTTAGAAATGCGTTTCAGGCTAAAGGCAATAAAATGATAATTTGGTTGTCCGATCAGCGATATACTTTTATTTCGAAATTATTTCTATCAAAATTGACATCTGTTATTAGGTGTGACCTATAGCATTGATGTAAAGGGCTCTTAAAAATTTTTTTAACAATATTGGTAGTAACCACTAAAAATTTATTTTAGTTGTAGAATTTTACAAAAATTGGAGCAACTTTTGCAAAAGTAAATTATTGTGTGGTTATTTATTTCTTAGTTTTAAGAAAGAAGACGTATAATGTTGATGCAAGGAATATACGGTCCTTATGTTCTCCGGCTATACAACTGGCCAATTTGTTTTTCTAATATTCACCACATTACTCATCACAATTTGTTTACTGACTAGCACGTTCAATTGTCAGCCACCAATATTGACCCAGAGTGCAACAGCACGCGGTCTACTACTGTTCACGTATATGTAATGTTCCATTGCTTGCTTATAGGTAATAAGCGGTGCTAAAAAACAATGGCGTAACGGCAACTTTCATAAGGAATCTAGCTACAAGTCTCTTTCTGGTCGGTGCGGTATATTATCCCCCATAGTGACTTTTTCTTCATTTTCATAATTATAATTCAAAACCTATTTGAAATTGCAAAATAAAAATAGTGATTGATTATGGAGCTCGTCAAGATCTGTCTCTAAATAAACAATTATTTATGTAAAAACTTGTGCATTTAATTATATTTAAATTTAGAAAATCTGTTTTAAGATGATTTTAACGTTATAATCGCATTAAAGAGTGAACTAAGAGCTAACTAGGCTTCTCTATACCGCCGCCTCAAGTCTCTGAGGATTATGAACGAGTGGTTTTAGACACGTTTATCAATGCCTGGTGGCGGTGGCGGTGCTCATCCCTTGGACGTTTTTTTTTTAATATTATACAAACCCTGTACGTTTGTTGGTAATTAATTTTGGCGACATTATACAAGTTGTATTGCCTCTCACGCACCATCACAAAACGTGGCCAGCATAAGGACTATTCTTTGAAGGGAGGATTCATTAATATTAATCATTAGTTGGCTTTTCGAAAAACAAAAGTATTCTTGAGGTGCGCTGAAATTAAAATGTCGAGTTGTAGAAAGGATGGTAAAAGTACATTTAATTAAAAGAGTGACAAGTTGAATTAAAAATTTAAAAGGAATTTTAATAATAAATAGGGAAAATGTGCCCTGGGAGAATCATGTCAAAGAATAAATTATTGAAAAGATGGAGATTGGATGCGACAAGTTGAGAAAATTTTACAATGAATGTCAATATATATATATTTAGTAGATCTCGTTTGGTTTGCGCATTTGAGTTCAAGAAAATTGGCTGATTTAATTATTTTTTTCTATAGCAAAATAGATGTTAAACTATTTTTTTTTCAACTCTCTTAAGTAGATAAAGTAGCACTTTAACCGCAAGTATAGATTTAGATTTAGACTAGAAATAGTGTTATAGGTTCTGCGACCTATTGATCTATTGGTCTTTCCTTTCTTGAGCTGTTCGAGGTGTGTCTCAGTTTATAGCTCCTCTATCAATTCCAAAGCTGTAATAAAATCCAGCAGCTGGGATGGCTTCAAAGATGATGTGTCTCTATCCAATATGTATTTGTGCCCTAAATGTCTTCCCTGCAAAATCGGCATTTGTTATTAGGTTTTACGCCGAGTCTCAGCAGGTGTTTTCCTAAACAGGTAAGGAAGCCTGATGCAAAACCTATTTTTAGTGAGGTTCAGACCTTGCATGGACAAATTTTCCAAGAAATTTCTTATAATCTCTCAAACCAGAAAGTTTCAGCCAAAGTTTTGATCTGCCTATCTGATTCTTTATTTTGAGCTTTTTCCTGTAGGTATGCTTCTTTGAACCACAAAATGGTTCTGGTCTTACAAAGACGGTTAATGCCTTGCGAGGTTGTCAGTTTTCTTCTTTTCTTTTATTTCCAAGTGTCCAAATATCCAAACAAGGAAAACATTGCTATTCTTGCCCAGTTTGTTTAACTTGCCTCGGCATTCCCATGCCATTCCGGAAATATATTTTTGTTTTTGGCACCCCAGAACAGTTGTAATTGTTGATTTTTTCAATTGTACAGAGGTACATAGTGGATTGAATTTCTGCTCCACTAAGTATTTGCTTGGATACAGCTATCTTACTACCTTCCGACTCTTCCATCTACGTTTCTGCAGTCGATGATGCTTTCCACCCCCCTCAGCGTTTCACTGTTACTAGATCAGCACCAGAGTGTGCCAAAATAGTAACTGCAGAACCACGGAAACAATTATCCGTGTACATTTTTGAATTTGCTAGCTTCAGGAAATCTGCAATCTTCTTGGGGATCTTATATATGGTGTGGAACCCCACCGGTTGAGTAGTGCACTTTTTGTGTCAATAGTTGACAAAAAGCTTGTTGTG
This sequence comes from Lagria hirta, assembly GCA_947359425.1. Taxonomy (NCBI): domain Eukaryota; kingdom Metazoa; phylum Arthropoda; class Insecta; order Coleoptera; family Tenebrionidae; genus Lagria; species Lagria hirta. Next base: position 10,101,887 of record OX375796.1, on the reverse strand, counting down.
AGGTTCTTGCAACAAGTTTTGTGAGAACCATCAATAGTTCCAAGTACCAACCACTATTAGTATTCTTGATGCTTTTCATGTTTTTGAACAACTGGTATTTCTTCTCTTCTCAACCATCATCCTAGATTTTTCGGGCAATGATGTATTTTCTGCTTCCAACACTGCATCATCTTTTTTGTCTGATTGCAGTTTTTTTGCTTCTTCTTCTTCTTCTTCTGTTTTTTCCGTACATTTTGTTTTGTTTCGGACACAACGCATCAATCAGAAAGAAAAATTGGTTGACAGCGTAATTCACAGTTGCGATTTTTGTGTCAGAAACTGTAATTTTCTTTGAAGTTTTATTTTTTCATTGAACTTAAGAAAAGATGTTGTATTACACCCGAAAATCATGCCTCATTGTTTTCTCGAGCGTAATTAGCGTCGGCACGTCAGTCGAGACGCTAAAAAACGCTATCAAAGGTAAAATACAATTTTATCGTTTTGTATAATAAATAACTATTTTTCTAGTTGCATATTGATCTGTTCATTTTGAGGCGACAAAACTGATGAATAAAGACAAAGCAAATTCATTCAAACTAAATCTGTAGACTTGTCAATTTTTTATTTTTATTAGAACTCTTCAGCAAATCGCAATAAGTTTAATTAGAATAAACTTGCAGCGAAAATTGGGTCCTATATTTACCCAAGTGCTTATTGTTCTTGTAATATGATAAAAGTAGCGACATCTATTAGAATTAGCAGCTCTTTAAATCAAGTCAAGAATCCAGGTTTCTACATGTTGATATAAATATATATAAATCACTCCAAATGACCGATTTTGATTCTGATAGAAACACTTTTAGCTTTAATTTGTTTTTTTTTTGTTGTGTTATAATTTAGAATTTTATGTTTAATCAACATCGATAAGAAGCTACTTACGTAAAAGTGGAGAAACCAGGTCAGGTCAGGTCAGGTCAACTGATGTGATCACTTGTTTGTTCGATAAACGAGATTTCTTTTTCTTCAAATTACATCAAAATTGACATCTGTTATTAGAAGTGACCTATAGCATTGAGATGTAGAAACCTGGTTTCTCGATTTTGTTGTAAGAGACTTTTTCTAATAGATTTTTACCATATGACCTTATACAAAATATGAATTTTTTATTATGTATCTTAATTATTGTAAAATATACAGGGTGTTTCCGTGATAATAATTGCTGAAATGAAATTTTGAAACCAACAGATGAAATTTTCGTTCTTACTGGGATACAGGGCGTTTTAGAGAGGCACGCTTCCAGCGCGAATTTCAAATAAAAGTTTGGTGTAGACTTTTTAGAGATAGTTTAATTCGTCTTTTTGAATTACCTGCAAATTCGATGATAATTCATATTTACAATTTCTCCAAACTACGTTTTTTGATGAGTTCTGGTTTATACAGGTTGGTGCCTCACCACATTTTAGTGGTGAGAAATTATTTAAATAATGAGTTTCCTCATAGTGGATTTCCTGGAGCTACTCGGAGTCCCAATTTTTATTTCTGGGGACATATGAAGAATGAAGACTCTAGTGTACGCTCAGGAGATGAATACCAGACAAGAATTATGACAACAAATTCAAAATGCTGCTAATTTTATTAAACATATTTTCAAAAGATAGAGCAAATTTTAGCAAAAGAATTCAAAAGTGTATTGAAGTCAATGGAGGAGACCATTTTGAAAATGTATTATAATATTGTTGATTTTTTATTTTGTGCTACAAACGGTTTAAATACATTTTTAATGAAACCTTATTACGTTTGTCTTTAATCGTAAAATTTTTAAATAGAACCCGTAATTCGATAAAGTGAAACATTTTTGAAGAAATTAAGTGTTTTAGGTTAAATCGTCATGTTTTAGGTCAAGCATTCTTCAGTTGCTATAGGGACAATTATTAATGAACCACCCTGTAAAATATCTTAATTATTAAAATATGAATTTTTGATAGTATAAGATTTATATTTGAAATTTTATATTTGAAATTAATGAATTGTTTTCTTTATAATCTGTTGAATGTTGGTTTCTTGAATTCTCGGCACAGTGGAGTATCAAAAACGTGAATAATGCATAATAAATAGCTTCAAGTGGACCCATTGCCGACACAAATTGCCATAAACTATATGAAAACATAATTTTGTGAAATCTTTTCCTATTTTTTTTGAAATTGTGATTTAATCGCACAATAATAAAAAGAACCCATATGGAAATTATATAATATTTTTGCAATGGCAGGTAAAACTGATCTCACACGGTACCTATATAAAATAAATGTGCCGCCGGCACCCTTACCATTGCTTTTAATTACAAATTCCTCACATTTTGACATGCCCTAACCGTTTCTGAATCCAGTGATTTTCTATTAAAGAAAAAAACTGCTTAATTGGCTATGAAAACCTCTGTTTTCAATGCGAATTATTTGAAATATGCCAGTCGTTTCTTAACGAGATCATAAAATATTGTTGTCGGAATTAGAACGGACCAAGAGTATTTCGTAATGAGGACTCTTTCCAGCCTTTAAGAAGCAAAGGATTAATCGATTTGGCCGACGGTTTTTCTATCAAAAAGGGATTCCGGAATTTTAAGTGGACGAATCCCGCCGTTAGCAAAAGCTCTCCAAACGCAGCTTTTGCGTCCGGCAAAAACCCAAAAACCAATTTAACGAAGTTTTTCAATATAGTTCAAGCAAATAAGTTTTTTAAAGTGTCATTATTAATTATAAAAATACGGTTTACTTAACGATAAAATAATATGGGTTTTTAACGTCTACCGTACTCTTCAATACGTATGCAAATACATAATTTTCGAAATTGTTACAAAAATAAGTATATTCTCAGTCTACAGACAATGTAAATACAATGTTTTTCTAAAAGCACATAATTACGAACCAGTTTATTTGTGGAAGAAAAAATTCCATGGCAGGTGGCAGATGGTGGTCCATCATTAAACCTCCCAAAAAATAGCCTTGGTCTTCGACTCTAATAAGAGAATTCGTTTCGGAATTGACAAATTTTCTCGAACAAGGTGATCTCTTTAATTGACAACTGATTAGATAGAAAAGCCAAGCCATTAATTTGGTCTTTCGAAATTCCTAAAATGTCTTCTTTCGTTCGTTCCTTCACAGATAAAAATTAATGAGCACCGAAAAATCCGGACCCAATTATAAAAGCGTAGATTTTTGAGACGAATCACGCACTATACTTTCAAAATGACATTTTTGCGGAAACGACTAATCCGTCATCATCGACCATAATTAAGAAAAATGACTCACTTCTAAAACAACTACCATTAATAATGAGACTTAAATTAATATAGATTTGGAGCAATTACGCTAATGAAGCACTTAGCCGAATGGGTGTTACGCTTCTTGCAAAAAAAAATTATTACTGTCATTTTCTCCCAATAAACATTTTATTATCTATTTAAAATAAATACTATTTAAAAAACTTTGAATACAATAATTACGTAACCAATGTAATTATGCACATCTACATAACAACCAATATGTGAAATTTAGGACGAAACAGCGCTGTTCTAGACTCTAGAAAAACATACAAATTTTTGGAGTTCAGTACTTTTCAAATAATAATTACTATATGTAGTAGCTTTCAGTTTCTTCCCTATATTATTTTATGTTGCATTTTTTTTTACATTTTTATGTTTTTTTCCTCTTTATTCTTTCCTTTAATCTTTGTTTACGCTTTTTGTCAAGTAATTTTTTATTGAATCAGATCAGTAAACTCAAATTGATTCCACAAAACGCTAAAATAATCAAATGTTATATTTATTCTAAGCTATCTGATATACAAAAGTGGTCAACAATTTCTGTTTGAGTTGAATTTTTGATTAGTTCATACGGAGAAACGTACGATATTTGCCAACCATTACTACATAAATGTATAGTATTAGTTTAAGTCATCTAGTTGTAGTTAATTTATCTTATTTATAGGCAACAGCTTCTGACGTCCCGCTAGGAAAGCTGAGTAAATGGCCTGTTAGTTGTATATAATAAGCTAGTTTCTTTTATATGAATGTAAAATGGACTAATAAATGTCTTATTATTATTATTACATTATAGACAAGCTTTGACGTTTGTTTGACATTTGTCGGCAATCATACTGTCAGAGACAATAAAAATCTGCCAAGCTAAATTACACAGCAAGAGTAGATCTAAATAGTTTATGAACGTATTTTATTTTTGTTTAGTTAATTGTACTTTGTTTTTTTGCTGCGATTCTTCTAAATCTGCCAAGAAAACGGTACAAGCTTATAGTAACCTCAAATCTCAAAGATTATTGGGGATTTAATTCACACAATGGTTTAGTACAAGTACTTGAGAGACTCATAAAGCTATTGTGCACCGTAACATCTTTCATAAAATTGTAACGGGTTTATGACCATGTATTTTTAACGAGAAACCCACAATTTCACTACTCTGTTGTGCCAATTATAACCTTCAATAATCTTAGAGTTTTGGGTTTATTATACTATCAGTTGTCAAAGTGATGACGTTATTAATCTATTTTTTTAATGGAAAGCTAAGATTTTTATTACATTATTTATTTGATAAAGCTTATTCTTTTACACTATAGAAACATAAGTAAGTATAGTTCGTATTTTATTAAAATACAAAATTCTATTTAAATTATTTTTCTATAGTGTAAAATTAGCTTTATCAAATAATGTAATAAAAATCTTATAAGTCTTCAATCAAAAAAATATATTGATAGCGTTATCACTTTGACAACTATGGCATTTAATTTTTTTGACATATGTCAAAAATCGTGGATGAAAAGAATTCATTTTAAAAATTTAAAAAAATCGACTTTAATATGATTACTTAATTATTATTTTATTCATTAAATTAACTCAAATTGATCTTGATCAAATTCAAATGGGATTAAATGGAAAGCACCAGCTTCCAAATTAAAAAACAGTCGAATTGAGAACCTCCTCCTTTTTTTCTGAAGTCGGTTAAAAAGTTTGAAGTGTTTTTGCATTTTTTTCAAAAATAAATTTTGTACATACTATGAATTTTGTGCATTACTTTTTCTTAACTCTGTATAACAATAATTATAATTTGTTTATTTTTTTGTCGGTTTTTTCTTGTTTTATTTTTTTTTCTTTTGGTTCGTTATTCCTCCTTTTTTTTCTTTTTTGTTTATATTCAACAAAATGCTACAAAAGTCGGACATTTTATATTACTATTTATGCTACATTATGCTACAAAACATAAATATGGCCTTGTTAATGTAGCTTAGTTTAAGCCAGCTTAGTTTTTTTGAACTTAATGTGATATAATAAGCTGTAGGTTTTTGCTTATTTCTTATACATAAACTCTGAGGCGTATTAGTCTAATCTGCTAAAAAGACTATAGCATTTTCAAGTTAAAGGCGAAGTGGATGTTAACAAGAAGGGGTGTATGTAGATCACATGACATCATGACTTAGCAGAAAGTGCGTTGATTGGCTGGCTAGACAGGCTTGAGCACGTGATAGTGCTTACATCCACTTTGTTTTCATCATGAAAATACTATAGTTAAATTATGATATTAATTATCATAATTTAATAATTAAATTATTAAATTATAATTTAATAATTAAATTATTAAATTATAATAATTAAACTATAGTAGGGCCTTTGATCTGCTTTTTTTAAGTTTTACATTATTGTCTTTGTAAAAACTTTCATATTTGTTTTGTGTCTTCTTTTGTTGATTTACATATTTTTCTGTTTTATTTTTTTGTTCTTGTTCTCAAAGTCGATCGGTAGTCAGGCGGCTGACGATAGTACGTTCAGAAACTGGCCAGTGGCGTGGGTTTGAATTTAACTCAGTCGGAAATCTTTTTTTTTAAAGAATAGGGCTTTTGTATGACCATGGATGTTTGTAAATGTAGAGAGCACAATAGATCAAAAAAAGTCGCAGTAAAATATCCCCCCTTAATCCTCTTTTTTCGTTTTATATTTTTGTGCATTTTGGCATATACCTTCAAAAAAAATTTATTTTGTGTTTTTGTGATTCTAATAAGCGTGCTAGAAGTATTTTTTTGTTTTTAATTATTTGGATTTTAAATTTTTTATTATTGATTGATAAATTATTCAATTATATTATTGTACATTTCGCAACTTTTTTTACTCTTGTCAAATTTTTATCTTTTATCATTATTACTTTTGGTGGCTTTATTTCAGAATATGTGTGACTTTTTTGATTAGCATTTATACCTTCTATTTCACAATACTGGGTAAACAATACGTTATAACTCATTGCTTTTCCATTTGTATGGCTTTTTGTGTTTCTAGTCTCAGTTTTTGGTAATTTTTGTTTTTGAGATTATGTATTATTTTCGGGTCTTTTTAGCTTATCGTCTATTTTCACGTTTATAGAATGAATAATAATTACATTATTCTGATAAATTCGAAACTGTCATGTTTGATCAAGCAAATATGATACAGGGTGATTCCTCATTTATGCGTATCATTTTTTTAAAAATACTTAAAAGAAACCTAAAAAGTAATTTTTATTATTTATTCTATTAGGCAGTATTTTAGTACATCTTGCTGTAAAACAAAACATCAAACACAAACATTTTTATGAAAAAAAAAAAATCACCCCGTATAAGGGCTGGCAATTCAATTGTCTTTTGATATTGTCAAAAGTCAATTGATATTGATAAAACACAGCGTGATTTAATTGACCATTTGTTAAATTGCCAAAAAATCAGATAATACTTTCTATATCTTTATTTTAATTAATAAATACAGTGCGTCCAAGTAAACATGAGCCCTTTAGGGGAGTAGCGCTTCAGCTTTTATGTAATTTGAATATACTCCTAAATGTGTTAAGTAAGTTCACATATTTTCCGGGGCTCATGTTTGCTTGAAAGCCCCGTATTGTACATTTTTAAAACAAGTTTGTATAATAGATTGATTTTAATTAGCTATAATTCTACAAAGACCGAATGATTATTGTTATAGAAGAGAATTAAAAAATGTATACTAGTCTCAGTGAAATAACGTTATACGGCCCTACTTAAAATTGTGCTTTTATGAGCCTCTATGACTTATAGTGTTTATAAAGGATTTTAGTGTTTTCGGTAGTGTTCAACAAAGGAAGAATTATATAACGTTATGCTATTTGGAGTACTGGATAGTTACGACAACTCCGCTATACTTTTGGAATTTTTTTTTTTTTTTGTGACAAAGCTCCTAGCCTCACTTTTTTATAAGATAATATGTTGAACCGTTTACAAACTCATTTTCTATAAGGTGATTTAAAATTTAAATTTGATACTGTAATCAGATGGTTGCAACACTGTAGGACGTCATTTCGTCACCTTAATGCATTTATGATTGGTAAGACGGATATTAATTTTAAATGGCGTTGATTATGTTTTAAGGCTTCTTCAATATATTTTTACAAAACGCGAATTATAAAAGACCAAAATTAAAAAAATATATTTATTTATTTGTTTCAGTGGTGGTAAATTTATCAGCACCGGCGAAAAAATCCGTCTGCCGGATGACGTCACGATGGGCTATATAATTGGTAAGTCTTTTAAAACACAATTTTCCTTTTAACTTTTAAATGAACGCCTACTGTTATCATCTTAATCATATTTTTAGAGCACCTGCTGAAGAAGCCATTGACGGTCGTCGACCAGTTTCATTCCCATCTTGAACCAATGAAGTTCATCCGACGAGAGATACTGGAAGATCAGGTAAAGAGAGAGCCCCCCAAGGTCCAAATTTATTGCTTCCTCTCCGAAAACCGTAAAAAATCTAATAATATCGAATGATTCTAATTAAAATAATCTCCTCTACTGCTATTTGCTTTAATTAATTCGGATTCATGTTTGAAGAGAATAAAAGTTGACTCTTCATGGTAGAAGGTAATGCATAATAATATATTATTATTTTTTGAAAATTGAGAAAAAACAGCGTAATTTTATTTTTATAAAGGCGTTTTCTTAGCTAGGAGGTCCAATTTCAGAAGCAGTTTTTGCTCAGGCGTACTTGAATAATTAATTTTTTTTATGGCTTTTTTTTGCAATATATAGAAAACCTGACACTTTGCTCTCTTCCATTCTTATTGTTCAACATTATTCTGAAAATCGTGACTCTATTTTGATTAGAGCAACAGATTTGAGAATTCCTGTTTGCGTATGTACGGACTTGCTTTTAAATTATTCATACGTATTATTTCTAGACATAAATCAATGTTTCTCTTGTACGTACGGTAGCGACAATTTATGACGATTTGCAGGTTATGTTAGATCCATAGATGGCCCGAGTGAATAAAAAGATTATTTCTTTAAAACATTGAAGCACTTGAGGTAGATCACAATTTGGTGTTTTTAACGATATTTAAAAAAAAATTAAATTTAATTAACTTTTCGACACGGTCTTTTCCGAAAGATGTCAATATTTCCATGTCATAAAATTATAGAAAAAAAATGTATAAAAAAATAAATTTTCAAACAATTTAAAAAAAAATCGAATTGAAAAATTATATTTCAAGAATTTCTGTCAGAAATTTTAAATTATTAAGAAAGAAAAAATTTAAATAAACATAAAAAACAAACTTTTAAACTGTTTTTTCAATAATTTGTGTGTTTGGTTTTAATTTTTGGATATAAACTACTTTGTTTAATAAAAAAAATTTCTTAAATTATAAATAATAACACTTTTTTTTCGAAGCGTTTTCATGTTTTTCTAATTTATTAACACCCTGTATAATGTCGGACTTTATAATAGCCCATTTTTGTTTGACAAGCATAAAGATTGCCTTTTTTTCTTAAAATCAATTACAAAGTTTGTTTGCCTTTTGTGATCTCAATCCGGAAATAATATTCGAAAAATCTGGCACGTTGGCAATATTTTAAGAATATAGTAAAAACATTGACAAATATTAAACAGAAAAAAATATACTTTCAAACAATTTAAAAAAAAATAGATTATAATATAAAACTTACATTTTGAGCATTTCTGCTAAATACTTTTAATTATTGAGTTAATTAGTGATAAATATTTAAGCGTTAGAATTTCAACTGAAAATGAAATTTTTTCTTTGAAAGAAATAATAATTCATGAAAGCAGGAAAACATAAAAAAATTAATTTAAAAATAATTTATTAAATAAATTATTAACGAAAAACCGTGTTTTCCTTCAGAGAACTTCCTTCTTTCCTTCTCAGCCAGAGAACTCAATTATGACTTGCTTTCAGTTTTTCTACATTTAAAAGAAAGTTTTCTTCAGAAAAATTACGAAACAAATGTTTAATCAAATCAGTTGTTTTTTTAAAACAGTTTAATTAATTTCAACCACTTAAGCTTCAGGAATGACAGATATTTTTTTAATTTGAAGCAAATATGGAAAGTTCGATAATTTTAAGACTTTTTATTTAATCCACGGCGCAAAATTGAAGACTTACGAGCTCTGTCTGTGGCATGGTAGTCACTAAACGTCTGAACCGATTTGAATTTAGTTTTTTTTTTTGGTTTGACACATGAATTATTTAAGAGTGGTTAATTAACTCGAAAACGTCTGTTTAGCCTTTTCAAAAATATTTTTTTGATTATAATTTTGGTTAATTTTACTTTCAGCTTGAAAAAACGTTATAAACATAGCATTGCTATCACATTTTCTCAATATAGAACACAATATCAAAGAAAAAACAAAAAAAACTGTTTATGTATTCCCACAGCCAAATGAGCTTAAATTTTCGGCATTTGATACACGTGGCATAGCAGTTACTAAACGTCTGAACCGAATTAAATTTAGTTTTTTTTTGTTTGAAACATAATTTAACAAAGAGTGGTTAGTTATAGCTCAAAAACGTCTGTACAGCCATTAGTAAACTATTTTTTTTATAATTATTATCTTTTTTTTTGTAAATTTAGAAAAGCTTGTTTTGGTAAAGTATCTATTATAATTTTGAAATGAAGTTTAAAAAAACGTTGTAAACATAGCATTGCTATCAAATTTTACGCAATATCAAAGAAAAAAACAAAAATGCAGTTGATGAATTCTCACGACACATGATACATTTTTCACGTAAATGACATGTCTGTGACATGGCAGTTACTAAACGTTTGAACCAATTTAAATTTAGTTTTTTTTCTTTTTTTTTTAAAAAACATCAGTTAATCAAGAGTGGCTAGTTATAACTAAAAAACGTTTGTTCACACAATTGAAAAACATATTTTTCTCTAGTTCAAAACACGTGTTTTGGAAATTTAGAAAAACTTGTTTTTGTGGAGTATTTATTATAATTTTGGTTTTCAAATTAAGTGTAGCTTTAGAAAACATTATAAACATAGCATTGCTATCAGAATATCATAAATATGGAACACGTTATAAATAAAAAACAGAGAAAATGGCTAATGGATTCTCACAGCCAACTGAGCCTAAATTTTCCACATTTGATACACTTTTGACGTCAATGACATGTCTGTGGCATGGTAGTCACTAAACGCCTCAACCGATTTAAATTTAGTTTTTTGTTTGTTTGCAACACGGCTTAATCAAGAATGGCTAGTTATAACTAAAAAACGTTTCGTCAGCCATTTAAAAAATATAGTTTTCTAAAGTTCTAAACGCGTGTTTTGGAAATTTAGAGAAGCTGCGTTTTCTGGAGTAATCATTATAATTTTAGTTAATTTTACTTTAAAATTAAGTGTAGAAAAAGCGTTAATATAATGGCATTGCTATCAAAATTTTATAATTATGGAACCTAATGTCAAAGAAAAATAGCTGATGGACTCTCACAGCCAAATGAGTTAAAAATTTCCGCACTTCTGACATGAATGATATGTCTGTGGCATAGTGGTCACTAAGCGTCTGAACCGATTTAAATTTAGTTTTTGTTAAAACTTGAATTAGCCAGGAGTGGTTACAATTTTGTTTTAGTTTACTTTTAAATTAAGTGTAGCTTTAAAAAACAAAGCATTGCTATCAAAGTTTTACACAAAATAAAAAAAAAATCGAATAAATTGTTGATGGGTTCTTACAGCCAACTGTGATTAAATTTTCGGCACTTGATACACTTTTGACATGAATGACAATATGTTACCGGAGTGCTCATTAGTAGCATTAGTATAATTAACATTTCGGAAATAGATTTGAAGCGTAATTGCTTCTTAAAATTAACATGATAGACGCAATTAGGGAAGAGATGCACAGGTCCTGGGGATTACGGCAGGATTTGAGGAAGAAGTTAGAGTAAATATAACTCAAGTTATTTATGTGTAGTTTGATGAAACAATTAACTTGAGTTATATTTGACAAATCCATCCGATCCTTCCTATCCAAACACCAAATTTCCATTGTAATCCCAATACGTCTTGTCGCCAGTTGCAATTAATTCTAATTTGCAAATCTATATTTTTCTTAATTTTTTGCAGATCTCGTTTAGCTATGCCAAAAACAAGGATGAATGGAACGTTGTCAAGATCGAGGGTTTCGATACGAAATACGACACGAACAGGTAAATATCTAAGCGGACAGGAAACGCCTGTCTTTAATTAAATAGGATTTATTATTACCCTATATTTCTGAGACGACATCTCCTATTATTGAAAATGACAGGGGATTTTATTGTGTTTTATTCACAGAAAAAACTGTTTTTATACAAAGTGAATCACTTTTACGTGTTATTATACTAAGTGAGTTTGCGTTTTCATACTAATTTCTTTTTTCTTACAGGTTTTTATCTCTACACTGTTTCTTATTCCCTAATTTCAACTTCTGTCCAAGGTGAAACGTTTTTTCTCTTGTCGAAGAAAGCATCTTCAGGGACTACCCGTATTGTCTGTGATTGTGTAAATACAATGTATACCTTTAGTCGGTTATTACTGGTGACTAGTCCATATAATCGGTAGCTTGATTTTGTATATTTAGAACATTTGCAACCAAGAATTAACATATTGTATTTTTTTGTATATGATTTCAACTGCAATTGTGTTGTGATAATCAGATTATGTGTAGCTATTTTAGGGTTAGGTACAATTAATTATGTTGGTTTATACAGATTCTTTGCTCAAATTGTATAGAGTTTTATTGTAAATTTGTAAAAATACGCATGAATGTTGAATGTTTTTATAAAGATTTGTATTAAATAATTACGTTACAAAATTGTATTTTATTTATTACCATTTTTGTTATCATGTCTTTTTTACTTCAATGTTTGTTTTCTCCTTCTTGCAGCATTGGACAGAACTGGGATATCCCTATATCACTGCTGGATGTAGGCCTATCACAGTCGTTTCCTATGCTAACTCAATTAAACTGTCAGTTTTCAACCAATGTGATCTGGCCATTGTTTTGTGAGCTCTTCTTTGTGGCATTTCGCTATAAGCCCATTTAAGCTCCACTAGTTTCTCTTTAATATCATCCACCTTTCTTCTGTTATGGGTAATCTTGGTACGAATCCTGGGTAACCCTATCGCAAAGACTGATTCTCAAAACGCCGGGATCTCCCAATTTTTAAATATGTTACGCAATTTTTTAAAGGCTGGCTTAATCAATTCTATCGGTATGACTTTAGTCTTATCGGAATTCATGTTAAAGCTACTCTACTCGATGCTTTAGTTGTTCAAACTTTAAAGCTCTTTATCAAGATGATGTCATCAGGCAAAAATGACTTTAAGTACCCGCCATCCTTCTCTTTTGGCAAAGCGGGATTTCCGGAATTTGCTTATATCCAAGCTTTAAAAAGCACCAATGCAAATTTATTCATTATGGCAATCCACATCTGCAATCTTGAACATGTTTCGTTCTTATTGGAACTCATCGGCAACGTGCAACTGATTCAGGTTTGAATCAATTTGCAGTGACACATTTGGGCTTTTATCTACCCAAGCTCCTATCACTTCAGCAATAAGCTAAAGTCAGCAACATCTATTAGAATCTAAACTAAACTGTTTGATGCTACCTTGCTTCAAACATTTTTTGAGAAAAAGATGTTTAAAAATGCAAATACTCTAAATGATGTCAGTGTTGATAGATACAATTCAAAACAAAAGAGATTTTGCTGATTGGGCAACGTATATCGATGATATACAATGTAATCTATCTTCTTCGGTAAGCCACCAACTAGTAGGATAAAGAAGACCAATGCAAATTCATTCAAGCCACATTTGTACATGTTACATTGGGTAACATTGGGTTGTATGTTTTTATGTCTTGATGGTTAGATTTTTTAACGTGTTCATTCATATAAAAAAATGATATGAGCCCGCACTGTTCATCATTTATATTAGTGATATGGAAGATGTGTTAGCAAAAAGACGTGGGAAAAAGAAAATCTGGATGTTTGCGTATGCGGATCATATTGGCAGATTACTTTTTGGGATATGTACTGCGACCCTTTTTTATTAAGGTTCTATTGTTCTCCCACATATACAGACACTTATATATTCACCCAAGAGCCAGACAAGAGTAATTCTAAGTGTAGAAAAATGCTCCTGCCAGGGTGGGAATCGAACCTACACCTCGTAGACCAGCCTCCAACGTACTATCGCTTGGTCAATTGGTCTATGATATAGTGATGGTGGCAAGAGAAAAAAAAGAGAAATGAGTGGAACGATAAGAATTGCAGAAAGGTATGGTTTTGAAATTAATGAAACTAAAACAAAGATAATAAAGATTAGTAATGGAGCAAAAAAAAAAATAGAATTAAAATGGGGTGTAAAAAAATAAGAGCAAATGAAATAATGGAAGTACTTAGAATGTATGTATGAAGAAAGAAATTGAAGTAAGGTACAGAAAAAAAGAAAACCGAATGCGTGCGATAGTGTGGCATATGGCAGAAAGAAATTTTAGAGGAGAGTACGAAATAGAGATGACGATGTTTGACAGTCTTGTAAAAAGTGTAAAGATATATGGAGCAGGCATTTGGGAATTATAGAAAAAGTGTAAGAAAAATAATTATATGAGATGGGTGCTAGGGTTAAGTAAGAAAACTCTAGATTATATACTAAAAGAGAAACGAAAAAGAGAAAAAGTAAGAATAGAGACGGAAAAAAGCGCAGTAAAGTTTGAAGATAAAATGAGAAATAGAGGAGGGTGTGAGATACTGAAAGAGTGCTGGATTGCTGGTGATAAACACAAAAGCAAACAAAAGAATCAATAAGCAGAGAAAGAAATACTATGAAAGAAAAAAGTTCAGTGTAGAAGAAATTGAAAACAAAGAGAAACGAAGCAAGAAATGAATGGAGAAATGAGAGAGGAGATAGAGACATAGAGAAACAAGAAAAGAGGAGAAAAATTGGAGAGAAAAGATACAATGGAAAATATAACAGATTAATTTCAGAAGAACTATCAAGTTATCTAAAAAGAGAAAATCAGAGAGAGAGATAGAAATTATGGCAAGGTACAGATGTGGGAATGAAGAGACATAAAACAGATTTCGAATGGAGAAAAATGAAAGAAAATGCAGAATGTATAGAAGAAAGAGAGAAACATTAGAGCACATCATCTAGGAATGCGTGGAAGTAAAAAGTATGGTAGCAAGAGAAGGCATAATGAAAGGAAAGATGGAATAAACAAAAATGATAGAAAGAGATAGAAAAAAGATTAAACTTGGTGATTGAGGTAAAATTGGAGAAGAAGATTAGAGAAAAAGCAAGGAAAAGCAAAGAAGAGTCAGTAAAAAAGAAGAAAGTTTAAGTTAAACAGTAAAAAAGAAGAAAGTTTAAGTTGAACTTTTTTTAAATTTTTTATATTGCTTACAAAAATGTATAGTGAAGAAATAAAGATTATTCTTATATCATTTTTAAGAATTCCGAACTTTCTTTACTCATTTTTTGACGCTCTTCACAGAACTGGTGTGTTTCAATGATAGTTTACGATCTATGCGATTTGTGTTTCTCTTAAAACCTAGTTTTCTCTTAGAACCTAGTTTTTTGTAACTAGGTGGTAGAAGACAACAACTTTGTACTTCTTGCTGGATCTATAAGGCTGATTGCGAAAAATTTTAAATTTGGTTCACAATCTTGCTTTACGTAACTATCTTGATCAAGATATCTTCTACAAGCTGCTGCCCGTGAAAATACTTTTTCTTGTTACTCCAGTCGAAAATACGTGGTTCCGGCTGCGATTCCACGGCAGAAAGTGTATCTTTCATGCACTGGTATGCGCGCGCCTTTTTTTAGCGGGAGTAAATAGCCGAGGGCATCATGGCGCGCAGTTCAGGTCCTGCACTTGCTGCCGTGGAATCGCAGCCGACACTACGTACTGTCGACTGGAGTAGCAAGAAAACGGGCAGAAAGTTGAGAGCCCTGAACTGCGCGCCATGATGCTCTCCGCTGGCGCGCAGTGCAGAAATCTCAACTTTCTGCCTTTGTAGTGTAATATACTATTTCATGAGTTCCACTTTACACCAAATGGTATTTTCTGAACGCAAATTTCCCACATGTTGCTGAAAATACCAAAATTACTAGTAATGGATTTCTATTATGTTTCCAAGAGTTTCAGATGCTATCATAAAATCAAATTTTTTTCTAAATCTGGAACCAATTGGAAGATAATGTTTCTAAATAATAAGAAATCTTCAAAGTGGGCTACCCGTAGCCAGACAAAAGCCATCTTTTTTTAGACAAAACTCCCGCCTGGGTGGGACTTGAACCCACACCACTCACTCGGCCAGGCTCTGAACGCACTATTTTTAGCCACCTTGCGACTTTATGAGATATGAGACAAATATTAAAAAAATTTTAGACCTTTTTTTGTAGTCTATTCAAAACAAACACAAGCGCTTAAGTAACTATACTTAAAGTTAATGAAACACAGAAGCTCAAAATCTTTATGAGGTAAAATTCTTGACAGTATGCAAAAACTATAACTAAAAAAGATCTTTTTTTTTGGAGAACATCCCCAAAAAAAGTAAAGAGTGACTAAATTTAACGAAAACCGCTTTTGATTAAAGCAGACAAGATTCTAGAGTGCTGAAAAACCGCTAAACAGCGTTGCCGCTTATAATTTTGCGGGGAATTGCGACAATTGTAACATGTAAAAAAAAATAAAAATTTTGGAACAGTTATTGTTGTATATTATGTAATCATAATTTGAGGTATATTATTCGAAAAATTGTTAACTTTGTTAGATTTGAATAGTAAATCAATTCTGAAAGTTTCATCTCTACGGTATAAAAAATATATTTCACTTAGAGCAGAGCAGAGCTCCCTCGGAAAGCATCCAGTCCAGCGGCAGTATTCTCATGATGGGATTCAAAGCGATTACAATAAATTTCTTGAGCGTCGATCCCGAAGGAGTGTGCGCTCCTGCACCTATATTCTGGATCAAATATGGAAACTAGATGAAAATAAAAGGCATCTGCAACGATCTAGCGACAGAATGTCAATAGGAATGCTTGATGCGTTGGCTGCTGGCTTTTCGGAACATTATCAATATTAAAATCTAAATAAAAAGTCAGTCTGGCTCGAAGGATCAGAAATATCCTAGATGGAAAATTAAAAAATAACGCTGATGTACTGCTTGCGCCTTTAATTTATAATGCGCGAACATTACTGAATAATTCCGAAATCAATCTAATGAATAATGAAAATACATTCTAAATATAGAAACCTGATGATTAGTATATTTTATTCACATCACAAAGCAATTGTGGAGGAAAATGTGGCAAAATAAACAAAGTTTTAAGAGTTTTTGAAAATCTTCAAGATAAAGTCAGTCATTACTTTTTAAATATTTAGGTATTTCTCTCATTATTTACTGCACTGGACATTAATTATTGAACTAACATTAAAAACAATAACATAAAACTTTATTTACCAGTTATACAACAAGCAACAATAAAATTGTAAATAAAATAATTAATTTTCTAATAAAGTTTTATTTTATTGCTTATAATTTTACCTTTGTAAATAGACAATATGTCAGCCATATTTTTATTTTAATAATTTTAAAGTAAAGAGAGGCATAGTCTTATACTAACAAAGATTTCTACATGGATTTTTTTTATTCAAAAAAAAAAATCACTATAAGTGACAGGTTATAAGGTGACTACCTTTACAAAAATATTATTTTGGTAAATCAAACACTAAAAACGCTTATTTCTTTTACGAAAAACAGTAAGTTTTTTGCAAGCCAAATAACGAATACCACTTTCACTTTTTACTGACAAGAGAAAAAATCAAATATTTTCAATGTTATACTTTCAATTTCCACACCAATGTCGTAAAACTGATAACAGACTGTTGGAACTTATCTATTTGCTGCTTTCTCAGTTGTTTTCATTTCTTTTGTTATCCATTAATATCATCATTTAATTTTTATTTAATTTTTTTTTCTAGTACTTTAATGTTTTTTTTTTCTCTAATAGTTTTTAGAAATACGCTTAACATTTTTTTATTCTAATGTTGTTATTTAATATATCTTTTTTTTTGTTGAAGCACTTCTAGATCTCATGTTGTGTTTTTATTTTATTGGTTGCTTTTTTTTTGTTTTATATTTCTATAATTCTTTTTTCATGTAGTGTTCTTTCTTTTCTTTTTTCACTTCTCCAATTTTTTTAATTTTTTTGTTAGTTTGCATTCTCTATCTCACCGATCTTTTTTCTGTTCTTTTCTAACTTTTCAATTTTTTGTTTAACTATTGCTTATATTATTTTTGTATTTGTATTGCTTATATATATTTCTAATTCTGCTATATAAAGTTCTCATTTCCTTTCTTTCTATCACCCTCTTATCTTGTATTTTCTATTTGCTTCTTTACTTTCGTTGTTATTATTATTATTTTTCCTTCCTTTTTTGTTTTTTTTGTGATCTCGATACATTTAAGCATAAACTTAAAACTAAACAACAATATTCAGTCTCGGAATTTTTGCAGTATTAAGTGAGCATTTTTACATGGGCTTGTATTCTCCACCGCTTGATTCTAATGTTGTGATGTGACATTTATGTTTTTGACGTTAACATTTAAATCATTGGAATAATTTAATTTTCTGAGATAATAGAGTGCTTATTATTATATTCAACCCTCCTTGCCCCGGAGGCATGGCAATTTTGCTGTATTCAAAAATCATTACGATCTTTGACAAGTAATGATAAAAAAGTATTATTTTTTTTATATAAAAATTGTTGAAAAACAAGCTTTCAATTTTCAATTAATTAAAAAACCAATTCAAGAATTAAATTAAAAGCAATAACCACAAATTGCGTTTAAAGCTAAATAAAAGTCAAGCTAAATTATTAGCTCTCCGCGCATCTGCGATCATATTCTTTAAAAAATGTGATGATCATGTTAAATTGTCAGATTTAACATTTAAACACATTCGAACAATATGATATAAACATATTAATGCTGCTTTCTGTATTTCTGCCAGGGTTTTTACTGATATACATAAGTAGCATGTTTAAAATAGCTTCAATTTTTGAAGCAGTTAATAAAGTATGATTTGTAATTATCATTTTCCAAAAAAAATTTGTAGAGTATATTAATTATAATATAGTTCAACATTTTACACTAAATTAAATTTAAAAGCTAAATCAAATGAATTATTTTTGCAACTGCGTTATGTCTTTTTTAATAATATCTATTACCTAGCACTGAACAAGATGATAAAGTGTGTTCAATTGTTTCCGAAGAATTGACGCAAATTCTACAAATATCATTATGTAATTGATTATTAATTTTATAATTAAAATCACAAAAAAATATTGCAAGTCTATACTTGCAATATTTTTTTGTGATCTTTCCTGTTTCTTTTCTCGTGACCATTACTATATCATCCGCATATGCTGACATCCAGGTTTTCTTTTTCTTCTTTTCTTTCCAGTAGTTTTTAAAATGTTCTACCCATTTGCTCATTTCTATCTTATTTGTTATGTTTTCTCTTTCTTATTTTTTCCCTTCCAAGTGTTTCCATATTCCATTTTAAGTTGTTATTGCTTTTATTTTTTAATATTCATTCTTTTTATTCTTTTACTTTTTTCTTCGCATGTTTTCCTGCATATTTTTTTCTTTTTTATGTAGTTTTCCTCTGTTCATTTTTTCAATTTATTTTTAACTTCTCTTTTTTGTTCTTGGAATTCTCTATCCCACCATTTGTTTTTTAATCTTTTTTTTTCTCAATTGTTTTTTCTTTTTTGCATTGCCTCATTTACTTTTGTTTCTAATTTTTGCACCATTTTTCTCATTCCTTTTTCTTCAAACTCTACCATTTCCAGCTTTTTCTTATATATCTTTTTTGATTCTTCGTCCCACTTTATTATTAATAACTTTTTTCTTTCTTTTTTTTCGTGTCTTTTTTTATTTCTTTTCTATCATTTTTCATTTGTATCTTTAGCGGCATATGGTCTTATTCAATTCTTTCTTCTATCTCAAATTTTTTCACTTTTCCCCAAGCTTTCTGGTTCATTATTCCACCGTTTCTGCCTGTATCCTTCCATATGTCCATCTCCATTTCTCATCTTGTTCTTTATTTTAGTTTAAGATCTCAAACCTATTTTTGACTACCATTTTTATTGAAATTTGTCCTTCTTTGTTTTTCTTTTTATGTTCTGCTGTTCTTCTGGTTGTATCTTTCTCGCCTTTTTCCCAGTTTTTTTTCCTTCCTTCCCTATTCTTGCATTGAAGTCGCCCCTAATCAGTAAATTTATGTTGTTTTTGTTTTTGTCCTTTATTGCTTCTTTTTCTTTTATCATGGTGATGCCTCTGCTGGTGATATTGTGCTTATTCCCCATTGTTGTCCAGCAATTTTTATCTTCCTTTTCATGCCGTTTCTTCCTCTTTGCTTCCTTCTTTGCTTTTCTTTTCTTCTTGATGAATATTGTGTCTTTCATTCGTATTTATTTGATAGTTTTTCTTGTGTTTCTTTTCAATGTTTCTACCATTCCTATTATCTCGAGCTCTGCCATGTATTCCCAAAAAATTTTATCTTTTGTTCTTATTCCTGCTACATTCCAAAATACTGCTTTCATTACATTCTCTTCTTTTTTCCTACTGTCTCTTTGTTTATTTTTTTTCTGCTTCTTTCTCATTATATTTTTGTTTTATTATTAATTTTCCTATTCTTTTTTCTGTATGTGTTGTTTTATTGCCATTACCATTGTTTGTCTAGCTTTTTGGCTTCCGCAGATCTTTCACTTCTTTTTTTTTCGCTTACCTTTTCTTGTTCCGGTTTTTTGTTTTTTTAACAAAACCATGTTTAAGAGGAGAAATATAATTACCTACCTATCAGAGTACAAAGATAAGTCAATTTAAATTTTTTTAAAACTTTAAGACTAAAAGATTCTTTGCATTCTCTATCCCACCATTTGTTTTTCTATTTTTTCTTTTTTTTTCGATTGTTTTTTTTTAGCATTGCCTCATTTACTTTTGTTTCTAATTCTTAAACCATCTTTCTTACTCCTTTTTCTACAAATTGTGTCCTTTCCAACTTTTCCCTATAAATCTTTTATGATTTTTCGTCCCACTTTATTAATAATGTTTTTTTTTGTTCTTTTTTCTTTTATTTCTTTTCTTCTATCATTTTTTATTTGTATCTCTAGCGGCATCTGGTTCGATTCAATCCTTTCGCCTATCTCAAATTTTTTCACTTTTCCTTAAGCTTTCTGGTTCATTATTCCACCGTTTCTGCCTGTATTCCTTCTCCCTTCCTCATCTTATTATTTATTTCAGCTTAAAATTTCTAACCCCTATTTTCGTCTACCATTTTCTTTGGAATTATTCCTTCTTTTTTTTTCTTTCTATCTTCGGTTGTTCTTCGCGTTGTATTTTTGACTTCTTCCCCCAAATTTCTATTCCCTTCTTTCCCTATTCTTGCATTGAAATTGCCCCCAATCAGTAAATTTATGTTGTTTTCGTTTTGGCCTTTGTTCCTTCTCTTTCGTTAATCATGGTGATGCCTCTGCTATATATTTTTGTCCAACGATTTTTATCTTTCTTTTTATGCCCTTTTCTTTCTCTTTTTCTATTTCTTTTTTTACTCCTCTTTTTGTTCCTTTTGTCTTTCATATTGTGTCTTTCATTTGTACTTATCCTATAGTATCCCTTCTGTCTCTTTTCAATCTTTCTCATTTACCCATGTTTCTATGCCATGTATTCCCAAAAAATGTGTTTTTTTCTTATTTCTGTAACATTCCAAATACTGCCTTCATTACATTCTCTTCTTTCTCTTTTTTTGCCTACTGTCCTACGTTACCGTGTCCATCTCCAATGCCTAATTTATGTCCATGTTTCTCTCCCTTTCTTCTCCACTTGTTCTAGTCGCTTTTTGTATTTTTGTTGTTGTTTGTCTAGTTTACTGGTTTTCGGAGATCTTTCACCCATTTTTCTTTTTGCTTCCCCTTTCTTTTTCTTGTTTGTTTAACAAAACTGTGCTGAACAGGATATATATATAATTACCTACCTATCAGAGTACAGAAATGTGTAAATATTTTTTTTTAAACTTCAAAACTAAAAGATGAATTGCCTGTGGTCAATTAGACACCTATTGCTCTGTAAGTATTTTAATTAATAATTCTTTTGTTAATTTACCAAAAATTAAAATATAAAAAATTTGGCCAAAAAGACTGGGAGTTGAATTGTTAGAGCCCAGGTATACAAGTCTGTCAAATGAAGATGGAAAAAAGAGTTTATGTGACAAACAAATCTGCGCTTTTAGACGGAAGCTTGTTTTTGCGCAGGTTGACACTCTGTACCTTTTAAGACAAGACCTCAACTTTTTTAAATTGACATATTGGCTAAATTTTTAGCGAGACTTGAAAACATATTGTATGCCAATCTTTCGATGTTAATGCTATCAAAGCACTCCAAGCATCACATAGCTTTAATTCCTAAAACAATAAACCAAGCTGCGGATAGCTTTTACAGAAAAAACAAACAAAAAACGCTGGCTTGATTATATACAAACAGCTAAAATATGTACGCAATGTTGTTATTTCTATTGATGGTATGTTTCTAGCCAATATATTAAAAACGCAGTTTAACTATCATAAATATGCTTTTGAAGCTTTATATATGCTTTAGCATCAGTATTTTTAATAAAAAGCATATTAAAACATAACAGCTTTCATGTTGACGTTTTAGCTTTGCGAAAGGAATTTTTATTACAGCTGTAAGCTGTAAAATCTTGTTGGCTCTGTAATAAAATGTCATTTTTATTAAAAACAAATAGCTGCAGTTTTAGAGTCTTCCAATCTTTCTAAAGCTTTTTAGTTTAATTTTCTCGAAATTTTTATTGTGAATTATAATTGATGTCAGACTTGTCAGACTTTATGGTAAAATGGGAATAAATAAATTGCAATAAGTGATTTGCCATCATCCCCCTCACATACATCCCTTTCTATTCATTCCAAATCCTGCAATTTTCTCCATTATCCTTTCAACCACCCCGACAAACATTTCTTTTCAAGTCTTCAAACCCCCATTACATCTTGTCAAAAAGGCATCGATTACTCTCTTCACACCCCAAGTGCGCTTTTAGCTCCGTCATCATTTGCAAACCCTACTAGCCGGCCCAAACCCATCAACAGTTGAGTATCGATCAAGCAGAAAGCCCCTGGAAGTAGTGGCGGCGGCGGCGGCAGCGGTGGCGGCGGCTTTTAGTTTTGTTAATTTGACAAGCGGCATATGCACGAGGGGCTGTAGCTAAAGATAATTGGTTTATAAACGGTGGAGGACTCGCTTCATGTCGCGCTTAATTTTATCATGGAAAGTTCAACGGGGACAGCAAAATCATCACCGCGGATGAAGAGCAAAGCGAATTTGTTTGCGCTAATTAAAAATAAACTATGGTAAAGAGGGATGTAATTGAATTAGGATTTTCTGGGTGATTACCTAACCTACTCAGTGAATTTCTTTTAAATTATGAGAACTTTCTCCTCCATTATGATTTGGCCAAGAATCTGTGTTGATATCAGATAAAACTGATCTTGCTGTGATTTCAAGAAGATTAAA
Organism: Lagria hirta; assembly: GCA_947359425.1. Lineage (NCBI taxonomy): Eukaryota > Metazoa > Arthropoda > Insecta > Coleoptera > Tenebrionidae > Lagria > Lagria hirta. The sequence continues at coordinate 10,078,954 of OX375796.1, read as the reverse complement.
TGCGATTACATCGAAAAGGATCAAATGTAGTGCCTGCTGGATACGTGTATGTGGTGAAATAAAATAAAAATCAGGCTATAACTTGATCCGGAGCTGAGTCCCATTGAGCATGTTTGGGACAACTTAACCGACGATTTTTCAAGCCCCCTAATTTATAGCAAACCGTACAGAGACTTGCACAAATCCTGACATAGGAATGAGAAAGCATACCTTCAGAATCTGTCCGAAGAGTTGTGCAAAACACGCCACGCAGATGTGAAGAAGCAGTAATCTGTGCTAGTATAAAGCATACACGATAATAAACATTACCTATCCACTGAGGCATATTATCAACTGCCACATTATCAACAACGATTCTGTTGATAATGTGGCAGTTGATAATATGTCTCAGTGGATAAGTAATGTTTAATAGACTGCCATATTATCAACAGCCATTTCTGTTGATAATATGGCAGCAGTTTTCACTTTAATTTGTGCTGATAATTTATATTTTCAAGTATAAATTAGTACTACTTCAACTTGTAATTCTTTTGTTGCTACAATATTTAAAAATAGGTATCTACAGAATTCAATTAAGTAGTATTATTATATTATCTAACATTTATCATTAATCTATTTTGAATAAATTTATTTCAATAAACAACAAATTTACTTTTATAAATTTTGCTCCACTTAATTCTTTACCTTATTACAATTCTCTCACCTCATGCACTAAGCTTTAATTAAAAAGAACCCAATTTAAGTAAATATAATTTTTTTATTAGATATCGTAATTGAAAAAAAAAGTTTATTCAGTTATAAAAGTACAGACATGAATCAACTTGATGCCCAATTCCAACAAGAGTACTTTTATCAAAAACTTCTAAAAGGGTAATTTCTTGGTTTGCATCCTTGAGGGTGCGTCTAAACGGATAAATCACAGCCCTTAGCATGTGGACGGACCATATTCTGTTTATAAAAAAATTCTATTTGGTGTTTTTTTTATTGAAAAATTATACAGTATTTCCATGGATCAAATTCCAAAGAAAAAAAATTCCTTATTTTGCATTTTACAAAAAAAAATGTAATCTTGATATTGACCAATTCCGCTTTAACCTCTTCAAATGTTCTTTAGTTTCTGGTAAAAATCGAAAATTGGTCGTTTTAGTTGAACATTTTTCCAAGTCCCAAAAATATAATTTTCGTTGTGATGATACTTGTCATTATTTATTTATTTTAATTAGTTGCAGTTTAAAAAATCAACCATAATCTTTAAAAATGTCAAAAACCAACGAATTTAGGTATGGCAATGCTATGGCAAAAGCGATCCAAGAGTTTAATAAAAAAATTCCCTATCTTCACATCTCAAATAGAGGTGCACAAAAATTGGTCAAAAAACTGGTTCTATACTGGATGTAAAAAAAAACAAAGATAGTACGCGATGAAAATGACACCGCCCCTCTTCTTGTAATGGACTCAGTACTTAACTAGGTACTATCCAAAACATTCTTTGTAAATCGCTTATTCCAAAGATTTTGACACAATGGAAGTTCTATCTCTATAAGCCCATTTTTAATCACGTATTAGAACTCAAAGATTCTACAAAACATTTGAATTTTTGTCTATAGATGGACGCTCAAATCATTGATAATAATCAATTCTTTTATCAAAATAATATTTTCTTTGGTAGAACTGTTGCATCTCAACATACATGTGAAATATTGGAGTGAATTTTCAAATTCCTCGTCATGGATACGGCAAAAGTTAATGTGTGGTGTGCAATTTCTTACCATGATAGATTTTTTTGATAATACTGTCAATCAGCTCACGTATTTGGATAAAATGAAATTTGAAGAAAGGTTAAACGATTTACCGATTAATTACCTCGCAAGGTGTTATTTCCAACAAGTTGGTTGTCCAGCCCATTATGCTCGGACTGGTGTAGAATGGTTAAATCAGCAATTTAGACAGAATTGGATAGGCCAAAATGGTTCCGTGTTCTGGACACCAAGGAGCCCTGATTTGATTATGGCTAATGTTTATCTTTGGAGACGTTTAAAACCAATAGTTTATGCAAATTCTCTACGTTCCTAATTTAAAGGAGAGAATTAGAGACGCTGTGACGTCTTTAACTCTCGAAGAAATTCGAAGCAGTTATAGGCCACTGCGTCGAAGACTAGAATGGTGTATAAAAATAGTTACTGGTTATGAATTCAAATTTAGTTACAAAAGTTGTGTTAACAATTACCACTACAACAAAGCAAATTAAAAAATTGTCCGTTTCTGGTCATGCAAAAACTCTTATCAAGCATACATTTTCTCGTAAAATGCAAAATAAAAAAGGTTTCGTTTTTTAAACTCGATCCGTGGACATTCTGTAGATTTACAAAAAAAAATGTTTCTCTAATTTTTTGAGCAAAGTCTTTCAATTCTCTATTACATAGCAATCCTACACGTATTATCAAAAAATTTTAACACAAAAAAACAAAAGATGTTTAATGATTTTAAAATGTTTGGTAAAAAAACACAGTCATGGATATTAAAAGAAATAAGAGAATTGATAAAATTTTCAAAAGCCATAACCTTAACAGAAAAAGCAGTTGATCTAATAAAAATACGTCTCATTTTATTCGTGATTTTTTATTTTTTTGGTAAAATCATCCACTTAGTGGACTCGGACTACTTTTGTCTTTTTAAGGTATTAGATTTGTTGTTAATTTTCCAAAATGATGATAATGTCTCAAATTGCTGATTTTTCATAATAATTGTTTTGTGTAATGTTGTGTTTCAATGGCTAGAAGCAACAAGTATCATAGTATATAATATGTTATACAAATTTGATTCAGTTTTGCGATTTGTAAAGCAGCCGTTTCGATGTTGACGAACATTTTTTGAACAACAAATGCAAAAAAGTGTGATTTAAAAGCAGCGTTTGATGGGGTAGACCAAAAGAAGTTATAAAGACTATTGCTCACAGTTTATAGAAGAAGTGATCGCTGGTTTATGCAAACAATGTAGTGATGATTGCAAGTTAAGAAAGAGAGATGAAGGAAATAATACGAAAAGCAAAGAAATAAGTGGAAAAAAAAGATATAAAATGAATGAAAATAAAACAAAATCAATAAAGTTTAGTAGAGGTACAAATAAAAAAGTAAGTTGTAAATAAAAAGAAACAAAAGTATAACAAATAATCTTAAGTACTTTTTTGCCTCGTCAATTGTAAAGCGCATAATGTTTATAAATTGTCAACTGCTATGGTATCTAGATTTTTCCACACGCAGCAACCCATCTGTCAATTTGACTCACTGGCGTGTTGTAAAATTATCTACTTTTAGAACCCTCCAGTGAAAAAAGTATAAATAAAGATTGTTTATATTAGGACAAGATACCACACTCACTAAGACCTAGATTTCAAAAATGTAGACAATTAAATATTTTGGATGAAGCAGCCATCTCGTGATGTGGTACATAGCTAACCATCGATCGAGCTCCGAGCCCACAGCCTCTGTACTTGAGCTGTCAACCTCAACTGTCAATTCATAGAATTTTTAAATCAGATAAAAGTGAGTCCTCGGCTAAACAGTTCAATACATTATTCGTGCGTTAGTCATTTTACAGCGCTCGTTTATTCAAAGCACTCCGGCTTCATAATTGAAACCTGTCCCTGTAAAATGAAACTAATAACTTAAATAACTATAAATACAAGAAATGGATGTAAAGCGCTTGTGAAAGAAAGTATAAAGTTAGTGTGACGATGTTCGAATGTTATATAAGACAGTAAGTTAAAGATGGAGCAAAATAGTGGAGGTAGAAAAAGTGCACGAGAAATATGGAAAATAGATGTTAGTGTTGACAGAAAATTTAAAAAAAGAATAAGAAAAGAAAGAAATATTATAAAAAAAACAATGTAGTGTAGAAGAGATTAGAAGAAAGAGACAATGACTGCATATAAAAATTAATAACAGAGATAGACACATAGATAAGCACGAAAAGAAGAGGTAATAGAGATAGAAAGTACAATATTTCGAGTTTAATAAAGAGACATTTTGGCATGCGGGTGCGTTATCGCACCCTTATACCAAAATGGCTCTCTTTACACATTAATAAATACATAAATAAATATTATCTAACTTAAAATAATTTAAAATCATTAATATTGGAAAAACTGTTACAATCTTATCAAATTAACTTAAAATACCATTTTATCTCTCTATAATAAGCCCACCTTTAATAATATAAAGGTTAACGAAAAGCTCGAGATTTCGATAATAATAAACAACAAATCTTGTATAAATCCTTCTACTTCATTGAACTTAGTTCCGACCCCAATCTAAAAGTTTGCGGTTTAAATGAAATTCAATTGCTTGAAGCGATTTGTATTGCATTGTGCAAACTTAGAAGAGCTTTGTAACTTTGTTGAGGACTAAGAAATGGTTCTGAAGGTGGTGTTAGAAGCTAAGTTGCAAAATGTCCGCGCCTAAGTTGGCAAACTTAAATAATATAATCCCTACTTGAACAAAAAAATTAAAAAATTTCAGGGAATTTCTGGTTATTTTTTTATTTACGAAAATGGATGCTTTCTTTATATAAGTCGTGAGTCAAGCCATTTGTACAACTTGAAAAAAAAATTTTGTTTATTTGCAACAAGCTAAAACACCCAATTACAGGAAAGCATATAAAAATAGGTTTGAGTACAAATAAATAGACTAAAAAAATATGTAATTTGGATACAGATAATCAATTTTACAAAATACAAATTTAGTTATGGCTTAGGTTTCAAAAGTGCTGCTAATAAATGTTTTGATTTCGTTAGAAGACCTAAAATTTATGTCACAATGGGCAGAAACCGAAATAAAATAGTTGCACATAATAACAATAAGTGATACAGGGAGGGCAGTAAAAGGTCATGCTTTGCCTAGAATTTAATCTAGGAGTCAGAAACAAGCTTTGCCTAATAGATAAGAACAAATCGTTTTATTGTTTAGGAAATTAAAAAACCGTTGCATCAAAAGATCCAGCAAAATCAGAAATTTATCCACTTGAGACAAGTTTACATCCTTAATCAAATAGGTGTTAAACAGTTTTTTGCTGTTTACCTGAGCAAGTGAGGAAGGACTAACCACTTTTTCTTGTTTAAGCAGAGAAGGTTTGTTGAACATCATTATTTGGTTTTTGCAGACGTAGGCAATCCTCAATTGTATAAAGAATTTTTAAATTATCTGTGAAGAACAATTTTTCACAAGAAATTGTGTCAGCTATACCATTGATGACCAACAGGAAAAGTAGAGGTCCTAAATTAGACCCTTGAGGAACACCAGAGGTTACGACAAACCCAACAGATACCTAATTGCCCCACCAAGTAGCAAATAGAAGGGGGTGGTTTTACGAGAGCTTTACTAAGCTGTTGTACATATTCCGCTATGACCACTCGAACAGTTCAGCAGTTAATTAGTTGTACCTGAATCTTAAATATATATTTTAATAGGTCTTCTTTTGCATCCTATTTGATGAGCCCGCTCCGCTATTAATCGAAATAGCATATGGTCCTTCGAGCCGAATATCATTCATTAATTAAGTGTCTTGAAAATGTTAAGTTTTTATATTTGACATTTAATTGTCTGTCCAACAGGTAGGATTTAAATAAGCATAGCAACTGGTTAGAAAAAAACAAAATATTTTTAGTTTACTTAGAAGGATATAATGATCGATTTGATCAATATAGTATCCACTTGAGTTTGATTATCTATGGTTTCTAGAACGTATTGATAGAAAGCAAGATTTGTAACAATTGACTTTTGTTCTACAAATCCATGTTGGCTTTCAGTAATATAGGGCTTTAAATTGGGAAAAATACGTTTGTAAAGTATGGATTCAAAAGTTGCTAAGTAGACAAATGGGTCTGTAATTATCAATAATTGTTGTAGGGTCACCTTTTTTAAAGTTGCTTTCTTCAAAAGTGGTAGAAAAAGTTGAGGTTTTGATAATTAACTTGAAAAAACTTAGAAAACAGAAACGCAATCCTTTAAGAAAAAGTTTGGAATATTGTTAACACCAGAAGTGTAAGAAATTTTAGAGTTTTATATTAGTTGATTCATTAGCAAAGCATTGACTAGACAAGTTTCAAATTCTAGGTAAACGCTAGGTAAATATCTACACTATCTACACTAATATTATAAATAGGAAAGATTTGTATGTTTGTATGTTTGTAATGAATAGGCTCAAAAAGTACTAAGCCGATTTAAAAAATTCTTTCACCAATAGAATGCTACATTCTTCCAATTTAACATAGGCAACATTTTATTTTGAAAAAAATTAGGGATCCTTGATAAAATTTGAACAATGTAACCGAAGGTGTAGAAAAATGAGTCTTAAAATGTCTTTCGTCGAATGCGCTGCCGAAACTATTAGCGATAGAACAAAATAATGAACAACAATATTGAAGAACATCATAATGTCTACAAAAAACTTCGCGGTAGCATATGTCCAACTATTGTAGTTATGTCACTACAACAACTTTTTTCATTTTAAACATTAATTAAAATGCTAACCAAATTCAAACCATGCTATTTATGTGTTTATATTAATCCTTATCCAAATAAATTATTTTATGGTAAAGACCATTTAACTACCTATAAAACAGTTTTTAAATTATTTAAATTAAACTTTCCATTCAAAAGATATTACGAATTAAAAAATTCAAACAGTAAACAAAACCGCCATAGCGCCGTGGCCGTTGCTTGCGATGCAGTCTGAAAAGCGCGCCGGGCATCGCGGCGGGCGGGGTGGAGGGGGCACTGGGGGGGCAATATTTAATAAAATTAGTAAAGTCCTTCTTGGGTATGGTTCGCCGGGTCAGCTATACAAAATAAAGTAGTGCATCAAATTTACGCTAAGAAGATACGAAGTTCGCCGGGTCAGCTAGTATTATATAGTTCAGTATATTTATAGATTTTTATTATATTACGCAAATTTATATTAGTCCAGTCGAGATAGACATTGAAATAGAAAAAATTAAGAGCCGCGATTATTTTTTTTAACGTTGAGAGAGGGGAGGGAGCTGATTGTAAGTCTAAACCTCAATTTTCAGCACAATCCCTCCGCCATCTTGCAAATAACTCGTTAATTTACCACTTTAGAGTCAAAATAGAGGTATTCAAAGTTGTTGGAAATTTAATTTCCTACATTGGTCATTATTATATTGACGCTAGGATCAATATTTGCAGAGTTATACTACCAAGTCAATAATACAATTTTTTGTCAATAAACTAAATAATAACCAAAAAAACTTTAGAAATAAAAATAATTTCATTTTTGATTCGAGTATAAATCTGAAAATATTGATCGTGGAGTAAATAAAGTGCGAGAACCAAAGATGAAGACAATAAATTTAATTTGAAAAAAATTTATTGCAATTTCTACTTTAAGTCAATGAGGATTAATAATTAGATTTTTGTATGGGAAGATATTGTTTTTTCAATTTATTATTAATTATTATCTTCCCATTGTGAGAAATAAAATACCTTTACAATTTTAAAAGTTAGAATTTTAAGAATAGAAAGTAATATTTACTTTTTTCATTTTCTTACATAAAATATGCTTTATTTAAGGCATTATTATTCATATGTGCAAGAAACATAATTCATAATTATTATAATTGTCAAGATATTCGATTTATAGAAAAATGTATAAATTTATACCTCTAACTTGTATAATTTTTAATATTAGAATTTTACGTTCTTAAGAGGGTTTTATTCAAAAGACTTAATTAGAGAATTAATAATAATAAGTTATTTGAATTTGTTTGTATGTATTTATAGTATTTTTTGTTTCAATTGGTTTAACTGCTTGTTATACATTACGATTACTATATTATACTTGTTTTAGACAATTAAATTTTTATTCTTTTTATTCAATTGAAGATAATTTAAGTGATAATTATTATAACAAAAGGAATCATTGTTTTAATTTTACCTGTAATCTTTATAGGAACATTTTTAAATAGAATTGTTTATAGATTTCCTTATTTAACTATTTTATCAATAAGAATGACATTTTTAACATTATTATTCATATTTATAGGAAGATCTATTGGATATTATTTTTCAGCAAATGACTTTAATTTTTTAAATTCTAGATTTTTATATTATACACTTTCAATATTTTTTTCCGGAAATCGTCTTGGAAACAACATTTTCCTGCTTATTTACGCGCAGGAAAATTGAGTTTTCCGGACTAGTACTGTAAAAACTTTACAAGACGCAAAATAAAAAAGATACTCTAGTAACTATAGTTGCCAACAAAATTGACAAACTTGATTTTTGTGGAATTTGTAAAAAAAATTCTAAAATTTGTAAATTTCGTCTTTTTTTACGATTTCCGGAAAAATTTAATACAAAACACGTCAGTAAAATCTCTTACTTGACTCGGAGCTTGACTCGGCACAAAGTGCCTCGTATTTCAATTTAGCTCCTCTTCAGTAATGTGAAATTTTCCTCACTTTTATGTAAATAACTATTCTCTTCCATATGAAATTTACCTCATTTAAGAACTTTAATATTAATAAAAAGTCTATTACAAACAGGAAATTACATTTATATCAAAATTGACCAATAATGACTGAAAAATTATGATTGTCAAAAAATTTATTTTCTATTAATAAATGGTTCAAAAATTTTTCAGTTTTTTTTTCAAAGAAATATTAAAGTTCTTATTTTATCATTTATTTTATTTTACATTTTACTTAAATAGCTTATTACAGAATTAAAAATAGAAAGGAAATAAATTTATCTTTAAGTATTTACAAAGAAAAATTAACTTTACAATGAAAATGTAATATTTTTGTTTAACTATATAAATAGAAATATAAACTACGATGCTTTTATTAAGTTAAAAACTTAATTTTATTTATTTCTCCAATTGGAATTTTTTTTCATTTTTATCATTAACAGTGATAGATCTCTATTTGGTTTCAATAAAAATAAAAATAGGTCGAAACTAAATACAACATTTCGCTTTTTATTTAAGATAAAATAAGTCCAAAAATTTTAAATTAAATGCTATAATTAACTATTATCTTATTTTTTTCAGTTTAATGACCCTTCATTTCATTCATGAAATAAAGCAATTAATAAAATTAAAATAAATGCAGTTATTACAATTGAGTAACAAATATGATTCGAAAACTTTAAATAATTATTGGGAATCAAATTGTAATTTCAACATCAAAAATTAAAAATAAAATTGCAATTAAAAAAAAATTTAATAAAAAAAGGTAAACGTCCTAAAACTTTAGGGTCAAACCCACATTCAAAAAAGTGGACATTTTTCACAATCTTTAAAATTTTTTCTGAAATTAAATTTAAAACTAAAAACAAAAAGTAAAACAAAAAATTTGAAATTTTAATTAATTATACTATTTATAGATCTACTAATTGGAAGCTAGTTATAATAATTATACTATATAAATTTAACTTCCTCATCAATAAATTGAACAATATAAAAATAATCACACCACATCAACGAAATGTCAATATCATGCTGCTGCTTCAAATTCAAAATGATGAGAGTTTTGAAAAATGATTATTTAAATGACGAATAATTCTTACAGTTAAAAATAATTACATGAACTCCGTGAAGTTCTGTAGCAATAAAAAAAGGTTTTCCCGAAAAAAAATCTGAAATACAAAATAATGATTCATACGCCTGTAAAATAGCTAAAAGGTTTCTTTAAAATTATTTTCCATCAATCTATGATGCGCTCATGTTATTGAAAGACCAAAGACCTGATGATAATAAAATAATTGTATTTAAAAGAGGAATTTGACTAGGGTTAAAAGTTTTAATTCCAAATGGTGGTCAGATTATTCCTAAATCAATAAGAAAACATAATCTATCATGAAAAAATCCCCAAAAAAGATTAATAAAAAATAGTACTTCTGATGTAATAAATAAAATAATTCCCCAATATTGCAAAAAGCAGAGTAAAATATTGCTATAAATCCTAAGTGTCTCTTTGCCATGTCATTTAATATTATGAATCTCTGCTAGCGCCATTGTATTTTATATTGTTTTCTGTCAGTCAGAAAAGCAAATCAAGATTTCAACAATGTTTAATTAATCATCGCAAACTCGTTTTTTGATTTATGTAAAAATAAATGCTCATTAAAGCGTAAAATCTATCAGGATCAGAGAGGAACCATCATAAATAACTTCGCTCAAATGTTTGAATAGAAAGGAGAGTTTTTGTTCGTTTCGATGTGATAAGATCGTCCATTGCAACTCCCGAAACAATAAAAACGCCATTTCCCATTCGTTTCCCCATAACATATTTATTTTTCTTTTACGTACAACACCGCAACTTTTACTATCTTGAACCTCAAGTAAAACATCTCGTTATGTTTTACCGGCAGCGGCTGCTCTGACACTCCTCCAAAAAATATCATTTCCCGTTTGCTATTTCACGAGCTAAATGAAAAGTGTATAGATATCTCAAACGGCAGAATGTGTTGTGATGAAATGTCGAAACTAACATCTCCGAAAGAAATAACTTAAAGCTCTTGTAAAATTCAATTTTATTGAATTTATTGATAAGCTCCGATAGTGGGTGATTGACATTCAATAAACTTCTATAAAAAATTTAAAACTTTCAAGATACAATCTAAAAACTCATTTATTTAAAGCAAAAAGTTACGATACGGTATATACTTTTTATAAATAGGTTTTTTCTTAGTGTCTTACAGACTCAAATGTCACTTTTTAACAATTATTATCTTCAATAAAAAAATTCTTGATAGATAGATGTATTTTAAAACTCAAACAACAGCTACTTTTCGTTAGAATTTCATTACAAAGGTACATATATGACACGCCGTTTTTCTGTTAAATCACAAAAAAAATTATCATAATATTAAAAAAACGAAAATTAAACGTTTTTTTTATGTGAAAACATAATTGAAATACAATGAATTAATGTTATGTCAATACATAAATTTTATTCAAATTAATTATTATGCAATAATATTATTAAATTTTAGTATTTTAGTATTATGTCTCATGATAATAAAAAATATCAGTATTATTATTATGTGAGGACATAATTTGCAATTATTATTATTTTGCGACATAAATAAAATTGAATAATATTTATTTTTATTTTCAGTCAAAATTTGAATGCCATTAAACTTCTCTTTAATTAAATTTGAATTAAAACTGCACTTAATAATAATGATTGAATTAAAATCATCTACATAGTTTCAATTCAAAACAAAAATTATGTCATAATGAAAATTCAAAATTAAGATTATGTACATAAAATTTAATTCAAAGAATTAAAATTATGCCATAATGAAAATTCACAATTAAAAATGATGTACATAAATTTAATTTTTAATTAAAATTATGGACATAATCTCAATTCTGAATTTCCATTATGACATAATTTTAGTTCTGAGTTAAAATTATGTACATAATGAAAATTCAGAATTAAAATTATATACATAGATTCAATTCACAATTGAAACTCTCTGAATTTTCATTATGTATATGGTTTTAAAATTATGTCATAATAGAAATTAAGAATTAAAAATTATGTATAAAACTAAATAAAAATTCAGAGAATTTCAATTGTGAATTGAAATTATGTACATAATTTTTATTCTGAATTTCCATTATGTACATAATTTTAGTTTGTCACGACAGAAATTTTAAATTAAAAGTTATGTACATAACTTTTATTTAGAATTAAAATTATGTAAATAATATAATTCTGAATTTCCATTATGACATCATTTTAGTTCTGATTAAAATTATGTACATAATGGAAATTGTAAATCAAAATTATGTACATAATTCGAATTCACAATTGAAATTCTCTAAATTTTCATTATGTACATAATTTGAATTCAAAACAAAAATTATGTCATAGTGAAAATTCAGAATTAAAATTATGTATATAATTTTAATAAAAATCACTTCTACATAATAAACTGAGACTTTTTTCACATTCTTCTCAAAGAAAATGCAAAACCAGAATTATGTAGGTACATAACTTTCATTCAAAATTATTATTGAAATTATGTACATAATGTGCAAATAACGTACATCATTTTAATTCATTATGTTCCATTATTGAAACTCCCTTATGTGCATAATTTCAAATCACAATTGAAATTCTCTGAATTTTCATTATGTATATAATTTTAATTCAGAATTAAAACTATGTCATGATGGAAATTCATAATTAAAAATTATGTACATGACATCAATTTTGAATTAAAATTTTGTACATAATCTTAATTCTGAATTATCATTATGACATAATTCATAATGGAAATTCAGAAATAAAAATTATTTACAGAACTCCAATTTTGAATAAAAATTTTGTACATAATCTTAATTCTGAATTTCCATTATGACATAACTTTAGTTCTGAATTAAAATTATGTACATAATGGAAATTCAGTTTTAAAATTATGTACACAATTTCAATTCACAATTGAAATTCTCTGAATTTCCATTATGTACATAATTTTAATTCAAAACTAAAATTATGTCATAATGAAAATTCATAATTAAAAATTATGTACATAACATCAATTTGGATGTTATGTACTTCAGAATGTAATGTAATTCAGAAATAAAAATTATGCATAACTTCAATTTTGAATTAAAATTATGTACATAATGTTAATTCTGAATATCCATTATGACATAATTTTAGTTTTGAATTACAATTATGTACATAATGAAAGTTCAGTTTTAAAATTATGTACATAATTTCAATTCACAATTCAAATTCTCTGAATTTTTATTATGTACATAATGAAAAAAAAATCAGTTTTCAAATTATGTACATAATTTCAATTCACAATTGAAATTCTCTGAATTTTCATTATGTACATAATTTTTATTCAGAACTAAAATTATGTCATAATGAAATTTCAGAATTGAAAATTATGTACATAACTTATCTTTTGAATTACATTTATGTACATAATCAATTAAAATTAAGTTAAAATTATGTACAAAATAGAAATTCAGTTTTAAAATTATGTACATAATTTCAATTCACAATTGAAATTTCCTGTATTTTCCCTATGTACATAGTTTTAATACTTTGACATTCCTCGTTTTCCAATATTGCATTCCTAACTAAAAAAAGTTATACTTACAGTTCACGATAAGTAATATACTATTTACGTATGAAAACGCATAACTTTTTGTAAAGAAGTCCAATTTTAACAAATCTTTTTCCACTGAATAATGTTTACTTCTCAGTTTCTCTAAGAAAATTAAAAAAATTAGAAACAATTAATTGATCACCAAGAAAATTGTCAGCTTGATCCAATTCTGGTAAAAATTGACACATAATAATGTGTAATTATAATGCTGATATAGCATCAATAAACAAAAATCGAAAACAGAATAGTAGATATTACTGTAGTGATGTGCCGATTATGACTTTCGCCGACTAGCCGACTAGCCGATTAGTCGGTTGTAATAAGACCGACTAGTCGGCTAAACCGACTAGTCGGCTAAACCGATTACGCTTTGTTTACGGCTGATTCACGCGTAATCGCATACGCCGCCGCCGCGAGCGTGTCGGAACATGTTTTGTTTACTTCGCATTGTTCCTTCATTTTTGCTTGTGTAATGGTCGAGTTTTATTAGGATAGGTACTAATTTTGTTCAATAAATGTCATAATTAATTATGTTTTCTTTACAAGCAAGTAATTTTAAAAACTGATTACCAAAGGAAAGATTGCTTTACATTTTTTAATGTATAAGACTGATTATAAAATAAAAAAAATAATTTATAATCAAGGTTTTTATTTCATGTAGTTCCCCCGCATGCATATTATTGAGAAATACATACAACGTAAGAAGCCGGATAGTCGGCGCTTTTTGCCGATTAGTCGCCGACTAATCGACGACTACAATAGTGGCCGGATAGTCGGCTTTACCGACTAGTCGCCGACTAGTCGGGACATCTCTAGATATTAGCCATTAAAAGAATATTTTTTTTTATTAATAAAAAAAAAATAAATAAATAAATAAATAAATACAACGAAAAACGACACTAAAAAAAGTACTCGTGGATCGGCTCCAAATTAACAAATAAGCACGTAGTAGGCTTTTTTAAATTAGTATGCTTAAAAATATAGATACCAAAGAGTATTTAATAGATACCAAATATTCTTTTATCTATATTAGTCACAACTGCAACTATAAAAAATTCTAAGTCAAAAAATGTGAACCGCATGTGTTGGTATGGCACCGGCTCAAAATTATTTCGATAGTAGAGGGCTTAAAGTGAAAAGTTTTTTATTTTTGGCTCTTCAGTTCTGTTTATTTTCATTTTTTGTTAAAAAGTTTTTATTTCAATTAAATAGTTAATTTTCACTGCATTTATGCAATATATTTTGTTTTAACAACTAGTTGATCCATTATTGTATACTTTATACAATGCATTAGTATATCATCTCTTTTATGCAATCTTTAGCTTATTTCAACAACATGTGGGTTTAGGTCCCCAGGGGCTAGAAAGTTTCAGTTTAACGAAGATCATTTGAGATTGAGTGGCGCTTTATTAAAGCCATCTTGTTTATGTTAACTATAGTAAGCAGTATTGCATGTCAAAACAGAATTATCTCTGTATTATTATCGCTTCCCATAGCCCCTGTGTTCAGACAACTATAAGCTAACTGAAAATTAGGTAAATATTTATATTATTAACAGATTATAAAAAAATTAACATAAATTATTGATGAAAATAAATGATTCAAAAAAAAGTTTTTAGCATCGCGGTAAAAAATGCACAACAAAAATTATATAAGTCACAAGAGGGAAAAAATTGATTTATTTAGAAAACAATTTCTTTCCTCCTCAAAAGTAAATAGCTCAATTTGTCACTTGTAATGAAATAAATTAATTATTAAATATCTGTAAACTTGAACATGTTTTGTTCTTGTTGGAACTCAGCAAGTCGCAACAAATGCCAGGTAATCTGTTTTTGATGCAAATTACAGGGTGTATTCTATTAACAATAATCATAGGTAGCTATGCTCTTTTGGCAGAAGGTCTTAGATCGGTTCGTACTAAAAGCGGTAAAAATTTGTAAACATAAAGTCGCTTACGCAATGGCTTTAAGATTTTTGTGAATTTGAATACATATATCAATTTAATTAGTAACGTTGCATGCCACTGTGCTCTAAAATAGTAATGACAGTTGTGAACAGACCCCTGCAATACTGGCTCAGCTTACCGGCACAAAAAATGTAATAAAGTAACTGAATCAAGCCAAGACAATCGTTTTATCTTCCAAAGCCACCCTTAATTAATGTTAATATTATACACCCTGTAGCTTCTAATAGATGATGCTTGCTTTAAGTATAATAATTATGTTTACCTATTTGGCCAATATAAATCAAAATCTTCCAGTTTTATGTAAGTTTTTTAATCGCCTATATACTACCAGTTTTTTATGTAAAAAATTCAATGCAATTTCTTTAGTAAAAAATTTTTACAAAACTCAGACATGCATTGACTTCATTGTAACTCATTAGTGACTTAACTATTAAGTTTTAAAACAGCTGTGCATAAATAGCAAAGTCGAATGAATCAATCTTGTTTCCCCAGAGAAATAATCAAAATCCAACTACAATATTAGAAAAACAATATAACCCTAAATTAATGCTAAAACATTACACAGAACTTGCAACAGTATTTTTTTAACTCATTGCAACGACAAAGGTTTTTTTTAATTTTTAATAAATTTTTATTTTCAGTATTGCATACCTCAGATGTGCAATTGTCTAAGCAGCAATTTCCTTTATTGTCTGATAATGTTTTTTGTCATAGCGAAATCTATGTAAATTTTTTGTCATATTTGTGAAAATGCAAAAATAAAGCATAATCAAGTAAAAACACTAATTTAGCTTACAAAACAGATATTGCTCGCTTAAAATATTCTTGTGCATTTGCCCATGGGCAAATTGTATCTTCATAACTTAAAATAAATAATGATATGTTGTTTTAAGCAGATGTTCGACGTAATTTTAATTTAACTAAGTATATTTACCATATTATCCTGCTGGAAGCGGTTGGAAAGTATTTCGTTAAGTAACGTAAATAAAAGATTTAATTGAAGATATATTAAAAGTATTATTGCCTATGCAAAACAAATGAAATTTAAGATCTAAAACAATGAATGAGTTTTAATTATTTTTGTCAACTTGGAACCCTAAAACAAAGAAAAATCGTTAATTTTTTCCATTCCTTTGAGGGTGGAAGGTGTTATCAGATACTCAACTTCCTGTGCATTAGTCGCGAACTTCATGTAAAACCGAATAATTTACTTTTACTGTTGATTTAGTCGGCCGATTAGATCGTTGAGAGTTGGGAAAAGGGCTCATTGTGCACGTTGTGACAACGCTGAATTATTCAAAAGGGTTGCATGTATTGGACAGAGAATGGCCTTTTTCGACTCATCTCGTTATCCCAATCAATTTATTGCCTTTTTCCAATCATTATTAATTATTGAGCCATCAAACATGGAAATGTGATGAATATTTCAACATGAGACCAGTACTTTCGAACATTTTCACCGAAATAATATTTAAAGGAAAATAGTGAAATGTGGTATAAAATATTTGATGTACATATATATATATATATATAATAGAGTAGGTCTAATTATTCAAGCTGTAAACACATTTTAAAAATATAAGTTTGTTACGATTTAAAGATGTTAAGGCGATTAAATAAGTGGTAGCTCGCTAAAATCGTTTTTATTAAAATTCAATTAAGGGCGTGCGAACTTCAGGTTCACATTTTAAAATGCAGCAAAAGAGATAATCCTTTCATATGTCATCCGTCAAAAATGATCATTCAAATTTTAGAGCTGTCAATTCTTTAGCAAATTATAGATTCGGCCTTACATAAGAGATATTAAAACAATCCGACTATTTGTTTAAGTAATTAGCGTGCAAATTCTTGAATAAAATTAAGATTTTGTAATTGATTGAGAAGTAGATTAATTATTTGTCTATTTGTTAGAAAAAACAACTTTAAAATCTTTTGGAAAAAATATTTATTTATTTACATAATTTTAAAATTAAGTGTTTTCAGAGAGAGATACAAATAATACAATAATATTGCAATAAAATGATATCTTTGAAGTCTCAATTTTTTTACGAAAATTCAAGAATTATAGTTTAGCTAAACTTTTAGTGCGATTACAACTTTGCCTTCTTAAACACTTTACAACACGCCAACCCCCAATTAGTAGCCAACAGATGCATCTGTGGTTCTACTCAGCATGGAACGTAATGAAAATTTTAGTCGGACTAAATTTCACCGTCAAGTTGGCAAAACTGTAATTGAAGAAAAACATTTTACCGCTTGAAAATGATACCAGAACTAATTATTAAGTTAATAATGATAGTAATAGTGATTGTGATATCTATGCAGATGATTAGATGAAAATTACTAATGTTTCCATAAAAGAAACCCTGCGGTGAACCCTCATAAAGATTAGTGAAGGTTAAGTAGCAATAAAACCATATTCGCACAAAATGTTTAAGTGTCAATATTGGTTTATTGGCGAAAAAAACACATTGAGCTACTAAACTATTAATTTATTTAGTTGTTCAAATAAAAGGTACATTCTTGTGTTTTATTCTCGATGATATAATAACTATTTATAAGAAAAAACAAAAAATAAATTTAAAATTATTTATTATGAGGATTTGTAAACAAGACAGCAGAATTTCCGTACACCCTTGATTAAAATACTATTAAAAATTAATAAAAGTTTATTCTTTTTTTATGCTAGACTGTCATTCATTGTTTTTTTCAATAACAATTTAGCCCATAACCTCACATTCCACAGCACAAAGAGCAAGCCTCCTTCTTCAGGTTTAAGCAATTTTTTACAAATACTTTTTTTAAAATGTTTATTAGCTGATGAACTATAAACATGGTGATATGTTAACGTTTATACATGAAAAATTATGTACACACATAAACAGAATTTGAATAATAATTAAATGTTATTATTTTTGTTATGAACCACAATTGTCAATTTACAATTTTATATAGAATGATGTATCAATATTTGATATTTAATATAAATAATTGTTATAGATTTACAGTGTGTGGCATCTGATTAAATATTTTGCCATGTTAAGAAAAAATGACTAATCAATTCAAAAGAAAAAAAAAGAGTAAATAAAGCATAGAATAGTATAAAAACAAAAAAATTACAAAAAAATTAAGCGGAGAGAAAGACACGAAATCGTAAAAAAAATAAACAGATGAGAAAAACGCAATGAATAGATAGATAATGTTAAATAAAATTAAATAGATTAAAATTAGATAGATAATGTTAGACACGAAATCGTAAAAAAAATAAACAGATGAGAAAAAAGCAATGAATAGATAGATAATGTTAAATAAAGCGAGATCAATAATAAAAAAAAAAGTTGTTGATAGAACAGAATTTTATAATAAAAAAAAAAATTCAAAAATGCAAACAAAAAAAAAACAAATGAGTCTAGGTAAGACATAAGCAAAGCTAATATACCTAAGTCATAAAAAAAAAATTAGATTGAACATACAATAAAAAAAAACAAATTAAAACAAAAATAAAAAAATTGAAAAAAACAAAAAAAAACAATAGAAGAAGAAAAATAGAAAAACCTTTTGTTGAATAAAAAAAGATTATAATATTTAAAATTGAACTAAACATTGACATAAAATAAAACTTTTATGAGATAATTTAATTATAGAAAAAGCAAATAAATAGAAAGTGGAAAAAAGTCTAGATGAGGTTAAGGAATACAAAAACCGGAGATAAGATAAAGGAACTGAAAATGCTTTAATTGAAAGCTTGGATTTAGCAAACGAAAGAAATAAAAATAAACGGAAGCTAAGGGAAAGACACAAAAACGGAAAATAAACATCAATAAAATTTAAAAAAAAAGCAACGTTAGAGATAAAAAAACATAATAAAGACAATAAATAGTAAAAGTATTCATGGAATTAAAGTAGGAACTAAACTATGAAAAATAGAATAAAAATAAAATGTGATTGATAGAGAAGAAGTATAAGATTTGAGTGTAGGAAAAAAAAACAATTTATAATATATAAAAAAAATTGAATCAGCTAAATACAAGAAAAATCAATATATAAAAGACCATAAAAAGAATGTTGAAATTAAAAGCACGAGAGAAAAAAACAAAAAAAAAAGAAAAAATCATTAAATAAAAGAAAACATGTTGATAAGAAAAGGTTTATAAATGAACAAAACTAAAAATAAAATGCATAAAAAGATAAAAAAAACTACATAATAAGCTAAGAGCAAAATAGAAATAAAACAAATAAAGACAAAATAAAATAAGAATTCAATCTAATTTCTTAAACTGTTTTCCGAGTCTTTTTTTTGTTACAAGTCATTTGTGTAAATGCCGCATTAGTCAAATTTTGTTTATTTAAATTAATTGTTTATGTTTTGATAGAATGTATATCCATTTTTATAATATAAATAATGTTACTACCTAATATATGTATACCATATATTATTAATATCTGCTACCTAAAAAGTACGCTGATAGGGTTTTTGCTTACTTTGTTATTATCAAGACTTGAACGGGAGATACGTTGTACTAGGTGGTTGTGATAAGTTTTTACACGCATTCCGATAATCATTCGTTTTTATTTATATTTATTTATTTAAGTTTATTCCTGCAATAAACTGAAAACCGATAACACTTTTGAATAGAGAATGAAGAGACCTTTAAAACAATCTATCACAAGCCCATACTTCTCATTTAAAAATTTGGGGTTTGCGCCTGTTATTCGAAGAGGGTTGAGATAAGGATTACATTTTCACGTTGCAGAATGTCAATTTATAATTTAAACTGGACATGTTTCGAGTTTTCTCATAAATATATACAATAAGAACCATGGTACATTTATTCCATTTGACTTTTCCACTTTTTATATTATTATTTAACATGTAAATATGCACCTTATTAAATTAAAGTCACATAGTGGACCTGAGTTGTTTCACATAATGCAAATCAGCGTAATCTTCCTTCTTCCCAGTAATAATAAAAAAAAAGTTAGGGTGGCGCTAAAGTTGCCGTTGTGATCAACATCCTGTAGAATTCGATAGATACCCCAGCCCCTACACTGGGCATACTTTTGGAAATCGCAAAAGCATTATTGTGACAAAATTCATCCCTGACGTACAATTAATACAGTATTATTTTTGCAACTTTAGCGCAAAAGTCATAAATTATTGTATTTTGGTCATTATTTATACGGCAGATGTCAAGATGACAAGAATACCCGTATGCAGATATATACAGGTCATCCAAAATAAAAATGTTCCACATCGTAAATGGCAACAAAAAGAGTTATCAATTGCGCCAACCAAGTATAGGCTACCTTAGATTGATCTTGCTCTACAATTTAAATTTGGCGCAATACCGGTTTCAAGCTCAAGCTAGTCTTTTTATGTGCTGTATCATTAACTATAATAAATTATAACCAAATTGATGGTCACTTCTGGAATAATTTTGCTGTTGATTGTTATGTTCAACATAATATTCATTATAAAAAAAAAATTGTTTTGTTTAATTTTACCACCCCACGGATCATTTTCTCGTGGTAAATCTATATAAATACCAATCACGTAATTTCTCCATCAAAACCAACAAAATTTGATATACGACTTACAATCCAGCTATAAACTGGCATTAGCAGCTTATTAAAGACACACAAATCGATATCTATGCCCTCTGAAAAACCAATATCCATTTGAAGAAAATCCTTTTACTACGTTTACCGAGGCGAGTTCTGATTTCCCACTGGCAAAAAGAAGAGACAACTCCTGTGGGAATCGTATGCATTCCATCCCTCTCGTAATAGTAAAACACCGGACGAGACGTAAAACTAGTTTTATTAGAGAAAATCTGGCATATTTAAACGAGGCAACAAAAACAAAAGTTACTCTCCGGGGAGCAATATTCAATGCTACAAATACAAACAACTATTTCATGTTACATAAATATGTTCCAGTTAAGAGTTTAATATTTCGGAGTTAAGTCATGAGATACACAATTTAGCAATTTAGAGAAAATTCCACTTCTGATATTAAATTTATTCAAGCTGACACTTACCCATGTATCCAAATGTTTTTTGCTAATTCTTCTTATTCTCAAACTCATTCTATAAAAGTTGTCATTCTTAAAATAGTTGATCAGGATAGGAATGAATGGATTCATGTTTAAACATCATACTCAGTCTGTTTAATTTTTCTTTATTTAACTTCAATTAAAAATGACTAAAATCACTTAAATATTTTCGAATATTGAAACCAACCATTTTGGCAACTTGATGAATAAAGTCATAACTAACATTACATTTATACTTTGGAGCATCTAGACTGGTGGTATCAGACAAGCTGATCAGTAGCTGCAACTCAACCAAACTTGTGATCTGTACTAACAGATTATTATTAAATCCAACTTTATCGTCAAGTATTGAGTAAAAAATGGCCAATAACCGATCAAAAGTGAAAGGTTTAGGCCCTAAGAGAGTTGTAAGCTGTTCGCTCACTTTACTCTTCATCTTGACGTCTTTGATGGTTTTTGTTTTTCTGCCGTGCGATTTCATAAATATTCTTTTATCGTCCTTTGCCGGATTATGGCTTGCTAGATAAGCGGCTATGAGCAGATATTTGGCGTAAAATGGTAATTCTAAAGCTTGCGGTATCGAATTGTGATTCGAGATTCTCAAATACAGATTCTGAAGAGAAACTTGGAGAGTTGGAACGATTTTCCTCCATAATGTCGCTGCCTCATTGCTGCTGTTCTCATTGTTGATGATAGGCTGACAGTAGTTAGGAAAGTTTGTGCGAGCAATATAACGAAGTTCTCTCAAGTCTCTACAGTTTCTATAGAAAAACGAGAGGAAGGCATTGAGATAGTTTTTGTAAAAGTCCAAGTCAAAGGCGAAAGAACTTGTCGTGGCACGCGCAAAATCGATGTCGAGTGCCAGAATCTCCAGCAATTCGTCCTTATTATATTGCGGGAATCTTATTTGTAAAGGCTCAACTGTGTTACTTTTCGAATAGAATTTCTGAAGGACGATTTCCGACAGGAAGAGGGCGCTCAACGCAATCCCTTCGGTTAGCTCTCTGAGTTTCATTAAACCATGAAACAAGTTGAAATCCATAGTGCGTAGCTTTTCAGCTTTATCGATGATTAGAACCGCCGAATGACCGATTTCATCCCGATTCCGCTTCAAATTATCGATGAAATCCATCATATTGTCACACTTGAAGCAATCGTCGGCTGTAGCAACAGGACAAAGTTTACAGAGAATCGATTCGAATAAGATTCTGCTAGTGTAGCATTCGATCAAGTTGATAACAGCATGCTTCACGTGCACTGCCTCGAAAACTTTAGAAACCACAATAGATTTTCCAGAACCGGGACCACCACTTATGTAAACGCTGTCGGGGAAAGGTTCTCCATTGTGACCAAATAGATTATAAAGCTGATTTATTTGAGCGAAACGACATGGAAGAGAAGATTCCAGTTCAGATAACGTAGACATTTTTTCAATTAACCTAGAACAAACAAAAAAAAAACGTTAAATAACTGAAACATTTAGAGAAAACAAATTTCTACTAGAATATTTGACACTTCCTATTATTGGAACTATAACTGCTATTAGTATCCAAAAGTAACTCAAACAAAAGAGTTCTAACTGGAGCTCTTGCAGTAGAAAGTCCGTCACAGACACTGACACAACTATAAAATTGTATAGTAGTACTAGTTACAATAATAGTTATGATAGTGTGGGGAATAGTAGAGAACAAGTTTGGGGAAGAGTATGACATAGGAATGACCATGTTTGAAAGTCTCGTAAAAAGAGTTATGTCGCATGGTGCAGAAATTTGAGGCTAACAAGAAAGAGTAGAGATTAGAAAAAATGCAAAAGAAATATGTGAGGTAGATGTTAGAACAAAGACATTCCACAATATATAGTGAGAAAAAAAAGAAAAAAGAAAAAAAATTAAAATCAAAGCTGGTTTGAGAACAAAATAGAGGAACGAAGAAGGGAGTAAGATATTTGATAAAAGCAGGTAGTGAGTAGAAAAAATCGAGAAAAACGGACAAGCGAGCATAGTAAAATGAAAGATACAGATAGAGACATAGACAAGCAAAAAAAGAGAGAAAAAATAAGTGAAAACAAGTACAATAGAAGGAACAATTCTCTAATTACAGAAGAATTAGCACATTTTTTGACATGTTTTCAAAATGTGTTATTCTTTGTATTTCTTTATTATTCCACCTTCTATTTTGCGTTTTATTTTATTTGACGATTGTAATTTGTAATAATATATTTTTTGATTCATACAATGTAATCGCCGCTTATGTTTCGTTGCACGCCAACGCTTCGTTAATTTACTAGTTTCAAAATGACAGAATTGACACATTTTGAAATGTGTCATAAAATAATTGTTATTGTTATTGACACCGAAAAATGTCACATGGTGGCTTCTATTCAATTCATGTGGTGTATCGCCAGAAATAACCCGACATAATAGTGACTCTGGTATCTCTAATTAATAAAATTAAATTAAAAAAATGCCTTTTGCTACACTTTACTTAAGTCAAATGTAAAAGGGAGGTTAAAATGTTTCTTGTTTGGTGCTTGCAGTAATTTATGTCTATAGTCATCTATAAACTGCAAGAAGCACATGAAATATATATTACAAAATAAAAATTCTTGGTAATTTTACGCTTGTTTTCATAATTATGATCTAACATATACACCGTGGTCAATAATGACTGCTTAAGTTAGCAACACTTTTTAGAGACTTTTTTATTTGCCTCGTTGCAACACTGAAGCTGGATACGCTTGTTTGACAAATGTTTGACATAACACTTATAAAAAAAACTGTAGGTTATGTCACAGCGACTAACTTTTTGATAGGCACCTGTCAATAATGTTGTCAGTGTCAAATGTGTCACCCGTCAACAACAGGAAGTGGTTGTAAAACAAAATGTAAGACGGCCACCTCAAACAGTTATTGTTGACCACGCTTACTATGTAATAGTAATTGTCAAATAAATAACTTTTGAATTTAGATTCTGTCTAAATTAAATTGTCAATTTTGACAATTAATTTCAATAGAAAACAAGAAAAGAAAATGTAAAATCAGTGAGAAAGAAAATAGAAGAAAAGAGAAGAAAAAGAAAGAAAATTTAACTTGAGAAAAGAATTTTGAACCAAATAACTTATTTCACTAAATATAAGTTTACGAGGGAAGGATTAGTGTTGAAAGGTAAATAAAATCTTGATTTATCCATACGTTTCGCTCTTTTTATTAGTGCTTCATCAGGAGAGATTCAAGTTATAATTTTGTTGAAAGATTCTTATTATAAAGAAGATACTCCTTCACTCCTGACTTGGGATAAAGTTTTTTATAAGATAAGTTTAAAAGTTTTGAAAAACTGGAAGCTATTTTAGAATTAGTGTAATTGTGTTATTCTACATCTCCCCTGATGAAGCACTAATAAATAGTGCGAAACCTATAGGGACAAATCAAGATTTTCTTTACCCTTCAACACTAGTCCGTCTCTCGTAAACTTATATTTAATATTTACACATAGAGATATGAATAATCAAAATATTACGTTTGTGAACACTAGGTAAAATTAATAAAAATTATATATATAAAGAAAAAAACAATAGTTATGATTTTGTAGTTGTCATGACAAGATCTTCTTATAAAAAGCATAAACAGAATTTTCAAAAAAAAAAAAGGTGAACAATATCACGTGCTTTTGTATCAAATGAGGTCTGTGGGATCGTCCGAGGTTGTATTGAAAAAGCTGCGCGTTTCATGTTATGATGATTTAGTAGAAAATAAAAACACAAATACAATAAACAATTGAGCCCATGTAAAGTTTGTTGTAATAAATCTATTACCCCTCTCAGCTGAAAGAGTAATAAGACGCAAAAGAGAAAACTACGTTGTAATTATGTGGGCCTGGCGACAGCACTCGAGCTGGCAGCGGCAAAAATCTCCCGTCACGGCGTAGCTTATGGAGAGCTTAAGGGTGAAATCCTCTCTCTCGGTATAACTTATGGCGCCAGTCCAAAAAAGATATCTGAATTTAAATTTAAATTAATTAAAAGTATTGACAATGTCAGATTAATATAATATTTAAAAAAACAGTAATTAAAAAAAATACATAAATGGAAAACATAGATACATCATACAAGAAACATCACATAGGTATACAAAACATAGGTACGTACATAGCCACTACAAAACAAGCACCGTATTCAGTAGATGAACGTCAGGACTCAGTCAACCAGTCAGCCATAACTTCAATACTGCTACGCAACAAGTAAACCATACTCTAAATTGATAAATAAATGTATTGATCAATAATGATAAAAAAATATAAAACTAACAGAAAATGTTTAGATTATAAAGTCAGCACAAATAAAAAAGTTACAATTTGGTACAATTATGTAGAAATTTGCAATGATCTTTTGAGCGCACAAGCAAAGTAAAAAAGTATGTATGTTTAAAACACAACCTTTAGATAGACCTATCTAAGTTCTATCCTAATCTTACACTTTGATCTATCCACTCTAGAAAATAGATCAGCATACCTTAGTCCGCAAAAAACAGCTAATGTAGTAATAAGGCGCTAAAAATCTCAACACGATCTATTCGTCCATAAAATCACCATTTTGGAAAAAACAAATGCAGGCTGATCGTATTGTCTATTGTTGGTTAGGTAAGCGTTGGGGTCTAGTCATCCAATTACAAAAACCAGTCAACCGAAGCAGTTTTACTAAAGTCGCCTACGATGATAAGACGTCTTTCTTATAACTGTGAGCAAAAACTCTTTTCTAGCCGCCAACCAGCGTAATTTTGGTAGAGTACCAAAAAAAAAATGTGAAAGTGCCTCGTTAACAATAGCAAAGGACCCTTTAGCGTACCGTTTGCGTCGTCGCAAGCCATTTGCTAATTTGTGGATAAAAAGTGAATAATTTTTCACAGCACAACTTAAGTGTTACAAATCACACATTTTAATGAAACTCTAGAAATATCTTAAAATTTCTTAATCACACCAGATCTAGCCAGTCAAGTTAGGCCCCTTGTGCTCTTATGTGCAAATTCAACCAATAAAAACCCCAATCACGTGTCTATCTGGGTTTGCATTTCATTTAGATACAGAACCTGACTTTTTAATGTAAAAACTAATAAAGTTTTTTATTTTAATTTTAGTGTGTTTATGTTTAAAAAATAATTCTCCACTTTAAGCCTTCGGCTTTATTTTTCCTATTTGTCCAACATTTGAAGCTTAAAGTATGTAAGAAAAACAGCTGTATAATAAATAAGGTCAAAGTGAACTATTGAAATAATAATCTGAGTTTGTTTATCTTGATAAAAAAAGTGGCTTATTTTTAAGCAAATTTACGACAGTGTAATCCATTACAGAACTCAGATCAAGACAGATTTGTTCGTTTTCAAAAGCTTTTGATCGATTGCACAATCCTTTTTCTTGCTTTTTCATTTATATCTCTTTCTAAACACAACGATGTCTCTTTTATATTCTTTCTTTCACTGATATTGATATTCTCATTTGTCAAGCCAACATTTTTTGTGACATTCCATTTGAAAGCTTCTCGGCTGTGCAAAGCAAGTGTGGGAAAAAAGCTCTAGCTACTTTACTATAATATAACACCGTCGATTTTTAAACGTCGATATTTCTTTTCCGGGTGAAAAATTGTTAGATGTGCCAACAACATCGACACAATCCATTAAAAGCTAAATTTTTCTCAGCTCAGCTCGGGGGGAGACAGTTTTATGAGCTTTAAATTGAATGCACGAGCCACATTGTCCGCCCTCTTAAAAGTTTTCGATGTTGTTGCTTTGCTGCTACTGCTAAAGTTAAAATGACAAAAAAGCAAAAGAAATTGTCTTTTAGGTACGTCTCAGAAAAGAGCTTCTTCTATACAAGAATCATCTTGCATCATTTTAAGTGGAGAATCTAATTCAATTTAGCTTTTGAAGTCGACGATGATAGCGAAACAGCAGAGAAATTACTACAGTCAACATTGGAATTTTAATATATTGCAACCTGATCTTTGAACAGCGCTTTTCAATAGTGCTGCACTCAAACGTAAACACAATATTGCTTCTTTTTTATAAAAAAAAAATAGTTAAATTAAATCAAATGCATTTTTAAGATAGCAAGATTAGTTTGATACAAAAAAGCAGCTATTTCTCAGACGATAGTTCCCTATTTCTCAAAATTATTTCACCTATTAAGCTGAGTGCTGTGCATATCAACTAAATGTATAAATAAAGGAAAAACTTCTCAACTCGACTGTATTTTTTAACAGACTTCAAAAAAAAAGAAAAAGGTTTTCAGTTCGACTATATATATTTTTTTAATTGTGTTTCGCCAACTTTTTTCTGGGTGAACCGATATTGATGATTCTTCTTTTATTTGGAAGCTGGTGCTTTCCATTTGGTCGCAATGAATTTTAATTAAGATCTGACCAGTAGTTTTTGAGTTGATTAATTAGATTTTATTTATGCGTTTTTTGACATATATTCTTGACACTTACATTTGATTATAAAAATTTGTGAGAAATTAAAAAAAGTACTTCAATATAATTAAATAATTGTTTATTTATTTAATTAATTTAAGCAGTTTGAATTTATAGCTATTCATTAGACAACTGTCTTATAACGCAAATAAGTCATTAAATAAATGTTTAGCCACCAGAACTTGCTTGAGTGGCCTAATTTTTCTTGAGTGACTTATTTGCTGTTAAGACACGAGTACAATATATAGTTTTATTCAACACCTCTCAACATCTTTGGAAAAAATTCCAAAAGATGTTGAAGAAGTCACATCGAGTTTGCTACCCAAGAAATCTAGGGACGCTTATTACAAAAAATTGAGTGAGTTCAATAACAAGAAACCTGAAAATTATGTTAGTGGGGTAAGCCAAGACTTGCTGTTGTGTTACTTCTTCAACGCCAAAAAAAGATTCACGGTATCTTCAATGTGGGCAAAATACTGCATGTTAACATCGACATTAAAGTTTCACGAAAATTTAGATATTTCACAATATGGCAAGTTAATCGCTTGAATAAAAAAATTACAAGTGCAAGAAACCAAAAGTTCTTCAAAAAGAGCATATTTAACAGTTTCTAGCAGAGGCACCCAACAAAAATATTTTATGTTGAAGGTAGACCGATTTTGTTATTATTTTTATTTATCTTTCAATATAAATGTTAACTTAAATCTCAACAAATGATTACATCTGAGATTCCTGTTTCTGATAATTGTAATTATATATATATATATATATATAATTATATATATATAATAATTAATCATATTAAAGTCGATTTTTACAAATTTTAAATTTGTTTAATTATGTATTATTGTAAACTTATTTTTAGGTTAACCGATTTTAATCATGTTTTTTTTTATTTGAAAGCTAAAACTTTTCGTAAAGTCTCATATGAACAATTTTTAATAATTCGTGTTGACATCGATCTTTAGCACTGACAACTGATTATAATAACAAGAAACAAATTAAAAATTTAGAAAACTTCACAAGAGCAAACGCACTAGTCGCCACAACATTTTTCAAAGGTTCTCCTTGATTTTTCTAGAATCCCATAATTAAATCCTGATTATCAAAGCGCAACCCTTAAGATATCTCATTTCCAAAAAAAATATATCAAAATCGCGTCGTTTATGAACCAATAACTGAAAGTTCTCCGCAAACACACACAAAAAATATATATGTACATATATCTAGTAAAGTTGCCCAAAAACTAATAAAAAATTTGGTTTGAGTCTCGTATTAAAATTTGTAAGTTCATAATGTTTTAGGAATTTCAACAGGTTGAAAAAAAATGTTAAAAAAGTCCTTTTCGAGTTCTTAAAAATTTCTAAAATCGTCAAAAATCAATATTTTTTTCCAAAAAATTGTTTTTCCAATCATTTAATTTTATTCTACAAGAAAAATAATAAAGATCTTGAAAATCTCAAGTCAAAATTATAATTTTTAAGGTCTCTTCAAATTTTTCAAAACTTTTCAGACATGTACTTTGTATCTTTTCGAGCCTGCAACTGATTTTTTTTTATTTAAATTTGACATACGCAAAAATTAAACACAAAAGCACGCAAAACCAAAAAAAAAAATGTTATATTTTTCAAAAATAAACATTTTAATATAATTTTTATTATGACATTTTTATAAACTTTAAACACAACAATTAATAGTGAACTATTAGTCATATTCACATTATTTTTAGTTCAATTTATTAGCCAGTTTAGGTCTTAAGAACTTTGGAGCCACCTTTACATATTAAAATTTTGGGTTGAAATTCCCAGGATATTTATCATTTTTCTTGTAGAAAAAAACTAAATAATGAAATAGTTATTTGTTTTACAAGTGTTGAAAAGCGAATTTTTCATGCGAGTGTTTAAGTTACGCACGAGGCCGTAGGCCGAGTGTGTATTAACACTCGCATGAAAAAAGCTTTTCACACGAGTACAACACAATGTTTTTTCTACGACCATTCAATAAACTACAACATTTAACAAAAGAACCAATTTATTACATATTAATGTCAAAATATCAAAATGAATGTCATATGATTAGGTATGGCATTCATTCTATCATGTCATTTGTCAATATGTTCTTTTCACACAGATCTGTCACTTTTCACACAGAAACGTCACTTTTCATTCGAGTTTTGCGTTAGCAATGAAAAGATGAACTTTTCATAGCAACAAGGATATATGTAAAGCAAGTTTAACATAGTGGTCGTAGAAATTTTCAAAAATTTAAAGTTACTTATAAACAATTTTTTTTTCTATAGAAAATTTAAAGCAACCTTTAAATATTAAAATTTTGACCTAAAATTTCCAGGATTTTTCTTGTAGAAAAAAATTAAATTATGAGATAAACAAGTTGAAAATCAAAAAAATTCATTTTTGAGAATTGTGAAAATTTTTAAAAATATATGGTGACCTTTAAAAAATCTTTTTTTGACCTGTCGATTGTAGGGAACTCTTAAAACATTGTAATTGTAAAGTTACATAATTTGATACAAAACTTACAAAAAAAAACTTTGATTAGATTGGGTCTTTTTTTTGGGCCACCTTAGTATTTATATATACAATTAAGAAGACTCCTCCTTTTTTTAAAGTCGGTTAAAAAAAGAAACATATAAATTGGATATTGAGTTATTGCCCCTACTTAATGCAAATTTAAGACTTATAATATAGTTTTCTCAGGAATGACATTGTCAGAACTGAACCAAATTGTAATGGAATCACATGGGAACCACCAGCTGTATTAATTTTCTTAACTAGATTCGAATAAATTGAAAAACATATTCTCCAAAAAATCCAGAAGAATAGGCTAGTACAGGCTGGTCCAAAATTACCAAAGGAGCCTGAATCCAAAGCGTGCATATTATTGTTATATTAATGTGCGGGTTAGGTCCTTAGAGTCAACGAATGATATCAAATGGACAAGAGTACATATTCGAAAAAATGAAGCAAACATCAACTAAGAGACGTTTCAACTCAACTTGGCCTCTCAACGCCGCAAATTTTGCAGTGAATAAAAATCTTTTCATACGAAATTCAGTTTGTCCAAGAAATAAAACCGGCAGTTTACGAGCAACGACTTGATTATGCAGATTATTTCTGGCAAAAAGCAGCAAAAAATGATGATTTTATTCATTTCGAATTAAATGAGTTCCTTAATAAGCAAAACTGCAGGATATAGACTACGGAAAATCCAAAAGTAGTTCAACAGCGACAATTACCCACTTAAGGGTAGTGTTTAGAGTGCTTTATGATTAGCCCATATTTTTGTAAAAACAAACATGGTTTCCATCACTGGTGATCGATTTCGGACAGTTTAAAAAAAATTGCGTGGACCACCAGCCGCACGTATGGTTTCAACAGGATGGAGCCACAGCAGAGACTGCCAGGGACACAATAACTTTTTTACGCGACAGCTTTAGTGAACGAATTATTACGCGTACAAGGGATTTTAAATAGCCTCTACGCGCAACGGATTTAACCACTCCAGACTGCTTCCTTTAGGGTTGTTTAAAAATATTATTACAAAATTTCTACATGTTTTATAAAAATATGAGTTACTCTAAATGATAGAATGTCAATTTTAAAAGTTACAAATTGAGATAAAACGTATATCCTTGATTGAACAGACGTTAGCGCTGTTTATCTCAAACATACAACAATGATATACAATGTAATCTATCTTCTTTGGTTAACTACCTACAAGTACAATAAGAAGATCAATGCAAATTCATTCAAATTACATCTATAAGATTGAACATGTTTTGTTCTTATTGGAGCTCCTCAGCAAGTCGCAACAGACTCAGGTATAGAAAATTAGATTAAAAACATTCTCCATTAATATGCTGCATTCAATAATTAAATCTTAAATCAAAAATTATAATAAACTATAATAAACCCCTTGGTTCATTTTAGACCATCCTGTAGTTTACAATTCCCATTACATAAATATTGATTCATAAATGTCAATTGAATTTTATAGTGGAAATTTAATGTGTTGACTAAAACAATAATATAACGCAAAAGCCACACAAAGTATGCAATTTCTCGTTGAAAATTAATAATTATGACGTTGGATTAAAATGACGCTCAAAGGCTTATTTAACACCCTACCTGCTATAATAGACTACATTATAAATTTTTAATCCCTAGGTTTTATCTGCGGCTTTGTTCGTATTGATGTCGCTGCATACGTGTCAAAGACCGATTGCAATACAATATTTAACAATTTTTGGTCCACAAGTTCAGGCCAGAAGCATCAAGAGGTCTTGGTAGACCAGTTGGCCAGCGAAAGTACGTTGGAGAGTGGTCTGAAGAGGTGTAGGTTCGATTCCCACCCAGACAAGAGCATTTTGCTACAGGGGGGGTTTGCTTTTGTCTGGCTCATGGGTGTGTGTGAATGTATAAATGTCTGTATATATAGAAGTACAAAAAGACATTAAAAAAAAAGATCGCAGTACATATTTCAAAGTAATCTGCCAATCTGCCATCATCAATATAAAACAAAAGTTTCTAATTTGTTAAGTTAAATACACACTATGCGTAAAAAGCCAGTGAGTAATGACCTTCTTTATTCTGATAAAAGAAAAATCATATCGATGACACTTGAACGTTTCTCAAAACAATTTAAAAAAATTTAAATCAGTTAAATTATCTGTAAATTTAGAAGTTAAGCATCAGAAAGGCAACATTATGATGGCATCAGTGAAGGGAGGTTGTCACCAAGGGGGTAATTTGTGTCACGCGCATCTGGTAAGACAAACTAATCTATAAGTATGTGAGGCTATATGAGTGCAGATGAGAGGGACTATAGCATAGATTGCCAGTTCAGTAATGCAATTTTGAGTTCTGTGACAAATTACTTTGAACATTTTCATACCCTGTAGTCTCAATTGTTCATTTGTTGTATATTTGATAAAGACGTACCAATCCAAAAATTGATTTATTGTGTATTTGAGACTTCAGTGGTGTTCATAATCATTTTTCTTTCATATGTATATAAAGGTTTTATTGCCCAAGTGTAAATATGTCCATTATTAAACATTATAATAAACCTGTGTTTGTTGTTTTCTGTCCCATAATATGACAGCAAGTCCCTGTCATAAGATAATGCTAATCAGAGTGGCTTTCTTCATCTTAGTGGTAGAAAGAAATAGTTAAACGACAAGGTGGCGCTGAAGTTGCCGTAGTAATCAACATTCTGTTTAGTTCGTTAGATATCCCACCTCTAATCTCAACCAACGACTGGGCACCTTTCTGGAAGACACGAACACATTATCGGAGCAAAAATTCAACCCCGACTTACAATTTTTTTTGCATTTTTGGTGCAAATGTCATAGACACTATTGCTTAACATTTTAATAGCACAATTATTTAATGTTTCGTTCAGTAAAAATCTCTTCAGAGAAACTCTTTAAAGAGAGTATATAATGACCGTCAACGAATCAATAAACACAAACAAAACAAAGATCTATAAAACGCTTATGACAAGAAAACAGTTTAGCTGCCTAGCTTTCCTTGGCAGTATTGGAGAAAACACATTTCTAAATTTCTGTTTTGTTATAAACGTATATCAGTTAAACCTCAACCCTTCAATTTGAATCCATAAAGGGTTCGCAAAAGACCTTTGAAAGGCAGAAAGAGGATCAATACTAAACACACGAATGCAATATCCGCATCAAATTACTAATCCAACCGAGGAAAAACTGTATCGTGGCTGGACCAGCCAACAAAGGATCACGTAGCCATCAATTTAGAGGCGATGCGAAGCGTGCCACGAATACTAGACTCTTTATATAATATATTATATCGACTTTCTTCATTCGATTATGTCTTGATTTACACTTTTCAAAACAGAGAGGAATAAGAGAGAAAAGAAAATAAATTGGGTGATAAATTTCAAATAACTGCTGCACGATTTAAAACTATTTTCATTTTTGAGATTACAAATGACAGAATAATAAGGTGTATAAAGACTACTACTTTTTCAAAGAATATCAAAGGCAATAAACTTTCTACATTGCCGGTTTCAAAATTAATTAAATCTTGCTAACCTGCTGGCTAATCAATGTTAAGATTACTAAGAGTACATAATTTTTCAATAGTCACCAAATCAGCTAGACTGGA
Organism: Lagria hirta; assembly: GCA_947359425.1. NCBI lineage: Eukaryota > Metazoa > Arthropoda > Insecta > Coleoptera > Tenebrionidae > Lagria > Lagria hirta. Next base: position 10,045,154 of record OX375796.1, on the reverse strand, counting down.
GGCAAAAGATCACCACTCCTATTACCGTCTGCCAAAAAGTTGATTAGAAAAGCTTCTTGTTGCAAATATCAATGCTTTCTTACGCCAAACTCTTGCGTTATCTCATTACAATCAAAAGTACAAAATTTTGAAAAACTACAAGAAAGACAGTACATACTTGTTTGTAATATACGAATGAATTCCCAACAGGAAGTAATGACCCAGCCTCATCAATTTTGCTCCTACCAGCAAAAACATATTGCTTATATTTGTATTTGGAATCGTGCAAACTTAGCATTAACCCAGTACTATAGTACTTCTACCAGGCTACTGGCAAAAACTACTAGATTTTTGCTTTAAATCATTAAAACTCTATTTAAATTATTTCCGTGTAAACAATCCGACATATGTAAAACTTGTTGGCAGATCTTTTTCAAAACATTTTTGAATATCCCTAAGGTGTTTGATAAACATCAGTTTCTGACAAAGTAATAGTTTTTTTTTAGTTTAAAGATAACCTCAACTATTTTCTTCCTATCAGAAAAAAAACATCTCTTCTATGTTTCACAAAACTCCGCAAGCTTACTCGCTTTTGATACTACCGCAAAAAAAAATAAGCATTATTTTGAAAGAAAGAAAGTCTAGAATTGGTTGAAACAGGAAGAAAGTGCGCAACAGCAATAAACAAAAAACAAAGAGTAATGAAGTTGGATAGAAAAACCTCTGGTATATAATGTTGAATGAAAAAAATTAAGAATAAAAGCAAAGAAAAAAGCGACCAGGTGTAAAGATTGAACAACAAAAAGAGAAGAATGTAGCATACTTCAAAAATAAATAACAAAAAAAAATGACATAAAAAAAAAGAAAAGTATTATAGAACATGCGAATGAAGGTCTATAGAAAACAAGAAGAAAATGTGTGAAGAGCTAACAGAAAAGATAGAAATATGCAAGAGCAACAAAAAAAGAGAACAATAAAAGAATCAAAGTATCATAAAAGATACAAAAAAATAAGAATGAAAAAGCTACCAAAATATTTAGGGCAAAAAAAATGAAGACAGAACAGAACATTGATAGCAAAATTGAGGTATTTTAGAGAAGGAGAACAAATACTAAGCAGAAAAAAAGATAAAAAGTGCAGATTATGTAAATTAAGTAGAAGGAAAAACGTTATGTACAACAAATAACTTTAAAATTTTAACAAAAAATGTTTTGAAACCAGAAATTTAGTAATAACCCAGTACTATGGTATCATTACCAGACTATTGGCGAGACTACTAAGTTGTTGCTTTTAATCATTAACACCATATTTGAATTGATCCAGTATAATCAATTCGCCATCTGTAAAATTTGTTCTCAAACCTTTTTCAAAGCATTTTTCAATGTGCTTAACACATCAATTTCTGATGTACTCCAAACGCCTACCTGATAAAAAAACATAATGATGTATAGAGAAGACTAGAAATAGTTAGGAAGGAACGGTGTAGCAAAGTCGGAAAGAAAGCGACAAAGTATAAAGGTATAATAAAGAAAAAAAAAGTCACTTACTGCAAAAGTGTGTGACAAAAAAATACTGAGACTGGAGACATAGAAGAGGAAGATGAAAAAGCAAGTGTATAAAAAACTATAGAAAGATTTAGAGCCAAAAAAATGACAGAAAAAAGATTGCTAGTACGGCAGAGAGCACTGTTAATGAATAGAAAAAAAAAGATATAAAAAGAGTAGATTATGTGAAAAAATATATAAAAAAAAATTAAAGGAACAGAAGAAAGTGCTATGCGAAAGAAGAAATAAAGAAATAAAAGTGGGTGAATAATAAAGACAGAAGAAGGAACAGAAGAGATGGGAATAGAATCAAATTGTGAATTAAAAAGAGAAATTAAGTATAACAAACTAGCTTCAAATTTTAACAAAACAATTTTAGAAGACAGCTATAAAATAAGTACTTAAAACAATATAAGAGAAAATTAACTCTGTTATGAAATAGATAAATTTGACTATAAAATGACATAACAAATAAATCAAAATAAAAACAAATTAGTAAAAAACAAACAACTAGAAGAAAGACTAATGTAAACTTTATGTAAATTAAATACATGAAATGAGCAATTTGATATTTTAGCAAGCACATGCTGCTCATCCACATATGGCACGCTAAATTTATTAATATTAAACTCAAACTATAAAACCACACTACATGATACAGCACAAACAGATCGTATGTTTAGAATTAAGCTCATTTTCAGCAATCTGTGCCATCATAGCTGTACTATAGAGATTTTAGCTATTGTATGATGCAATGCAGCTTCCATATCTCGTTTTTTTTTGCACAAAAAAATTGTCAATTTTGCCATTTTAATTTAAAAGAAACATAAGTTATTGAAAAAAATAAAAAAATTACAAAAAATTCTAAGAATTTGTCAAAGAAAGAATGATACCCCTAACGAAATTTAAATTTAATTTAACCACCTTATGAACAAATATTGTAGTAGAATCTGCCCTAGTACCAAACCGAGCTGCTCCGCTATCCTAATAAATCAAAAATGAAATATGAATGCAAAAAATAAAAGAAATAAAGTTCAAATTAAAAGCTTCAAATTAAAAACCTTATCGTCCATTTTAACCTCATTTCTTCTGTAGTAAATACAATAGAGAATAATAAGCTCACAAAAATGTGTTAAAACAAAAACAATCAGATTAAAGTGTGACACCTGACATGTACCAACTTGTTAGATTTTGACAAACATCAATGTAGTAAAAAATACAGTAAATACAAAAAAACATATTTTTGTCCCACATTTTTAAATTAATTTAGAAATAACTTTATCAAGACTTCCGTTGAACGACACCGATAAAAGAGTTACGAAAATAAACTCATGTGTGAGTAATTACAGAGAAAAAGTTCGACATGAAAAAATCGTTCTTTAATGATTTGCTAAAAAATAAGAAGCTGTATGAAAAAAAAAACATACAAAAAAGTCTAGTAATACGAGAGAAGGGTAATATGGTTGGCAAAAAAACACTAAGATTTCAAGCTTTTTCCTTACACGGTGTAAAAAATAGTTATTTACCTTACGAGTTCGGAAAGTAAAATTTCCCACATAGACCATATGTGCGAATGAAAAAAATTTCTTTCCAAAAAAGCTAGATAAATTTTTTTTGCAACAAATATCTTTATATTTTTAATAATAAATTATTTAATTTTTACTTATTTTTCCGTTGGTACTCCTCGTTTTGACAATGCCAAACTATTTCTCTTTGTCAGATTTAATTAACAGTAGCAGTGTATATTAAAACCATAAAAAAACTTTAACAATAAAATTAAATTTTTGATCAGAAGGTTAAGTTGAGGTTAAGATTAACAGGGATATTGCACTGCGACCTTTCTGATCTATTGTGCTCCCTACATTTACTAACACCCATAGCCGACAAAAGCAATCCTATTTTTAGAAAAGACTCACGCTTGGCCAGGCTCTGAACGCACTATTGTCAAGCACCTGGTCACCGAGCCACTTGATCAGACGGTTAGTTTTACAGAAAGTCACTGAATTCTCAAACCAGTCTCGTAGCTAAAACAAAGATAGTAAAAAATGTAAGAGAATTAATGAATCCCCAGGTGAAAAGTCTAAAATGTTGTAAAAGAACAAAAGGATTACAAAAAATAAAAAAAAAATTTAACAAAAAAAAACCCAACTTCAAAAAATAAAAAAATGCAATAAAAAGTATAAAATAATTACGTAGACTTGTTAAAAAACGATCAAATTATTTGAATACTATTAATATACAATTATTGTTATTTCTGGAGTCGGTGTCAGTCAAGGTAAATTTGTATAAGGTTGTGTATATTATGATATACTAATCTTAATTAAGCATACACAATATATAAACTACTAAACGCTACGCACAAGCGAGCAGACGCAGGCGCTTATCTTACCTTGATTGACACCGACTCCAAAAATAACAATAATTGTACATTATAGTATCCAAATAATTTAATTGTTTTACAAGCATTTTTTTATTTTTTAAAGTTTTTTTTTTGTTATTTTTTTTTGATTTTTTGATTTTTAGTGTGTTCGATCACCATTATATGTTTGAAAGAGCTCCGTTTGAATGAGACAAACTAAGAAAGGGAGAAACATTTATCTCAAAATAGAAAATCTACTGTACTTAACATTTAATTAATTGATATTTATTTTACACGAATTTATTTATGGTTTACGCTTATATAAGTGAAATTTATCAAGAGGACAATTTTTCTTGATATTGTAATACATTATTAAACACATGAAACAACATAAATAATAATATTCAAATTGCTTAAATTAATTGAAATATATTTTTTTAATTTTTTACAAATTTTTATAATAAATTATTATAAGTGCAAAAATATATGTCAAAAAAAGTATTAATTAGAATAACTTAAAAACTACTGATCAGATCTTGATCAAATTTAAATAGGACCAATTGGAAAGCACCAGCTTCCAAATGAAAGACTTTCTTCTTCTTTCGTGACTTATTTGCGTTAGAAGACAGTTGTATAATAAATAGCCATAATTGATTCAAATTGCTTAAATTAATTGAATAAAGAAACTATTATTTAATTATATTTGAAGTACTTTTTTTAATTTCTCACAAATTTTCATAATCAATTGGAAGTGTCAATAACATATGTCAAAAAAAGCATTAATAAGATTAATAACTTAAAAACTACTAGTTAGCTCTTGATCAAATTTAAATGAGACCAAATGGAAAGCACCAGCTTCCAAGTAAAAAAGAATCATCAAAATCTGTTCTCCCAGAAAAAAATTCTGAGGTAACACACATATAAAAAAATACAGTCAAATTGAGCACCTCCTCCTTTTTTTTGAAGTCGGTTAAAAAAGGGAGCGAGTAGAAAGCATAAAATAAAAAAAAGTAAAAACATATCAGGTACATAGTACCTAACGCTTTACTGTAAAAATACTTTGCATAGTCTACAGCAAAACCCCCTAAAATTCATTGCACAATTGGTTCACCTTAGACATTAAAAATGAAAAACAGAAATATTCTTGGCAGAAACGATTCAAATTAATACTTTCCCAACCCAATTTAATGTAAAACCTTTGATGGAAAAGCTAAAAACCAAATCTTGTACAATTTTTTGTGTGTCAAGATTCTCTCAATTTTCCTAAACAAACTGAAAGAAAATGAAGGTTTCAGGTAGGGATCCAATATTTGACATAAAAGAAAAATGAAAATTTTCTGTTGACACTTCTCCTTCTCCCTAATTCCATTAAAGCCCTCTCTCTTCGTACACACACACATGTTAAAATCTATTCTTTCAAACACTATATTTCCATCGTCGTCCAGAAAGTCCCGAAAAAAAAATAGGATATCACAGATCGGGGCGCCAGTGACAATGGTAGAGCTTGCGTACTGCGCCCTATCGATTGGGCCCCGCTCGCAGACTCCTGGTGGAAACGTGACCTCGAGCTTTCTGCAGTTGAGATTCGTGCGTTCGCGAAAACGCCGAAATTTGTGTTTGTGCTTTTCCACTGCCTTACGTCCGTCACTAACCGACCAAAAAAAAAATTTTTTTCTTTAACTGCATTTGCAGAGACTAGGGAAGTGATGTGGTAAATTCATTTCTGTCACCAGGAAAATAGAGGAAATTTTTCTTGAGATGTCATTGCAAAGAGACTGAGTGACGATGGCACGGGGTGAGCAACATTTTCATGCTTTTCTCAACTTTTCCCCATTACCAAAACCAAATTTCGCTGGCTTAATGAAATTGAACTACTTTGTCAAAAAACTTACTACAAGTCCTCGAAAAGAAAAAAGTCATTACTTTTGAGGCTTTTCAGACATAATCAAGAATTATTGACTCCGAAGAGTTGGGTTTATGGACGTATAAAAATAATCTAATCAGAGATCCCGAATTATTTGATCGAATCGAAAATTCCCATCGGGACATTTAAATACATTTTTTAAGCTGGATCATACCATAAATTTCTATCTTTCCATTGATTTTTGTTTCATATAACGTTCTCTTCCTGTTCCATTGAAATTACTCTTAGTTGTTAGTTTCTTTTCTTTTATTTATAACATTTTGTATCCTCTTTTATACTGTTTTAGTTGACATCTATTCATTAAATTTGTAGCTTATAAATGATTATGTTTAGAATAGTTGTTTTCTCGGCCCTTATCCCGACTAGTACTATAATTTTTGACTGTAAACGCCAGCTAGCAAGAGTTATAAGCGGACATTAACGCAAGATTGAGCCGTATAGTTATTCAAGCAGTTTTACTATGAATAAATTAGGCAAAACAAAATGTAGCCCCTGATAACATATATTTTATAAAATTTTTGGCATTTTATTAAAAAAATAATTTAAATCTAAACGAGTTATTTCTGTATATTCATTCTAAGCGACGTTCCAGGTGTTTTTTAGGTGACACGTTAATATTCAATTATCGTAAAAAATTATTAAAGCTTTAGATATTTATACTATGTTAATTTGTTAAATTTTTAAAATTGATAATTCTCATTAAATAATGCCTTGAACGCATACGCCATTATAATTTAAACCCATCTACATTATTATATTAAAACACCGGTAAGCGTTGTTAACGCCTCTTCTAAACTCATTAAATGCGTTAAAATTAAACGTTTTGACATGAAACGCCTAAATTGTTAATAAGGTGACACATTGTAGACCCTTTACACTAGACTCTTTATATATTTCTTCAAATAGGTTCCAATAATCAAAAAATGTATAATTTATCTTTCAAAAATTGATAATTTAAAAATATTTCCTTAAAAGAATTTTACAAATACAAATAGAAGATGATAAGAGGTTCCAGATGTCATTATATTATTATCGCTTAACACTTTATTGCTTTACCTATAATCTTGGAAATCAATTTGAATCTATTATTGAAAAATGAAGCTTTGTGTGTTCACTTAAGTTCTCTACAAATGGAAGACTTTTTAATAAATTTACGAAAAAATGTTGTACTTTATAAAAAGTTCTGCATGGTCTAAAAATCTAAAACCTAAAATATGATCATCAGATAAAAATTGTTTAGCCGGATACGAGGCTTTTTGAAAAATAGCCTGAATTCTGCTCAAGAGCAGTCGTTTTATTTAAAAAAAAAACAACAATTTTGATTAGAGAAGTATTATTTATTATATAAGTGATATTTCAAACATCTTCCACAATATACAATTAGGTCCATTCAACGGCTTTACTAGTATTGAGCTTTTTTATGCTTTCATTTTTCCCTTATTTTCTTTCAGTAATTGTTTTTATCCTTTGTAAGCGCTTCTGCCTCTCTCCGATCTGGTTTTTCCCCTTAGATACTTATTCACCTCATCGTTCCATTTCGTCTTTAGCCTGCCCTTTGTAGACTTTTTAGATTTCCTCATTTTCCATATTTTCTTTAGTTTTAAATTTAACATTCTGCATATTATATGACTAAACCATCTCAGCGTATTTCCACATATTTTCTTCGACTGCTTTTTCTTTTATTTTAATGTTTGGTATTTTGTTTTTTTCTTTTTGATTTACGTGGTCTGCTACTGGTATTCCCAAGTACTTTAATTGTTTAATTTGTTCAAGCTCTATATCCTTCACTCTGATATTCACGCATTCCTAAATATTTAATTTTTATTATTTCAATTTGTAGATGTTTTTTGCTCAACACGTCGCACTTTCTACCAAAGTTCAAATTGTTCTTTTTTCTCTTTACAATTCTTCCATGGTTATAGATTCAGTACTTTTATTTGTATTGTTTCTTGATATTATTGTATTCATCGAATGCCTCCCATACTTTCTCTTTTCTCTTCTAATCTTGAAGTATTTTTCGCATTATTTCATCTTCATCTTTATTTATTATTAGTCCTTTATGCTTATTTTTGATGTAGCTAATTTCCCTATTATTTTTTTTTCTATTATTTCTTAAGACTCTTTCGTTTCCTGTAATTTATGTCCAAATTTTTCTCAAGTTTCTTGCTTTATTTTTAGTGCCCTATTTTTAACCGACTTCAAAAAAAGAGCGACGTTCTCAACTCGACTGTATTTTTTTTATTTGCGTTACTTCCTAACTTATTTCTGAGTGAACTGATTTTGATGATTCTTTTTTTATTTAGAAACTGGTGCTTTCCATTCGATCCCATCTAAATTTAATCAGAATCTGACCTGATGTTTTTAAAATATTCTTATTAATGTTTTTTTTGACATATATTTTTGACACTTCAATTGATTACAAAAATTTGTGAGAAATCAGAAAAATGTTTCCATATAATTAAATAATAGTTTATTTATCTAATTAATTTTAGCAATTTGAATCAATTAAAGCTATTTTTTATACAAGTGTCTTATAAGGCAAAAAAGTCACAAAAAACTGTTTAGCCGCGAGAGCTTGCTTGAGTGGCCTAATTTTTTTTTGAGTGACTTATTTGCTCTTAAGGCACGAGTACAATACATAGTTTTATCCAACATCTCTATCTGTAAGAGATCTTCAAAAATCATCAAAACCCAAAAATTTTATATCTGCAAAGATTAGTAGTAGTCTATGATTTGGTTGCCATGTTGTTGTTGACAATAAACCTATTATTTGTGAAAAATTTTGCAAACAAACTGTTTAGGCGCTTGTAACATTGTTGAAAACGAAAAAAAATAGTTCTCTTCCTGGAAAAACTGCGAAAGATGTGGAAGAAGTCACATCGAGTTTGCTATCCAAGAAGTCCAGAGCCGCTTATTACAAAGAATTGAGTGAGTTCAATAACTAGAAACAAGAAAACGATCCTAATGGGATTGTTTCTTCAACGCCAAAAAAAGATTCGCGGTCTCTTCAATGTGGGTGAAATACTGCATGTTATGATCGAGATTAAAGCTTCACGAAATAACAGGTAGTTTACAATATGGCGAGCTTTTTTGAAAGAGAGCATATTCAACAGTTTCTAGCAGAAGCACAAATAAAAAATATTTGGTGTTGAAAGTAGACCGATTTTGTTATTATTTTTATTTATCTTTTAATATAAATGTTAAAACTTTGAATTTTATTTAAATTATATTAGAACAGTTGTATTATTGATTCATACAACCACTTGTGTTTTTAAGACCCCATAATTCAATCAAAAACATCATTTTTATAACGTCATAATATTTCATTAATAATTCTTGAATATTTCCCACAAAGTTTCTATATCATATTGTCATAGATTAATTGCCACGTTTAGCTGTTTTTTTAGATATTTTTGTTGCACTTTCTTCTATCTTCTTTTTGTACAATTTAATTCTCTTTTGTGCTTGTTTTTTCTCTTCCTTTAATTATCAGCTTTAATTCAACCAGATAGTAATCATTTCCTATTTCTTGTCCTCTCTTTATTGTTGTGTCTTTTATTTTATTAAATAGAGTTTTTGTTACTATATAACGCAATCTATTCTAGACTATTCTTTTCGATTTGGCTCCACCCTTGTTTATTTTGCGGTGTTTCTATGTTGATGAAACTTTGTGTCTGATAAATAATTTGTTTTCTATACATAATTCTAGACATTTTATTTCATTCCTTGTAAACAGCCTCTTCGTGACTTAATTTAATCATATAAAATTAAAACGTCTACAATAGACGCTTTTTATTGCAAGCTCCCATTTAATTTGACCATTAAACTGATTAAGCTAAAATTTTGCATACATATTGAGTTGGAATGACAATGCATGGTTAGCTATGTGACGTCATTTTAAATCAAAATAGCAGACTTCTACAGATAATAGACCAGTTATTTTGTAAACAAACCATCGAATTAAAAGATTTTACTGGAAGAAATTTGAATTTATAGCAAAAATATTGCTTAAAAACATATTTGTCATTAAATTTATTTTTTTAAATATAAATAATACTTATTATTTTTATCTTAAAAAAGCTTCCAAAGACACCGAAATAAGTAAATTTGTATGTTAAAACGTTTAAGCCGAATGGAAACTGTGTTTTAGTATTACGCTATAATGTTAAGTTTCCTCATTAAAACGACATTGCAATTAATTGAAAATTAGTGTATTTACAAAACAATATACATTATTAAGTGTATCATTCAAACTCAGTCAATTACATTATGAATAACAATTTCAGCAGCCTTAAACTGTTAATTAGATTAGAACATTAACAGATAAACACTGTTAATTACGAAAATAATGCAATTTATCATTTTAGCATAAAACAATACTAAACTACATACAAAAATAGTCTGTAAAAATAATTTTACAATAAAGATGTTAACCAGCTGGTAATTTAAGCAATTGTTTTAATAACGCCGCTAATAACTTCCTTTGTTAAAAAGGTGATGTTAAATCAGTCACACAAAATCGCACGAAAATCGGTTTTTGTGCAGGACGTCTTCTCGCCATCACATTCGGCGAAAACTGTATTAAATAAACTAAATTTATTCAAAATAAAGTACTTCTACTGCAAGTTGGTAAGAGAGTTGAGTGCTTTGCAAATTTTGGGTGATGTTTCAGCATTTTGTCAGAGTTATAATGTTTTTTTAAAATTATAATTCAATTGGTACCTATAAATAGACAAAAACACAGACACTTATAGAACATAACACCTCTTCATTTTTGTTGGGGATTAAGCAATAAAAGTCTAACAAAAGGTTTTGAAACTAATGACTAAATCGCCAAACTAAATTTACAGAAATAGAAAAATGTGAGATCCTTATGTTAAGAAGCAGTAGCAATAGTTATATCTTTAACTTTGAAACTTTATTTACTGCTGAAGTTCCAGTTTCATAGAATTAAATAAAATTTTAGATGCTTTTTTTATATAATTTGTCTGCTAATGTTCAATAACGAAGCTGAAAACAATAAACTTCCAAAATCAAAACCTAGAATGTCAGCTGTCACCAATATAACAAAGCTAAATGTTACCACAATCAGTTTGATAATAGGATCCATTATTAAACCACTTTAGATTTAATAATGAATTCGATTATAACGCATGTATATTTATATACACTAAAATATATTTTTAGCTTTCTATCACGAGACAGACTCTCCGTTAAAATAAAATCTGGAAATCTTTAAAATAATGAGAACTTTCAAAACAACGCTAAATTTTAAAACATTTTGCTATTTAAGCTATTTATAATAAATTGAATGTTTCCTAATCGACTAAAGACACTTACTAGATGACAAAATCCAATTTTCATAAAACTTAAGCATTATGAAGTATAATAGAAAAAGATAAAAATTCAGTATGCTTTTAGAATATACTTTGAGGCTTGTAGTATTAACGAGAGGAACAATTTATATTATCAGCCTAAATCTAGTAAAGAGCAATTTACGTTGAATTTGCCTCAACAAGTCACACATGTATCCTAATTTATTGAGCAATCAGCAATAGTTACAACTGATATTGAACGTTATGGAAGAGGATCCTATAGACAAATTAGCTAATTATCTTCTGTGGCAATTATATCGTTGCTCTAATATGTGTATTCCTTTGATATTTATTCCATGTATTAACGTCTCTTTGAAAGGAAAATTTAATTACGTAAAGCTTTTATATTTTTATGACAAGGCAGAAACGACGATAATTTGATATGTCTCTTTTTTTATGCTTGGATTTTATTAGGTTTTGTTGTAAGAGCAATTCTTGACGTTTAATGAAATTTGAGAAAATTTTAAAACAAATACAAAAGTGAAGAAAATTCTAAACCGCCAGGCTCAAAAGACACACCAGTTTTAAAATGACAAAACCAAAAACCAAACAGAATAATAAAAACCGAGAAAACATAGAAAAACTATAAAACACTATAAAGAAAACGATTGTAAAAATGAAATAAAGACAAGTCACAAAAACATAAAAATAATCACAAAAAGTTAGATAGATGAAATAAAACATAAACTATTAAGACAGTATAGTAGTGCAATGGTCGAGGAAACAAAAAAATATGAAATAAATCTCTTTTTTTTTCTTGACTGGGTATCTTCAAAAGCATAAAAAAAAGTACTAAGTTCATATTTTGTAATAAAAGTCACCAAAAGTAAAAGTCCTGAATTAAAGTGTTCTTGTCTGAAAAAATACTTTATATCTCTATATCAGCTATTGTTTGGTTACTATAATAGTGTCCATTGGATTGCAAACATTGACAGTGAAAACTAACCAAGTGCAGCTAGTGGTTTTTGTTTCTACAAAATGTCAGAATACAAATTCAAATGCAAGCAAAATCCTTCAATTCCAGAGATAGTGAGGTTATGTGAGTTTTCCTACTGTCGAGCAGTTTTCACACGACTCGCAAGCAACTACTAAAAAGCAGTATCTGGATTATAGCAAAAATGTAAAAAAAAAACCGGATGAAAAAAATAAGCAACCAGATTATTTATAACTTATAAAAAAACTTTTCGAAAAAACTACAACTTGGCGTTTTTTAAGCCTAAAAAGGTCTATGTCAGATATGTGAGAACTATAATAGATACAAGCCGGAAAAAAACAAAAGTTTGGAGAAGCTTATCAAAGCCATCAGATCAGAAAAACTGAATGTTATGCGGAGAAGAAAGATGACAAAGAAAAAGCAATCAATGAGCCGAATTTTGTAGCTGTAACGTTTGATCTGCAAGCAGTTCTACAAATTACGTCTTCAGACGTGGGCCAAATGTAATTGTAGGAAACTCTGTATGTTGTACAAATTAACCATTCACGAAGCTGCCTCGCTTAATGACGCTTTTCGTTTTTCCTGAAATAGTTAAACAGGAAGAGAAGTAGTGCTGAAAACGGTACCTGTCTTTTAGAGTACTTCAAAAATATCCCTTCACTTGTAACAGAAGCTCCATTGTTCTCTGACACATGTAAATAACCAAATCGTAGCCGCACTAATGACGCTTTTGTTTTTGCTTAAATGAGTTAAATGGAAAGAGAGGCAGTGCTAAAAACGGTATTGTCTATGAGAGTACTTCAAAAATATTCTTCCACATATGGCAGAAGCTTCAAGACGAGAACCAAATCGTAGCCAATAGCGCTTTTGTTTTGCTGAAATGAGTTAAATGGAAAGAGATAAAGTGCTAAAAACGGTACTGTCTTTTAGAGTACTTCAAAAATATTCCTCCACATGTGACAAAAGCTTAATTTTTTTCTGACACATGTGGAGAACCAAATCGTAGCTAGCCGCATTAATGGCGCTTTTGTTTTTGCTGAAATAAGTTCAATGGAAAAAGAGATAGTGCTAAGAACGGTACTGTCTTTTAAAGTACTTCAAAAATATTCCTACAGATGTGACAAAAGCTTTATTGTTCCCTGACACATGCAAAGAACCAAATCGTAGCCGCACTAATAACGCTTTTGGTTTTGCTGAAATAAGTTAAATGGAAAGAGAGGCAGTGCTAAAAACGGTATGGTCTATGAGAGTACTTCAAAAATATTCTTCCACATGTGGCAGAAGCTTCAAGACGAAAACCAAATCGTAGCCAATAGCGCTTTTGTTTTGCTGAAATGAGTTAAATGGAAAGAGAGGAAGTGCCAAAAAGGGTACTGTCTTTTAGAGTACTTCAAAAATATTCCTTCACATGTGACAGAAGCTTCATTTTTTTCAGACTCATGTGGAGAACCAAATCGTAGCTAGCCGCACTAACGACGCTTTTGTTTTTGCTAAAATAGTTAAATGGAAAGAAAGAAAGTGCTGAAAACGGTACTGTTTATTAGAGTACTTCAAAAATATTCCTCCACATGTAACAGAAGCCTCAGTGTTCTCTGACACATGTGGAGAACCAAATCGTGACCGCTCTTCTCTTTAAGTTATGCACAAATTGTTTGAAATTAAGGAGCGACAAGGCTTAAAATCAAGGCATCGTTCTATTAAGAAATCAAAAAAGTTTGTTTCAACGTATACCTTGCAGGATTGGCTGACTATTTTTGGATTAACACAATCTACGAACGAATCAGTTCACTTATAATACAAATCCATTAAAATTTACAGATTTTGTTAATTTAAAACAGTTAAGAATAGAACTAAAGACACAACGAATCAGGCTGTTGCTATAAAAACTAGTTGTTAATAAAAAGTCTAAGATACACTAAAGAAAATCCTGAGACAATTCTATTTAAGTATAGACAATGTACTGAATATTATACGTATTTGGCAAAGAAAGACTACAAACTGTATCATAGCTACTCAAAAAATTGTACGTCAAACCACTACCAATTAGCATCTAGAAGAAAAAAGATTTTAAAACTACAGATAAAGAAAACCTTGTGTTGGTTGAAATTCCTGATTCAAAAAATCATCAACCAACAAGTTTCTTATTGTGGATAATGAAAACCTTAAATGCTTGGAATTATTTAGAAAATATGTGAGTCTGAGACCACAGAATATGGAAAACAGTAGATGCTTTCTGAGGTTTTATAATGAAAAGTGCTGTAATAAACCAGTTTGGCAAAATATTGTACGTAAGATTCCTTGTGAATTTCAAATTTAAATATACCGAATGCCGAAAAATATACTGGGCATTGATTTCGCCGAACCAGTGCCAACAGTAGAGCTGACGTTCTGCAACTTAAAAGAGCTAGAGGATGCCAAATGTTGAAGTAATAATGAAGATGATGCCACTTCCTCGTCTAATCTGAAATGGGCATCGACTTTATGCCATAAACCTTTTAAATCGATGTTTAACATAAATACACTGATTAACTGTCAATTTCATATTAATTTAAATTAAAACAACCCTTAAAATGCTCAACGTTTATTCTGTTGTCTTACTGAGTTGGTTTCCCTGGTCAAATTCCTTCACACATCATGAATACCACACGTTGGTATTTAAAAATACTTACAGTACTAATAGTACCAGTAGTACTGTAACTAAAATATTTGTAACTGTACTGTAACTTACGAAGCAGGTATTGCAAAAACATTGTTTTACTTATTATTTGTAAGATTAGCCGTTTTCGAGACAGCTCCGAGCTGTAATCAACAGAGATAATTGACTGCGCATTTTATAATTTGTCACAAATCTCTTCAATTCAAAGTACACCAAAAAAAAATATAGAGAAAAAAATCAAATTAATTAAAATGTAGAGCATATATCCATCAAATTAAAAAAGTTTATTGTTCGCAGTGAGTTTTCTGAGGATAATTTAGTATAGCGCAAAGCAAAGCAATCTTGAAACGACGACGAGTACACGGTGCGTTTAATGAGTTAACTAGTTCGTTAGCTTTCCTAATAAGAAGCCGTCCTTCTTGCAGGAGAGCAGTTAACTGCTTACACAAATGTACTTTAAAGTGTTTTGAAGGGTTGTTTATTCAAAATATGAAAGTGAACCGCCTTTACTTCAGGGAATATACTTCCATAATAGACGAGAGTACTTACACGATTTAACTAAATTAGAAAATTATATTTGCATATCATGTCAAAAAAAAAAAGTTTCTTAGGTTATGAGCCCAGAAAAACTTCTATATTATCTGTAGCTCTTAAAGTGACATAATTGGGAACACTATTGTAGCTTGCAACTTACTGAATTTGAAAAATGTTTTCAATTAGTTTCTGCCGAGTTGAACATAATTCTAAATACTAGCAAAATACTGTTCAGCGAAACCGCAAAACCGAAACAAATGTCTTCGTTGAAACCGTTATGTTGACTTCTAAGAACGCTATTTCCGATGGTAAAACCTGCAAACACGTAACTTTTCAAATTTAGAATCGGAAATAAAGAAACAAAACAATAGTCGTTTGTGAATTGTGACTATTTTCAGTTGAAAATTCTGTTTCAAATATTGAAAATCAGAAGTCGTATTACAAAACGATAAAGTTTCAGAAGTTTACCGCAATGTTGAAACTGTCAGCTTAACTTTAAAAGTAAATTAAACCATTTCTCTGCTTTGACGTGGTTTTCTTATAAAATGACTTGTGATATTGCGAATGAAATCACTAAATATAGCTTTTTAAGTCACTATAAGATTATCGGTTAGTTTATTTAGTTCAAGAAACTAATTTTAAAGATTTTGAAACTGTCAACTTTTAATCAATTATTGTTGACATAAATATTCTGAACTGCCTAATTTGTAAAAAAATTGTAAAAACTGTCTAATTTGTAAAAAATGATAAGAAAAACCAAAAAATTTGAAGTTTTAACGCAGCTCGAAAATGATTGATTTGTGTAAGACGTGAACAAGAAATGTTCAAAATCAGAGAAAACTTAATATTAATCTAAGTAGTTAATTTGTTATAATAAAACTCATACTCATTATGACAAACAAACAAAAATATTATTATGTAAAACGACCACAATAAAATTAAAATAAACCAAAAAAACTGAAAGAATCATCAAAATCGGTTCACCTAGTCGAAAGTTCTGAGGCAACAAACATAAAAAAACAGTCAAATGCGAGAAGAATAATGGAAGTATGCTGAAAAAAACGGAAAGAGTTCAAAAGATTGAAAAAAAAACAATAAAGTGCAAGAAGAGTTGATAAACAAATATTAAAACAGACAAAGACAAATAAGAATTACAGAAGCATAATATTGAAAAATAGTCAAACAAATTATCAAAGTACAATATAAGAAAATAAAATAAAAATACAAGATGTCTCTTCTTGACTTAGTCTCCAAATTTGAAACAAAATTTCTCAAAAGTTATTTACCAATTAAACTTCTGGTTTGTTAAAAATAGGCATAAAATTTATCTAGCCAAAAAAATAAATGATAAATAATATTTTATAGATTTATCATTTTATAATGATAAATAGTTAAAAATACATAAAAGTATAAAGCTAAAAAGGTAACGCCAAAAATCCTTTCTCAAAACAGAAAAAAAATTTAGTTAAGAGAGGCAGCTAGAAGAAGACACATAAAATATAAGAAGCCAAATGCGAAATGGAGAATGCAAGTTTGCTGACAAAAAAGCGGATGGAGTTTAGAAAAGCGGAGCAGATTAGAAAAAATACATAATAAAATGCAAAAAGAGTTGATAAACAAAGATTTAAACAAAGACAAATAAGAATTACAGAAGCATAATATACAAAGTTAATCAAACCAATTATCAAAGTACTATATAAAAAAGAAAGAAAAAAAATGATGTAACTATAAGAAAAGATAAAACAGTTACTAGCGAAAAAACAAACTGTCTCTCCTTCGCTTACTCTTCGAATTTTTGTCAAAATGTCTCAAAAGTCAAGTACCAACTAATCTTTTGGTTTATTAAAAATAGGCATCAAATGCTTGCTTATAGCCAGAAAAATAAGTGACATTTTTAAAAATCCAACGACTGCTACATGTTTATTTTCACAACAAAAATATAAAAAAAATATAGAGATGATAAAAATACAAAAAGTATAGAAAAAAAGTGATGAAGCTAAAAAGGTAACGTCGCAAATACATTTTAAAAACAAAAACACAAATAGAGAGAGGCAGTTAGATGAAGAGTAATGAAATGAAATATAAAAGCCAAATGCGAGAAAAAGAATGCAAGTATACTGAAGAAAAATCGTATGGGTTCAAAAAATTTGAAAAAAATAAACAATGAAATGCACGAAGAGTTGATTAACAGAAATTAAAAGATAGACAGATAGAACGGAAAATAAAACTACAGAAGCATACTATTAAAAGATAATCAAACAAATTGTCAAAGTGCTATATAACAAAAGAAAATGAGAAAAATATAAATAAAAAAAAAACTGTTAAAAAATACATAAGAAAAAATATACAAAATTGATATTCTAAAAACAGAAAAATAAAATGAGAGAGGCGGTTACAAGACGACTAATGAAATACACAAGCCAAATGCGAAAATGAGAATGCATGTCTGCTGACAAAAAAGCGAATGTGGTTCAAAAGATTGGAAAAAAACACGCAATAAAGCGCAAGAAGTGTTGATAAACAAAGATTAAAATGATACCATAAAAAGATAAGCAAACATATTGTCAATGTAAGTACTATAAAAGAATAGAAAATAAGAGAAAGACCAAAATATTTACAAGATTTAGATGTGGCAATAAAGAGCGAAACATAAAACAGTTACTGGCAAAAAAACAAGATGTCTCTCCTTGACTTAGTCTCCAAATTTGAATCAAAATTTCTGAAAATTTATCTACCAACTAAACTTTTGGTTTGTTAAAAACAGACATTTTATCCTTATAGCAAAAAAAAAATCCACCAACTGTTCCTTAAATAATTTTAAAGAAAAAAATTTTTAGGAAAATGATGTCGCTTGACTATTTGATATAAAGAATAATAAAGCGTAAAATAGTGAGAAAATACCGCGTAAAAATAAAAAAAAAAATGAGTTAAAAATAAATAGAAAAAAGCGATGAAGCGCTAAAAACGCCGCAAAAACATTCTAAAAACAGAAAAAGAAAATTGAGAGAAGCGGCTAGAAAAACACTACTGAAATATAAAAACCAAATGCGAGAGTATGCTGAAGAAAAAGCTAATGAAGGTAAAAAGATTATATAAAAAAAAACAATGAAGTAAAAAAAGAGTTGATAAATAAAGATTAAGACATAGACAAATAACAATTCGCACATTTTTACAACTTGCCAAAAAGATTGTTTATTAAATCTCAAGAGCTCTTCCTACCACCAAGTGGTCATCATCAGGAAATGAATAAATCTGAATTATTATTTGCTTAATTTTACCGGGTTTAAGGAATTTTTGTGGGTTTTTCTACATAATCCGACCAAAGAGCGGAACAAAGAAGCGTTATTTTTGTTAAGAGCATTTGCTTTATTTTAATGGATTGCGATGAATTCAGCGGCATCTAAATATCTATAGTTATTTATTTGCTTAACTAATTGATAAGTAATGATGCGTAAAATCTTCACAAAAAAGAGCGTGGAAGAAAAAAAAAGTTAAAAATATTAAGCTATAGAAGTAACGCCGAAAAAACATTTAAAAAATAATTGAAAGAGATCTAGAAGAAGACTAATAAAATATAAAAGCTAAATGCGAAAAGGAGAATGCAAGTATGCTGACAAAAAAACGGATAGAGTTAAAAAGAAAAAAATAAACAATGAAGTGCAAGAAGAGTTGATAAACTAAGATTATAACACAGACAAATAAGACAGAAAACAGAATTACAGAAGCATAATATAAGAAGATAATCAAACAAATTATAAAAGTACTATTTAAAAAAAAAATATGAAAAAGAGAAAAATATTTGCATCGCAGTGAAGTGAATGCAACTAGAAAAATTAGAAAAAATTAAACAATAAAGTGCAAAAAAAGTTAATAAACAAAAATTAAAACATAGTCAAGTAAGACAGGAAATAGAATTATAGAAGCACAGTATAAGCAGATAATCCAAACAAATAGTCAAAATGCTATATAAGAAAAAAAAAAGAATTTGGGTGGCAATAAAGAGAGAAATACTGGCAAAAATACAAGCTGTCTTCTCCTTGGTTTTTAATCTCCAAATTTAAATCCAAATTTCTCAAGAGTTATGTACCAACTGAACTTTAGGTTTGTTAAAAATATACACGAAATGCTTATAGCCAAAAAAAAAATTATTAATCTTTTCTAGAGTCTAACGTCATTTAGATATTTACACAGAAAAAAATATTTGAAAAATGTTTAAGAGAAAAATGATGCTGCTCCACTATTTTGAGAACAAAAAATTGAAAGAGGCGACGAGAAAAAGACTAGTAAAATATAAAAACTAAATGCAAGAAAGAGAATACAACTATGCCTAAGAAAAAGTAAATGCAGTTCAAAAAATTGCGAAAAAGTAAACAATAAAGTGCTAGAGTTGATGAACAAAGATTAAAACATTGTCAAATAAGACAGAAAATAGAGTTATAGAAGCATAGTATAAGAAGATAAACAAATAGGCAAATTGCTATATAAAAAAAAATTTAAATAAAAAGAGAAAAATATTTGAGGGGCAATAAAGAGAGAAATACTGGCAAAAAGACAAACTGTCACTTCTTAGTTTAGTCTCCGAATTTCAATCAAAATTTCTCAAAAGTTATGTAAAAACTAAACTTTTGGTTTATTAAAAATAGACATCACATAAATACCAAAAAAAAATTATTAATATTTTCTAGAGTCTAACGTCATTTAGATATTTACACAGAAAAAATTATTTTAAAAATGTTTAGGAGAAGAATGATGCTGCGCCACTATTTGCTAAAGAGTAATGCGGCGTGACATAATGAAAGAAAAGATTGTAAAAAATACATAAAAAAAAATAAAGAAGCTATAAGAGTAACGCCGCAAATATATTCTAAAAATAGAACAAAAAATTAAGAGAGGCGGTTAGAAAAAGACTAGTGAAATATAGAAGCCAAATGCAAGAAAGAGACTGCAAGTACGCTGAAGAAAAAGTGAATGCAGTTCGAAAAATTGGAAAAAAATAAACAATAAAAAAGACAAAAAGTTGATAAACAAAGATTAAAACAATGACATAATCAAATAGAATTATAGAAGCATAGTATAAAAAGAAACAAATAGTCAAACGGCTATATAAGAAAAAAAAATATAAAAAGAGAAAAATATTTGCGTGGCAATAAAGAGAAAAATACTGACAGCAAAAAGACAAGCTGTCTCTCCTTGGTTTAGCCACCGAATTTGAATCAAAATTTTTCAAAAGTTATGTACCAACTTATTTTTTCGTTTGTTAAAAATAGATATAGCCAAAAAAGTGATAATTAATATTTTCTAACGTAAAAACATTTTGGAACGGAATATTCTTAAGCTATCAAATACTAGCAGAATGTAATTTTATTCAGGAAATTTAATTTTACTAAATTTAAATTAGGCCACATTCTATATTTTCCTTTGTGAACTCCATCCAACCAGCAACATTCTATTATATATTGATATTTCCGTTCAGCTTCTGAAATTATCAGATGTCGCTACAAATTGCCATAATATGCAGCATCAAATTTGCATATTTAACTCTATTTGAAACATTAGATAAACATAATTAAAAGCGCTAATCAAAAAACAAATACTCATTTTAATTAAAAGCCAATTAATGGAGATCACCTGTCAGGCGTTGAATGGAGAATTTGAATTTATTAATGCAACGTCTGTTGCCAATTGTATGAGCGAGCGTCAATCAACTATTTCATTTCAAATTTAATAAAGTTCTAAATGTATTGATTGCTATTTAAAATCATCTGAAAATGGTCCTTCGAACCGAACACAAAAAATGTAATTTCATTCATAAACCACGAGAAAAGTTGTAACATTCATTAAATCTCAATTTTTAAATAATCTGAAAAGCCTGGCACATTGAAAACTTGTTTTCTTCCAATTTTTTTTTTTATTCCAATTCCTCTTACGACTGATAGGATTAGCCTCCAGGTTGCAATTTATATTGGATTTTTTGCGCTTGGAGTTACAGTAATGTTCTCTATGATTGTTTTTTGTGAGAGAAGCCGTTTATATTGAAACTCCCAGCAGGTTTATAACAAACCAAACTGATCGATTCCGAATTTTACTTATTGATAAACTTAAAACGCTTTTAGTTACAAAATTGGTTTTAGTTGGTAGGAAAGTTGAAAGCTCTGGTTATATTTGAAGCTGAAAGTGTTTATTAATTCATCATTTACAATGAGTCTATAGAGTTATTGTAAATATTTGTAGCATCTAATTTTCTGACAAATACTTAGTTAATCTAAAAGTGACAGAAATTTACTTTGTTCGAGACTACAATTATTGTCCTATTCATGTATTTAATTAACCCAATGTCAATGATGATCTCGTTACATGTCACTAGATCCAATCTAGAAGGTAACATTTAGTAATTTCATTTAACAATAACAGCTCCAGCTCGATAGACCAGTAATTAATAAGTTTTATACAAATTTCGAGTACAAAGTTTGTGTTTAAATACCAAGTTTGGGAAGGCTTTGCGATTAGTTTTGACTGTATACAATTTAAACTTTAGATAATGAGTGGAACTGCAAATTTAGACCAAAAGACCAATGAGATGAAGATCTCGGTTCCCAAAGCCACAATGCTGCTTAATTGCAAATGTGAAGCAACTTGTCAAAAGTCTTGCATTACCGCAGAAGGCAATTAGGAAGAGGGGACAAGCAAGAGTTGTAACAAAACCATTGTTACAAACTCAAACTAAAAATACTAGTGTACTAGAAACCACATTGTGTATAAGAAGATAATGAAAATAATTAAACAAGCTTATATGTGTCAGATATAGAATTACTGATTTCATTACTGATTCTACTATATTCTACATACTTTAGGTTTGTTGTCCTCAACAGCAACCATCCCGTCCATAGCAATGTTTCTGATGTAAACATAACGTGTGATCCACAATTATTTAGATAAGAAAGGACAGTAGAAAACAAAATCCGACTCTTTGATTCAGTGCTGTTAGTTTGACATCCATTTTTAGACTCCTGTCAAATTTGTTGGTAAAGCGTTTTGAAACATTGAAATAATGTTTTAAGAACAGAAATGCTTCTTATAAAAGCATAAGAAATGACGCAAAGACTTTGTGGGTGCATCATGGATCCGCTGCGCAACATTTGTTGTTACCTCTTTTGACCTATCAGCACCTTTCTTTCTTTACAAATCCTATTGGTATTTCTGACCTACCATAAACATCTGTTTCTGCTTCCAAAAAGTCCACATGATATAAAATCAGGTGAGCAAGCGTTAGGGCTGTATTCCTATCCACTATTCTAAAATACTCCATTTAGAAAATATCTTTATGGAAAAAGTTGTTGTGTGAAAACCATTATTGTCTAAAAATGACTAACCAACAAACTAGACACAAGAAGTCAACGAATGTTTCATGACTGGGTAAACGCGTTGAATCATGGTAAGAGTCCAATTTTGTTTTCCATAGCCTTTCCTTACCTGAATAATTGTAGATCACACAATAGATTAATCCAATTGAAGAAGAAAGACTTTCACAGTCAGAATTTGTAGAAAACATGATCAGCTTTCAGAAAAAGTTGTACTTGAATTGAAGCTTTGTGGGCTTCATTAGCTGAACGTCATTTAGATACCAGCCAGCCACAGAATTTGTCTTCATCAATGTTTAATAATAAGTTCAGTTTGATGATAAAAAAATCGTAAAACAACACAAAATTGTAACTCTTTTAATAGAGATTCTGATTATCTCTCTAACGTTAGGAAAGCGTTGGTTGCAGCTACTGTCTTTTGGCCCAGAACAAACAAGCTCCAATTCTGCAGAAGTTTTTTGTTTCAAATAAACCTACCTTCAACAGGATAGAACCAATCATGAGTTTGAAAAAAACCCAAGCTGAAGTTTAATTTTTCTTCAAATTGGGCATCATTCATAAATTCTGATAAAACTTGTAGAAAAAAAAAAATCGCTTGTTATTGTGTGTTACACAAAGAGTGGAAATAGTAACATTCTATTACGTAAAACCAATAATTCTAGGCCATAAAAAAATAAAGAGTGTGGCAATACAATATTAATTTGCTTTCAATTTGATTTCAATAAAAATTGTAATTAATGCATTTTTGTACCCTAACAAAATCATAACGGTTTTCGATGTTTGGTCAAATCAATTATGGCTCCTAATCAAAATAAATTAATGATTCAGAGAACGCATTTGAATTATACCGGTATTTATAGTCGTAGCTCAAGATCAACCTTGAGTTCAAGCTTGAGACGCCGTCTCAAGCAAGGACTCCGGCAATGCTCGGAAAAGCAAGCAAGGACTTCGACAATGCTCGGGAAAACGTGCGTCTTGCGGAAGTCACCAAAGTAGTCATTTTTGTGTTGTTAGGTTTAAAATTGAACATTTTGACGCATGACAGTCATTCTCCGTGTTTATATGAAGTGACAGGTCAAGGAATAACTCGATGCCGCAGGGATTATATCAAAAGTGTTTTGTGTTGTTTTTGCAAAAAAAAAGAATGGCGACGGGTGAGTACATGTCTACTGACAGAATACGTGTATGGTAACTTCATAAAATGTGCATTATAGACGAAAAAGCTGCGTATACACAAAAAGCAAAACCCTTGCTGTAGTTTCGCATGGACAACCCCAATAGTGTAGAAAGCAATACGCCGGATGCCGCAAGAAAAGCAAACGATCTGGACCATTATTACATTCTTCTCAAAACACGAAAGCTGCAAAAGTGAGACCCAAATAGAAGCTAGCTCACACTGCGCGCTTTTGAGAAGGACAATTTAAGTGCAACATTAATATAAATCTAACCAGACCTTTATCCACTTTTATTGCAGGAAATGTGATGCAGAAAAGTTATCAGAGTACATAGTTAGTAGTAGGAGCTATTCAAGAAGTGTGTAAAGATGAAAGTTTTCGGCTGCCGTTTTGTCTACTATGCTTCTGCAAACAATACCTTACACTTATAATGTAAACTAATAAAAATTTTACTTTTTTTGTACTTATGTTTACCAGTAGAAGGTGTAACTACCCAATGAATAAATATCTGTGACTTTTATTATTATTCAATGCTTTAATTTTTTATTCAATGCTTTCATTTTTGCACAAAATGTGGGCCCTTTAATTTTGTGTAAGTAATAATTGTCTTTCCACTAATTTGCAAGCAATCCTACATTCACTACATTCTCTTTTGTAAAGCTGTAGCGACGCTTACATTCAAAGTTGGAAAAAATTCCAATGGGTTCGCAGCACTCCGTACATAACTCGTCCAGCATGTCAATGTTCGTTGTTATGAACTGCAACACATAATACTCTTCAGTATTTTCCAACGTCAAACGATGCCATAACCGGCGAATGGCGTCTTGAGTCGGACTCAAAACAAGTCGAGGCCTTGCTCAAGTCCGACCCCAGTGCGCTTGCTCATCAAGCAAAAATCGCCCTTATTTACACCGTAATTTGATATTTAAATCTTGAGATTTGTCTATGAATACCGGTCTTGAGCTCGACCTCAACCTCTTGATATGAATATCAGATTTCACGAGCAATTTCACGAGCATTGCCGGAGTCCTTGCTTGAGTCTAAGCTTAAGCTTGATCTTGAGCTACGACTATGAATACCGGCATTGAATATTTTGTTTAAAAATGAGTGACCTCTTGCAGTGATTATTCTCACTTGTATTACTGGCTCCCGATAAAAAAAGATATAAGCTTGTAATGTGTATCTGTATCTGTTTGTCGTCCTGTAGCAACTTAACGGCGCAACCAATTTGATCTAAGTTTTTATTTCCTTCAAAGCTGAGGTAATCGAGTGTGTTCTTATCGGTAATTCGGATAAGCTTAATGAAAGAGAAAGAAATAAGAAATAATAAAAACCAAAAATATTAGACCAATAAAGCCTCCTCACCTAACCGACATGGTATCTATCAAAATGTTGGAAAATTTTTCTATGACAGTAGAAAAATTATTTAATTAGATGTGTAGTTTTCTATACTGAATATGGCAGTTTCTTATTGGTGAAAATGGTTATTTCAATGCAAAACTATAGGATCTTTAAACTGTACTCGGTTTGTTATGATTATTATTATTATGACAAACATAACAAATTAGACTAATAACAAATCTAAGTAAACTGTAAATAAATACAAACTCGAATGCAAGTGTGAACAACCTTAGTAACGTAGCGCCATTACAAAATGCCACATCGTTGCTGAGATTTGTTGCTAATAAAGGATTGGAAATGCAAATGCCGTAAGTGAGACAAAAAAGTCAGCTTTAGAGAATTTCGTTTGCCAAAATGGCAGCAGAGTTTCAATATCAAAAAAATTAGGGTTGATATGAACAGCTGATATTTTTTGGCTGACATTACATAGCCAGATAGCAGTAACTGACATTAGCCTTCTTTCCAAACAAAACGTTTGACACTTTTTATAGCGACATCTGTCAGAATTAGAAGCTTGTATTAAAATCGAAAAACCAGGTTTCTACATGTCGATGCCATAGGTTACTCCAAATGACAGATATCAATTCTGTTCGATAATATGGAAATAATTTGGAACATGTCCAAGTAAACAAATCTAGTTTGAATGAATTTGCTTCGACCATGATTTTTTTAACCTATTGAATACCATTGGATCCATCCGGTTTCAAGCTTATTATGTCGTTTCAAACGTTAAAAAAATCTATATGAAAAAATTAATTCTTCACAAACCCTAAATAAATCCGAAACCGATTTTATTGACGTATTTCAACCGATTCTCCCATTCTGAAAACTGTTCCAAGGTTTAGCACTAATTAAAAGTCTAAACACCTCTCATTTCGTGTTTCGGCGTAATTAAAAGAGCCCATAAAAGAGCAATCAACCTCTTTGCTCTTTTAAGCTGTGCGCGTATGGAAACTATTGCTAAATAAATCATCCCTTAATGGTTGTTTAATTAGAGCGTTCGTTACCAAATTTTAGGGGTGAAGTGTTGGATTTGCACATTATGGGCGCAAAGATGACCGCTGGAGCGACGCCAATTTCCTTTTCTACGTAAACAAACGAAAATTCCCCTTTCTTTAGATGCTAGAATTTGATAGTGAAACGTACGGGGAAACCAAGATATGTCATAAATTATGTTTTCGGAGAGGTTTTATTGAAGATGAAAATATTTAATATGTACAGGAAAATCTATAGGTGTGTGTCGTTTTCTATTTTTCTCGTGAAAAAGATGACAAGGAAAAAACAATCTAGATGTATTTTGAAAAGACCGGAACCGCAAATGATTTATTCTATTCAACATTTTATTATCTGTTTTTCTGTTGAATTTATATAAAAATAGGGTAACCATTGACTTTTTCGTTATTTACAAAAACGATTCTCTTGAATTTATTTAAAAATGTAATCATAAAAATTTCACCACATATTAGGTATACAGTACATTCATCAATTATTTAGATCAAGACTTGCTATAAAATTTGAACCGATATTCATTCTTTGATTAGATCATACGCAGATACAGGCGTGTCGTGTATTATTGGATGTTTAAGAGCGCGATCATACTAGCAACAACAATAAAAATAAATCAAGCTAAATTGTGCAGCAGGAGTTGATTTGAATAATTTATGAAGACACGGTATAATACTATAGACAACAATGTTAAACCAAGTGAGATTTAGCTTTCACGACCCTAGCAGACAGACCCAAAAGTGAATGCTGCTAACCTCAAAATATTGAATCTTCACTAGCGACACGTCAAAAAATAGAAGTAATAAATCAAAATTGGGACTGATAGTTTATAGTTGACCAATTGTGCAATCGCTAAATTAAAAATGACAACTGCAAAATAAGATAATGATTGTCAAAGTGACATATTGTTTTTTTTGCATAAACATTAGGTAGATGAATAATTGCAATACAACAAAATTAAAAAAGGACAATTAGACAATGTAAAAAAACCATGTATAAATTACTAGAATTCTAGAAGCTATAAATCAGACTTGATATCTGTCATTTGGAGTGACTTATAGCATCGACATGTAAAACCCTGGTTTCTCAACTTTGAACTCAGCACCTTTTAATTCTAATAGATGTCGCTATTTACCATACTCCGAAAGTACTTGGCACCACTTAGTTAAATATAAGCTCAAATTGTCACTGTAAATTTGTTCAAATAAAAATCCGTTGCGATTTGAAAGAGTTCCAATAAGAACGAAACATGCCCAAGTGTACAAATCTAGTTTGAATGAATTTGCTTTGACTTTATATATCTAGTATAGAAATATGTACAAATGTGTTCTAGAGCAATGTAGCTATTGATTTATTAACAGGAATACATGATGTGAAAGTCTTCAAAGAATGAAACATGTTAGAATGCCTAAATAGCTTTTTTCCATTCAGCATGAGTTTTTAGATACTTCAATAGTATATTACGTTCTTAGGCCAGAAAGTTCGATTTCCTGGCGTATGTGATATGATGACCTCGGCTTCGCCTCGGCCATCATATCACATACGCCAGGGCATCCAACTTTCTGGCCGTAGGTGGTATACTATTTTTCTTGCTCCACCCGCCGAATTTCTTTTGATTTAACGTTTAACAGTCCTGTCATAATGACTTTTGTAGTTGTGTTGCTATGGTAGCGGCTAGAAAATGCAGGCCAGAAAGAGCGTACATTCGGCGGGTGGAGCAAGAAAAACAGTATTATTTGTGTGTATAATTAACACATTTTTGACTTTTCAGTGAATTTATTCGTGGATTTAACAACTAATGCCAAATTTGAAGCATCAAAAGATTATTTAGTAGGCTTAAACCTATTTTTTCTTTTTTTGGGCTAGTTAAGTTTGTTTTTATGCAAAATAAACCGTTTGCTACGACCGTATGGAGCAAAACCAAAGCCAAATTTTAGTTGGTGTCTAAAACCTATCGAAAAATTCTCCAATCAAGGTTGGAAAAGTCAAGCTTTTACATTTTGATGTCAAAGAATCACAGATGCCAATGTGCCATTTTGGAAAATCTGTAAAATTTGTAAAAATTTACGATAAGCCAAAAGGTAATTCTTTTGTGTCATTTATTCTTGTAGATTATTTGAGTGACTGTTTCCTTTGCAGAAACTTAAGTCAATAAAAAGGCGATACAATTTTCAAAAATCATCGTCGAATTAGGCGATAATTTTGCACTTTTTCATTTTGTTACTTTATAAAATCAGCTTAGATTTCTAAATTCTGTCAAATTTTATGCATTAAAACAAGCTACACTCCGCTAATATAATTAGTTTAGCTAATCAAGATTAGAGGATTTCTTGTACGTCATAACTTATTCAAGTCTACTTCTTGACATTTAATTTTTTTTAATTCGATTTAATCCTGCTCAACTTTAGAAGTAATATCTAAACTGGGTACTAAGTTGATTCAAAAATTAACTGACCAAATTGGGTAAAAAAGCAAAAGTACTTCTATAATAATTTCATCCAACACCTCTTTATTATGACGTTATAAAAATGATGTTTTTGATTGAATTATAGGGTCTATAAAACACAAGTGGTTTTATGAATCAACAATACAACTGTTTTTATATAATTAAACAGTTTACAAAAAAATAGAACAATGTATTGAACATTAAAAGATACAATACATAAAATTGCAATTATAAGAAACAAAAATCTCAAATGAAATCATTTGTTGAGATTTACGTTAACATTTATATTAAAAGAAAAATAAAAATAATAACAAAATCGGTTTACCTTTAACATCAAATATTTTTTATTGGGTGCTTTTGCTAGAAACTGTTGAACATGCTATCTTTCAAGAACTTTTGATTTCTTGCATTTGTAATTTTTTGATTTGTTCTTCAAAAAAAATAACTTTTCATATCGTAAAATATCTGTATTTTCGAATAGCTTTAATTTCGATCTTAACATGCTGTATTTCGTCCACATTGAAGAGACCACAAATCTTTTTCTGGCGTTGAAGAAGAAACCCAGTTGCAAACATTGTTTTCCTGTTTCCAGTTATTGAATTCATTCTTTTCTTTGTAAGAAGCGCCCCCTTATTTCTTGAGTAGGAAACTCGATGAGACTTCTTCAACATCTTTCGCAATTTTTTCAGGAAGAAAACTATCTTTTTCATTTTCAAGAATGTTACAAATGCCGAAACAGTTTGTAAAATTTTCCTCAAATAATAAATTTGTTGTCAACAACAACATGGCAACCAAATCATAAACTACTACTAATCTTTGTAGATATGATATTTTTGGGGTTTGATGACTTTTTAAGAGCTCTTACAGAGAGTGTTGGATAAAAACTATGTATTGTACTCGTGTTTTCACAGCAAATAAGTCACGAAAGAAATGTTATAAAAGAGCCTTATAAGGCACTTGTATAATAAATAGCTTTTATTATTATTATCGTATTATTGTTTATAATTGCAAATATTTCTGTACAATTATTATATGGCTTATAATCTCATAGAAATTCCATAACACGCTAGTCACACATAATACACATTATTAGTTACAGCCAAAATTTATTAGAACTGATAACATATTAACTTAGTATAAAATTATTTTTGAATATTAATTTCAGTATTGTCACAATTATGAAGACTGAAAGACACATCTTTCTCATCCATCTGGACTGCCACATTTCCTGTAGCTCTCCTAGACAAGTCAGCACCCATTTCCATTGATTCTTTAGGACCAGAAGCACTTGCCATACACACATGGCAACTTGCCATGTTAACGGGCATGGTCCCTGCAGATCTCTTAATGCAGTGGCCGGTGTATATAGCGAGATTTTCGAATTTAAGATATGTAGCAATTTTATCAGAAATTTTAGATGAAAAAAAATGCCACATGGCTGAGTAGTACACTTTCTATTTCTGTATCATTCTGAATATTAAGCGTAACATAAGTCGATTGTAACGTTACATATTCTTTAATTAAAATACTAGGATTGAAATCACCCTCAGACACAATCGCAAAACATATTCTTTTGTAAGTTTTTGGATTAGGAACGGTAACCCTATTCTGTAAAATCTCAACATCATCAATAGACATCTTCACCAATGCAAGCTCCAGCAAGTCCAATAAAAAAAAAATATCTGGGAGCTTTTTTAAACTTTTTATATTCAAGTTTTAAAATTCAATAATACGTTCAAAATCTTTTAAAAGTACAAATGAATTACCTAAAAGTGCTTAAAAAGATTATTTAAATGCTTTGAAATGGTTTAAAACATTTTCAACACAAAATTTGAATTATTTAATATTTTCAATAACTTTCAATTTAAAAATATTTAAACATCTTAAAAAAATGTTTCAAGCATTTTTATTAATTTTTAGAGGTTTTACTTATCTTTTTATTAAGTTTTAAAAGTTTTTTAAAATTTTTTAAAAATTTTTTAGTATCTTTAAAAATTTTTTATTGAACTTCTTATATTTAGTTTTTAAAATTTAATAATACGTTTAGAAAATTTTAAAAGTACAAATAAATTACTGAAAACTGTTTAAAAGATTATTTAAATGCTTTGAAATGGTTTAAAACATTTTCAACACAAAATTTGAATTATTTTCGATACTTTTCAATTTAAAAATATTTAAACGTCTTTAAAAATAGTTTTAAGCATTTTTAATAATTTTTTAAGGTTTAATTTATATTTTTAAAAAGTTTTGAAAGCTTTTTAAAATTTTTTAAAAATTTTTCAATAACTTTTAAAAAATGTTATTAAACTTTTTATATTTAATTTTTAAAATTCATTAATACGTTCAAAAATTTTTAAAAGTACAAATGAATTACTTCAAAGTGCTTAAAAAGATTATTTAAATGCTTTGAAATGATTTAAAACATTTTTAACACAAAATTTGAATTATTTTCAATAATTTTCAATTTAAACGTCTTTAAAAAAAGTTTTAAGCATTTTTAATGCTTTTTTAAGGTTTAATTTATATTTTTAATAAGTTTTAAAAGCTTTTTAGAATTTTTTAAAAATTTTTCAATAAATTTTAAAAAATTTCATTAAACTTTTCATATTTAATTTTTAAAATTAAATAATCCATTCAAATACATTTAAAAGTACTAATGAATTACTTAAAAGTGCTTAAAAAGATTATTTAAATGCTTTGAAGTGGTTTAAAAATTTTCAACACAAAATTGAAATTAATTTCAATAATTTTTATTTTAAAAATCTTTAAACGTCTTTAAAAATAGTTATAAGCATTTTTAATAATTTTTTAAAGTTTAATTTTCATTTTCAATAAGTTATAAAAACTTTTTAGAATTTTTTAAGAATTTTTCAATAACTTTTAAAAAGTTTCATTAAACTTTATAATTTGAAAATATTTAAATGTGCCCAAAAATTCACGATCTTGTTCTTCCGTCAGTACTGAAGATTTTTTATGTCGTTATCCAAGACTCTTCTTTTTGATAAATTTGATCAACGAACCATATTTATCAATTGTTCTTTCTTCTAGTTCCAAATAAGCTCTTAACATGGATTATTTCGGCCATAATAATGAAAGGAAATACTCATTGCAAAGTTTTAGGAAATACGCCAGCAAAACGGTTTCTCCAGCTGAAAACCCACAAAAATACGCTATTTTGGATCGTATTAAATCTTCGACTTGTCTGGCAACAAATCCATTTCCATACTTTCTACTAACTTGAAAATACGTGCGGAAGCACCAAAATCTTCGATCGCTTTTATCAGGAATGATCAAACCTGGCCAAACTTTTGACAATTTTTTTTAATTCAATGTACACCAAATGAGTATTTTGTATTAAAATTGCTTGTTTCTATAAAGCTATGTTCGTATTTGTCTAATGACTTTTTTTTGTGGATACAGTATTGGCTTGACGCCATACCTACCCTTAATGTTCTCTCATTCGTCTACTTCTATTTCACGAATGTAATATACATAAATATAAGGAAATACCATTCATCACTGAAATTATACACTTCAATTATTCTATTGTTTACGTCAGAAAATCACTTAAGCATCAAAACAAGCACAATTGCAATTGACATAAGTAATACGAATAATTTCATTATGTACATTTCTCCAAGAGCTTACGCATTGTCAAGTTCTAAACAGCAAAATAATTGGAGCCTTTATCTTCTCTCATCTAATGTTGTTTCGTTGTTAATCGTACTTGGTACATATAGAGGCGCCTCCACCATTATTGATCTTTTACAAACAACAACGAAAAAAAGTAATTTCCGGGGCATACGTTATATTCTAATATGCGGCCTTACGAGCAGGATCTACTAAAACATTGAAAAGCTCATAAAATAAACTTCAAATGCAGAAAAAGTTCTTTATCCAGATGGGCTTACTGACGAGACTCAAATCGATTCTCTCAAATTGAAAAAATATGTGCACTTCTAACCAATGAATATATGCGATCAGCGTACTCTCGACTCTTATGTGCGGTTGTTTACGAGACAGTTAAAAGGCATAGCACGTTTTCGAAAATTTATTAGACCGGGGAGATAACACTAGGTGCTGCTCGCAAATCCCTTGTTAAGGGAAGAGGAAGAGACGACTTGTGTGCTACATTTTACTTGGCTGCAATTGCACTCTCTTGTCATACTTCCAATAAAAGTAGTCAAGCTTAAACCTCAAAGGAAATTCTTTTTTCCAGAGGAAAAACTTTTAGATGGATTGGTGGTGAGTGGTCACATTTTAGTCGAGGAAACAAGTTTTAGTATTGTTTCGTCAAGTGTTTCTATACAAAATCTCAATCTAATTGATCAATACTCAACAGTTCTTTTCACACATTTTCATCAAACGTTTTAACGGTTTTTCTGACAATTTGTAAGTGAGATGTCTGAGCCAATTGTAATCGATCATTATTGCAATTTTCACCAAGTTCAATGTAAATAATCAAAATTACAAACCAAGAAAAATGTCTGTTTCATGACATATTGGTTATTCTTTATTCCACCAGAGGGACTGGTTTAAAAAAACATATATATGACAAAAAAATTAACTCTGGCGACGATACAAGCAGTATACGTAGTGCTAAGTAAACATCAACTTGGCAAGAGCGTAAGTGGGTCTATTGTGGCAGTAGGCTCAGCTAAAACCATAACAGAAGTAGATAGGTATGACTTTCAGATCACATTAACTAATTGTTAACTTATCTAAGTCACTGTAGAAATTTTGTAATCCTGCTCCAAATTAAACACTTGGAAAAACAGTAAAAGCAGAAAAACAATTTTCACTTATTTGAAGATTGAAACAAAAGCACTACCATCAGAAAAATCGAATAAACACGCTTGAAACTTGAACAAGTGAATGTCAATAGACCCATTGGCAGTGTTGCCACATTTCGCTGTTCACGGTTTGTTAAGTAGAGACGGCTGTGGTAGTGCAATCCTACCTTACATATTTTTGCACTGAAACATAAAACAATTCAACCCAATTTCGCCTGATTACAAAAAAAAAACTATTGCAGATTACATCTCTTAGGTACTTATCAAAAAAAAACCTTAAATTTGTAAATCTCGTATAATTTTTAAGCCTCATAATTGACAACGATCTGAAATAATTTATTGATATTAAAACTCTGATTAAATCAATTATTTTTGGGCTGTTTAGATTAGTATTGAACTATATGACACGCCGTTTTACTATTTAATCACAAAAAAATCATAATTATAAAGTGAAATAATTTTGTCAATACATAAATTTTATTCAAATTAATTATTATGCAATAACAAAATTAAATAACAGTGAATTAGAATTATGAGATTTGGCTGAAATATTAGCATTATTTCTCATGATAACAAAAAATATCAGTATTATCATTATCTAGGAATATAATTTGAATTAGCAATTTTTTTTATGCCGCGACATAAATAAAAGAATGCAATTAAATTTCGAAGTTTAATATAATTTCAATTGAAATTATGTACCTAATAGAAATTACAAATTTAAATTATGTACATATGTAATAGAAAACCCGAATTATAATTATGTACATAATAAAAATTCGGAAGTAAAATTAAGTACGAGATAATAATTCAAAATTAAAATTATCTACATAACAAAAATTCAGAATTAAATTTTTGTGCATAATGGAAATTATTAAATGAAAATTATTAAATTAAAATTATGTCCATAATCGAAATGCTACCATTGAAATTATAGCTGTTATAAGAACATAAAGTTATGTTTTGTTTAAATTATGTAAGTACATAATGGTAATTCAGAATTAGAATTATGTAAATAATGAAAATTATGTACATAATCAAAAAGCCGGAATTTAAATTATAGCTGTTATAAGAAGTTAAAAATTAAAGTTATGTTTTGTTTAAACTATGTAAGTACATAATGAAAATTTTGAATCAAAATTATGTACATAATCCAAATTATTAAATTAAAATTATGTACATAATAAAAATCTCATAATTAAAATTATGTACATAAAAAAAATTATAAAAATAGAATTATGTGCATAATCGAAAAGCCGGAATTTTAATTATAGCTGTTTTAAGAAGTTGAAGTTTAAAGTTCTGTTTTGTTTAAATTATGTAAGTACATAATAGAAATTATGAAATTAAAATTATGTCCATGATAAAAATCTCATAATTAAAATTATGTACATAAACGAAATTATAAAATTAAAATTATGTGCATAATCGAAAAGCCGGAATTTAAATTATAGCTGTTATAAGAAGTTGAAGTTTAAAGTTCTGTAAGTACACAATAGAAATTCAGAATTAAAATTATGTACATAATGGAAATTATTAAATTAAAATTATGTACATAATAGAAATTATTAAATTAAAATTATGTACATAATAAAAATGTCATAATTAAAATCATGTAGATAATAGAAATTATTAAATTAAAATTATGTACATAATCGAAAAGCCGGAATTTAAATTATAGCTGTTATAAGAAGTTAAACTTTAAAGTTCTGTTCAGTACACTATAGAAATTCAGAATAAAAATTATGTACATAATAAAAATGTCATAATTAAAATTATGTACATAATAGAAATTATTCAATTAAAACTATGTACATAATCAAAAAGCCGGAGTTTAAATTATAGCTGTTATGAGAAGTTAAAGTTTAAAGTTATGTTGTTGTACATAATAGAAACAAAATTAAAATTATAAACATAATAAAAATTATTAAATTACAACTATGTACATAATAAAAATGTCATAATTAAAATTATGTACATAATAGAAATTATTCAATTAAAATTATGTATATAATCGAAAAGCCGGAATTTAAATTATAGCTGTTATGAGAAGTTAAAGTTTAAAGTTATGTTTTGTTGTTGTACATAATAGAAACAAAATTAAAATTATGAACATAATGAAAATTATTAAATTAAAACTATGTACATAATAAAAATGTCATAATTAAAATTATGTAGATAATAGAAATTATTAAATTAAAATTATGTACATAATCGAAAAGCCGGAATTTAAATTATAGCTGTTATGAGAAGTTAAAGTTTAAAGTTATGTTTTGTTGTTGTACATAATAGAAACAAAATTAAAATTATGAACATAATGAAAATTATTAAATTAAAACTATGTACATAATAAAAATGTCATAATTAAAATTATGTAGATAATAGAAATTATTAAATTAAAATTATGTACATAATCGAAAAGCCGGAATTTAAATTATAGCTGTTATGAGAAGTTAAAGTTTAAAGTTATGTTTTGTTGTTGTACATAATAGAAACAAAATTAAAATTATGAACATAATGAAAATTATTAAATTAAAACTATGTACATAATAAAAATGTCATAATTAAAATTATGTACATAATCGAAATGCTGGAATTTAAATTATGATTGCTATAGAATTGAGAAGATAAAGTTGAATTTAAATGGTTTTTTCTAATAATTGAAATTCAATATTAATTGTAAAAATGCATAAATCTAATTTTTATTATAGCTTACTCATTATTAGATTTCACTATTTATTTTTATAATAAACCTTAATCAAAATTGTATTTTTTTACTCGTTCATATGTCATTAACTCAATTATTATTATTATTAAGTTGCATAATTTAAATAATTTTCATTTTGATTTTCATTGATGAAATAATAATAATTATTTGTACACATAATTATATTTTTCTAAATATTATTATGTCACAAGATAATATAATTTTTTGTTTATAAGAGAATAATGTTTTTATAGTACAACATAACTAAAAATAGCCGTTTTTCGTATATCTTCCTATGTATAACTATTTAATTTTATGTCGAAACATAATAATATTGCATTTTTATTATGTTGATACATAAATAGAATTTACCTTTAAAGATTGTTTTTTTAACAAAAATTGTAAAAGATTTATCATTTTATGTAAGAATATCTCGTGATTAGATAGTAAAACGGCGTGCCATAACAGTAGGCAGACTTTACAAACTAAAAATATAATCATGTATCTAATGGGACCACGGATTCTCATAACTCATTAGAACAACTGAGGTTATTATTAATTATTAGACCGAGAAACAAAAGCCAATGAAAGTTTATTTTCAAAAACTTCCAACTTCCTGCAATATTTATTCTAAAAATCTGTCTGCTTTATTGAGATTATCAACTCAAGTACGTCAAATGATAATTATTTAGTAACTCCCAGCTTTGAATTGTTACTTAAATTAACAAATAAATTATTAATTTTAGTTTAATGGAACTAAAATTAATAATAGACTTCTACATTTTAAATTTAATTGTAATAACTCTATTTATGTGACAACTATATTATATAATCATTTACTAAATTCTTGTGCAACATAATCGAGATTTTGCAAGATGGTTGGTTAAATCTCATAAACCCTTGTACTTCCACTGTCCACAAAAAATGTTTCCTTAAATATATATAAGAAACACTCAAAAAAGTTATCAACTTCAAAATAATAATGTTTTTAAAGTTAACAAAATTCTTGAAGTTTACAACTTAAAAAACGTTAAAAGCTCACTAATGAGACTAAACATAGTTTTTTGGTCTTAAGAAATATTTAAAGTATTTAAACAAACTTGAAACAACTCATCACGAATTCATAACTTTCAAAGCCCATTAAAAGCAACAGAATTACAACTTCTAAAACTTCGCCATAAATCACAGCAAAGAAAAAAAGTTTGAAACTTATAAAATTAACAAAATATATACTCAGTGTTCCCCTTAAATTTGCCAAATCGATAAAAAAAACTTGTAAAGCTCGACTTTTTAAAAAATATCAAAAACTTAGAAAAAAAGCAAAACATTAAAAAAAAAACTTGAAAGAAAAAAAATCTAAAAAAAAAAAGACAATTAAAATTTGAGATTTGCAGAGTTATTCTTAACTTTTATATTAAGTTATTCTAAACACAATATTTATATGTGTATAACGTATGTATTATAAAACATCAGTAGCAGCAAAAAGTAATGCCCCATTGCAATAAGATTAGAAATTTATGAATTAAATTTTGGCAATTAAACTGAAGTTGTGTCTTTTATCTTTACTCAAAAAGTGAAAAAGTCAAAGCCAAATTGATTAAAAAACCAAAACTTGTAGATTCATTAGCTCTCATCAGTAAAACTTGTCAATTAAGCAAGATTCATTGGTTAACACAAGTCTTCTTCATAAGTCAATAAAAAAAATCGCCTATTTCTATCTTACTTAGAAATAAATAAAATAAGGTTTCAACAACAGATGTTTTAACAA
Source organism: Lagria hirta (assembly GCA_947359425.1). Classification (NCBI taxonomy): domain Eukaryota; kingdom Metazoa; phylum Arthropoda; class Insecta; order Coleoptera; family Tenebrionidae; genus Lagria; species Lagria hirta. The sequence goes on along the minus strand of OX375796.1, from coordinate 10,007,196 downwards.
ACTAATAACAATTTGTTAACAATAAAAAACATATATTTTTTTTTCAAATATTTCTACATCAAGATGTGTTCTCCACATTTACAAACATACGAACACCCATAGCCAGACAAAAACCATCTTCTTTGTAGAAAAAGTCTCTCGCCCGAGTGGGAATCGAACCCATAACTATTGATAGACTAGACTCCAAAACCAATATAGTTAACCGCTTAACACAACTAAAATATGCAGTAGCAAACAATACCAACAAAATATCAATAAATAAAACAAAAAACCCTAAGTGATATTCCAAGCAGGAATACCAACCAACATTAGATGTCATTCCAAAATGTAAAACGTCTCATCTTGTTTGTTCTCCCGTGTAATAAATTTCACGCTGTTTGATGAACAGTGCCACAGAAAATGTACAGCAAGAAATATTAGAGAAAATAAAAAACGCCACTCAAACTTTACAGTCGAGTCTTAAATATTTTATTGCAAACATAGTCGCACGCTGGCTTCTATCATACTTGAACACACTTTAGAAAAAATATTACAATCAAGAAATTATTTAAAAATTATTATTTTAATCTGTATAATTACTACAAGATTCGCTATTTCCTAAGAAAACTGAGCTGTCCCCTAAGTAGACCAATTATTATTCCTTGATTACTTCCTGTAGTCGTTCTCAATTTTTTTTTAGTTTAATATAAAAAACAGAAGCCTAAATGTTTCTTCGTCAATCAATAAAGTTTACTGTGCAGTTTAGGCTTAGGCGTATTGTTGAGGCAAGAAATACACCGCTCGTGTAATCTCCAGCTATAGAACCGGTCAATTCGTTTTCTTATATCAACCACATTACTCATCACAATTTGTTTACCGACTAACTTGCTCAATTGTCGGCCACCAATATTGACACAGTGGACCAGTGCAACAATACGCAGTCGAATACTGTTCACGTATATGCAATGCTCCATTGCTTGTTTGGATAGGTAATTAAACCGTGCTCAAAAAACAATTGCCTCAGGAAACAAATTTACCTATTGAGCCTAGTTGCTGGTAATAATTAAACAAATTTTGTTAAAATTTTGTTATTTCTATCAGCACTTAACACCACTACTAAAATGAATTTACAACAATTGACGTTGCCTACTAAATAATTAACTACAATGAGTCTAATTTTGCAACGATGGTAGTGAGACTCAAGATATAATATAAATTTATATATAACATCTAAGCTCTTAAAATAAAACAACAAACTCTAAAACTAGCAATAACAATACATAAAAAATAGAAACTATGAAAAGAAAAGATGTTTTATATTGTTTATATATTATATATTTATAAGTTCATATTTCAAGTTATGGTTCTACTGATGATTATACTAAAGATTTATCCTAAAAATGACAATAATACGACAATCTGAATCTTCTCATCATCAAGTATATAGTGGTAGAATAACGTTTTTAAGAACGTGTTTACGTCTACATGTTTGAATGCATTTAGGTCACACTAAATGACAAATGTAAATTTTGATAAACAAATTGACACAAAACATATATCACTAATTAGACAACCAAGTTATCAAGTTAGCGCCTGTTGTCTCAAACGCATATCAATGATATACAATGTAATCTGTCTTTTTGGTTAGCCACCAACTTGCAAAATAAAGAAAACCGATGCAAACTAGATCCGTAAACTCTCCCGTAAAGTTTAGGATCTAAATAGATGTCGCTAGTTCTACCATATTACAAAAGTAATAGGTAAATATAAGCCAAATTTATCACTGAAAACTTATTCAAATCAAAATCTGTTGCAATTTGCTGAAGAGTTCCAAGAAGAACAAAACATCTCCTACTCCGTTCAATAAATTGGCATTGGTCTTATTATTCAATTTGATATTTGCAATACAACCCGTTGTTACGAAATAATGTGTAGTGTTTAACACTACAAATATTATTATGTGACATAATAATATTTAGAAAAATATAATTATGTGTACAAATAATTATTATTATTTCATCAATGAAAATCAAAATGAAAATTACTTAAATTATGCAACTTAATAATAATAATAATTGAGTTAATGACATATGAACGAGTACAAAAATACAATGTGTAGTGTTAAACACATAACATTAATACCAACTTAATATTTGTCATTATACTCCTTGATAAGTCGAAGCCTAAATAAAAAAAAGCATTTTTTTTAAGTAGCCTCCAGGAGAGGGTGGTTTTTTGGTCCAGAAACAATAAAAATAAAATCAATTTGCATTCTAAAACGTAAAACAATAAACTTAAATTAGATCAAAATGTAATAAAACGGTAAAAAATGATTACACCATTTTGAACTGCTAAAGCACAGTTAATTAAAAGTGAAGTGTACTTCAACAGAAAATTTCATTTAAATTTTCAAACAAAGAGCAAACATTGTTCGGCCAACTTCTGAAAACTGTTCTAGAAAAGTTTTTAATATTTTATTACAACACAAGCAACGACAAAAGGTGTGGACAATGTGGTATTATTTCAAACTCTACTTTTTCCTAATCAAAATAATGTTTATGATTATTATGTTCAACCCTCCTTGTCAAAAATCATTAATGTATTTGACAAGTAATGATAATGACAATACTATTTTTTTTTAAATATACAATTTGTTGAAAAACAAGTTTTCAAGTCGTTTAAAAACCAATTTAAGAATCCACAAAAACCACCAATCGTGTTGTAAATTTATATGAAATAGAATTTGTTTTTTAAAGAATCAAGCTAAATTACTATCTCCCCACGCATCTGCAATCATATTATTTAAATTGTTAGATTTGACATTTAAAAACATTCAAACAATATGACATAAACATAATAATGCTGCTTTCTGTACTTCTGCGAGGATTTTTAAATCCAAATCTAAAATTTTGAGATTTTTACTTAATGATATGTGTACAACACCCATATTTGAAACAACTAAAGGTAAAATTTCTACCATTTTAAAATTCCAAAGATCCCTAACGGCCACCGAAAGCAGCGAATGTTTAGCCATTATCGTTTTAAAAGTATAAAAAATATTAAAAAAAACTCAGAATATTCATAAAATATGCAATTTAAATTTTTTTAAAAACTATAACCACATCGAAAGTTCGACCCGATATAATTTTAATTGTCATTTTCCAAAAAAATTTTCTGAATTATAATTATAGAACAGTTCTACATTTTTGTCCAAACCGAATTTAAATGAACTATTTTTGCAATAGCGGTATGTCTGTTTTTATTATTATTATTGTTATTATAATTTTTATTTTGAGCACAAAAGCTGCTAATTGCCATAAAATTCTTCATCTCGGATGAGAGTATTTAAAAATGCAAGATAAAAGTAATTAAAACAAAATCAGATTAATTTTAATTTACTGCTCAAGCGTAATATAAAATAGAACGTAATTTTTATAAATTGAGCAATTAAATTACATTCATAAAATCCAAGATATTAAACATTCTTCGTATTTGCAAGAAATTTTAAATTAAAAAAAAAAGACAGATAATTTATTTTATCGAGAAAACTTTTCTTTTTTGCGACAACTTAATTCATAAAAGATATGACAGGTACAAATACGGCAATTGAATTAAAAAAAAAGTCGGAATTTCCTTGACTCAAAATAAAAGTCATATTTGAGGAAAAAACAAGAATTCTTACGCTAGAACATCTTACATCGAAAAATATAAGCAAATATTGAACATTTTCGACAGTCTCAAGCGTTTGAAAACATAATGCTCTTATCGTTGACGTATAAGCGCATTCCACTGCGAGAAAAATAAAAATCCGCTCAATATTGAAAAATTTCAATTTCCCCCAATAGAATTATGGAATTTAGAAAAATTAATTTCAAGGCTTAATAAAGGATATTTTTCTTTAACGAAAAACCTAATATCACATAATATCACATTAAAAATATAATTCCATGATAACAATGTGGTGAGACAGGCTCACTTCTATAAGAATCAGAAAAAAACGACTATTTAGAAAAATAATTAGAATAATCTATATCCGACATTGAAATAAACTCAAAGTATTTTTGTCTAACTTTTGTCTTAGTTTGAAACAAAAAATCTCTCAAAATTGTGGTATTAAGATCGGTACGCCACTATGCTCAAATGCCAATGACAATTTTGAAAGTTGTAAACAAAGACGTAAAATACAGCACCAATAAGTAATTAATCAATGTTATTTTCGAAATAGAATAAAGCGCAAAAATAAAGAATGTAAATTTTCGATTAATCTGTGTCTTCCAGAAAAATGCAAGCTGAGTGGATATTTTACCTAAATTTAGACTAATTGATGCCAAAAAATCACAGCCGCCCATAATATTGCACACCCTGTAGATAGGTATGTTTGTGAATAGTCGACAAAAACAACGAAATGTCTGTGATTGCCGTAATCAATGATCATAATGATTATTATGAATAGAAGCAGCTTATAGATATTCTTAATACAGATAAAGTCTCCTCTACACCATTAGAAAACTGTAAAACAAGAACTATCAAGACGAGATCAAAAATACTCAATAGAGACAGCTCTTGCAAGCAAGAATATAAATATTCTAAATGAAGAACCTAAAGACGCTTTAAAATTAGCCCAACAAAAACAACAACAACAAAAAAATAAAAAAGATAGAAATATAAATAACGATAAAACCACAGACAACCAACAGTTGAAAAGAAAGGCAAACAAGTTTAGGATAAACAAGAAATATCAAGTTAAGAAAAAAAATCGAATAAAAAAAAAAGTCTTAAAGAATGGGAATATTCGATTAATCTGTGTCTTTAAAAAAATGCAGACTGAGTAGTTATTTTACCTAATTTTAGTACAAACTGATGTAAGATCTGCTGCCAAAAAAGGACAGCCGCCCTTGATTCATGTTAATATTACACACCCTGTACAAGCAGCCAAACAGCTTACAAACAATTAGACTAAAGTCTACGATCGACATCGATAGTTTGCTACCCAAGAAATCCTGAAACGCTTATAACAAATAATTAAGTGAGTTCAAAGTGAAGAGCTGTTGGGTTAATTCTTCAACGCCAAAAAAAGATTTGCGGTTTCCTCAATGTGGACGACATACAGCATGTTAAGATCGACATTAAAGCTTCACGAAAATACAGATATTTCACAATATGACAAATTAAACTACTAATCAAATCGTGATCCAATTCATATAGGGTTACATAAAAGGCCTCAGATTTTAAATAAAGAAAGAAAAATCAAAATAAGTTTTCTCAGTCGAAAGTTGTGAGGTACCTAACCAATATAAAAAAATACAGTCGAATTGAAAACCTTTTCTTTTTTTGGAGTCTATTAAAAACAATTGCTAATTACAGCATATTTATAGAGAAGTATTAAAATGCACACTTAAGAGTGACATTCAGAAATCTATCAGCCGTCTAAAAAAAATAAATGCCTATAGTATTTTCCAGTTAAAAAAGAAGTGAAGTAAACAATATCACGTGCTCAAGACTGTCTAGCCAGCCAATCAACGCACTTTCTGCTACGTCATGTGTTGGTTCAACTAATAGAAACGCCAATGATCTCCAATCTACATACGTCCCATTTTGTTTACATCCACTTCGCCTTTAACTTGAAAATATGTACTATAGAAATCATTCTAAGAGGAAACATAGAAAAATAGGTCTTAAGAGCAAGTATTAGGTGCTTATACATTTGAGCAATCATGCGCCGAACACTAAAAATTATGTGCGCTGAATTAGCGTCATCTGTACGGTAAAAAACTTTTGTGCTTCTCAAATCATTGGTTTTCTGTATGTCAAATAATTTAACACAGAGCGCACAAAGAAACGTTGTGCACACTAGAGCAGAAAACGTCTGAAAAACCTTCAAGTAAACACAAATCAAAAATTCAAAACACTTTATTTATGTTTTAAACAATAATGCAGTAACAAATTAAAACAAAGCAGACGCTTAATATGCGTTATTTATAAACCTTTAAAAGTTTTTTTCTTATAGTAAATTCATTCTTCTAAATAAAATTTATTGCCAAAATAAATCTTAACCGCCTGCAACCCTTAATCGTTATTGTAACGCCGCCTTGGCGATTAAAAGAAAACTAAAATATAATACAAGCGCTTGTTTCTCTAGTTACACTTGACCAACTTCTTTCTATGGTTCAGCAAAAAAAAAAACAATCTAAGCTGAAACATACTAAAACAGCATTTTTTATGACGAGTTCGCTATATTTGCCTAAAGGCCCCTAACGTATGCAATAATCCTCTATATCTTCCAGGTAGAAATAGGATTTCCATTAAAACTAAAAGTAATTTCGTTAAAAGCTATAAAACAACATAATTAAAAATTTTTGATTAACATTATCCATTAGGATTTACGATTCACGGTATAAAAATAAAAATAATATTGCTAAAACCATTAATGTTTTTCCTAAAATACAAGATACGGTCAAATAGTTTTCAATTATGCAAATTACCGAATTCAATCAGTGATTCTAATCCTTATTTGATTATTTACAATAATCATTAAGCTTCCTGACAAGGGTTGCAGACGACCGCACACAAAAAGGAAACAGATCCTATTGGGCTGAAAACTTTATTTCAGTTATCTACCCCGATATATCACTGAAACCGCACAAATACCGCAATTCTGATGCTATTCGACACTATAGGACCAATGATAAATATGTATATTTATACCTGAAAGGGTTTACGGAATTCAATTTGGTTAAGGAACAGGAATGCTACGAATTCCTCACATTTTTAGCTTATATTTGTTTCATGTTATTGATCGCTAAAGCCTCTTGTAGTTATTTAACCAACATAATTATATCAATAGTTAGAAATTCGCAAAACATTTTTTCAGCCCTTAAATGCACGATTTTATTCGAAAAAAAAATGTTTTAGGATAATAATTTTTTAAAAAACAGCGGAAGAAATAATTGAAAAAAATCTTTATATATTTTTGTGATAATAAAAACAAATGGCAACAAATCATAAACAACCTGCCGTTTCAGATTAGTGATCAATTTTTAGGCGTAAACTTATATAGGATGTTTTATTTTGCCGCATTTTATAGCTATATTAATAGCATTTAAATTTTTTCTTATTAACATAACTATAAATACATAAACAGAAGACTATTAGAAAATATACTATTAGGCTCCAAATATCTACACAATTATACAAAATTTTTCTATCCTCTCCTCCCT